>OU342683.1:8765000-10015000 GCA_910589285.2 Mythimna ferrago | reverse complement strand
GCCACTAGCCTATTCTATGAATGTCCTTCTACAAAAAACCGGCCAAGAGCGTGTCGGGCCACACTCAGTGTAGGGTTCCGTAGTTTCCCGTCCGTCACAATAAGTGTCCACAGATAAGTTACTTACTTAAACACAATTACAATTTCCCACTATACCAAATATTCTTATTAACAATGAACGACAGCCAACGAGCAAAAACAAATACCACCAATGCCAACGATAAGTCAACCGAAAAATTCGACAATATAATACCCATCCCGCCGACCCCATCAACTCTTAACAGCTTAAAAATAGCCCAAAGTACAGCGCCAGCTCTCGGGAAATTGGGTTACTAATTTAGACAAACTGGACGGGTTATGTATGTTGGGTTTTCGGTGGTAATTTTGGATTGCGTGAACCGATTTTAAACATTCTTTTTTTATTTGTCAGAAGATAAGTTCAGGATAATAAAATATGTAAATTAAGTTAAAAAAAATGCTTGCATATATGGTTAAATTCCAAACTTAGTTCAGAAATTATTTTGTACAACTTTTCAAAAACTGTTCAACCCATCAAGTTCAAAATAATTTTCCGCGAAAGCTTTATAAAGTTCGACTTTTGAGATTTTTTTCATATTTTTTAAACTTATGGTTCAAAAGTTAGAGGGGGGACACATTTTTTTTACTTTTGGTGCGATTATTCCCGAAAATATTAACATTATCAAAAATGATTTTAGTAAACCAGAATTAATTTTCAAATACCTATCCAACAATATATCACACGTTAGGGTTGAAATAAAAAAAAAACACTCCACTTTACGTGTAGGGGGGGGGGGGGTACCCTTATAAATCATTTTTTTCCACTTTTTATTTAACCACTTTGTCGGCGTGATTGATATACATATTGGTATAAAATTTCAGCTTTCTAGTGCTAACGGTCACTGAGATTATCCGCGGACGGACGGACAGACAGACAGACATGGCGAACTATAAGGGTTCCTAGTTGACTACGCAACCCTAAAAAGATGGACAGTAAGGCTAAGAACTCACGAAACGGTAATCACCAGCTTCCATCATGGTGCAACAGCTATTTTATTTCTGAACTCACGAGACCGGAGTTTTGTGAGGTTACGCAGCCGTCATGATTGCGATTATATTTCGTTCGCAAACTTGGCGAGTGATAATCGTAAGACTGGCGGTTAATTAGAAGTTGAGCTCCAGACCGCCATGGATACACACCAGAAACGAGCTGTTGCGTTAAACTTGTTCTACAGAAGAATTAAAAATAGATCTTAAAAATTCTGAGTGCCCTCTGATTGAGGATAGAGATCGGTACCCCCGCCAACCACTGCGGCCGCAAACCGATCGCGTCGCGTGCAAGTGCTACCCGCCGAGGTTACGGAAGACCTCGGCCCGCGCGACTCTACTAGTTACCCGCCGGTGCAGCGGGAGCCGCAAACAAGTGCGCATACCGCAAGCGTAAAACGCGTCGTGAAACGTGCTTTCAATTTTTGCTTTTTATCAGCATTATAGAGAAGCTGCGGACCCGCAACCGCGGTGGACGCGAGTGAAACCCGCTTCTTAATCTAAATGTCTCAATACAAAAATAGCGATGAACAAGTCAACTTTTTACTGGTTTCGTTTGTTGCTGATATGCATAACCGTCATAATGATTTTGCTCGAAGGACCAATACGTGGGGTGCTAGACTCTGACCAACGAAAGATGGGAGTGAATTATTTATTAAAGTCTATATAATGCAGCATTTAAAAAAAAATTAAGCACTGCCAAATATGTGTCGTTGACATTTCAAACTTCATTCATCTTGTGTTGACGTGCATCTTATTTTCGTTTATTTTATTTTAATAATGCTTTAAACAATAAATAATTCGACGAGGAGGCTTCTCTTCAAGATGATTGATAAAGTCTAAACCAAAAAAAGTGAGATTAATCGGAAATCTGTACAGAAGATGCGACGGCTGGATACTATAAGTTAATATAAAGGTTAGTGTTTTGAATATCTAGTAAAATAGCTTGATACTTTTCGATTATTTATAACAAACTGCAATGAGTAATACTTTAATATACTTTTTAGGAGATATAGACAATGAGCAGGTGAAACTTTAAATTACCAGAACGGCAAAGGCACTGAAAACTCTTGAAGAAATTGAAATATCGACTTCTGAATCACAATACTTACATAAAAAATAATATTTTCAATGACAGGTATTTTTCTCCTTTCAGACCTTTTAGATTTAACAATCATTTAATATTGTTTATAGGAGACGCTTATGGATGACTAAATTAAATAATAGGCATATTGTTGTATTATATTATGACATTTGATTGTTTTAATTATGTCTTATTTTTAGTGGTATCATTAAACTGTTTCGAAATAATTGTGATTTCCGTTTTCAGACTTAAGTGTAAGGACACTGAAAAGAATAAAAAAGAAGGATCTATTAATCAAGGAAAGTGGAACACTCCCGGAAAAAAGTGCCCTTGTTGTGCAACAGTTTCCAATTTGGATAATTTTGATGTTCTGTTTGTGAATGTTATAGTAAATAAATTATATAAACGAAATTTAAATCTTGCGTTAATTCATTAAACTCCAAGCGAACGCCAGCGTTCCCTCTCATTGTCTTTCTATTGTGTATCTAATAGTATTCGAAAGGTTAAACGCACATTATGCAGGCAAGCAACATACAAGTTCAGTTCAGTTGACATATAAGTTGGGGTATTATATTGAAGATAAAAATGCTTGACTGCTGGTCTAGCTCCACTACCACTAGGACGCACAAATTGTTAGTTTGGAATTTGAAATCACTGGTAGTGGCACGTGTGTTGTATCATTGGGAACCAAATGATTCAACACACGCGCCAGTTCAAAATGGTAGAGTTGTGTATCGTAAGTAAACATGCGTTATAACTATCATTTTTATTATTTTTTTTATTTTATTATTAAGCCACACCAACAATTTGTTTACAATATTTTTCCATTTAACATTCAGAAGATTGTACAGTGCAAACAAAACAATTACAGGCGTCGTGCACGCCATTCACAAAGGCGTACCTAAATTCTTAGTTTATTTTAATTAAAAATTAAAAAAAAAAGGTCCAAGAAAGAGGAAGAAATTATGCAAGTGCGCTGTTCTAACAGTTTCGAGTTTGGCATACCCTACCCTTCCGTCACTTATCCATATGGAGTTTTGGGTCGAATTGTAATAAGGAATGTTTTTTAAGCACAGTACGCACTGCCTAACAGTGTTATATACCTACTTAGATTTTACAAATATACGCGAACAAAGTCACGGGCAAGAGATATTGATTATAATAAAACAAAATCAATCAAAAGACCTAATAGCAACATTTTCGACTTCTACGCGGACGAATTCACGGGAAAAGGCTAGTTATTAAATAAATATGCATCGCATATAATCAAATCAAAAGTATCAACATCGTTTAAGCAGCGTACAGTCAGGGTGAACAGCTTCAGAATTTTTAAATTCGGCCTCCTTTTTGTTGTGCCATCATTCGTTGGTCAGACTCTAGATTACGTGGTATCATCGTAAACAATCTATTTCATTTCTCATTTCGATTTTATTAAATACTAGCTGTACCCGCGCGGCTTCGCTCCCGCTCTTCCCTACTTCAGCCTACTATACCCTACTCTACCCTACTATACCCTACTCTACTCTACCCTACTCTACCCTACTCTACCCTACCCTACTCTACTCTACCCTACTCTACCCTATTCTACCCTACTCTACCCTACTCTACCCTACTCTACCCTACTCTACCCTACTCTACCTTACTCTACCCTACTCTACCCTACCCTACTCTACTCTACCCTACTCTACCCTCCTCTACCTTACTCTACCCTACTCTACCCTACCCTACTCTACTCTACCCTACTCTACCCTCCTCTACCTTTCTCTACCCTACACTACCCTACACTACCCTACTCTACCCTACACTACCCTAATTTTCGTTTTTTTTTCCATAAGAACCTTCTCCTCATAATAACGAACACAACAAAAAAAAATTAGCGAAATCGGTCCAGGCGTTGTTGAGTTATGCGCTTACCAACACATTTTGCGATTCATTTTTATATTATAGACTAGCTGTACCCGCGCGGCTTCGCTCCCGCTCTTCCCTACTTCAGCCTACTCTACCCTCCTCTACCTTACTCTACTCTACTCTACCCTACTCTACCCTACTCTACCCTACTCTACCCTACTCTACCCTACTCTACCCTACTCTACCCTACTCTACCCTACTCTACCCTACTCTACCCTACTCTACCCTACTCTACCCTACTCTACCCTACTCTACCCTACTCTACCCTACCCTAATCTACCCTCCTCTGCCTTACTCTGCCCTACACTACCCTACACTACCCTACTCTACCCTACACTACCCTAATTTTCATTTTTTTTCCATAAAAACCTTCTCCTCATAATAACGAACACAACAAAAAAAACATTAGCGAAATCGGTCCAGGCGTTGTTGAGTTATGCGCTTACCAACACATTTTGCGATTCATTTTTATATATAAGATTTAGGACTTACCTCCTTGTAGACGTTGTCCCTGGTGCGCGCGCACTGCAGCACATAGTCGGAGTCGTCGAGCGCGTCCCACGAGACCGTGGGCGCGCGCGGCAGCGCCTGCAGTACCGTGGGCGCACGTGGCGCGGGGGGCGGCGCCGCCACAGTGCGCGCCTCCAGCGCCGCCGACCACGGCCCGCGCCCGCCGCGCTCGTCGCTCGCTCGTATCCGGAACGCGTACGTGCTGGCCTCGCGCAGCTTCTTCACTTTGCAGGCGCGCGCCGAGCCGCGATACACGGGCCGGAAGTCGCGCGCGTCCTGCGAGCGCATCTCCACGCAGTACTGCGCGCCCTCGCCGCCCGCGGCCGGCCACTCCAGGCGCAGGTGGTTGTGCTGCGCCTGCACGCAGCGCAGCGCGGGCGGCGCGGGGGGCGGCGGCCGCGTGCAGGCGCGCAGCTCCTCCGACCAGTCGCCCAGGCCCAGCTCGTTGAGCGCCGCCACGCGCACCAGGTACGTCGTGTCCGGCGCCAGCCCCTGCACCAGCCGCTCGGGCGCCGGCCCGTCCGTGTCGAAGGCGGCGTCGCCCACCTCCACGCGGTAGCGCAGCACGTCGGCGCCGTGCGAGGCGGGCGCGCGCCAGTGCAGACGCAGACTGTCGGCCGTCGCCTCGTGGCGCAGCGCGGCTGGCGCGGCGGGCGGCGCGCGCGGCGTCAGCACGTCGCGCACGCCCGACCACAAGCCGCGCCCCGCCGCGTTTGTCGCGCACACCCTGAAGAAGTACGGCGAGAAGGGCACGAGGCGCCCGACTAGGTAGCTCGTGTCCACGCCGCGGTACACCTCTGAAAAAGCATCGTCGACGTTGGTGGCGCTCATCTCCAGGCGGTAGTCGAGCACGGGTGCGCCGTTATCCCTCGGAGGCTTCCACTCGAGGCGCGCGGCGCGGGCGCCCTCCAGCTGCGCGGTGGGCGTGTCGGGCGCGTCGGGCGCGGCCGCCGCCGTACGGAACGTGAGAGCTTGGGAGGCGGGGCTCGCGCCCACCCTGTTGTGCGCCGTCACCCACGTGCGGTACTCGCGGCCCGGCATCAGCTCGCGCACCACACACTCGCAGTCGAGCCCCTGGTAGGCCAGGCGAGCGGTTCCGTCGGTATCGGCGACCTCCACGATTTCCACGCGGTACTCGGTGAGCGGCGTGCCGCCGGTGCAGTCGGGCGGGCGCCAGCGCAGTGCCGCCAGCGTGCTGCGCGGCTCGGCGGCGGGCTCGGGCGCGTCGGGCGGGGCGGGCACGGCGGGCTCGGTGGTGACGGTCTCGCTGGCGGACCATTCGCTGACGCCAACCTCGTTGCTGCAGCGTACGCGCGCCCGGTAAGGCGTGCCAGGCAGAAGCCGGTCGCAATGTGCTTCGCGCTCGGGGCCGCGATAAGCTGGTCGGTATCCGTCTCCGGCGTCGAGCTCGAGGGTATAACAATCGATGGCTGCGCCACCGTCGTCCACGGGTGGTTCCCAGCGGAGACGGAAAGCGCGCGAATGAATACGACCCCGCGGCGTAGGTCGTCCTGGTGGTCCAGGGTGCTCGGGTTGCGTTCGGTACGTGACTTCTACGGACCAGGGTCCTTGGCCGTCGACAGTCTCACTGCGGAGACGGAAACGGTAGTCAGTAGCACGGTACAAACCGGCGCACACGTAGGCGCGATCGGGCCCCGAGTATACGGGCAGGAAGCCGTGGCCGCGCGCCGCGTCGTCCATTTGCAGCGTGAACTCCTCGTCCGCGCGCCGCTCCCAGCCCAGCACGAGCGAGTCGCTGCTGGCGGACGTGAGGGCGGGCGGGGCGGGCGCGGGGGGCGGGGAGCCCGTCGTCCACGCCACCGTCTCCTCGCTCCACTCGCCGCGCCCACACTCGTTGACAGCGGCTATGCGGAATCGGTAGCGAGTCTGCGGTCGGAGATTGTTGACGGTGTGCTGGCGAGTACGAGGGCGGGTGATCTCTACGAAGCCAGATCCGTCGTCCATCTCTAGCACGTAGTTAAGCAGGCGAGCGCCGTTGTCAGTGGCAGCATTCCAACGTAGTAGCAGCGAGGTGCGCGCGCGTTGGTTGATGCGCGGCGCGGGCATCTGGTCGGGGCGCGCGGGCGGCGCACGGAACGTGGCCGACGCGCTCGTGGCGTCGAGCTTGCCGGCGCGGATTTGTAGACATACTGAGTATTCATAGCCCGGCTTCAGATCCCTCACCCTGTCAAAAATAAAATAAATATGTTTAGTTGAAGTCATTCATTTGTCGTGTCAATCACATCGCACATATCATCAACACAAACTGGATCGCTAAAACTGTTAACCATACTCGCACAATTGTCAGAGAGACCGACAAAACAATCTATCGTATTGTTTTTCTTTATAAATCTATGATGGCATTTTGATCTACAACAAAGTGCATTTGTTGGAAAAGCACGTATTTATGATCATAATTGGCGAAAATCGGAATGCGAGATTATTTATATTCATCGGTAAATTGATGATTTATTAGCTTTCAAACTTTCGATCTGTGAGACCGTTTGAGGGATAAAGTGTGATAAAAATTGGTGCAGGTGTCTATCTATATACAGGAAGGTTAAAAACTTACCGGCAAGTAAGGCTTTGTCCACTATAAATGGCTTTGTACCGGCCACCGCGATCCGCTAGGAGCAGGTCGTATGTTAACTCGCCATTGGGAACTATGACGTCTTCCGGCACCGGCAGATTCCAAATCACTAGAGCGCTGGTCGACGATACGTCAGTAATCTAAACAAACAAAATATAACAATATTTATTATTAAGTAGCACTTTTTATGTGTTATTAACTAAATCACATAACATACACCTGTGTGCTGGGGTATGCAATACATAGGTGTGCTATTATGGAACCCCGTCTTCAGAGTACACCTATGTACTGTGTGTCCCTAAAGCGGAAACTACATTAGACCGACGTCACGTGTGCCACGTCTATGTCTATGTCTGAGTATGGTTTCCGCACTTAGTCCTATGCGGACCATTGTACGTGGGCCATGGCGGCCTTGGGTGGGCTTATTCCAACCAGCCCACCTCTCTCCAAAAGCAGATTAGGCCTCTCAGGTTTTTCAGGGCATCTATAAGGGAATTCGGGGATCCTATGGTTCGTGTGCGTATTTCAATGACACCTGTGCAGTCTAGGAGCACATGCGCAACCACGTGTGCCACGTCTGATTCGTATGTAGAGTCACATCGTGTGGCATGGATGGATCTAACGTAGCTGACTAGCTGCACAAGTCTAGTTGCCATATAAAATGTATGGAGAACGATGCGCTCAGATATGCGCACGTAGCCCATGTAGAGCCTAATGCAGTTCTAAGGGGTGCGCCTCGCAGTATGTATTACTATGTCTGTGTGTCCCTTAAGAGCACACAGCAGACAACTCTTAAGTAATTGGGGATCTATGTGGAAACTTTTTTGTATATAAACTAATTTTCATGATTATTTTTGTGTTACGTGTGGCTCTCTATAGCGATTTAAAACCTCGTCTTTATGCTCACGAATCACGTGCCTATTCCTATTAGTCTCAGCTGTGCGTCGACATTTTGTTTGCAGTCATTTATTCTTTTTATTAATTAGGAATGACAGGGTAGTTTCCAGGGTCAAAATAATTACATTTTATTTAGTCCGTATTTTAAATTATAAAAAAATATTGGAGACGTTTTCTTTCTTTTTTCGATTAAACAAAAAATAACAAAGATATAGCCCATTAAAGTTACGTGTGACGTCACCCCGTGTGAAAAAATGCCGCACGAAGTGACGTTACACGTAACTTTAATGGGCTATATCTTTGTCATTTTTGGTTTAATTTACAAATAAAAAAAAATACGTGTCCCTTATTTTTGAATAATCTAAAAGACGGACTAATTACATTCTTTAGGGCAACTAGCCTATTGTTATTATCATAGATTACTTTAGTTAGCGAACTGAGACAACCAACTAGTTAGTCAACTGACAAATGGAGGCACGAGGCACAGTCACTGCAACTGTATTGTATGTTTGTACTCTTTTTTTTATTATTATTTTATGTTGTTGTATATTGTGTTGCTTGCGCTGAATAAATTCTATTCTATTCTAAATACAAGCCCAAGAACCAAGTTAGATTATTTACCTGTGGTGTGCGTCTAGCAGCAAACATGTCGAGTATAGCTTGTGCGTCCGTTTCATCTTCGGGCTCGCCATCGCCCTGCACAGAAGCCGCAGCTGAGCCATCGCCTTGCACGGAGGTTTCAGCTGACGATGCCTCTCCTTCCTCTGACCAAGCGCCGGATGAAGTGGTACCACCACTGCCCGCACCGCCGGCCGTGCTGGCCCCACTGCTAGGCCCACTGCTCGGCAGACTACTTCCACTGCTAGCCCCACTGCCGCCACTGCTCACGCCGCTACTGCTGCCAGCGCGGCCGTTCAGTTCCTTGCGTGGCGACAGGGATGGCGTACTGGCGCCCGAGTTGGCATCTGTATTAAAAGTAGCAACTGATTTATTATAAATTCATTGTTGCACATTTCTTTATGTTGAACGCCTACTGGGCTGCATTCAAAATTGAGGTCATTGGGTAATTACTCTACCCTGGCATTTTTGAACGCGAATGGAGTTCACCTGTCAGTGTCAAGCATATTGCCGCTTACTCCAACCTACCCTGCTCAAAGTTAGGGTTAGTTGGGTTAACTCTAGGGTAGCTACTCAAGTTATTTATGAACGACCTTGGGTTGCAACTCTACTAGACTCTGGTTATTTTTGAACGCACTACTGGAAAGCAATGGTGGAATTGTTGAATGTCTATTTACTCTTGTTTTGAAGACTGACAGTTAATAGTTTTTACAATGAACTCACCAATGCCATTGTTCCTGTTAGTCTGTTTTCGTTCCAACTTTTGTTTTAGTTTGGAGTACTGCCGCTGAGTCCTTTCATCCTTCTGGTAGACTGCGGGAGGTGGTGGGGAATGCTGCATGTGGTGAGGAACGTGGTGGTAATGTGGTGCGTACCCAGTACTATAGTAGTGTTGTGGTCCTCCCGTACCATTTGTAGGAGGAGCCTGAAACAACAAAAAGCATATTAATAATAATAATATTTTTATTTGCTCAGTTAGTAGGTAAATAATAAAGGTAAAGGTAGGTAGGTAGGTAGGGTAGGTAGGTATTGATAAGTATGTTTCATTCATTTAACACCACTAAGCTCATTTCGTCCTATGAGCTTGAGACCACCATAGTTAAGTTACGCTTGCCGAGGTCGAAATAATAGATGGGTGTCCGTCTTCCCATCGCGACTTCTCTGAAAACACGTTACGCCATTAGTTCTGGCTGTTAGTAGTAGTTGTGTTGATCTTTGACAATCATTTCAGACAGACAGAAGTCGGGAAATCTGACATCAATCTTGCCAAGGTATTGTGTTACCCAATTGCTGGGTTGTGGAAGTCTAGGCCAGTTACCCCACATAAAATACTCAAACTGAACACCAACCCCAACATAGTTGGGAAAAGGCTAATAAAAACAAATTGATTGTTAGTTTCTCTACAGCTTATTTAAGTCTTTTAACAAGTGACTTAAACTAAATTAAAACTGGAATGAAAAACATTCACACATAAATCAACCATGATCTATTAAAACATTTGTTTTTGCATTACTGAAATGACCATGTTATTGTATAATTTTTTTTACAAAACTTAAAACTATACCTCTATAAACTACTAGGACTTTGCTAGTGACTTTGTTTAGAATAATGATTTTATAAAAACCTTAACACCCCTTAAACAATTTTTTGAGGGTAGTTTTGTAAAAATTATAATATTCTTAATCATTCCTTTTAGGGACAGTTCAGACACGGCAATTGACAAATCGTGCGGGTTGAACCCAAAAAATGTCAACTGTTCAAACATCGGCGGTTAGTTAGCGATTTGCGATCAGTTCAAGATGGAAGTCGAAGAGGAACTAGCGTGTCTGGAGCAACAGAAAATAAACAAAAGAAGGAAAAGGCAGTATTGGGTGCACCCAATATTAAGGGATCGACTGGCACATGGCCAATATTCGTAACGCTATATCCCAATTTAAGACTGCTTGAGAAAAATTTTTTTTACTATTTGAGCATGTCAATAAAATTGTTTGATGAATTAATTGAACTGATCAGGGAAGATATTTCGAGCTCTGAAACTTATATATGAGGGCAAGCGTGTCACCAGAAGAAAAACCGCGCGGTGCCCGCATCGCTACTGAACAGTGAGGAATAGGTAGGCGGTTGAGTGGCGGTGACCGCGCGGTTTGCCTAACCACGCGGTTACGTCTGAATGATTTCATAAATACCTACGTAAATAAGGCCTACGCGGTTCTCGCGCGATTTTTAAACCGCGTGGTTCCCGCCATGTCTGAACTAGCGCTTAATTAGAATTTGTGCGGTTTCCAGTTAGCCATAGCGTGCGCTGGTGACTTTGGCACTGTGACATTTGGCAAAAAAATAACCGTGCTTATGAACCCAAAAGTGCGCACACTTGAAGACGTGACAGTTACAAAAAATGGGTAGAAAAATTATTGTCACCGTGACAAAAGTCACCAGTGCGCACGATGACTTAATTAACACAAGGACCCAATAAATCATTTTATAAGGGTAGTTTAGAATAATATAATGGGAAAGTTTTTATTCTTAAGCCTGCAATACACGTTGGCCGAGCTGAGACCAACGCGAGCCTTGGCGAGCCTAAGCAAATATAGGCAAATTGACACACGGCAAGCGCCTCTACACGTTCGGCAAGCGCCTCTCTACACGTTCGGCAAGCTTGAACCAATGCAAATGGCCAATAAGACGAGTTTTGAGGAGACGCCCACATGTTGGGCCCTGTCAGTTGTTATTGTGCATTTAAACAATATGGACGACGTAGAAGTCATCGCGGCTGCTGCTATTTATTTAATAATTATTATTATTAAACGGAAAAGTATGAAAAGAACCGAAAACTTCATGTTTGTTTTTTTCAAATGCGTACTTTTTTTTTAAATTAATATAAACTAGATGACGCAATCTGATGGTGAGGCGCACTAGTTTATGAGGCCTATGTCCAACAGTGGACAGCAATTCTTATAGCGCCTAAATGGTGATACTTGGGGGAGGCTTATGTCCAACAGTGGACACAAGTAATTATAGCGAGGGGAGACTTATGTCCAACAGTGGACATCAGTCATTATAACGCCTAAATGACGATACTTGGGGGAGGCATATGTCCAACAGTGGACAGCAGTCATTAAAGCCCTAAATGGCGATACTTGGGAGAGGCTTGTGTCCAACAGTGGGCACCGATCATTATGGTGACACTTGGGGGAGGCTTGAGGGAGTTCGATTCTGATCAAGCTGACGACAGTGAAATCGAGATTTTGGCTGAGGAATATTATTATTATTATGTGTATAGTGGGCGAAAATGTACCACTCGTACATTTTCGCCCACTATAATATTTAAATTTCAATAAAACTTGTTTTTTTTTTCAATTTTTCATGAATTTAACCGAAACAATGAATAAAACATTCGAAAGATTTCTATTTTGTTCCCAAACGATTTTTTCCGCAAAATTTCAATGCAACATGTGAAAAAAACAACAATTTGTTTTTTTCATTGAAAGAAACAATTGTTTCTTTATGAGGTCTATACACGTTGGCGCACATTTGCGAGCGCCTTTGATTTGTGCAGAAAAACCGACACCGCTCCGAAGTGAGGCAAGTGATCGCGAGCGGCTGCGAGTCGTGATCGCGAGCGGCTGCGAGTCGTGACAAGCTACTCCAAATGAGGTCTATACACATTGGCGCACATTTGCTTTGATTGGCGCAAGTCTACTCAACCAACTAGGCGAGCGACACCGAGCGATGGCAAGACAAGGCAAATTTACTGTCTACATATTGGTATTGGCCTTCACTCGGCAACGCTCGGCCAACGTGTATTGCAGGCTTTAGGTTTCTATTTGTGCTTACTACCCTAGATTTTTATTTTACATAGAAACAAATTTCACCCTTTTTACTCCATTAACCTTTCAGATACCGTAAATTTGAGACACAATAGTAAGACAATAGAAGCGCGAACGCCGGGCTTGGAGTTTAATGAATTTAAAGTAGAATTTTCTTAAACCCTTAGTGCTTACATCATATAAAAGGAAGCCTTGTGCGAAGTTTTACATTTCTAGCCCCAGTAGTTTCAGCTATGCATTCATAAGAAATACAGAAACTAACTTGTTTCTCCATTTAACTATATAATTATTATCTATCTATAGATTATAAATTTCTTTGATAAAATAAAATATTATCAATTTATAAGATTTTAATACGTTTTTTCACTTTTCACAGCGTTATTCAAAATGCACTTTATGAGGTTTCAGTAAAAAATGCTTATCAGGAAAATTGAAAATATTATTAATAAAGTCAACTTATTAAAGTTAAATTAAATAAGGAGTTAAAATAAATATTGTAACATATTGAACACCAAGCAAACATTAAAACGTTGATGGAAATCTTTTTAAATCTAGAAATAAAATGAAATTTTAAACAATCAAGTTCGCTTAAACTGACCTCAAGCTTTTCTTCTTGTTGGGAACTTTTTTCTTTATTTTGATCGGACTCACTCATAGTTTTTATATTATTTTCAAATTAAAATAGTGATTTCAATAGGTTTGATAAACGTCACTGCCACGTACTACCTACAGCCAACTGTTTTCGTGATAACACTTCACTTCACTATACAATCATACGCGACTAACGACAGTATAACTCCGCCACGATTAGATTAACGTCGCATAACGCGCAACTTTATTTAATCACTTACTTACTGAAAATAGTCGGATATCTCGACACGCTTGTGCACAATTTTAAAAGCGAAATGTCCACATATACGCGGTTAAATTTACAAGCGAAACAATCGATGTATGTAGGTATCAGCGGAAATGTTTACACAGAAGGTTCTCGTAAAAATTGTTCGTTTGCGTCAAAAAAACTACATTTTCATATGTATTGAAACTAATAGCATATTCCTCTACCTGCATTTGAAAAATTACTAATAATTATTTATTATTCAATTAATTATTTATAATTATTATTGTTGCTATTTCTTGTTGGTAAATAAAACTCGTTTCCATTATGTACATCTGAGAAAGTCAATGAACTTAACTTTGACACAAGACGTCAAACTTTGACACTGACAGATGCATTCCGTTTACAAAAAAAGAAACGAGTCGTGGTTTTTTCTTAATTATTTTTGCACGCTTTTATTTATAGCAAACTTTTAATAAAATTTAACTAGAATACAATTTAGGACTGAATTTTCAATAGCCAGATAGCTTTTTATTTTAGGAGTAAATATGGCGGTTTGATAGTTTTTGTTTATGGGATCCAGTTTAGAAATTATCCAGTCAGCGAAATGTACTAGGTAATTGTGTGTGGGTGTATTTATATGAATTTGTATGGATATCTAAGTAGTATAAACGTTATCCGCCGATTGAAGAATCAACCCTTAGTTATGAATATACCTATCATCCTATTCTAGATTCATATAATTTCAGGAACGTTCGCATTCGCATCGCAGTCGCTTAAAAATAATTTTCCCACATTTTCATACTTAGTCGATTGTCGCTGAGGGCGATCGTGCGGCTTGAACAGCGTTGGCCAATTCTCGTATTAATTAAATAAATACTATGTATAATTGGCCTCTTTTACTTTACAATTTACTTAATTTAAGATGGTTCTAAATGGGAAACCCTATTTAAATAAAATAAAACAGCATTTTTAGTTTATCAAGATGAAACAAATAATTTTATTATAAAGCGGCCTTGATAGGGCAATGAACTGAATAAGGTATGCTGTGGACATTACGACGAGTCTACGTGTAATGACTACCTCCTTCATACAAGTTTTTACCGCATTACTAATCTTAGATTTTGATTTCTTTAATATAATTTTTTTTTCTTTACATATCTACTTCTTCTTTTTTAATTATAGTGAAAAGTTCTGACAACTTACAAATATTAGCATTACGGCTATGCTAATATTTGTAAGTTGCCAGAACTTTTCCCTAACACACAACAAGTAAGCTTCTTCTAGCGAGTCTCTCAAAATATGAAAAATATCATAAATAAATCAAGACAATAGCTTCCAAAAGCTTCTTTATTATAAATCGCTCAATAACTAACTCTGCTGCAGCGGCTGCACCTATGCCTCCGGAATGCATAGCCAATAAGAAATACACATATATAATATGCACGAGTTAGTACTTATATAATGCGGTGGCTGCAATTTGCTGGCGATTGGCTGTTAGAGGTGTAACTATCAAACGGTTAACAAGAAGTTTATTAGATAACAAGAACCAACAACTGCATGATGGAATTACTAGATTGTGGGTGTATTCGATTTTGTCCTGTTTATTCACGACAGGAAGGTGGGAAGTCCATTCGCAATGCAGTGAATAGAATTCTTTTCGATTATCCTGATGTGGACTCTAAGCCATCGTAGTCATAGCGAATAGTTTATTTTTTCTAGGACACTACTGTTTTTGCAACGCAGTAGAATGCCTAAGTGTGCCGCCTCGGATCCTGGTTACACATATGGCATACATGAGTCAGGATTCCTAAGAAGGAGTAAGTAGTCCCAACGAAAACAAGGATCTAATAAGTAAAGGAAATCTTATTAGCGCTATCCGGGATAACACTAATTAGATTTCCTATAGCCGCGGTCTTATCAATCACACACGATCCTGGACTAGGCATTTATGTGGACAAACAACATTATACAACATGATTTTTATCGTTGTTCAAAAATTATAGTATTGAAAAAGTTAGTGCTCTATGCAGAGCAATACATTCAGTCAAAAAAGTATCGGGAATGGATGATTTGTTTATGGTTCCAAATTTAAATTTTGGATTTTTTTTTGTTGTTACTAGATTGGCACAACTGTTTTCCATTTTGGCGCGGAGTTTGAGTTGCATTTGCTATTTAAATTAAATACAGTGCTGTTTTACTTATATCATATCTTAGTCTAAGACCCGATTAAGAACGACCTTCACCGGTCTGTTTAATAGATGAAACGTATTTTATGATAAATTTAGTGTAATAAATAATATAACGCGGGTGGGTTGCCTAAGAAATTCCTGGCCAGACTATTATTAATTAAAAATTGAAAATTTACTTTTTTTTAGAAAAATGCACAACCGTTATTCATACCAGATTTTTTTGCAGACAACACTATAATAGTGTTGTAAAAACGCTCGAGTCGGCGCTAAAACGCTCGAGTCCGGACTCGAGCAGTTTAAAAACGCTCGAGTCGGGACTCGAGTCGGTTTGAAAACGCTCGAGCGCTGGCTTGAGCGTTTAGAAAAAAAGCTCGATAAATAGCGCCGACTCGACGCTCGACTCGAGCTTGAGCACGAGCCTTTATAAAATAGGTGAAGTACAAATCAGTTTAATACTAACTACTCATTGTATATGTTATTCCCGCGGTTTTATCTGCGTGGTTTTTATTTGTTATAGAAAGTTTTATCACTTCCTTCGGGACTAGCGTTGAAAAAAGCAGGCAGAATTCCCGTTCCTTTCCAATACTGTTGTTTATTCAATGTAACATTCGAAACTTTCAAGAAATTTATAAAGTATAAATTTCATGTATTTTTCCAATAAACCCGAAAAAAACAGAAAAATATCAAAAAAAAAACCGAAAATTTCATGTTTGATTTTTTCAAATGCGTACTTTTTTTTAATTAATATAAACTAGCGCTTGACTGCGATCCTACCTGATGGTAAGCAGTGATGCAATCTGATGGTGAGGCGCACTAGTTTATGAGCCTATGTCCAACTTGGACATAGGCTCATAAACTAGTGCGCCTGGACAGTCCAATAGAGGACATCGGTCACTATAGCGAGGAGGAGGCCTATGTCCAACAGTGGGCATCAATCTTTATAGCGCCTAAATGGCGATACTTGGGGGAGGCTTATGTCCAACAGTGGGCATCAGTCATAGCGCCTAAATGGCGACACTTGGAGAAGGCTTATGTCCAACAGTGGGCTTAGGTCATTAGTGAGGGGAGACTTATGTACAACAGTGGGCATCAATCATTATAGCGCCTTGGTGGCGACACTTGGGGGAGGGTTAAGTCCAGCAGTGGGCATAGATCATTATAGTGAGAGGGAAACTTATACCCAACGGTGGGCATCAGTCATTATAGCGCCTAAATGGCGACACTTGGGGGAGACTTATGTCCAACAGTGGGCACCGATCATTATGGCGACACTTGGGGAAGGCTTGAGGGAGCTCGAGTCTGATCTAGCTGACGATTCGTCAGACATTGAAATCGAGATTTTGGCTGAGGAAAGTACCTTTTTTTTTCAAAAAAAAGGTACTTCATTTTTTAATTGTATCTTTACAAATCGATAGTGTTTCATGTACCAGATCGACCCTCCACGGGATTAAAACGATTAAAATTTAACGGTGTATTATAAAATAATGATAAATTATAGTAATTTTTAGTGTTTCGAAAATATTATAAACACAAAAGATTTGAGTCGAAGTGCATCTAAAGCACGTCATGCATCACAATGATTAAAGATTTCCCTCTAGTCAAATAAAATTATTAATATACCCCCAGTAAAAATGTTAACGCTTCGACGCTCGAGCGCGCGACTCGAGCGTCGAGCCCCCGAGTCTTCAACGCTCACGAGTCCTAAACGCTCGAGCGTTTAACGCTCGAGTCTTGAACGCTCAATAGCGTCGACTCAGCGCTCAACGCTCGACTCTTAGCGCTTATTTTTACAACACTACACTATAACATCGTATTCGTAATGAAACAGCGTTTATTTTGATATAGAATTTGTTGTATATCAAAATAAACACACCAGTTTATACCTTGCAACCCATAGTTATGCCAGGAAACAAATAAGCAACCCAACATTTTTATGTTCTAAAGGCTTCACTCTTTCGGTTAGTATTAAAATTCGTTAAACAAAACGGTGCATTTTTAAAAAAAAAAAAGACGGGTTGCACTCCGGGAGTGCCGGCAGAAGTGAAAACTTGATTATTAACGTTGAGCATGTTTGATATTTTGGAATGGTTAGGGAATAATTTTGCACCAATTGCTTTATCAGTATAAAAGTACTATCATTTATGTGGTAGAATACAATATTCATTTATTGCGCTATCGTACACAAACATGACAATTTATATTACATTAAAAATTTAACACTTTAAAACCATTACAATTATTTTACATTAAAAAGTTTATCTCTCCGAAAAACTACTGAGGTGTCAAGGGACACCCGGATGGAACGGAAGTTCCGTTCTGGCTTGCTTTCTATAAGAGAGAGAAAGAGAGAAAGACAGAGAAACATGCGCACGCCGCACGGCTTACAATAGCTTACTATAGAAAAAGTGTCGTTACAACTTTTCGTGAGATTTTTTTCCGTCTAGCCAATACAATATAACTAAAAAATAGTATCCTATTTTATGTACATTTTGACAGCACTATTTCAACATCTTCGAAACCATGAAAACGACACTCATGACGAAAAAGTTGATAATTTCTGACATCCACCATCTTGGTTTTATACTTTGACAGTACTATCGGTTTCAACACCCTCGAAAACCATGAAAACGACACCCATGACGGAAAATTTGATAATTTCTTGCAGCCACCATCTTGGATTTATATTTTGACAGTACTATCGGTTTCAACACCCTCGAAAACCATGAAAACGACACCCATGATGAAAAAGTTGATAATTTCTTGCAGCCACCATCTTGGATTTATATTTTGACAGTACTATCGGTTTCAACACCCTCGAAAACCATGAAAACGACACCCATGACGGAAAAGTTAATAATTTCTTGCAGCCGCCATCTTGGATTTATATTTTGACAGTAATATCGGTTTCAACACCCTCGAAAACCACGAAAACGACACCCATGACGAAAAAGTTGATAATTTCTTGCAGCCGCCATCTTGGATTTACATTTTGACAGTACCATCGGTTTCCACGCCCTCGAAAACCATGAAAACGACACCCATGACGAAAAATTTGATAATTTCTTGCAGCCGCCATCTTGGATTTATATTTTGACAGTACCATCGGTTTCAACACCCTCGAAAACCATGAAAACGACACCCATGACGAAAAAGTTGATAATTTCTTGCAGCCGCCATCTTGGATTTATATTTTGACAGTAAAAGTGTCGGTACAATTTTTCGTGAGATTTTTTTCCGTCTAGCCCCCTTTCACAACGCGCGATAAGGGATAGCTGTCTACTCTCCATCCGTCTTACGCTTTTTCGATCAGGTCACGTGTCCTGACGCGAGTTTAAGATTTTATACCCATTACAGAAAAAGTGCTCAACGCCGCTAAAGAAGTTTTCACTTCAAAAAAAAAAAATTGTTTGGCAGGAATTTCTCAGGCAACCCACCCGCATTATATTATTTAATACACTAAATTTATCATAAAATACGTTTCATCCATTAAACAGACCGGTGAAGGTCGTTCTTAATCGGATCTTAGACTAAGATATGACATAAGTAAAACAGCACTGTATTTAATTTAAATAACAGATGCAACTCAAACTCCGCGTCAAAATGGAAAACAGTTGTGCCAATCTAGCAACAACAAAAAAAAAATCTAAAATTAAATTTGGAACCATAAACAAAACATCCATTCCCGATACTTTTTTGACTGAATGTATTGCTCTGCATAGAGCACTAACTTTTTCAACACTATAATTTTTAAACAACGATAAATCATGTATTGATCTTTTCCCGGTACTTTCTTGACAGAGTAGTAAGTATTAGGTATAATTGATACCTTCTTAGAAATCCTGGACAGATCTAGCCAATGACCATTCCTGACTAGTGCCGTTGCCGGCAATATTGCCGTGAATAGGGAATATTGGTGGGAATATTGCCGAGAATATTGCCCGAAGTATGAATATTGGTGGCAATATTGCCAGCAATATTCCCATATTACCGGTAACGGCACATCTCTATTCCTGACCATAAAGCACTTCATGCGAATCAAATTCAAAAATGCTTGTAAAATTAACAATGTAGAAGACAGAATTGCCTAGATGAAGTAATTGTCTTTCGACGGAACATGTAAAGAAAATCCCAAATCTCGAAGTCAAAATGGATATCTTTTTTATCCTTTTGACCGTGCGGCCGTCGTCGTACTATGAGAACGTTCTGCTATTGCGTTCGTGTGCGGTGACCGAGGAGTACGACGGCGTGGTCTCCTATTTCTCAGCAGATTATCGAAAACGTTGTTATAAAAGTCCTTTTCAGAACTGTCCTTTCATATTTCTTGATGTCAAAACTGCTGTGCCTTAAAACGTGCTGTGCTGTGGGGTGGCTACAGTCTGGCTGGCATCCATGAAAGTAATAGAATCCATAGACAATGAATAACAGTTTATTTTTTCCATGGCAATACGATAAGAATCGTGGGAGGCCTTAGCTCTGTAATGGGAGAGTACAAGCTAGCTACAATACTGGTAATACTCACATAATGGTGTGGCGGTTGGTGGTGAGGTGGTGGTTGGTGGTGTTGTGGCTGGTGATGCTGCGGCTGGTGGTGCGCGGCATGGTGCGGATGCGCTTGCGCATGGACCAGGTAATGGCGCATATTCTCGTCTAGCACTGGCGGCATCATGGGCGGCATCATTGTGCCTGATGGCACTACGGGCATTCCACCTGGAAAATCAAAATGGCCGATGTTATTGATTGGTTTTGACAAAGCAGTCAAGTGGAAATACTTCGTCGTCTTTATATAAATTGGATATTTAAGGGGATGCATTTCGACATACATTTTCACTGTTTTTCATACAACCGATCTTACGCGATTATGACGTTATTACACATTTTTCATTAGATTTTTTTGGAAACACAGTATCTTGTGGGTATTGTCTAGTCTTCTATGGAAATCAATTTATAAATTTGTGTAAAACTAATCCAGTTAAGACCTCTGAAAATCTGCTATTTTGCATGAATTTGACACTTCATAATTTACTCAAAAATTGAAAAAGTCAAAAAAGTAAAACTATACAAGCCTAGCAAATTTTATCAAGATTCTAAACAATGACAATGTTTTTTAAAAACTTTTAAGGGTTTAAAAAAACACGTATTTCCTGGAACAATAAAATATTCGAATAAATCACGGAATTACCGAATGCTAACAGAGTTTTCAGCCGTTATCTCTTTTTTCGCGTTGCCTTTTCGTCAAACATCGCGTTGGATTGCGTTAGATGAAGTAACAAGCTTTTAAACCATGCCCGATGTTG
This sequence comes from Mythimna ferrago, assembly GCA_910589285.2. Taxonomy (NCBI): domain Eukaryota; kingdom Metazoa; phylum Arthropoda; class Insecta; order Lepidoptera; family Noctuidae; genus Mythimna; species Mythimna ferrago. The sequence continues at coordinate 9,994,181 of OU342683.1, read as the reverse complement.
ACGATAGGTGAGTGGAAAAGCAGCCTCAGTGATGATGAAAGATGAAAAAAAAATATTGAGACAATTCTTTTAATAAAAAAAAAATGGAAGATTAATTTAAAATTCCTAAACAACATCCCTATCTCTTATATACTTTCTCTTCAATCCTCTCTGTCTCCCAATATGCTCACTGCCCCGAAGATTCTACTGTGTTCCATAATCAAAGATAAAAATCTGTTATAATCTGTAATTTTTTTTTTTTAATACCTAAATGCTAAAATATGAGAGAATAGGATAACCTTTAAAAATGAGACAGTCCTGTCAGTATTGATGTCATCGTGACCTTTTAACCGTTATGAAAAGGTCGAGGAGACCATAAACGGATCAATTTTATCTTTGTGCGCGGATTTAATTCATTATAATTTGACTCATACAATACAATTTAATAATAGCCATTAATAACTAATTCCCATTCATGGACGTTTTATGTTTTATGGAAACAAAGTATTAATGTGTCGGTTCTCCAATTATATATTTTACATTTTATGAATTGAATTGTTTTAGTAGAATTTTCTTGCGGATTTCATCATGCATGCGGATTTTAGAAATTTTCAAAATGCAAAAACAATACGCTTTTACGAGTTCAGTGCTTGATTGCGATCCCAACTGATGGCTAGTAGTGATGCAAATGCAATCGTTTATGGTGAATCGCACTAGTTTATTGAGCCTATTCAATCTAGCCTTGGTAACCTAAATTATACAATGTTTTTTATTTCATAAAAAAATCATTGTCCTCTTACTAGGAATTACTCTGTATCGTTGGCGCCTTCACAATCATGTAAAATACACAAAACACCCACACTCAGAACCTCTAAATCTATAGGTCATACATATATTTGTTCCGTAAGGGAATCGAACCCGCGACAAGCAACGCACCGGCCAAACGCTCAACCACTGCGCCAATTGGGATTATACTAATTAGAATTTTGAATATTTTGAATCTGTAAAGTTTATTATATACAAAGTTCTGCAGAACAAATTATATAAATAGAACTATAAAGATAAGATAAAATAATCAAGTTATTCGTGATCCGTGACAGTCCAAAAAACTAACTTTCAACTTATTGCAAGGGTACACGTATTTTTGTTTAATGTTTACATTCATGCTTGATAAGTTAAATTATTAAAAAAGTAACTGGCTGTGTATAATTTATGTATGTATTCAGTTTAATATAAACACAGCTGATAGTGTTTGCATGTCGCTTCCAGCTCGCGTGCGGGGTTTGGAGGCGGTGCCACGTCACGGGTGGCTTAATTTCGCTTTATTTTGACATCGACGCCGCCGTTCCGGCCCGTAACTTTGCGGTTATGAATGAACGTGTTTTGGGTGTTCGTAGAAAACATTATTTGTGGGATCATCCGCTTGGGTAGTAGGAGGCGGCCGCGGCGGAAACGTGCCGCATAGTTGAGGCCGGCTCGCCGCCGCGATGCAACGCGACCGCAGTCTTAAGCAATGCCGTGCACTAGGAATCCCACGAGAGCCTTGAAGCTCTTTGTTTCGACTCGCGGTAGAAGGGTTTTTTCCCAGTTTTAATTCGCTACGGTTACTTAACTTTCTGACACAACCACTAATTGAATGTGGTTTGCAGAGTTGCTATTTTAAGCCAACCCTAATTGCTGTTTTAGAAAACAAAATTATGGTAGTCAACAAATTTGAAATACGTGCCTTTGTGTCCATATTTAGAAAAAGAATGAGTTCATGATAATAGATTACCTATTGTTTGACCTATTTTTAAATTATCTCTTGCGTCTTTCAAATCATTTGTTGCTATTGTTAGCTGTGAGCGGTGAATTGACCTACTTTGTGGCTATCAGTTACAACAACCGGATGTAATGTTCTGAAATCTAATTTTTCCAGTCCTTTACGAAATCTCTCCAGTTCAGGAAATATTTTACTTTCTTCAGTAGAAGTAAATAAGTAAATAACATGAAAGTAGGTAGGTAGTACGGGGTAGTAGGTACTCTCTTTTTTATAGTATAAACCACGTACCTACTAGCGATAGTACAAAAAAATTAATTAGAATTCGTGGTAAATATTAGACAGCTGCAATACTTGCTGTTACTAGCAAATAAACTACCTATCCGGTATTTACCTAGATGATAAAGTAGAAAATAAAATTTGCATTCCATGAGGAAAAAGTATTTAAGTAATAAAACATTAAGTATTTGCTGCAATAAGGTTTTATTACCGTTCACGAAATAAAACAATTCCGTGAAAAAATCGCTTTTCATTTGAGGAAAATAAGTAAAAAAATGTTTTATTACATTTGTTAATTACCGGCGCTAAATGAACATTAATAAAGCGTTACTAAGAGAAATGACCGACGTCTTATATTTAGACACGACGAATATTTTGACAAGAGTTGCTAAACTCAAGGGAAAATTATATAAAACGGTACAGACAGAGTATCGGTAAGGTAGGCGACAAATAAACGTGCAATAACGGTTATTTAGACTCCTACATTTATTGACATTCTTAATTTCAAAAACCGAATTAAAGACAGAAAGCTGTCTTGAATCAACATCTATCGTGATTCTTTACCATTTCTGAAAAACAGTTCATTGATGGTTTTTCGTGTACCTTCGATATATTGGCGATATTAGGAAGGCGCCTTGTTGAATAGTATACATATATACTTATTGACAAGGATAGCCATTACCACAGTCAATTATGACGCGTTCTCATAGACCGCTGCAAGCACAACTTGGCAAACTGGGGTTTTATAGACCAAACTAAATAATATGCGAGTTATCCGACTAATCGATATAAAAATATCCGAATAATCGACGTCATGCTCTAGACACCCCATCATATATTTTGCTGTTTATAAATTCAAATCATAATTTAATTCTACGCAATACGTACCGAATTTGCGTATACTAAAAAAATGTACAGGCAACTAAATTATTGCTTGCTGTATAGCATCTCAAATATATCAAAATTTGAATAAATGTTACGTAGACATTTAATAGGTAAACAAAGGATTTATAAAAATTGTATTCTCATTGTTACCATTGGATGTTTATAAGCGTCTAAGAAAGATAAATAACAAAGTGTACAGTAATTCTTTCCGTAATAATAATTTAACGTGTTAATAATAGATAGATAGATTTAACATGTAAGTATCTATAGTTTTTATTTTATTTCATATCTCTCTTAGCTGGGCCTTATTGCCTGAACCTACCTTCCTCAATTGCTGCGTTATCGTGATGAAAAATAAGATGTCTTCTCTATACACTAAAGTGAATGAACATTATGAGTACCACGGGATAAATGAACTCACCGTATTCAGGGAGCACTGTACACATATGCGCGTGCTGAGGATGCTGCTGGGGATGGGGACACATCTCCTGCGGCACGTAGTACTGCTCGGGGGGGTAGTACTCCCCATAGTAGCCGTCGCCGGGGCCGCCGCCGCCCCCGCCTCCCTCCGCGACGCCCACACCCACCATCGTGGATACTAGCACAGCATGGCACGCAGGCGTCCGCGCCGCATCCGAATTGGTCGACAACGATCTGGGAACAAGAGGATAAATACTGTTAGATGTCGTGATTTGTAATTCATTAATTTTCGAATATCTCAGCGATTCGTCATCATCAACTTAGGTCCCTCGTCTACAGCGACTTTTTGTCGCGCACTTACGAAACGCGCGACAGCATCGCTACTAACGCGCGTTAGTCGCATTTGCAAGCGCTATAGAAAAGATGCCAACGCGCTACTAACGCGCTACAGCATCGCTACTAACGCGCGTTAGTCGCATTTGCAAGCGCTATAGAAAAGATGCCAACGCGCTACTAACGCGCGACAGCATCGCTACTAACGCGCGTTAGTCGCATTTGCAAGCGCTATAGAAAAGATGCCAACGCGCTACTAACGCGCGACAGCATCGCTACTAACGCGCGTTAGTCGCATTTGCAAGCGCTATAGAAAAGATGCCAACGCGCTACTAACGCGCGACAGCATCGCTACTAACGCGCGTTAGTCGCATTTGCAAGCGCTATAGAAAAGATGCCAACGCGCTACTAACGCGCTACAGCATCGCTACTAACGCGCGTTAGTCGCATTTGCAAGCGCTATAGAAAAGATGCCAACGCGCTACTAACGCGCGACAGCATCGCTACTAACGCGCGTTAGTCGCATTTGCAAGCGCTATAGAAAAGATGCCAACGCGCTACTAACGCGCGACAGCATCGCTACTAACGCGCGTTAGTCGCATTTGCAAGCGCTATAGAAAAGATGCCAACGCGCTACTAACGCGCGACAGCATCGCTACTAACGCGCGTTAGTCGCATTTGCAAGCGCTATAGAAAAGATGCCAACGCGCTACAGCATCGCGACTGTATCGATGCGAACGCGCTCCAGCATTGCTACAAAATATCCTTAGCCTTAAAGCTCAAAATTCTGCCTATATCCCTATTTATTTGGGGTCAGCGCATTATGTCAACTTTCATCTGTATCTACATCTATATTTACTGACATCTATTTCTTTATATTTATTCACCTTCTTTCTGCTGAAGTAGGAAATAATCTAATAACTTCTCTCGCTGTAGAGCGGAGCGTATTAGACTTTTAGTGACTAAAACTACACTTATGTTCCTATAGTTGCCTTGCGTTACAACACTGTGCGCTTTTTCTATTACTAGTCATATTATCATTTTTCACATAACCCATACATGGCTTCTCGTCTCCACATACTCTTATTTATCAAACTGTCATCCTCAATCATAGTCATATAACTTTTCTCGCAACAATTTCCTTATTTCAGCACATTACCAACATCACCGAGCAACGAACTTTTTTTCAATCAGAGGCCCCACCACGAGTTCTTAACGCGATCCATTTGACGACCTAAACTGAACTGTTAAAAGGATGGAGCTATACAGGATGTATAGCTCCTTCTTTCTCGCTCGCACGCACGTCATGGTAAGTCCCCTGTACAGAATCTGAATCGGACGAACCGCATAGTTCCTTAAATTACCGCCAGATACAGAACTAATTATCGTGCTCATCACAATAAACAATTGTCTTCCAGCGCAGCAGTCAGGGCCACTAACCACTAGACCCATGGATCAATGCATGGGGATTTTTTTTTATCTTCTTAGCGTATCGATGGCAAAATTAGTTAAATTCCTTGCCTGGGTCAGAATTCGGCCACGGCAATGCCGTCCGCTGATGCTGTCATTAGGTCCCTACGTGAGCTGGTCACAGGACACGTGACGCAGGACGGAAGGTGGGACATGGTCTGCAGAGATACGCCGCAAACACTGAAGATCGGAACCATCCGATCCGTTATTACGTTGAACTTTTTGAGGAACCACGATAAAATGCGTGACACTTATGTAATTACTAATTATGTTATGTCTATCACAGTTTTTGTACTCCACGGTGTTATTAAAGTTCCGTAGTCGAACAAACCGTTACGATTTGTCCATTCACCCGATGTCATCGCCGTCACGCTTTTTTACCTTAATGGGTGAGCAGTGCTGTAGACGGTACTCAAATAAAGTGCTTCGATATTGTTTAGACTTTAATAGATGGTCAATTATACAGACAATCAGGAAGACTGTTTGTGAAGTCTATAAGCTTAGGTTCTCAATAGACATATTTATTTATTTCTTTTAACCTATGGTGTTGTCAGTGCAGTTATTTATCAAATGTCGCCAGAAAAAGCATGATTTTTGTCTAAATTTGTAACCACAAACATATTTTCAACGTAAAAAAAAATGGCTAAGTGCGAGTCGGACTGTCGTACGAAATGTTCCGTAACATCCGTAGCATAAACGGCACAAAATCACTTTTGTTGTATGGGAGCCTCATTTAAATAATTATTTTGTTCTTTTTGGCAACAGAAATGCATCACCTGTGAAAATTTCAACTGTCTAGCTATCACAGTTCATGGTATACAACCTGGTGACAGACAGACAGACGGACGGACAGACAGACCAACGGACAGCGGAGTCTTCGTAATAGGGTCCCGTTTTTCCCTTTGTGAACGGAACCCTAAAAAACAACAAAGACTAGCACTACAATATACAAACTGAAATAAAGATACTTATTTCAAGTTTCCTCTACAATGACCATGTTTGACCATTCACCTACCTACCGACACTCGAAGAATTCGTCATTTCATTACACCAGTATTCTACAAAACACGACCACGGCACTCTACATTTTAATAGTTCCTAAAACCACAAACATTCCCAGCCAGATTAAAGTGAAATTGCAGTTCAATATTTCAAGCGTTTCAATTTCCTACAAGGATTGTGAGAGAAGATAGCCAAAGAATTGCATCACATTTCTAAAGTTGATTTTGTCTGGTGGATGCATTAGTGCTGTGAGTTGCACAAGGCACATCGTAACGATATCTGCACATCCGTGTGAGCACGTCGTGACCGTATTTGCCTTTTAAATGGGGTGCTGTCATGGCACCTCACGAGTTCTGCGTGGATGAGCCCGCAATCTGTGTCAGTGATTGTGGCATGAGCGGGGCTCCTTGAAACTAACTCGTGCCTATTCGATACGAAAAAAAGTTGTTTTAAAACTACGTGCCTAAAATATTGTAAGTCTCTTCTAACCTTTCCATTTTACTTGAGGTCGTCTTTGCTGTTTTGCCAACTATTTTTTTTTTTTTTTTTAGTTTATTTTACTCGACAGTAATTACATTAGATCCTTTGCTGTTCTTGTTAAAACGAACTGCTGACAGAACTCCGAAATAAGTTAATCAAAGCAAAAAGGCATTTACAGTTTTTGCTCCGTCCAAAAAATACGTAAGTAAATTGATGTTCATGTTTCACAAATTACTGTTTATATTTTTTGGTGTTTCCATTTAAGTATCGCATTTCAAAGAAGCATTTTTCCTTGTATCTAAACAGCACGTTTTCAATAGAAAAAATAACGGCTAATGGTGGCCTACCTGATAGCGTTGTACTTACGTTAAACACATCACAACTCCGATACACTAACAATTACACTATAAATCAAAGACCTGTTTATATTTATTTAGGTACGTCACCAAACTCATTAACACTAATTCCATGACAATCGCGCGAATTTTCACATTCACAGCAAACGTGTGTTCCCACACACATAATAATTTCAAGTAATTTGATCCTTTTAATATTTGTTTGACTAATTGTTAAGGTTTTTGTGTGAATGCATGAATGAGTCGTCGGCTGCGGCTGCGGGTGTACGTCGCTCGTTGACTCACCGAATCAACAATACGTGGAGTCATTCATGTGCGTGGAAGGGCACACTGTGGTTGCCTACTTGCTTAGTGAGCAATTTAAAAATATTGTTACACTATTATTCATTATTGGGTTAAGCGTGCACATTGTGCACAATGTGTCATTGACATCAGGTATATTAATACACGCATAAAACAATCATGTTATTAATAAGTCGTTGTCATAACGAGAAACGTCACAAGAATATTGATGTCATTAATTAATTCATGTAGAATTAATGGCAGGGGGATGGGCAGAGCTTCTTGAAATGCGCTCATTACGTGCTACTCTCGGCAAATAAATGATTGTACAATCAGTAATTTACTGAGAGTGGAGATTGTGACAATATTAGCCCCAATTACACTCACTGTAGTTTGTTATTAGGTGACTAAGTAACTAGTTATTAGTTTAACCTTGTCCCTTCAAACCATCGCCTATCTCAGATACGCAAATCCGGCCGCTACGCCAACTCTTTTTGCTACGGAATGTCTTACTTTGTATGGAATTAATAAGTTCATTTTATACGGAAAATTACTGAGATATGTGTACATCATACGCTCGTACACGTCGACGTTAATTATTAATTTAATACATCCCAGTTGGCACTTACGTAATTTTATTCTTATGTACCTTTATTTATTCATCAGTCGTCGCGGATAATCAACAGTTTTTTACAACTTAATTAATCAAAACTTTACTGATTCAATACAAATATATAATGGTAATAGAAATAAACTCAAATTAAGAATTTAATAAGTTCATTTTATCCTTTTATCTCCTGAAAGCAGAGGTAACCGTAGTTCTTCGCAAAGTGGAAAATTAAAAAAGAAATGATAACTTCATTCGACTTTTAATCCTATTAAACATTCAATAGGAACCAATTAATTTATCTTTTAAAAGGAAAGTAGAAGTCTTCAGCATCAATAAACTTTTAGGAGCATTATTGCCGTTTTCCGGAATTACTTATTCACAGCTGCCAGAGAAAAGATTAAAGGACTTCCCTGTGGCTATAGCGAGCGGATACAGATGATTAAATGATAACAAACATTTTATTTCTTATCGCTTTGAACGACACGACATGCAACTCAACTGCTATTTGTGTGTGTGATAACTGTGTAACAGAAACCTTTGCATTTCCGCTGGACAATTACACGCTACATAACTCTATAATTGTACCTACTGAAGTAAATACTGTTTGATATTTATGTCTACCTGCCCCCCTAGCCAAGTTACAACCATTTCGCTTGCGTCGAACGCTTCGAATTGGCCGCGTCGCCGAATCTTTTATTCTCACCACGTGACTGAGCGTTGAGATGACGTCATTCCCGTACATTTGAAGCTTTCTACAAGCGTTGACGATTGCAGATTTGCAACATGGCTAGGGGTACTGGTATCAAGACGTTGAGACTGACGGACGGCTTATTGCTTACCATTACAATAACCGCTTAATAATGAGGATTGAGGAAATGTCAAATAAAGTTCACCACTTTGTTATTTTCCTTTTTTTTTTTCAATGCCGAAAGTGTCGTTTTGGGTTTGCAAAGGTTGAACAGATTAGAATGATAAGGCGTACCGACATATATTATCTTTGATAAGGGACGACAGGATTGCCGAGACGTGTGTCAGGTATATCTTCGATGACAATGGACGGCAAAAGAAGCGACAGCTATTTTAAGAACAATGCCTTGTCGAATCGCGGGTTTTTTTTTCGATTAAATGTAGAATGAACAAAACCCGACGCTATGAACCAAGTTGGCGTTGACGTCAACCGAAATTTCATATTCATTTTTATCATAATAATTGGTTAATTAACTTTTACAGGAAATCTGTGTATACGTGACTACCAAAATGTTATACATAATAGGTAATTAATTGAAATGTGCTCATTATAACAATCCAATATTTCATTGAATTAACATGTGCGTTGGGTGTTAATTTTGGAAGGGTTTTAATGAAGGTATTTTTAGCACGTAGGTATTCCGAATAATACGTCAATGGTATAATGGTATATCGTAATATCGTATCAACCAATTTCCTGTTACATCGTAGCTAATTATAATACACTAACGAGCTGCCCCAGCTTTGCACGGGTGTTTAGAAATCTTTGAAATTCTCAACTTATCTCTACTATTATGCATGTAATATACACCTAAACTTTCCTCATGAATCACTCTGTATATTGGTCAAAACTACATGAAAGTCCGTTCAGTACTTTTTGAGTTTATCGCGTTCATACCGACACACATGGTTGCAGGCCTTGTTTTTTTCCGGTGGGAAAATCATCTAATAACATTCCCCGCTCTTGGGCGGAGCGGGAGATAGTTTCAGACTTTTACTGACTAAAAACCCACTCCTGTTCCTTCGTTTCCTTTCATACCGGGGCTGAGTTATCTTTCGAAACTAACCCTGGCCCCAGTAGGCTTCGACCCAGCTGAGCCCCTGCTGTTGCTGACAACTCCTTGAGGCGCTCGGGAAGAGTGCGCGCCGTCGAAGACTTGGGCTCGGTCCGGACAGTTACCGGACGGTCGGACAGCGTGATACCCATTGCTCGCCGTCCGCAAGCCCGCGCCTACGGTGGCCGCCTCCTTTGCTAGCATTACTGCTTCGCAGAAGGAGGCGACCACCTGCCAGTCCTCCTCGCTCCAGACCATGGCCTTTACCAAGGCCTGGCGCGAGAGATCGCCGGCAGGCCTTGTTTTATAATATGCTAGCTAAGATGAGGATTAACTGAGTTCTCGACTTCTTTTATTTAGGTATGTAACTCTTTTTAAATCTGGTACTTTTAACAACCAAGCCGGTGCTTCCCCTGCTACTAGACCACCAACACCGTTTGTATGCGTGTCAATAAATTGCTGATGTTCTACTATCAGATTTTCAATCTAATGCGAAAATTAATACTGTAACATGATGTCTGTACATTTTGCACCGTACAGCTCAAATGGGTAAATCCCCTGGCCATATGACACTATGATAACAAAAACGCAATGATGAAATGTTCACGGTGTCATCGTTACTCTTTCTAGGTAAGTATATACCTAACACAGATGTTGGTAGGTACCTGCCTTAGCAAAACCGTAGGGGCCCAGCAGGGTCGAAGCCTTCTAAGGCCAGAAACCCGGGGCCCTGAAACAAGGGCAAAAAAGGAATATAGAAGTGGATTTCTGGTGGTCTGACACGCCCTCCCGCTCCGCTCTAGAGCGTGAGAAGTCATTGGAATTCATTCATTCCAACCTATTAAAAAAAAATGTTATTCTAGCTAGATACTTCATTTGTGTTGCAAAAAATACTCACACTATATGTATAACAGAGTTTTTTGACACGGTGCCGAAATGGTCGAGTGATTGGAAGCTGTTCTGTGTGTCGCGGTTTACATTTTCGAACAGAACACATATTTGAAAGGCTTACTGATAGTTTTGAGGTATTGCAAAACAAAGGTGTAAAGTCCCGCAAACTTCCATTGAATGAATGAATTAATGATATATTTATTTGCAAGAATATAGGTAACTTACAAGTTTAAGATTTAATGGTACTCACTTAATTATTGAATATGAAGGATCTTCCAACCCGTAGTGTCTGGTTCGGGCAACTACCCGATAATTGATTTCGGGCTGTTGTATAAGTTCTAATTGCATGGGATATACTCGAAAATCTCTGGTTAGTAAGATGGTTTATTAATCGTTCAAAATTTTGAATGATTCTTTAATTAAGCACTTAAAGCGTCGTTTAAACTGCTTGTTTTCAAATTTTTTGTGTGTTAAGCAAAATTAAAATAATGATGTGCTATTCTTGTCATTTTTTAACGTAACCATAATCACACTAATTAAATCACATCAATAAAAAGGCGAAAGTTTGTATGTGTGTGTACTGTTGTCTGTTATTACTCCTTTAGGTTCAAACAGCTGAACGGATTTGGATGAAGTTGGCTTTACTTTATGCCAAACTTCATACAAATTTTACTGGGCTATGCGATATACAATATGTTTATTCGTAATATTTAATTCATTGAACCCCAAGTGAACGCCGGCGTTCGCTGTCTTTCTATCGTGTCTCTAATTGACGGCATTCGAAAGGTTAATATTATGTTATTTGCAGTTATAAAGGTTACAGGTTGTAGGTGCGTCGTAGCGTTTTCGATAAACTACGAAAACGCTACGAGGCAGCTACAAATACACTTCTACGCCGCTACGATATTGCTACGACGACGCTACGAATACGCTTCGAGGCTGCTACAAAAACGCTACTATGCCGCTACGACAATGCTACGAAAACGCTACGAGGCTGCTACAAAAACGCTACTACGCCGCTACGACAATGCTACGAAAACGCTACGAGGCGGCTTCAAAAACGCTACTTCGCCGCTACGGCAATGCTACGACGACGCTACGAGGTCGCTATAACGAATATTTTGCCTGCAGATTCCTTATATCGAAGTTGCACTGTTATGTATTAAAAAACGAAGAAACAAGCGATTAAATAAGCGTTCCATCATCCAATTTGAATACTCGACAATTTGGCATTTGATATGGCAACCTAAGTCACTATGGCGAAACCCGTTATTTATAATTTATTAGATTTTTAATGATCTGTTATGGTGCTTCCATTTAGGTCTTTATAGGTATTATTCCTGTTCCATTCGGCTCTCATTCGCCTACACAAACCGAACATTTAAATATTTTATTAAACCAATATGCCAGGAAGCCCGGCCGTTAATTGATCGTTTGCGTTATCGAGACGGCCTTGACTCCAACCGCGACGAAACGCACATGCATTCTTAACTAATTCGATATGATTACAATTCGCAGCCGAATACTATAGCTAGCTAGAACACTTGAGCTCACCTTGAAGGCTGCACACATGAATATTATTACTATACTGTTCTGAGAAGCAGACTTCCTCGGGCAGGGTTGCCAGCTAAAAACAACTGACTCATAAACCACCTCGCGCATAAAAAATACACCTTTTCGTTCGAAAATAAATCTCGAAAATATAATCTTAGACCTGTTGGAATTTGAAACATACCGCAGATATACGAGATACCCACGAAAGTTCGACATTCTTGGATGGTTACATCACTAAACTGCAATTCTGTTCTTTAAACTTCTTTATCATAAACTAGCTTTGGCCCGCGGCTTCGCCCGCATACATAAAATATAGCCTATGTGATTCAGGAATAAAGCAGCTTTCTATTGGTGAAAATATTTTCGCAATCGGACCAGTACTATCAGAGATTATCTCCTTCAAACAGAAAAACTTTACCTCTGTATAATATTAGAGTTTTTAAAGTGAGACACCGCAGTAGACGACTGAGTACATCACTCGTAAACAAATTCAACGCCGTCGTGCGCAGGCGCAGCAGACAAGTTCCCGTCCCCCTGAATTCTCAAGTCGTTCATCTATTGCTCTCGATCTTGTTCAATTGAATAAATGCAGGGAGGTGATGGTGGCGTGGCGTTCGCTATTAACGCCGGATCCTGACGTGCGTTGTTATGTAAATAGGGCCGTGGCTACAGATGAGCCGCTTGCCTCCGAGGAGCCGCCAGCGCCAGGGTCACGGCCGAGCACACGCGCGATGCCCTCAGCCCTCGCTTATTATGCCACGTCATAACTAACTATAATTACGTATAGCAGCTTAGCACCTATTTATAGCACCAACGCCGAGTGTATGTTAATGATCTCTAACAATAACAATCAATGACTCAAGTGAAGTTAGAAAGCAAATATGTATATGAGTCTCTGCCGTCAATAGTCAGTATTATGGACGTCAAGTTCTATCGATTTCACGTTAGCTCATAGCCAATTTGGCGAATACATTTTTATGATTTTCATATCGGTGTGTGGGTAATTGAAACGAAGCGTAATCTCGTCGCTGACGCACGTGCACTCACGTCGAATATCGATCCGACAACAATTATAATTTACGATAAAAACCAGCTCTGCTAAGAAACAACAAAACAACAGTCAGATTTTACCTCTTAGAATTCCTACGTGTATAATAATAATTATCGTGTATGTACACTCGGTATCTTGCGGACTTTGCGGTGGCAACTAAATGATGAATGGTTAGTTCATTTAATTTGCGGTTTTCCTAGCAAAATCCTTAATTGTTATGACGTCAATATGTCAACTGTATTGTGTACGACAGATGTGATGCAATAACCTACATTCATAATGTGCTGTTTGTATTGGAAACCTGTACCTCTACCATGAGTTTAAAGCAATAGTATTCGTCGCTACTCGATATCGACGCCAAAACTTTTTTGTATGGCAAAAGCAGCGCCTCTAGCGGTCACTTGCAGAACTAAAATCGGTAGTATGAGTCGTGCCTACACTTTTCAATACTATTTGGGTTTTTTTCTTCAATTTGAATCAGACTGGAATGTAATTTGTGTATAAATATAGCAAAAACAAATACATGTACAGGCATCCTACTTCAACACTATGGTATTTCTCTTTCTAACCCATAAATATTTGTTTTAATGATCCGAGACCCTCGTCACAACTAGGCTGAAATCTGAAATCCCTGGTCTGGTTTACAGTTACTATACTCCTTTTTCCTTGCTTCGGCGCACACTACACGTCGTCCCACGTAATATTAGTGAAATATATCTTCCAGTATATTATGAAAAGGATAATAAACTGTTATTGAAATCCTTAAAAACGGTGTTTCATTTAGTGACCACGTATTACCCCTAACAACGTGAATTCTAATTAAATTACTATAATGTTCAAAACTAAATGATGTGGGTACAACGACAGTGCTAAATTCGTCCTGTCTGCGCCAATATTGGTAAAACGGAACTACTGTAATCTTATTGATATTCATTGCATGTGCCATTCGCACGTATGACTCACAAAGGAATTGTATTCATTTTGTGTCAAATTACACTAGCAGACTGACAACATAATTGTTAGATTTCACGCCAAATTGAACGAAAAACGATTGGTTTCGGTTTTAAAATAAATAAAGATCAAGAAACTTTAGAGGAAGATAGTCAATTGCTAAGTAGGCAACAACTAAAATACACCGCACATATATTAACTATTTATTCTTCACTTACGTATAACGAAACGGTGAAGGAAAACATCGTGAGGAAACCGGCATGTCCTAGAACCAAAAATTCGAAGACATATGACATCCACCAACCCGCACTGGGCCCGCGTGGTGGATTACGGCCCATTCCCTCTCCTAGAGAGGAGGCCTGAGTCCCAGCAGTGGGAACATTAAAAAAGGCTGATGATGATGATGATGATGATGTATTATTATTATCGACATTATTATCGACAATTGTTTTAGTTTCAAGTTTCTAACTTTTTAATTTAAGGTGAATTCTTCAGGGCAGCCTGCGAAATACAAAAATGTTAAAAGATTTTGCAATTTGCTACTCAATATCGGTTAGGTAACAAAAATCAACCCTTCTCTAAGTTTTAGAGTTATGTGTAAATACTTTTACAAGTCATTAAAGCAAATATATATTTTCTTTTTAACTTACCTTTCGATACTGAACTTCGAAACTAAATACAACGTAAGAAAATGTGAATTTCGCAAGACCGTTTTTTAATTTTAAAAATAATTATTCATTTTCGACTGGCCTGTTGGTCTAGTGGTTAGTGACCCTGACTGCTATGTCGGAGGTCGTGGGTTCAATTCCCACCCAGGACAAATGTTTGTGTGATGAACAATGATCATTTGTTCTGTGTCTGGGTGTAATTTATCTATAATATGTATTTTGAAATATTTAAGTATGTTTATCAGTTGTCGAGTTCTCATAACACAAGCTCTGCTTAGCTTGGGACTAGACGGCGTTGTGTGATAGTTGTGGAATATTAATATTTTATGTTTTCCAATCTAATGTTATTTACTATTTTAATTGCTACTGTTAAGTTCATGGCTGTATTGGATAAATTCACCGATTGTTTGGAAGAATTTACCGATTCCTAGAATACAGCTGATTCCGCTTAACTCACTCAGTAGTCAGTGGCTAACTCCACTTGTACACGTTTTTTATGCCCATAAATTTAACTTAAGCCTAAGTTATATACTAGAGCCACTAGTCAATAAAGATCTAACTTGGTGTTCACACGTCTTGGCTATTAGGCAGTAGGTATCAAACCTAGGTCACTGTACGATTGACGATGACATATTCGCGTTCTTTGTCTTGCAAATAGTTGTGTATGTGTCACTGTCACTATTGTAGTATACAGGCTGTATTATTGAGACCGTTGCAAAATTCTGAATGGAACTCTACATTTGTTTCATTTCCCAAGCAACTTTTTTTTCTGAATAAAGTCTCGTTTGACCACTATATCACTTGATGGTAAGCGATGACGTGGCTGACGATGGAACACGCTTGCCTAGAAGTAACCCATTCACTCTTGACTTAAAGCAATTTCAAAGTTTTCACCGTAATCTAAAAAGTCATTATTAAAAGCACATCAGGGATGTTTGCAGGCGGTGGCCGTTAAACATTCTCAGCCGGGAGAATCCCAAATATCATGCATTACAAAAGGAGGAGTCGAGTGCGTCTCGGCCGCGAACGGCGGAGACGTTCCAAGAATTAATTTACATAGCAAATGTGGACTGAGACCGGTAGCGAGAACTGGCTGTTATGATTGATCCGCACACGACTGCTAACCAAATCAAATACAATGTACAATAATGTAAATAAACATTAAGAGATATCCAAGCTAGGGATTGAAAGAGGAAAGGCGACGCTGTGATAGGCGAAGACAGCCAGACGAATTAGATACTTCACAGCCGTGAGGAGTCGAAACAGAGAACCTTTTTTACCGCAGCAGTGTGGGGGTTTATCTTTTCGAATACCTACCGTAATTAGATTAGAGACACAATAGAAAGGCCATGAGAGAGCGAACGCCGGCGTTCGCTTTAATGGTTAACAGCTGCGGGTTCAATGAATTAACAGCTATTCACATATACGAGATTCATTACACATTTCTATATTCGCAGTTCTAACTGATTAGTCGCCATTCACATGCCCCATTTATTAATCGAAGATCTGTTGTCAGTTGATCCACAAGTACACTTGAACCTCGACAAAGTCATAAATCTGAATGTTACTCTACCAAGTGCACTCTCTCTATCAACAACTCCTTTAAACATACAATTCCATCAAGCACAAACTCGTCTTCGAAGAAACGCTTGAAAAGACATTGTAATATTGTTATTTTTCATTCATCATTACTTGTTTTCAGCAGACAGGAACGGTGCCATAAGTCTGTCACTTAGCGCCGGTTAGGAGGCGTATTATACTCGGAACAAAAAGGTTTTTACTTTACCGTATGGGTAATTTTTCGCACAAGTGACTCCTACGCGTCACCTCCCACGCACTGGTCTAGCGTCTAGCGTCAAGCCGTCACAAAGCTTTTAGAACTATTATCTACACATCAACATGAACACAATAAACAGCCCTCGGTCTAAAAATACCATAATTAACTTGGATACCTTGATGTCGTACTTGTATCATAATAATGTTTTCTAAAATATATTGCTAAGGTAACGGTTGCTAACAAGCGAGTAGTAATAAGGCAGACAAATCGATCGGCCGTACCGGTATCATAAAAATATTAATACAATTTTCCTCTCGCGAAACGAATCAAAAGGTTTCTGTGATACGCCCACTTTGTTGGAGATTATGCCGTCTGTGGCGAGTCACAAACAAACCATTAGGTACCCTTTGTCCACACGCTCCTGATACTCCGATACATTATCAATATCATGCATATTTAACGTTAGTCATCACTGTCAGCCCGCCCGATGGTCGGCAGACCACTACGCCACCACTTATGACTAAACTTCTAAGATCGTAAATGTATTGTCAAGTGTTTCTCACAATTTTTAGAATGTTTTTTTTTTAAGAGGGGTATATTGGAATTATGCTGATCTCTTTTGAAGGTCTTTTTAGGGTTCCGTACCCAAAGGGTAAAAACGGAACCCTATTGCTATCTCTCCACTCACAGCTGTATCTCACGAATCGTGATAGCTAGACAGTTGATTTTTTTATAGATGGTGTATTTCTGTTTCCGCTACAACAACAAATACTAACACCAACTCTCATACAACAAACGTGATTTTTTTTTTGCCGTTTCCTTCTATGAACGGTACTGAACCCTTCGTGAGCGTCTGACTCGCTCTTGGCCAGTATTCCTCTTTAGGAATGTAGGCGTACCGGCCTTTCTTAAATTGAAGGTGGTAAAGGGGGTAATCGGAAGCTGCGGCAAGTAGGCTTGTCAAAATATATCGACATTTTTCATTCGATATATCGGTATAGTGGATGGTAAAATTTTCAATAAATGCACAATTAATATAAATATAACGATTTTATAACATAATTCCCAAAAAAATATCACATTAGCCCAAGAGACTGGAGTCCAGATCAGCAAAAATCTCCCAATACCTTCTAGCCTTATTAAAAAAAAAAATGTCAATACATTATAAATAATACTGGTACCCATATCACCAGCACATTATAAATCATCGATACAATATTTATCGATACTTTCGGCATCACTAGGTAGCGGCGGGTGGTGGGGCGCCCGCCCACCGCAAGCGCCCACGCATTGACGCACGCCGCCCAGCCTCAGCAGCTTTTCATGAAAAACCTTACAACAACCACCTAACTGTTACACCTACGACTTTGGAGAAAATCTTATTGATGTTTATGTAAATTGGTGTCAAAATGATTACAGCTTGTTTTCAGCACCGGGTCGTGGGGATTGTTGGACCGGGACCGCGGTCCCAATTTCCACCTATAAAAATAATTACATTTTATGAGTACCTAGTATTTTGGGACCAAATGCAAAAAGACAGAAAGTTCAGTTACCAAAAAAAAACTATTTATTTTATTGGCGGTCCCAAAATACTCATCATCATTATCATCATTTTAGCCAAAAGACGTCCACTGCTAGACATAGGCCTCCCCCAAGCGTCACCACAACGACCGTTCCTCTGCGTTTCGCATCAATCGGAATCCCGCGACTCACCAGATCATCGGTCCACCTTGCGGGAGGCCTTCCACTGCGTCTTGCGTCTTCGTCTTTCCCAAAATACTACCTACTCAAACAAATTAGAATAGAATAGAATAAACTTTATTATTACTATTATTATTATCGGAAGTGTTCTTTTTCTCAGCTCATGGCTAGTTTCGACTACATTTACGGGCCAAAACCAAGTAAATGTAGCTTGTGTGGTGTTTTCAGAGTAGGGGTGTGTTGTCGTCTTCCAACTGCATGAATTTCCTAACTATTCTGCATGTGTTTAATATGATCGCTTTCTGTAGATTTATATAATTTATATTTTTATATTTTATAATTTATTATTATTGAGTATTATTATTATTATTTTTATAGGTAGAATTTGGGACCGCGGTCCCGGTCCATAGAACCCCGCGACCCACATAAACGTGTCCATAAGGGACATATTCAAGATATAAATTTAACTTATAAAATTATACTCGGCGGCATTTAAATGTCAAGCAGCACTTCATTTCAGCTTTCCATGAAATTGGAGCGTTGTTGTGCATTCTTCTTATTCGTAAACATCTAAGGAGTAATAAGGCGAGCTATTTAGTGGTAGAAATAGTTCATGGAAAACTCTATTTCTGTTAAATTCTAAACAGCCGAACTAACCTTTCGGTAATAGGCTGGTTGCCGTAAAAAATGTAATTAGTCCGTCTTTTAGATTATTCAAAAATAAGGGACACGTATTTTTTTATTTGTAAATTAAACCAAAAATATTACGTGTAACGTCACGCCGTGCTGCATTATTTCGCGCGGGGTGACGTCACACGTAACTTTAATGGGCTATATCTTTTTTATTTTTTGTTAAATCGAAAAAAGAAAACATACGTGTTCAATCTAAAATACGGATTAAATAAAATGTAATTTTTTGACCCTGGAAACTACCCTATTCTAATTCCTCTAATGAGTGATATTATGACTAAAATGCAAACGCCAGCAAACTACATCTTAATATAAAAGGAGATACTGACTGACTGACATATCAAAGCACAGCCGAAACTATTGACACTAAGAGCGTGAAATTGTGCACAAGATTTTCTTTTATAACCTAGGAGAGGAGAACATTACGAGTCATTTTTC
This sequence comes from Mythimna ferrago, assembly GCA_910589285.2. Taxonomy (NCBI): domain Eukaryota; kingdom Metazoa; phylum Arthropoda; class Insecta; order Lepidoptera; family Noctuidae; genus Mythimna; species Mythimna ferrago. Next base: position 9,974,803 of record OU342683.1, on the reverse strand, counting down.
TAAAATTCGCCCTCAAAGGAGTTGAAACGGGAGTCCAAAGTTTGTATGGACAAACCTAGTTTAATGCGGGCGAAGCCGCTGGCAGAAGCTAGATAGATCATAAAATATAAGTACCACCCACTCCACTTGAAAGCAAAATCAATAACAGAACAGTAGCAGTGCAGCTTAAAATGAACTTAAATGTGTTGATAGTTACAACTGCATTACAGACTAGTAATGCCGACAAACAGCCGAGCGTAAAACTATACGCCGGAAATGGAGTACACTTGAACTGTGGATGGCCTATTCCTGGATCGAGGCCAATGGTAGGCGACGCCGGGTAAACTCATTGTATCCACTACGTTACGTCTCGACGTAGAAAAATAATTAACCAAACAGATAGTGGTAGCTTTGGAACGTGAAATTGCTAAAAAGTAGTAAAAGAGGTGTTAAATGAAGATCAAGAATAATGACAAGAGAAGAATAGAATAGAATAAACTTAATTGTACACGTGCAACCTGCAGTTTTCAGGATCTAGGTATACGAGGCCAACAATAGAGTAAATATAGAGCTGTACAGGTTGCCAAATATTGGTCAAAAGAAGTATAGTTTGAGAGCCTCGACACGAAAAGAAGAAGAAGAATTGTACACCAAATAGTAACCAATATTCCACAAGCTTAAATCGATGGGTAAATGGCGGTCACATCGCTATCTACCAGATTACCTTAGTATGGACTATAAGAACTTAAACTAAAAAAGAGGGCAGTCGGTGGTGACTGCTAGCGAACTAATTGAGCAAAATTTTTCACAAAAATATAGGTATCTACTATGCATAAATTAGTAAAAGTAAAAAACGTAATATATACAGAAGCTATTACAGTAAATAATTCAACATTATCGTCTTTGTTACGTTACTTTTTATTAGGACGTAACCCAACGACAAAGGAGTTACCTACTATTAGTAACAATAAACAGGTGCATAGCTCACTTCACTTTGTACTATTTACTTGTTTTACAGTTCTGTCCTTTTACTAAACAGTTAAAACGGTACTGCAACAGTGTTAACAAAAAGCAACAGGAAAACCAATTAAAAAACATACAGCAAAAAAAAGATAAAAATGGTCGTAGATCCTGTACTTTGAGACTTGCTATAACATATTCAAAGAATTAAATAAGTACAACACGACTGGTAACGAGACGTCCTCGAAATGACAACTTTTAATTTATGACAGCCGTTTTAGGATACCGCATCCAAATTGTAGAAACGCAACCATCTTTTTGTGGATGTGGAATTTAATTTAAATTTATAAATACATTCAAGTGAAACTAATCGATTTTGAAATCATTAGAACGATTTATCTGATCACAACTTACTGAAAAACTTTAATCCTATTTTAAATAGCTTTTTTATTCAGTTACAATACCACATTTATAACTTGAATATGTAATTATCTATTTATACAAAAATAAAATCCAAATACAAGCTTTGGCGTCGAACACCTTCACATCGTTGTCGACCGGAAACGTGCCCAGAAGACTGGCAGCATTGCCACATTCAATGGCAATGCTAATTCATTGGGCTAAAAACGATCCAGGCTGATCACAGAAAAGACTAATCGTCTCTGGTCGCGCAGAATCGATTACTCGACGAGAAATATCCGAAAGGTAGGTAACACGAACCCCTAAATCCAAACGATTTGCTTCAAGACAGCTCAAAACTTTAATTAAGTACCAAAATTGAAACATAAATTAAAAGAAAACATACAAAGCCAACATAAAAACCGGCTCTCCTGTCGATTCGTTAGCAACATAGGCGCGTAGACACACAGTATTTCTACGAATTCTGTGAATATTTAAATTTGCACAACAAAATGGACATAATGACGTACATACAGAAAGTGGCTTTAGTGCCTGACAAGGAAGGCAGACGTCGATGACTCATGGACCTGTAATTTAGAAGGCTCAGAGGCCCTGGTGACACGGTGACAAGCTCTTTTGTTTCGGCTAAATCACTTTAAGGATGCCGCCAGCCTTTTAACTTTAGCGCATAATCTGCAGTTGAAACAGATTATACTGTTAGATAGTTACAAAAAATGAGTCTAAGTAGCTCCTAAAATGCAAGGGGGCAGGTTAAAAAGACTAGTCTTTTTATATGAATATCTAAATCATTTTTATTTTTATTTTAATCTCTCCTTTCACAGATCTGCTGGAAAAAATCTTTTGAAATCAGTACCTTTGTACATTTTTTTTAATGAAGTATCTTCTTCTGTTATAGGCAATGTGTGTACATAAGTTATAAAATAAATAAATCATTATTGTTTTCTGATTTCGGGTTCACAAGTTCGTGGTTAACGACATTAAAAGACTGAAATTTCGAAATAATAATTTGAAGAAACAGTAATCATCATTAAGGTTAAAGTTGAACAATATTCAAAGGCGTAACGTCCTGAATGTATAACAAGTGATAATATGGACAATGTGACAATTGTTTTGATAATATTGTCACATAAAGGTTAAGAGATTGACGCAAAGAGAAGCTAGATTAAATCGCTTAAAGTAACTGCCATTTTAATTTTCGCGAAGGCGGCGACGCGAGTGGGCGATGGAACTCAACACGACGTAGCTCCCATAGTAAAGTGACAAATGTCAACAACTTCACACCATTTTCATGTACATTCTGCATTTTATAGTCTACTAGCTTTTGAATGCAACTTCGTTCGGGTTAATTTGAATTTAAAGATTACTTTTTTTATAGTTTTTTTCAGCAAAGGCTTTCCCTAAGTCCTTTAAAACGTTATTTTCTGCCGTCCTGAGCCAGTCCTCGTGGTACGCGTCTAAATCATCTCGCCACTACATATTAAAAAAAAAACTTTACACGCTAGTAACGTCAACTGAGTCATATATAATACAATTACGATTCCAAAGATCGTAGCGTCATCTAATATCCTAAAGCAATTGTGACCGTCAACAGTTATTGTAATTTTACTCGAGAATATGTCTTTTTTTCTGGATGATAGGTACGTATCCTATGTCCTTTTTTGTACCTCTTTTTTTGCTGTGGGTGGAGCGACAGGGCGTATCCGTCTTTTTTTAACTAAATCCCACCTATATTCCTTAATTTTTTCACTTGCGTTGATACAGAAGAAAGTTACCGTGGGGTAACACTTTTCTGTACCCCTGACAAAGATTATACAATCTCATGGTGATCGGTTCAGTTAGTAGTTTAGAAGTGAAAATATAAAAACAAACAAACTTACTTTCAAATATTATTTGTGATTCCACCGTAATGACCTAACCAACAGAACTTTATAAAAGTGATTATTTAAATTAAGAATCTTTGTAATCAAAATATCGAAGGAGGCAAGCCAATGTGTGTACACAGCAAAAGCAAACAATTATGAATAACTTTACAATTTCATTCAACCGTATTTCGTCATTACTAGTGTGTAATTAAGTCTACTTAGATAAGTTAATTTGTAAAGATCCTTCTAATAATAGTCACGATAACGTTGAGATAGGGAGCACAGTGAATGAATGATTCGCAGTTCGATTTCTAACAATCAATGAAGCGAGAGTCGTTGCATGCATAATAGAGAATGCCGATAACACTTGACTTTGGTAAGACGTCTATTTAGAGGCAACGAGGCAACTACTGGAAAATGCTTCTTTCACGTGTCTACAAACGTTTAAAAGTTAAACGAGCATTTTATTTTTCCATTTTATGTTGTTGTAAATTCTATCAATCTGTTCGCATGCCAAACGAAAAGCAATGAGTCGAATCACTGACAATAAACAATTTGGTTAGATTGAAAAATTGAAGAACACAAGTGGGTTTTAGTCCGTAAAAATCTGACACTCTATCTTGCTCCACCAAGAGCGAAATAAATCATTAAATGTTCTTCTTGAGTCTTCTAATCTCTCCTTTCGCAAGTCTGCTGGAAGAAATTTCTTTTTGAAAATTAAATAAGCAGTACCTTTGTGTAATTTTTTTATAATGAGATTTATTCTTCTGTATATTTTTGTTTATATAATTTATAAAATAAAATAAATAAATGATTTTTAACGTCGAAAAAAATATACTTAAATATATCTTTTTTCTACAACTGCCAAATAAAAACCAACCGCCACCCGCTAACCGCTACACATTAGTTATTTTTGTGTGATCTGTTTTGGATGATAAAGTCATCACAATAATTTAATTTTAGACGCTAGATATGGACAAAGCTCGTCTATCGCCTTGCCGGGAGGGGTCGTACGTCGACCTCCGAATCATTCGTGCACTAGAAGCCACGATTCGATCGTCGAGCTGCGTCGCCCGGCATCATGTCTCGCTCCGCAGCTGAACTGAATAACAATCAAGCAAATGCTGTTCACGCTAACATTGTGTACACTTACAGACGCACCATATATATACACGCGTAACGGTCGTTTGCACAGAATCATTCCACATTTATAAATGTCAGAAACAATCGATGACACATATTCCAGTCTTGGGAGACCTAAACCGCCACTTTGTAAAGACTATGTAATCAGTAATTACACCATAACTGATTCCTGCGCAATATGAGGAAAATATAAACTAGAAAATACATAACATAAAGTGGGAATTCCATATTTCTTGATTGATCGCATTCTAGTAAGCCTGATTGATATACACACAATCGTTTAAATTGGGAGTAAGTAAGATAATAAAATGCTATATCTGTAGAACGCAAGAATGGCGGGAAGGGTCAGTCATTACACTAATAAGTTAGCTTATTGTTAGGACAAACGCGTACGCCATCTAATTATCTATTGGCAATCTCATACATGTCGTAAATAACGAGCATAACTTTAATTTACCGACGTGATAACGTAAATGGAGCACGAACTATGCCGCATACATTATTTACAATGTGCAGTATGGTATGCGCACACGCAATCACATACGAGCCAATGTGAAAAAATGTCATTAGCATCGAACGTACCTAGTTTTATGTATTACTAGCTCTTGGCCGCGAGTCTGTCTTCTTAGAAGTTATTATTTTAACTTTGAGACTAAGTTAAATTACGAAATTGATGATATTATGAAAAGTCATCACGTATTGCTACAGAACCAGCACAAACAAGAAAAATGTTAAACAGCTTACGACTTTGAGGAGCTGGTGGTGGAAAATACAAAATAATACTGACCAAAGATTGAGAGACACCTGTAAATCAGATTAGCCTATATCTCTACATTCTCTACTTCAAAAGCAGTTAAAGAAGAATACAAACAGAAATGGAACAACCGTGAGACGGATGGGTGCAACTCTGTTCGGGTTCTAGCCTTACCGGATGCATCTGAAAGTGTTCAAATGGAGCGATTACCTATCAGACCTCCACAGTCCACTACCCAGTTACTGAGCAACACTATACTCCTCTGAGAGCAGTGGTGGCTAAGTGGTAACAGCTCCGACTTACAAATTATAGATCGCGGGTTAAAACCCAGCCAGGGACATTACTTTGTGTAATTTGTGTGAGAAAACCGGCATGTCTTAAACAAAAAAATCGAAGAAATGTGACATTCACCAACGCGCACTGGCCCAATCCTTCATCTAGAGAGGAGGTCTGAGTCCCAACACTGGGAACATTAAAAGGGTGATTATGCTATACTATGCTAAGATAATCCTTTGATAGACTGATTGTCAAATTTTCTGGCTTCTGACTTTGACTACCGACGACGGCTGTTAAATAGGTATCTACGAATTACAACCGGGACCAACGGCTTTACGTACTTTCCAAAGCACGAGAAAACAATGAACAGAAATGTTTTATACAAACCTAATTCAAGCATCAGTATGAGGCGAATTACAAAAATCACGGGTAGAGAGACAAAAGAAACATGTGCAAAGATAATGAAGCCGACAGAAGTTTTGAAATTGATTTCTATTCTGTATAACAAGCGGTATAAAAGTAGCAGGCAAACAATAGAATTAGCAGCCCAATCATGTCCATTCAGACCCCAAATGATTTGGATTTCATTTATATATTGTTTTCCTTGTGTGATTTCAGAATCAAAACTGATTACTTTTAGGGAAATCACATTGTGGTTGGCAAGTCATTTATTTCGTTGTAAAGGTTTGCGAGACACGTTAAATCGGGGTGTATGTCTCAAGCACCGTGGTTTCTATTTGATCTGCAATTTTTTATGAAATATTTATGCATATTCAGCCTTTTTTGCTGTATCCCAAATATTTTTACAAATTTTAATTGCTGTATCTATATTTAATTAAATCAAACATCTAGTATTTACCCTATTCCGTGACGCAAAGAAAGGTAATATGTTCATCAGCCTAAGTTTATGTTTATTCCTTTCTGCCGCCTCCAAATAAAAAATTGGAACATTTTAATTTTTCTTTTGCAGTTGGATATTTTTTTTTTTCTTTCAATGATTACAACCGGATACACCGACAGTTTTAATCTCAATCGTCATGAAAACATAAATCATTAGTTAATATAGTCAACATTATATTTTTCAGTACAATAAACATAGTGAGATAATGTGCACTCATTGTGGAAACGCGATTAGTACGTATACAAGTTTCATATCGGTGGGAAGTAATTACATTCAACGATTACGGGGGCCCCATTCATTAACCGCCGGGTTTGGCGATTGACATCAGGAACACAATTGGATTTGTTTTGGATTGTCAAATTGATTTTCGACGCTGAAATTTGACACGTCGTTTATCCGATGTGGATATCCGGTACGGACTATTGATACCGCGCGTAACATGTGCAAGATAAATAAAAATGAATGGTTCAGTGAAATCACGGCTGTTGAGTTGTGACACTGTTAAAAATGGACCTTTCTTTTAATAAATATAAACAAAAGAGAATGTTATTCTTCATTAAGCATTAAAAATAATCGAAAACCAACCTGATCAAACGTAAACTGGCTGTACAAATTCTTAAAATCTTCCGCCATTTTTAAGAACAAAACGTGGCTCATGAAGCTGCCGAGGCGCTTGTGGTGGATGAGGCTCGCGCTTATCTTCAGCTGGATACGGCGGCTTTTCCGTCACCAGATAGCGTGACGCCCACCCCTCCCCCTGGCGACCCACCTCGCCGTATTGTTACGACAAAAATAGTCGCTATACAGACCATACTACACACCGGCTTTTGTAATTTCCATCCCGATTCTCGAGCCTCGATTTTCTGCTTAAGTTGCTCGTTAAAGACTTAACAGGCGAGATACATGGGTACCTGTCTGCTACCAATAATTATATTATATTTATACTTTCTTTGATTCATATTTATATTTAGATCATAGGAGATATTACGATTCGTATTTTTGTACTCCAAGAATGATGACGATACCTATAATATATTTTTATGGAGAATATATTTTTCCACTCTTTTTTTTTTAAATTAAATAGAGAAAAAGAAAGAAAGAAAACAAGATTATTTGGGACATAGATACACGCAGTGAAGAAACAAGTATGTAGAAACATATAATAAATAAAAAAAAGTAATAACATTGTGTCCCACGGCTGCGCCAAATAAGTTCAGAGGCCCTAAGAACTCGATATGACGGCCTAAATTGAAGGGTGTATAGCTTCATTTCTCGCTCGCACGCTTGTCATTTTAACACGTCATGGTAAGGCCCCACTAAATGCCAGACAACTACGTAGCAGTTGTCTGACGCTGTTTTTCAACTGAACCTCACTTTGATTAAAAGTGAAAATTATTAAATGTAGTAAAAATATGACACGCTCTATCAATAAGTAACTTAAAACTTTCAAATATTAATTACTAGCTTTTGCTAGCAGCTTAGCCCGCGTACATAACATAAACAGCTGTCTACTGATGTAAAAATTTTAGAAATCGGTCCAGAACTTTCAGAGATTACCTCCTACAAACAAAAATACAAACTACCTCTTTATTATAATATTAGTGTAGATAATAAAACCATAAAGGACAACTACAGCTACTATAAGTCTGTCTAAAAAGTGAACCGACTTGGGAATTTTGCATGATATTTAATCATTTAAAAAATACTTATTTTCGATTCTTTTTATAAGGTTCTTCTGATAGTAAACAATGATCTCTATCTCTTAATCAACCTTGATTATTGAACCAGTGTTGACTACATCAGATTTCATTAAATCCTAATAATTAGCCAAGTCGTTTGACTTTTTAGACAGACTCTACTATTACATACTCGTATTATGTACGTACGTGTACACATGTGATCTATTTACTTATACAAGTAGATATTTAAAGCAGTGGCTCGCTAGTCGCCATGCTTTATCTGAATTGTTAAACAGATTTTCCTAGAATCTGTCGTTTGAATATAGTTCACACGTTCTATTCTAGTTGTTATTAGATGGTTCAAAAACCTTGCTGCGTTAAATAACTGAAGTGATAAGTTTATTTGAAACTAGAAAATAATTATCCCTCCCGGGATAAAATGTACCATGTCTTTGATGTCTTTATTTTATTCCAACACATGGTGTACTTTCTGTGTATTATAATAATTTAGTATTTAAATAATTTAATAATAATGACGACACAAAATAAGCATAAAATACCTGATATAATTTACTCATACTTATACACAGATAGTATTATAATATTGTACATGCATAATAATACACCAAATGAAATGCAGCAAATTAGATCTACAATCATTATTGAATCCCGAGAATTGCTAATTCTACATTTTGCTGTGAAAATTTTTGAACCCATCTATGTATACATATGGATTGCAATACAGTATTGAGTATTCTATGTGTGCCAAATTTCATCCAAATCTGTTGCGCCGTTTGAGCATGAAGCATGAAGAAGTGACGAACATACACACAACATTTAATAGATAAAAAATGAGTTTTAACAAAACAAAGTTGATATAAAAAGTGGTGGTAAATCACGTACACGGACTCCACTTTCGATATGAATAAAACAGTGATTTAACAGGACATGATCGTGCGATTTTCTCAAGAAAATGTAATTTGCAGCAATTAGTAAAGGCAATCAAGGGAAAATTCCGTAACATATCTTTTACCATTTGTGGTGTAAGGCAATTTAAGGCACATAGTCCTTTGAATATCTGGCCGGAGTTAAATTTGCACAATCGCACATATTCGCACTGCCATCTGCGTCCACATAGAGCTACGCCTTCACTTTTTTTCTTGGCGAAATATTGATTGATTTACATATGCTATGTACATTCTAAAGAACACTTAACATAGTTTTAAAGATCAAAGCCGTTTAAAAGTAGTACGAAAAATGAGCGAAAAAATATCATGTTGTTTTTTTTTGGAAAAAATTTTAGTCATACGAAAAAAATCATAAATGATGATAATATTACTTATGAATCTTTAATAAATAAGGTCTTTACCTATGAAAATACCGTTTTTAAAAACAGCTTTGCAGTGAGTGTGCTTTGAAGTGATAAATCTTTGGATTGACTTGGAATTATACCTAAGTTCAAATAAACTTTATATTAAAGGTAGGTTACTATTTTTTCGAAATGAAGTATTTATTGGTTTCTTTGTATTTTCTGTAATATCACAGTACTAGTATGAAAGCTAATAAAAAAAACTTTTTCCATATTAAGGGTTCCAACGTAGAAATTATGCATTTCAAAGGGCAAGCATGGCACATAAGGCACTGCTCGGGAGCTAGAGCCTTAACGGATAACCGAGTTCACGCAATCAAATCGCAGTAACAAATGACGTATTCGACGGTAACAATCTATGTGGTTACTAATGTAACCCACAATATATGGACGTAGAAGTAACGTAGGTCGCGTGTAGCCAGCGCGGCCGTGCCGGTCAATTAGCTGCAGCCCTTAATGGAGCCCATTCACGCGAGCTACGTGAATGAAGTCGCCTTCATGAGGAATTATTAATAGTAGCATTGGAGAAGTAAGCCACCATTGATGGACTGGTATCGACCCAGTGCGTGGGTAGCGGAAAATGATGGTTACTCCCATTACAAGCGCGATTATTTGATAAATAACACTATATTAATAGTTGTCAGTGGCGGATTAAGCCAACGCGAGACCTGTAGCAAATTCGACCAAGATTAATATTTATCTAATATTATTATTCTCATTCAATAGGTCTACTATTCAGTACTATTATTCTCATTCAATAAGTCTACTATTCAGTAGTATTATTCTCATTCAATAGGTCTACTATTTAATACTATTATTCTCATTCTTATTCTCAATAACCCAATGGATTTTTAGATTGGGTAAGATACGTGGAAATTACGGTAATGAGAGAAATATAAGAGATTTTCTATCATATTTAATTAAATAGGTAATCAGCTGTATTCGAATTTCAATATACTTTTATAGTTTGACTATATTTTTTTTATTGCGTTCAAGTGCGCGGGGCCCCCGAATGCGCACGGACCCTGTAGTATTTGCCACTCTTGCTACTTGCCTAATCCGCCACTGATAGTTGTTAGAACTGTAAGTGTTGATGGGCGGAGATTTCGCTTTGTTGTGGAGATTCCAGTGATTCAGACAGAAAACAGCTGAAGAAAATTTATTCAATGTTTGTTTTAGTCTGGTTTCTAATTTTTCCCACTAGACAAAACAATGGGTTGTATAGTTTATAATATTTGCTGGCCAGTAATATCACAAAAGCGAAAGTATGTAACTTAGTATTTGTTACCTCATTAGGGTTGCCTGTGATATAATTATGTATTATAATCGTGCTGTATTTTAGTCAATTGTTATTTTCTATAAATAAATAATAATGTAAGCAAATATATTTTCATAAAAAAATATATAAGTAAGTACTTATATTATTATATTTTTTAATATATTGCTTCGAAAACTCGCTTTTAGGCACACAATTGACGGTTTTCCGCACTAGGGTGGATAAGTGCTCGGGCACCTACCTATCACAATTTGTTGTATGTACCTATTTATATTATCAGACTGGACGCCAAACGTCCCCCCCCATGAGTCGCTAGTCAGCCCCCGTTTATTTATTTCTTCGTAAGTGTATTGAAAAATTTTTGTTTGATACACGTGGAAATTGGTCACTGCAGTTCTCGGCTCCATGACTTCCGCCTCGGTGGCAGTGACAAACTTTCTTCACTTGTATCAAAATGTATTAGAATTACAATAGGGTAGTTTCCAGGGTCAAAATAATTACATTTTATTTAGTCCGTATTTTAGATTTAAAAAAAATACGTGTTTAATATTTTTTTATTATTATATAAAAAGACAAGTATTTTTTCTTTTTTAGATTAAACAAACAATAACAAAGATATAGCCCATTAACTAACTTTAATGGGCTATATCTTTGTCATTTTTGGTTTAATTTTCAAATAAAAAAATACGTGTCCCTTATTTTTGAATAATCTAAAAGACGGACTAATTAAATTTTTTACGGCAACTAGCCTATTCCGTATATGGTTATAATACGTTGGTAAATGTAGAACTTGACGAAAACGCAAAGGGCATCTAAAGAAACACCGGTGGTCAGTACAAGTTTGACACTCAAGGATAACAGTTGGTTAGCTACTGCATAGCAACATTACTTAACACTGTAACCAAGTACTGATATGGTTACGTTTCGTGATAACCTGTAACCTATCAGCACCATAGTAAACAACTTATCTCCATTCATATGAATACTGATAAAAAAACACATGAAATACTACAAACATCCATAAACACATTATAAAACAAAATCCCCCCGGGTCTACCTATCAGTCTGTTGGCGATAAACTAGAAAACAAAACTGGGCATGTACGAGTCGGACTCGCGCACTGAGGGTTCCGTGCAAACTACAATTCCCGAATGGAGTCTCGAAGATTTTTCCGAATTGCAAATTTTTCTTTTTTTGTGACGTAGGTAATAACAAATTTACTGTTTTCAGATTTTTTCCTATATCTCTGCTATAAGACCTTGCTTTGTGCCAAATTTCAGAATTCTGGGTCAACGGGAAACCGAGAATCTAAGTCCCTATGAATTTCGATCTTTGAGAGTATCAAAATATACGTTTTTTTGCGACATAAACAGCCGTATCTTTTTTATTCGTTAACTTAGAAGTTTGATTTTTTCACAACTTGATTTGACTGCAGACCTGAGTATATGGTTTTAATTTCAACTTGATACCTCCAAGCGTTCTTGAGATAAAGGGTCTTGACAGACAGACAGACGGACGGACGGAAAACAAAGTGATCCTATAAATGTTCCGTTTTTTCCTTTTAAGGTACAGAACCCTAAAAACCGGCTAAGTGCGAGTCGGACTCGCACACGAAGGGTTCTGTACAATCCGTAGCAAAAATATAGCAAAAAAAATCACATTTGTTGTGTGGGACCTTAAATATTAATTATATTAATATATTCTGTTTGTAGCATTTTTTGTTATTGCGGCAACAGAAATACATCATCTGTGAAAATTTTAACTGTAAAACTATCACAGTTCATGAGATACAGCCTGGTGACCGACTGACGGACAGCGGAGTCTTAGCAATAGGGTCCCGTTTTTACCCTTTGGGTACGGAATCCTAACAAAGTTCCCCCATCACCTCTGTCTGTCTGTTCGCGATAAACTCAAAAACTACCGAACGGATTTTGATGCAGCTTTCACCATTAGACAGAGCGATTAATGAGGAAGGTTTAGGTATATAACACATACATGTTATATAGTAGAGAAAAGTTGAGAATTTCAAAGATTTGTAACATCCGTGCGAAGTAGGGGCGGATCGCTAGTACATAATAACTCGTAAAGATGTAAGTGATTTATTGTGCCCAGTACTAAACAATAAAGTGTGGAAAGAAGATTGTTTTCTTGTTGATTAGGAGTTTAACAAATACGTGTGAATAGTCAAATTCGAAACTACATAATAACAAAAAATACAGAAGAAAGAAAGAAAGACAACATGTTTATTCTGCCCGAATAGACAAAAGATCAATATGAGTAACTAAAACAAACAAAAAAACTAGTTATGAAGGAAATCTTGAATCGAATACAGTGAATGGTTAATTCGATTATTATAAAATTCTCGTTTGTGTTGTCCTTGGGCTGCGAAATTGTTCGAGAAAGAGTAACCATGGCCCATGGCACGCAAAGGCTGGGTTTTAGTCAGTAAAAGTGTGGTAAAAGTCTGACGTGCCCTTTTACCTCAATCAGAGTAAGAGGAAATTCATGATATGGGATTTAGTATATGTGGAATCCTGGAGGACCGCTGGCCTGAAGCTGCAGAAGCGAGCGTACGTGACCCACAGCCTCGCCACGCCCCTCCTATGATGACTACCACTTCACTGCGCTCATGATTAAAAGTAGCCGATTTTGAATAAACAGTGCTCCATTGGTATAATTGCTATAAGGCGTTCTGATGTGAGGATAAACAAATAAACACACATGATACCCCATCGAACTGGGGACAATGTTCTATTTCTGAAAAGGAGGCTCGGCCCCTGAATGAAAGACAACTGTTCCCGCGCGCCTCAAGGAGTTGTCAGCAACCGTAGGGGCCCAGCTGGGTCGAAGCCTACTGGGGCCAGGGTCTGTTTCCGAAAGGCAGGCTCGGCCCCGGTATGAAAAGCAAGAAGTAATGTAGTGGGTTTTTTAGTCAGTAAGAGTCTGACACGATCTCCCGCTCCGCCCAAGATGTCATACGGATGATTTATTCCCATCGAAAAAAAAAATCCCCCGTCGAAAAAAAAACCTCTATTATATTTTAAAAGCTCAAAGCTTATAACTATACCACGAACATTCTTCTTATTATACAAACTCTAATTTTCCATTAGAGTTTGTATAATAACAGTTTGTACGAGTACGTCGTATTAGTACCTTCTACAGCTTTGTACCGCCGACAGTCCGCTATTTTGTAGACTGACAAGCTAACGTACGATGGCACTCGATTATAGTTTAATTTGCTTCTATTTCCGGGCGGTGCCGGGTGTAAAAGCTCTGCCGACGCACGCGCTGCGGTCACGCCCGAGAGTGGAGCCACACCGCACAGATAAAGTGCGGTCGACGTGCATTCAACCTATTTCACTCCCCCTGTATCAATATCATTTGTTATCTACTCTCTGCTACCTGACGCTATCCCTAAATTGAAATAGACGAGCTGATAGAGATATTGTAATATAATGACGAGTGGATCGAAATAATCACTAATCCGGGTCCGAAAAAAATGGGCGGAAAATAGACACACTTATTGTAATTCGTCTTTTTTAAGAGTAACCATGGAGATTCTTGCCGGTTCTTCTCTATAGATAACGACCAATTGGAATCGTCAATTTAGGTCTATGTGAAATAAAGACTGCAATGACAGATGACATACGTGAGTGGAAAAGGAAGATGAAGGCTGTTGCACATTTGTGAGTCATAACAAGCTCTATAGATATCCCGAAACAAAAGAAGTGTCGTCCTTTGCAGTGGCGCTCCCTGGAAATAACAAAGTTACCAAACATTCTAAATATCGAGATTAACACTTGCGCAAATGAAGACCTTTCAGTGTTCCACTCACAATGGGCGCAAGTCGTGATGTGATAGCGCTGAGAATGTACAATAAGCAAAAACACATAAGCATGTTAATTTATCGTAATTGTAGGTACGTCGTTTAAATAGAGACGGGGGCAGGAGCAGCTCCCACGCGAAAGCAGTCGCGGATTACATGCTGCAGGGGGGGGTCTGCGCCGGCGCCGCTAATAACTCACCACAGTAATGCCCCACTAGAATAATTGCTTTCGTGCAAAACAATTCGTTACGTTTCTCATAAATAAACTACGATTTCTGAAAACGATCATACAAATTCACGGTGTCATGCTTAGAATGTGCGTGGCGAGGTTGCTCTACTAAGTAATCGCCACGTACGCTCTTGTTATCCAGTGGTCAATGGTGCGGTAATCGCAAGCTGTAATTACGGCACACACTAGTGAGGGTCGAGCCCGCAGCGGGAGCACGCCCGACGGCAATGACCTTCCACAAGCCAACTATTGTACTCCTGTGGCCTGGCACACGTGAGCCAGAAAGCTCAGCTTGGAATTCCCATAGCCCGTGTTGTTAGCAAATTAAAAACAAGCAATAATTGAATGTTTCGCGCATTTAACTTTATTACTAACGTCAATCGCGGAAACTTTTATGGCCATTTGTGTACAAAACGTGATGATAAAACTTCTTGGTAACAAGAGTTGAGAAGCAGCGATTGCGCGTCGTGGAGTCGTGGCTAATGCATGCCGCGCCGTCGCCGAGCCGGCCGTGTAGCCAAAGCCGATTTAAATTTCACACATAGTTAGATATCTAAAGCGCCTTCTGTTTTATTCATCCGGTCAAAGAACATGATGTCACTAGCGAGGCCTCCAGCAACCGGCAACGGGAGAAAACCGTCCACGCATTGTTTCTTTTCTCAGTATTCCAAAAGTTTCATCCGTTGACTTTGAATATGCTAAATCGGATGTAGATTTTGGCACACATTTTGTTTCTCTATTGTATTGTCAAAATGTCAACCATTCATAACAACAGTATACGGAAAACGTGTATGTATTCAATGCGATTAGTGAGAATTAAGATTCATTTGAGTGCGCGGTGGCTGACTCTGGACTGCATGCCAATAAACCAGTAACGGATGGTTCGCACGAGTATCCATCCAGTTCGGTTTAGAATTGTATAATGACGATTAATTAAATACGTCTGCCGAAACCGTACTATCATTGTAAAACAGGAAGTATTTAGCCAATCATTACTTATTTACATTTTAATAGTTGAGCCAGGACAATTTAGGTTCAGTTAGTTCGTAGTTTATTGCTTGCAGACAGTACTTAATCACTGAAATTGACAATTTCGAACGTGGTACGGTAAATTGTATAGCATAAGTGGTAAGCCATAGATGATTTATACCTAATAGCGTCACGACGCGTAATTATTGGGCCATACCATGACGTGTTAAAATATCAAGCATGCGAGCGAGAAAGAGGGAGGGAGTCATCCCTTTAGCAGTTCAGTTTAGGTCGTGTTAAGAGCTCGTTGTTCTGAATAACACAGGAGTTAACAACACAGAAAAAGAAAAAATCTAAAACATTTATTTCAAATAGACCATTTGCAGGCATTTTTGAATAATCAAATGTCGGTCAGTCCAAGAAAAGTGAAGCTAAATTGCACGTTCCAAAGCGTAGATCTCTATGGAGAAGAACGTGCAAGAAACTCCATGGACACTCTTTTAGAAACTTGGAATATATGCCTTCTGACATATTCAAAGTGGTCAGCCCGTGTGCAATCTCGATGAAGGTTCAGTTTGCGTAACAGCGAGTGTTATTATATTTAGCACGAACATCGTTAGCCACGGGCATCTTGCGAGACCGCTTCGTAGCCTGACATAATGTGTGAATTTCTCTCATTGTTCTACAACGCTCAACAATGCCTTATCGATGAGACTATTTAAAAGCTTTTTAGAGTGTCAGCAACAGCATCAGACATTACGAAATGTGGTAGGTGGTAGTTAACTCTTAGATTTAAATATACTCCTTCTTTCGACTTCTTTGGATATCTTCAAGAGGAAAATTAAAGAGCATTTCCTTTCACAATGACATAGATAAGAGCAACGTTCCCATTATTGGCCCCTATACAGTTATTGGCCATTTCTACTTAGGCCTAAAATCAGCTATACAGTACTAAATTATTATCTAGATTCAAAGCTATATTAATCAGTAGGTAAGCAGTTTTGAATGTACTCTGTCTGCTTTAATTATTTTATTTGAGTTATTTATAATATTAAAATTGTAACCTGGATCCTACCTTTTATTGTGATCTCTCTCTATCGCTCAATGGTTTGCTGGAAGAAAACTCAACTTTGTGTTAAAAAAAGCTCGCTTATATTTTTGTTTTTTTTTTTTAAGTAGGGAAATCATCCATGACATCTCAATTTTTTTTTTAAATTATATATTCGCAAGAAATGTAGCTACAATTTTAAGATGGGTACAGAATTGGGTGTTTCAGTTACATTCTGCCTTAAGGCATGCAATCATGAATTTTGTTATCCGCTAATATTAAAAGTTGTTATGGTGTACATTATAGAATATTAAGAAACTCTCTAATCTCCATCATAGGTATAATATGAGTATATGACGTAGGTACAGCAATAAACGTGTTATATGTTTTCATAATCGCGTCAACTCTCACTGTATCATCATTCGTATGACGTATTCAGGTATGTTCAAATGTTAATCTGTTGGTTCTCCCGCCATTAAAAAGTTATTGAGTATTTTATGGTAATTTTATAGCTTCATTACATTGGGTTAAACAAAGTTTATTTTTAGGCTTCAGCTTTTGTTTTTAGTATAAAAATAGGTACAATCTAGAAATAGCATTCTAGACAAAACATTTAATATAATAAAATGTTATCCAAACCGGTCAAGCCGCTTAGGAAGTGACAAACACAGAACAATCTATAATATAAAAATGAATCGCAAAATGTGTTGGTAAGCGTATAACTCAACAACGCCTGGACCGATTTCGCTAATTTTTTTTTTGTTGTGTTCGTTATTATGAGGAGAAGGTTCTTATAGAAAAAAAATGAAAATTAGGGTAGTGTAGGGTAGAGTAGGGTAGAGTAGGGTAGTGTAGGGTAGAGTAAGGTAGAGTAGGGTAGAGTAGGGTAGAGTAGAGTAGGGTAGGGTAGAGTAGGGTAGAGTAGGGTAGAGTAGGGTAGAGTAGGGTAGAGTAGGGTAGAGTAGGGTAGAGTAGGGTAGAGTAGGGTAGAGTAGGGTAGAGTAGGGTAGAGTAGGGTAGAGTAGGGTAGAGTAAGGTAGAGGAGGGTAGAGTATGGTAGAGTAGAGTAGGGTATAGTCGGGTAGAGTAGGGTAGAGTAGGGTAGAGTAGGGTATAGTAGGCTGAAGTAGGGAAGAGCGGGAGCGAAGCCGCGCGGGTACAGCTAGTCTATAATATAAAAATGAATCGCAAAATGTGTTGGTAAGCGCATAACTCAACAACGCCTGGACCGATTTCGCTATTTTTTTTTTGTTGTGTTCGTTATTATGAGGAGAAGGTTCTTTTATGGAAAAAAAATGAAAATTAGGGTAGTGTAGGGTAGAGTAGGGTAGTGTAGGGTAGTGTAGGGTAGAGTAAAGTAGAGGAGGGTAGAGTAGGGTAGAGTAGGGTAGAGTAGGGGAGAGTAGAGTAGAGTAGGGTAGGGTAGAGTAGGGTAGAGTAGGGTAGAGTAGGGTAGAGTAGGGTATAGTAGGGTAGAGTAGGATATAGTAGGCTGAAGTAGGGAAGAGCGGGAGCGAAGCCGCGCGGGTACAGCTAGTTTATAATAAATATGTTTAGAAGGATGAATTAAGTAAGATGATTTTTTATTTATTCAAATCATAATTCAACGGTTCGCTCAAAGTACCAAAGCCTTTCGGTAAAATTTTCAAAAAATAAGAGGCTTTGACGTTTGCATTTTGACTATAAGGCTTATCCGGTGTAGTGTAGCTAGGTACTACTAAAATAACTACTACTACACCGGACACCTAGTTATTATTTTGTTTCTTTCAGTTTCGTTCCAAGTTACATTCTAGGGTTGTTCTCGAATGGGTGGTTGTCGAACGTTTTGGGATTACATTCATTGTGCCGTACAACTAAAGCGTGGTTGTCGAACGTTTTGGGATTACATTCATTGTGCCGTACAACTAAAGCGTGGTTGTCGAACGTTTTGTGAACACATTCATTGTGCCGTACAACTAAAGCGTGGTTGTCGAACGTTTTGGGAACACATTCATTGTGCCGTACAACTAAAGCGTGGTTGTCGAACGTTTTGGGAACACATTCATTGTGCCGTACAACTAAAGCGTGGTTGTCGAACGTTTTGGGAACACATTCATTGTGCCGTACAACTAAAGCGTGGTTGTCGAACGTTTTGGGATTACATTCATTGTGCCGTACAACTAAAGCGTAGTTGTCGAACGTTTTGGGAACACATTCATTGTGCCGTAAAACTAAAGCGTGGTTGTCGAACGTTCTGGGAACATATTCATTGTGCCGTACAACTAAAGCGTGGTTGTCGAACGTTTTGGGAACACATTCATTGTGCCGTACAACTAAAGCGTGGAATTCTTTGCTGGAGTCTGTTTCCTGATGTTTACAACCCGGGAATTAGTCAAGAGTGAATAGGTTTCTTCTAGGTAAGCGCGTTCCATCGTCGACCGCATCGTCGCTTTCCATCAGGTGAGAGAGCGGTCAAGCGCCAACGTATCAACAATAAAAAAATATCATAACAGCCCTTTTATTTTTTAAATAGTTTAAATAATTTCCATGACGATAATTCTAGGGCAGACGTGCCAGTAGCCGAAGCATGCAGGCCCATTGCGACACTCTTATCTACGCGAGATAAACCCGCTTATTGCTAAATGTGTTATTTACATAAAAAATCAATAAAAGTAAATGAACTTATTACAAATGTATAACTTACGTCAGATGGCTTGTAATCTTGTTATTTGTGTGTTAAGATAAATCCTAATGGATGATTTGAACTGAAGCTGTCCTAGCCGCTGGATGCATGCAATTGTGAAGGGCCTATAAACACTACTCGATATTCAGACAGTTTTAATCTATGGTTCGACGTATCGCGTAGTGTAATAAGGGTCAGAATGTCTTACTCGGAAAGAAAAATAGGACGAGTCTGAATATCGTGTGCTGAATAACGCGTAGTGTAATAGGCCCTTTATTATACGTGTGGGGTTACCAGATGAAAAAAATCCGGAGAAAAGGCCTGATATCTTGAGATTTTTCAGCGGCAGCGGTACCCCCGGTAATATGACCGAATAAATTATACCAAAGATTATTTTTGGTTTGTAAAAGATCTTTAAAATAAAAGCTGTATTTTATTGAAACTTCTAAAAATCGTGAGATTTCATTTCAGATTTGCAAAATCCAGCCGCAATCCTGAGATATGGTTACTCTATATACGTTTTGAGATACGAGGAGGATGGGTGGCTAAATGTCAATATTTAGAGACTGGGCTTTGGAACGATAAGAGCACCTGAAGGAACACAGTGGGGTTTTAGTCAGTAAAAGTCTGACATTTCCGAAATGGCAACGCGGCGATTTTATCCTTTAACTACACAAATAAGAAAAGCAATACTTTCGTAGCGTTTAAGTCTGTCACGTAGTCGTGACCGTGGCGTACTGGACACATTTATTTTACTATGTAACATAACTGTGGGGATCAAACGGTTATATGTATACATACGAGCAGAACTCTGCAAAAAGCAGGGTGCAGTCATTATATGAGCGTCCTAAAAAGAGAAATAGATGCAGATCTGTTGACTCGCTATTATAACTAGTCTGACCCGGTTTATAATGGAGTAGGTACTTCAGTATTCATTTATTTCTATTTACAAGCGATTCCTATTAGCTTGTCCTCTGAATATGATATCTGTGTATAGCCCCAGGGTAATGGCACAAAATATATAGGTACAGAAGTCAATCTACATACAAAGCGCGCTCGAACAACGCACACATAGACACCGCTCACAGACACGATGTCTCGGTCGCGTCTCAGATCACTCGTCGAACAATTCCGGCTCAAACGCTCATTAGTGTGCGTCCACCGAACGTAGGTATAAAAAGTGAAGTACATACATGAGATTGCTTCTGTACCTATCTATTTTGTGGTAATGGCGTCCAGGGCTGAGCGATTATTCAAAAGAGTTACCGCGTGCCTGGAACGCCAAGAGCTGAAGGAACACTGATAGAAGTTCATCATCATCAGCCTTTTCAATGTTCCCACGGTTGGGACTCAGGCCTTCTCTCTAGGAGAGGGAATGGGCCGTAATCCACCACGCGGGCCCAGTGCGGGTCGGTGAATGTAACATGACTTCGAATTTTTCTCCTGAGGGAAGTTATCAAATGATAATTTCTCCCGCTCAAGGTTGGAGCGAAGGGGCCTGTCAGACTTTTATTGACTATAAACCCATCCATGTTCCTGAATGTCCTCTTCCTTTTTACGGCCAGAGTAAACTCTTTCAAACGTTTCCGCAGCACATGTGATTTTTTTTGGTGTATCATCTAATTAACATCTCCCATCCTTAGGCGGAGCGGGAGGGCGTGTCAGACTTTTACTGACTAAACCCACTCCAGTTCCTTCTTTACCATTGTTTCAGGGCCCCGGGGATCTCTTTCGTATTACCAATGACGCCAGTAGGCTTCGACCCTGCTGGGCCCCACGGTTGCTTAAGGCGCGCGTGGAACACTACGCGCCGTCGACGACTTGGGCTCGGTCGGGACGGTCACTGGACGGTCGAACGGCGAGCTACCCATTGCTCGCTGTCCGCAAGCCCGCGCCTACAGTGGCCGAAATCAGACATGACATGATTGAAGTGCGATCATGAAAATTGATTAAGTTATTCTAACGAGTTAAAACGATAGAATGATATTATTAATTACCAATTAGGTAGATACTAGATAGGTTGTACTATCAATAGTTTTTATTATCGCTATTGTTATTTTTTTTTTAAGTAGATAATTGAGCCATCTTTCATAATGGCTAATGGTAAGTGTTATAATACTAGCTGTGTCCACTCCTGCGGTTTCTCCCGCGTCTTCGGTTATTCAATTGGTCGTAGCGTGATTTTGTTGTAGTCTATAGCTGTGGTTCCTACCTTTTTTATATATTTGATTTGAAGTACATATTAACACCAGGGTTATCCGAAAGGGCGCTCGAGCCCCGGTATGAAGGCTAGAAGGAACGGGGTGGGTCTTTTAGTCAGTAAGAGTCTGACACTATCCCCCGCTTCGCCCAAGGGCGGGGAATGTCAATGCATGATTTTTTCCCACAAAAAAAAAAAAAAGTAGGTACATATTAACAAAATTTAAAACGAACAAAAATTAAATCTTTGATTAGTGATATTTGCCAAAGTTTTGGTCATTTTTGGACTTTTAAGCATTAAAAAACATCTGCTACGGCATCAATTATGATAACAACTTAATTTTCAGTACAGTCGCGCCGTAAATAGTTTTCAAAGTGGCTTCAAATGATATAATCCAGGATTTTGCTAAAAAA
Source organism: Mythimna ferrago (assembly GCA_910589285.2). Lineage (NCBI taxonomy): Eukaryota > Metazoa > Arthropoda > Insecta > Lepidoptera > Noctuidae > Mythimna > Mythimna ferrago. The sequence goes on along the minus strand of OU342683.1, from coordinate 9,952,837 downwards.
TAAAAAATCTTACAAACTCAAAAACTACTGAATATCGGTAGAACATTTGCTGGCTTAATTTGTTGCATTTTAGTCCTACCATGACGTATTACAAGGAATACGTCAAGTTACCAATAACCCTTTAAGTATTTAATAATCTTGTTTTGCTCACCCTACCTTGATTCGATTTGACAGGTATGACGTCACACACAGCATGAAGTCAATCCTACCTCGCGTTCCGAATTGCGTCAAAAGCGATTATATCGCGAATCCAACCAACGCGCAACGTCACAAATAGTACTCAATAGTCTTTAAATTTTGTGACTATTAAATTTGGTCGGATTCGAGATATAATCGCTTTTGACGTAATTCGGAACTAAGGGCTATTCTCATACGTGAATCGGAAATATTCAAGAATACCTTCAATAAAGTATAAGAGTTGTTTAAAGTAAAACAAAACTTGGTCTCTCTATATCTATAATATAAAAATGAATCGCAAAATGTGTTGGTAAGCGCATAACTCAACAACGCCTGGACCGATTTCGCTAATTTTTTTTTGTTGTGTTCGTTATTATGAAGAGAAGGTTCTTATGGAAAAAAAAATGAAAATTAGGGCAGTGTAGGGTAGTGTAGGGTAGTGTAGGGTAGAGTAAGGTAGAGGAGGGTAGAGTAGGGTAGAGTAGAGTAGGGTAGGCTAGAGTAGGGTAGAGTAGGGTAGAGTAGGGTCGACTAGGGTCGACTAGGGTCGAGTAGGGTAGAGTAGGGTAGAGGAGGGTAGAGTAGGGTAGAGTAGAGTAGGTAGGGTAGGGTAGAGTAGGGTAGAGTAGAGTAGAGTAGGGTAGGGTAGAGTAGGGTATAGTAGGGTAGAGTAGGGTATAGTAGGGTGGAGTAGGGTATAGTAGGCTGAAGTAGGGAAGAGCGGGAGCGAAGACGCGCGGGTACAGCTAGTTATTGAATAAATATCTCTATGTTTATATTAGATCCAGATTATACTATAAATCAAAAGATTACTTTTATTGTTTTGATGATTGCAAGATAAATGATTGAAGGTTCAATTAAATATCTATTTGATTAATTGAAACGATTAGAATGTTATTTATTTATTTACCTGATTAAATATTTATTGTGATGCTTTTATTGATAGGTAATATAGATTATTTGAGGACAGGCGTGAGTCTGTCGGAGATTTTTAGGGGCATTAAATTAAACATTACATTATCTATACTCAAGAGACCAATCAACGTGCGCAGTAAGTATATAAATTAAAAAAAAAACAATGTGATGTTTCATCGATCGTAACATAGATGTACGTCAAAATGGCGGGACCACTGTCAATTTGTATTATGCCAAAACAAACGACTGTTTGGGTTTTTTAAACGCTAGGTTCGATGTTTAATCTTATGTTTAGACGGAAAGCGTAGCCAATTTTTTTGATATACGTAGATTGCCACTAACTAAGCGCGTAATTACTACACCCACCATAAGAAGTCATGACGTAAACGCGTCACAGGATGACGTAAAAAATTGCGTAAGTGGATTGTAAAATAGCCATGTTTGGCTATTATAGCTTATCTCTCACCGAAATAAGCGATTTCGCATGCAGGTACCATTATCGTGTTCGTTTAGGTTACCTAATACATTTTAAATGCGTTATTTCCAAAACGTTCTTTGTAAAGGATATATTTTTTCTCTGTTAAAAACCAGTTTGTGGCGTAATTTACGGATAATTTATCTGAATTGTTGCACTGCATTGATTAAAGGGGGTGAATGTGGTAATTAGCATATTGTGTGTTTGGTTAGCGAGCGAGAGGTGCGTGTTACGTGGGTGTAAGTCGTGTGTCACCTGTCGCGCGCCTGTTGTTACGCCATGACCCCGGAAGTCTCGGAGCATCATGCGGATCAGTGGGTCGAAACAACGCTCCTCATTCTATACACGCCCTTCACTGTGCTATAAATTTGAACCATTTCCAATATCGTTAAAGACTTTTGTATTTTTTTTTTTAGAGTATTTGAGGAAATGGCAAATTCTGATACGGAGATCTGGTTGAAGAAATGGTCATTGATAACAACAATGACTCATAACAACAATGCACCTCAATGTATAATAGTAGACACAATATAAACAGAGGTAAGTAAGACATCTTGCAACGCAACTAGTGGAAGAATGAAGAGATCGATCACGTTCACGTTCCGAGGCTGAGAGTCGGGGAGCGTTGCATTGTTACATCACGCGCACTTTCTAACTGCCGACGACGTGCCATAGGATTTATATCGCCATAGACTTTAATTAAAGTGCCCCTCTGACGGGAGTTGAGAACTGCGAATGAATTACATGATAACACTCCACCGAAGTGAGGACAATGGAATTGTGCAACATCGTACACTTTCGATTTCGTTTAAATAATGATAGGTATTCTTTCGTTCGAACTATTTATCATCTTGCAAAATGCAACACTAGCGCTAGGATCGTTATTACCATTTCGATGTACATATTACAAAACTGCATCAGAACAAAGAGGGTCGATGTAGTCTACTCGAATCCTAAATACCTAATGCATCGGAGCACAATCGAGGATGACGCGCTGCTATTGGAATGCTGATGTAGAATGCATGCGCAGCACACACACTACGCTAGATAACTGGACCGCGGTGCGACGCCGGCCAGAGACTGCATCCGCATACAATACGACATACTCCTAAACAGAAAATTTCGCATTGCAATCTGATAAGTTGAGTGGAAAGATGAGACTGGCGGAAAAGCGTGAAGGTAAAACGAAGCTCGGAAGCGTCACGAGTGTGTAAGATATAGAAAGCACTTTAGAAAGGAATCGAAGGTACGCCGTGACCCGCAGACGGCGAGGTGAGCGGCCTGCCTGCGCCCGCGCCGGCGTGGAGCGCTGCGCGGCGCAGTTACGACACCACGCGGAACTGGCGGCCTTCGCTGTCAACCTTTTAATTACTCACTTTTTAGCATACTTCCATTTCAGTTAGGCGAATGCATACTGTCCTCCAGGTTTTTCATATCATTTTGTTATTGAAAAAAAATCACGAGGAAAAGCCTATGCAGTATGCATACAACGATGTGAATTATATTCAACCAAATACATTAAATTAAGCTTTTATTTCATTGAGAAATCAATGTAATTTTCAAGATGACCACTGCCATTAACGAATTGAGAATGAAAAGAAAATATGAAATGAGCAATTGGTAATTGCAACAGGCAGTTATTGAGATGAAACGTTCGTAGAATTTCATTAGATTGTGCGCCTCAAACGTTCCATAGGCGATCTCGAATCGGCGTGGCCCCTCAATTGTCGTGAACGCACGTCTGCTCGGCGCTCGACAGCCCGTAGCCGGGAGCTTCAATAGCCTAGTCTATAATATACATACCTACGTATCGTGGATAGTTTAGGCGATGAACTCAGCCAACAGGGCGATATTTAGTTAAGCGTTGCGAGAGCGAGGTCGTGCCGCCAGCTGACGCTCAGCTGTTACGCTCATCAGCGCCAGCACGTGTTTTGACAGTCACACTAAATCCTAGCACTGCTGCCATCACAATCATTCTGGTCTTACATAATTATCTCTAGACAGATTTAGTTTGTCTGAAGCCATTCATTATAGTAACCGTTACAGAAGTGCTAATTTGTTAGTACCTTTCGAATGCAGTCGTGATCACACCGAACGAGCTAGAAAGCATGACTTGTTAATAATCACGTGGGGTAGCAACTGGCTACAATCAGTGGATGGATACTAATAAATGATCGTACGTTCACTCTCCGAACAAGGCTAATAAAAGTAACAATGAAGTCTGGCGCCGACAGTCGACAACAAGCCGCGGACTTATCAAAGTCTCATTTAACATACTTACATTATGCACAATTGTAAACGATTTATTTTTAATCCCACCGTCTATAACCATAACCATAACTATAATAACAGCCGATACCACAAAACTTTTCGAAATATTAAAAAACATTAATAAAATGCATCATAAACCTTAGGCAAATAAAAACTCAGTCGGTCTGGTTTGTTACTAGGCCGTAATGGAATTTGCAGCGATGTACAGACCACAAACAAATCGACATCAAGTCACGCATTCATTCACATTTCAAATACTCAAGGGCTGCATTTCTCTACTATAATATAATAAAGTATGTAAGGTTATAGAAATATGTAGGGATATGTGAGAATGCACTGGGCAGTCGATCATAGTGTATATGTGATAAGCACAAACACTAGCTAGCCCAGAAAACAAATATTCTAATCCTCCCAGCCTTGTATTTGAACTAGACATAACAAAGATCCATCTGTCTATCGTCGCCACATGAGATAATGTAATTTAGGACACAACGAACTTTTATTTTCGGTGATTGAACTTCATATAAATAAATAGCATGTGATGTGACGCATAAAAGGAAATTTGTTTTCAAAAGTTTAATTTCCTTATACGTAGTTCAAAACTCGTCAATTTTTAATGATATCCGCGTTTATCTGTCTTCACAATAAACTCAAAAACAACAGAATGAATTTTTATGCAGTTTTTACCAATAGAGAGAGTGATTCATGAGAAAAGTTTAGGTGTATTAATACATGTTTAATATAGTAGAGAAAAGCTAAGAATTTCAAAGATTTCTAACACCCGTGTGAAGTTGGGACGGGCCGTTAGTTAATACATATATATAAAACGTTAACCAATAACATAGGTAGTAAGCAGATGAGAATATTATAATTTTTTCACCAAACTTGAACCCCACAGTCCATAAGTTACATATCGACGTCAATGTAACGAAAGATTACTGGTATTTCTCTAGCTAGATGATGGTTTATGGCAGACGGCTACACATGTCGTTAAAGTGCGCCTCACAAATTGCTCATTTCATCTTAGATATTTTACGAGTACCTTTTTTGATTAGGTAACTCACCTGCTCTGGGTGGTGGTGAGAGAACGAGTATCAGACTTACTCACTAACACCTCATGTACCACTCATGTTCCCTTAATGTTCCAGGGCCCCCGAGATTCTTATTTATTTTTTAAGAATTCCTGCAGCCCTGGGTGGATAACGTTCCTGCTTGACCATTTTATTGGACATACTTCAATTCTACGTTCAAATGTCCTGTTTTGTTGTTTGCTATTTTTTTTTTGTGTACAATAAGGAATAAAGAAGATCGAATACAGACAGAGATCGAATCTGTACTTTAAAAAGCACATAAGATTAAATATATTTACTAAGAAACTTCTTTTTTGCGGCGTTTCTTCCAAGTTGTATTGAAGGAGAGCTGTTATTACAGATTTTACCGATTACAGTGTATGCTTAGACACAATGAGAGATATCAATCAAACGCGGGTTTCGAGTATAATTGCAAACGTGTGTAATTTGTAGTGTAGAGAGCTCGATAAGCACGCAATGTTGATTGTGTCGTGTCGCACATATACAAGTAATGTCCGATAGATGTTTGTAGCATTGTGAGCGACACAGGAAAACATGAGCGGTGCATGATGCACCCGGCGCCGGTAACAATGAGAAGTTTTTTTAAACATCGCGAGACATTTCAATGTAGGTACCTACTTACATTAGCATATACGAGATGGCAATACCCGCCCATCTTGGCCTTTGTACGTACCTGTAAAAGTTAAAAAAAAACACTTGAATCATCAATCTATTATAGGTTTATGTTTGACCATATCACACATAGCACGTCAAATACCTACCATAAACAGTATTTAAATGTTATATTTAGGAAACATTTCAGATTTTCTGGAGCAGTCTGAGTTTCCTGATAGCTAAAACCTGGAGGTGTTTAAGTCAAGAGCGAATCGGTTGTTTCTAGACAAGCATGTTCAATCTATCGTCGACTTCATTACCGCTCACCATCAGGTGAGTATGGAAGCGCAAGCATATAAATAATTTTAAAAAGGTTCAATGAAATTAAACTAATTTTGTTGTTTTATCAGTTTGTAGAGTGACGTTTAGTTCTTTTTGGGTGACGCCTAGACTTTTTATAGAAAAGCTTAATCGGCATACTCAATTCTAATTTCGAACCATAAAACTACATAATTAATCCATGTTATACGGTCAACTCTGTCATAAAATACTTAATCAATCAAATACAACACAATTTATTTTGTGTAAACGATGAAGCAGATCCTAAACATTTAAAAAGTCTGGAAAAGCCACAGCATCATTTGGCACGAGGTTTAAGATTGTTTTCGAGTGCAGGAGATACGGCTTCTGAGAATAAGCTTCGAAGATACGAATAACAAGTAAATTGTATAAAAATAACATAATCAGAACTTCACAATACAAGTTTAGTTCTTAGGACAAATAAGCAGTAGTTAAGATGATTTAGGTACCTACGAATCGATTAGTATAATATGTCGTGGTAAAAATGATACCAATAAGCAGTAAAGTTCAATTTACGACAGTCGTTCCTCTTAATCAGTGTTGGCATAACAATAATTCAGAGAATGGCTATCAGACGTACACAACACACACAGTGTGTTCTGTATAAATTACGTCAGGGACACAAATCTCGAGCATTACACACGCAGCAGTTACGTCATATATATACGAATGAATAGAAAATACAGATAAATTACGAAGACTTTCCCGCGACGCTCACAGAAAATGTACCACAGAAAAACAACCTTACAAAATACTACAATTTTACAATAACATTTCACGTTTCACCGCCTACATTGTTTTAGGTCAAAAACATTTTTTTTTTCTAATAATATCCTGGAGTTGGACTAGACGATTGTTAAAAATATTACGAAATTGGTCTACGAATACGAACCACGTCTCGTCCGTCTACATATCACGGCGTTATTCGTAAATACACGTAAGATTTTTATGAATTTGCGAGTAACTTCTTAAAAATTTCATTGATTTTATATATAACACTTTAATAAAAATTAATTTGTCGCTAGCCCAAGTTACATTATACGAAATGAAACTTAACATTCGCTTAGACATGGGTCAGCTATTATTTGTATATGAATTTTATTAATAATCGCATTAATCACCTTCCGTTCGACCGGTAACTTTTTTATCATATGTCACCGGTTATTTCAACTGCTATTTTTATAAAAAGTTATTATAGGTAGCTAATTTTGGCACCATTATAGTCTGTCTAATAAGTCAACCGACTTGAGAATTTTGTATAATATTTAATCATTTAAAAAATACTTATATTCGGTACTTTTTATAAGGTTCTTCTATTAGTAAACAATGATCTCTATCTCTTAATCAACCTTGATTATTGAACCCGTGTTGACTACATCAGATTTAATTAAATCCTAATAATTACCCAAGTCGTTTAACTTATTAGACAGACTCTAATCACATTTGTCGTCATTAAATCACGATGAAACGAACAATAAATATATAATAAGCTCTGGCATTAATATACCAGGTAATACAAAAAAGTAATAATTAATCCATTAAAAGCAGACCATGTAGTTCCAGTTTATCATTTTTAGAATCAAAATTGACGTCGTGCTGCCACAAAAAACATTTCACCATCGATATATCAAAAGAATTTCATGCAAAAAAGAACAAACACGAATTCTTACCTCTGATATTAGTGTTGCTATAAAGATCCTTGGGTTAATTTATATTTAATAACGACAATATTATCAAAAACGTGGCCCGACGTAAACAGTGCCGCCTATCGATGCTATTTACGTCAGGTCTGGAGGCAGGCTGGCCGGGCTCCAGCTGACGTGGGAGGCGCCCCGCCGAGCGCCCCCGACGCCCACGAGCCCCTATCGATCGCACCCCCGGCCCCCGTCGCATCCCCGATGCACCACTTGTTACATCTCTTACTAATCATACTACGATTAAACCAGAACTTCTGTTGAAATATTCAGTTTTTCGCAAGGAATAGCGATTTTTCAGTTGTTTAAATAGTTTTGGCGGCTCTTTTTGCAATTTTAGTGGTAAATGCATGTCAGAAAACAGGAAAATATAAGTAGTAAAGACACACAGAGAAAAATCTTACATATTTTTATACTCTCGATACTACATTAATCCTAGACTGAAATCGTTAGGCGATTTGTAGGCGACATCCGTTTAGGCTTCAAAGTTAAGAATTTGCGATTGGTTTTTATTACAACCTGGCAACCACACAGATTTCAAAATTAAAGTATTTTCGGAGTAGAGATAGTATAGAAAGTGTAGTGGATTGGCATTTGGCCAACCGTTCAAAAATAGCTGATTGTTTACTTTGATAAAGAAAGTGGTTTCAATATAGGTCTGCGTGATAACAGTCATGTTACTCATGCCGATTGTCGTCGTTCAGAAGTTTCGGACAGCCTGATGAAAACGTAGCAACTTTTTAAAGCAAAAACGCTGGCAAATTGCGTAATATGAATTGTTTACAAGAGCGAGGCCATGGGGAAAACACCGGTAACATGCAAATAATAATGCTGAATTCACAATCTTATGTTTTTTAAATTTTTATTCCGAACAGTAATACTTAGTAACATTTTGTTTAATGATAATAATTAATATAAACATAGGTATTGTTAATAAAGTATTTCAAACCTAAATAAAAACTTGAAAATAGCCTGACAAACAACAATTACTATTAATTATTATTGTGATACCTAGTATTTTATTATTAGCGTCCAATGGAACAGTTATTATAATCTAAATTAGCTGATAAACTATTGGCTGAGTTAATTAGCTTTGTGAAATGTAAAAAAAACTTCTTAAGAAGTTCTTTGTAAACGAGAAGAGTTTCTTTTTTTCAAATACCTGTGTAATTTATTCTACATAAAATGTGATAGCAATAGGTGTACATTCGTGCTCTTGAGTAATTACTTCCCGTAAATTCAAAACGTGGTCTCGCCAACCAAACGCACACGAAAATGCTATATCTGTAACCATCATTATGGTTCCAACAAAGGTATGTGTGAACTGTGAACAGGATCCGATGGCGTTTTAGATAATTGCCTTAATAACAAAACGTGCTGAGTGGCTTTCATGCGGTGCATGCGGGGAAAGTGTCATGTGGTTGATGTTGATGCGCTCGTGATGCGGGGAGATCGCATCGCACACATTGCCGCTGTTTTGATACTAAAACGTGAATTATTCCGCACCAATTGATGATTGCAGCAATAAAACATGCACGACATCGACAGTAATACAGGTTTGTTTTTCCAAAAACTTTTTATCAGATTTATCAAGATTTGTCTTTCTCCAATTTTGTCATTAGTGTCGAAGTGGTTTCGAAATTTTCTATTCATGGATGTAGTCATTCTGAGTCATTCTACATATAAGGAAAATTGACCGAAAATTGGCAAAGTAGAAAGTTGCCAACTTGCTCGCGTAAAATCCAGATTCGATAAAAATACTGTGTTCTAGAAATGTTTTTAAACAGATATTCATTCAAGGATGTGGTAGGTTAAAGAGCGATATTCCGGAATTATCACATACGTCATTAATTTGTGGGTTTTTAAAATAGCATGTCTCTCAGCGTGGAGCACGCCACTTTTTTTGTAAATAAGTACCTTTATTAAATCAGGTTTACGTAGACAGGTGCGTGTGAGCCAAGAAACGATTAATATTGCTAATTAATATAACAAACAAACGTGAAGCAATAAAATAAAGTAATTGAAACACTGGATTTGTAAAATAAAAACGTACGGACAGCAAAACAATCTACATCTGTGATGCACACAGCATTCAGTGTGCACTGACGCAGTAGTGACACTTACACCTTGTGCTGTTAACAATCTGTGCAATCACTATTAAACAGATTGTTTAACAATAATTGGCCTTTGTTGGATTATTTTTAAATCTTGTCTCTACTATTTTTTCGTTTTGGAACTAAAATAAAAACATCAATACAACAAACTAAAGCCACACTTGACCTCAGAGCGTTTGTGCCTTTCTCAAGACTGACTGGATATTAAAGGAAGTTAAGATTTTCATTCTACATCAAGTTTAAAAGAACGCGCAAAACTAAACAAATTAGTTTGAAGATTCAAGGGCAAAACAACATGTTCCCCTCGTATCATTTACATTCGACAGGTAAGTAACAGGCAGTAAAAAGGTAGAATAACCCGTCTGCCATATCGCCATTGAGCGCACGAGGAAAATCTTTAGCATCCTGTTTGTCAGGGCCGGATCTGTATAAGGAATTTTGGGCTGCAGGCTGCGGCCCAGGCCCCGGGGAATATAGGACCCCCATAATGTTGGCAGACATTATCAACAATGTAATCAATATTGTTTGTATAGTTTATAGTTCAAAACGAAATTAAACCTATCCAATGTAAGGTGTAAAGTTCAAGTTCTGATGCTCATTTTAGATCAATTGTGAGTCACTATTATTGATATATGATAAAATAATTTTGCTCCGCGAAAACATCTTTCATGACCAGAGTTACACAATATAAGTAAAAATATGTTCATATAAGAACAAGCTTTTAACATAGTACTAAAATAACATAAGCTCTGAGTGTTTATTGCCCAACAAATGCCGACTTGGTAATCCTTTCGATATGGTTTATAATTTTAGTTATGCTTTGTTTGTTTTGTTCAGTGTTGTGCCGATTTCTTTACAGTTCTTTTCCCTTCTGTTACTATAAATATTTTGCTGCTGAGAGTGCTTTCCCTCAAAAACTACTAAATAAATAACATACATTACAAATAACATAAACTGAGAACTTTAATACGTTCTTAATATTATAGCTTGTTTTAAGTACAAGAAGAACTTAGCAACACCTTGGTAAATATCCTACTTAACAAGTACTTGCCAGTTGTCGCCCAGGGTTAGGGCTGCCATCCGTCCGGGTTTCCCCGGATTTGTCCTAATTTGGAAGACGTCCGGGGAGCGTCCGGGCGGGGTTTCAATTGTAGTCCGGGATTTTAGCTATGGGTTAGGTATTTCACCGCACGCACTGCCGACGCTATTTTACTACGCAAGCGGCGAGCGGGTATGGGGCGCGTTCGACCGACGCATGGTAATGGTATGGCTTTAGTACCTATATATTATTATAACTTTCTGAATTTGATTTAAGATTTCAGTTCTTTTAAAACTAAAGTAAATATTGTTAATTGTATGGAAAAATAAGAAATTAAACAAGTTTTTCATTTAATTTTATTAACTGAGTAACTAATATTGGATTTGTTTATCTTTTATTGAATACCTAAGAAGGTTAAAAAATAAAGCAAAATTACTCACTTGTAGTCACAAAAACGATGAAACACTATTTCATGCAACAAAAGAGGCTTACAATTAAAGTTCACTTCTATCAAGTACGGACTGAAATATATTTTAATCAAGATGTAAGTAGGTGAAAAAAGTATTGAAATGTCCGGGGTAAAAGCTCCAAAATCCGGGGAACCTACGCTTCCGGTCCTGGGGGACAGGTTTTAGAGATGGCAGCCCTACCCAGGGTAGAATCCAGATTTCAGATCTTGACAAAATCAACACGCCCAAACACAGCGAGACTATTTAGTATAGTTGAGGAGTTCCTATTGTCGCCTTTTGACTCCATCATGGCCACTCTCAAGACTCTCCACTCTCTATCGTGCGCATTCTCTTAACCTAGCTGATGAAGTTCAGCCAATCTGCGTTTCAAGTCTATTTAAAAAAACCTGGGGAGTATACCACTCTCTTGCCACACAACTTACACCTTATCTTGATACACCATTGTCGAAGAAAGAAAAGTTAGACTTTGCGAAAACAAAATGGCAATTAGTTCGATTACTTAGCGAGGGCCCCAAGTACTGTTTAATCTAGGGTCCCTCAAATTCACGTTCTGCCCGTGCAGTTTGTATGCACAAATGCGCTTCACATTTCTGTTTAAATTTAAAGGCTCAAGATTACAATGTCGCCAATAAATCTTAGATGAAGTTCTCATAGTAAGTTTGCAATAAAGCAGCCGCGCCAACATTTTATTTCCTCACATGCTCAGAATTCTAAACCACTTCGTGTACCTCAAGAATTTTAACAGATACATTGTCTGAAGACGGTTTTCTGAAATATTTGAATTTCTAGTGCAAATTACATGTTATACAATTCACCATTCATGATTTTATTACAACCCTAGACTTCATTAGTTTATATCAATTTATACTAATACTTTTTTTTTGCTATTCCTTTCTGTTCCAATCCTGAGCAAAGGCCTCCCTGCACTCCTTCTATCTTTTGCGACCACGCGGCACGCTTGCCAGTTCTGGCGAAATCTGTCTAGCTCGTCCCTTCATCTTCTTCGTGGTCTAGCGCGACACCGCCGCGCTGTTTTAGGGCATCAACTTTGTGCTACTTTGGCTCACAGTAGTCTAATCTAGCCCAGTACCATTTCAGTTTAGTAACCTTTTGAGCGATATCAACTATCCTGGTTTTGGAGCGCAATATATTGTTTCAAACTCGATCCTTTAATTTAACGCCTATTATACTGCACTCCATTGTTTGTTGGCAAACATGAGTTTGAACTTTTAGATTTTAGGCAAAAACTCAGTCCGTGCGCCATAGGTCAAAATAGGGAGAATACACTTATCCATTATTTTTTTTTTAGTGCCATGGGCAACTCGCCATTGAATAGGTATTAGTAGTAGTTGTTCCCGGTGTTTACAGTTCGTACTGCGTTACTTGGCCCAGGTGAAGGTATTCTTGGATAATATGTTGTATTGTGTCCCTGTGTACTTTTAAGATTTTTGGCGCTTCGTTGGTCATTACTTTAGTCTTTCACATATTCATCGAGTAGTTTGCATTACTTAGCTCTTGTAGCATCCGTTCGGAGCTCGGAGGCTGAAGAAAAAAACAGAACGTTGACATTACAACGAATCTCGCCTCTCTTCTTCCAGTCGGCTGCCAATTTTCTGAACATTTTTTCTAAAGTTCTGGTGAACAAATTAGGAAAAAGCGGATCGCCCTGTTTGACTCCTTTTTCTAGGAACCTATATTAAATGTTTGAGCTGTGGTTTCTAATTTGATTGCGGCTGTGCAATTTATATAAATTATCCGTAACAGGTCAATGTACGTGGGATCTATTTGTTGCTTGCTTAATTAAAGCGTCAAAAATGGTATGTGTGATGCTGTCAAATGCTTTGGAATAATCAACAAACGCCAGGTGGGGTTTTGTATTCTTGATGTTTCCTACTGCGTGAAGATGATCCGTCATGGAGAGGGCAGGTTGGAAACCTGCTGCTTGCTCAGGAGATTGCTATTTGTCTAATATGCTTTTAGTTATGAAGAGGCGTGTTGCTTTTATTTCCAACACTTTTCCTGTAGATCTAGAAGTATTATTTGCATATTTTTACACATTCCGTACAGCTCTTTTCTAATTTCTATTATTACTTTGGCCGATTCGTAGGACCATCAATTTATCACCATTTCGTTGTTTTTTTTTTGTTTTCACCAGAAGATGAAAAGCGATTCACTCAATTAATGATGTTTTTCTCGCCTCTGAGCAACAAGGACGGAACAGTGACTGTTTTATCAGAGTTAAGTACTACAAATAAATGTGAATCATTTGTGTTTAGTTCATGCATATTATATTTTTCATTATGATAATAAGACAGGGCCCAAATAAACTCATTTAATGTTGTTTGTACATTCAGAATGTGATTTCTTTTCATAAAGGGTTATATCTCGAGACTTTATTCGCAACATCGTTTATAATAAACTAACGCAAACCCTCATTCATAAACATTACGATTCATTAATGTTGCAATAAAACAAATCAATTTGTCAAATACACGACAGCAAAATTGTCATATAAAATCAATTATTATGTTGTAAAAGCGCATTTAATGAGAAGTATTTTAATTTGAGCAGTAGTGAGGTTTTGCTGACCGTATATGCGCGGTCAACGTTCGCAGGCCAGCATCGCGCCCGGCCGGGCCCCGCGCACCCACTATTGCGAAAATAATGCAGCAAAATACTACGTCACGCACTGTTTTGGGTATATTTTTATAGTCTATTATGTTCGCATGCGTGTTAGTGAGCCAAACGTGGAAACGCTTTTGTTTTGGATGGTTATTGTAGCCTTTATTGTAAGTTACACGTTATACTTTGTCGGCATAACGTAATAGATATCTCGTGACTGAAAAACTTTTGTAGGTAATGTTTATGGTAGTTGAAATGAGATAAATAAACACTGACTGACTGACTGATCGGCGATAAGTATGATAAAAAGATTAGTGAACTCTAGTGAACGAGACAATGCTAAACGCAGAGAGAGATCGATGACATCGTGATGTTTTGAGTTTTTTAGCTTGAAGCTTGTGTGAGGCAGAGTGGTCAGGGATTGTTTTTACAGGAAAAGGATTAGAATACTGACAGTTTTTACTTTAATTTGAATACTTTAATTTTTTCGATATTTCGATTATTATCGTGTCGCAAACGAGTTGTGGGGCTTGGGGCGCGGCGGGCGTGTGGGGGGCGCGGGGTGCGGGGTGCGCGGGCCGAGGCGCGTTCAACGAACGTCCGCGGGCCGGCACGGGCCCAAGGTCGCCGCGTTCACTCGCCCGCCAGCCCCGCCAGCCCGCCACACCACACCGCCACCATCAACCGGCTGCCAACTAAGGGTTTTATTTTACCCAAGATTTTGCATTATTTTTAGCCTACAACCTTGCATGATTGCCCTGCGCTACTTGTCTTTAATCCTGGACGTGCATGTCAGCCCACATTCCTCCGCACACGGTTAGGTTAGGTATTATTTTTATCATATAAATAATTCGTGTAAAAGCCAAGTAAACAATTCGTGCTAAATAACAATCAAACAATTTCATGGATTTATTGTAAACTAAACGATCCGCGCGTGTTGCCAAATCTGCGCAAACGTTGAATTGGAGCCACGTTTCTTTATTTGTAATAGTTCCAATACAATACAAATATAGTTTTATGGCCCAAGTTACCTGTTACACGTGTAAACTATTTTATTTATCGATTTCTAGCTGACCTAACGAAAATATCGATTGTCATCTAAGTCTGTCAGTTGGTCTTTTGAGCCGGATGTTTGTGCAACGTGCAACTCATGCATAGTTTCGAAACACTAAAAGTGAAGGCTGGTGACGTAATCTTTTATTAGTAAGTTACCGACGAAGCATTCACGTAAAAGTACATGAATCTCAAATGGTAATTAAAAAATCGGTATGATGGCAAATAGCGTTATCCAACGACGTTACGTAATATTTTAGTTGAACCGTCTTATTTGGCCGGTTTTCATTAGCATTTGTATCACTACGATACATTTTCTACGGACGGTAGATACATAAGAGATCGCACATAGATAGCTAGTAGTAGCGGCTTGAGCAGCGAAAGTTTCTAGCGATTGGAAAATCGTACATAATCATGTGATTATTTACGACGCTAACTTTCAAGTATTTCTTTGAAATATGAACACAAAAAGGTATAATTTTTATTGTGTTCAGTGGTCTATATCACGTCACTCAAACTTTAGTAGTTAAACAAATGGCTAAGTAAATAAGTTATTTCAGTATGGCAACATAACCACTAACCGGTGTTGTCGTTATCTGAGGATAAGATTATAAACCTTATCAGCTGTTTATCATCAAACGCATGTACCTACTATGTATTACGTAGGTAGGTACAGCTTGTAGCTAATGAAGGTAAACGACCAATAAAATGGAGAGACTAGCTAGAAAAATCCTATAAGACCTACTCTACATTTTAAATCACAATAACAAAGGACCGTTCACTAAGGTCTGGAATACATGATCATGGAAGTGTCCCCTCTTTTGGTGCACTAAGACCACCTAGCAAAATGTGGATGCGAATTTGCAACAATACCTACACGGACTCAAGTAAGTAGGTACCTTTCAACCAAAGTCAGGTCAGCCTTTCAATAAAAGCTAGAAAGGTTTATAACTTTAATAAACAATTAAGTAAAAATGATAACTGACTTACATCACTAGAGATTGAATACTTGTACTATTACTTAATCTGTGGCCAGAAGAATTTATTCATTCAGCCTTTCGAGTTTACCATAAATCCTATTTGTCGTTTGTTTCGTTATTGCGGAAATTACCACTAGGAAACACAGGCACACAATTTTAAGAAATTTGTAAACCACATAAGGAAAACACTATGATTTTCTATTCATCATATCTACTTGACTTTACAATTGTGAATATTTAATTCACTTACGTAAAATTATAAATCGTATTATGCATACGGATAGTACCTAGATGATGTGCTAGAGAACAACCTATTTGTTTTGATTACATTATCACGCTAAGGGATAAAGGGTTTTAATACCAAAGATTGGCTCTCTTCGTTTCTTGTAGGTAACAATTGTTTTAAAAAAAATAAGCTAAGCACAGTAGGATTTTATCGCTTAGAAGTAGCAACACTGACAAATATGATAATTAATATTTATATGACAACTGTCAAAATGTCAGATGGAAATTGGCGGTAAAGCGGAAAAGTTTACAATGCAATAAAATGCTGTGATTTTTATTGATCATAACAGGAAAAACATTTAACATCTTTGTAGTGTGGGGTTAATGGCGAACTCTAATCAATTTAACGAAGAATAATAGTTTTTTTCTAATAAAGACCAAGTGAAGTGATGCATAATTTTCAAATTGTACAGTGTTTGAATAATAAATGCAAAACAAACGTGTTTCAGACAGCTAGTCGCAATCTCAGTGTTCACAATCGCTTCACTAATTGCTGCTCTATTGTTACATCTGTTTTTCTTTTCCCCTCGCTATGTGTTACTCATAACATCCATTTGCAACTAATTATTGATATTTAAAACAGAACACTCGTTTATTACAAGAAGTTTGGTAGTTAAAACTGTAACATAAATATGTGTCACATAAAATTTATTCGCGTTTCGAGAGCCCATTGGCAGACCGCGCCCTGGCCCGGTATGCTATTGCGAGATCAGCCGCACACGTGTCTACGACAAATTGGTACTTACTAACACCTAAATTGTGACTGTTATAATAAGTGGTACAGCTGCGTCACTCCAAATCATAGAGAACTGTGAACCAGCTAGAATAGGTACCGACGTTAACCTTTGACGCGCCTTCATAAGTTGATAGGACAAAGAAACACCAAAACATTATTCTAATCAAGGAATAAAAAGATTTGAGACATGTGATAAAATAAGAATGAATTCCTGAGAACCACAAGTGCAATCAACAAAATAACATTCAGAAGCATCCTACACGGCGATGTCTCTAATCCACGAGGGTAATATACACACAGTCGTCATCATTTCTAGTCGTGCGAGCCTACCACCTGCGATAATTTTCTTCTTCTGCAAAGCAAAGCGACTGCGGCGTTGGAGAAATTCCTCGAGTATTCGGTTCAACGGCCGCGCTACGCCGTGAGCGCTTTGCGCCTGTGTGACTGAGTGAGCGGCGCGGACGCACACACGGGCCCACACCCGTGCCTCTGCAAACATGACAGAACCGTTACCCGCTATCCTCTACCTATACATCATCTAGCAATGGTCTATCCAATCCTCAGTATACGTCACTAATATCATTGACTATTCGCCCTAAAATAATTGAAATTGTTTTGACCAAAGAAGTTACATACATAGGTTAGTGATTTGGAGAAACAATGATGCCATTTAATGGACGAAAAGGATACGCAATAACTTGAAGTGGATGATCCACAACAGCATCGACGGTAAAGTGCAATGCAATGCAACCCACATAAGAGTGCGGCGACGTCGGTATGCAACACCGCGGCTGCGCCAGAGAGAGGGGAGGCTAGCCGCGGAATGCGATTATATCTCTTCAAGATTTCATCACTAACACTGACGATCATATCTTCATTCACCTTACAAAATTTAGCGCAACGTTATTAACAGCGGCGTTGATGAAATGCATTATGAAAGTTGCAGAGCAAAATTTTACTTTTTAAAGAACTAAAACACAAACGTTACTCAAGGGTATCTGGTACAACAGGAAAGACTGCATCTCGCATCGCAAGATGACATCCTAACCGATTTACTGGTAATTGAAAGTAATTCAATTTAGAATGAGTGTTTATTGCGGCTAATAGTGTTGTCCGGTAAAACGAAAGGCGTCTACTGCGAGTGACTATCATATTCGTTACAAAACACAGACATTTTATCTAATGAAAAAGCCTTATACTTTCATTTTACAATAGCTACATTCGACCAAGATAAACCCCTCTTGATTGTAGGATCTGTGCCATTACAAGACTATCGTCCTAGATTACCAAGTTTAGGCTGATACCTAATGTTATTCTACTTCCTTATTCCTTATTTAAATCACAATGATGAAACCCGTCTGCACAAGGAGCTGTATATCCTGATGACGTGATATTTCGTAATGTTCGCATACTTGCGTTATCTACTAGAATAAATAATCTATCTAATCTCGATGCAGTATGCACATATAGACATAGCCGGTTAATTAACTTGTAAGTTGACGAAACATTTTAACGACATTTATGTATTACAAACAATAAAAAATCTTTTGAAAATGAAATCATGTTTTGGTTGCCGGTTCCAACAGACAGCAATTGATCAAACTACCATGTAATACCATCTTCATGAAATTTTTCTAGTCTGGCAACTCGTGTGACATTTTAAATCAGAAAATTAAAAGTTGTCTATAATGTCAAGGACCCGCGTGGTTAACTACCTAGACTCGGCACTGGTTTGTAAATCGATTCGAAAAGGTTAAAAAAGTCAACGTAACATTCGTGTCTACCAAGTTTTGAACTGCGTGTAATGATTCGAATGTAAAACAATTTATTCCCTGATGAGATAATCTGTGGAAGTTTCGGTGCTGGGCTTACCAATAATAAAAAGGTCAAGCGAGTAACTATCGCTGCTGTATGTAAACAATAAGACATGATACCAATTCTCAGAATTTACACAAAGGAACGTGTTTTAGCTATCTGAAACGAGATTAAAGGTCACCATGATTGTGTGAATTTGACCCAAGAACCGGACACTACGCGATAATGAATTTGGTGGCTTAGTTATTGTGTTGCGAACGGTTTGGCATAAACTGTAATTAATTTGAATAATTTGAATCAGTTAGCTATGTATAATTATTGTTCGGAACATTGCAACGATCGGAGATCAAACTATGCATCATTTGAAAATACTTCTAAAACTCTTACAAATTTGAGTTTCAGTGGGTATCCTAAACTTGAAACCTAACCTTGCATAAAAAATATACATTGTTTTTTTTTATTATGATTGGCGTTTGCAATTTCGCATGCAGACATACATAGCCAATTAAATTAATCCATTGGTTCTGAATCTATATGCTTAAAACAAGCCAGACGGCAAACCTCTAACGGTAACCAGAACCTCTAAAGGTTTTTGCAACAGGTATGTTACACGTCATGGATTAAAAATGTCAGGCCTCTCGTTTATATTACTTTATAGATACACCTAAAAAGTTAGTTGTAGATTGTGGGTCACACAGCGGAAGCGACGACGGACGTGTTTCGAAATATAGCACGCACTATCGAACTCATTATACTCATTATGTGAGATCACGAGTAATGTCACTGAGATAATAATTTATCAAGGGTTTACAGGGCCCCTTGCGCGGGCCAAGGGACTGTTGCCAAACGTTGTGGGACTTTGCTTATCAATTGGTAATAGGTTGGTACAGAGTTCAGATTACTGAGCAACAAGCAAATTATATTTCAACTATCATTAATAAAATACAAAGAATATTTCAACATAAAACTGTGCGTATCAATTTATACATTTACTATAAGTACAATAAGTGCCTCGATACTACTATTCCTGTCAAATCGAAACTACTGGCAGCCCCTTTCGATTTTGCACGGGGGAAAAACGCTTCGTTAATAAACGTTACCATTCGCAATATTTAATTTATAATAATGGATTGACGTTTAAGATCGACGACAATTTGCAGTTAAATAATAATATACGTACCAAACCAAACTTTGCTAGGTTTTGTCCATTGTCTGCTGCAGTGTATTATTTTAAAATAACACAGACATATTGAACATGTGTATGGTATTAATATAATATGGGTTGAAGTATCAACAGGAACTCCATTATATTAAAGAAAAACACAGTATGAATATGTTTACGTACGAGTATCTATGTATTTAAGGTGCCTACGTAGGATTGTCCCTAAGTGTAGAATATTGCTTACAGTACAGATTTCCTTTAAAGAAATCGTTTTTGTAACACGCAATAAGTGTCATCTCGTTTGAAACGCACACGCTCATATTTCTTCATACATTAAACGAAGCTGGTTTAACATATTTACGTGTGGGTACCTATAAAGAGACTTGCGCCGTAATGTCAATCAGCGACGCAATTTATAGCATCGTCGTAGCGTAATTTCACGTATAAAAACATAGAACTTCTGTTAGCAGACATAGTTGCAAATGTGCAATGGTCAGTGCAGTGGAGGCAGCAAGCTTCGAGTCACACTGACATTGCGTATAATCCGGCATTCCATATGGAATGCGGTCGCTCGACCGCTCGACCGGCCGCGCACCGCCCCGCGCCGCTCACCTCCATGATTTCTTACCCACTCGCTTCCGTCTACCATATGGTGTAGTGGGATAGGACCGAATCTAATAAGAATCTACTTAATGTTTCAAACCCTTAAAAAAGTAAAAACACCAGATACGCTCTAGAATGAATCACGGAGACATGTTATTGTGGAGTTCAAAGCATTACATCCTCAGAATTAAGTGCGTCGAAACAACAGGTTTTGTAACGTGACTAGGAAGTACATGCTCCAAAATAATCATGCAGATTTTGACGTGGCTTAGAAAAAGAAGCGACTCTTCTCGTGGTCGACCACAGCTAAATTGTATACAATCCCTGATGTTCCGGAACATTTCGACGAGACGATCGCCACGTAGCGGCGAATCAAACAAACGTCCCGTCAATTGAACAATATTCGCAGAATCAAAATTTTCACTCACCTTCGCGAAAAGCCGTCGATCGTTAAAAATATCCACTCGACTCGATCGCACAGATAATACGGTTATCGTCCGTACAACACAAATATTCACCACACCAAAACGACAACATAAATAAACGCGGGAGGAGCCGCCGACACCGGCACGGAACGCTCGCAGCCGACGTACTCTTCGCACTGATCGAAATGCAACTCGGAAAAATGCACAGGGCGGGGTTGTCGAATGTCATAAACGTCGGTTACAGAGGTCGGACACTCGCCGTTCGGGCTCGGGAACATGAAACACACCGGCACATAACGCGACGCCGCTCAGCGGACTGACAGAGCAGCGGAGGGAGGCGCGGCGCGCGGAGCGAGCGGCGCGCGCCGCCTCGACGTGGCTCGCGCGCGCCGCCCAGCGCCTAGCAACGCCACCGCCACGACGCCGCCGAGACACCCGGCGGCGGCTCATGTACATGCCTCCTTCAGCGATACATCTTGTGACACCCCCTTGTCTCACTGACGTGTTACTATGAAGAGATCAACCGCTAAATGTTGGGACCCAACAACCGAGACGGGTATCGAGACTGATTTAAGGGACTTGAGAAGACAGTCGACAGCTGTTATATGCAACATGAGTAATCCGGCTCAGAAATCCTATTAAAATGCTAACTACCCACTTACCCTTAAGGGCAACTTATTTGGCGATTCAAAAAAGCACTGGTTGGTACAACCAGGTCTGCTACACGCCAAATCTCTCATAGAAGGCTACTCACAAAAACGAACTGCCGAGCTTCTTGAGCTTAGCAGGACGAACATCTGTGCGATAGCCCGCGCCTTAACCGGCCACTGCAAACTAAACAGGCACCAATTTCACATGAAACTGAGTGACTGATGTTTGCCGGTACTGCAATCAGGAGAGGGAGACGCCTAAGCACCTCTTGTGTGAATGCGGGCCCCTTATCCACAAACGCAGTGTCCATCTGGGCCGACACATTATTCGCCCGGAGGAGATTAAAACTCTTAAAAGATAGGAGTATTCTAAATTTCTTGGAAGCCTCCGGGCTAAAAGAGTTACTCTAACAAGGTGGCGAGTCACAATAGATCTTTTAGGTCGCAGTGACTACATCCCCTACACTATGGGTGATGCATAGCCCCTTATCTTCTAAATAATAATAACTACCCACTTAGTCTACTTAGTATTTTATTATACTACCCACATAATCATGTTGAAACCTTTTTAGACACTTGCTGCTAAATTGAGTTTTCAAATTGACTTTTTTTACTTCATATTACTATTTTTTAATCAACTTCTTATTAATTCATTTATTTCCGAGTAGTGTGTGATTGTTCACACACTACTTATTTTATATGGAAACAACAACCAGTGATGGAAGGCCACCATAATGAAGAACATTATAAGTCATCCTCTCATTGTGTGTAGTCTCATGAAATATTAGCATGTAACTGAACTGTGACGGATGATCCTCCAATTACGCTGGCATTTTGTGCTTTTGAATGTTAAAGCTCTTGAAAGTAGCGCTGAAATGTCACTGAGGATGAAAGTGCTCCTCACCAGGATTCTGAAGGCACATCGAAACTAAACCGTCAAAAACCTCTTGTTACAACAGACACATTCGCGTCGCAGGCTATGTAAACAGTTCCTGCTCTATCCAACAATTACTGCACTTTCTTTCCCATTGTTAGCGTGATGAAATCAGTTTTACTATCTCTAGCGATCGAGTGAGATTGGCGAGGCGCGCGGGCGGCGCGGGGAGCGCAGCCACGCTTATTAGTCGCGCACTTGATACCGGCGCGGTACTTTCACCCATGCAGGTACTTAGCTGTCACTCATGCACATGCAATCAGAACTTCTTTTCATGTATGTCACCGTCATCAAACAGGTTTCATGGGACAGGTTAAAATAAAACAATTAAGCAGAATGTATCGTTCATCTTTATTATAATACTCCTCATCTTTAGAGATCACAGAACGGACTGCTTATCTTTATATCAACAACATGAGTCACTTACAACTATATTACAATTATTATTTACTCATAAAGGCTGCCTCTGTACAGTGCACATGATTTTGTAAAAGAGATTGCCATGGTAGCATTGAACAGAGATCAGAGAGCTATTAATTTTTACGAGATTACAGCATTGCGCTGTTTCCAGTGGGACCTAAACAGACATCTATGAGAAAAAATAGACTGGGTCAATCTTATTAAACCCGATAAAAGGGTAATTTGAATATGACAAAGTTATGGTTAAAACTGTTCTGGAATCCACAATAATTAATTGTTATTTATCAATAACACTTAACTCCATCTTATTGTTACTATATTGTTATATCAGCACAATTCATTCATACAGGACCATTTTGACTCATTAGTCAGTATTTATATAAAAAAATCTAAATAATGTATTATCAACTTTTGTCGAAAAGTCAACTTAAAGTATAGACTAACTTAAAAAAACATTTTTACATATTTATTAGTTTATAACCAGGGGTGCCACGCTGGGTCCATTCGGCAGAGGTTATCGTGGCTGTTGGCCGCAGTAACTAGGGTTGCCACCTTACTATCAGGTCCATCAAAACTGGCCATAGAGTTAAGGCGGTTCATGATAACTGTTACTGCTTTAGTAACCATATTTATGATAGTTTCGTTGTCCATTTCAACAGATTTGTTCTGCTCTGTAGAAGCCCCAGCTGTGGGTATTCCTGATTTATCTTCCAAGCGTTTTCTGTAGCCAGTGACCATTTCATCGCGCAGAATTGTTCGTAGAATAGATTGGATCTGAAATGAAAACTTCGTAAGAGTAATATTTTTCTCAAAGGTAATTCTGGCAATAACTTCCCAATGTGATGACCAGAGATGTTACGGAGGTCTGATTACGAAAGCTCAAATTTTTTTGCATCTTTTATTCCAATGTTTATTCCGATACATTTGAATCGGAACTTATATCGGAGGTATAAACAAGTTTACACTACGGAGAACTCCCTCCCCCGTGCCTTCTGTCGATCAGTCTTTCTTAAACTAGTTATTTTGATTCGTATTTGGCATGTTGTAAGTTCGTGCTTCAGTCATATTTAGTTTTACTACTAAAACATTATTGTATCATTTTACGCTTCCGACTCCGCCTTAATTTAAAAACTCCGCTTCCAATATAACCAATTCTGTTACATCCCTTGTGAGAACTTACTATTGAGAATTTTAGATAATACAAAAATAAAAGATTTTGTACAAAAGTATGTGAAGTATCGCCAGTTAAAAAAAATATATTTTGAAATTGTATCTACTCCTGAATAACACTACGTTACCTTGAAATTGGGCGTGACAAGACATCTTGCGACGGAAATAGCGGAGGCCGTGAGAGGTCCCGTGATGCCTATGGTCGTCAGCAGCTCGGATATATTCGGCGTTAGCCGGAAAGGCACTGGCCGGTTGCAGTCTAATTCACCTGTAGACGTACAAGTCATATGAGTCCCGTTAAAAAAAAAATGAACATGAGGCTTATGAGCTAACAGGACATCAAAAAAGAAAAATTACAAAATTCTTACCCCAAAGTTTTCACAACTGAAACTCAACTGAATCTTCATTAAAACAAAAGCAGTAAACCATAAACACGAACAACATCAAAGGCGCAATAATAAAAAAATGAAAATGTCAAATACCTGTAGTGTCATCGACGTCAAATTTATAGTAGGAGACGTTGAGGAGTCCTGAGTCCTGATGGACATACATCATGTCGGGGTTGAGTCTTGTGAGGTGCAGGACGTATTCTGCGAAGCTCGCGAGGGATAGCTGCAGGGTCAGCATCTTCCTGAAGGTCCAGTAGTCGGTGGGCGCAGAGAATGTGGCCGCCGCCCATTCTCGGAGCATGCCCTTTGGCACCATTGTTGCCTGCACCTATGTCGAAACGTTTGGTCATTAAGTACAGGTGCGCCGTGTCTAATTGCTTTATTGTGCTCAGATTATGTGGAGACATGTTATCATTGGCGGTTATATGTTTCCTAATCAATATTCATTGTTAATTAATAAATTATCTGGTTGCTTTGACCTTTAATTAAATTTTTTATATAGTTAGTTCCACGAATTATATTTATTTGAGGCCTTCTTTTACACACCTCATCGTAGAATTGGCTATTTCATGATTTGATCAGTATTTCATGAAATATTTACATAATAAAAAATTATTTAAATGGTCATATCTTTAAATGTTCACCATTTTACGATTAGTTAATCGACGTTTGGCCTTATAATTATTATGATGATTCAATGATCATTTCCTTTTTCAACTTATCCTTGATCTACAATAGAATAGTGGAAATTGTTCAAAAACTTACTTCACGTAGTATATCCCGTAAGACTTGATGTGAAGCTTGCGAGCCCCGCGCTTGGACAGCTGCGAGACGTTCATAGTACCTCGCGACAGGGGCATCGTATTCCACTCCCCTACAAAATATGAAAAACATAGTAAAATCAATTTCGTACGTCGCCGGTACGGTTGGCTTGAGATTGGCTGCTGCTGCGCTGCGTATTCGATTCCCGCACGGAACAAATAGTGTTGCGGGTGTCTTGCGTACTTACGTGCGATTACACGTTTGTGAACGTTTTTTTTTTTTTAGTAAAAAAAGTAAGAAAAAATGATTTCTGTCTATGGAGATGGAAATAATTTTTGTATGGACACGAGCGCGCATCATAGGAATCGTCAAGTAATTATCATTAGGTATATATTAGCTTTATATACGTGCATTCGTAGAGTATTCAGCCTTTCTTTGCTTTTTTTTTTTGTTTGACTATAAGTTTAGCAGTGAAGATCCTACCTGTTAGCGCATTCCGTTCGGTAAATGTCCAGTAATGATACCGAACTGGGGTTGTCTTCCACGAGTCGCATTTGCGGTGATACCGAAACGACTCTCGGTACAGTAAAGTGCAAAAATCTTCGCGACGTCTCCTTTTGTTTTCCTAAATAATGGTTCAGCATTCTTAGAAGCTGTAAGACTCGTTCCTCTCTCCTCGCATCCCCTAACCCTGAGTCGTTCACGACTAGGTACGGGTATATCTTGCCGTTGTGACCTCGAATGTATAGTCTTCGCGCGGAAGTGTTGTGTTTCTGTACGATCTCTACTCGAGGCATGAATCGAGCGATTCGCACGTGGTAGTGCGTATGTTTCGGCAACAGAAATTCGCCAGGAAGTTCCACTTCTGCGGTCTTCAAGCTAAAGTTGGACAAGAACCTACATTTTTCTTCGATGAGGAATGATCTGTAAGAGTAAATAAGAATGATCAGTATTTTGTATTGGTTCTGTCTCAACGTCTGTTAGTACATGATGGCTATGTTGTTACCATGAACCTGGAAGCTACTGAAGTGAAGAAAGCACTAAGCCAAAACCCGTATTAACTACGCTATGAGGTTAGATCGAGCGTGACAGTGTGTCTAAAGGTAAGATGGTCGGCAAATCGTGATAAAAACTCCTCTGTATTTACCTTAGCGGAGAGTGCTCAATACCTGACTGAACTACTTACTTGGGCAGAACCTTTGTCTTTGCCTCGAGTATCTTGACCCATTTTCTCAGTTTTTGTATAAGATTTTGTAATTTCATAGCGTTTGGCTGCGAAAAGTCGAAGTCTGCGGTGAACTGAGTCTTCATCTTCTGGAAGACTGGGTCCTGCACGGTGGCTTGCGCGCGGCGGGCGAGACTCTCTGATGCAGCTGAAGAGAATGCACCACTTACAGAACTTGTTGAAATACTTTCTGTAGACATACAAAATGGAGTATCTGTATAAAGTGACGCTCGCTGGAGGCATAACATCAGTTATATACTCAGAAAGACCCAAAATAAAATGAGATTAGTACAAACTACTTGCGAACTGTGAAGGATCAATAAAAACGAGCTTTGTTACCTGTTATGTCATGTCAAAGGTATAATCGCACAGCAATACAGACTGTACTGTATGTAATTATATCTCTGAAATAAATTGTATGTTATTGTGTTTTATGAGTGAATAATAACTGATGAAGAATGCTGGTATGTAGTGATCTCGTGATTACACGAATCTTGACCAATTCTTTTGCTGTTTTATCAATGTTTAGCTTTGTTTACACGCTTGTCACTTTTTTCAATACACCATCTTGAAAAGTAATGGACTGGTTTGTCATTTTATGTTTTGCCATTTATCAGCCCAAGTGGGTAACCTGGATTAAAAACTGTTGTGTCTACGGTGTACCTAATTTCCTAATTTAAATTTTTAACCATAGACAGTATAAATTCGAAAACAAAAGCATAACGCCTATCTGTGTTGCAATATAAGAGGGCGTATACTCACTTATACCAATGCCGATGCCGAAAGTGGAGACGACCTTTTTGATGAAGTTGAGCGTATGCGGCGTGACGGTGGCGTCGGCGACGGCGGCGCGGTGGTGGAAGGCCACCACGTGGCACTTGGCCAGCCCCGCGCGCAGCTGTCGCAGCACCTCCTCGTACCAGTTCTCGCGGAACCATACCATCTGGTGCGCAATTCATTTTGGGGATTTAGTTATAAAAAAGTAGAGCGGGATTTCGAAGCTAACATGAACGATATTGTAAAGTAAATTAAAGCAACCAGTACTAGTGCATATTTTTATACTCTTTAGGCAAGCTTTTGATTTACAGCTACCTTATGGTAAGTCTAGATTTGGCGAATGCGCCACTCGCGAGCCGCTTGCGAACTGTGCGCGAAATGCACGCACGACGTTCGCGGGTGGCTCGCGAGCGGCGCATTCGTTAGGTCTGGACACACCATTAGGTCTAGTATCTTAATTTTATACTGCATGCTAGCTAGTACAAAAGCGAAAAAAAAAAAACTATTTGAATAAATGCTCAAGAATAAGGTTAAGGGCAAAGAATGCGCCAGGAGTGTATGCACAAGAGGTTCTTATATAGTCGCCAAAAGCAGAAGATTAAATCTTGAAAGATTGCCTTCTTCTGGAAAGATGCAAAAGTGGTGTTAGCTGCAGTAAATAAAACTGACCTGATCGACAATGCCCTCAAGCGAGGAGAGTACGGTGGGGTGTATCTCCCGCTGCATCTGCATGATCTTGGAGCAGCGCCACATGGGCAGAGTGGCCTTGATGGGGCCCGCCTCGCCCGTGGAGCCACTGCTCGATGATGATGCACTTTCACTCACCTTGCTGCCCGCCTGTATCAGGAAGAGGTTAGTAGTTATTGAGAAATAGCGCTGTGACAGACATACATATGTCGATGTAACGAAACATAATATGTTTCTTTGTACTATAACATTTTACGCAGACGCTAAAAGAGTTATTGTTGTCCCACTGCTGAGCAAAGGCTTCCCTCCACTCCTTCCAATGTTCCCGGTTTTGAGCGACCTCTTTCCAATTCCCAAGGAAAACCTCCAAGTCGTCCCGCCATCTCCTTCTTGGTCTGCCGCGGCCCCGTTGTGCGATTTCAGGGCACCAATTTTGCGTTTTACTGGCCCACCGCTCGATCGGCATGCGGCAGACATGTCCAGCCCAGTCCCTCAAGAGTAGAGATGCTAGCAGAGAGAGTAGCAGAGTTTTTGGCTTACAACGCGATTTTAGTACAGCGCGAACAGCAAAGCCATTCTGTAAAAATCTTATTGAAAAGTTTTGTGTTTTTATCGTTGATACTCGTAGGCTTGCATTTGACCACTATCTCACCCAATGGAAAGCGACGATGTGGTCGACGATGGAGCGCGCTTACATATGAGTAACCTATTCACTTTTGAATTAAAGATCCCAGGTTGAAGTTATCAGGAAATACAGACTCCGGCTGGGAATTCCACTTCTTTGCTGTACGCACAATCAATGTATTCCCAAAATGTTTTGTGCGTATAGGTGTGATAATATGTTCACATGTACCGGTAAGTTAAGTAAGGTAAGTTTGAAGTGAACTGTTATTTCACAAGTAATTTATGTGTTGACAGCACTCCAGGAAGTATTTCTAGCTCCCTAGGAGGAATTTTATATGAATAAAACCCACTTACTGATTAATGAATGAAACTATAGATATAGGAGTAGTGAATTTTGTTTGTTTGTAGAACTTGTAAATATAATACTTATATTTCTCTAATATTTGGTCGAACAAATTGTCTTTTAATTCTCTCACAGATAGTGTAAAAAGTAGAGTATGAAACACGGGGATAAAGCTGTCTTTGTCTTGGGCGCTCGAATACCTCACTTCACTCAGGTTTCTTTATTAACTCCCTCGCAATGCTCGGGAGTTAATTTTATAACTCCCTCACTATCGTTCGGGATTAAAATCAGCAACCTTTGTTTCGTTCGGAATTCAACATGCCGCCCGCGACTTAAAGACACTGCTTTATCCCCTAGTCACATAATAGTAGTTTATACGCTAGTAGAAAGCTTTAAATGTACGGGAATGACGTAATTTCAACGCTCAGTCACGTGGTCAGAACAAAAGAAATGGGGGCGTGGCCAACTCGAAGCGTTCTACGCAAGCGAAACGGTTGTAACTTGACTAGAGAGGCTGTATTCGTCTCCGCAAATACGATTCCTTTTTTTTTTGGTGAAATTACGAGGACATACCCAGAAAAAGCCGCTAAAGTGGTCGTTCTAGTACAACAGGGACTTAGTGCAAAGTTGCTGCTCAATTTGAGAATGAATAATACCAATTTAAAGCTGAAGTTTCAGGCTTTTACATGGTGCAGTTCTATTCTATGAAGAAAACATCTGCAAGTACGCACTTGTACGTCGAGTCGATTCTTTTGCCTGCGAGTGTATTTTTGTGCAATCGTAGAATTAATAGCTTCACTTCACCCGAGTGAAATTCGAAAAATTATACCAAAGGACATATTTTTTGTAGGTGGAAAAATCATCCAATTATATCTCCGCTCCCTGGGGCGGAGCGGGAGATATTGTCAGACTTACTGACTAAAAACCAACTAGGGAGATATTATTGTCAGACTTACTGACGTCTTGGGCTCGGTCTGGACGGTTACCGGACGGCGAGCTACCCAATGCTCGCCGTCCGCAAGCCCGCGCCTAAGGTGACCGGAAATCGGGATCGGAATCACGATGTCGCGCGGCGACTGGGGCGTTAGAACCGTTGCATCACGCGTGCGACTTTCTTTGCTAGCATTACTTCTTCGCAGAAGGAGGCGACCGCCCGGAACTCCTCCTTGCTCCTGACCATGGCATGTACCAAGGCCCGGCGCGAGAGATCGTTGCCGACGATCGCCCCCACGAGGACACGGTGGAGCATACACATTTTATAGTACAGAGTGCCGGGGAAAAACAGTCAGTTTTAAGTGGGAGTGGACAGGTAAGCGAAGATATTTACTGAACGCCTGAGGGAGGACGACAACATCGATGTCGACCGCGCCGATGATGGAGTGACGCTCTGAACATGTTCGGGGGAAAAATTTGGCTAGAGATCGCCCAAGACACATGGGGCTGGGAGAAGGGGGGAGTTCTTTAACAAGCAGTGGGACAAAAAATAGGCAAGTTTTTTTTTATCTAGAATTTTCTGTCCCACTGCTGGGAAAAGGCCTCTTCAAGTCCTTCCAGACGTTTACATAAATAAAAGAATGGATTGTATAATTGTAAGCTTACGGCAGAGGTGGTGGGCTGGTGTGGTAGGTGCGCGGCGATGTTTTCCGCAGTCTTGTGTCGTTCACGTTGCTCGATCTTCAGAGTCAAGTACAGTGTGCGAATGGGGAAGTACACCGCTTGCGGGAACAGGCGACCGACCTGTAGAAATATTATACAATTATTACTAACTAGCTTTTGCCCGAGGCTCCGCCTGCGTACATAACATATAGCTTATGTTACTCAAAAATAAAGCAGCTTTCCATTGGTGAAAAAATTTAGCAATCGGATCAGTACTTCTAGAGATTACATCCTACAGACAGAAAAACAAACTTTACCTCTATTATATTAGTGTAGATTTATTAATAGCTATAATGTGTAAATAGAAAGTTTGTATTTGAATAAAAAAATCTGTTTTAAATGCTGGTTCCAAATGGCAGTCAAAACTGTAGTCTGGCGCTTATCAAATATTATCTTAATTTATACCGAATTACAACGCTATCACTCAAAATAGCAACGGAAATAGTGAAGATTTATAACTAAATTAGAGTTACATCAAATATATTTGCTCTAATGCTAGTTTTTTATTTTATTACCACACTAGCTGACCCGGCGAACTTCGTACCGCCTAACAGTCTATGAATGTAGTATATATCTTTCGATATAGTCAACCGATTGCGATGAAACAAAGCCTAAATATTATATCAAGATATATACAATTTTAATGTATAAAAGTTATCTACATCGATTTCGGACATTTTGCGTGATGAGCGCACAAGTAATAACTTCTACAGATTTATTATATATATATAAATAATAATATGGAACGGAAAACGCGCTGGTATCAAATAGTTGATTAAATTTTTATATGTTTTAACAAAATTAAATCGTTATAAATGTTTGTCACTCACGTGGCTCAGCAGATTAAGTATGACATTCCCGTCATACTGGACGAGACAAGCAAGTAGTTGTGGTATCCATGGCAACCACTGAACAGGTGGTACCCCCACTTGATACTTGTCTAGTGCTTCTGCTAGACTATTCTTTTCATCGTCAAAACTTAGCATCCACAAAACCTGAAATTATGAAACGTAGTCTTGTTAATTCGGTATTATCCAGTGTTTATACTTTAAACTACACTACAATGAGGATCAATCACATAATAGCAAATCCGATTTTTAGTAAGTACATCGTACGTGTAATAAAATACTAAGCACTTCATTTTTTAAATTATTAAAATACGTCAGGAAATGGCCGATTTATTTAAAGTTTTTCTGAAATGCACGCTCTCGCTGGATTGTTTACGATGACGTCATCTGTCATGATCCGCGGGACGAACGCCGACAAACTGCACTGCCATTTTAATCGCGCGGTGGAGACCGATTATTACAGATGACGTCACAGCGAATCTCTTCATTCTCAGGCACATTATCTGGAACTAATACACTAAAAGCCTACGAGATTTGCTATCTTCGTAATTTTTGGTCCGATTTAAATATTTTCTTTACAGTATTTACTGTATTTTTTTACGCATTATGTTTGCATACACCACAAAAATCATAACTGATCCTCATTGCTACAAAATGGTGCGGGTGACAACTGTCCGATTCATACAATGTCCCTATCCTTTTCTCTCATCTTAAAGATGCATATTGTCGTCCTGCTCTCAACCTACCCATGCTATGTAAAAAAGACCTTAAACAACAAAAAACACTAAAATAAATCTAAATTGTTTATTAAATGAAGCTGTAATTACCATTTCAAATATTGGTATGAGAAGGAGTGGGTAGTGTGTATAATTGCCATCTCTTTCGCACGCGTGTACCCTCCTAATGGCGGTAACGTCACATTTCAGTTTGTGCATCGTTTTTCTGTTGTTCGACAGTTTCCCCTTACACTAGATTTGAGGGGTTTCTAACTGACTTCATTTTAAGCAAATTAAAAAATAATCTTAGTTTTGAAATTTCGGATAGTTACTTTTTGAAACAAGTAATAAAAAAGTTAAAAAACTACCCAGTTACATCGCGATTTGATCTAAGATACTACTCATTTCACACAAGACTTTGACTATATAACTCGTTAAATAAGGATAATTAATTAAAAAGCTCTCTTACCTTTGCACAGTATTTCCTAGATTTAGATTCATTTTGATGACGACAAGCATGCAAGAAGCAAGTCATTGCGGACACTCCCACTTGTATCTGTCTCGGGTCCCTTATGAATATTTGCTCCAAATAGTCTCCCCAAAGCGCCCATGCTTTAACCAGAGTATCATGTAATTGAACTGCTGCTGCGAAAGCTTTGTTCGCGTCTTCTGATCTTCCAAGCTGCGCTAGAAGTAAACCTTTGAAGGCATAAAACTCAGCCGTCATCTCCTTAGTGAAATACTTGAAGTTTGTAGACTCTATCATGTCTATACCATCCTGTAACTCTTCCTTGCCCTCAGTCCAAGACATTTGAATGTGACATTTGACCTGCTGCCTAATCTTTTGGAAGCAATCCACGATCGGAACACTAGGTATTGTGTATATGCGGTGTAACGAGTCCAAGCACACTCCTGACAAGTTATGCTTCCTTGCAATCTTTGCGAAGTGAATTATTGCCTGAAAAAGATAATAAGTGACGTAACATCTACTACAACACAGAAGTTGGTGTTCTAATAAAATTGTCTACAGTGCTCTACTCTGATACAATAAAGGCTTCCTCATCACTGGCGGATATAAGAGATGATGAGATTAGTGTCCCACTTGATTGCACGAAAAAGACGTTAGCCAGATATCGCCACCAGCGCAGACGGTGGTGGCGGGGCCGTACGATCAAGTGAGGCCAAAAAAACTTACTAAGGACATACTTACATCAGAGCTTTGTATTGTGGCAGAGACCTGTGTACAAACAACACCATACTCCATTTACCAATTCTTCTACCAA
Organism: Mythimna ferrago; assembly: GCA_910589285.2. Classification (NCBI taxonomy): domain Eukaryota; kingdom Metazoa; phylum Arthropoda; class Insecta; order Lepidoptera; family Noctuidae; genus Mythimna; species Mythimna ferrago. Next base: position 9,919,472 of record OU342683.1, on the reverse strand, counting down.
GCATGGTGATTACGGCAATTCCTCAAGAATGGTATCGTTACATAGTTCATGAAGTCAATCATCGATAAGCCTGTAAACGAACACTGCTGAACACTGGTATCTAGACCTCCCTCCCCTATTGTGAGATAAAGTATTGCCATAATCACTACGCGCGGCAAACGGACTGGTGATCGCAGTATGCTGTTATTAGCGTACAGAATCAAGCTGTCTAACCTATCTAGATTGCTTTTAACGAGCCTACGAGATTTGGACCCCATTTAGAGACCCATAAGTGTTCAGCAGTGAATGTTCGCAGGCTTTTGTGTTAATGTTTTTTTTGTTACCTGAGCGCTAGCGTGCACGCCTAGCATGCTGTGGTTGGAGCCATGGTCGGTCTGTGAGTCGTAGTGCGACGCGATGAACTGGTAGTGGTGCTGGCGCCACGTGAAGATGGCGCCCCAGTGCGACAGCGGGTCGGCCACTACGGGCAGGCGGTTGCGCCACGTCTTCACTATAGCCTTCATGTCGTGGAGCGACGTTGGCCGGCTGTGCAGCAGTCCCTGTGTGGTGTCACAACATTACAGTTCCTTGCTTTTGATTGGACTAAAAGGAGTTAAGAAGGAATAGAGAGAGGGTAGTATGCAATTCATCAGTCTTTTAATACAAATAAATGTTACAAAAGTTCGTATATAACCAGATGAAATTAAATACGCGAATATTTGTCTGATTTCCGCAAGAGTTACTGGTGGATTACACGATAACCCCTCGGTAAGACTAGTTGACAGATTTCTGGTTTTAGTCATCTACATTTATTACAATACTAGTAACATATCTTTGCTATTCTCTACTTTATTATACATTTATTATGTATTTAAACCATCCTCATAAACAGAGGTCGGAATAAGGTAGATTTATTTAAATAGTTGCACTGATTTCATACAGCGAAAGAATAAAGTGGATATGCCTCAAATCTCGAGATTAATTTTAAAGAGCAGAATATTTTTATCAAAAATAAATTCTTCCTGCATTAATGACGAGGAGGAAGAGGAAATGAATTTTGTTAACCTCACCTTAGTTGACATAGCTAGATATATTACTCAATGAAAAATACAAATAAAAACGTTATGTTAATTTTATCTTTATTTATCGTATCTATCTCTGAGGTTTTTATTATTATTTATTTGTAATGTTATTGGCCACATCACCACATGGGATTTTTTATTAGAAATCCCGGGAAGATCCATATAATATAAACATTTCGATGCAAATACATGAATAACCCCAAGTAACAAAGTTCTCCTGTAGCGCACATTTTGTAGGCTCACAGCACTAGTAACTCTCTTTTAGTGGTTCCAGGTTTTACTACCAAGCTTATAACAGGTTACACGGAGTTCGTTTAGGTTTATAGTACACCTGTTCTTATAAGTTGACTTATTGCCGTGTATAGATCGAAATTATAGGCGCAGTAAAGGCTAAGATGGCCTATAAAAGTGTTGCATAAGTGTAAATACATTTGAGAAATCTTGGTCCAGTAAATTACACTTATAATCGCCTACAAGAAGTAATTATAAATCCACTATGAGTGTATACGCCAGTAATAGTAATTTATAGAACTAAATGCACTTAGAACCACTTGCATTTGTTACTTGACCTTATAGGGGTTTATAAGTCAACTTTATGTGCCAATTTTAAGTGAATTAGTTCTACAGTGGTTTCTTCTAAGAGTAAGTGTACTTGGTACTATTGTGGACTCTCGAATGCTGCTATAGTCTTAATTTCTATATAAAGGTTTCTTATAAAACTATTAGTTTCCAAAGATATATTCGTGAAGTCCGTTTAAGCTTTTAATATTTATCGCATCTTCACGGCCATTTTGTTACAATATGGCGTTACCTTAGGACTAATATTATTTTTGAACACAACTTAGTAAATACGCCGTGTTCAAAAGGCGAACAAAAATTGAGATGTAAACTTGCTTGCTTGCTTACTTCACCGAAAATATTTATGCGTTTGCCGTGCCAACATATATGCACATATAATATTACGTGCGAAATACTTGTTAATACATTTTTATATAAAATAGATATTATCTTATTTTTTAATTTTTATTTTTCTCCACAATACAATAAAAAGTTACAAATGTTTGAAGTAGCTAGTAATGGAAGCGCGGAGTACGTTACACGCCTGCCTGGTTCTATAAAATGCTCATAGTGAGCTTCGCGGGAGCAGATAGTTCTGCGTAGTCCAACTGTAAGTGTATTATTGGTCTAAGTGGTGCTCGTCAAGTCTACTATGAGTGTTTTATTGGCAAAAGTACGCGTATAAAATGGGCCCTTTTAGGTGGTTATAAACTTTTACTAACCTGTTATAGTCCTGGCTCCGGAACCACTACAAAACCACATTTTGTTACTTGGGACTCTACCTAATTCTGCCCTCTGCTCATAAATCATTTGCTCTTGGTAAAAATCATGTGAAAAACCAGACAGACTCAGTAGGGGAATTAGTTTCATAAAATGTAAGGATAAGATGATATGTAAAAAGAGTGACAAATTGCGTGCTACACAAGAAGAAGTAGCCTAATCGGGCGATAGATTTGCCCTAACAAGAAACACAGAAAAGGAAACGCCAGAAATGTTTCTTTATCAACACAACATGCTTAAAATTCAACATTTATTTTGTATCGATACATATTTACTTTGTTTTCACAGATATTTTATACTCACGGCGTGTATCTGTGAAGGCTCGTTCGATTCCATGTGCTGCGTGCAGCGTGTAACAGCGATAGATACGCGTGTGAAACGATGCGTCGCAGCAACGTAAGTTAAGAGCCTTAATTATCGGCTCCTGTACACAATGGCCATACTGGCCAATATTGCCGCATTTCTGACGTCTATACTTTATTATGAGAGACTTTATAAAGGGGTATGCTTTGAATGTTTGAAAAAATGTTTACTATTGTGGTAATGGTTTCTAATGATGGTATGTAAAAAGCATGCAGTAAAAGGTGCTAATGTTTGTCCAAACAGTGCGAGAATGTGCTACAGTGCAGTTAAAGTAAATGTGGTAATGTGGCTCTATGTGTATTGTCAATTTGAAGTTGTAAGAAAATTTTATGAAATTACAACTGTCATATTAAACGTGTGGTGAATTATGATCTATTCCTTTCATAGAGAGGTTTTTAAAGCTGATTATGCTATGTCATATAATTACTGAGAATGACCTAAGTAAGAGATGTATTAGGGTAAGTTCCAAAACTTGCGTTGTAAAATGGTTGCATACTTTACAGGTTAAATAAAGTAGGTATAAGTTTGAATACTTTAATTGGCTGTTCTATCTAAAACCAAACAAATAAGATCTCTATAACTTGTCAGCATCAAATATGTCTTCGTTACAAACACTATATTGAAACCGTCTAATACCCCGACTATTAAAAATTTAACAGCACTCTTGTAAAAGTGATTTTTTTAGTAGATTTGAATTGATGAGTAGTGTAGGTGAGTTAGTGCGTGGTGGTTCCATTGTGTACAGGAGCGTGTGGCGGTGGGCGGGCACCCACCTGGTGTATCTGCGCGGCCTCGCTGAGCTCCATGAGCTGCTGCGCGGCGCGGAGCAGCGGCAGGTGCGCGTGGCTGACCAGGCGCGGCAGGCGCCGCCACTCGCGCAGCGCCTGCGCCGCCGCCGCCTCCGCGTGCCGCTCCACGCCCGGCAGCGACGCCTCGCCGCCCGCGCAGATGCACAGGTAGCCGCGGTACAGGTTCACTAGCCATGCTGACAACATATGCTACATTTTATTCAAATAGAACATTATAATACTTGAAAAACGATAGCTAATGAATAAAAAAATATTTCAGCAATTTATTACAATATCGAGAGTATACGAAACTAAGAACATGACACGTTAAAGTTTCATAGTTTTGTATGTAAGCTTCACGCAAGCGTACACCAAGCGTATAATGATGAATACGCGTTCGTGGACAGTAAGTCTAAGTTCTAAAAAGTTCACATAGCCCTTTATGCTGTTCAATCTGTTTTTGCTCGTCTTTAATAAATAGTTATATACAAATAGACACGCCGTAAAAAACTGTCATTTTTTAATATCAATTTATTATAACAATTTGCGTATTATTGTGAAAATATACGATTTAAAAACCTATAACTACCATTCACATTTTTTTTAGTTGCACTTTTTGATTTCACAAAAACAAAACAAAGCTTCCTAATAAATATCATACGAATTATTCACACTCAAAAACCACGTACCCAGTTCCTTAGGACAGTTATATTCAACTTCAGCAAGCGCCTCCTTCATAGTAGTCCAGTTGGGGTTCCGCCACGAACTCTCAAGTATAAGGAAAGGATCTCTTCCACTTCTCGTCAAGCCTAGCTCAAGAAGGGAATCCCACTGGTTCAGTTCTTTGGCGCACTTGAGCCAATGTTGGGTCCAAAGTGTGCACTCCTTGTGCATGTTGTAGGAAGATGGGTTGGCCGTATACTCCTGTTTAAGTTTGGCCATAGCGACGTCGTAGGCAGCCTGGGGAGGAAAGAATGGATCTTCAAATTTTTTCTGGTTATTTGTAAAACACTAACTACCCTGCAGGACTGTATTACTATCATCATAAACAATAACTTATGTTTTACGACTTTTTACAAAAACCTAGTTTGTTTACCAAAAACAAACCTTAAAGATTTTGTTGTTCTATCTAATTCATTTCAAGTCTCTGTATTTTGCTATACCTACGTACGTCTGTACGACGCGACGCAACCGCATCAAGCGCCCCCACCGCCCGATCCTTGCTCCCGTCCGCTATTGTACTACCGCTTGCATTGCATAGACTTAGTAATATTTAGAACGTTCCATTTAAATATTTTTATTTCTCTATGAAAATCTGATAAACTAAAATATGATATGTTTTTAATGATCACAGAATAAAAGTTGTTGTTTATGATGTTGTAACATATTCCTGAGAAGTTGCTAGTGATTTACAAATATCCCTGAATGAGGTTAGAGCAAATAATATAAATAAGTTCTGAAATAGTTACTCAATTATAAATTATATTATTATTTTATTTATACAAAATTCTATCACTTTTTATTTATACAAAATACATTTTAAACATTTGTTTAAGAAATTTGCAATTATGAATTATAATTCAATTATTATTTCGATACCAATTAATTCATTCAGTATTTTATATATTCTATTTTATAAATATTTTATTTTAATTATGTACAATTCAAAATCTATGAAAGTTTTACAAACCTACAGTCATGACAACACCTCTGCGTCAACGTACGGCAGGGGCCTTTCGCATGGCAGGAGTGGTTTTTAGCCGGTAGGAGTCCGGCACTACCCAGACTGTCTTCTCACGAGGCAGTCTGGGTGTCCATGATGGATTTCCCACTCCTGCCACAAAAAAAAAAAAAAAAAAAAAAAAAAAAGAAATAGTTACTCTAAAATTTGGTCTATAACAAGACAATGCTAGTTTGGATGACAAAGCATTAATATGGCAGGGACCTGGAACTAAGTAGACATAGTTCTAAGGTCTACCTATAACTAACACAACAAAGATTACTAAGAAAATGCCTCTCGATTGATTACTTTGCAAAGCATCGGAAAAAAAAGTTTTTTTTTTGTTGGAACTGTGTGTTTTTAGTCAAGTTAATATCGATCTGTTGCATTTTTTTTTAATTGCTCATGAGATACGTACTTGCGCTTGCTCGAAGAAGCCTTGTTGTTCATACGCGATCGCTACGTTGGTCTCGCGGTACCGAGCGTGTTTCTGCCACAAGCCCGACCACATGTCCTCCTCTTGTAGCAGCTCGAACATATCGCTCAACGAGTCTAGTACCTCCTGCGAATTTATTCATGTTTATTGTCATGCTGTAAATTGAAATTTATAGAACTCAAAATAAGATTAATTTTACACTGAGAGATTTTCGCCCGTATTGTATAGTAGATACAAAGTAAGATTTTTTTTTATTCTTAAGGTTATACAGAATATGCACGCAATTTTTTTATCAGCTAAATTAAATAATTTTTCGCCTTAATAAACAATAATACAAGATTTTTTATTATATCTGCGTCGACAAAGAAATTAAGCTGCTAATAAAAAAGAGAAGTCCAACATGAATTTGTGACGTCATAGGCCATGTCACGCCCGTACGGCTGTCATAGAAAACGAGAGAGACAGATAAATTTGTTTAAAATTGTTTTATCTCCTTTGCTTTTCGACCAATTTTGATATTGTTTTTACAGTAAGTATTCTATTTTTGTGTATTTATTAATATATAACCTTTTTTTAGATTAGATAAAAATTTTTTTTTCGTGCATATTCGCTATTATATCATGAGGCGTAAAAATCTCTAAGTGAAAAAGGAGCCTTTACATAAATGGAACGTCCAGACTTATATAAAAAAAACGTCTTGCTAGTAACTTCCAACATTTTAACATACTTCAAAAGTCAATGGCAAAAAACAAAGACAAGTGATTTTAATATAAATCTGCGCGTAAATAGAATATTTTAGTAACATTCGCGAAAGCACAAGACACTATAACGAAACATGTAAAGCATTTTGGTAACTAAACACTTAGATTAAATAGTACATTGTTACACTAGGGGTGAATCTATTCAGCCTCATTAATGAAAACTTAGAAATTGATTGTAATCTTTTAAAAATAAAGTATTTTAAAAAAATAGTTGGACAAATAAATCACTTAAGGGGCCGGCGGAGGATGAATTTCCATACAAACGTAATACCACGCTCATTTGCAGTTGGAGCATATATCCAACATATTATGATGATATTCGGTTAAAGACAATATTTATCTTTAATACAAGAAAAGCCAAATGGCATGTTTTGCCATTTACGCTATAAAAAAGTGCGAAATACAATTTGCTTAAATTTCTTTTTGTTTTTTTAAAAAAGAAAGACGTAGGAACCTAGATAAATATTGTCTATAACCAAATATCATCATAATATGTTGGAAATATGCTCCAACTGCAAATGAGCGTGGTATTACGTTTGTATGGAAATTCATCCTCCGCCGGCCCCTTAAAATATAACATTATTTAATTAATACTTGTCTTTAAGTTATTTCAATTTTATATCGCGCTGTGATTGACTGGCTGTATGGAAAATTGGAACATGGTTCAATAGAAATGTGAGAACTAGTTTTTTTTTTTTAAATAATTTGACAGCTGCCAGTTGTAAAGTAAAACTCCCTAGGGATGAAAAGTATCACTTTCAGCCCGCTCCTCAGGCAACTTCAGACCTACTTTCAGAGTATGAGTAATGAAAAATATTTATATATTACCTGTATAGGCATAGGCAAATTATTTCCCTTGCTCTATAGATTTTCCAAAATTCTCAATAACATAAAATCCGACTGTAAATAGTCTCATTTTCTTGATTGTTCGAAACATTTTGTGTGTTTCAGTAATATTGACGCTGACCGTACGTCATTAATATGAACGATACTCGAATACACAATCTTAGATAATATATGTTGCTACTCAATAATCTACTTTGTTCTACTGCAGTTTAAGCTAATTTTTGATAAGCAAGAAATCCTAAATTTAAGAACTTCAATGGAATTTGAACACAAGTTATTATGTGTATGACATTAAGTTAGTGTTTTAATCACATAATTATTTGATGTATACTCAAGTTTTTCAATAAAATATATTCTATTCTATTTTAAAAATAATCAAGTTATTATCTGAGATTCTGAATTCAAATATAAGCGATCTACAAAAGCTTAAAATACTTACAGTAGGTGTAGTAGTTTCAATGTCATAATCGTATATTTCAGCGGGTTCTCTTTGCGCTCGCCCACTGGCCTGGTCGATGGCCATTTGCTCCAGATTGAGGGTCATTCGGTGCCATAAGTTGTGTGTCTTGCCCAAATATTTCATCATGGGCCTAAAAACAAATATAAAATGCTCATTTTATTATGTATTCTTTGGACGGAAACATACCTATCACTTAAATTAGAATTATCATAAACAGTTTTCAACATAGTTAATAAAAAAAAAATTAACGTTATATCTTCTTCATATTCGAATTACAGACGTCATTTTCAAAGTTTTAAACAATAAAAAACATGAAAAAGTAAAGCACCACGAAGTCGACTCGGCCCTTAAAACCATAGATGTTTTAAACTTTAATTTAGACAGAAATACTTACTATTTCTTTACTCTTTAGAATTTCTTTACAATTTTACTGATTGTGCTAGTAGTACTTAGTTAAATCATTACTTTGTAAAAATTATAATGGAATTTAAATAAAAATAATGTCTTGCGATGATGCAAAATTGTTGACGGCCTGTTTTTTTTTTCGGTGGGAAAATCATCTAAAAACCCTCTACTATAATATAATAACGGCCTGTTCACGATTTTGGTCTTAGAGGCGAGCGGGGCGACATCGGTAAGCGGTCGCGCGGCGCTATGAGCGGCGTCACGTGGCGTGCTTCAAACATTTTTTATACTTTTGATCTTATAACTCACCGTCCCGCGCTTAGATACCGCTCATAGCGGTAAGGTCGTGAACCTGCTGTTAATTCATAAATATTTATGTAAATCAAATAATTCAATAAACATATTATTACTTACGGTTTAATACTGACGGGCGGATTACACCGTGCGAGAGCTTCTATGAACGTGTTGAGGGCACTGAGCGGTTGATCCCGCTGGATCACGTGCACGCCCGATATTATGAACGGGACTATCTCGTTCATTACAGTCTGGAAATTATTCGATATTTCTCATTCTACTGTTGAATTAACTTTGTTTTTTTTTTCTTTATTTTTTAGGGACTTTAATCTCTAAGAGCATGTCAGCCCCATAGTAATCTAAAATAAGTTTACAATAACAAATAATCAACACAATTGGTTAAATGTTTTTTACCAAGGCTGAGCTACCGACACATAGCCATTTCAAATGTAATCTTAGCAGCATCACTACTGGGATTAGCAAGGATTTCAAAAAAGAACCCTATGTCTATTTTATTGACAAAACTTCGGTCGTGACGAAAACGATATCAAATAATGGTAAAACTGGTCCCATTTCCTAATAAAGGTACAATAGAGCACTGACCCCCAGCTGCCGGTCGTCCAGCGTGTTCCACAGGCGCGGGAACAGGCGCAGCCACGTGTGGTGCGCGAGCGCGTCGTCCATGTGGCACAGCTGCGCCGCCGCCACCACGAGCTGCTCGCTGCGCACGCGCCGCGCCAGCTCCAGGAACTCCGACTGTTTGGCTACTATCTGGTTTAAGGTCTTCAGTCTGTGGAACAAGAGTAAGAGTATGGCAATTAATTTCGTTGCATAATCGTATGTTGTGTTTTTATAACAGAAGCTACCGTTAAAATCTAAAGAAATATTATGTGTTAGTTGTCCATGAAAAGCATATATTTTTTGAACTAGTATCATAGTATGTCATATCTATTAGTTCTTTACATATGAAGTTCGCTAGGGCCACGGCGAATTTCTGAAAAGAAAAACTGTAGTCCTAGAACGCAGTTTTAGTCAGTAAGTCTGACACTCCCCTCGCTGCACTCAGGGCAGAAATGGTTAACAATTTTCTATATAAAAAAAAAATGGTTCATCCATAGACACTTACCTATTTGTCACAGTTTTCGTGCAATCCTCTTTCTGATTCGAACTAGAATCAAGGTCCATATCAAGGACATCTTCCTTATCAGGTTCCAGTGAGTCACTGAACCCATCAGAAGATTCCTCCTTTACACTGCTGAATATCACGAACGATTTGCGATCTTCACTGTCAGCTGAATTAATTACTGATGAAATGCTCGGCAGCAGGTATTTTGGATTTGATAGACGGATTTGGGTACCTAATAAAAGAAAATTAAGTATGATTTATATATTTTTTTTAATATCTTAACGAGAGGTTTTATTTATCTTTTGCCAAATAGAATTGTCAAACAATGGTGAACACTGTCGGTCATAGACCTACACCAAAGTACACTGTCCCCATAACAACCGATCCTGTGCTTTTCGCATCCATCCCGACCCTCACCAGGTCATCAGTCCACCTTGTGGAAGGGTTCACAACGCTGCGTTTTCTGGTATGGGGTCGCCACTCCTTTCGTCAACTATATATTTAGGAAAAAAAAAAACTTCAAATTTATTAAACAACGACTTACTTGGCACACAAGTAACAAGCAGTAATTCAAGGCACTGTTTAATCCAGAAGTGTTGTCCAATATGTTCCCAGTTCTGCGAGCAAATGATGTAGAGCAGTCGGTCGAAGATGCGCCGACGCACGCTCTGGTCGTATACCTCGAAGAACTTGGCGCGAATGTTGGGTTGTGGGCAGCGGAGGCCCGCGAGGAACGCTGGTTCTAACTTCATTGATAGTTCTGTCATCTTTAGATGCTCGTCTCTGTTGGACAAGAGATTAATTTATACAATATTAGTTTTAGTGTATTCGAAACCCGAAACACGTGTCTAGTATTTTTATGTAAAGAAACTATGCACAAAATTTGATAACTGTATCATGAAAAATCACAAGTTATAAGCTTGTTATGTCACGCAAAAATACATATTCACCGGGCCATCCAGGCGACTGAAGGGTCGTTTTGCACTTGCACCCAGCTGTTTGCTAGCAACTAATGCCTGCAATGACCTGATGTGATCTGTGTTGTTCTTAGTGTCAGTAGTGTCTGACTTGGAATCTTTTTAAATATTTTTGGGAAAAAATACAACATGGTGTAACAATTATTGGATTCCATTCAGTTACTGATTTGAACATTCGGTCGGACACTACTTTTAATATGCAAATAAGAATCGATTGGCCTGTTCGTCGAGTGTTTAGTGACCCTGACTGTTATGCCGGAGATCGTGGGAGTCGACTCTCACATGTGATGAGCACGATCATTGTGTATATATAAAAGGAAAACTGATTGACATATCGAAACTTAAAGGATTAGGAAGGATTAGGCGATATACCTGTAAACATAATTGATAAGCTCCAAGAAGCTCGCGTTGAGCTCGAGGTCGTCGGGGAAGCGCTTCTCCACGTAGTGCATGAGCTTCACCAGCAGGATGGACTTCTCCCGCAGAGAGGGAGCCGCGCCGGCGGCCGCGCCCACTCCCGGCAACACGCCGCGCCACTTCACCCATTCTTCTACCATGCGGATTATGGCTTTCATGACCTAATAAAGAAGATAAAATTTATAATAGAGAGCTTTGTCTCATTTTATAATATGATATTGAAAAATGGACTTTAAGCCGTGTGACATTTTTTCAAGTGGAATAACCATCCAATTACATCCGCCACTCTTGGGCGGAGCGAGAGATAGTGTCCGATTTTTACTAGCCGTGTGACATAAAGTATACTTTCAAAATTCTTCTACACATTAGGATTGAATGGCTCTCGTCACCTTTACCGGTAGAAGTTATTTATTAGGATCGCCAATATAACAGGCACAGGGAATTTACATGTAAGTACATTGTATAACAGTATTCAAGTACTGCAACATTTAGGAACCATAACTATTAAATCACTATACATAAAACATTTGAATTTAAAACACATATGGTTAGGTAATTGAATTTCATTCAATAAAATAACAAAAGTATAAAATAGTATTGTGTGTAATAAGAATACAAAAACACAGTAGAAAGAAATAAAAATTGATCATTACATTACAAAAATACATTATGCCGCAAATATTATAGTATTTTAGCCTCTATTTAAATATAAACTTAAAGCTTCCCAATCTAGAATTAATAGAAAATAAAATCTTACCTTTGCATCTGTAGTTTTCTCGATTAGTCCAACTAATACGGTGCCAATGAATGTCTTCCTTGTATCCACAGGCATTACAGATACGCGGGCTTTTAGCAGATCTAATGCAAGAATCTGAAAAAGAAAGATTTTAATTATTATATATATGTAACTAGCTAATGCCAGCGGCTTTGACGGGGTGATAGTTATAAATTAAACCAAGTTACCATACTCCCGAGACAAAAAGTTTCAGGTCATGGTCTATCCGTTTACTAAGTTTCATCGAAATCCGTTCGGCCGTTCGAGCGTAAAGAAGTAACAAACATACACACACACTTTCGTTTTTATAATATTAGTGTGATATACCACAGATGTCTTTACAACTGTAGCCCGTGCCATGGCGGACGATATTATTTGAAATTGATTAACGCTTAAATTAAGTAAAACGATTATAAAATAAAGCTGTTATTTTTTTTTTAAATTAAATTGAGAATTGTCTGTTTACTATATTCATTATTCTACTGCCAATATTACGACGCTTTTTAAATAATATAACTTGTTTGGGCGCCGTCGGTTATCTTCGTCACTCGTCGGGCTGCATCGCGGGCGACGGCGCGCGAGATATGCGGGGCCACAGGCCCACCACACTTCATTAGCGAGAACGACTTACGACACATGCGCGCCTTGAACCTAACATTTCTTTGGATATATGTTTGTCGGTTTTACAGTCCACTGCTGTCCAAGTCTAGACCCTAACAAATTAGTCTAGTAGAGATAAAAAAATACTTACAATCAAATCAGCCAACGCATGATCCGGACTGGGCGCGACGTGGTCCCTGGCCATTCGTTGCAACACCCTCATCAGCGGCTGCAGCAGCCTGTCAATATACGAAGGGCTAGACGTGCAGCACGCCTTGAGCATCATGAGCGGCCCCAGCAGCGCGGCGGCCCCGCTGGCGGCGGCGGCGGCGCCGCCCGCGCCCGCACCGCTCGCCGCGCCGCCGCCGGAGCTCTTCTCGTACGTAGCTAGCCCTTCGAATGCGTACTTGCTTACGCAGGCATATAAGGTTTCCAGTTCTTCGTACTGTGGATGAAATGATTAAGTGTATGAAGAATATTGTAATTAAAAACCATTTTAAAAGTGAAATGTTTAACCAATTAAAAAAAAATCTCCAGATAAGTACTTTGACTAGGGTAGAGACGAATGAAAAGGGGACATACAGCAATCAACCAATCACAGTGGTCTCAACCCACCTCGCCTCTTTCTTCTTGTCTGTAATTGATTAATTTTAAAACTCTTCGTTCCACTCGTTTTGTAATACAAAAAAATCTAAGGGTTGCATAAAATTAAGAACTATGAAATAAGAACAGAGAGTATTTTTATTTTTTAATTTATACAGGGTTATTTGTAAAACACTAACAACCTTGCAGAACTGTATTACTAACATCATAAACAACAACTTTTAGTGTATGACTTTCTACAAAACATAATTCATTTACCAAAAACAAACCTACAAGACTTCGTTGTTCTATCGAACACATTTCATCTCTGTATTTTGCTATACCTACGTCTGTATGACGCAACGCAAGCGCATCAAGCACCCCCGTCACCCGATCCCGCTCCCCCCCACTATTGTACTATCGCTTGCTTCGCATAGACTTCGTAACATTTAGAACTTTCGATTCAAATATTTTTACTTTTGATGAACTAAAATCATCGTAATTATCGTATGATAATTTTTTTAAAGTCATAGAACAAAATTTGTTGTTTATGATGTTAGTAACATAGTCCTAAGGGGTTACCAGTGTTTTACAATTAACCCTGTATAAATAAAAAATTTCATCAGTTTTTAAAGTCGTTGCATACCTTCGACGCTTGCGCAGCCCCGGTAGGTTCAGTGGGGAATATCGCCGTAAGTTTAGCGAGCAGGTTATGCGTCAGTCGCACTATTTTAGGATTAGTAGACGAAACGCAAGCCGCCAACCCTCGTTGTAGTGGCTTCAAAGCAACAAGGATTTGTTCCCGACGTAATACTCCTAATAGGAATACTAGCAGTTCCAAGGCTGTGCATGCGTTTGCGCAACCGCCTGCGTTGGCGTCGGCTGTTGAAAATACCTGTGAAGAAAAAAAAAGAGATATTACGTACCATCAAAGACAGTTCCGCCTGACCACCGCTAAGTTCATTATTGCTTGCACTCGAAACGAAAACTTCAAAGAGTTTGGTTTGGCGCCGAGCCGCAGGATTCAAGCGAAGCGAAAAGTGGTCAGGCAGAAATTACCACTATGGTACATTGAATTGTAAAAGTAAAAATTGCTATAATATTGAAAAAGATAGTGTGGGCGGGTGAATACATTACTTATCTACGAATTTTTGGTTTGGTTGGATAATAAATTATATCGGTTTCCTCACGATGTTTTCCTTCACCGTTTTGAGTAGTGATGATGAAACCTATTACTTTGAATCCAGTATAGGGGAGCATCATTAAATCAAGGAAATGATATTTGCAAAAATGCAAAATACCACTTTACTAGACTAATTCAAATTACTGTCTTTCCATTAATGTCTCTAATTATAGTTCCACTATAGGTAGAGACATGACAGTTAGCATTAGGTTAGCAAGAACTTTGCTACTCTCGGACATGTAGCTTTTACGTTAACGGCCAATGTATACTTCTTTACTTACTTTATCCAACCACGGGAGTTTAGGTTCGCACATATGCGGCCACACGTCAGGCTTCAAAGCAGTCTTGAGCAGCAACACACATCGCCGCGACAGCTGCTCTCCCGGCGACACGCCCGCGGACCCGCCCGCCACGGAGCCTTCGTTCACCTGCACATGTGGCGACACAGGCTGTGATAACAATATTTAAGTGACGGGGTAATAGGAGTTGATTTGGTTGGTATCTATTCTTTTTTTAAATACAAACTGGTTTAATTACTGTGCAACCATAGGATGGCTTATGTCTGTACAAATGCATAAATTGGTGACCCTCGCACATTAAAATACCTTAGAAAAGGAAGTAACTAGTTGATGAAGCTGTCCATATAAAGGCGAGGTAATTTTTCTCATAGCTGAGACGTCCTTGATCGATAGAGATATGTTAAAAAGAGAGAACGGACGGCTTCAATATGGGACGATATAGGATAATAAAAATAACATAAAAATAGTGAACAGTCAAAAAATATGTCATTGTAATTTTTAACTATGTTGAATTGAAATAGATATTCTTTATTGTAAACCAAAAATAATAATTACAATTACAATGGGCGGTGTTATCGCTAAAAGCGATTTTTACAGACAACCTTTGATTAGAAGCCGTATTCATGTGATTTCATTATTTTTGGGACATTTTAACAAACAGTAAATAAATCGTAAATAAAGCCATAACGAAAATGATCAGCTACATTGATAATGGTAGAGACATCTTTGTCCATTTAGCTGATCATAAGCTTTGGCTGAGTTCCTGTAAACAAAACCCATCAAACAAACAAAATAGATATTTACTTGACAAGCGAGTCTGAGCAGCAGATTGACAACGACATCAACGTGTTGTTTGTCCAGCGGCTTGGCTGCGTCGGGCTCCATACGGGACGCGCTGGCCTGCGGACTCGCCCAGCCAGTGTTCAGAGCTTTGCGGCCTTCAGAACTACTCTCATCTGACGATATGCGCTTCATTGCGCCGCTTGGTGATGTTGCGACCTGTTATTAGCAGAAAAGGCAATTTTAAGCTATAATTAAGACTAATCTAAAGTATACTGCAATGTGTAGATCGTAACAATCCACGCCTACGATGAGCATTCCGGACCACTCATAAGTCGATTTAATCTATACATATAAATAAAATTGGAGTGTCTGTTTGTAATATTGAAATAACTGCTTTTTACTGCATGCATATGAATATATATACGGTATATACACCAAAATAACATTTTTTACAATTTTTGTCTGTCTGTGTTTGTCCAGGCTAATCTCTGAAATGGCTGGACCGATTTTGACGGGACTTTTTTGGCAGGTAGCTGATATAATAAGGAGTAACATAGGCTACTTTTATTTTGGAAAAAATAAATTCAAAATCCTGTAGTCCACGCGAACGAAGCGGGCACAGCTAGTAAGTGAATAAAAGGGAAAATATAAATATAAAAACAACACTTATAAATTGTCTGGCAATGGTCAAAAGCAGGCCGAACTTTTTTTTTTTAACTTTTTCTTAGCATGTCGATGGCAAAACTAGATGGCAATATTTTTATCAACTTTCAGTTGCATATCGTAAAAATGCGAAAAATTAACATTTTCTTTATTATTTATAGTCAATTTATACTAACAGTTTACACCACACATGTAAATGATTTGCTCACATTAATGAGCAGCGATAACACACAAAACATTAACATTATAATAAATTAATGCTGGGTTATGTGCTTGGATCGCAAAATTCATGAGTGACCGGTCCATCCGAGTGGTCATAGATGGCTGCTCGTCTGGTCAAATGGCCATCAATTCCGAGGTCCCTCAGGGGTCAGTGCCCTCGGCAACATTGTTCTTGCTGCACATAAACGATCTGCTTTAGCCCGGTACCTTTGGGTATGTAGACAACAGCACTGTAGCTGAGAGTTACATAACCAGCGCGCGAGTTAGTGGGTCACAGATCCAGTCTCTCCAAGAGGCTATGGTTGAGTGTTGAACTTGACCTTGGAGGCAGCCTCTGAATGGGGCGAAGCCAATTTGGTCCAGTTCAATGCTTCTAAATCCCAGGCGTGTCTATTTTCCGCTAGAAGGAGCCAAATCAGCCCTGCTCCAACTTTCCGGGGTGTAACCGTGTCGATAACCGACCATCTTCATTTCCTTGGTGTTACGTTGACGTCAACACTCAACTTTGGGCCATACATCGAAGCAAAGGCTCAACTGGCTACAAAAGAGTACTGCTCTCATCTTTGGGACGGATCTGACCAATACCAGATTGGATCAGCCAGAGACTTGATACAATTGAAGCAATTGAGAGGCGAGCCAGGAGGATCATTGGCAATGATGCACTCGTCGAGTCGAGGCTTCAAAGCCTTGAGCATCGACGAGTTTTCTACCGGTTGCATTTCGGAATGAGCGTCGGAATTGCATAACCTAATTCCGCCTAGCCCATTCCACCGTCGGGCCATCAGGCGAAAGGCGATGCGCCACCGCTATGGGTCTAAACAGACGGACTGCATTTCAACTGCAATCCAACTGCAAATTGCAGTTTAAGTGCAGTTTGAATGCAGTTGACACGACTGCAATAGAACTGCAAACTGCATCATACCCACCCGCCCGCACGCTCCGCCCTCCCACGCATGGTGCAGTTCAGATGCAGTCGGTGTGCAGTTCACACGACTGCAATCGGACCGCACGTTTGGTTTGCAGTTCTATTGCAGTCGTGTTTGCAGTTCTATTGCAGTCGTGTCAACTGCACTTAAACTGCAATTTGCAGTTGGATTGCAGTTGAAATGCGGTCCGTCTGTTTAGAGCCTATGTGGTGGACATTCCACTTACGCACAAAGCGTTTTAGGAACACATTCATTGTGCGTACAGCTAAAGAGCGGAATTCCTTGCGGAATCTGTGCTACCTGATGGCTCCAACCCGGGAATCTTTAAGTCAAGAGTGAATAGGTTACTTTTAGGTAAGCGCGCTCCATCGTCGACCGCATCGTCGCTTTCCATCAAGTGAGATAGCGTTCAAGGGCGAACTACTCATCAACAATAAAATAAATAAATAAATAATTTTTGTCTACATGTGGAGGCTTGTAATTAGCGATTTGAAAATATCAAACTTTTTGTATCAATTATTTTGTTAGTCTGTAAGCCTTCTTTAAAATGGAATAAATAAAATAAATAATAAATAAAATAATAAATAATAAAATAAAAGAAAATAAAAAAAAAACTCGAACTATCTTACCCTTACCACAGTATCTTCTCCCGAGTGGTCTCGTATTCTCTGCAGTTCCCACTTGAGTGCGACTTCAGCCAAGTCGACGGCGAGGCGGCGGTGCTCGAGCGACGCCGTCGCGGAGAAGCCGAGGCGCTGCATCGCGGCCACCATGTGCCCCACCAGCGCGTGGCGCACTGGGAAGTAAACCTGGAGGACATAGTGCAGAGCTTTGTTATATCAATGGAATTCAAGTAGTTGGGTGGTAGGTTTAACGTAAGCATTGCGGGAAACGTTTGAAAGAGATAATGTGGCCCTAGAACGCAAAGGGCAAAAGAAGGAACACAGGTTTACTTAATAAAAGCACACCCTCTCGGTCTACCCTGGAGTGGAATTTGGCCATTTGACGATTTCCCACTTCAAAAGAAAATAACGGTTTAACGAAAGCAAGTTGAATATTCTCAACTTACACTATACTATGTCTATGCCTATGTCTGAGTATGGTTTCCGCACTTAGCGGCCCATTGTACGTGAATTGCTTGCACCATACTTTAGATCAATATTTTTTATTTTCTTTAAATATAAATGTAACAAAAAATCTATACAATAACTATTTTTGTGAGAAGACCTTTTTGAATAGGTCAAATGAAAGTGTTACAATATTGTTATAGAATAATAACTGTTTTTTGAATACATAATTATGAAACTATACTCCATCTGTTTAGGTAATTAACTAAATGTAAATAATCTTGATATGTCTTTTTATTTAAAATTGATCGTATAAAAGACATACCAAGATTATTTAAATTTAGTTAATTACCTAACATCGGTTTAGGTAAATACCTGATGGTAAACATTTTTAGAATATTTTTTAGATAAAAGACATGCAAACATTTAGTTAACTACCTAAACCAGTGGAGTATAGTAAGACGATTTAAGGCTATTGGCCAATAACTAGACTAGGTATTTTGTTTTGTTTTTCTGCACACTTTTCTCCATAGGAATACCTGCTTACCTTATAATGTCTAACAACAAGCTGCAGTATATGGAACAGCTGCTGCACCGAGTGTCCATCCTCCACAATAATCTTCTTGGTCCAGTGCGTGAGCATGGTGTTACCGTCCTCCATACGCTGCGGCATGGCCGGCGTCAGGATCTCCAGCGCCTGACGGACGACGGACCGAGCTTCCACAGCATGAGCTTTGAGGAGACTGTGGAATACTGTGGGAAACACATAAGTTTATTTATTATACTCTGTTCAAAATTACATTAGAAAATTATGAAAACCTTTTATTACGGCCCGTTCAACCGATTTTGACTTTTATTACGTTGGTAGCATGACAAATGGCGGTTGCAGTAAATAGTTGGTAGTATTGTAACCACTTTTTGCTCTTAATGCCATCCTTATGCCTACGAAATAGAAGTTAAAATAGGTTGAACAGATAGTAACAAAGGTTTCTTTAAATTTCTAATCTTAACGCGAACAGGGTATGTACCTTATAGAAAAAAATAATATTATGTATGAAATTATAATGATTATAAAAAAGCAATTTTAGTTCACGTAACTAATGTGGAAGATATGCGGGGAGGTTGGAAAGAGGTTTACCTTGCAACACGATACGCTTGTGGATAGCGAACTTTGCAATAATGTGACTCAAAAGTAGGTGTCCGTGATACCTGCAAATATAGAAGTTTTATGATCAGAAATACCGAATATTTTTTTCTACAACATTCATTATTTTTAGTTATACGAAACTTGAATATAGTTTGTTTAGAATCATAACTGGATGGATATTTAAAACGGTCACAAGTTGGTCACCACCGACACTAAGTAGGCAGATCATAGTGGGCATTACGCGCCAGCGCACAGTTGAGTGCGGGAGCAAATCAACCCCTTAGTCGCATAGATGGCCCGGTGACCATGTATTTGTGCGGACAACCATGTACCACGCTTATAACTTTATGATCTTTCATGATACAAATATGAAATTTTGTACATAGATTCTTAACATAAAGTACTAGACTGTTTCGCATATAGGCACTAAAACTAATGTTATAATATATATATATAGTTGTGCTCATGATAACAAAAAATTTTTAGTATGGGAACTAACCTGAAATCGCGAAAAAAAATCAGCTGTTCAGTACATTTATGTTTGCCTAATATCAGCTGTTATATTTTTTTCGCGATTTCGGCTTTGCTCCCATAGTAAAAATTGTTAATTATCATGAGCACAATCACGTGTTTAAGTATCGTACACTAATTGCCAGTCACCCTATATATCTTACCTAGTTGCAGGATCGACATAATTCTTGCCGAGCAGACACGGCCAGGCAAAGGTCATGAGTCTCCGTAGTTTATTGCCCTGCTTCTTATTGTTGGCGTCGTGTATGTGCGCGGACGCCTGCTCCAGCAGTAGGCACGCGAACTGCAGCAGCGAGATGCGGACCGCGTCCGAACACGCGAAAGGATTCTCTGGGTCAATCACCTGAGATAGAAACTGGTATTAATTAACGCGACTATCGTATGATTGTGTGGGGTGGAATCAAATGAGAGTTGATAAGTGAGGTTATTTTTTAATGCGAAAATGATGTGTTAGTAAAACGTTTGTAAACAATTTGATGCAATACTATGAATGGATTTATGAGTTTTGGTGTAAGCCTTAACTGAGACCGATTTACAGAAATATCATCAATTTATTTAGAAATAAACTCCATTTACGATTTAGGTTGTAAGTGGTTTTCAAAATTGGCATACCAAAATTAAAACTTACGTTATTAATAAACACGGAGACGACATTGTCTGGGTTATCCTGATAAGGCGCTGGTGGGCCTCCGACAATCTTCTGTCCCTTGTCGAAGCTGACGGCGAAGCACGGGATCAGGATCATCTGCAGGACTTTGGCTTTCAGGTCTTGCGACATGGCGTCACTTGAGAAGTGCTCCACAAAACGGAAGAATGCTGCGCGCTTCCACTCTATGTCGTATGTCTGGGCTACCGTGTGCTCGAGGAAATCTCGGAGGAACTGTCAATGGAAAAATAATAATAATAACAATTAATAGAAAGCAGTTTTTGTACTTAACTAAAGGCAAGAGTATAAGAGTAAAGATTTCTTTATTGCTGCAAGGTTATTGGTTAAGAGACCGAGATATGGAAAGGATTACTTTAGTGCAATAAAGAAACTATCTTCGTGTTTTATGCCGATTTTTTTTTTGTAATTTATTTGATTCAATTACATTCAATTTACACACAAGAGCTGAACAATCTCGGATTATAGGTAACAGACAAAGTCCAAAGTTTTATAGGTAGCTATCATTTATATGAGTTAGTAGTTAAATGATTCGTCCATTGCTGCCACATAAACCTCGCCTAAGTATCGCCATAACGACCGGTCCTGTGTGTCTCGCATCCATCAGACTCCTGCAACAGTCATCAGGTCATTGGTCCAGCCCCCCTAGCCAAATTACAACCGTTTCGCTTGCGTCGAACGTCTCGAGTTGGTGCCCCCGATTGTTTTGTTCTGACCACTTGTGCGTTGAGATGACGTCATTCCCGTACGTTCGAAGTTTTCTACTAGCACGATTGCAGATTATCAACTTGGTTAGGGGTATTGAGAGGCCTTCCAACGTTGCGTCTTCCATTACGTGAACGCCTCTCCAGAACTTATCAGCCCCATCGATCATCTGTTATGCGAGCAATGTACCCAAATACCCACTGTCACTAAAGTTTGGTGAATTTTGGATTAATGGGTGCTAACTAACTAATTACCATCATTATCATCATCTTACTGCCTTTGTCCCATTTTATTTATAGTCGGCGCAACACGTTTTTTCTTCCATTCTGTCCTGTCACTCGTCACACTATCACTTAATCCCTTTTCTTTCATATCACTTCTCACACAATCCATCCATCTTTTGTTTGGAAAAAATAACTAAATTACCATAATTGAAGTAATTTTATCAAAGGCTTCACCTAATGTTCCCAAACTAAGAACAAAAATGTATGTTACCTGGAAGTCAGGTATGAATCGGTCACACAAGGCTCGCAGCAGCTGGAACAACAAGTCGATGCTGGACTTGTGCTGCACGAAGTAGTGGAGTAATATCTTTACTATCAGCTTAGGTTCCTTCCAGTGTGTACAATCCACTATCTCTACTTTCTTGTGTATTTCCTGAAAGACGAAGTGTCATATTAGGTTCTTATTTTTATAAAAACAAAATTTCACGCTTATAAAACGTATATACTATAGTTAAATTATTAAAACAATTATACCCTATTTGTGTTAAGATTAGACGTTTAAAAAAACCTTTTTTACTGTCTGTTCAACCGGTTTTAACTTCTATTTCGTAGGCATAAGGGTCAACTCACACCGAAAGAGCGGCGAAGGGCAGCGACCCGTTTGCCGTTTATAGAATTCGCTGGAATTCCCGCGGCGCCGTGGGCATCTGCGCGACTCGTTCGAGTGTCTCATGCGATAATAAGTATTATAGAAATGAAAATAAAGTTAAAATTCATATGACACTGAAACTGCGCTCCGCTTCGCTGCGCTTCGACGCTCTTTTGGTGTGAGTTGAGCCTAAGGATGGCATTAAAAGCAAAAAAGTGGTTACAATACCAACTATTTGCTGTAGCCGCCATTTGTCATGCCATCAACGTAATAAAAGTCAAAATCGGTTGAACAGACTGAAGAACAGATTGACAGTAATAAAAGGTTTTCGTAAATGTCTAATGTAATTTTGAACAGAGTATAAATGTATAAATGTAAATGTTTTCTTTTAAGGTGAAGGCACGTGAGCATATTCGCAAGATGTTGGTAGAATCATCACCGCGCTAATTGGTTGGATTTGTTTTTTCACAACAGCATTGTTTTTTTTTATATGTATGTATCTAAGTATGTTTTTACTATTGTATATATTTGTTTCTCTTCTGTTTTGTCTATTTATTAAGTTGCACCTGCCATGTTTTGTTTCTGCACCACCCTAAGGTCAGATAATGCCTAAGGCATTAAGTCCGCCTTTGTACAGTTTTTTTGTGCATAAAGCTTCAAATAAATAAATGTGATGTCTTTTGTGCGGTATAAACGAAAATATAGAGCAAGTTCAAAGCAGTTAAAAACCCAAAGTACATAAAAAGGACTGAGATACTTACATGATACTGATCACTACACCAAATACGCTTCAACAGTTCAATCAAATCTGGCTGTCCAGAGAGCCATTTTTCATCAAACTTAATCAACAAAGAAATGACCCTTATAGCTTGGAACTGCATCTCAGCCCTATCAGAAGTTGGCAGGTTGGCCGCATTATTGCCAGTGTTGGCCGCCAACAATTGCATGAGGCGGGGTTTCTTTGTCGTTTGTAAAGCTTCTCGGTACGGAGGACCAGCTTTCTGGTGTTTGATAAGAAAGACCAGGAATCGGCTCCATTGTTGGTCTTTTATGTTATTGTCACTTAATATTAAATCTAATGTCTCTTTTGGATACCTGGAATAATAACAGTTGTTGATATTTTAGGTCAATATTTTCAAAATGAAGTTGGACTTTGTAAATAAATGCAAAACATTATTTTTAGCGTAATTATGCAAAACATGAATAAGTTTTTTTAGAATCAAACACACAACTGAATTGGTTCTAATAATTTTTACACCATGTTCTATTTTTTCCAAAAATATTTAAAAAAGGTCACGAGTTGGACACCAAGTCACAACACAGGTGACCATGAATACTGCTATAATTGATAAACTGTAAATTTTCTGACCATTAATACTGCTATAATTGATAAACTGTAAATTTTCTGACCTTGAATATTGCTATAATTGATAAACTGTACATTTTCTGACCATGAATACTGCCATAATTGATAAACTGTAAATTTTCTGACTATGACTACTGCTAAAATTGATAAACTGTAAATTTTATGAACATGAATACTGCTAAAAATGATTAATTGTAAATTTTCTGCCCATGGATACTGCTGTAATTGATAAACTGTAAATTTTCCATACCTCATAAGGAATTTGACCAGTGGTTCTCTGAAAGGCGATCCGGCTTCAATCATGAGTGACTTCTCAGTGTGGAATATGAGACGACATAACACATCGATGAAGCGAGGCGAAGCGGCAGGAATTTGGTGGAAGATACCGATAAGTATTATTATCTTTTGTTCGTTTTCCATGTTCTTTGAAACGCTTTGGAGGAAATTACCACCTGTGATGAAAAAAATAATACAAATTGTATTGCATACGCCATAGCCCACGCACTCACAGCCCATTCAAAAGAAACAGCAGCAATTACATCACATCCTGTAGACGTCCACTGTTGGACATAGGCCTCCCCGTGTGTCGCCACAATGAACGGTCCTGCGCGTCTTTTCTTTTTTTTTATGGTGGGAAATAATCATCCAATGACATCCCCCGCTCTTGGCCGGAGCGGGAGACAGTGTCAGACTCTTACTGACTAAAAGACCCACCCCGTTCCTTCTAGCCTTGATACCGGGGCTCGAGCGCCCTTTCGGATTACCCTGGCCCCAGTAGGCTTCGACCCGGCTGGGCCCCTGCTGTTGCTGACAACTCCTTGAGGACGGTCCTGTGCGTCTCGTATCTATCGGATTCCTGCAACCTTTACCAGGTCATTGGTCCACCTTGTAGGAGGCCTTCCAACATGGCGTCTTCCGGTACGCGATCGCCGCTCCAGAACCTTTCGGTCATTTGTTCTGTGAGCAATGTGCTCTGCCCATTACCACTTAAGTTTGGCGATTCTTCGTGCTATGTTGGCAACCTTGATCCTCCTGCGGATATCTTCATTTCTGATTCGATGACGTAAGGAAACTCCGAGCATAAGCCTTTGGGTGACTTCAAGTAGTTAGCCATAATTAAATAACACATACCTCTGTTAGTCTGTATAGAATAATCCAGCAACTTCTTCAGAAGTTGCAGCAGCTGTTCACATAGTTTTTCACTAAACGTCGATGGGAACAGCTGAGTCAAATAAGAGAGCCTCTTCGCCCCGTTCACGCTCAAATGCCGGTGATCTCCAAGTGTAAGCAAAAGAGGTCGCATCACTGGATGAACCATCTCCATGTCGATTTGGAAACCAGACAGGAACTTCTGCATGCATTCGAATCCGACCTATGAAGTTTAAAGATTAATTAAAATGTTTTCGATATAGATACAGTTGATAAATTGGTAAAAAATAATGGATTTTATATAGCACAGCTATTGCGCACAGTATGACACTCTATAACACTCCAACAATGTAATAAAATTAAGAAAATGAGGTCTGCGATATATTATTTTTTGACAGGCCTGTTGGTCTTGTGGTTAGTGGCCCTGACTGCTATGCCGGAGGTCGTGGGTTCGATCCCCACCCAAGAAAAATGTTTATATGATGAGCATGATCATTTGTTCTGTGTCTGGGTGTAATTCATCTATAATATGTATCTATTTAGAAATATATAAGTATGTTTATCAGTTGTCTAGTACTCATAACACAAGCTCTGCTTAGCTTGGGACTAGACGACGTTGTGTGATAGTTGTGAAATATTATATTATTATATATTATTATCATGTATGACCTCACAAGTAATAAATATAAACCATGGAAGACTTACTTGTTGCAATTCCTGATCATTCTTCTCAAGGGATTTGTACAGCACTTGGAAGATTTTCTCGCGACAGTGTTTCTCCTGTATATAATGACAGGAGGCAAGAGCTTTCAACGCCGAAGCTCGTAACGGGACTAGGTTCACGTTCTTATAGCAAGGCAACTTGCCTAGCATAGCGTCTTCGGCCTCGCATAGAGATAGTAGCTCCCGGAAGAACACTTTGTGTTCATTTATGTTGAGATCTAAAAGTTATCAAAATGATGATTTAGATTGGGCATAAAAACCAGATAATTTATTTTAACATATTTGATAAGAAAATCTAAGAAAACACTAACTGTTGTATATTACTTTATAGTATTTATTTCATAAATTTTCAAGGTGTTTCTGAAGAAAATAAATTCTTATTATCTTACAAGTTACAGGCTTTCTATTGATCCAAAGATCGGAGACAGAGAACTTTCGCATAAATAATATTAATTTGCATTTTTGGTCCTTTGGTACAGAACTCAAAATAAAATAATAGAACAATAAAATCTTACCTATTGTGAAAAGTCGCGGTTTCAACGTTGTACAGAATGTAGTACCATCCATAAGACCCATCTGGGCATTGGCCGGCTGGTGTCGAAGTAAATGTTTCTTGGGTGGGATTATATCGGCTAACACTTCTCTGTGAGGATCCATTACTTCTGTTACGGTCTTCTTTTGTAAATCTGCTATGAGTTCTAGAGATTTCATGGCCTAAAAAGCATAAAGGAGTTTAATGAGGATGAAGATGTTACATACAGACAATATTATAAATACAGAGTAAATGTCCTATCGATTGCGGTATACAGTTGCTATTCTATTCAGATTGAAGCCGACCCTAACATATTTTGAAAAACACTGGGCCGATTAACATCAGCTTTAGAAAGAAACTGTCACATTAGTACGAGTAACAGTCATGATGCTCCAAAACTACGATAATTTTTTGAACTTAATGTTACACATTAACGGTAAAATACTGAATAAAGTAATGCATCATTACCTGCTGTCGTACAAGAAGATGAGGACTCGTCACTTGTAGAACCAGCTCTTGCAACACATCATGTAACGCCCTCGCCTTCGCTACAGCAACGTCACCTTCCGCCTCCACCGACTGCCCACAAGGACCAACCACACAAACTCTAACTAGCCTCTCTAAGTTCACAGTAGCCATGTCTATAGCGCCAGAAGAAACTTCACCAGTCAAATCCATCATCACGAAGAGAACTGCTTTCAAGAACGTGAATACGTGTTTGTAAACCCATTCGGGAGCCATTTTTTCCACCATAAACTTGACTGCAATGCAACCGCCAAGCTTGGCATACCAGGCTCTTTCGTAACATAAAGCTGACATTCGCTCAGCAAGATACTCCATCAATGGTAGTCGGCAAGCGCGTTCCCTACTACCCAGGACCGTTGCTGCTGTCTCTATCATAAGGACCAATGCTAGATGGCCAGGCTTACATAACTCTTTCTCTTCATGTCCCATGATAACAGCAATCGCATCGACGAGGACTAAAGCATCGAGACCTTCTTTAGGTGAAGAGCTTTCGACGAACGGTCCAGCTTGCTGCGCGATCGCTACCATAGTGTAGTGCCTAACTAACGACACCATTGTCGGTAATACGTGATGACGTAGTTCCTTGATAGCTGCGGCCACGAACATTCCAGTAAGAGCCGTGCGATGAGTGTTCCTAACAATACTGTTAGTGCACTTGTAATAAGGTCCATTTTGAACCTGAATCTTGCCATCGATGAAGCTTGGATGGTTGAATAACTTCTGTAACGTCGCCCTGTCGTCATCCAAATTGAGGGACGAAGCTAAGTAACATCTAAGCACTTCCCAACATTGTCGTCTGTAGAACGGATCTGTCATGCTTGATTTTAGCGCAGAAAAGGCTGTCTCTATTACCTTATCTACCTCGAAATCTATGGGTTTCGCTTGTTCTTGGAAGTACGCTAGCACAGCCGGCGGAGGCGCATCTGTTTCTCGGTACTCCAACCTTTGTGGTTCTATCATCATCTTCCGGTTGCCACCGCCAAACTTTCCGAGGACTCTAAACGCGATTCTTGCGACTTCATTATTTTGCAATGTTCTCCAAAGTGCTTGCATAAGGTCAGCTCTCACCGGCTGAATGTGTTCATATAAAAAGTCAGGCTGTAAGTTATCAACGCACAGCTCGAGAGTCCTCAAACCTTGTGATATTAAAGTATGGGACCCATTTAAAGCGGACACTAGAGGATCCATGAGCATCGGCAGATAAGGTAATAAGCTACTTAGTCTAACAGGTACGGTCAAACATAACTCGACAAATAGGTCTTTCATGTGTTGTTTGTGAAGGCCGCTCTGTAGGCGATTCAGTCCTTCGAGTAAATTCGGCAAGAGTGGTAAGAATTCTTGATATAATAAGTCATGACTACCGCCTCCGATGGAGCGGAATAATGCTCTCAATAGTAGGAAGTAGTTGTAGGGTTCCTTAGCAGTCATGGCATAATCCATGGCTTTGTTAACTATGCTGTGTAAATGCGGCCTCAACATTTGTTCATTTTCAGTCGGGAACAGACTGACGGAACCAAATACCAGTTTGAAAAGTCTCAGGTAAAGGTTTGACCTCTCCACATTTGTTCCCATTTCCTCCATCCTTTGAAGGAGGTACTCTACTAGGACAGTCGCGAATATCGGCGACGTAGCAGGATTTGATAAGAATGTGTTGGCAATAATTTGCAATGTCGTATTTTTGTTTATTCTTTCAACCATATGGGAAATTGTCGCAGTAAATATTTCTTGGAAGGTTTGTGGGTTCATCATTGAGAACTGTAAAGAAAGTAATGACTTTGTTTTTACACTCTTAAAAAAAAACATTTTAACCTTACAATTGAGATTTTTAGTCTGTTTAATTTTATTTCCACTTAAACAGATAACCATTTTATACCTGAGTATATTAAATTACTTTTATAGTGACTAAAAATAGGCACTACTTCGCACAAACTGAGCATTATTATTATTGTGTAGATTTTAAAATTCTTTTTCAGAAAACTCATAATTATTTTATTTTAACTAATTCATGTTTACTAAATTGCGAACGCCAATTAAGTAAATTATACGTACCACTCCACTAAAATGCTCAAGTACTTCCTTCTCCTCCTTAGACCGTACATGTGGCTGTGCAGGCGGCTGCGCCGGCGCACGTGGTGCGGCTAACGTGTATATGTCAAGAGACTGTAGCCCCCATCGCACCAGACGTATAAAGACTAACGTTTCGCGCGCACTGAACTGCTTTTGACCCGTTATTGTGGTGGTCGATGTCCCTTCCGTGTTTGTTGTTGTTTGCTGTAATACAATAAAAATATATTGATTTACGCGGACATAGATCTTCAAAAACAGAAGTACTCAAATTATATATGAGCTACCAATAATAATAGCCTGACACTTTGAGGGGTTTACGGACACCCCAAATCTATCAGACCAATTCTTGATAGCATCCAAATCTCGGTTTACATCCTCTATAGCGTCTGACAAACTCTCTAACCGCGCTCTCTAATGGAGAATAGTAACGGAGAAAGAATAGCGCCTTGTGGAACGCCAGAATCTAGATCACGCCAACTCGACGAATTGTTGTCAACGCGAACCGACTGCTGACGTCCCCGAAGATAAGAAGAGAACCATTCCGGTGCTTCGGACGAAACCATAAGATAGCAAAAGATAGATAGGAGAATATCATGACTGACAGCATTAAAGGCATTTGAGAAATCTATTAAAACCGAAACAGTAACCTTGGTATCCTTCATGGCTTCTCTAATGTCACCAGTCAGTTTAAGGAGAGCAGAAGAGGTATTATAACCAGGCCTGAATCCGGATTGAAATGAGGTAACAAGGTTGTTACGGTAAAAAAATCCTGATAACTGCTTATGGACGCAGGCCTCAAGTACTTTGGACAGGGAAGGAAGAATAGAAATTAGGCGGAAATGGTTAGGCAGAGAGGGATTAGAGATTTTAGGAAGTGGACGCACGTAAGCCTTACGCCACAGGGATGAGAATTTAATCATTCAGTCCTTTCAAAACTACCCTCATTATCAAACCTAACCACAATATTGAACAACTATTTATGACTTGCCACTTACCTTACAAGAAGCACAGCCCCACGTTATAGTCTTGACACCACAAACCAGCGTCTTCACCAAGGTCCTATAATCTCCTACATTCAGATTATTCATCTGAGATGATGGGAACCCTATCTTAGACTTCTCCTCGCTCTTGGAAAGACTGTCCAGGAAATCTGGGGCCAGTTTTTCTTCCTCCACCTTGACTTCGACTGTGGAAGTCGTGGGGCCCGGCGTCGTGGGAGTACCAGGTGTGGTACCACCATTGGGTGTGGCTGGTGTTGTTTGCTTACTAGAATAAGTAAAGTATTTTTTTAAACTGTTATATGTGATTACAATTAGGTTAAAATAAATTATGTAGCTCTTTTTATACAATCTTTTCGTCACATAATATGTATCAACTACAATAGCTTGAAAAATCAACATTTCGAGCCCTTTCAGGAAGATCGTCGTAAGTGACAGTTCAGGCTTTTTGCAGAAAGGGATTTTATTATGTCCTAATTCAAAATTATAATATTATGTTTATTGAGAAGATTCTAATAGATCATCTATGTATTAATAACATGTTATAAAATTAAAAAAAGTTATTATCATAAATATTTTTATTATGGAAAGAAAAAGTCCCTTCTTTCAGAAAGCATGAACTGTCGCTTACGATGTTCTTCCCAAAAAGGCCCGATTTATATTTCACAAAAAACCAGAGCTTTATTTCACTGATGAAATGATTGCTTACTTCCATTACCAAGTCAAGAAATTTGGAGCACTAAATTGGATCGCAAAAGTGAAATCCTTGAATCACCAGCTTATTTCGGTGTTCGTTTTTAAAGAACTTCTCATCACAAGAAACTACTTACCACTTGTTCATCAACGCGGGTAGTTGCAATTTGGATATAGTCTTGAACTTAAGCACGAACACTTCAAGTATGCGCATGAGCAACTGGCGTCCTTGCGGCTGAGTGCCGGCGGCGGCCGCGCCCTCACTTTCAGACCGCTGACGAATACAGTCGACCAAGTTCAGTAGCAACTTGCACGACATTGTCTGGATGCTACATCGAAAACAAAGTAAACAGTAATTTATTTATTTTTTGTATGGATCACAATGTCGGGCTGTGAAAAAGACAGGTGAATAAAGATCGCATGTAGTGGAGATGAGAATGTTGAGATGGATTTTATGTAGTGTGACAAGAATGGATAAAGTGAGAAATAATATTAGAGGAAGTTTGAAAGTGGTGCAAGTGACTGAAAAGTTGAAAGGGACTCGTTTGTCTTGGTATGGTCATGTAAAGAGGAGGGGGAAACCCCAAATAACACATTCCTCCTGCCCTTCCGCAGGAGGAAGAAGTGTCTTGCTATTTTACGAACATTTCGGTTTTCCATATTTACTTTGGGTAAAGAAACTTCCAATTATAGTTAATGCTTCAGCTCTGTTTTACTTTAAACGTAAGAGAAAAAAAGACTGCCTAAAATTTTTATCAACCAACTTGTTTGTTGTTGTTTCCGCCTGCGGCTTCGTCCCCTATAAATTAGTACTTTTCGTAACTTTAAGAGTTGATGTCAATTTCGATTTTTCCATTTTTCAAGTGTTTATATACTTAGATTTCACTCTATTAGAGCGAACAACAAAATAAATTTAAAAAAAATCGATTATGAGTTCTAATATTATCAAACAATTGATGCTAGTTAAAATTAATAGTCAATAAAACGGCTAGCAATGTTTAAAATTGATAGTTTAAACTACATACAAATTTAGTGTCCGACCGAATGTTCGGTTTCGGTTTCGGTCGAGTTTCGGTTTAGTTTCGGTTTCGGTGGCAAACCTGCCGAAACTACGACCGAAACCGAAACTGCATTCGGCAGTGTGATCGATCATGTTCAGCATTAAATTCCTTCCAAGCGAGTAAGCAACGAAGAGATTTTGCCGTGTCCACATGCCTAATCATGTCGAGACTGGCTTGTGTTTGCAGTTCGTTTTACTTACTCCCAAACTAAAATCGAGTGAAGTAAAATTCATGATAGTCAACGAACATAAATACCTAAATTTAAAATGCATTAAAAAAAATTTGGACCGACTGATTATAATAAAGTTTTCTTATTTTTCCCTCAAAACATGATCCTTGTAAGGAAGTTTCGATTTCGGTTTCGGCCGAAACTGAGACTCGTTGCCGAGATTCGATTTCGGTTGAAAAACCAGTTTCGGTCGGACTACAAATTAGTGAAATCAATCAGAACCTTATAACTTACCTAGTAGGAAGAGATTCATCATGCACATTCTTGGAGAATAAATGGGCTGCGATTGCGAGGTCAGACAGAGGTAATAGTTGTCTGACATGATGAACTAAATCAGCCAGGGTGGAATACGCGAGGGGACGTAAAGATTCGTGGACCGTCCACCCGCCTCCGAGGAGTACGTCTTCGTCGAATAAACGCTCCATGTATGGAACAAATTCTGAAAGAAATAAAAACTGTGTTACCTTCAATTTGGTATAATGAGTACCGACTTTCGCCTGGTTCGAAAGATAGTCTATCGCATTTAGTTTTTACAGTATTTCATAGAAACTCGAAAGGGCTTATGAATTAACCGATTTAAATTAAACCTTAATACGAATACGCAAGATACCTATTTAAACAGTTAATTGAGAACTTTTCAGATTTAGAATTTATAGAGATTACAAACTTAAAATTGATCTCTCTTGAAAAAGTTCTTAACCATTTAGACTCGGGTATCTCACGTATGTGTATCGTTCAATAAATCAGTTAGTTCCGGGTCTTGCGAGTTTTTAGGAACTAACACGAGGTATATTCCTCGTGGTTTTTTCGTGGTGGTAAACAGAGCTAACTTTTGTTTTTTTTTAAACATTATTCAACATATTTTAAACTATTTAATGACATTTATTTTTCAAATATGTAGATTTAAAAATCGGCCAAGTGCGAGTCGGACTCGCCCATGGAGGGTTCCGTAGCAGCAAGTAACATAATATAAAAGTTCTTGTAGTTCATTGTAACTTTGATCGATGTTTTAATAATAGTGTATTTTTTTAGATTCATGACGTATTAAAAAAAAACTACTTACTAGATCTCGTTCAAACCAATTTTCGTTATTAGATTGCATGGTAATATAAATCATATATTTTTTTTAGTTTTATCATTCTCTTATTTTAGAAGTTACAGGGGGGGGGGACACACATTTTACCACTTTGGAAGTGTCTCTCGCGTAAACTATTCAATTTAGAAAAAAATGATTTTAGAAACTTCAATATCATTTTTGAAGACCTTTCCATAGATACCCCACTCGTATGGGTTTGGTGAAAAAAAAATTTTTGAGTTTCAGTTCTAAGTATGAGGACCCCCAAAATTTATTGCTTTTTTTCTATTTCTGTGTGAAAATCTTAATGCGGTTCACAGAATACATCTACTTACTAAGTTTCAACAGTTTAGCTCTTATAGTTTCGGAAAAAAGTGGCTGTGACATACGGACGGACGGACGGACGGACGGACAGACAGACAGACAGACAGACAGACATGACGAATCTATAAGGGTTCTGTCTTTTGCCATTTGGCTACGGAACCCTAAAAACACTAACACCGCAATTTTTTTTTCGTCAGTTTAATCTAGATGAGGCCAATGTTTCCTAACTGACTACCCTGAGAAGAAACACCGACTCGAACATCGAAACACAGGGGTTTGTTCTACTGTCTAGTAACTTACTCAGTCTCAAATCCGTAGCCAGGATATGACGAGTCGCTATGACCAGCTCCTTTCTCAGATGCGCCACTTCTGGTGGGCATAACGTCAACAGACCAATAATGCCCTTGACCATCAAATTGGCATGATTGGCAATTGTGTCTTGGTATATTCTGATGATGTAAGCCAAGAAGGCTAAAGTTTTTATTTGAGCACCCATGAAGTCTACAAAAACCTCTTTGTTGAATGAAGCCGATTGTCTGTAAGAAATATTTATTTATTATTTATTTATTTATTTATTAATATGTCTTAAATGAAAAGTCTATGTAAACCACTATCATTATTCAGCCGTCGTGGTCGTCATGTAAACAGTAGATGGGTGAATTAGTCACAAGCCTTGTATACTAGCAGATTACAGAATTAATAAAACTAAAAAAAAAGTAAAAATACTCTAGAGTGCTTGTAGGAAATTTTATAAGCACTCTTAGAGTATTTTTACTTTTTTTCAAACTTACCTGTGAGTAGCAGCAGGTTGCAAAGTAATAGTTTCCATAATCAGCGGGATAAAGTTGCTGACCTCCTGATGGACATTTTGTTTGTACAACTGGTACATGAGAACCACTATGATGGGCAGCTCCTGAATTACTTTCAAGGAGAGCACTGATCTTGGAATCAGGTTATACTGTAAGTAAAATATTTCATACTTTTAAAAGTATCCGGATACATAATAACTTTACTAAAATTTCTCAATTTTAATAATTGTTTTTTTAAAGTATTATAATTTTCATTTCTTCAGATTTTTCATTATTAGAAATGTTACAGGCAATTTGTTTAATCCGGTATTCTATACTATACCTAGGCAATGTATAAAATACCTAAAATGTGTATCTAATGTAAGAATATTATTTATTATATTAAGCAAAGTATAAACTGCTTAGGTATTCTATACAATAACTACCGGACGTGCAGCCGCCCAGCCGGTAACGTGTGTAAAAGACGAGAGAGTTGGGAAGGAGGTGATAGTTTTAGGGCATCCCGACACTGACATGTGTGGTAGTAGGCTAAAGCGGAAGTAGAGCGGAGCGGCGCTCCCGCCTTCACCTTCGTGGTATTTTTTTTAATAATTTCTATTTAGTTTTAATTATAACCCCTCAGACAAAAATAGGGTCTAAGTATTTGTAAACAAATTACATTACGTTACTTATAGACAGAAGAATTTTTAATTTCTTGTTAATTTTATAATGTATAATTACTCAAGTCCTGTTTCTGCCCGCAGCATTCAAGGTAAGGTTCCTATTTTCGAGTGATAATAAAAAAAAACATGAAAGCTAAGGCGTCCGTCTAACCTAACCTGCCCGTGTTGGGGTGTCCTAAAATTACACCAATTTTTTCCCTGTTCTCAAGTAATAGAAAGTGTTTCATTTGCTTGTCATTTTATAGTTAGGTTGGTTAACATTGATAAATATAGACCAAAATCTATTTATTTTACAGATTGCCAGTGGACAAGCAGGTTCTATATACAACATGTTTTTTTTTATATCCCATGACTCTAGGGTATGAAGGAGACCATAACAAAGAATCAGCTGGCATATTAATTATTTTTCAATTACATATCTTTCTTTTTTGGTTTCATTTTCCATAAAAATTGATAAATTCACGATTGTTTATGTGAAAGACCCTTACGTGAAATATGACTGAATAAATATGTCATTTGTTTATTTGCAGTACATTTTGTTTTAGTACATAGGCATAAGTTTAAAGTCAGCCTATTTTCAATTGTATCGAGTATTACCGAGTGCAAACATGGTTGCAATTTGCAAACTTTGTGATTGTAAATAACAATAAATTCAAATTTAAACAGATGTGTAGATTGTGTATAAGTTATATTATTTTTTTAGTATACCTATAATAAAGTTTATTCTATTCTTTAAGTACTTACAGTTACAACACTGCCATCAAGTAGTTTTTTCTCTGTGTGTATAGGAGTTGTTGTGTAGGTTTCCTGTAGCAGTTGATCTATGTTCACTTCTGATAAATCCTTCACCCTTATAGTGGGTTT
Source organism: Mythimna ferrago (assembly GCA_910589285.2). Taxonomy (NCBI): domain Eukaryota; kingdom Metazoa; phylum Arthropoda; class Insecta; order Lepidoptera; family Noctuidae; genus Mythimna; species Mythimna ferrago. The sequence continues at coordinate 9,884,383 of OU342683.1, read as the reverse complement.
AGGTTCAAATATTTTTGTCAAATGATTTGGCAAGTCAGAATATATCCCTTTCACCCACTGTAGGAACTTGTGAATCTAGAGAAATTATAAAATATGTTATCATAAAAATATATGTAATCTTATACTAACTATTTTTTACATTTAGATAAAGTGTAACTACTTACATCCACTTCAGTACTGTATGGTGGTCTATATTGTTTGTGCAATTCCATAAAAATCTTTAGACACACCAAGACATTCTCTTCGTTTTCTATTTCCATTAATTTCAGCATCAGTATAAGAATACTCTCAACATACCGTCTTAAGGTCTCACTAATTGGGAGACGGTGAATCATCTCAAGTATCAGTTTCCTCACTTGCTGAATATTATACTCTGCAATGAAGTGTGGTTCTCCTTCTTGTAGTATTTTGAGGAATATTTTTAAGGAGTGTTCAAGGAATTGGGGATATTGAGAGGAACCGAGTATTACCTTAAAGAAAATATTAGAAGATAAATTACTACATAGCTTGCTATAGTACTACCTACTACGAATTTCAGTTGGAATGCTGATACTAATTAGCATTCATACTCTGGTTAATTTAATGCAGCCAGTGTAAATCCAGTATGTCTTATTCAAGCATTAATTTAACAAAGTTAGTGCCCATGGACTAAGAGGGTAATCTTGTAATTATTAGGTCAAAAAATCCTAGTTTTAGTTACTCTAATGTAGTTATTTGTGTAAGCAATCAATAAGCTGCTTTATTATAATCAGTGTTTAGTAAAGTCAAATCGTAATGATTTAGGTATACCTCGAAGTTTTCGCTGAGTTCCTGGGCAGCTTTGAGCTTGATCTCATCTTTTGCGCCGGGGTCCGCCAACATGGTCACATAGCTTCTGTAGGTATTCATCTGGGTGTGCGGATCCCCAGGACCGCCTGCAGCCATCGAAGCCATCATTGTGCACGGTAAATAGTCTCACGATTAAGTATTTTCACCAACATGTGAATTACCCAACATGTTGTTATGACAAATAAATTTACAAAGACAATGGTCCTTCACACATTTACATCTTTTAATTATTTAATAACAGGGGTTAGATCATTCATTTTCACATTAGTCACAAATAATCTCTAAAATAAAAATATTAACCCAAACAACCGGACAAAACAAGCAATGCACGCAACAAGAGAGCTCAACCACAATTCAACTCCAACCACAGACTCGCTGACCACAACTCAACATGAAGAAGATTTTTAATCTGTGGCCATTGAGTAATTGATTTGACGGACGCATAGACAATAGAACAAATGAACGAAGTTGTAATTTTAATTTGAATTTCGGGTGGTCTTAAAATGGTCTTAAATTAGTTAAAAAGCGAGATAGAAGTGTAAGATAAAACAATAATCGTTTGAGTACATAGTACGGTCCCTAGTTAATTATATGGTATTGAAGAAGCGGGTGGGTTAAATATAACAATGGACTTATTTTAGGACGTTGTTACTTGCTAGAATACGGTTGCGCCCTCCAACCTCTACTATTCGCTGCTTTTGTAGGTCCTCCGGTATGTTTGCGGAGGCCAAAGTACTACGCGTTCCAAATGAGAATAGGACCGATTCCTATGTTTTGACGTCTCGTCGAACTGTCAAATCGAAGAAATTTTGGCAAAATTGTAGAACTTGGAGATGAGTAAAATTGAAGAACTGGATTCTGATTAAACTTTTTTCGTTCACAGTTCGTAAATAAATTAAATTTTTCGTAAATTAATTTATGTTTCAAAATTTCTATCCTCGATTTGACAGTAAATCGTGACGTCACAACATGGCGGGCGATCCTATTCTCATTTGGAACGCATTGTAAACGTCTTAGTTATCATAGGGCTCAAGCGGCTCGCATCATTATTAATAAGAGTCCGAGTTAACACTGTCAACATCCTAACAGGTCATTGCGAATACACAGGATTCAAATATTCTGAAAACTTTTATTCGTGCTCAAATATTACTCTCATGGATGGAATTAGTCTGATTTAAAGATTTTATTACCATCGATTTTAATGTATTACCCAAGTGCTAGATTTAGGACGAACTTAAAACTGGAAAGTCTTACTTTTTCTTCAGTTTTAAACTAAATGTTTAGTCAAAGGCGGTGCTTCAAAAGTTCAAAAGAGACCATTTTTTCAGATCTAATACATACAGATTCATAATTTTAAAACAAAAGTTATAGCTTTGCCGTCCGCGTTAAGATTACCAAATTACGGGCCCATGAAAGCCTTGCACTGATATTTCATCAAGTAGGGTGTTGTAGAATAGTACTTCTCTATGGCTGGTATGGTATAAAACTCTATTGTTTATTCCGTGTCATCGGCATCGATGGATGCTTTTACAAGTTACATTACGTTTTTGTAATGGGATAAAAATGGGTTGAAAATGAAATAAAAACAACGTACAGGTTGTGAAAAAGTGAAATTATCAACTCTAATACATCTTAAAATGTGATCATGGCTACTTCTACAACAGTGTTAGTCATAACATTTTGGCTTCGGTGCACAATAGTGTATGGTTACGAGTTCATATCACAATATCCAAATCAGCCTAATGAGACATACCATTTCTATCATCTAGCTGTGGATAGAGTCAGCGGTCAAGTATACGCTGGTTCGTTGAACTGGATTCACCAGTTGAGCCCTGACTTGAAACCTATTCATGTTATAGGCACGGGTCCGATACTAGACAACCCTATGTGTCATGCAAGTGGCTGCCCTTCAGCTGACATACAGACTACGCGGACTGATAACGTGAACAAAATATTAGTGATAGATCAAGAATCCGGGAGAGTGATCGCGTGCGGCTCAGTGGCACAGGGTTCCTGTTCCAAGTACAAGCTTGGAGACCTGTCAGCAAAGCCCGAGTTTGTTCCTGTTAGTGTGGCAGCTAATGACGCTGATGCATCTACCTACGCTTTCATCGGACCTGAAAGGTATAATTCATGGGACCGATCCAATGTGCTATATGTGGGGACTACATTCACCAACAATGGAGAGTACAGGCACGATGTTCCTGCGATTTCCAGCCGTGATCTGATGACTCTCGACACCGCACAATTAACGTTTAACAAACAAAGTTCAATACAAATAGATGTTAAGTACAGAGATAACTTCTTAGTGCAGTACGTGTATGGCTTTAATGCTAGTGACTATGCATATTTTCTGATAATCCAGAAGCATTCACACTTAGCTGGTAATGAGGAGCTAGGGTATGTGTCCCGCCTAGCTCGCACATGTGTTAATGATGACAACTACAACAGCTACACAGAAGTGACACTGGAGTGCCATGTCCGAGAAGAAACTGTTAGTGGTAAGAGTGAAGTGGTCAATTATAATTTAGTTCAGGATGCTAAGATTGCAAAGGCTGGTGCAAACCTGGCCGCTCAGCTGGGGGTAGAAACAGGGGATCCGGTTCTTATAGCTATCTTTAGTCCATCAAAAAGTATTTCTAATGAACCTATGACTAAGTCAGCTATATGTGTATTTTCTTTGCAAGAAATAGAAATTAAGTTCAATGAAAATGTTCACATGTGTTTCAATGGCAGCACTAAAGCACGCAATATGGGGTACATATCAGGCATGATATCTGATGGAAAATGTCCCAGTGTTGGTTCTACAGGAAATATACTTAATTTTTGTGAGGTAGGTCTTAAAATTAGTGGTCTGTATCCTATAAAAACAATGTCTGTTATAAATTGGAATGATACTTTAATTACTTCTGTTACCATGTCTGTGACTGGTTTGCACACTGTAGCATTTCTAGGCACCAATAATGGCGTTTTGAAGAAAGTTTTGATTGATGCTGATAAAGCATTAGAATATTCAAGTGAAGCAATTTTGCCGGGCCAGAGAATTCTACCAGATACAATCCTATCACCATATCAAAAAACACTTTATGTGTTGGCGAGAAATTCAATCGTGCAAATACCAACTGAAAGATGTGCCGAACATGGAAATTGTTCTTCTTGTCTGGAATCTAATGATCCTCATTGTGGATGGTGTTCTTTAGAAAAACGCTGCACAGTTCAGAACATGTGTCAAAAAGGGACTCAAAGTGCACCAAGATGGTTGTCTCAGTACATTGGTCAGCAGTGCATTGATTTTGAACAGATTCTACCTGACAGAATCTCTATGAATGAAGTGACAACAGTGCAGCTTATAATTCGGACTTTACCAGAACTGCCGTTTGAAGCAAAATATAAATGTGTATTTGGAAATGCTCCTGCCATAGATGCTGCTGTAACATCAAATGGCCTAGCATGCCCTACACCAGATGTAAAGCATAGGCCTAAAATTCCACAAAATCAAGATCATGTTTATGTTTCACTTTCTGTGCACTCATCAGAAACAAATAAGGATTTTGTTTCCAGGAACTTTGCTTTCTATGATTGTTCAAAACATACAACTTGTCACTCTTGTATTTTGAGTGAATGGGCTTGTAATTGGTGCATTTATGACAACAGGTGCACCCATGATACATCCGTTTGTCAAAGGACCATAATAAGTGGTGAAAATAATCCTACTAAACTCCTAAATCATGGTATTGGCCATTGTCCTAGAATAAGACAATACAAGAAACCTATTTTACTACCAAATAATGTGCCTAAAGAATTGGAACTTGAAGTTGAAAATCTACCTCACTTACAACCAGGACACACTGGTTTTCAGTGTATAGTGAGTATTGAACTAGCCAACATGATACTCCCTGCTAGAGTTGAATCTAATCACTATATTGTGTGTGATAAAACAACCTATTCATATGAAGAAGATGTGGGTGAGTACAATGTGAGTGTTAAAATTGTCTGGAATCATAAACATTACATTGACACAATCAACATCACATTGTACAAATGTGAAATTCTTGGATCACATAGAGAACATGCAGATTGTTCTCTATGTATAACTAGAAACTCTATCTACAAATGCACCTGGTGTGGCAACTCTTGTTCTTACAGTGAAACATGCTTAGAAAATCCAGTTACTGAATGTCCAAAACCTAGAATTGATATGATCAAACCACTAAGTGGACCAATAGAAGGAGGGACGATAGTAACAATTGAAGGCAGTAACCTTGGTTTAAGAGTTGAGGAAGTATCTGGTAAAGTTCGAATTGGAGATGTACTATGCGAAATAGTCGACTTTGAAGTCTCTGTAAGCATCACATGTCGCACAGGACCTTCAAATGGTTCTACTGTAGCACCTGTTATTGTAGAAAATGATTCTGGCCATACAGAGTCATCTGTGTTATTCAGTTACAAAAACATAAAACTTCAGGGTCTTTATCCAACATTAGGACCAGTTGCAGGTGGCACCCAATTGGCCATAGGAGGACAGCATTTAAACATTGGTTCAACTATCTCTGCTTTCCTAGATGAACTGCCATGTTCTGTCAATACTACACAGACTTCAAACAGCAGATTAATATGCATAACTCCAAAAGCAAATGCACCCAGAGTGATTCACACTTTGACAGTGGGAATAGATAATGCTAATCGAACTTTGTACGGAGATTTGTTTAATTATACAGCAGACCCAACCATCATGGAAATAAAACCATTGAAAAGTTTTGTATCTGGAGGCAGAATGATAACAGTTCATGGTACAAACTTGCACACAATCCAGAAACCCCTAATGAAATTGTATTTTGCTAATGAAGTGCTACCTGTGAACCATACTGCTTGTACAGTACTCAATGAACATCAAATGGAATGCCCCAGTCCTGCAATCAATAAAAAATATTTCGATATCTTACAGGCAACAAAAACTCAGACTAGTACTCCACAAATAGCCATGAAAGTCGGTTTTGTTTTAGATAATGTGGAAACTATGCATGAAAAACATTTTAACCCCCCTCGAACTCATATGGTTTTTGTAGAAGATCCTCATGTATATCAATTCCCAAATAAGGGCATAAAATCTTACAAAGGAGATCCATTGGTCATAGAGGGTGAGAATTTAATCAGAGCAAGTGATGAAACTGATGTTATAGTTACCATTGGAACAGAACCTTGTAATGTTACGAGCCTAACAATGCAACAACTTTTATGCACACCTCCTGAAATACAGCCTGCTAATACTGATGAAAACGGTGTACAGATTGCAGAAATCAATTTACCTTTGGTGGTTGTAAAAGTTGGGAAAAATTTGCGATTCCCTATTGGCTATCTTCATTACGAATTACTAAGAAACTATAATTTTCCGCCGGAAGTCATTGCAGGGATTGCTGGTGGCACTTTCTTTCTAGTGCTTATTTTTATGATTGTTTTAGTAATGTACAGAAGGCGTAGTACAAAAGCAGAAAGAGAATATAAAAGAATACAAATACAGATGGATACTTTAGAGAGCAATGTTAGATTAGAATGTAAATTGGCTTTTGCTGAGTTACAAACTGATATGTCTGATTTGGCAGCTGATTTGGAACATTCAGGTATACCGACGCTAGATCACGTAAACTACGTCATGAAGGTATTCTTCCCAGGAGTGTCAGACCACCCTATATTGAATGTCCAACGTCAATTATTTATTAACGCTCCCAGAACCAACTATGATGCAGCTATGGTACAATTTGAGCAGCTTTTAAATAATAAATGTTTCCTTTTGTCATTTATAGATACATTAGAGTCACAAAAGTCGTTTAACATTCGAGACAAAGTAAATGTGGCTTCTTTGCTAATGATAATACTCATGGGGAAAATGGAATATGCAACAGATATTTTGAAATCCCTTTTGTTACGTCTTATTGATAAATCTATTTGCAATAAGCATCCTCAACTTATGTTAAGAAGAACTGAAAGTGTGGTAGAGAAAATGTTAACTAATTGGATGGCTTTATGCATGTATTATTATCTCAAGGACTATGCAGGTTCTTCATTGTTTTTGCTCTTCAAAGCAATAAAACATCAAATTGAAAAGGGAGTTGTGGATGCTATAACTCACGAAGCTCGATACTCTTTATCGGAAGAGAAGCTTTTGAAAGAACAGATTGACCACCAGACCATAACACTGCATATAGTCCAAGACGATTTTGATGAAAAAGTACAATGTAAAGTTTTAGATTGTGACAGTATCTCACAAGTAAAAGCTAAGATATTAGATGCACTGTTTAAAAATACCCCATTCTCTATGAGACCATCCGTCCATGAAGTTGATTTAGAATGGCGACACGGAAGAGGAGGACATGTTACTCTTCAAGATGAAGATGTTACCACGAAGACGATAAATGGTTGGCGTAAATTAAATACGTTAGCTCATTATGGCGTCAAAGAATCTGCAGTTATGTCCTTGATATCTCGTCAAAATGATAGTTTTAACACACCATATAAAATACCCTGCAAGAATTGCACAGGAATATACTGTTCTAATTCCCACATAAGAGTGTACAACAGCGACATTACAGATCAAAATGTGCATTACTATCACTTGGTGAAACCTATTGAGTACCAGCATATTATCAACAAGTCATCAGAACATAGTCACAAAGCTATTCCAGAGATATTCCTCACCAGGCTCTTGTCTACGAAAGGAACTGTCCACAAGTTCGTCGATGATTTCTTCAGCACAATACTCACTGTAAACGAAGTGTTGCCACCTGCAGTCAAGTGGCTTTTCGACCTCTTTGATGATGCAGCACGGACACATGGTATCATGAATCCTGAAGTAGTTCATGCTTGGAAATCCAATAGTTTACCACTTAGATTTTGGGTGAATCTTATAAAAAATCCAGATTTTATATTTGATATAAATAAAACGGCGACGGTTGACTCTTCATTATCAGTTATCGCTCAAACTTTTATGGATGCTTGTTCATTGACTGAACATCGATTATGTAAAGATTCTCCTTCTAACAAATTACTTTTTGCAAAAGACTTGCCTACGTATAGGGAAATGGTTATAAGATTTTATCAATCTGTATCTCAATTACCTCAAGTAACAGACCAAGAGCTAAGTACTTCTATGCAGCAACTCTCGGTGGAACAGTTGAATGAATTCGACACGCTGTCTGCCTTAAAAGAGTTATACATCTACGTCAGTAAATATAGAGAACAAATTATATTAGGACTAGAAAACAAAATGCACTTAGCTCATAAATTAGATAATATAGCATGCACTATGGAAGGGGATCCTACATCTATATGCTGACTATATGACACCAGTCACGATTTGATTGCATTTACGTAATTTATTTATATAATACCTACTTTGTAAAAAGAAGCTTTAATTTATTCTGAAAATACTCAGATCTAATAAAACTGATATGTAAAAAGACTGTAAAATATCAGTTTCATAAATCTAGTTAGAAAGTAAAAATATTTTTTTCAATGAATCATGATGAAATACTTAAATAGCTATGGACTTATTTTTTTGTCGAAGTACCTATATGTAAGTATTAAAGTATCTTTTGTAATTATGTAAGTGAAAATATTGTAATTATATTGGCATTTTTTACTCAGCATTACGGTATGGGACTATTTGAACGTATAGAAATAGCATCTCTTACAAAAAATAGTTTTATGCTTCTACATTATTATTTTAATTTATTCAAATGTATATTATTTCATAAACAACTTTCGAGTACACTGACCCCCCGGTCCCCAGACCCCTCCCTGAATTTATTGTAAAAGATCAAATGGTCCCATAAAACTAAATTGGAATATTGGTAATGCATTTAATCTCCCAGTGGCCATGCTATTTTTATAATTTTATTATAAAGCGAATTAATGCTCTCTTTTAGAAAAGACATATGATTTTATAAGAATAATAATATAAATCTGGCACTGAAATTATTTTCTAATGTAAATGTTCTTGTTTGTATTTATATCTAAATTACTTAACTATTGATGTGTATTACGCTAAGATGTATGTGTAAAGAGAAATAAGAATTAATTAAGGAAAATGTTGTGATATTTGTATTTGGAATATTGATAGTATTAATTTATCATGTTATATACTCTAATTTATTCAGAAATTTATTGGAAAAATGCTTCAGCCCGAATTTCGATAAAAAGGCATCGCATTATCTTGCCACTGTTAACCAGGGCTATTTGTATTTCTTCTCTGTTAAGCAACAAAGCACCACTCATTGTTTTTAATGATTTCGTGATCTCATTATGTTTTTGCTCAACTATCTTTTATATATATTGTCAATTTGTATTAAGAAACCCCAGTTAAAAATTTTCTATATGTGAATCTCAAATGTATTATAAAAACTGGCAGAAAATGTCGTAATAATATTCCATTTACAAAATATGTTTAAAATAGTATTAGTTAGATATAATAACTTGCTAGAATTTAAGACAGCGTAAATTCACCCGTCTTTGAAATTTTATATTATTGACTTAGAAATATACTTATTTATCAATCCTTTTGTAATGAATAATTTCAATATGAATGGGATAAAACAAAACAACTGAGTATTATTCATTTTAACGTTTATTACATGTACATAAATAAAACATAAAACTTTTAGGCAATTCAGACACACCGAAAGTTATTTAAATTAGGTACATAATTCTTATTGATTAAAAAATAAAGAATATGTACTGACAGTGAAATAACAATACAATAATTTATTAATTACACTGGTGTGATACTATTTTTGTATCGTTTGTACTGTTTAATCTCGACATATTCATAGCTAAATTGACAACAATTACATAGATAGCAATTCTATTATTTGAATCTATCACATTGAAAGCTATTTTCTAGACTTTTAAACATTTGTTTTAATAATATATTTGTCGTGAAACTGCTTCGTGTAAAACTCTTCAAGATAAAAAGAAGTACAATATTTTTCTTTAAATTGCGATTTTAAAAACAAATATTATGAAGGTAATAGGAATGACCCCCTGACTGAAGAGATGAATATGCAGTTAAGGTTAGCGTCCACAGAGGCGGGAGCCGCGCTAAAGTGATCCCATACTCCGCGATCTCCTGTTTTTGATCGAGCTAGCCTTGTGTAACAGATTCCGTACAAACTCGAACATTACAAAGTATACCATCCTGAATCGCGACCACTTCCCGCCTCTGTGGGCGCTAAGGTTTAGTGAAAATGGATTATATTTACAAAAATATATTGACAAGTATCTTCTTACTTGCACCTTTCTTATTACGTTACGCCTACAAAATCTCGACTTGGTTTGGATATTAAATAATTATCCATTGAATACAGACACGACAACCATAAGATAATTTCTTACAATAGATTTGTCAACTCCCATTCTACCTAAAAATTCGAAAACACGTTTTAAGATCAGTGGAATTACTTGGAAGTGATAAATGTAATCTATAAATGCTCGTTCTTTATTTTTATAAAACTTCAACGTGTTGATGTCCGCATGTGGCCTCCTTTACACAACAATTTTATCGCGTGGTCTCGTCATCTTTCGACATCTTCACAAACCTTTCGCACACGGTTTCATATGCGAAAAACGGATTGTAAAGCCCGCTCTTCTGTGCATTTGAGAACTGTCTGAAATAATCATGACAATCACAATAGTAAAATTAGCACCATTTTACCCGTGATTTGATTGAATTGCAGAGTATCTAGATCTCATGGTGGGTTGGGCGAAAAATGTCCATTTGCGTATTTGGGGCAAATCAATTAGCCTTCTTTTTTGCTTCACACAACAAATTTCAATGAGATCATAATCACCATTAGAATATTCTGTGCAAAAACTCAAAAATCAAAATATTAATTAACATTATCAACATCATAATTTTTGATGAATTATTTGATTAGGCCCTAAGAGAGGGGCACCGAAAGCCTATAAAATATAGTCTCATTACACTAATATTGTGCAGGTTTGTAACTTAGCAACATTTTTAGAACGATTGCAGTTTACACTCCTTGCAACGAAACGAGTGCTCTCACGTGACGCTGCATCTGTATGAGTGCGCAACCATAATATGCGTAGCTACGCATCAGTACGATTGGTCAATATCTTGTCAAACATTGCGTGTAAACGCACCACTCGTGTAAAATACAAAGCTCTACAAACACTAACATCAAAATACCTCGCAGTCATAAAGCTAACTACACATCGAAGTTGTTCGCAACACTTGAGTGTAGCCAACCATTAAATCGGACGTAAGTATTGTATAAATAGACATTGTTATCATCACAAATGTTTTTGTTTCATCGTGCTTTCAAAGTTACTTTTACTAAGCACGCAGTACTTTACAAGATTCTTACAATAGAAATGGGTTTCTAATTTACTATACATATACGAAACCTCGTCTACCCTGATCTTTTGTCAGGATTTAGATTACCTTCTATACCTCTCCCTCGACTTATAAACATTACTTTGGACGGAAGTTAAGTTAGCCCTGAGTAAAGCTCACAAAACATCGCTTAGCGAACAATTCCATAACGTTTAAAGTTTCATAGGAACAGTACAAACTTCATTATAATGTAAAAGTTTAAAAACCCATTTCCAGTCACACACTTGCAAACGCCAACTAAACAATATCTCTCAAAATAAATTCATAATAACAAAATATGCCGTAATAGTTGTTACAGTATTAGATATAAAGAAAAATAATTCTATTTTATACCGGCTACTAATTATTATAATATTCTATTGCAAATACATAAGTATAATAACAGGAATAAAATGGGTAGGTGTCTTCGGAATTGACAATACACAACATTGCATACAATTTGCAATGAATTCCATCTACTATTTAGGAACATTTAAGAAATTCACTGCAGGGGAATGACTCGTATTTTAATACTTTGTTTAATCTATCAGTAATTAATTGTGCAAATCTGTTATTCATTTTGTACTATTTACATAATATGAAAAAGAAACAGAATTTTTATTCGATAAATATCTAAACTTCGTGTACTCGTAAGTTTGTAAATGATTCTCACTCGTAGTATGAAACAACAACACAACATACTTGACTTAAGCGGGACTAGAACCCAGGTCCGCTAGACGGAAGCTATTTGCACATCCGTCAATTTCCACACAAGTGCGCAATAATTAAAATGCAGTACATATATAATAATTGGCTACAAATATATCACAAAGTTAAAAAATAACTATAGGCTCGTGACCTCTGCGTGCATTCGAATAAAATTTGCGAAATGAGGCGTGGCATGTAACTGGGTACATCGATCCAATAAACATGGAAAGCAGCATGCATCATAAATGCAAAAAAAAAATTGTGCAGGTAACAATAACAACAGACAGCATTTTAAAGCCGCATGTTGACACTTATCAAAAAATACAAAGGTTTTAATGATACTATTTGTAAAATATTCTCAACTGTAAGTATAGTTATTATTTACGCCACGCCTATTCGCCTCAACTAGTCACAACATAAAACAATTAACATTAATACACATACATATTGATATAGAGCCTGGAAAACATTTAAAACGAGTTCACAATAAATATTTATAAAAAGCTTGTGTTTATAATAAATTGCCTTATAGGTCCTGCCTAATATCTTACTTAGGGCATAAAGGGAATGACGTGTTCCCATACTAGGCTTTGGTAATTATAGTTTTGCCTTCTATATCAATACAGCAACTATTTATTAGGACGTATAAAAACGTGATGGAGAATCGTAACCTCCAAAAGATGTACTTACAACACAATTTAAGTACTTTATAAAAATGTTACTGCTGATGAAACGGACTGCAGTAATTTTATATTAGTTCTTCTAATAAATATTAGACATATAAGTATACCAAAGAGCTCTACGAGCCGCGACTTAATGTAATGAGTCTAGTATGATTTCATGCAGGATTTTTCTAATGGATCACGATAGACGATCGTGGCTGATTGGATGAGGTCGGGTTCAACGTTGGAGGGGGACAGGTCGGCGGAGGAGTCGACGTCTTTGTGCGAGCACTTGTTGTGTGCCATGAGCAGGCCGCCGGCCAGCCCCACCAGCGCGCGGTCCAGCCAGTTCACCGGGTTAGCGTACACCAGACCTCCTTCGTAGAAACCTAAGTGCCCACCATGTGCCAATTCGAGATACATAGCCTTATCATGCGAGCCTGTAAAAATAAAATATTTATTAAACACCAGATAGTCGTAAATTCAATGCGACGTTAGAATTGTAGGAGATAACCTCAGCCTGATTCATAAACAAGTTTTTTCTTTTTTCAATTTGCCGTTATCAGCTTATCTGTCACGTTACTTGGTCATGCAAATATTTCACAAGGGTACCTTTGTTTTAACCAAAAGTTTATTTTAACTTTTGAAAAAGTTTTAGATTTTACAATTAGTCTAGTGCCAAAAATTGTCTAGAACAGAGAACAACTTTTTAACATTTTCACTAAGTTATTATTGTTTTTAAGGGATCATCAAAATTTATTTACAATAAGGTATTGTAAACTCTGATGAAATTTTAACCTTGGAAATCAGTATTTAAAGTGAAGACATGTCTAAATTTGGAGATATACAATCAAGTTTCACCGGTTTCAACTGTTCACCAATGAGGAGGTGATAATGACCTCAATTCTGTTGCGCAATGTTTTCAATAACATTCGTTTCCATTCAAAACTATGCAGATACCATATGAAGAAAGCCCACGCTCTAATAAGTATATAGATATAGACTGGTCTTATACATCAAGTAAGGTCATAAGGTTACATAGACTTTAGTCCATAATAGACGTGTCAAATTTAACACGCAGACGACAGGCAACGCCTTCATTAATAATGTAAATAAATTACCGAAATACCGGTGACGGTGTTCGTTATCAAATTAATATTGCCACGGTGTTTGTTCACTGTTGAATTTTCATCTTAAATAAATAACTGTCGAACGATAATGCTAATAGACTTTAAAATTGGACCATAATGTTACTAAAAGGTAGACAGAAACCTGAGAACACCAAACAACAGGTACGACCTTGAAATACCGGTATACAAACTTGTTGGGTTTATAAAGTCAGACAGACGGCAGTCATTAGTCATTGTGACTAAAAAAACTGACATTCAAACACACATTATTACACAGAAATCCAAACACTAGTTCGCTACATGGTTGATTCGATGTGATTCCGAAAAAGGGGTACTTTTTATATAGGTGAGAATGACTAAGCGTAGCTTTCCTCGATTTATTTAATTTATACGGATAAACAAGTGGTGAATATGCTGAAAATAATAGCAGATATAAAGACAGTAAAGGTATAAGTTTCGAGAATAATTTTTTTATAAGTAATACTTACTGACAAATTCCCTGACGATGGGTAGCAAGGGTTCAGGTACTATGGGGTCATCGCGGGCGTTGATAAATATCATCGGGGTTTTTATATTTTTGAGGTAGAATGCCGACGAACTCCACTTGTAGAGGTCTGCCACAGATTCGAAGCCGTAAACTCTCCTAGAAAGAAAAAAAAAAGCATAAATAGGTTGGTAACACGAATGACGCAGACTATTGGCAAGCAATTAGTTTGCTCATAAAAAATTCTGTTGATATTCCAAATATAAGCTGATTATGACACAATGTAGGCTAGATTGCGACCCAGTTTTCTAGAAGATGTTCCATCGGATTTTTTCAAGCTCCTTTGTATGAAGGAGTCGGTAGAATTCAGTACAATGCGTTCCAAATGAGAATAGGATCGCCCGCCATATTGTGACGTCACGATTTACTGTCAAATCGAGGAAAGAAATTTTTAAACATTAATTAATTTACGAAAAATTTAATTTATTTATGAACTGTGAACGAAAAAAGTTTAATCAGAATCCAGTTCTTCAATTTTACTCATCTCTGAGTTCTTCAATTTTGCCAAAATTTCTTCGATTTGACAGTGCGACGAGACGTCAAAACATAGGAATCGGTCCTATTCTCATTTGGAACGCGTAGTACCGTTAATTTCTGTCATTTCGAGTCTGATTGGAAAAAAGGCTTTCTGTATGGGATCGCCAGATTTAATAATATCACACTACGACCCACGGAGGCGGAGCAGTAGCCTTAAATGCAGGGACAGCAAGGTGTAAAATAAAGTTTGATTGCTGTGGCTAGCAACTTTGGCTTAGACTACTTCTAGTAGGCAGTAGGTGATCTAAAAAGCGGTTATCGCCAGTGACCCGTTTTAGGTCACTGGTAAACGTACGTTGACACGACTTTAAAAGTTTCAAACCACAACAAATATCGCAGATGGCGTGATCGGTCAAAGATCACAAGAACGATAACATTATGGCGTAGGAGAACCACAATTACCTATTTACCCCAATTGACAATTTGCACGGGCAATAAACATTATATTTACCGATGTGTGGACGTTACACAAAAGGTATTCTAAGTTCTTTGTGTTATCGCTTTATAGCTACCATGTATCAAATGAACTATTATTCTATCTAGATTAAGGTTTTTTTTTGTGGTGGGAAATCCTCAAATAACTTCTCCTACTCTAGAATGGAACGAGAGTGTTAGGCTTTTACTGACTAAAACCCAACTATGTATTTCAGAAGTCCTTTTCATTCTAGGGCCACCATCACACTTTCAAACGTTCCCGCAATGGCCGCAATCTATACCTATGACTAAAACCCAACTATGTATTTCAGAAGTCCTTTTCATTCTAGGGCCACCATCACACTTTCAAACGTTCCCGCAATGGCCGCAATCTATACCTCTGACTAAAACCCAACTATGTATTTCAGAAGTCCTTTTGATTCTAGGGCCACCATCACACTTTCAAACGTTCCCGCAATGCCCGCAATCTATACTTATTTAGCTCTCCCAATTTCTGTAAAATCTACACGAATCTCAGATCATGAGGGGTTGGGTTGTGGGATTGTTAGAAAGAGTAACTGTGGAATGCAAAGGGCCACTGAAGGAAAACAGGTGGGTTTTAGTCAGTACAAAAAATCTAACACAGGGAGTGTTAGATTTTTTCTCTCGTTCAACCCAGAACGGGTCATTTGTTGGATTCTCATGTAAAATAACATCATCATCATCATCATTTCAGCCGATATACGTCCACTGTTGGACATAGAAAAACAACATGATTAAAAAACATGATTAGTTGATATTGGCAAATTAGGGTTCCGTACCTAAAAATACCAGAAACCAAGTGTTACCTAACTTACCCCCCAGTTCTTAAATTGGGAATTGCCAAACACAAATGCCAACTTCTGAACTTCGAATTCTAAATCTAAAACAAGGGGTTATTCAAAGTCTGATATTCCAGTCTTGGAGCAAATCCTTTTACGATAATTATATGATTTTATAACACCTTCGTGCTAAGAGGTATTTTGTCTTTTTAATCGCCGGAAACTACAAGGGTAATACATCAACTTAATGAGTATTAATTACGTAAAATTAGTACAAAATAATCCAGTATTATGTAGGTATACTAGAAATGTCTAATAAATTTTGAGTTCACAATCGTTCTGCTGATGTGGGCCAGACTTACTTTCACTGTTAATAAATGCATTAATCTTCATGGATGCTAAATCAGAAGTAGAAATTACTGTAGTTGCATTTAAATTATTACATTTTATAATTTCGGCTAAGTACGATCTAAGAAATGAATTCCTATAAACAATCTTCCATTAGGGTTGCAGAATTTTTCAAGAGTTATCGTTGCTCTATAAGGCACCTGTGTTCCAGGTGGATTTTAGTCAGTAAAAGGCTGACACTGCTTCTCGCTTCACCCAGAGCGGGAGGGAAAGTACCTCATAAAAGACATAGGATCAACATTCGACGCACTTCAAGACAATCTCTTAAGTTAGCCGTACCCGCTAGGGTATACCTGACAGGTTTGCTTGTACAGTTGAGTTACACAGGTAAACCGGAGCGTGTATGTTGCACAACTGTGCAGGTTTCCATTCAAGCTTACCTGACAGATATAACTGTGCAGGGAAACCTGTCAGGTATACCCTACCGTGTATGGCTACCTTTACAGACAACTTTTGGACGGGCTGAACGAAAGGAGATAGGTTTACAATTGCACTTACATAATTACAGACCAGACTAAGCCCGTCTGCCAGTGCGATTAGCCTGGTTTCAATGACTAAGTATTATGTCAATTAAAATTCAATCGTATTGCACAACTAATGTAATGAACCAATGACACCTACTGTCATTTCGGATTGTCTATGGCCGGTTTAACAATAAGCCCTTTGTTGTAGCAGGCGAGAGGTCAAGAATTTTGGGGACACAATATTAAGTTGTAGGCTGGGTTGGAAGCGGAAGAAGTCACGGCGTTTGCCAATGCGATATTTGCATAGGTATGAATTTATTGTTGTTAGACGGACAGTAACAAAATGTCGCAATCATGGGCGGGTAGTGATGGCCCGGTGGTAACGGCCCCGACTTAAGCTGCCATTAGACGGACTGCATCGCAGCAGCCGCATGCAGTCCATATATTCAACTGCATTGATTTGTTTGATTGATCTGACTGCGCAGTTGGCGCCACGCATCTAGCCCAGGAGCTTAGTGTATGATTTGATCTTTAAGTGCCTCACTGACTACATGCGGTTAGCGATGTACAGCATGCGACGACACTTCACGACTGTAACCGACCGCGTAAAGTTGAAGGCACGACTGCATGCAGTTGTTATTGACTTCACTCGACTGCAGCCGACCGCGTGCAGTTGTGTCGTGATATATCGACTGCGCGTGGTCGCTGCGATGCAGTCCGTCTGGTGTCAGCCTTAAGAGTTGTTTGTACGTCATGGGTCCAAACTTTGTGTAATTTAGGGCTTTATCATACTAGCGGATTGCGAGCGTCCTCAAAGAGGAGCGGGTGCGCAACGAAAACGCCGCGCATGCTCAACGAATTAGTAGCGGACGTGCAATGAGATCCAGCAACGAGATGCGGGTATCCGGCATTTTCGAAGTAACAAAGCCAACAGTAGTGTCTCCTCGTCGGAAGTCATTTTGTTATTGAGTGTATTGTACGTCGTTAACCTGCTACAAACACGCGTTGAAAACATTGCGAATTTCCACGCGTCCGCAACGCCATCCCTTTGCAGCCGCGGCGTGTTCGTGACGCATTCGCTGCTCGTCCGCCCCGCAGCCGCTCGCAAACCGCTAGTGTTATAACGCCCTTATTTCATCTGCTCCCAAAACGGCGAAGAAAAACATTGTGAGGAAACCGACACGTCCAAGAACAAAAAAAAGACGTGTGACATTCACCAAACCGCACTGGACCTGCATGGTGGATAACAGCCCATACCCTAGCCTAGAGAAAAGGCCTAAGTTTCAGCAGAGGGAACATCGTAAGGATGACTATGCTATTCTAGACAGATAGTTTCATTTGTTTATCCAGTCTTACCTGGAATAGGCCTCGTCGAGATCAGGCAGCGTTCCAGCCGACACTATCATCTTCTCATCTAAACCATATCTGTTCTTCATTTCTGGGCTCAATAGAGTTCTTTTGTGGCGAGTGATGATGTTGCGGTAGTTGTCCGTCATTATGTACAGGTAGAAGCGACGGAAGTTCTGCCATTGTAGGAGGTACACCATAGTGCTAGAAGCAATAGGAATAAGGGTTATTATTGCTTGCTCATTTCAGTGTTTATTTGAGTGGGTATGAGTGAGTGAAGCACGGAAAACGAACCAATGTGGTATGTTAATAGATTTTATGGAAACTCTTTTTTGTAATTAAGTGCTTTTTACGTCAGCTGTCGGTCTCATGTCTAATCTACACTAATATTATAAAGAGGTAAAGTTTGTCTTTTCTATTAGTATGAGGTAATCACTGGTAGTAGGTACTGGTCCGATTGCTAAAATTTTTCGCCGACAGAAAGCTGCTTCCTGAGTGACATAGGCTATATTTTATGTATGCGGGTGAAGTCGTGGGCAAAAGCTAATAGGTAATATTATAGAGCTGCTATTGATTTTTGCGCTTGAACGCGCTAATTTTAGGAACTACTTGCAGTTTTTGATAGCCCTTTTATCGAGGAAGGCTACAGGCTATATTAAATCACGGCACAACTTACGGGTGCGGAGTAGTAACCAAATACGCGGATGTAACCGCAGGGGACAGCTAGTTACTAATATCATAATCAATTCTTAGATAGTATATCAATTTCCCGGGTGTCGCCACTGTGCGGAACGCCCGGAGGACACGGTGGAGCACACAGTCGAGGTGTGCCCTGCTTGGGCGGAGCATCGCCGTGCCCTCGTGGGGGCGATCGGCGGCGGAGATCTCTCGCGCCGGGCCTTGGTTGAGGCCATGGTCCGGAGCGAGGAGGAGTGGCAGGCGGTCGCCGACTTCTGCGAAGCAGTAATGCTCGCAAAGGAGGAGGCCGAACGCATCAGGCAACGGCGTTATCGCCGCCGCCGCCGCCGCCGCCGGGATTCTTATCCCGATTTCCGGCCAACGTA
This sequence comes from Mythimna ferrago, assembly GCA_910589285.2. NCBI lineage: Eukaryota > Metazoa > Arthropoda > Insecta > Lepidoptera > Noctuidae > Mythimna > Mythimna ferrago. The sequence continues at coordinate 9,865,066 of OU342683.1, read as the reverse complement.
GGCGCGGGCTTGCGGACAGTGAGCAATGGGTAGCTCACTGTCCGGCCGTCCGATAACTGTCCGGACCAAGCCCAAGTCGTCGACGGCGCGCACTGTTCCCGCGCGCCTCAAGGAGTTGTCAGCAACAGCAGGGACCCAGCCGGGTCGAAGCCTACTGGGGCCAGGGTTATCCGAAAGGGCGCTCGAGCCCCGGTATGAAAGCTAGAAGGAACGGGGTGGGTCTTTTAGTCAGTAAGAGTCTGACACTATCTCCCGCTCCGCCCAAGGGCGGGGGATGTCAATGCATGATTTTTCCCACCGTAAAAAAAAAAAAAAAGATAGTATATCAATTTCGCCTCAAAGATCGACGCAAAATCGATGCACTTGATATATGGGGCTGGCGACGACTGCTGCGGATCCCTTGGACAGCGGGAAGCGGTCACGCGGGCGCTCAACTACGCGTTGGACAGACCTGATCAGAGCTGCAACATAAACCTCCATAGTCCGGAGTTCTCGAGACGCCGTAAACCGTGACAAGTGGAGACGCATCGCGGGGGCCTCACTCGCCAACGAAAATGCAATATTGTCAACCACGACCACTCTGCCAAGAGTGAACGACTAAGGAGATAGTATGTATTCTTTATTGTACACCACCATCTTTATTGTAGTATTGTTGTTCATAATGGACTGTCAGTAGCCTGAAAACTTATGACGAAAACATACGAATAATTTAATAAATCTAAATCTGCCGAATACAGACGATTTAACTCTCCACTTAGATACTGAGGCCAGAGATCAGGAGGCTATTCAAATAAGTAAAATACTGATATTCAACACGAAAGCAGATACACGTTTATTTTGACCCCGATTTGCTTCGAAGAAAGAAGGCGTGTTGGTTATAATAAACTGCTGACTGACCCCCAAATCTACGCACTATGTAAAATATTGTTTACTAGCTTTTGCCAGCGGCTTCGCCCGCGTGAAAGTTTCTCCATACAAACATTGGACCCACATTTTATACCCTTAGCGGATGAATTTTGGAAAATCTTATCTTAGTGCTCGCCTGACGCATAGTGTTTTATAAACCCAAAAAAAGTGACATCGCCTTTTTATTCTAAATTCGTATAGATTGATTCAAAAGAAACGCTAGAGTAAAAAACCCAAGTTTATAGTACATCTAGATGATGAGTTATAAATTTTTGAAAATGCGTAAATTTTTATCCGTCGCGACGGAAATCTTGTGCAAAATTTCACGCTCCTAGTCCCAGTGGTTTCGGCTGTGCGAGGATGTCAGTCAGTCAGTTTCTTCTGTTATGTATATAGATTAGGTAACGTTTAAAGATTCTTGAAATATTTTTCTACTAAATAAAAACAAAAACAAAATTATAAATGAAACTTATCGAATAAGTACCTAATTAACTATACATATAATTAATTTCGCAACCAAGTTTCTTCTTTGCAGGAAAATTCTTGTGAAGGTTGAATATCGCAATAAAAAAACCTAATATGCGGATTGAAAAGACATTGAAAAACAACTAATTAGTTTCTACATTTTAGATAGCGTATTGCGAATAAAACTGGCCTCTCCAAAATATTGTTTTAATGAACGTAGCCTATATTCGGTTGAAGACGTCTATCGTTTTTATTTTGGACTAGCTTTTGACCGCGGCTTCACCCGCGTACATAAAATATAGTCTATGTCACTCGAGAATAAGCAGCTTTCTATGAAAAAAAATTAGCAATCGGACCAGTACTTTCAGAGATAAATAAATAAAGAGGTAAAAATTGTTTTTTTGTTTGCATGAGACAAACAAAAAAACTAATTTTACCTCTTTATTATATTAAGTGTAGGTATAGGTAGATATAACGGTACGTAGGAGGGTTCGAATCATTATGTCCAAAAATAAACAAACAATATCCTTATTTACATTAACACGAAATTAAATCTCAAATGATCATTTTATATTCACGTAACGTTTGCCTTAATGTTTAATTGGTGTGCGTTCGACAAAAAGATTGACTGTGGCGGTCGACAATGAAGATAACCTCGACCTCTCGCGGTACAAATTGCTATAAAAACCTTAATTAAACAATTGAAGACTTAATTCACTACTTACTCTATAGCGTTGTATCCCTGGCATATTGAAATCCCGCCGATTATGTTGGTAGGTCGCTTCCTGTCCTCTCCCAAGTACTTGGCTATTAAGTTGCCGCCGAGACTGAATCCGACTAGAATTAGTTTCGTTTTGGGATATCTTTCCATGAGGTTCTCCACCATGTAGTTGTAATCATCAGTGTGTCCTGGAAAACGAGCCTTTATTAGTATCAAAAGACAAGTATTGGTTAAGCATAATCAGCCTTTTATTGTTCCCACTGTTGGGATTCAGGCCTCCACTCTAGGAGAGGGAATGGAAGGGAGTATTGGTTACCTAAAAGGCTAAAACCAAATATTTTTTTTCCCAGTGGCAACTTTAGAAAATATAAAATTTCGTTTTTGATACGATATTCAGTCGTTTTCCATTAGAATGCAGATTGTCTTTGTAGTATTCAGCAATAAACATATGGAACTAGCTTTTGCCCGCGCGGCTTCGCTCCCGCTCTTCCCTACTCCACCCAACTATAGCCTACTCTACCCTACTTACTATACCCTACCCTACCCAACTCTACCCTACACTACTCTACCCTACCAAACTTCACATAAACCATCTATTAAATAGTCCGAACAAAGCCTAAACATTTGGTTTGGATAGGTGAGCCCATTCTTGAGTTATAAAATTACAACGAAAAGTGGCATTGATTTTTATGTATATAGATTATGGAGCCTTTTCGGCAAACTTCGCTGAGGTAGTCAATACTACAATGAAGTTCTCAGTTCCATTTTACCGAGATCGCGCCTGTTTTATTGATTCGACTTATTGTCCAGTTCTATAAACATTGGAGATGCACAATGTTAAACAAGTGCGAGTCGGACTCGCCCATGAAGGGTTCCGTAGCAGCAAGTAACATAATATAAAAGTTCTTGTAATGTGTTGTAACTTTGATCGATGTTTTAATAATAGTGTATTTTGACGTGACAACGTCTTATAAATTGGTTTGCCGGGTGACACTTCAAGAAACTGCGTTACGCTCCGCTCACGTTATGCGCTCACAATGAGAGCGAGTGAGAGGCACGCGTCCCTTCCACTCGGGCATGGTTAGCCCGCCTAAGAGCGAGAGAGACAGACATTTTCATCCTTCTTCCTACTATACGAATGAATATTCACATTAAAATTATTTTACCACTCAAAGTCGTTGTCACGTAAAACTTTCGCCCGTATACCGACTTTACAGGCAACCAATTTTTTTTTTTTTCGATTTATGACGCATTAAAAAAAAACTACTTACTAGATTTCGTTCAAACCAATTTTCGTTGGCAGTTTTTATAGTAATGTACATCATATATTTTTTTTAGTTTTATCATTCTCTTATTTTAGAAGTTAGAGGGGGGGGGGGACACACATTTTACCACTTTGGAAGTGTCTCTCGCGCAAACTATTCAGTTTAGAAAAAAATGATATTAGAAACCTCAGTATCATTTTTGAAGACCTATCCATAGATACGCCACACGTATCGGTTTGATGAAAAAAAAATTTTTGAGTTTCAGTTCTAAGTATGGGGACCCCCAAAATTTATTGCTTTTTTTCTATTTTTGTGCAAAAATCTTAATGCGGTTCACAGAATACATCTACTTACAAAGTTTCAACAGTATAGCTCTTATAGTTTCGGAAAAAAGTGGCTGTGACATACGGACGGACAGACAGACAGACAGACAGACAGACAGACAGACATGACGAATCTATAAGGGTTCCGTTTTTTGCCATTTGGCTACGGAACCCTAAAAACACTGAAAAGTATAAAATAATTTTAATTTCGAAAGTCGGTGTTTCTATAATAGTTTTGTCTCTTCGTTACTTTTCACTGTTTTTTTAACATTGAAGTCGGTTATATTTTTCATTTTTTGTAAAAAGTTTATTATTTTACATTTTTTAGTTATGGTACCACCACTAAAAAGTATTATTTATTTATTTATTATATTCTTTATTGTACACCGCATGAACAAAAAAGATACAGGACAAACATTATTCAAAATAAGTGTACAATGGGCGGCCTTATCGCACAGGGCGATCTCTTACAGACAACCTTTGGATGGACTGAAAGAGAGTAGAAAGATATAGGGCTGCCAGTGTACATCAGAATAATACAAATATGAAATAACAACACAAATACATACATACATTACAAAAAATATACTAATAAATATTAAATATGTAATCAAGAAAGGAGAAGACAAAATCAAAATGAAAGGTAATGCTCCTTCACCATTTTTTAGGGTTCCGTAGTCAACTAGGAACCCTTATAGTTTCGCCATGTCTGTCTGTCCGTCTGTCTGTCCGTCCTCGCTTAATCTCTGTGACCGTTAGCACTAGAAAGCTGAAATTTGGTACCAATGTGTATATCAATCACGCCGACAAAGTGGTAAAATAAAAATTGGAAAAAAATGTTTTATTAGGGTAGCCCCCCTATATGTAAAGTGGGAAGTGATTTTTTTTTTAATTTCAACCCTAACGTGTGATATATCGTTGGATAGGTATTTAAAAATGAATAGGGGTTTACTAAAAACATTTTTTGATAATGTCAATAATTTCGGAAATAATCGCTCCAAAAGTAAAAAACAATGTGTGTCCCCCCCTCTAACTTTTGAACCATAAGTTTAAAAAATATGAAAAAAATCTGAGAAGTAGAACTTTATAAGGACTTTCTAGGAAAATTATTTTGAACTTGATGGAAAGAACAGTTTTTGTACAAAAAAGACAAAAGTGTTCTACAAAATAATTTCTGGACTAAGTTTGTAGTATAATCGTAGCAAGCATTTTTTTAAACTCATAAGTGGGTACACTTTATTGTGACGGACGAGAAACTACGGAACCCTACACTGAGCGTGGCCCGACACGCTCTTGGCCGGTTTTTTTTAAACGTTGGTAGCGTTTGAGCACGTCTCACTTCAATAGGTAATGCATTCCACAAACGAGCAGCTTGGACTGTAAACGATTTGTCAAAAAACGATGTGGAATGCATACGAATACTTAATTTCAGATTTTCCGACGATCTCAAGGACCTAGAATGTGTGTCACAAAGGAACTGAAAGCGTTCTAAAGTACCCCTTAGACAAACTTAAATAACTTATAGCCACACTGCATCGCACAACGATTCTAATAATAATCCCAAACACGGTTAGATTACATTAATTTACCTTCTGGCTTCATCTTCAGATCAGTTCGATACATCCCCCCCCCTTTTCTGTCAGTCAGTCATCGACTACATAATATGTATAAACAAAGCAACTTTACTTGTAACCACAGTTCTGCTGTGATCCTATGAGGAGTTCTGTTCCATATCTTCGATGATCATGATCAGATCATAACAACATTTCTATGGAACCAACTTGGAAGCATAACCTTTCAATCAAAAAAATATTTTTCAAAATCTGTCCATAATAGACCGAGATATCGGTGAACATACATAAAAAAAAACCATACATTCAGCCGAACATAGAACCTCTTCCTTTTCGAAATCGGTTAAAAACTACACCAATTTTGTATCATAATATCCACTATAACTAGGAATCAATCACAGCCATTGAATCCCACCAAAAAATTCCCCAACAACTTGACTTGTTATTCAATATTTGAATGACATCATCGATGTCCTAGTTTATGAATCGTGCCATAGATTAGCTTAGGTAATTAGAGTTGATGACCACTGTTTTGTTTTTGTCTTAATGAAGCTAAAACCAGATTAGACTGACGGCACACGTGTAACACGCCTGATTTGTACGTAGAACGAAGTCGCGTGGCGTAGATCAAGTGTAGCTCTACAAGTCTAGTTTCCATATAAAAAGTATGGAGACCGACGCGCCCAGATGAACGTGTATGTATGGCACACGCACGGATATCAATGGGCACACGTCACGTGTGCGCAGTGTAGTTCTAGCTTGAATTAGCTGCCACATGTGTTGATAATATTAATCATCATCATCATCATCATATCAGCCGAAAGACGACCACTGTTAGACATGGGCCTCCCCCAAGCGTCGCCACAACGACCGGTCTAATATTAATAAAATGCAATAAATACTTTCGATAAAACCCCATTATTATTTTGTGCAAGAATATTTATTTATTCCCGATCGAAACATTCGAAATTAACACAAACCATACTGTTTTAACATTCATTGAAAATTTTTTAAAATAAACTTGACCATTCTGAAGGCCAATAAATTCCACGCAGATGTGGAGAATCAAAATTAGCATGCAGTATGCACACCAAATTAGAGAGCACGCGATTTTAGGTATATGGTTGCCGCAAGATTTGGATTAGGTAGTACATTATTATCTTTGGATTTAACCTTTCGAATATCGTAATTAGAGACACAATAGAAATACAATGAGAGAGCGAACGGCCGAACGCCGGCGTGCGCCCGATAAGTGCCATATAACAGTGACTTTCTGAAGCCCACTCCTCGGTAACGGCCAGGTTAATAGGTTTGAAAAAAATATATGTTTATTATAAATTCATGAACAACATTATCAACATTTGATTTTTTCGTGCTATTAATACTTTTGTATAAAAATAATATTTAGCAATTTCGCAACTTTTCCCTACTCCTTCGAAACGGCTTGGATCTTTAGAAACATTTTTACACATAAAAATTGGTGGTTAAATATTCTTCAAAGTGAACATTGCATAATATGTAAATCAATCAATATTTCGCAAAGAAAATGGATTTAAAGATCAGCCGCGCGCTTTCCGGGCGCTGTTGGCCGCAAATAAATGCACAGATTTGCGTACTGCCGCCTAGGCGGGTTTTGGCCAGATGGTTCAAGGGACTATGAGCTAAAGGAGAAAGTGACTAAATGACATACCAACGCACAGCCAAAACTTCACGCTCCTAGGCCCTGTACCTAGGAGCGTGAAATTTTACACAAGGTTTCCTTTTATGATGTAGGAGAGCATTAAGAGAGGATTTTTCAAAATTCACCCCCTTAAGGGATGAAACGGGGTTTGTATGGAGAAATCTATTTTCACGCGGGCGAAGCCGCTGGCTGAAACTAGTTCAACATACAAGTATATCTACAATGTTTTGTTTGAAAAAATTTACTGTAAGAACATAAACACTAATAGTCATATTATGACTGTAATAACTAATTAATTATCCTTACCTATTTATGGAACTTTAATATAAATGAACCTCAATATGTCAGACCAAACCTACGAAGTGTTTTTTGTTTCAATAGAGTGGGAAATCATCTAGAGACTTCTCCCGCTCTAGAGCGAGGGCGGAAGGGCCTATCAGTCTTTTACTGACTAAAACCAGACCTATGTTCCTTTTCCCTTAGCGTTCCAGACACGGTTCGCGAGCTTCCCTTTCGGAAGTAAACCCATAGCCCTAATAGGCTTTGACCCAGCTCGGCCCCTACGGTTTTGTTGACATCTGTTTGAGCCCGCAAGTGGAACGCCGTGGACGATTCAGGTTTGGTACACGGACGATTACCGAACGGCGAGTTACCCAGACCCACTGCTCGTCATCCGCAAGCCCACGAAAACCACGAGGTGCATACGTAACATTATCGTTTTAAAAAAAAATGCTGTTATTTGCCAGGAATATTTACATTAAGATACCGAAAGACTACTGATCTTCTCGACGACTCTATGTTTCTAAAATGTATATTTTTACGGAGGTTGTTTACGACACACGTGAAGTATAAAATAATGTACTTTCAAATACATAATGTCACCTTGATATAATATTTATTGAACGAAGCACAATTAAATGCTCGTTGCAGTTTTTCTCACGGTCTAATACTAACCTAACGTCATCGCGTCAGCGAAAATTGTGGGCAAGTGGCAAGTGTTTTAGATTACGATTTTGCGACGCACAGTCTAATGAAGCGCCTGGATTCATAGAACCTATGGTTTATCGACGATAGCTTCTAGGAAACCAACGATTTTCTTTCGACGCTAATGCCTTTTTCCGTACATGTAACACGGAAAAAGGTACCGGACTTCATTCACGGGAAAGTTGAGGACGTAGTTTGTCGCTTTCCGTCAAAATGGATCTACTTATGGTTGCGTAGCATTTTACGTTAGCTGAGCTGATGACTAATCGTATAGTATTGTGAATGAAGGGAATTGGAACAGTACCTATTAGCAAAATAAGAAAGCCTAGAGAATAATAAATCACATTGCTTACATACTTATTCTTACATATCATAAAACAAAGTCCCCCACGGAATCTGTCCTTCTGTATGAATACGATAAATTCAAAAACTACCGATCGCATTTTCAAGCAGTTTTTTTTAACTAATGTAGGGGATGTGGACGTATAAAGTAAACCACTTGATTATCGTAAGGGTGAAGGGTTGGGAGAAGCAAATACGTCTGTGCGCAATTAATAGGTTTGCGCTTGACTGCTATCTCACCTGATGGAAAGCGACGATACGGTCGACGATGGAGCGCGCTTACCTAGAAGTAATCTATTCACTCTTGACTTAAAGATTTCCGGGTTTTTGATAATAGACAGAGCTATTCATGAGGAAGGTTGAAGTGTAGAATACAAGCATATTATAGAAAAGCAGAGAATTTCAAAGACTTCTATCTAACACTAGTGCGAAGCTGGGGTAGGTCGCTAGTGATATAATATCTACATTATATACGCAAGTAAGTGCAACTTACTTAGTTGTATCGAAGTGCAATGTAATATACACATATATCTAGATGGCATTGACCTCGACGTGAAAGTCGCTACATTATATACCTAGGTAAATGTAGAATGTAGATATATAGCCGTAGACCTAGACTAGGTATTTACTGAACGTAAACAATAGTTGCAACCAACAACGGTCAGGCTAATGATCAACTTTTTTTAACTGACTACTACGGTAATAATTCATTTTGACAGTCTATGTAATTACCTACCTATTTATGTGTTTGGATGTTCGATCGTAACTTATAGAGTGCTCATTAGATTATGATAAATTACATATGCTACGATCTATGGCATTATGATACACTGGGCAGATAAACTATAAATTTTAGTTAATTGCCAAATATTTGAACGCCCCATCTTCCCACGGGTGTTACACATCTTTGAAATTCTTGCCTTTTTTTTACTATAATATACATGTATACACCTAACCCTTTCTGAATCACTATCTATTGATAAAAACACAAGAAAATCCTTTCAGTAGCTGTTGAGTTTATCGCGAACAGATAGACGCGGTGGGATCCCTTTTTTTTAAATTTATGTACCTATAATATAAAAATATGTAAAGATAAGTATGACGCACTGGACAGCTAAACCATTACATTTTAGCTAATTGCCACACATTTTCTCTATTACAATGCAATTGCAATACTCTATTGCAGTATTGCACTTGCATAAACGGAAAAATAAGATCTTCTCTTGTCACAATTTCGTAACAATCTAGTTAGTGCTACAATATAATAACAAGAGTGTTGTTTACAGTACATACTATCCTTTTAGCTAGCTAAATATACTAAGGCCGGAAGTTGCAAGATGGTCTACATAACGTGTGAAAAAAGTTGAAAGAATGCAATTCGTATAACAGCACGAAACTAGAGGTAATTTTACACTAGCTGCCGACAGCGGCTTCGACCGCGTGAAAGTAAGAAATTGTCCCTATACTCTCAGGATATAAAGTATCCTATGTGCTATTCTCCCAAGTTTCATCGAAATCTGAAAGGATTTCCGTTTGCGCGTGAAGAAGTAACAAACATACACACACACTCACAACCTTTCCAATAATATTTGTGTGATAATAAGGCATTGCAGTGTTTATTAATTTTTGCGTTTATTTATAAAACTTGTAGCTCATTCCTTACTTTTATTGTTCCATTCTATTGTCTATAAGATGAAACACGTGTAAGGATGTACTCACTAAAATACCTACAAAGTATAATGGATGTATCCAAACAATGTACAATCGCTAATTAACAAAGTATTTAGAACGGTGCCCTGAAGCATATCCATGCATTTGCGCATCGGCATCGCCGTCTACGCACCGTAACTCCTCCAATTTGTATTATCCTTGCTCATTACGTTACATAATTAAACCTTTATTAGCCATTACATAATTGTTACATTGCAGTTACCAAAACAGTTTCAAGGGATTAAACGTAGAATGTATTATGCATTTTAGATTGAAAACATTCGCGATTGTTTATAAAGATTTGCGTTACGTTTACTTTGAGTAATTCTTTGTTTATATTTATAGAATATCTCATAAGTAATATCATCGTAATCTAGGTTGAATCAGCGTTGACAAGGCCACTGCAGTTATTACAGATGATTTGGTACTTTAACTTAAAATAAAATGCCATCAAAAACATAACTTATAAAAAAACCAAGGCACTCAACTCAGTTCTACCGTAAAAAGTTTTGAGATCCATCTAATACCAAGTCGGCTAATTTATTCAGTCCGTACTTAAGAGACCTATATGAGACTGACTTGTCAATCGGACTAAACAATCTAATTTAATGTAATACATATTAACAACATAGTGTTTATACAATGCCTGCTTGGTAACTGAAAATTCAGGCTTTCGTATCAAAGTTCAAACACAACAAAGTTATAGGGGATCGAAAATGGCCTGAACTGTTTCGAGAAAATAATGGTACGACCGTGCCACATTTTTGCTTGCCTTGGTGTGGGCACTGCCGTGCCCCCTAATACGATTACAAATTTACAATACAAATGGCTTTCTAGGCAAGCGTGCTCTATCGTTGATCACATCATCAGGTAAGATAGTGGTACAATGCGAACCTATCCATAATAATAAAAAAGGGATTGTTCCAAAGAATTATCATGACTCTGGAACGCAAAGGCCGACTGAAGTGGGTTTTATTCAATAAAAGTCCAACACTTCCTTTCGATCCTTAGAGAGCGAGAGACGTTACTAGATATTTCACCACCTCAAAAAAAAGTGGACTTCTTTCAGAGTGGTTGATAATTCACCCCTTTTGAATCCACTTCTTTTCTGCTCAGAAGCCAGGCCCAATTATTTAAATACCGTGAGTAAGGATCCATTTTTACCCGACTGCAAAAAGGGTTATGTTTTTCGCGCGTATCTTGTATGTAATATATTCTTTATTACCTCATATCTTCCAATCCGCTAAACAGATTTTTATAATTAACACTTGATAAGAACACTTGGGTTATCAAGACGAATCTATCGTTAGATTCGTCTTGATAACCCAAGTGTTCTTAGAAAGGTGACGTAAAAAAAAAAACAACATATCGACTGTGAGATGCTATATGTTAGAGTAAAAAAAAATATTTTTTTTTTAAATTCTGCAATATGGGTGTCAAATTAAAGGGCTTTTCATGAGGATTTCAAAATGGTATGTCATGACCATATTAAAAAAAGTACAACAGGAAATCTATGTTATTTATTTTGTACTGAGGCGAATGCCTAGGTCGGTTTTTGAACTTTATAGTGATTTTACGTCTAAAATATAGTGAATAAATAGTGATATTATAATAGTAACTAAAAAGTGTAAAAAAAAAAAATTAATTAAAAAAAAAACCCGACTGCGTAAACAAGTTCAGTCCACAGTTCAACAACAGTCGGGACCCACATTAGATAGAATGATTTTATTCTAGATTATTTTAATGGGTCCCGACTGTTGCTGAACTGTGGACTGAACTTGTTTACGCAGTCAGGTTTTTTTTTTTTAATTTTTTTTTTCCTGCCGAAGTTAAGTGCCCCAAAATTTGCAGTCAAAATGACGTATGAAGAACAGGCTTTATGTGGTTTACTGTTTCTTTATGACCAACATTTTTTTTCATTTGGCGATGAATTTCAGTATAGTTTGTCTGTTAAAAGAATTTACTTAAATTCTTTTTTTTTTGTTTTGCCTTCAATCAGTCTGTTGACTATAAGCAAGTGGGTGAATGTTTATTAGCGATTGAGGCCTAGATTCTTTAGTCCGTTGCCCTTCTTGTGTCTGGTTATCGAGGACGTGCCCTTTTTTTTAACCTTCTTTTTGGGCTGTTCGAATCCTGAATTAAGTCACGTGCCAGTGGATTGGTGTGACATCTCAGGCACTCCAGGTAAACGCTTTAAAAAAAATTATCGAAAACAATACTTACCGTAGGAAAAGATCCGATTGCCAGTAACTGGGACGCTGTTGAGAGCACCTATATGGTTGAGGACAGCACACCGGTAGCCGTGGCATTGCGAGTAGTGTACGTAGGTCCTGATGTACACGCTCTCCGACGTGTTGCCGATGCCGGGACAGATCGCGACCGTCACGTCATCTGTCGGAAAAAAGGAAAACATATTAGTAAAGAGTGTAGTAAAAAAAATATGGATGGTAAAGAAGAAGTCTTATAACATTCATATTTTTCGTACACGAGTCAAACTCTTCAAGTTGAAGAACTTGAGTCTACTCGTACACAACGGTTTTTCAGATGAAGAGTCTCCTTCATTTATGAATTGGGGGAGCTCATAAAACTGCCAACTTTTAAAAAGTCGGGATAATAAGATGCAGGAAAGTTTAAATCAGATGAGAGACGAGTGGAGGTGACCAATAATGTCTATAGAGTAAAAGGACTTCTAAACTGGCGATTTTATCTTGAATTTATGTAAGATAAAGGTATGTAAAGCAAAAAAAAAAAGCAATAACAAACAGCAGGCAAGATACACACAAGTGAATCGTTAATGTTCTTCGAATTACTTCCTCCTTAACTGACTTGAATTCTAAGCCGTATCAAGGCCCATCGGCAATCTGTGCCATTGGTTTACTTATACTCAGCACTTAAACAAGCAATTTATTGTAAAAACTAGTGTTCGATAAGTTCAGAAAAAAAAACTAAGTAGTTTTTTTTTTCGTTTATGGTTTTTTTTTTACTAATAAATTGCGAAGAAGAATCGCCAAACGTAAGTCGCAATGAGCAGGGCACATTGCTCGCAGAACAGAAGGTCGATGGGGGCGAAAGGTTCTGGAGTAGCGACCACATACCTACCGGATGACGAAGCATTGTAAAGCCTCCCCACAAGGTGGATCGATGACCTAGTGAGGGTCGCGGGAATTCGATGGATGCGAGACACACAGGATCGGGTTATGGCGACATTTAGGAGAGGCCTATGTCCAACAGTAGACGTCTTTCGGCTGAAATGATGGTGATGATGAATAAATTGTGACACTATCGGCATTATCTGTTATGATGATATTTTACACTAACTCCTATAATAAACCATTAAATACAGATACCGGCACGGATCTTGAGCGCTGGCTTCAAGTTGCGCAGAAGTCAAATATCGGGCCTAGATAGTGGTATGAAGTAAGACGCGGGGGCGGGGAGTGTCAGTGATTGGCTCGCCGCGCCATCGTGTCATAGACGTCACTCGTTGACGTGATTCGTTCCCTGCGCTTTTTATTTATTTTTGAAGATAAGGGGCTCTGCATCTCCCGTAGTGTAGGGGATGTAGTCACTGCGACCTAAATGATCTAGGTATTGTGACTCGCCACCTATATATGTTATAGTAACTCTTTTAGCCCCGGAGGCTTCCAGGAAATTTAGAATACTCCTAGCTTTTAGAGTTTTAATCTCCTCCGGGTGAATAATGTGGGCCCGCATTCACACAAAAGGTGCTTAGGCGTCTCCCTCTCATGATTGCAGTACCGACAAACATCAGTGTCACTCAAGCCCCTGTTCCATGCGCTTGCTGCATGTATGGAATGCGCAAAGCGATCCCCACTCTGACGCCGAGCGCTAAAGATTTGTGCCGGTACCTATACAAACATTCATAGACCTATGCTGTTGATTGAGCATGAGTGCCACATTCCGCTAGTACCTAAATGTAGCAATAACTGACTGGATGTTGAAAATAATGAGCGGCCACTATCCCCCTGCCTAGAGTGTCCGTAAGCACCGGTTTCCGCCCCTCGTCTCTTACAACTTCCGTAGGTGGTCGCAGACCGACGACAAACAGATTATAATCTTTTTCCTTTACGACAGCTTGGAAACAACATTCGCAAACAATTACATTATTCTCGAATGCGTTTTTATGTATCAGCAGCGTTATCTATTACGTATACACAACGTACAACATACGATATCGATATTACATGATTAGAAGATTCAATTTGTGCGCATAACCGGTGACTAGACATATTTCAATGTATAACACATTACCTATCTACAACAAAATATATAATATGTACTTTGTTGTATCTCATCTTTGCGGTAATCCATTTAATTAATAGATATTATATGTATTTCCGAACTTTCTTTTAATGTATCATCGGTGAAATAGGACTTCGAACGTTCTATTTCACCGATGATACATTAAAAATCCTTTTAAAAATATGACTTTGAAACAATTTATAGGGATCATAACGTCATCATGGCAACTGAAAGACGTGTACTGTTTCATAGGCCTTCCCTAAGCGTTGTGTTGTGTTGTGAGGCGTTGTGTGTTGTTGTTATTTCACCAATCCATCGTTCCACCTTACACTATTCACCATAGAGGATTTTTTTTGGGTTGACAAATATAAACTCCTTCTGCTCCGGATGGAGCGAGAGGGAGTGTCAGTTTTACTGACTAAAACCCACCGTGTTCCTTTAATTGCCCTTTATGTTCAAGGGTTTCGGTAATTTTTTTGAACTATATCTTGCAGCCCTGTATTGACCCTAATATAGATGGCTATATGGCCAAATGGGCCTATAGCCTTGGACTATGGTATTCTAGGCTATTAGCCCTTATAGTCATGATAATAAAGATCATGTATGTATGTTGGCACGCCGACCGCAGTAGTGTGCCCGTAATGCCAACAACCGCGAGAAATAGAGAGACATCGCTTGACATGCCGCAGCCTTGGAGGCAACGATGGCGGCGCGCCGCAGTCCTGTTCATCAACAGCCACGACCACTCTGACAAGAGTGCCCAACTAAGAAGAAGATGTTTGTTGGGCCGGTGTCCACAACTGCACGTCAAAAAGCGCGTAAAGGGCGACCATGGACATAAGAAAGGAGGACCAAATATGTCATTCGATCCACCTCAGCTCCTCAAGGAAGGCCATTCGCGTCTGGTGAACTTTTCTAATAATATAATATAATAATATTCCACAAATATCACACAACGCCGTCTAGTCCTAAGCTAAGCAGAGCTTGTGTTATGGATACAAGACAACTGATAAACATACTTAGATATCTCTAAATACAACATATAGATAAATTACACCCAGACACAGAACAAATGATTATGCTCATCACACAAACATTTGTCCTGGGTGGGAATCGATCCCACGACCTCTGGCATGGCAGTCAGGGTTACTAACCACTAAACCAACAGGCCAGTCGAACTGATCATTTCGCGAATGTAGTTCCATATCCCCATTGTTACCTAGAGGGAAATTGTACACGAGTTTTGTCGCTGGGTACAATTTTCCTCGCGTGACTAGAAGTGTTTCCATTTGCATACTAATTTCGCATTACATGGCTGTAAAAGGTTTATGATTTCTGTAAATGATTGGTACCTTATGGTTCTAGATACATATATTAACTACAGTTGTAATAAAAACTTTTTACAAAAAAAATACAACCGACTTTAATGTTAAAAAAACACTGAAAAGTGCAAAATAACTTAATTTCGGAAGGCGGTGTTTCTATTGTAGTTTTGTCTCTTCGTTATTTAACACCGACTTCCGAAATTAAGTTATTTTGTACTTTTCAGTGTTTTTTTAATATTGAAGTCGGTTGTATTTTTTATTGTAAAAAGTTTTTTATTTTACACTTTTTAGTTATGGTACCACCACTAAAAAGTACCTCTCAGTCAAACTTAAATACCTTATAGCCAAAGAGCATCTCATAACGATTTTAATACTCCCAAACACGTTTAGATTACATTAATTTACCTTCTGGCTTCATCATCAGATCAGTCCGATACATCCCCTCCCCCTCTTCCTTCAGCCAGTCATCGACTACACGTATATACAAAGCAATTTTACTTGTTACGACAGTGCTGCTGTGATTCTATGAGGAGTTCTGTGCCATATCTTCGAAGTTCATGATCAGATCATAACAATATTTCAATGGGACCAACTTGGAAGCATAACCTTTCAATCAAAAAAAGAATTTTCAAAATCGGTCCACAATTGACGGAGATATCGGTGAACATACATAAAAAAAAAAACATACATTCAGCCGAACATAGCACCTCCTCCTTTTCGAAGTCGGTTAAAAATCTCTGTATGTCTGTGAACACAGTATGTAACTCACATTACACACGTCATAATTTTCTTGGAATATGGAACCATCTAATATGATAATGAGACTTATTTTTTACCTCAATTAGGAATTGGCAAGAAGTGGCTCAAAGTCAGGAACAATGGAGAGATGCCTTTGCCCAGCAGTGGGACAGTATAGGCTAGACATGTATAATAACCTCAATTGTTTGAAAGTCGGCATAATAGCTGAAAATTTCTCTCAGACTTCTGACTCACTTTAAAACTTCCTGTTATGATAAGGACCTGATAGTACTGATAATGGTTATGTACATTTTGAAATTATGTGACTAAGCCGCTTTGATGTTTCTTGACAGGTTTATCAACTTCACATAAGTATATTATTAGCATGTAGGCACAAGTTTTACGTGAATTTATTCGCTGTTATCGCACAGAACTGAAAACCGATACGACCATGCTACTGATATAAATAATTAGGTATATGTTACAATATGACGTGATATTATATTTTGCAATATTTCATCACGAGTTCTAGTTCTCTACAGCCCTGTGAAACAGCCTTTTTGGTCGAGACTAGTATCGCAATCACGACTTCTAAGCGTGGGGTTCTAAATGCGATATCAAGGCTGACACTGCGGAAAAACACTTCAATTTTTCCGTTTGTACCTTTATATTAGCACTAGCAGCCTGGATTGTCTTGATTTATGCCCTGTAAATGTCAATAAACTCGCCCCTATATCGGCCTACTTAGAAAGATCATCCTATTTGAAAATTACTGGCAAGATGTGAGTATTCTATACGTATTATATCGCCATATATTTCCTAGAACATTGGCGTCATATTATTAAAAAACTAAACCATGAAACTAGAAAAAAATCTATATAATAAACCGGTTAAACAAGCAGAACCAAGTCGAACAATAGGTACCTTGATGTTGCAAGAGATGAACCAATCGAGTGGAAAGACTGTCGCGATTTGCGAGTTGCCTACACATATCATACAAATGTTGCGTTCAATTGGCAAACTATGATTATGATAAATATATAAATAAAAATTTTAAACGATGCTCTTGTAATAAAAAAAATTGAGGGTACCGTAAAAACTTACCTATGAAAACAGTTCAATTTCCGAATTGAATTACGAAGATTTTTCCGAATCACAAATTTTTTTTGTAACTTAAGGGGCCGGCGACGGATGAATTTCCATACAAACGTAATACCACGCTCATTTGCAGTTGGAGCATATTTCCAACATATTATGATGATGTTCGGTTATAGACAATATTTATCTAGGTTCCTACGTCTTTCTTTTTAAAAAAAACAAAATGAAATTTAAGCGAATTGTATTTCGCACTTTACAGCGTAAATGGCAAAACATGCCATTTGGCTTTTCCTGTATTAAAAATAACAATATTTCTAATATTCTCGACGTAGGAACCTAGATAAATATTATCTATAACCGAACATCATCATAATATGTTGGAAATGTGCTCCAACTGCAAATGAGCGTGGTATTACGTTTGTATGGAAATTCATCCGTCGCCGGCCCCTTAACCACAACATAGTTTTCAGATTTTTTTCTATACTTGTGCTACAAGACCTTACTTTATACCAAATTTCAGGACTCTTAGTTAATGAGAAGTGTTGTATGAATTTTTATTCCCTCGAGTGTCGAAATAGACGTTTTTTTGCGACATAAACGGCCGATCTTTTTTTTTTTAGTTAACTTATAAGTTTGATACCAGTTTGATGTTTTCACAGCTTCATATGGGCACGCCACAATCATGGCGGTAAGTCCCCTCTTTGAGGCGTGGCTGGAAAGACCTCATGGCGTCCTTACCTTCCGTATGACGCAGGTCCTCACCGGACCTGGTTCGTTCGGGAGGTTCCTGCACCGGATTCGTGCGGAAGTGACGGCCGGGTGTCGCCACTGTGCGGAATGCCCGGAGGACACGGTGGAGCATACAGTCGAGGTGTACCCTGCTTGGGCGGCGGAGACCTCTCGCGCCGGACCTTGGTTGAGCCCATGGTCCGGAGCGAGGAGGAGTGGCAGGCGGTCGCCGACTTCTGCGAAGCAGTAATGCTCGCAAAGGAGGAGGCCGAACGCATCAGACAAAATAGCGTCCTCGCCGCCGCCGCCGGGATTCTGATGCCGTATCTAACACCGTAGGCGCGGGCTTGCGGACAGTGAGCAATGGGTAGCTCGCTGTCCGGCCGTCCGGTAACTTTCCGAACCAAGCCCAAGTCGTCGACGGCGCGCACTGTTCCCGCGCGCCTCAAGGAGTTGTCAGCAACAGCAGGGACCCAGCCGGGTCGAAGTCTACTGAGGCCAGGGTTATCCGAAAGGGAGCTCGAGCCCCGGTATGAAGGCTAGAAGGAACGGGGTGGGTCTTTTAGTCAGTAAGAGTCTGACACTATCTCCCGGTCCGCCCAAGAGCAGGGGTTGTCATTGGATGATTTTTCCCACCATAAAAAAAAAGACCTGAGTATATGGTTTTAATTTCAACTCGATACCTTCACGCGTACCCAAGATAAATGGTCTTGACAGACAGACAGATGGATGGACGGACTGACGGACAAGAAAGTGATCCTATAAGGGTTCTGTTTTTCCTTTTCGGGTACGGAACCCTAAAAAGAAAAGCCATTTTTCAAAAACGGAGATTGTCGCTTACGTTGTCATCCTCAAAAGGCTCGATATAATTTCAGTTTTTCCAAGTGAACGCAATTTTTTTATGACGAGTTTGTGACCTTGCACTGTTCATTTACTGGAGCTTTATATTATGTATTGTTGTGACGTAGGCAGAAATCAGCCGGTACGGTATTGTTATTGTGTGATGCCGTCACGCCTATTATAACTCCCAGTGGAAAGGCGTGCCTACTTTCAAGCAGCTACGCACACTTGGATTCAGCTATCTACACTTCACATTGTTGCCAATGCGATAGGAATCTTCAAAGCAGTTATTTTGTTATGATTACTCGGAAACCAGCAGGAAAAAGCCTTTCGCCCGGCGATAAATTTTCGGAAATTTCACTAAACTTGAGAAATATTTTCAAAGCTTTAAAGCCGTGTACGCCGTACGAACTTTGTTGCGTTGCATAATACGCAAAAAGGTTCGCACGTGTGTACCGCTATCGAACATCGAACACTCTGTTTGTCAAACATTTTTGCGGCGATCCTGTTAGTATGTTTTGTATAGACGGTGTTTTTCATGAATCAATGCGAACACCAAAAAACTTTTCACTACTTTACAATCGACCACCTCCAACGACGCCGCTATTAAGAGAGATCACGACTGGTGTGCGCGAACTCAATTCGAACTACATAATGTTCGCATTCGTGTTAGGTATTAGTTATGTTCCTGATCGCACGTGCGTACACAGCTTAACATTGGAACATACCTTCATGCTCGTTTCCAACTGGTTCGTACAGATCATAGGTGAGGGTAGACTTGTCAGGCAGCACCAGCGAGACTCGGCCGCCTATAGGCCAGGGGCAACGGACACGCCCGATTAGACTGTGCAGTATCGTCTGGACATGGCCGCTGAATCCCCACAGTCGCGTCGGAATGTAGCTGAAACAAAAGGGCTAGCTGAACAACCTGTTGGACTGAGGCTAACTAAAGGTGCTCCCTCACCGGAAGCATTCGCGTGTAATGTAACGTTACTTACGTTACAGATTTGAGCATTACATCAGTGAAGGAGGAGAACCGGGCATTACAATGCACACCTTGTAATAATACAAAACGGGTATATACATCAGTGAAGGAGGAGAAACGAGCATTATAATAAACACCTTGTAATGATACAATGGGTAATATCTTGATGGGTACAACTTGTAACACCAGTGCGCCATGCATTACACGCGAATGCTTTCGGTGAGGGAGCACCTTAATAAGGTTTTTGATGTAATTTGTTAAGTATGATTGGCGCTTGAATTTTTATAGAGTTCTAAAATCACAAATATTCGTCATGTATTTTTTACAAAAGTTTCGCCGCCATTCGATATGTGTAGGAATCTCGTTACAATATGTGAATTTGTAAGGGACGAATATCGCCTTTTGGGCAATCATAATTTGGTCCTCAGGTAATTGGAAGATTCCGATTACATAAGGACTTACGGTTTCATGAGAAGTATTTGTCAACCTATTTTTAATCAGTGATTCAACAGTACCTATGTAATTTACTCTAGCTATGAGTCTAGCTCTAGCATGAATCATTCATTATTTTACGTGCTCTCAAGGCAAGGAGTTTTTGTTCCACGTGCGGACGATCGATCGATTGACCTATAGTTATTACCATAGCCTAGATTCTATAATTCACTTTATCACTCAATCTTTGTTTTAATTGGCTGAAAAATCTGATACCTACCTATAGCAAGATTTTTTCATAGTTTAAACTCTCAACACTTACAATATGTTTGTAGACAAGCAGCATTACTTGGATTAAGTGAGTCATATGGAACGTAATTCAATGCCATTTGTATCAGTCATGTATTTTGTTGTTATTTATAAACTAAATATTGTATGTATTGATTCATATCAGGATAATAGTAAGATACCTCAATGACGACATACGAAAATGTATTGTCCAAGGTTCCATAATTATGTTAAGTAGCTATGATCAAGTATCTCAAGTATATACAGTTACTACTTGACCATACTTTAACAATCTTGATCTTTTTAAAAGAATTGATATTGACTAGTTAGACTAAGGGTTGAGCTACTGCCCACCTATCGTTGCCGACCGCCTCGTCGATTCCGCCTTTTTGATCGCATTCGCGCTCTTTCTCGCTCTAGTGAATGGCGGTTCCAAATGATAAAAAAGGATAGAAGCATAGGAAAGTGCGATTCTGTGCCAACTGTGGATGTAACTCAAGACTAACTAAGAAAAGTCATGAATATAATTAATATAATTTTTGATCAATCATCAAAAATAAGAATCTTATTAATATAATTTTTAATCATTGTCCTTTTATGTATGCCATGTCCAGACAAAGGTAAAAAAAAAACTTTAATAAATAAACACTAATAGTAGGCATAAATAAAACTATTTTTAAATAATACCTAAATATTTAATATTCTAATTGCTTCTAATAAATTGCTTAATACTACCTACTGTATATTTAAAGTAACTAGACGATAATGTAATGCATATGGATCATTATTGACCAAAACAATGCTGTTACGATTCAATGAAGCAATACTGATTTCAAGGTTGAGTTAGTGAATGAGTCAAGATTGTTTAAATACCCATTGACATCAGGGTTAATTTGTTAATAGGTGTAGGAGTTACTATTAACATAACTAAGAATATAATTATGCACATAATAAATGTATGAAGATGTTTATTTGTTTTTATTGTGTGTTTACTGGATTTTTAACCTTTTTGAAGAGTACTAAGATCAAAGTTGTCTAAGAATTCGTTTTTGTAATATTGAGTACCATAATCAATGCTGGTAATATGTATAGCTGTTCCCCTGATCATGTGACTTGATTCTTTTAAATTGCCTTGATTGTTCAATACTGCAATTTTGCAATCAATTCCTAACTGTAATGATTTATTTGCTCAAATATGAGCAACTTGCTGTGTCAATCTACTAATGGTCATATTTTTTATGGTAGAAGTCATCAAATGACTTCTCCTGCTCTAGGGCAAAGCAGAAGACCGTGTCAGAATTTTACTGACTAACACATTGCCTATGTTTTTTGTCCTTTATGGTTGATATGGCCCCAGTAGGCTTTGGCCCTGCAGGGTCCTGCTGGCCCCCTATGGTCTTGCTGACATCTGTTTCAGGTGCATGTGGAACACTAAGTGCTGACGACAACTGTCCAAAAGCCCACACTTACAATGGATCTACAAATGATCTAAGTATTGAATATAGATTATTTAGATATTGGTGACACTCTCATTTATTATTACTCGACCTTTTTCTTAACTTTTTAGTGTCAAATATGTACTTTATGAGTTGTTTATGTTAATATTTTCCAGGTATTGTACAAATATAATACATACAATGTAAATCTATCATCAATATCAGTCAGGTTTTTCATGAATATTTAACACATTTCACCCAAGTTAATGAACTGTTGACACAAATATCAAATGTTTGTTCATGATTATAACATGGAAAGGAATTTCTTTTTTAGATTTTCTTTTTTTTTTAAATTGGGTAGGCTGTGATGGAGTATTTTCTAATTAAAGATAATCCTGACATCATAATCTTATAAATGGTGTTCAACAATTACACAAGTTATGCAGTCATCTGTGACTCACATAGACAAAAAAAAACTACTTACATTTTTTTTAAACCATAGCCAATTTGTAGATGTTACTAGAATCTAATTAGAAATCTAGGAAAAAAACAGGCACTTTCTCAAGTCTGAAGAAAGATTGAGCTCTGATTTTTGGCTTGTGGCCATGAGCACCAGGAGAGCATTCTGGCTTTTAATAAAATATAAAAAAAATATAAGAAAGGCTCATTCTTATTTTAATAAATATTAGAGAAACAAGCATTTCTACAGCAAAGTGCAGAAATGTTCAAGCTTGCTATGCACACTCTTGTATATTAATTTATCTTTAGTTTC
This sequence comes from Mythimna ferrago, assembly GCA_910589285.2. Classification (NCBI taxonomy): domain Eukaryota; kingdom Metazoa; phylum Arthropoda; class Insecta; order Lepidoptera; family Noctuidae; genus Mythimna; species Mythimna ferrago. The sequence goes on along the minus strand of OU342683.1, from coordinate 9,842,192 downwards.
CAGGTTTTTCTGCAATTCTGTTGGTTTTTATTTTTTTAGGAGGAATTAACTCTTTTAAGCTTTACCACAGAGTTAATTCCTCCTATTTAGACGATGCTCTTTATTGAAAATAGGCATGCCAGTGCTCATGATAGTATGAGGAATGTAGTAAGTAATAATACAGAATAAGTATATTTTGATTTATCATATTACTACTGTTGTCAGACTTACACACTTTTGTAAATAAGCCTTTTAGCAAGGCCAATACTAAAATAAGCTGGTCCAAACCAATAACATGTGTCAATAGATTCACAACAAAACATGATTCATTTGGGCTAGAAGCTAGATGCTGTTTTATAATGAAGGTGCCGTATCCGGCATCAAATAGTTTATCAAGCTTATTTTAACACCACCAATAACTATAAAAGCAATAAAAATGGATAACATATCACTATTATAATAGTGATAATGTACACTAATGTACAGGAAAATCTATTTACAAAGAAATTTAGCGAGATAAAAACCGTGACACAAAATTTACGATTCCCGTGGTAACTACCTATTATGAGTAGATAACATACCCTTTTCACAGTATCAAATTGAAAGTATCAATGACATCAGCAAGCTAGCCTCATGCGTGGACATGGGGATGTAAATAAACGAAACATTAAATGAAAACAAATAAGATTGCAATAAGAATACTTACGGTTCATTCAGGAAAGGTGATATAAACAAGATGTTCTCAATAAAACTCCTATCTCTCCCATAAATCACTGGTTTTTGGGGCTGACTATTAACGTTCAATATTCTAAAAAGTACACATAGGATGACCGCGATAACTGCTAGCAGGACTGTCGACATTTTGATGAAATTCTATCGGACTCCAATCGTTGCGTTCGATAGTAGGAAGGGAATTTTACATAATAACGACAAAACCGTATTCCTCGATCTGCGAGGAAATAACAAACATCCACCCGCCGCACAACACACTGAACACACTATAGACAGACTAAAAAGAAAAAAAAATTACACAACTCACGAGTTCTAGAACCCCAGTTCAAATTTAGTCCTATTGGCTAAACTCGTAACTGTCATTTTCTGATTGGTTTAGTAGCGTCAATGATACCTTGCTATTGGTTCTAACTTACGTCACTGAGGAATAAAACAGCGATCAATCAGAATGATCAGAATAATTGAATGAATGAAAATAGAGCTGAGCAAATCACAAGTTCGCACGGCAGAAGTACAGAATAATTAGAGGGGATCACTCAATTATAATTTATGAAAATTCTTACTATAGTTTAGTATGTTTTATTAAACCTACAAACGTTAGATACAACCACTGATACAACTGATGAAATATAAGTACCTCTGAAAATAGAAGCAATTAAATCAATGATTTCTTTTGTGTTTTCCACTCTTGTGTGTAAGTATATATTTAATATCTTTGGTGTAAGTGAACGCTCGGTGAACGCACCTACAGTTTTTAGGGTTCCGTAGTCAACTAGGAACCCTTATAGTTTCGCCATGTCTGTCTGTCTGTCTGTCTGTCTGTCCGTCCTCGCTTAATCTCTGTGACCGTTAGCACTAGAAAGCTGAAATTTGGTACCAATATGTATATCAATCACGCCGACAAAGTGGTAAAATAAAAATTGGAAAAGAATGTTTTATTAGGGTAGCCCCCCTATATGTAAAGTGGGAAGTGATTTTTTTTTAATTTTAACCCTAACGTGTGATATATTGTTGGATAGGTATTTAAAAATGAATAGGGGTTTACTAAAATCATTTTTTGATAATGTCAATAATTTCGGAAATAATCGCTCCAAAAGTAAAAAACAATGTGTGTCCCCACTCTAACTTTTGAACCATAAGTTTAGAAAATATGAAAAAAATTTGAAAAGTAGAACTTTATAAGGACTTTCTAGGAAAATCATTTTGAACTTGATGGAAAGAACAGTTTTTGTACAAAAAAGACAAAAAGCTGCTGCGCCCGCGCACCTCTTTTATTACGACTCGCAAATCTCAATTATTACGCGAACATTTATTGTTTTTATGTGGACTATTGTATTGTGCTGTAACTGTTGTGTGTTTCTCCTGTCTGTTCTCCTTCTGATTCTGTGTGTGTACATCTTGTGTATGGACCTAGCGCAAGTAAACAGTGAGTACTAGAACATTCGAGACTTTTATTTTCGCTCACCCGCACTCACCGCTACACACGTAAACTTATACCAAAGGTTCTACAAAATAATTTCTGGACTAAGTTTGTAGTATAATCATATATGCAAGCATTTTTTAAACTCATAAGTGGGTACACTTATTGTGACGGACGGGAAACTACGGAACCCTACACTGAGCGTGGCCCGACACGCTCTTGGCCGGTTTTTAGTTGTATCAATATTCATTTAATTTTGCATGTCTCACGGTAGCATGTATTTGGATCCTTCCACCATATTTTTGTACGGTCTACATTCATAGCAAATAAATTATTTAATTTTTTTAATTTGGTAACTATGGTAACTCTAATCTCGATCGGAAAGTAGCGACATCTATGAACTATTTAAAATCCTGCATCGAGTTAGGTTATAGGTACGGATCTTGAGCGCTGGCTTCAAGTTGCGCAGAAGTTAAATATTCGGTCTCTTTAGTGGTGCGACGTGAGACGCGAGGGCGGGGAATGTCAGTGATTGGCTCACCGCGCCATCGTGTCATAGACATCACTTGTCAGAGTATACATATAATCACTACGTTCTATCACTCGTGATTCGTTCCCTGCACTTGCTGCATGTATCTAATAACGATGACGATTGGCTCGCCTATGTATGGAATGCGCAAAGCGATCCCCGCTCTGACGCCGAGCGCTCAAGATAAAGGCGCGTTTTCACTATAAGAGTACTCTCGGACCGAGTGCGCTTATACGAGCCAAATCGTATAAGAGCCCTCTCGGAATTTGGTTTTCACACGGTTTTGATTTTATAATAAAGTTGTGATTGTTTCCGTACAAATAAGATGACGACTGATCTGTTAGGGCCGTTTTATCCATTAGGCACTTTAGGCAACTGCCTAGGGGCCCCGCCAGGTTCAGGGGCCCCGCGCTTCAGGAAAAAAATAGACTACATTTTATAAACAGTAAAAATATAATTCGATGAGCAATCCTAGCATTGGATTATGCGAAAAGCTGTCAACAGACGGAGTTAATAAAACACAATCTTTCATTAGCAATGTGTAAGTGCAGAGCATATTCATTGGCTTTTGTTGATAATTTTGTTTATATTAATTTACATAATATAAAATTGAATTGAACGAAACATAGTTCGATATTTTACTATACGCCCGTGTACAGCATTGCATATTTTTTAAATAAATATTTTTTTAATTTATAAAACAAAGATCTTCTGCTAAATATATTGTAGAATAATATATTTTTATAGGATTTTTAAAGGTACCATATTCTATGGCCACGCTACTTTCGTAAGATTGGCCGTACTAGTTCGTTCGCATGACCGGGACATTCCCCGATTTGTTCAATTCGTATCACAGACAATATTTTCGTACTATTCAATCGTTGACGACGAATTTCTTTGAGAGTTTTACGGCCGTGAAAAAAAGATAGTTTTACAGTTTGTGTTTGAAAACTTACGATTTTAGATCTTAGTATTGGATTTTTATATGTAAAGACTGCTTCGGGCTTCGAGAAAATCGATGAAACGATGAGAAAATTAAAATAGTGTAAACTAAAGTTTCATAAACTGAAGTTACAATTATTATATCAACGTAAGTTTTATTATTTTTTACATATTTTATTCACCTGATTACAGATGTAAGACCGGTTTAAAACTATACCAATATAAACCATTTTTGTCGGTTTAAAAGAAATTATAAGGGTTCGTAGTTGACTACGGAACCCTAAAAACATCGTAATTATGAATAAATTTATGTAAGACACAAAATATAATAAGAAGTCAGAAAAGGGTACGGGGGGCCTCGAGACGTGCATTGCCTAGGGGCCCCGACATGCATAAACCGGCCCTGTTACTCTAAGGTATTGAAATTGTGGCGGATATGTTAATGATGGAAGTGGAAAGTAATGAAAGAGAAAGAAAAAAATATAAAAGAAAGATTTGGACTCGGAAATGGATTTTAAAACGTGACCAACTGGGTGCTTCAAATAATTTTATTCGTGTTTCAACACTTCCTCACTACTCTTTCATCTGTGCTTCCTCAGCTTCATACAGTTCCACAAACCTCACAGTTTCACGTTCGGTCCATTTTTTCTTGACTTCTGTCTTAACTTTCTTACTTGACGCCATTTTGTTTTTATAAAATGATCAAAGTCAACTCGTAAAAATAGAGCTGAACACGAGTCCACTTCGATCGCATGCCAACATCCGAGTGTGCTCGGATTATGTGTTTACATAGTACGAGTAATAATCTCAAAGGGTTTAGGCAGCGTTTTCGTTGAAAGCTCCCAGACGGCTTATATTTTTTTCCCCGACATCTTCAACAAATATCGTTAATGTACACAGAAATAAATACAAAAACATAACAAATTATATACTAAACGCTTCCTCGAGAGTCATACTATCGAGTGATGAAAACCGCTTGAAAATCGGTGCAGTAGATTTTGAGTTTATCGCGAACAGACAGACAGACAGACGCGGCGGGGGACTTTGTTTTATAATATGTAGTGATTTTAACGATAATCCTTTTACGTACTTAATAAATATTAAGTTCTCCAATGATACGACTACATGCACACCGTTAAAGTTGAACTAGTGGCAGTACGCAGGTAATAATCCGATGTACGCGACGGGGACCGTCGCACACGACATACGCGCTTGATGTCCGTCGCGGGCGTCCGCTTAAGGCGTATAGTTCCTTGAACCACCTGGCCGAAATTATGTGAACGCAAAAAAAAAAAAAAAAACTGCATTTATTTGCGGCCAGCAGCGCCCGGAAAGCGCTTTAAATCCATTTTCTCTGCGAGATATTGATTGATTTACATATGCAATGTTCACTTTGAAGAATATTTAACCACCAATTTTTATGTGTAAAAATATTTCTAAAGGTCCAAGCCGTTTCGAAGGAGTAGGGAAAAGTTGCGAAAAGTTGCGAAATTGCTAAATATTTTTTTTTGACAAAACTATTAATTGCACGAAAAAATCAAATGTTGATATTATTGTTCATGAATCTAAAATAAACACATATTTTTTTCAAACCAATTGACCTAGCCGTTACGGAGGAGTAGGCCTCAGAAAATCACTGTTTTATGGCACTTTTCGGGCGCTTGGCCCTTAACGTAGTTCCGGCCCTAAATTATTACGATCTCGTTAAAATTAACCTATCCTATTGGTGGAAATCAGACATTCATAACCCATCTCTAGTGGAAGCGCACTCTACTGCACTGTAGTTGTAGCCATTGACTAATATATTTATACTAGCAGTCCCTGCAGACATTTGTCCTGCTGCCCGAAGGCTACGTCAGAAATTAAAAACTGAGATCTCGACTGCAGCGTCACCTACCGGTTCCAATTGTATTTTAAAAACTATAAACAGACCTACTCAAATATTCACACAGGTTTATCCAAATCGGTCAAGCCTTTCATGAGGAGTTAGGTGACAAACATACGTACAAAAGAATTATAAATTTAACTGAGATTCCAGCCTAACGCATAATTTTATAAGGTCAAGTAAATAAAATATTATTATCTTAGAAGAACATAATTTTATTAGAGAAAAAATGTTCATGAGCATAAAATAACTAATTACCAATAAATAACAAGAATGCGACAATTCCAAGACAAAAAGGAAATTCGCAATAATCATCAAAAAAGAAAACAAAGAGCCATTCATAAAAAGTCGTTGGTAGTTTCTAAACATATGCAAATATACCAATTCAACTTTTCATATTCAATACTTTATTCGAACACTATTAAATTATTGCGTACCGAGATTACGTAAATCTTAAACTAAGTACACTATAAAGAATTACATTTCTTTCATACATTTCTAAAAGTACCAAGTGTTCTTCTAAAACTTCCATGCAACGTCTTTAAAACCTAGACTTCATCTGGCTTTTGTGACATGTATACATAGGCTTTTTTAACATTTATTCGATAATACGATATAAGCTAAAATATACAGATATACATTTGTGATTCAAACAGTGAGCAACACTTGTATTATTAATTATCTATTATAATATCTATGAATATTTAATGTTAACTTAGAGAATCTGTAAGTCGTCATGTAAGGCATTGCTATGTGAATAAACTAGGCATTGCTGGAGCAGCGTCGTCAACTATCTAAATATAAATGTTATTTGTTGATAATCAGTTATTTACGTTATAATAAAACCATGTTATTATAACCATCGTTCACTACACCCAATACGCAATAAAACGTCCGTAGTATTATATATAAGTGGGACAATAAAACAAGAGATCAGAAGGAGATTATACATATAGATTATATGGACAATTTGGATTTCAGTTTGGATACATATTACAAGGAAGTCTTAAATTAGCAAAAAGCTATTTCTCAATTTGTAAAAGATTCTTATAAAAATATTATAGACAACTATAAATATATTGCATAACTTAGTGTCATATTTAGTGTACACGCCATAATGAAAAACTTAAATATAACAAGTAATGTTCTATAAATACCTAAGATAAGAGTCCATCCGATGTTCACCCACCAGCCTTCACGTATCAATAAATATCTGTACACACTCTTAATTATAAATGTTATAAATAGATGGGATATCAGATGGTGCACAAGTAATTAATTACTATGCCAATACTAAGCTTTTACTGACAAACTACATACAAAATAAAGTCACGAAATGGTAAAATAACACTAAAATTAATATAACAGTAGCATAAAATTAAATTGTGATGATATCCTAATACTAAAATATAATGGCAAAAATGAAATCCTCAGCTCAGCGCCTACTCTCTCGTGTACTGTAATCTTAACAACAACGTTACTATATTATTTGTATCAAATAAATGTTAACAAATGCTACCAAGTTATCTGCTATATTTCGATAAGCTTTAAAATATGTATTCGTAAGATCTAAAGAAAGTAAGAGCTAAATGAATTAAATTGTGCTGTGTTCAAGTTATCATCTGGATTCTTAAAATATGAAGTATTATGTTCAACATATGATGTGTATAAATATATTTCCTGTTTGGAGAACAACTAACATTTTTATAAGAAAATAACTAACATGCATCACCACTGCCGTACGATAAATTAAACATTTTACAACTTTAGAACTGGTAATGGATTATTCTGTCTTAAAGACAGGAGTGATTTTGATGTACGAGTCTGAAACTAATTTTGTAACTTACCACTTTTATAAGCTATACATGAATTGCAAAGTATCACATCAGTATGTTGACTAACTTAAGTTCAGCGACGATGAATGATTGACTTCGATCTAACAAACTTAAAGCTTCACATTAAATTCTGCAGAAGCATCCACCATACCATATCCTTGTTTGTGAAGTACAAAATATTGTCAATATTCGTACACAGATTACAAACTAAATATTTTCGTTTATTGATACATACAAACAGATAGCACCACCATTCCTAACAACCATTTACTTTGTTCACTCACACCTCAATTCTGAATTTACTCGAGTCCAATCTAGTAGCTACGCTGAACTAAAGGTATAAGTATGATTAGGGCTGTAGCTAAATTCGATCTATATAAAAGTTCCTTGTAAGGTTAATGCTAGCAGGATAGCAATGGGCGCGCGTGATGGGCCGCAGTGGAGCCGTGGAGGTGGGGTCAGCGTATGAGGCAGGTGAGACACAGCTCCGCTGACCCGATGCAGTCGTCGTGGCAGAAGGCACCGCATTTCTTACACAGTATCATGGCGCGCAGGTTGCACACGCACGCGTCGTCCGCGCCCACGCTGCGACACCGCGCAACGCTCTGAAAATAACGGAGTACTGATTAATATGAGCCATTTATTCTTAACTAACTGTACCCCGCGTCTTTGGTTACTGCTCCGCTTCCATGAGTCGTAGCGTGATGTTATATAGCCTATAGCCTTCTTCGGTAAATGTACTATGGTAGGTGCCAGATAACCGTCAAATAATGGTCATTGACCCTCCTACATTTGTTGACATTCTTAATTTCAAAAACGTGTACAGGTCGCGCGGTGAATTAAGAGCGCTCGGTGAAAGTAGTGGGGGCAATCGGCGCATGTGTACAATTGCGCACAGAAATTCTTAGTATGTTAGGATTTTATTTTTAATTTCGTATGTTTGAACCTTAGTAACATAACTTATAATAACACTAGTTTTTTCTTGTAATTTATCTTGTAAGTAGGTAAATTCGGAAAAATTTTAAATTTTAAATTAAAATAAAAAATAATAATTTCGTTAGTTTCTTTCTTAACGTAACAAATCACGTCGTAAACCATATTTCTGGCTTGCCGTTTTAAAACTATTTTTAACCATTTTTTTTTACGACTACGTATTACTAATACGGTAACACAAGCTGTACGCTACAGTACCTAAGTACAACAGTATCCAATGAGACGCGAGAACGCAACGCGGGAATTGAAGAGCGACTTAGATCTACCAATGACGTTTCGCCGTCGGCGCACACCCGCCCGCACGTCGCCAAATAGACCTTAGAATTGAATACTGCGCGTGCCCCTTCCACTTTTGCCGAGCGATCTTGATTCACCGCGCGACCTGTACCACGTTTATCTGGCGCCTTCTTTAAATATAACAATAAAAGATTTTTTGAATTCGAATCAATAGTTGCTGAGATTAGCACGTTCAAACAACAAGTATTTATACAATAGTATTTATACAATACAATAATAATTGCACTGATGAGTGTATCTTTGACTTCGCAAATTAACCCGATAGGCGCAGGCGCAGTTGCGTACGCGATAGCCCTTGTAATTAACTCACATAATATAGCACATATTAGGTTTGCGCTCTCGAGGTACACATAAAAATGCGCATTGGCATTTTAATTTAAACAGTGACATCATAGTAGATACCGACCACATTAGTATTCTGGTTTGCAGGTGGGGCGCTGGACGCTCGCGGCGCCACGTTTGGAGTCCTTTGCACTAAAATGTACTGACCCACGTTATTAGACCGATTCTCGTTTATCTGAAAAAATAAATGATATTATTTTTATTTGTCATATTATGCATACTTATCAATCTACACTAATATTATAAAGAGGTAGAAGGTAGTCTCTGAAAGTACTGGTCCGATTGCTAATTTTTTTTTACTGTTTGAACGCCATTTATTCCTGAGTGACATAGGCATATATTTTATACACGCGGGCAAAGCTGCGGGCAAAAGTTAGTCATTTATAAAATTGTATATTTTATTTTAAACAAAAATATTGGTAGGATAAGTAGGAATCTTTTATGGATATCTTTAGAAGTATAGGTCTGTTAAACAGGTATCTGCCAAACTGTTTGTACGTTACGGTAAGATGAACTAAACATGGTACCGGCGACACGCTTAGCTGACACCACGAAATGCGAGTGGCGTAGCCTTTTGGGAATTAGTTCACATGTATTTTCATTTGTTTTTCAAAAACGAGTAATATTTTTATACACAACATCTGTTAGACAGCGATTCCCGAGGTAACGATGCAGCGTAAGAACTTGACAGAAGGAGTTCGAGTATGGCAGCGATAGGGCCTGAACCCATTGTGCCGCTTCGCTTCGGACACCTACGCAATCTGGTAAGGAAACGCACCAGAGAACTACACCACAAACTTATGGGTTGGCCAAGGAGGCACTTCCCTCTATCGATGGCCTCTTCACGAAACAGGCCCTACGACAACCCTAAACCTCAGTTGAAACCTTCAATAAGCACCTCTCTGTCATAGGAGTTACAGAAAAGAGTGAGCTACTCTGCAGAGCCTGCTTGGAGGAGGACGAGACAGCAGCTTATCTGCTTCTAAGCTGCCCAGTGGTCGCAGGATAAAGGGCAAAGTACTTCGTAAACCCAGGTAACCTCCGTGAAATGGTTAGTAACACCAAGGCGCTGCTGGCCTTCCTTGACGAGCTAGGGAGTATTTAATGACACATTATTGTCTCACCCGTACGCAAAATATGCGCTTTACTCGTGGAGATACAGATACAGATACCAGCCCAAAATACAAATAGTCAAATGCATAGATCATTGCATTATAATTTTAAAATTTCATACCAGTAATCATTTTCGACACTGCTAAACACTGTTTTTTTTTTTTTATCTGTTATAAACTAGTACTTGACTGCGATCCCGCCTGATGGTAAGTAGTGATGCAATCGTTGATGGTGAGGCGCATTAGATTATTAAGAGCCTATTCACTCTAGCCTTGAAGACACCTAAATTATAATCAGACGGAAAGACCGCAGCAGGCAAACTGTTTCAGTCCCTCGAAGTACGCGGTATAAATGACGAGGCGAAACGCTTAGTCCGGACCGTAGATGTTTCAACAACGTAAGGGTGGATACTCGCCGTGCGTTGGTTTGTCCGATGGTAGAAATGAGATGGCGGAATCAAGTCATGCAATTCCTGTGCACACTCTCCAAAATGCAATCTGTAAAACACCGAAAGGCTGGCTACCCTACGCCTGTGCTCAAGGCTTTGAAGATTGGACTTAACCAAATCTGGATCACCAATCAGCCCCTTCGCACGCCTTTCCACCGAATCCAAAGCTGCCAGGTGGCACTTTGCAGCACCAGCCCATATGTGGCTGCAAAACTCCACACACGATTTTTTTTTTTTTTTTCGATGGGAAAAATCATCTTATAACAACCCCCGCTCTTGGGCGGAGCGGGAGATAGTGTCAGACTCTTACTGACTAAAAAACCCATCCCGTTCCTTCAAGCCTTCATACCGGGGCTCGAGCGCCCTTTCGGATAACCCTGGCCCCAGTAGACTTCGACCCGGCTGGGCCCCTGCTGTTGCTGACAACTCCTTGAGGCGCGCGGGAACAGCGCGCGCCGTCGACGACTTGGGCTTGGTCCGGACAGTTACCGGACGGCCGGACAGCGAGCTACCCATTGCTCACTGTCCGCAAGCCCGCGCCTACGGTGGCTGGAAATCGGGATCGGAATCCCGGCGGCGGCGAGAGCGCCGTTGCCTGATGCGGTCGGCCTCCTCCTTAGCAAGCATTACTGCTTCGCAGAAGTCGGCGACCGTCTGCACTCCACATACGATCGGACCTGTGCTTTGTATAACATTAAAAGCTGTCTCGGTGTGAAGTACCGCCGGACTTTTGCAAGAACGCCTAGTTTCCTAGCAGCTACTTTGGCTTTGGACTCAATGAACCGCCCAAAATTGAGATCGGAGGAAATTTCGACACCCAAGAGCTGAAGGCGGTCGGTACAATCCAATGATACATTCTGAAAAGTAGGAGCCGAGGTGAACGGGCTCCTTTTGGCGGTGAACAGACACGCCTGTGTTTTGGCGGCGTTGAATCCCACCAGATTGGTTTCGCCCCACTTGGAGACTGCCTGAAGCGAGATATTTGTACGCTGTACCATAGCCTCTCGTTCGGACCGGATTTGCTCTTTACTAGCCCGAGCACCTGGCAGGTATCTCTCTACAACTGTGCTATCATCTGCATACCCATAGATACCCGGCATCAGCAGATCATTAATATGCAGCAGGAAAAGAGTTGCAGAGAGAACTGACCCCTGAGGAACTCCGGCATTAGTCGTAATGGGCTCTGATGAGCATCCATCGACAAGATCGAAGAGACCGTTCTCTCAGGAAGTCTTTTACCCAGTTAATCAGACCAGGGGAAATGCCGTATGCTGGAAGCTTACTCAAGAGGCTAGCATGTCATACCCTGTCGAAGGCCTTCGAGACGTCTAAGGAGACAGCAATTGCTTCCCCATTCTTCTCGAGGGCCTCGCCCCACAAGTGGGTGGCATACACTAGTAGGTCCCCAGTAGATCGATTGCAGCGAAACCCTTACTGTCGGTCACTGAGGAGATCGTTACCTTCTAGGTATGCCATGAGGCGCGAGTTCAATACACGCTCCATAATCTTGCAGAGTTTGGAGGTTACCGAAATCGGCCGATAGTTGGTAGGATCGGCACGACTGCCCTTTTTGGGCACGGGTTGCACGTTGGCAAGCTACCAGGACTTGGGCACTAATCCAGTCCTAAACGAGAGGCGACGAGGTGGTATATTACTCATATATATACGAAAATTTGACGGATACGGATCCGTCATAACATGTATATACGCGAAGTTTCATAATCATAACATCCTTGCCACACATCTATCTTATATGCGATCTTTTTCAAAGTCCAACATACTGACCCATACAGTATTAATTGTTATTAATATTTTTTTTCACAGTCTAATAGCTTGAGGGTCATCCGTGGGTCGCATGTCGCCTGTGTTAATCTATACATATAAATTAAATTGGAGTGTCTGTTTGTAATATTGAAATAACCGCTTTTTACTACATGGATATGAATATATATACGGTACATACACCAAAATAACATTTTTTTTAATCTTTGTCTGTCTGTCTGTTTGTTTGTTCCGGCTAATCTCTGAAATGGCTGGACCGATTTTGACGGGACTTTTTTTGGCAGGTAGCTGATGTAATAAGGAGTAACCTAGGCTACTTTTATTTTAGAAAAAATAAATTCAAAACCCTGTAGTCCACGCGAACGAAGTCGCGGGCACAGCTAGTCTCAAATAAAATGACCACAAAGGGCGAAGGGCAGGAAGACGATGTTATATAAATACTCGTTTATAGGTACAATTATACGGTTCTAGACTTCGCCCCCAAGGCGTTACTATGGGAAAACAATTTTTAAAATGTGATTTTCTCATAGACATCAAGTATCACAGGCGATACTCTTCAAAGCCGAGCTTTTTGTGCAATACCCAAGAGTAATGTATGATAAAATTCATGAAGACATACTTCATTATGAGGCATCACAGAGACCGGCAGCTGCCTGACGATGACGGGCGGCGGAGGGGGCGGCGCTCTCGGGTTCCTCGTGGGCCGCGTCAGCAGCGCGGGCGGCGGCCGCAGCTGGCCGCGCAACGCGTCGCGGTTCGGACTGTTCTGGATAGCCGCCTGACAGATCTGGTAGCTGCGTTCGAGGTTCACCGTGCCAGGGGGCACTTTGTTTGAACTTCGACTCCTGGAATTAAAAGAAACGGACTTTATTATTATAGCTTTTACAGATTTTATTATTACAGATCATTGTGTATTCCGATTGAGAAGAACAAGGCTGGTTTCAATCTGAAGATAATTTCTGTATGAGATGACACACATTATTGGATGTATTTGATCTCAAAAATCATATTATTATGACGTCATACTAATTTTATTATAGTGGGATGGCTGATTGTAAATGGACAAATATATTTAAAAAATAAAAAAGTATTACAGATTTTTACAAAGCTTAAGATTCATTCAGTGATGAAGAATAATGAAAAGAAAAAAAATCGGATGATTGATGGTACAGTTAGTGCTGTGGTTGAGCGATTGGCTTCTGCGCTGAGTGTTGCGGGTTCGTTTCCCGCACGGCATATTTAATATTAACGTTAGAAAGATAAGCTATGCCGGTCGCGTCTGGTTATCTTTTAAACTATAGAGATTTTGCAACTGCAAAATGGGGAATACGAATAATCGCGCATTTAACGGAAGTCCAGATAACCAAGTCTCAACTGTACTACCACCTTTACATACCTGTTAGATTCTTTCGCCAACTTCGATTTTTTACCTCGCGCCCACATACCCTGTGCAATAGTAGTAGTGTTTAAAGGTGGGTTTGTAACAGCAGTGCTAGATATTAAGCTGGTCGCTGCTTCTATTTCTTGTTTCCCAGACGAGTCCTTTATTGACTGACAACTTTCTGATGAGTTAGATGATTCCATATTAAAATTAGCATCCCTGTCTTCTTTGTACATACAGTTTTCATCATTCATATTGATATCTTCCATGCTCGTTTTTGAGTCCTCACTAACATATTTGGCGCTTTCTGTATTTAAGTTTGAAAATGGGTGTAATGACATGACATTCTCATTGTTCGTCCATTCACTATCAGTTTTCCATGATACTGCAGATGCTTTGGGTTTAGCTGCATCCTTCATGTTGTCATCAGGGTAAGAAACAATCTGGAATTAGATACAAAGTTACAATATAAGTTTTCCAAATAAATAGTTATGTAAATAAAATTATATATGAACTTACAGATGTATTAGTGACTTCCATCATTGGTATTGATGAATTCTGTGTCAAAGGCATTGTAACAACAGCAGTAACATCTGGAACAGTTGACAAAATAAATTACAGTAAATTCATGTTTGGGTAGGTTAGAAAAAATACAGTGTCAAAATTACAGCAAATGTTTTCATTCTACCCTCAATTTCAAATACTTTTAGAAGTATACTCACTTGTTTCACTCATGTATGATGATAATTCCATCAAATTAGGATGAGGAGAGTATTTTGGATCTTCACTCTCTGTGAAAGGAAATAGATAGTTTAGAAAAAAACTTTTTTCATCATTTTCTGTATTTGCCAAACCATAAGCAATTCATTCTGACAATAAAATTATTAGAGCGAGAAGTGTTTATATATATAGCAACCATTTAGGTGTTTAGTTTTTAGCACTCAAATAACTCTAAAATAACTATGCATAATTGGACTTGTTAATTCATTAAACCCCAAGCGAACGCCGGCGTTCGCGCACCTGTTGTCTTTCTATTGTGTCTGTAATTTCCACGATTGAAAGGTTAATTGGGCTCTGAGCATGAAGACAAGGCAGCAGCTTATGTATAACAATGAATGGGTAAATTAAAATAAAATTGTACTCACGAGAAGTAAGTATTGAAAGGCTGGTCTCCAATATAAAAGACTCTGCATCCTTAAAGTGCTCATCATAATAATTCTGAGCTATGTTCTGAGGAAGGATTTCTTTCTCACATTTTTCAGGACTATCCAGGACATCACTTTTTAAATGTGAGTGGGGTGCGTGTGGGATGGGCTGTGTTACTTGGCAATCAACATCCTGGATATAGCTCTGACATACATCCTGCTCAACCACAGGTTCTTTGCTATGCTGTGGTGATTCTATATCAGTGTCAGACTTAGCACATTCCTGATATTGCTCTGCTACATATTCTTCTTGAGCTTCCTGTGTTTGCAGCATTACATTTGGAGCTGTGTCTTTATCAACTTCAGGACTTTGCTCCAGCTCTATCACAGTGTTATCATAAGTAATGGACTCAGTAGCACCTGTAGACTCACTTGCAGTAATGTTATTTACAGTCATATCAATCTTTAGACTGGACACTGAGGATTCACTTCTTGCATCATATTCATACACAGATGCAGTTGCTTTACTGTCTTCACTATTGGTGTCACCATGATCTTGTCCAGAGTATAACAGTTCATCATTTGGACAAACTTGCTCACCAGCATAATTCGTCTCTACATCTGAATAGTTAATAGGAGTTTCTGTATTATTTACCAAGTAACTTGTATTATGTATTTCATAATCCTCTTCAAACTTTATTCTCTTTGCTATGGTGTATTCTGCATTTTCATTACTTGACCTCTTAGAAGACTCAAGTAAATTACTATCAGAATCTGTTGCTTTATCTTCTTCATCATCTTTTGAAGTCTCTTCTATAGTAACAACACTGAAATCTAGTTCATGCTTTACATCACTGCGTTCAGATTCCCCATCAGGTAGCAAGAGTGGATCAACAGGTGTAGTAGATAGTGATTCATCCATTCTCTGAGTTGAAGATGAATCAGAGAAACTAAAGTCCACTGGATATTCCTCATAGTTTGGATGACTGTGGCTTTTTGTATGTTTTAGAGGCAATAAGTCTGGCACTGGAGCAGACTGTTTACTGCTAACAGATACTGGTTCTTCTACTACTTCATCAGCTTTGGCTGAAGATCTTGTCACTGCTCCTACTGATCGCATTCTTTTACTAGTACTAGATTTACTTTTTTTAATTTTTGGAACAGTACTACTGCTTGTTATTGAAGCTGTTGGTCTTAACTTTATAGTGGTCTTAAGAGAAGGCCTATCTGAATTTAAACTGATTGAAGATTTCTCTTTTCTTGACTTTTCTCCCCAAATAGGTTCAAAATGTTTCAATTTCCATGGATCTATTTTGCTTTTTTCTTTTTCGGCTTCAGTCTTCATTTTTTGTTGGTTTTCTGGGGTTAATTCCCCACCAGAGAGGCTGTCTTGCCATTGTAAGCAGGCACGAGCAAAAAATTCATTACTCAGACTAGAAGAATTTAAGCGACCTGAAGAACTTAACCTATCCACACTTGGAAGTAGCTGCCCAAGTTTATATTGGTATAAAGGTGGAAGAAGTGAAAATGTATGCTTATTTAGTAATGCCCTAATGTTTGTATTTACTAGTATAGAATCTGGTGTCTCTAAGTCAATGCACCCTTCTCTTGTTTGTTGTAACTGTGCTGCTGTTGATAATTTTTTACCACTGCGTTTTCGAGGTTTTAAACTGAACCCTGGAATACTCGCCAATACCTCTCGCATAGTGGATGGTTTGTTAGAGTTAGAATTAGTTTCTGAGTAGGATGTAGCTGCTGTCCATTCTCTGGTCTCAGGGGGAGGTGGAGGTGGCAAGGGTTTCACTATTATTCTGGGGAGAGGCCGTGAATGGTTGGAATTCTTCTTTCTTCTCTTTGATTGCTTTCTTGAGGAGTGCTTGCTTGACTTTTCACCATCTTCGGGAATGCGTATGATCGAGTACTGGTCATTTTTGCATGGCGTGTATTTACTGTCTGTAGAGTTATCTGAATATTCCATATCGTTGTCTATTTTATCTGCAGGTGACACGTCTAGTTCCATTGTTGTTTCAGGGTGTGTAAATAGCAAATAATGAAATGAGAATGATAAACTGTTGCCGATAGCGATCACTATTTCAACCCATCGTGCGTTTCTTCACGATGCAAAAGAGCCTTTATTAAATGATTAACGATATATAAGAAATATCATCACTTATTTGATAGTGCAATGATGAAGTGCATGACAATATTCATACAGCACAACTCTTTTTTTCTCAAGAAATTGTCGCTAAAGAGCAAAACGCAAAATGTCACAACAACGCAGAAAATGGATTCCGATACAGATACAAAATGAATGAAATGAAACATCGTAAACGTGAACCAAATGAGGTTTTAATATTTAAAAAACCGTAATTTTTGTTTCCTAATTTATTTGATGTTCCATAATTAATTTTAGTTTATAAAATCATAGGACAGGTGGGTGCGGCAACTTTATATATAAGAAGTCCATATATTTTTATATGAAGCCAAAAATAGATTAAGGTTTCTTAAAGCCTTTTGCCGCCACAATTTAAGCAGGTGTATAGACCCTGTACCGCAGGAGTGGAAAGTATAGAAAAATCACTGCCGTAGCGAACGAGGTACTAAAAGGCTTTTTACACTATCCAATTTAGGAACAAAGTTGTTAGCCAGTGAATCATACTAGTGTTGCATATAAATAGTCGACTATTGCTAAACTATCGATAGTCTATCGATAGTTGACGTCATATCAATAGTATCGATAGCCTATCGATAGTATCGATACAATCGATAGTATCGATTCTATCAGTAGTGTGATATGGGCAATAGTATTGATATACAAAAATAGTATCGATAGTATCGATACTATCGAAGGCCAGTATTGCTCCTAAAGCAATACTATCGATAGTATCGATAGCTCACACTATCGATAATTTAATAAACCGCGATAGTATTGCCTTCCAATATTCAATTACATAGCTAGTATATTTCTTATTAAAAAAGAAAACTTATTAATCCTAAAGAGCAAAATAATCTCAGAATATAATCAAAAATTGACACAGGGCAACACTTAGCCCTGTCAAGTTTAAATTTTTCGTTATACCTACTTTTTAAACTATAGTGAATTGCGAGCGGGTTAATACCCACATTAACCCGCTCGCAAATAAATAATAAAATATAATATTAATATAATATTAAATATATCGATATTGTCGATACTATCGATAGTATTATTATGTAATAGTATCGATCCTATCGATACTGTTACTTCTAATCAATAGTATTTGTTTATTTATGATATCGATAGAATCGATAGTATCGATATTATCGATAATATCGATAGCACTATCGATATTGTTACTAGTTTTCGAGGTCATCTATCGATAGGGAAACTATCGATAGTTGGGCAACTCTAAATCATACTAAAATAAACTGAATTCTAAACCGTATAGACGACGCATTCGTGAAGCTGCAGAATGATCATACTGGGAGTACTTGTGTGTAATTGGCATACAAGTTTCGAAATTTCGATCCATGGCTCCGTAGAATTAAAACAACATAAGATTGCGCTTGCTCGATTAGGCCCGTTTTGACATTTGAGAAAGAAAGAGAGTAGAGTAAAACTATTACACTACGCGTTATTCAGCACACGATATTCAGTCAGAATCATCTTATTTTTCACTCTTAAGGACCTATTACACTGCGCTAAATATCGCGTGCGATTGTAATATTTTTCATTCATAGAAAGACTCTAGTCTATGGTTCGACGTATCGCGTAGTGTAATAAGGGTTAGACTGTCTTTCTATGAATGAAAAATGGTATGAGTCGGAATATCGCACGCGATATTCAGCGCAATGTAATAGGTCCTTTATTAAAAAAGTCTGACCCTTATTACAGTTATTACATTACGCACGACGCTACATCGACTAAAGGGCCTATTACACTACGCGTTATTCAGCACACGATATTCAGACTCGTCTTATTTTCATTCCGAGTAAGACAGTCTGACTAATAAAGGCCTATTACACTACACGATATTCAGACAGTTTTAGTCCATGGCTCGTCGTGTCGCGTAGTGTAATAAGGGTCAGACCGACTGTCTTTCGCTGGCCAAACCCTAATAGGGGTTAGACTGTCTTTAAATGAATGAAAAATAGTACGAGTCTGAATATCGCACGCGTTATTCAGCGCAGTATAATAGGCGCTTTACACTAAACCGAATAACCCTGAGTTCCGAATTACGTCAAAAGCGATTATATCGCGAATCCGACCGAATTTAATTTTTTTTGTTAATTGAGATAAACTAGTGCTTGACTGCGATCCCACCTGATGGTAAGTAGCGATGCAATCTTTGATGGTGAGGCGCACTAGTTTATTAAGAGCCTATTCACTCTAGCCTTGAAGACACCCAAATTATAATCGGACGGGAAGACCGCAGCAGGCAGACTGTTCCAGTCCTTCGACGTACGCGTTATAAACAACGAGGCGAAACGCTTAGTCCCAAAATATAATTAATAGTCACAAAATATAAGGATTATAATAATTACTAGAAAGTGTGGGGTAAAACGATATTTGTTATTAAAAAAACAGTTAATTAAGACTAACTTGAGACTTGATTCCAAGTAATTCGAATACCTGTTATATTCGCATTAGCGAAAAAGCTCTATAAAAAAGGTAAAAAAATAAAATGGTATTCAAATGTACTATAAAAGAAGACCGATTCCTGTATTCTGTTTTATTATTGAAAAAGGAAACGAAAATGTGACTAAGATGAAAAGACATGAGGTCGAAACTATAAAAAAAATTAAAATTGTCCTTTTGGTAATGCCGCTTGCTTCCGCAGACGCCATCTTGTTTTATTCAAGTTGAATGGCGTAGTGCTGTGCTTGTGCTTGTGCATCGTAGAAATTGAAGTGGTTATTGTGTGATATAATTAGTGATTTGTAATAGATAAAACTCTCAATTAAATAAGAAGCTTTCGTACTAACTTGTGTATATAAGCTTCTATCATGGGACGAGGGAGGTAAATATGAATTATTTAATTACTCAGCACATTGTTAGAGAAAAAGAAATGGTATTTTTTTCACTATGATATTTTTCGTTTTTAGAGATCGTAGTCGTGATAGACGTCGCAGTCGCAGCAGGAGCAGGAGCAGGAGTCGCAGTCGAAGTCCTCGCTATGGTCTTGGGTCAGGCGGCGGCGGCGGCGGTGGAGGTGGAGGCTACGGCGGCGGCCGTAGAAGTAATCCCGGTGCAAACTTGCGGAAACCAAAATGGGATCTAAGCAGGCTAAAACCATTCAAGAAAGACTTCTACGTACCCCATGCTGATGTGGAAAACAGATCCGAATCTGAAGTTGAAGCTTGGAGGAGTGACAATGAAATTACTCTCAAAGGGCGCAACATACCCAAACCGACATTGACTTTTGATGAAGCTGGTTTCCCAGATTATGTTATGGATGAGATTGAAAAAATGGGATTTTCCAAACCCACTCCAATCCAGGCTCAAGGCTGGCCTATTGCTCTGAGTGGATGTGATATGGTGGGCATTGCTTCTACTGGATCTGGAAAAACCCTCTCTTATATTTTACCTGCTATTGTGCATATTAACAACCAGCCAAAATCTAGCCGAGGTGATGGCCCAATTGCTCTTGTGCTGGCACCCACTAGAGAATTAGCACAACAAATCCAAGAAGTTTGTGACAAGTTTGCAAACACTTCCAAAATTCACAATACTTGTTTGTTTGGTGGAGCTCCAAAGGGACCTCAAGCTAGAGATTTAGATGCTGGTGTTGAAATTGTTATTGCTACACCTGGACGACTTTTAGATTTTCTTGAAAGTGGAAGAACTAATTTAAAAAGAACTACATACTTAGTACTTGACGAAGCTGATAGAATGTTGGATATGGGATTTGAGCCACAAATTAAAAAGATCATTGAACAAATCAGACCTGATCGTCAAACTCTTATGTGGTCTGCCACTTGGCCTAGAGAAGTACAAAGTTTGGCAGCAGAATTCTTAAAAGATTACCTTCAAATCAATGTTGGCTCTTTACAATTGGCTGCTAATCACAACATATTGCAAATTATTGATGTCTGTATGGAATATGAGAAAGAAACTAAACTGAGCACACTCCTGAAAGAAATCATGGCAGAAAAGGAAAACAAAACTATAATTTTTATTGAAACTAAACGTCGAGTTGATGATATAACAAGAAAAATGAAGAGAGATGGGTATGTTGTATTCTATTGCTTAATTTGATTGAACAAACATATATTTTGATTGACCTAGAATTAATAAAATTAACACATGTCCATTATTAACACATGCTTATTTATTGTTTTTCTTAGGTGGCCCGCAGTGTGTATTCATGGAGATAAATCACAAAATGACCGTGATTGGGTTTTACAAGGTAAAGTTGACACATGGCACACTTTGTTGATATCTTATGATGATTTAATATTTAATTTATTATTTTGACTGTAACTTGTATTATATTAGCTCCACAATAATAGCAAAACTAATTTCATGTCGAACTGGTGCTGTAAATAATTACACATAAAAAAATAGCACGAGTGATTTTCGAGAAGCGGTGTCGGACATAAGACGCGAGCGCGTTGGGTGTAGCGCAGCCAGTAAACATTTTTGAACCAGTGTCTGCATGTGCAGGCTGTGGAGAGCTGCGGCCGTGCGGCGGGGCGGCAGCGCGCGGCTCGTCGCCGCTCAGCCGCTCGCGGCGGCGACGGCGCGCCCGCCTCTCGTAGTCGGGGCTAAGCCCTATGCACTCTGAGTCGCTCCCGCGGCTAGTCTGAGCCGCTTCTCGCGCGGCGCGGCGGCCGCATCTCGCGGCGCATGTCTAGGCGCAGCCCCGCGGGTGTCGCCGCCGGCGCGCCCGCACGGTGGTCGGCACTCGGCACAAGGTTCTCGCCCTCGTGCTGATGGGCGACATCTCACCTCTCGCTCTCAATTTTTATTTTTTGTGCGATGTATGACAGACGGAGTCGATATTATTAGTAAGTTTACTAATACAATAGTGAATGGAATAAAATTATATTTACGTCTCTCATTAAACCTCCTAAGGTTGCCTTCAATATTTGCATTCAGTCACACATGTCTTGTCATTTCCTTATTTTACATCTTTCCTTTTGCTGTGATTTACATTATTATTTTCTTTCAATTACCCTTTGTACTTAAATTGCCTATGCATAAACATATTTGTTTTACATATTAGTTTAATTTATTCATTATCAACCATAACACAATCATTAATATATTTCATAAACATAATTGGTGGCCTAGAAGGGGTGAAATGTGAGATGAGTGGTATTTTGGTTGAGTAAGATGAACATCATAAAGCTTGGATTGACTGGAAATATTTGTTGATTTATAAAGCTTTTTGCCGACATTGTTGTGGGAGCGACAACACCTGCAATGGAATAAATATGTTTCTTTACTGATGTAATAATTCTTTTACAAGTATATTTGTACAACAATCTTCTGATGCTTGTATAATAAGGTTTTCGTCATTGTCTTATGTCATAAATTGCATTAGAATAAAAAAAAAAACTGCCTTGGTGTGGACATAGGTAAGATTTTAATAAAAAAATATGTCATTAAATGCCATAGAAAATATTATTAACAATTAATTGAAATACTGGCTACCTGGTATGTACTAAATAATCAAACCTTAGAAGTGAAAATGTTTCACAGATGTTCATATCTACAAGCAACATTGATTTGAATGTTGAATGAAACAGAGCGATATTGTGTGATGAAGGTGCTTATACATACAATTTCTTACAGATTTTCGTAGTGGGAAAGCTCCCATTCTAGTAGCTACGGATGTTGCTGCTAGAGGTTTAGGTATGTATTTTTGAAAAATATAATGGTTAATATGCATAAAATACTCAGCTTAATGTTCATAGTCTCATATTAATATTTCTTTCCTTCAGATGTTGATGATGTAAAATTCGTCATCAATTTCGATTACCCAAGCAATTCTGAAGATTATGTGCATCGTATTGGAAGAACTGGCCGAACAAATAAAACTGGAACGGCGTATACATTCTTTACGCCGTCTAACGCAGCCAAGGCCGCCGACCTTGTTGCCGTACTGAAAGAAGCCAAACAAGTAGTGAATCCTAAACTGCAGGAATTAGCTGAACGAGGTGGTGGCGGTGGAAGACGTGAGTACAAATTGATGACATTTAGTGAAAATAATGATCTGTTTCATTCACAAATGCATTCTACATTGAATTATGAAACTCATTTCATGCTTTTTTTTTGTCTCCAGGTCACCGAGGCCGCGGCGGCAGATATCGCCGCGGACGCCGCTCCCGCTCTCGCTCGCGCTCGCGCCGCCGCCGCTCCCGCACGCGCTCTCGCTCTCGCGACCGCCGCCGTCGCCGCCACAGCTCCTCCAGATCATCGCGAAGCCGCTCGTCGAGGTCTTCCAGAAGTCATTCGCGCTCCCGTACCCGTTCGCGTAGCCGATCTCGCTCAGGCAAGTGCAGCCCCCCGAAGAATTCTACGGATTCGGGCCAACAACAGGCGCCCCAAGCTCTTCTTCCAACGCCAAAGACCCTTCTGCCGACTCCCATCGGCCCCCAACTCCCCTCTCACGTCGGCAAAGGGCCCTCCACCCCTCCCATAGAAAAAAAAGTGATTGTCCCCGAAAGAAGTATCATTCAAAATAATCCACCACCAAATAATGGTAATGCAAATTATTTACAGCAACCTAATCAAATACCGCCTCTGATGGCTCTTAATCCCCAAATGAACATGTGCGCTCCTCCTCCCCCATTAAACGGGCAGGGCTTCGCTCTGCCTCCCTACTTCCCCGCCGACCAGTACGGCATGATGATGCCGAACTTCCCCGCGGCCATGCTGCCGCCGGGCGGCTGGGCAGCTCCGCCGCCTCCTCCGCCTCCTCCTCCGCCTTCCGAGTCCCCGGCTAATGGCAGTCACGAGCTAAGGGGCCCTGGGCAAAGTGGCCTCGAGTCAGATTCCAGAAAACGCGGGGCTCGCTCTGGCGGGCTCGGTGGCTCGGGCGGCTATGCGTCCGCCGCGGGCGGGCTCGGCTCCAGCGGCGGCGGCGGGCTCGGCTCGTCGGGCGCCGGGCTCGGCAGCGGCGCCGCGCTCGGGGCCGGCGGTGGGCTGGGCTCCGGCGGCGGGCTCGGCTCGTCCGGCGGACTAGGCTCGGATGGCCCGTCCGGCAACCGCTCGCGTGGCCGCGACCGGCGGCGCCGCGGCAGAGGACGGGATCACGACGACTTAGACTCGGCCGGCTCAGGAGGTCTCGGCTCGGCAGGGCTCGGTGGAGGCCCCGACGGCGGCGGGCTGGGTCAACCGCCTGGCGGCTACAGTTCTGGCGGTCTCGGTGTACCTCACGGGAGCCTCTTGCCGCGCATGCTTCCTCCGGCTGGCGGCGGCGGCGATGGCGTTGCACCTCAGGGCGCTAATTTTACTGCCTTCGGGTCGTATGGATCTAAGAGTATCAAACAGAATACTAATGTGCAAGGAAACGAGAGTAGCGAGGGTTACAACGATCCTGGTAGTAGAATGGACTATTATGGCCCACAAAACATGGGACCTGGTCGGCCATACGGTCTCGGTATGGATCAAATGGGTTGCAACGGTGCGCAGGCGAATGGCTCCGTGGGGTACAATAACGACCGCCAGAGGAATCGCCGGCGATGATTACGACTGAGGTTTGTTATGTTCAAACCAATGCCAACTCACCTATTTAACCACTCCATTACTCCACTATACATTACACTGAGACAAGCTGCATTGGTGGCCTGTCAATTGACGAATTTTATTGTTTATTTTATTATGAACGACTGTATAATATACACCTGCATAATGGTTGTTATATTATTGTACTCTGCTCTATAAAACTTTGTCAGAAGTAAATATATTGGAAACACATTGTAAAAAAATGTCTTTTTTTTTGCAGAAAACGGATACAATGGGGACTCTCGTCGACGCAGGAGACGTTAAACGCAAGTGGAAAATAAGGAGTAAGCAACTTAGTTACATAAGATTTGACGCAGACTATTTGATTTCCATTCCATGTTGTATTTATTGCATGTGTGACCATTAGTGCAGTGTCACACAACACATGTTTTAAGTATTCTCCTAATCATCACTGTAGACTCCTTTTTATTATAATGCATTGTAAATAAACATTCAGTAAATTGATGTTTTAGATTTAATAATTACGTAATGTATCTCATTTGATGTTTAACTGCATAAAAAGTGCCAGTAAACTCTTTAACCCAATCTATTTTTCGATATGACAGCATTATGTACACATACAATTTTTGGGCAGTAAACTAACATCCGTACATTTTGTACATAAAACTAAATGTCGAATATTTAGTCACTATTAATTATATCTTAGATTAGATAAGAATATAGCATCAAATGTTGAAATGTCTTCAAAACTTAAGATCTTCAGCTATGAAAAGTAACCTATTAAACTTATGTAGTACAATAATTTGTGTTCTGAGTAGCTCATTTTGTACCTATAAGTGTGAAGTAAATTAAATGACACAGTACTGTCATTTAACACGCTTTCTGCGGTAAAAAAATATAAACTTTGACTTGGTGCGGTGCCGGTCGAAATGAGGAAATTGCACATTCGTGGCTGTGCGTAATTGTCACCGTGCACAGCAGTGGTAAGCACCGCATCATGCCGATTTCAAGTGATCCGCAGTGAACGTGTTAAGCTTCATTCAAACTGAAGCGAATCCCGCGCGGTACGCGTTTGAGACAGAAACAGACAGTTTGAGAGGCTAAGCGAGCGAGCGAATCGCACGAGGTCGCGTCCCCCGTACCGCGCGGGATTCGCTCCAGTTTGACTGTAGCTTTACCTAAGTAATTTTTACTGGCTCCAAGAGATGACAGCTCTGTGCCATTTATTTCAACAATACTAAGCTCCTTTGGATTTTGGTTTTTTATATATTTTATGTTTTTAAGTGCTCTTGTGATCAATTTAAATTCTTAGCAGGATATTAGATTACCTTAAGTATGTACCTTCGTATGATAACAAAGCAATTTAGGTAGGTATCTTCCCATGAATCTTTGATTAGTGAATTGTATCTTGTAATACATACATTGTATGTGAACGAAATTAAAGTTTTACACTAATTGAGCGTTTTTTTTTATCTTGCCCACAGCCCATATCCCAAGAACATAGATTTCCACTGATGTAACTGTTATCAACATAAAGGCAGACCACAGTTGGACTTGTCTCACTTAACTCACGTCCATCTGACTCTACGTCAGAGCTAAAAGTCGCACGAATCTATTTAGTATTTTTATAATGAAATTCCACAACTGTCACACACCAAGCAGAGCGTGTATTATGAGTACTAGAAAAATGAGATATTTCTAAATTACATTTAAACATAAATAACACAAATATTTGTTTTGGGTGGAAATCGAATCTACAACCCCTATTATAGCAATAGCAGTTAGGTTACGAAAGTGCACAAATGCTCGTTTATAATAGCCATAGCTTTTTTTTTTACTGAGACCTTTCTCTCGTATCGTGGTCGGTCACCAACGTCAAATACACTTGACAATAATGTCCAAACCTGGAATGACTATCTGTACTACAAATATTTGTTCCTTGCTGGAATCGAACCTGCGACACTAGGCGCAGCAGCTAATCGCTGAACTAGTCGTATGTATTATCAAAATTCGGAATTTATTGAATGGAGAACAATACGAAATACAAGTTTGATGGGAAAAAGTTCAGGTGACTGAGATGGCCATTGTATGGTTTTTTATTCGTTTGATGTATTTTCTAGTTCAAAAAGTTCTCAGTTTCGAAGAATGTTTAGGACATCTGTAGAAAAGAGGAACCAGGATTCACTTTTTAACAGACCGCCTTTTTTTGTATCCCAGTCGCCCCCACAAGGATTGCCATCGGGTTGCAATCGGGAATTAGGTAAATTCCCAGTCGTCACCGAGAGGCAAGTGGCAACTGGGAAGTTGCCCAGCAGAAATGTATAGCGATTTGAAGTTTGCACTTTAAATCGCTATACATTGCTGCATGGGTCTTCGCTGTCTGTATTACGGCGGAGATGTGCCCCGCTTGGGACCGCCGCGTTCTTGTGGACACAATCAGTGGCAGCGACTTTCGTGCCGGGCCCTGATTCAGCTATAGCGAGGAAGAATGGCAGGCGGTAGTCTCCTTCTGCGAAGCAGTATTGCTAGCGAAGAGACTCACGCGTGAGGGAAAGAACATCCTCACGCCCCAGCTGCTACGGTTGTACGTACGGTTACGGACTAACGGTACGGCTACACGGACTTGCCGACTTCGAGCAATGGGTAGCTCGCCATCCGGTAGTCCGGTAATCAACCGGACCGAGCCCAAGTCGTCGTCGTCGACATGGCAAAGTGATCCACGTGCTTCTCAAAGAACAGTCAGCAAACCGTGGGCCAGCAGGGCCGAAGCCTGCTAGGACCGCGAGGATTTTCTGAAAAGGAAACCCGTAGTCCTAGAACGCAAAAGGTAACTGAAGTACACAGCTGTGCTGTTTTAGTAAAACTCCGATACGCTTTCCCGCTCCATCCAGACTGGGAGAAGTCATTGGATCATTTCCCACCCAAAAAAAAAAGAGGTGTTGGAAAATGATTTTAAAAGTTCTGAACTTACAACACTAGATGGCGCTGTCTACCTCGTGCATGAGTCCACGACATTGATCATTGTGTGCATATTCCTTAGATTTTGTTGTTATGG
This sequence comes from Mythimna ferrago, assembly GCA_910589285.2. Taxonomy (NCBI): domain Eukaryota; kingdom Metazoa; phylum Arthropoda; class Insecta; order Lepidoptera; family Noctuidae; genus Mythimna; species Mythimna ferrago. The sequence continues at coordinate 9,814,638 of OU342683.1, read as the reverse complement.
TAACAAAGTAAACTATTTTGTGTGACAGAAAAAAATTGACATTATTTTTGTTGTGAAATTTAATTTAATTTTCTCAATCAATTCCATTTTGATTAAAACAAAAATCTCAGTAGTTTCAGTACAAATATAAAAAATTGGGTGTCCTAAAAATGAGTTTTTGTGTGGATCTTGTATCTGAAGACTCTTTTTATGAAAATATTACATTGGGAGTTACAAAACTCTTAGGTAGGTCTCTAAAGATTCTCTATATAGCTCCACAGACAAGTTCAACTTTTAAAAAACTTGCTTTTTGGTTCTATGTAGCAGCGCAGACAAATTTATGCTAAACTTTTTTTGCAATGAAGGCTCTAGCTGGAATACATAATGAATAAGCCCAAAAATACTTTTTCCATTATTTATTTAAATAACAGTATTCCTATTATAGTCTTATATAACATTATGAAGAAATAATCATTAATACGAATTAGCTCTATGTTTTGGTAAGAAGTTAAATCCGTCTGGTACTGGACCTAACAACATTTCACTAATTTTGATCCAGTCGGAGCAATTGCCTGATGCCATCAATGTTTCTAAATCATCTCTACCAAAGTATGAAGGTGGACGATCATTTATTCTTTGTGGAGGTTGTTCTAACAACCCAACAGGTACATATCTGTACAAGAATGATAGCCATTCCAGTAAAAATCTGCGTGTGTTCTCCACACCCTGCATGTCAGAGCCCCAGTGTTCTAAGCCATAGTTAGTGTATTTCTTTATTATTTCAAATCTTTCACTACTTCTTATGTCCCAAATTCGCTGTTCTTTAATCTCAGTAAATATCCAGGGTTTTATAAGTGCTCCCCTTCCAATCATCACCCCCTGGACTGTGGGTGCAATTGCTCTTTTCTCAACATAGTCTTGATAGCTTAATATATCACCATTACCGTATACCGGACATGGTAATGCTGCTTTTGCACATGTTTCAATATATTCCCAATCAGAAGATCTGGTGTACCTTGCCTCTCTTGACCTACCATGTACAGTAATGAGTGATGCACCCCATTCAGACATTTTTGGTACAATTGTATGAGTAATTTTTTTATCTTGGTAAACACCTGTCCTCATTTTAATAGTAAAAGGTATACTTAGTAGTTTGGAAGCACACCTCACTGAAGCTTCTAGTGTGTTTAATCTATGCATCATACCACAGCCTCCACCTTTTTTATATATTAAATCAATAGGACATCCTAGATTTAAATCAATGAAATCAAGCTCAGTGTTCTCTTGCAGCAGTTGTGCTACTTTTGTAATAGTATAAATGTTAGTTCCACATATTTGTGCTCCAAATAAATCTTCTGATTCATGTCTTTTAACTAGAGCCCACTCTTGTTTCATGCCTTTGAGTAAAGATTCACATAAGGCCATTTCTCCACATGTTATGTCTGCCCCATACTGTTTGCAGATTCTCCTAAATGGTAGATTTCCAACAGTAGTCAAAGGACTTAGATATAGTTTATCCCTCCAGTCTATAGTTTTCCTTTCTGTTGGCAATAATTTAATCAAGTCTTCATCGGTGACAGCACCACTATTATTCACTTTTGCTTCATCACTTTCCTTGGTCTCTTCTGGTTTCTCATCACCATCTTTTGATTCTTCAGTACTTTCAGTAGGTTCCTTATCAACTGGCTTCTTTCTTCTGTCCATATGTTTTATAAGTTTTTCAGAAAAATTAAAATCATATTTCTTTTTCTGAAGTGATATTTGAAGCATTGGTAGTAGTGTGTTTTTGACATCATCTTTCCATTGTTTCCATTTCTCTGGGTCAACTTTATTGTAGCCCTCATCAGTTATATGACTAGATCCAAATCGACAAGAAATACCCCTTGGACATTTCCCACGGGTTTCATACAAGTGGCATGTGTCACCCAAATCTTTGGGTTTTGATTTTATATAATCAAGTGGATTGTGAATGTATTTGCAGTTACTATATTGACATGGATGTACGTATTCAGGTGCTTCAACATTGACAATAGACGGACATGGTTTATTTTCCTTACTATCTTGATACGTTTTCGGTCGAGCTTTATTTTGACCTCTTTTCTTGGTCTTTTTGGGTTTATTTTCATCACTGTCATTAGTTTTAACTTTCTTGTTATCTATAGAATCTTCCTCTTCATTGTTATCGACTAATTTACGTTTATTAAGGGAATCAACACCGTCTTCACCAGTGCTTTTGAACGGTCGCTGAATTACAAATTCTGCTTTTATGGCACAAACACCGTCCATTGACTTTGTCATATTTATATTAGAAACAATGTATACAAAACGTAATTCTAATGTTAACTGTATTTTAATTAATAATTTTTGTGAACTGATTTTGTGTTATAGGTTAGGATTTTTACCACGAGTTGAAATCACAATCAGTGACGTTGACGTTATCTTATCTGACACTTGTCACTGTCACTTACATTCGTTTAAAAAAATCGATGGATTTCAGAACTATGAATACTTTTAAAAACGGATTTTTTGTATAAAAAAACCATAGCCCGGTTCTAAAAGTTTAAAAATTTTCTGAATTTGTAGTTTTACTATTCTTTCTCCTTCTTCCAAAATGCAGAAAAGTGCGATTACGGGACACAGCTTGAAGTATTGTATTGCCCCACAGCACAGACTAGGAATTACTCCTGTATCGTGGGTGCGTCACAAACATATAACTCATATAGGTACACAAGATATCCAGATGCATTCGGAACAACAGTCTGTAGGCCGTACAAATATTTATTCCGTGCGGGAATTGAACCCGCGATGCAGTAGCTAATCTTTCAACCGGTGCGCCAGCCGTGCGTCAATTTTGCTACTTATCTATTTTACGTAATCTTTTGCTACAAGCCGGAGTAAGGTGTACACTACTTATTAAGAACATGGAGGTGGAGAACAGTTGCGTAGCTAGGCAGACCTTTGCCCATGGCCTCGCATCCACAGCACCATTACATAATCTACTATTTTCTTGTAACCTGGGCTGCTGCTCCGTAACCGGAATCTAACTAACTTTAGGCCAGTTGTATAAGGAAGCAAGTTGATATACATTTGTGAAAATTAAACCAACCCAAGGGTGAAATTACTGGGTCTCTTTTCAACGTAATCTACTTGTTGAATTGCCAAACTTTCAAGCTCACTGTCGTATTTTTTAAGAACCACTTTTTCGTAATTAGAAGAGTTTTCGCACCAAGTCTTAATTTATCTTAGCCTCTTAGGTACTTAAATATGTGGGTAAGACATAACATTAAGCCTGTGCAGCAGAGACGTATCTACATTAGTATAGGACCTACCCACATAGATTGTCATCAAGGTACTTTTCAGTCAAAGATGCGTAGATAGTGAGGCAGAGCGAAGATGCGTAGCGGAAACTCCACCGTTTCGCTGGTCGCACATTATGGAAGCATAGCACACCTTCACATGGACATCTATTCCGGGCTACTACTGATAAATGAAATTATTGATGGAAATGTCCAATAACTTACTTACCTGACCTGGGAATTGAATTCAGGAATAGGATTGGCAGTTGACCTGCTAAGTCCTCCGAGCTTGGAACCTTTAGACCAGGGTTTTTCAACCTGTGGGTCGCGACCCCCAAAATCTCTCCAGGGGGGTCGCGAAGCTTTTTTAGTGGAGTTGCTAAAGGTTGGGAAAGCTACAGCAGTAAAAAAAAAAATGTAAATAAAAAAAAAAAAATATTATTTATATATTTATCCAAACCGTAATTGTGAAAATAAGTAAATGTATTGGATTCCATATTAGTTACAAAAAAAAAAACAACGGGTAGGGGGTCGCGATATATTTCTTCATACTAAAAGGGCCGTGGTATGATTAAGGTTGAAAAACCCTGCTTTAGACCAATGAGGTAACCAGTTGATATGGTACCTGTTAAATATAGCTACATATTGTTACATTTTCATATTGCAGAATCGGATCCAAGGATTTGTAATGTTAATGTGGAACGTAGACCTCCGTGTGACCGTGTAGCCATCTCTACATGGGAGCAGAGACATTCTGCCTTACTTCCCGAGGATCTACGCAATTTTTATGCTTCGACCGATGGATTTCAATTAACTTGGCATTATAAATATTCAGGTTAGTAGTTATGAAATGAGTTCCATGTAAGATTAGGAGACAATAGCGTTAACTACGGATAACCGAGATAGCAAATAGGGCATTCTTCGTACTTAATTATTTCTGCTTGTTTTGTATGTGGGCTTGTGTGAAATCGCTTCTCCAGCATTTCAGATGAAGTACCTAATTTTTTTTTCGGTGGGTATATTATCCAATGACATCCCCCGCTCTTGAGCGGAGCGCGAGAGTGCGTCAAGACTTTCATTGACTAAACACTCCTGTTCTTTCGTTGCTTTTCATACCAGGGCCGAGTTTTCCCTTCAGAAACAAAACCTTGGTCCCAGTAGGTTTCGAATCTACAGGGTCCCTAAGGCCTACGGTTTGCTGACATCTTGAGGCGCGCGTGGAACAGTGCGTCGTTGACGACTTGGGCTCGGTCCAGACGGTCGGACGACGAGCTACCCATTGCTTGTCGTTCGCAAGCCCGCGCCTACGGTGGCCAGGCAAGTGAAGGCGACTGCCTGCCACTCCTCCTCGCTTCGGACCACGGCCTGGCAGTAGAGATCGTTGCCGCCGATCGCCCCCACGAGGACACGGCAGTGCTCTGCCCAAGCGGAGCATATTTCTACCGCAAGCTTCACCGTGTCCTCCGGGCGGTCCACACAGTGGTGGCACCCGGGCGTTACTTCCGCACGAATCCGGTGCAGGAACTTTCAGGACTGATCATGTCCGGTAGAAACTGCGTCACGCGGAAGGTGAGGACGCCGTGAGGTCTTTCCAGCCAGTTCTCAAAGAGGGAACTTACCGCCATAAATAAAATACCTTCTGGGGCAATGATGCCCACACCCACATCCGACAATTAGTGTATAATGTGTAAGAGTCGTTTTTTAACCTCTATAGAAGTACACGAGAACTTCCTGACCGCGCGAGATTATTGTTCCCGGGTCTTTGGCACCGAAAGTGTTCTAAAACAATGGTTCTTCTAACGTATAATTTTATACTTACAGCCGATGAAATTTTACCAGTTGGTTCGATTCGAGTGAATTCTTTGAATGAATTGTGTCTTTCACCAGCTTTGAAGGACTTGTTAGATTTTTCTCTCACACGACCAACCAGTGGACCTCGACCCTTGCTGAATACAAAGAGCAAAGTATTTGAATTGGACTCTTGCAGGACTATTGGAAAGGTATTTCTTTTTATGAACTATATTTTTTAACCTAGATATTATGTAATATTAGCTGCTTATAGCGGCTTCGCCCGAGTGATAGTAAAAAAGATTTTTACCTGACTAGAGACTTTTTATCCTGTGGATATGTTCCCTTGGGATCATATTCCCAGGATAAAAAGTATCCTATATGCTATTCCAGGACATGGTCTACCTGTACTTATACCAAGTTTCATCGAAATACATTCAGTACTTTTTGCGTGAAAGAGTAACAAACACAACATCCAAATTTATAATATTAGTAGTTAGGTTGAAAAAACTTAGTAAAGTACTGTTATAATTAAGTTCTTAGAAACCGACACTGACATAGATAGGAAAAAGGGTAGGCAGATCGTACTTATATTGCGTAAGTATAAGTAATATTATTGTGTTGTTTTTTCAGGTATGCCTAGTGTATACAGGAGGATTGTGGTCAGTGTGGTTGGCAACACGAGAGGGCGCTTGGGGCTGGTTGGCTGATTCTTTTACACACTATTTCAGGATGGCCCTTGTGCATTTAGGTCTTCCTGGATGGCAAGCAGCCTTTGCTAATCTGCCAATGATACCTTGGGCTGAAGTAAGAGAGATTCATATTGCTTCTTTTTTATTCATATTTTGTAAAAGAAAATTTTTGACACAAATGTATTTTTACAGCAATTGTTTCTGTTACTTGCGCCGCACTTATTGGAGAAAACTGAGACGGAGTCCAACCTCGGGACAGTAGCAAGTGAGACTGGACTGAATCATATTGATCCTAATATATTCAAGAGTTCGGTTCGCCATCACAAAAGTACTGCGCGACAAACTAACCAGTAAAACGTAGCAAAATTCAATGAGTAGAAACTGAAGAACTAATAAAATATTCAAATGACCATGCGCAGAGTTTTTATTGAAATATTAAAGCATTGAAATAAAATGAAGCAATGTAGTTACATAATGTATATTGAATAATTCTTGACACAATAAAATTTACAGCTAAATAACAAAACAAAATGGACGGATTGTGAGATTCTTAATGAAGTACAAGCTAGATTCACAATAAAAATGTAGCTTAAATAAGTGATACAATACTATGTAAGCAAATATTGAAGCTGCCATGTTTCGGCACCATTATAATATTACGTTATAATACTTCTGTACCAGTTGTCTTGTTTCTACTTCACAGAGACATACACTTGACAGTAAAAAAATAAATCTTAAAACTAATATAAATCTAAATCTATCAGTTGTTACAATTTTATTATTTAACGTAAATCGATTTTCGTGTTTCTAAACGTTAGAGACTACTACAATAATTTCATTAGTGAATAATTTCTGCCTGTAAAAAATAACAAAACAGATTGGTTTCTTTATAAATATAATACTTGAATTTGAAATGTGATGCGTTTTTTTTTTGTGATGCAATAATTTCTAGCGTAAAATTTATGAAAGAATTCGGCAGTGTGATACAGTATAAGAGAAATGCATCATCTATCTTACGCTAACTAAAAGCGAGGAGTGTTAACTACTACATACGTCCATCAATTCGTACAAAATATACTCGATACTTATAATTTAGGCCATACAGCTGCACAATTATTTTAAACTTATACTAATACCTTAATACGATGCTCGATACCTCAGGTGGGAATATAATTGAATCATCTTTTTATTATATAAAATGTACGATACTTCTTTGCATTCATAAGTCTTTTGTCCCTTGACTGATGAGCAGGTTTTACATTTCGTTATAATATTAACTCTAGATTTGAAACAACGAAAAAATTGGTATAACACTTTGAACACAGAATTGAATAATAAAAATATCTGATGAAATTATTATCTGTACACCGTTGGTAACAAAATGGCGTATATTTAAATTAATTGGAATGCCTTGTTTAAATAAATAGCAACCTCGTTTTTCAGCAAAGTTCTTAATGTGGCACTTTTTTTCAACATATTCCGTATAAATACATCCGCACTTACATTTAGGCTAAATTCAATTATTCATTAGTTTATTAAGCTTTTTAATACAACTATGTGATGTTTGTTTGCTCTTATTATATAAAAAGGTTTAAATTTTTATCAAATAATTGGAGCATAGATTTCAAATTTGGAGAAAGTGATGTAAAAGTGAATTGACAAAGCCATTATTTGCTCGAATTTTGCTTGACTATAAACTGCTAATGCATTTAATTATTGTCACGCCGACTCGTTACACATTATTTTTTATTAGTTCCATGTTTTCTGACATGACTATCGGAATTCGACTATCATAATTCAAAAGCTTAGATATGTTAAAAAAAAATTCATGCTAAATTTTTAAGTCAGTGCGGGAAGACGCATATACTATGTCGATAGCGAAGCCGCAAACGCAATAAGGAATGCGCACTTCAGGAGTCGTACTATGACGTGTAAATGTCATAATGATCCCGTTGCGAAAAAGGGATAGTGTTATTCGTCTTGTGTAGCGCTGTCTCACTCTCACAGTGGAACAATGATAGCAATGATACCCGTCATAGTGTGACCCCAATACTAACTTTAGCAATGCTAGTAAATCCAACTGACTGGGACCCACTGGTGGTCGGTCGACAGTGAATGCAAGGCGTCCATGATTTTGGAATAAGTCGTATCGGTGTTATTGTTAGTGATAACGAGATCTATATACTTTTCGTGTTGTCGCTGAATGCGGGCGCTGTCCTCCAGGGTTTGTTTCATGTCTTCTTCCTGTGGGTTATCGTTTTTAATAAGTGTCGTTGAAAACAGTAAATAAAGTTCGCACAAAACATTGGATTTTATAATGCATATTCTATACAACCGTTTTCGTCTATAAAATAGCAGCGCAACTATAAACTACCTATAAATTACACCACAAAAATTACAAAATATCAAAAATTATAAAATATCTATGTAATCTTTTAACCACCTATGTCGGATACATCCGGCACACACTCCCGTTTATTCCGCTAGGATCCAACATACACGACCAAGTACTCCATCTCGTCAGTTCTTCTGTCACCTATGGGGATTCTAAACGAGATGGAGTACCCTGTCGCCGGTACACAGACACTGGTGAATAGGACACTAAAACACTCGTCGGACCAATCCGACGCAAGCGGTTAAAAGGTTTTAAGTATTCAAAACATTCCACTATTTTTATTATTGATTTCTTTGATGTTAAACCAAAACACATTAAAACTTACCTCATAAAGCGATGCCAGAGACTCCAAGGTGCGCGCGCGCCGGGAACTGTAGCGAATGGAGCTCTGCCTGTCGAACTACGAAACGCATGCGCAACAAACGTCAATGCATATCAACATAATAATATTCAATAGCAAAATCTGGGTAAAACATGCTCTAATCAAATTAATAAGGATTTTTGGAAACTACAGTCAAATAATAAAATCCATCTGCAAGCTGGCCTTCCTAGGTTTTTTATATATTTTTTTTCGAAAATCATACAGGACGCTCTTCTTTACTATAGACAATCGATCAGTACAATAGTGTGACCAAAGCTTATTTCGTGCAATTTGACACGTAACCTACAAAAGTAAGATATAATTGTCCAATTTAAAGGTTTTGAATATTTTGTAGGTATATACTAATAATTTTAAAGTAAAATCTCATTATTTAAACGAGCATTAAATCAAGCGTATTTACGCTTGATTAAATTTTATATACAAGGTGTAAGGGACAGCCCTCCACAAACTTTAAGGGCTTGCTCAGTAGACGAAACTGAACAACCTTCCACAAATTTTTTTTTCAGGAAACGAAAATAAAAATCGGCCTCGCCATACAAATTGTCCAATCAAGTTTATCATTTTGTATGGTGAGGCGGATTTTTTTTTTCGTTTCCTAAAAAAAATTTTTTGTTGAAGGTGGTTCAGTTTCGTCTACTGAGCAGGCCCTTAAAGTTTGTGGAGGGCTGTCCCTTACACCTTGTTACGATAACTACATTGTTTTTTGAGAGGACAAGCGATTGTCTATAGACAAGAACATCCCAAATACGATTATACCACTATTCAGCCACTCTAGTTGAAAATAATCATAATAAAACTTTAAGGGCATTCGTAAAATCAAACTATCAAGCACAATTATACAACTGGTAACTGGAATAATGCACAACCTTATAAACCTCATTTAGAAAATTAAAATTATTTAACCAATTAGGTTAAATAATCTAGGCAAATAATATAAGAATCGTCGCACTAGAGTCTGTCTAATAAGTTAAACGACTTGGGTAATTATCAGGATTTAATGAAATCTGATGTAGTCAACACGGGTTCAATAATCAAGGTTGATTAAGAGATAGAAATCATTGTTTACTAACAAAAGAACCTTATGAAAAGTATCGAATATAAGTATTTTTTAAATGATTAAATATTATACAAAATTCCCAAGTCGGTTGACTTATTAGACAGACTATACTTTGGTAGCGTATCGGTTTTGCTATCTACGTACGCACAAAAATCAGAAATCTATTCAGTAACTGATTCTGAACATACTATTTTCAGGATGTAAATTTGTAATATTACATGTTGTATAACGGCATTCATAAAATCAAAGTAATAAACACAATTGGTCGTAAATAAATATGACACATGAAGTATTTTATGGTAGCCACTTCCATCAAGCTTACCTAACGGTGTTTGAAAAGGAATTTTGGAAGATATGCCAAAGTTTCTCACAACACTTTATTTATTAATTATTTATTCATTATAACGTCCTCCGTGTCCCTTATATTTTTGTGGCCGTCTATTTCTGTTCAATGTGCCATATTTAAGCCTGATATAGGGCCGGCGCTGACTGACATGGCTGCACGGCACGGGGTGCTTCGGCAACTCCAAGGACGCTTTGGTATGACGAGGCATGTTGCGGAATGCCGTGTCAAACCCAACCACTCAGTATTCAACTAGTTTTACCGATACTAGCACAAATCTTGAGTGATCGGCGAAAGAGCGGGGATCGCTTTGCGCATCGTACACATCGGTGAGTCAATCACTGTACAAGGATTGCTTTCCCCGCCTCCGCGTCTTACTGCATACTACTAAAGAGACCCAATATTTCGCTTCTGCGCAAGTGGAAGTCGGTGCTCAAGATCCGTGCCGGTATCTCTACTCTGCGCGGATCCGAAGCTGATAGTTTCGTTATGAACTTATAACTGACTGGGATTTCTTGCTGAAGATGAAGAGAGACTAATACGAACTAATAGGTTAAGAAAAAATCTGGATACATCATTTGTGGAGAACAAGATGTACAAATGGTGAATTCGACAACTTTTTTAATGATTTAAAATAAAACTAGCGAAAATTCTAAGACTATTACACGATGGTTGGATCGAAGGGCATAATCCTGTGACCTATGTGACTTGCGTGATGTTACAGTGTGACGCTGTGGCACGCCGCGGCAGTCCGCAGAATGAAAATGCGTGCCACGACGTGCCGCGTTATATCAATTCTAAACTCGATGAAATAAGGATAAAAATAACTCGATTAAAAATAAAATCCTTGCAGTGCCGTGCTGCGACGTCAGTCAGCACCGGACCATAGTCTTTGGAAAACACGAGCTTATCTCAAAAAAACTTCTATCCCATTGACATAAAGTTTAAATTATAATGATGTTAGTTCGTGCAACAACGTCACTGTTTTGTGTATGGTTTCTCACCGTTAAATTACGATTGGAGGCATGAGTGAGGTTCCTCAATTGTTCGATGCCTGGCGCTCCTATCATCACGACGAACGGAAGAAATTCTCCGCTGTTGTGCAGCAGCTTCAGAGATGGCGGGGCGCAATCAAGGATACACATTTTTCCTGGAAAAATAATGTATAGTTAAAATGATTACATCCAAAATGATTATTCATTGAAAAGGCAAGATTCTTTCTCTCTCGTGGAAACAGAACCCTAATATAAGGACCTATCCGGCTCGAAGGACTACTTGATTAGGCCTTTACCTCAAATAAAATGTGGACTGTATAAAAAAATGATATATTACGACGATTACAATGATTGTGGGAAGTGGGAAATGGCTGTAGCAAACCGCGCGTCTGTGAGCCGAGTGAGCGTCGGCGCGAGAGCTGCGAAGCTTTTCGTTCCTTCCTGTGGCCATCCGTAGTGATGCGCCGACATAACTAAGATTAGTCAGAGGAGTGGTGGTGGAAGAATGCGTGTATATTACCGAGCCTAGTGCTGTGAAGCGAGTTCTCATTTTTAAAAGTTCAATTCAGGACTAAGTGCAAAAATCAGACCACAAAGATGGATAGTATAACTAGCTTCTGCTAGCGGCATCGTCCATGTGAAAATGATCCCAACGGAATATGGTCCCGGAGCAAAAAGTCCGTATTCGACACTCGTGAGCCAAACTTCGAAATCCGATTAGTCCATTGTGTTGGAATAACACACTCACACATACAGTCTTTCACCTACATATTACTGCGATTAATCTACAATAATGTTATAAAGGGGTTATTCATTGAAAAGGCAAGATTCTTTCTCTCTCGTGGAAACAGAACCCTAATATAAGGACCTATCCGGCTCGAAGGACTACTTGATTAGGCCTTTACCTCAAATAAAATGTGGACTGTATAAAAAAATGATATATTACGACGATTACAATGATTGTGGGAAGTGGGAAATGGCTGTAGCAAACCGCGCGTCTGTGAGCCGAGTGAGAGTCGGCGCGAGAGCTGCGAAGCTTGTTCGTTCCTTCCTGTGGCCATCCGTAGTGATGCGCCGACATAACTAAGATTAGTCAGAGGAGTGGTGGTGGAAGAATGCGTGTATATTACCGAGCCTAGTGCTGTGAAGCGAGTGCTCATTTTTTTTAAAAGTTCAATTCAGGACTAAGTGCAAAAATCAGACCACAAAGATGGATAGTATAACTAGCTTCTGCTAGCGGCATCGTCCATGTGAAAATGATCCCAACGGAACATGGTCCCGGAGCAAAAAGTCCGTATTCGACACTCGTGTGCCAAACTTCGAATTCCGATTAGTCCTTTGAGTGTGTTGGAATAACACACACACGCATACAATCTTTCGCCTTTATAATATTACTGCGATTAATCTACACTAATGTTATAAAGAGGTAGTTTGTTTGTTTTTTTTTTTTTTTTTTGTAGGGGAAATCTCCGGAAGTATTGCACCGATTGTTAAAATTTTCACCGATAGAAAGCTGCTATATTCCTGAGTGACATAAACTATATTTTACGTATGCGGACGAAGCCGCGGGGAAAAGCTAGTGTAAAATAACTCACCTTCCTTCATAACAGCTCTTATAGAATCAAGATGTGTGCCGTACAGATGTCCATTATGTTCTCCGTACTCCAGGAAGCGTCCGGCGTGCGCGTCACGCTCCATCTCCTCGCGGGACACGAACCAGTACGATTGGCCGTTTTCTTCCATTGGTCGCGGGGGACGAGATGTGTCTGTAAGACAGACAAGAGAAAACTGTGAAGGAGTGATGCTTATAACAAATAATGATCATATTTAGACGGCATGGTTGGCGCAGTGGTTGAGCGATTGACTGCTGAACTGAGTTTTGCAGGTTCGATTCCCGTACCTAAACAAATATTTGTATGGCCTACAGAACATATCTGGGTTGGTTCCAGGGTCTGAGTCTTGAGTAAGTGAGTTTAGATGTTTGTGAACAAGAGTAATTCTTAGTGTGCGGTAAAGTTTTGTTCTTTTTGAATAAAAAAATATGAAATTAGTTTACACGGTCATGCAAGTGTCAATCAATTTCATCAATCATGAATGATGGTTTTCGTCAATCAGTACTAAAAACCGTCATGCAACGCATTAGAGGGTAGGTTTTTCGTCAAACGTTTTGACTGTGGCAAAACTGACAGCAAAACCTACCGTGTAATGTTCGCCTTAAGATGTGAAGGTAAAAAAATTCACACGTAACAGCAAAAAGTGTATGAAGTATACGTTAACTTACGAGGCACAACAGCACCGAACCTATCAGGATGCTCCGCAATCATACGGTTCTTGATAGTCCGCCTGCCGACGCCCCTCGTGCCCACCAGCGCCAGCACTCGCCGCAAGAACGGCGGCGTGCGCGCAACCTCTTCGTACAGCGCTAACTCGGCGCCCTCCAACTGTACGCTCGAACGGGACTCGTATACGAATTTTTTTTTCTTCTTTGATATCTGTTTGAATATTTGAATAAAAAAAAAGGGTAAGTATTACAGGAACATGCAAGTAATAGTGGCCAACAGAGGTCGGTCACAAAAAAATCGGCCTCTCCATACGAATTGTCCAATCAAGTTTATCATTTTATATGGTGAGGCTGACTTTTTTTCGTTTCCTGAAAAAAAATTTTGTGGAAGGTTGTTCAGTTTCGTCTACTGAGCAAGCCCTTAAAGCTTGTGGAGGGCTGTCCCTTACACCCTTTATAACGATGATGGGTTACAACTACATCCCAAGCTACCCCAACTTGTGTAAATATTCAAGCAAGTTAAAGATACAGTTAGTAAAGGTCAAATTCTATAAAAAAACCGGGTTCGATGACCTACGAACCGCTATAAAATGCAAGGTTTATCCAAAACCTGTGTCTACAGCAAGCGTAAGCTGTGGGCGGTCTTGTTTGACAATAAAGTGAAATCGTTAACCCCGGCCGCACTAATCGATTGCTATGGATGACCGCATCTCGAGAACTGTTACTTTGTTCAGATGACAAGGTAAAAAGTATAGGTATTTAAAATAGTTTAACTAAACTAGAGAGGCGATTGTTATCGACGTATTTCATAATGCGTTTTTTATAGAAAATGAAAGCTGTATTTGATAACAGCAGGTAAATTAAATTATAGAGAATATCTATATATATAAAAATCAATGCTACTTTTCGTTGTAATTTTATAAGTCAAGAACGGGCTCACCTATCCAAACCAAATGTGGCTTTGTTCAGACTATTTAGTAGATGGTTTATGTGAAGTTTGGTAGGGTAGAGTAGCGTAGAGTAGTGTAGAGTAGGATAGGGTAGGGTAGAGTAGGGTATAGTCGGGTAGAGTAGGGCAAAGTACGGTGGAGTAGAGAAGAGCGGGAGCGAAGCCACATGGGCAAAACCTAGACTATATATATTATAGCGAAATACTACCCACTGATTAATCACGAAATCTCAGAAACTATAACACCTACAATCTTAAAATTTAGCAGGTAGGTTCCCTATAGAGTGTAGACATCTGTTAAGAATGGATTTTACGAAACTCCACCCCCAAGGGATTTTTTTTTATTATTATTATAGGCTTGCGTTTGACCACTATCTCACCTGAGATGATGTGGTCGACGATGGAGCACGCTTGCCTAGAAGTAACCTATTCACTCTTGACTTAAAGACCTCTAAGTTGTAGCTATCAGGAAACATACACTCCGGCACGGAATTCCACTCCTTGGCTGTACGCATAATAAATGTGTTCCCAAAACTCTGTGCGTATGGGTGGGATGTCTACCATGTACCGGTGGCGCAACGCTATGGGTAAAACGGGGGTTGGAAGTTTGTATGGAGAAGCCTACTATCACGCGGGCGAAGCCGCTGGCAGAAGCTAGTAAATACATTTAGCGTAGTGGGATCCGGTAGGAAAGAATTACGTATGTGCAGGAATGGCTGTTTAAGGGTTGATAAGTATGTCTTTGGTCTTCTACAGTCTCATCGCTCGTAGTTTGGGCTAGACCAATTTCTAGGAGAGTTATTTGCTAACTGAGAGAAATTTAATCTTTATACTAATATTATAAAGAGGAAAGATTTTTTTTTGCGTTGAATAAACTACTGGATCAATTTCAAATATTATTTTAGGTACCTACTAGTATAATGCTACTTTATGCCTAAGTGACCATATGCATGTACCATCGCGGTAATTTCGGCCTGATCACTTAAAAAGAATTTCGCTTGAATCCTGCGGCGCGGCGCCAAACCAAACCCTTTTTCGGGTACAAGTAAAAATGAACTTAGCGGTGGTCAGGCGGAAGTGTCTTTGATGGTACCTACATTTTCTACTCTCATGCGGGCAAAGCCTACAGAATTGTTAGAAAGAGCTACCGTGGCCCTAAAACACAAAAAGGCAACTGAAGAAACACTGATGAGTAAAAGTCCGACACTCTACTCAGAGCGAGAAAAATTATAGGATGGTTTCCCAACTAAAGACAAAAACGCGAGCGAAGCCGCTAGTAGAAGCTAGTTTATTTTATTTCGATGACAAACAAAGGGCTTTTTTTAGATATTAGTCATTTGAATACTATGCAAAATTGGTAAAACGCAAGTGGGCAGAAAGTGGGCGATGACGACTAAGAATCCTAGGGTCATTAGTTTAATGTCTAGACAGCTATGTAATTAGAGATTCCTAAACAATAATCAGTGAGTCACAATCACAGTATTTCATCAAAATGCCGGAACAATCGGTGTTTTGTTATCACGTCACGTCTGCATCATATAACAATGAAACTAAAATCGCTGACATGAAATGTTCGTGCGAAACCCTTGATTCATAAATTGACAATGAAAGGTAATATTATAAACAATGTGTATTATGTTCGTTTAGTCATACAAATGTGCTGATTTTGGACATTTCCAGGTACATTGACTGTGGTCCATAGTTCATGGGAGTCAATTTAATAAGGTAATTGGACGCTTCCGAAAAATTGGTCACATTCATAGGTTTTGTGCAAGCAACAGAAATAATTATATCATCCTATATTCATACCACTGTCACTGTGTTTTTATTTAGAAACTATTTGACTTAAATATGTAATGTGGACTGTTTTCCCCATAGGTCAATCAAAACCCCTTAGGGTGAAGGGCGGAGCGGAAAACCAGGTATTGTTTCGCAACTTGAGAGCAACCCAAGTTGCTGTTGTGCAGTTCAGCAGAGGATAGCTAGGTACAGTTGGAACAAGTTATATCTAAAGTTTTTAAGAGTTCACTCGCTGTCCCTCGTCATTGGTTACTGCTACTGGAACAGCACCAACTGATCATAGCGTGTGCATATAGCCTTCTTCGATAAATGGGCTATACAACACTAAAATATGTTTTCACTAGCTTTTACCTGCGACTTCGTCCGCGCACATAAAATATAGCCTATGTCACTCGGGAATAAGGTAACTTTCTGTCAGTGCAAAAATTTTAGCAATCGGACCAGTACTTCCAGAGCCTCCTACAACCAAAAAAAAAACATAAAAACAAAAAAACAAACTTTTCCTCTTTATTATGAAAACATAACGAACAAGTAGTTCCTGACATTAGCGCATTCAAACTCTTCAGCTTTATAATGTTAGTAAATCAACAATATTAAAGTTTCTTACCCTTGCACCACAGATACTGATTTTATGCACAAAGTCAGCTTCAGGCGCGACATACGCCTTCCGCCTCTCCTCCAGCTCTGGCGAGGGTATCAACCCCACTGTGTCAGGGTTCTCTACATGACTCGCTTGCCACCAGTTGGGATCCTTCCGATCTGACACCTGCAAAGAAACGTTTATATTTAAGTGGTATAAAACAAAGTTGTTCTCAGCATCTGTCTGTTTATCCGCTATGTCCTCCCAGGGTTCCGAGGAAGGGTAAAGGGAGGAAGGCTAAAAGAGAAAGGAGGGAGGTACAAATGAGACTTGGACAAAAGTTTGTAGCCATTTCCTTGATATCATGTTTGTTTATATGATTGTAAGTAAACAGCAGTGAGCAGTGGTGGCTGAGTGGTAAAGACCCCGACTTACGAGTTTTAGGTCGCGGGTTTAGCCCTGCCAGGCTCATTACTTTGTGATTTATTTCATCGCCACTGCTCTCAAAACGGTGAAGGAAAACACCGTGAGTAAACCGGCATGTACCTACTAGAACCAAAAGACAGGATGACATGTGACATTCATCAACCCGCACAGCGCCCGTGTGGTGGATTACGGCCCATTTCCTCTCCCAGAGAGGGGGCCCGAGTCCCAGCAGTGGGAACATTAAAAGGCTGATTATGTTAAGTAAACAGAATTCGAAGACATGTGAGATCCGCCAACTCTCACTGGGCCCGCTTGGTGGAGTATGGCTCATACCTTCTCCTAGAGAGGATGTTTGAGTGCCAGCAGTGGCAACATTATAAGGCTGATTGTGTACACAGAATGGATGGACGAATAAAACTTACTTGTAAAATATCACCTTTTTTGAACTCAAGACCAATTTCCTTGCATGGCAGTAGGGTGTCATCCTTAGGGTCATAGTCAAACAAGGCTCTCATATAGCACTGGAAATAAGAAAGAATTAACATTACTTATATTTCACTTTTGTTTTTTTATTTATTTATTGTATATAAAACATAATTATCAAAACAAAAGGATAGTTAAGAATATGGGTTTTCTTACAGCAAATCTCTGGGGAGAAATAGATTTTAAATAAGATAGTAACTATTAAAAAGTGCACAGCAAAAAAAAAGATGTTATCATTTATAGTAATTACGTTGTCATTTTGGATTTTCTCAACATAACATTATACTCCTCTCACAATTACATTTCTTTCTTTGTTGATTATTTTATAATGACTGCATGCATTGTACTAAAAATTCTCATATGTGATATCATAACTATGAAAATAAATATGTAATTTTGAGAGCACTAATCCTACGAAATAAATTCACTAGCCATATATTTACATATTTTCAACAGGTACAAGGTTGAATAATTATTATAGTTAACATGTGACAGTAAAGTATTACCCATAAATATTTTACACAATTGAGACAGCTGTACTTTGGTATACCTACATAATAATATGTAATTTTTTAAAATTTAATATTCATATATGCCTCAGTGCCCATATTTGTAAAACTTTAGAAGTTAGGGCATTTCCAATTGGTATGTTTCCTATGGAAAAGAAGCAGCAAGAACTTCATGGTTACTCTTTTAAAAAAATGAATGATTTCACTTATGTCTGCAAACTCTATTATCTATGTATTTATAACTTTTGTTGGTGTACAATAAAGAATTAAGAACAAAAATAATATATTTGGTTATACTCACACTAAGCTTATTCGATAACTGAGCAGTCTTTTCTTTAAGATTAGGCCCAACTTTAAGTGTGATCCTGTCATTGGGCTTGGCTACTGCTTCCTTGAGCTGTTCTTCGGAGTCTATGTGGACACCGTCTACTTCTAATAATACGTCTCCTACGGACACTAATGCTTGTTTTGCGGCAGCACTGCCTGCTAATATCCTAGCTACAATGAGCTGTCCATGCTCATCTGTTGTTACCTGTTAGAATTGAAATAAGTTATTGAAAAACATCTTAATACTAGTAGAATATGAGGTGAAAAAATAATGTTTAGCAGAAAAGTGCCAAAAATTTACTGTATTTAGTACAATAATGTAATGTAAATAAAGTATATTTTAAGGTTAGCACAGAGGTTGAGCGACAGACTGCTGTGCTGCATGTAGTGGGTTCGATTCCTGTATGGAACAAGTGTTTGTGTGATTCGGGTCTGAGTGTCTTATGTATGTGAGTTTACATGTTTGTGAATGCACCTACGATACAGAAGTAACACCTAGTGTGGGGCAAAATTATAAAAAAAAAACCCCGAGTTGTTGTTACATGAACTATTGTTAATTCATTAAACCCCAAGCAAACGCCGGCGTTCGCACACCTATTGTCTTTCTATTGTGTCTGTAATTTCCACGATTGAAGGGTTAATTTGTGTTCATGTCCAGTACTCAATTAGATTAGAGACTTCAACTCTAAGTATGCTTCGTATACTTAGATTTTTCGGTTATTGCATGACCCCTGGTTCCTGATCCTTGCGTCACGAATATGAGATAGTCCTTACTTTAGATCAATAATCTATTTATTTTACAGAAGGCTTACTGACTAACAATCCAATGATATAAAGGTACCTATGCATATACGTAGATATAAGGTAAGATTTGGATTTATGGCCTCGTGAAAATATGGTATTTGAGGCTAAATTACAAAAGTGTTATTTATTGGTAGAGTTAGTTTATACTTGAATATTCAGTTGACTGAACATTACAAGGTTGAAACAGTAATTAACCTATTTATTATTTCTTTGTCTTGTAAAGTTTTAAAACCAGTTATTATTGCGAGTTGTTGATCTAAATGGTGTTCCTTATTCAGTTAAATTAACTTTCAACATATACAGGTTATTGGCACATAGCACAAGAAACTTGTCATGGATGATTAAAGTTTCAACTGAACCACAGACAACAGGAATTTATTAACATAATTATTTGATACTAGCTTCTTTCAGTAGCTTCACCCTCATGAAAGACAGTTTTTCCTGAATAAAAAGTCTCTTACGTCTATCTTTGCACCAAATCATATCAAAATTAGATTAGCAGTTTTCGTGTGAACACAAAACAAACAGAGATATTGTTGCATTTATAATATTAGTAGATTCATACTCACAGTTAATCCTAAAGGCTGCCCAGGCACTTTCCTGAGCCCCACTACTTTCACAGTCTCTACGGGCATGTCACCGTTTTCGTCCGTGGTTCCGCCAGCACCTTCTGCGGTGTCTTTGTTTCCTTCTAATTCTGGAACTGGAGGTTTTTCTTCAATACCAGAACCTCTGTCTACCCAAATGGCACCTATTTGGTCATGAGCATCTATTAAAGCCTGTAAGAAAATAATTAGTTAAGTAGAATTTAACTTAACACTGGAGGAAGATTGTTAATCCCTAATTAAAACAAAAAAAGTGTGATAGGCTGTTTTTGATTGGTTTCAATTATTATTTATTTGGTATCCATGGTAACTATATACTTAACATGTTCTGAATGTCCTAATACTCATAACGTATTTAATAATACAGTGTATCTGCTAAAGAGCTCATAAAACTGGCGTCTATTGCTAACAAACAATGCAGTAAATATTTGCGTTACTTTGTAAACAAGTCGCTGAAGGCTGACTAATATTGGAAGGGGCGTACATACCTTAAAGTGTGCCCTGGACACAATAATAGCGAGTTCAGCTTGTTCAATAGTCCGGATATTGGTGCCACGGTATTCGCTTAGTGAACGTATTATGTTTACGTTGCCCAGCGAGACTGGTTTTACGATCAAGTCCTCTTCCGAATCGATAGACTGCAATAACAACACTCACCAGTAATTAAAACAGAACCCAGGAACTGTCAGCACTCCAAAATACGAGCTACGAGCATTTATAGGCGTGGCACTTGTTGTCGTCGTTCTAAATTGATGAATGAAAACTACAATATTATCGTGCAGACAACACGTTGCATTTCCAATAAGAACTAAATAAACTATTTACGAGCTAATACTGGGGAGAGTAGCAGAAAACAGCTACATTTATGTACTAATTCTGTTTTTGTTGTAATAAAAGAACACACCCAAACGAACACTGGCACGATTTCGCTGAATCTTGTTTTCCAACTGCGAGTTTTTGACAGTTATTGGTAGGATCTGCATGCAATTTTTAACCTTATTCAAATGGAATAGTGTTTATAGTTATGTCATAATTTATCGATTTTGCGCGTCTGTGACACCGAAACACTGTGTCTGTCAGTGCAAAGAGAACAGAACCGTTCTTTGTTCTGAAGCGACAGATTATAGCATTAGAAAAGGACAGCACACAGAAAATTTCTAACTTCATTCTTGCGTTATATTTTGTTTGTACATAGGAAGACACGTTCTGAAAATACCTAAGTGATAAAAATGCTTACTTAGGTATATTAACCAAATAATTATGTTATTTAAAGAAAGAGAAGAGATAGCGGCGAAAGTTCTGAAACGGAACCTGTGTGTGTATGTGTCAGATGCTGCGGAACCGGATTAGACTATTTAGGGTGTTTATTAGACGGCGGGCGGAAAGATTAAATAGGATTTGCACATGTGGCAGCATGGGAATAGATTACTTTTCAAAGCTCGTATTTTGTGTTATCATCTTGTCGCGTGTCATCATGGGTATTGTATTTTTTTTTATTTACCTCGCATTTTCTTCCAAAATCAGGACTCTCAATTATACTTTTCAAAAATATAACTTCATGATTTGCTAAATCTTCTTCAGGTTTCTGCTCCTCCTTTTCTAAAATTAAATAAATCAATTTTAGGAAATACAAAATTAAATTGAAATATTTTTATTACTTTTGGACGAAAGTTCTAATCAGCCACCATTGCATTAACTTGTTATAATTACTTAAGGCGTATAGTCCCTTGAACCATCTGGCCGAAATTAAATGGACGCAACTCTCGCACCCGCCTAGGCAGTACCTACCTACTCATATCTGTGCATTTATTTGCGGCCAGCAGCGCCCGGAAAGCGCGCGGCTGACCTTTAAATCCATTTTCTTTGCGAAATATTGATTCATTTACATATGCAATGTTCACTTTGAAGAATATTTAACCACCAATTTTTATGTGTGAAAATGTTTCTAAAAATCCAAGCCGTTTCGAAGGAGTAGGAAAAAAGTTGCGAAATTGCTAAACATTTTTTTAGACAAAAGTATTAATAGCACGCAAAAATCAAATGTTCATAAATTTAATGTTGTTTATAAACCTAGCCGTTACCGAGGAGTAGGCTTCAGAAAGTCACTGTTTTATGGCACTTTTCGGACGCTTGGGCCTTAACAAAGGGTCGAGATGTCCAGATATGGTGATTAGTTAGGCCTACGCACAAGGAGTAGGTACCTAAGTAGAGGTAATTTTTTTGGGTCATTTATTAAACATACAATGCGTTCCAAATGAGAATAGGATCGCCTGCCATGTTATGACGTCACGATTTACTGTCAAATCGAGGAAAGAAATTTTTAAACAATAATTAATTTACGAAAAATTTAATTTATATATGAACTGTGAACGCAAAAAGTTTAATCAGAATCCCGTTCTTCAATTTTACTCATCTCTAAGTTCTTCAATTTTGCCAAAATTTCTTCGATTTGACAGTACGACGAGACGTCAAAAACATAGGAATCGGTTATAATCTCATTTGGAACGCGTAGTACTTATTCAGAGGTGGGCCGTTAATTTCTTACATGGGAGCGCCTACCTACTTAAATAATCAAGCTTATGGCCATTTAAAGCAAGTCATTCTATCCCTAGGGAGATAATGCAGTATGGCCGATCCCTAGGAGAGAATAATGAGATTTGAATTTGGAACATCCAAAATCGTCAACATTGTGAATTCATCGAACAAGTCGACTCGAAATTCAAACTGGCCACTAACAAAAAAAACTTGATTATTAACGTTGAGCATGTTTGATATTTTGGAATGGTTAGGGAATAATTTTGCACCAATTGCTTTATCAGTATAAAAGTACTATCATTTATGTGGTAGAATACAATATTCATTTATTGCGCTATCGTACACAAACATGACAATTTATATTACATAAAAAATTTAACACTTTAAAACTATTACAATTATTTTACATTAAAAAGTTTATCTCTCCGAAAAACTACTGAGGTGTCAAGGGACACCCGGATGGAACGAAGTTCCGTTCTGGCTTGCTTTCTATAAGAGAGAGAAAGAGAGAAAGACAGAGAAACATGCGCACGCCGCACGGCTTACAATAGCTTACTATAGAAAAAGTGTCGTTACAACTTTTCGTGAGAATTTTTTCCGTCTAGCCAATACAATATAACTAAAAAATACTATCCTATTTTATGTACATTTTGACAGCACTATTTCAACATCTTCGAAACCATGAAAACGACACTCATGACGAAAATGTTGATAATTTCTGACATCCGCCATCTTAAATTTACATTTTGACAGCACTATCGGCTTCAACAACCTCGAAAACCATGAAAAAGACACCCATATCGAAAAAGTTGATAATTTATTGCAGCCACCATCTTAGATTTAAATTTTGACAGTACTATCGGTTTCAACACCCTCAAAAACCACGAAAACGACACCCATGAGGAAAAAGTTGATAATTTCTTGCAGCCGCCATCTTGGATTTACATTTTGACAATACTATCGGTTTCAACAGCCTTGAAAACCATGAAAACGACACCCATGACGAAAAATTTAATAATTTTTTGCAGCCGCCATCCTGGATTTATATTTTGACAGTACTATCGGTTTCAACACCCTCGAAAACCATGAAAACGACACCCATGACGGAAAATTTGATAATTTCTTGCAGCCGCCATCTTGGATTTATATTTTTACAGTACCAACGGTTTCAACACCCTCGAAAACCATGAAAACGACACCCATGACGGAAAAGTTGATAATTTCTTGCAGCCGCCATCTTGGATTTACATTTTGACAGTACCATCGGTTTCAACACCCTCGAAAACCATGAAAACGACACCCATGACGGAAAAGTTAATAATTTCTTGCAGCCGCCATCTTGGATTTATATTTTGACAGTACTATCGGTTTCAACACCCTCGAAAACCACGAAAACGACACCCATGACGAAAAAGTTGATAATTTCTTGCAGCCGCCATCTTGGATTTACATTTTGACAGTACCATCGATTTCCACGCCCTCGAAAACCATGAAAACGACACCCATGACGAAAAATTTGATAATTTCTTGCAGCCGCCATCTTGGATTTATATTTTGACAGTACTATCGGTTTCAACACCCTCGAAAACCACGAAAACGACACCCATGACGAAAAAGTTGATAATTTCTTGCAGCCGCCATCTTGGATTTACATTTTGACAGTACCATCGATTTCCACGCCCTCGAAAACCATGAAAATGACACCCATGACGAAAAATTTGATAATTTCTTGCAGCCGCCATCTTGGATTTATATTTCGACAGTACTATCGGTTTCAACACCCTCGAAAACCATGAAAACGACACCCATGACGGAAAATTTGATAATTTCTTGCAGCCGCCATCTTGGATTTACATTTTGACAGTACTATCGGTTTCAACACCCTCGAAAACCATGAAAACGACACCCATGACGAAAAATTTGATAATTTCTTGCAGCCGCCATCTTGGATTTATATTTTGACAGTACCATCGGTTTCAACACCCTCGAAAACCATGAAAACGACACCCATGACGAAAAAGTTGATAATTTCTTGCAGCCGCCATCTTGGATTTATATTTTGACAGTAAAAGTGTCGGTACAATTTTTCGTGAGAATTTTTTCCGTCTAGCCCCCTTTTCACAACGCGCGATAAGGGATAGCTGTCTACTCTCCATCCGTCTTACGCTTTTTCGATCAGGGTCACGTGTCCTGACGCGAGTTTAAGATTTTATACCCATTACAGAAAAAGTGCTCAACGCCGCTAAAGAAGTTTTCACTTCAAAAAAAAAAGAAAATAGAATGAAACGTGCTTAATGACGGGAGCGTTATAGAAAATTGAAACTATAGAATCTTGGAGTAGTGAATTTTGTTTGTTTGATGAACTTGTAAATATAATACTTATATTCTCACTCATCTGCATAACTATTGGGTCACCAAGATGCAGGCTATGCCTAGTTTGGGACCCATCGATAACCTGTTAATGTAACTCCTAGTGTAATTTCTTAAGATTTTTATGTAATTGTATCAACTGTGTTTGTCTCAATAAATAAATAAATAAATATTTCTCTAATATATGATTTGGTTGATCAATTGTCTTTTAATTATCTCACAGATGGTGTAAAAAGTAGAGTATGCAACACGGGGATAAAGCTTTCTTTGTCTTGGGCGGCTTGAATTCCTCACTTCGCTCAGGTTTCTTTATTAACTCCCTCGCAATGCTCGGGAGTTCGCGGATCACTAACAGGAGCATAACTGCGTGCAAAAAATCCTCAAAAACGATTATTTTTTTTGTAAAAAACGTTGCCACAAACATGTGAATTGTAGACTGGGTTAGGCTTTTCAGTTAAATTGAGGACTGACTTGTTTGGGTGTAGCGAGGAAGTCACTGATTTAACTCGTACCTAAGTAGACTTGCAGTGGTTGACAAGAGGGTTGCTTCGCTCACCTACCTTGTATAGGTAAGCTCGTAGTGTTTGCTGCTGAGAATGGACTGTATATTAGTTTATATTTGCTAAAGGGCTCGCTGCGCTCGGTCGTCTAAAATGTAAAATCACTCTGGTTGAGACTGGACTCACTCCTCTGGAGACGCTCGTGAGAAAGCAGTGGTCGCTTGTTCGGTTGTATAGGCGGGCTCGCGTTTTTGTAGTATTTGGTTGCAAATGTATCGAGTCAGCTTTCTTCACTGAGGTAGTTAATACTACAAAATAATTCTTCTTTTGCCTGTTTCAATGATTCCACATATTTATTGTTCAGTTCTGCACATAAGTACTTGAGATACCAAACGACGCTAATTTTACATCACAATAACCACAGCGAATCAACTAGTAACTAATAGGGTAGCTTCCTGGGTCAAAATAATCACATTTTATTTAGTCCGTATTTTAGATTATAAAAAATATTGGACACGTATTTTTTATTTTTTCGATTAAAAAAAAATAAGATATAGCAGTTACGTGTGACGTCACCCCGTGCGTTAAAATGTAGCACGGCGTGACGTTACACGTAACTTTAATTACAAACTTTAATTTACAAATAAAAAAATACGTGTCCCTTATTTTTGAATAATCTAAAAGACGGACTAATTACATTTTTTACGGCAACTAGCCTATTATAACAGAGCAGCTACTGAACTTCCCTTGAAAACAATCCTGCTATAACCTGGAGATCATAAGTCAAGAGTGAATAGGTTACTTCTAGGTAAGTAAGCGCACTCCATCGTCGACCACATCGTTGCTTTTCGTCAGTGTGCTTAGCGCGAGTTTGTTTTACGTTAACGCAATCGACACGTTTATCGTTCGGCGCTCCGATTAGCTCGCTCTAAGCTCTTAAATAAACAATTAAAAAGCCAAACGCGGTAATCGTTTCGATCGCACACAACAGCCCCCCTAGCCAAGTTATAACCAGTTTGTGTCGAATTCCGTTCTCTAATCGGTAACGCCTCGGTTACAGCAATTGTAGAAAACGATAAGTTGGTAGCCATGTTGACGCGCCTTTTTTTTTTTATGGTGGGAAAAAATCATGCATTGACATCCCCCGCTCTTGGGCGGAGCGGGAGATAGTGTCAGACTCTTACTGACTAAAAGACCCACCCCGTTCCTTCTAGCCTTCATACCGGGGCTCGAGCGCCCTTTCGGATAACCCTGGCCCCAGTGGGCTTCGACCCGGCTGGGTCACTGCTGTTGCTGACAACTCCTTGAGGCGCGCGGGAACAGTGCGCGCCGTCAACGACTTGGGCTTGGTCCGGACAGTTACCGGAGGGCCGGACAGTGAGCTACCCATTGCTCACTGTCCGCAAGCCCGCGCCTACGGTGGCCGGAAATCGGGATCAGAATCCCGGTTGCGGCGGCGGCGGCGATAACGCCGTTGCCTGATGCGTTCGGCCTTCTTCTTTG
Organism: Mythimna ferrago; assembly: GCA_910589285.2. Classification (NCBI taxonomy): domain Eukaryota; kingdom Metazoa; phylum Arthropoda; class Insecta; order Lepidoptera; family Noctuidae; genus Mythimna; species Mythimna ferrago. Next base: position 9,788,039 of record OU342683.1, on the reverse strand, counting down.
CGAGCATTACTGCTTCGCAGAAGTCGGCGACCGCCTGCCACTCCTCCTCGCTCCGGACCATGGCCTCAACCAAGGCCCGGCGCGAGAGGTCTCCGCCGCCAATCGCTCCCACGAGGGCACGGCGATGCTCCGCCCAAGCAGGGCACACCTCGACTGTGTGCTCCACCGTGTCCTCCGGGCGTTCCGCACAGTGGCGACACCCGGGCGTCACTTCCGCATGAATCCGGTGCAGGAAACTCCCGAACGAACCATGTCTGGTGAAGACCTGCGTCATGCGGAAGGTAAGGACGCCGTGAGGTCTTTCCAGCCACGCCTCAAAGAGGGGACTTACCGCCATGATTGTGGCGTGCCCAGCACTGGGTTGCGATAGTCGTTGACGCCATTTCACCATGAGATCCCACCGGAGCTCTGTCCGCCATGCCGTGACCTGTCGCGGCAGCGGACTTTCACCCCGGCGTTGCATCTCCACGCGCATATCGTGCATGTGTGCAAGGACTGTTGCCTCCAGATTCCACGGTGGTAGGCCAGCCAGAAGGCTCGCCGCTTCGCGGGAGACCATGCAGTATCCCCGCACCATCCTTGTTGCCATGACCCTCTGGCAGGCGTTCAGCATGGCCGCCGGTTGCTTTTTCAGCGACGGTGCCCACACCGGCGCCCCGTAGAGGGCCATGGACCGAACGATCCCCGCGTAGAGCCTCCGGCAGATGTTGACGCGCCTGAGTCGGCCGCTCGTTCTACAATGTAGCGTTTGTCTAACGAAGGATATAGCGTTAAACATTGTAGAAACGATTTTGAATGATGTGAAGTTGGCTACGAATTGTCTATTCGTTTGTACTGACCACGCGACTTTACGTTGAGATGACGTCATTCCCATACGTTTCATCACTTTTCGACAGCGTTAACGATTGCAGAATAACAACTTGGCTAAGCGTGCAGGAGAGATAATAGTCAAGCAAGAGCCTATAAAAAAACCGAATATCACCTATCTACGAATTTATCTCGGACTAGCTGTTATCTAAATATAGCCTATGTCACTCAGGAATAAAGCAGCTTTCTAACAGTGAAATAATTTTAGCAATCGAACCAGTACTTCCAGAGATTACCTCCTACAAACAAAAAAACATAAAAACAAAAACAAACTTTACCTCTTTATTATATTTATATTAGTATAGATAGCGTTACATATCCTTGAAGATCAATTCGTGCTTGCGATAATTAATAAACCAACTTTTAACGTGTAAGTACTTATATGTAATTTGTTCCATGCATGTTCTATGGTAACATTTTATTGGCATTCAAATCCCTGTTCTGTTATGCCCCACATGCTTCGACGACTTCGCGGCATTTCATAATGGTAACTCTATCATTGGTACCTATCATTGGCATCTATAGCTAGGCGTGTTCCCCATGTCTTCGTGACCCATTGATTTTTTGTACAAACTTTATAGACATATATTGACATAAGGGCATAAAAGGTCACGCAAGTATTATGTTACCTATTTTGTCAATAACTCGTTTAAGTAGAGGATTTCATTTGTATTTCACCCCAAAATTCAGTGCCGGACAAGCCGAATAGGTAGGTTGGGGCCCGGTTGGACCCAACCCAAAGAGTGTTTGTTACAATACAGAAAATCTGGTAACCTAATTGAATGTCGGTACTTAATGAAGTTTATCTATGGAATAAAAAAGAAGTGTGAGAGAGATTAGGTACGAGCCATCACTGTTTATTTGCTTACTTGTCTGTCTTCTAATTTTCTAATGCTATAAATACACGGAACGTGATTTGGAGTACCTTGAAGATAGATTATACTTTTGCCAACGATTTCTTCTCGGAAATATTTGCGTTAGTTTTTATTAAAGTGATGAAAAAAAAATGTTGAGTTTTCTGGGTTAGTACCTAGTTAGGTATATGTTTAGGCCCGGGCATTTTGGTCTGAACGACACCCCGGTCCACTTGTAGCGTTTCGAGGAAACGCCATTTGGGGGATTTTTCATGAAACTAAGTTTATCGTAGGTAATATAGTTTATAGTACCTGCAGTTCATGGTGATTTACACAGAACAGAAGAATGTATGATTCCTGTGTTCTGTGGTGGTTTATGTGACTTTTTGAGTAATTTTATTGATCAATGTAAAAAAAAGCTAAATAACAATATGCATTCACATGCTTTAACAAGATCATCATCTACTAATATTATGAAAGAACAAAAACGTATCAGGGATGATTTTCATCTGGAATAATGAAATAGACACTGTTCACGCAGGCAAAGTTGCAGGTAGAAGCTACTACTCGCATTATTATGTATGATACCGGAAAATATCTGGACTCATTCAGTTAGCTAAATTAAGTATTGAGGTGATGATTCAGAAGGCTGTCAGTCAGAGCCTAAACGGACTGAACACGCTTCAGTTTCTAAATAAGGCGCGGTGCCAAGTGGAGCAGCTGGGGAAGAAATGCGGAAGGCGGAACGGAGAAACAAGTGATGAAGCGCAACATGGCTTAGGCTGGTTACCGTAGTTAGGGTTGCCATGTCTAAAACTCTGGCAACTAGGACAAACAGCTTCAAAATCCCCGATTTTGAGTTCAGAAAGCTGAACATAATTACAATACGTATAAAAATAGTTCAAATGGTCAATTGGTCATAAATCAACGTTTTATTTATTTTCGATTCAACGAATTAAGTACATCTTTTACAATCTTCTTTTTTTGTTTAGTTGGAAATGATCAAATGACTCCTCCATGTCGGACTAGAGTAAGAGGGAATGTCAGACTTTTTATACCCGGACTGCTGAGACCACCCGGTTGCTCCCCCGACGCCCTTTAAACTAGGACAGATCCGAGGAAACCCTAACCGTGGTGTACAACATAAGGTTCAGCTCATAACGATATAATACAGTGCTTTATTCACTACAAAGGAAAACCTATCCAGGTCAGTGAAAGAATAGGTGATAGGAATAAACCCTGTAGATTTTAAAATTCGATTTTATTAGTTATTTGACTAAAATGTGTAAGTACTTAATGTATAAGTATTAAGGTAATTATATCGGAACCGAAGGCGAAGTCGATGTTTTTAAATTTGATTTATCGGAGTCGGAACCGGAATCGGAACCGGAGGCGGCAGAGGGTCAGAAGTAGTGGCAGGAGATAGATTTTTTACCTATATAATGACAAACCCGTCGACGCAGACCGCCCGCCGCCGCTATGTTATGCTTCGACCTCCGATTAAAACCTCCGATTTAAAAGTATCGGAGCCAAAGTCGGAACTGAAGTTGTAATAATCGGAAGTTCCGACTTAACGGAGTTGGAGTCGAAGCTCCGTAACATCCCTGGTAAGTACGTACTATGTACACCCACATCGAAGCCTACCGGGGCCAAGGGTCTGCTTCTGAAAGGAAGGCTCGGCCCCGGTATGAAAGGAACGGTGTGGGTTTTTTAGTCAGTAACAGATGTCATTTGTATGATTTTTACCCACCGAAAAAAAACAACACCCACATAATTATGATAAAGGTCTAAAAGGATAAAGGTCTATGTCGTATCGTTATTTTGAAAAGTGCATGCGTCATCGTTGCTGTTCATTTAGTCATTTTAATCGGTTTGCAACCATCCAGACCTCTTGGGGGAGCGCATTCTACAGAGAAATAGCCTATTTGGGTTCTGTGACGGTTTAGCTTGATATTTATCGCAGCATTAGGGTGGATTAGATATGGGCTAAGTGTGTATAGTTACCAGAGGCTACGTTATCCATACTACCTATTTGCAATTTTGCTTTCTTGACTACATAAATAATAATATACTCGTACCTATTCTTTTCTATTCTGAATAAACCTGTGGAATAAAATTGAGGTAAGAGTTCCCGTTGTCATTTCAATTAAGGTATAATATTCAGGTGTACTGAGGACCTATACAACCTTATTTTTTAGTATATGCAAACCCTGTAACACCTGTCTAGTATTTTTATGTAAATCTATGTGCAAAATTTGAAAACTGTATTATGAAAAATCACAAAGTTATAAGCCAGTTATGGTACCTGGTTGGCGACATAAATACATGGTAACCAGGCCACCCGGGCGACTTAGGGGTTGTTTTGCTTTCGCACCCTGTGCGCTGGCGTCTAATGCCCGCTATGACCTGCCATGATCTGCGTTGCACTTACTGTCGGTGGTGATCAACTTGTGACCTTTTTTAAATATTTTTGGAAATATTATAACATGGTGTAAAAATGATTGATTAGATTCAGTTACCGATTCTGATATATTCAGGTTTCGCAAAAATAATGCTAAAAATAATATTGTATATAAATTCATAGAAGAAAAATGGTAAGGGTGTAGATTTACATTGCTAATTGCGACCTAGTGCTGCACTGGGCAATGGCCGGCTGGCACGCAATGTGGCGATGTAGCAATTCATATGGCGTGAACAATTGTACTATTGATGAATAAAATAGTTCTATAAATACAAAATAAATCTTTATTAGATATTATATTTATCCTTCTTTATGTAATGTTCGTCTGAATGATTTGGACGAAACTTGGTGTGTAAGTACATTGGTGTGGATCCCTGGACGGTTTCAAAGTAAAATTGCAACAAGTAGGTGGCGCTGTAATCTGGTTCCAAATTTTTTTTGTCTGACAAAAACCTTTGGGCAGGACAACATCGTCTGTCAGGACCGCTAGTATTAAATAAACCTATAATAAACTATAGGTATATTGTTATTTTACACGTTTCAGCTATTAAAGTTTTAAACAAGTGAGCAAGGTGCCATAGGAATGACGAATACCCTAACTAAATCCACACATTGCTTTGGGATCGGCCAATGAAATAAGTAATGGAAGTACCACTGAATAACAAAAAGTTATAACCAAAGGTCGGAATTAGGTAGAGTTAAACATATGTACGAGTTAAATACCGATTTCATACAGCGAAAGAATAAAGTTTGAGCACATTTTTTTTATAACACTATCAGAAATATTATAGCAGATTTTTTTCCCCTGCATTACTGACGAGGAGGACGACGTGTACAATTACCGGCACGGATCTTGAGCGCTGGCTTCAAGTTGCGCAGAAGTCAAATATTCGGTCTCTTTAGTGGTGCGAAGTGATTGGCTCACCGCGCCATCATGTTATAAACGTCACTCGTGATTCGTTCCTGCGCTTGCAGCATGTATCTAACAACGACGACGATTGGCTCGCCATTGTATGGAATGCGCAAAGCGATCCCCACTCTGACGCCGAGCGCTCAAGATCCGTGCCGGTAATTGTATTTGTTAACCTTACCTCAGTTGAGAAAAGATCTTTTTCAATGAAAAATACAAATTAAAATTGCAAATATTGTGTGTTAATTATGTTTGTTTTATTTGTCTTTTCTATCTCTGAGGTTTTTATTTTAAAATATATGTAATATTGTTGGCCACACGGGATTTTTCATTAGAAATAATAATAATAATATTAATAATTTTTATCGATGGAAATTAAAAACATTGTTTAGGCAGGGGCCATAGTCTTAACATAGTTCCTGGTAACCAGTCCACTTAAGACTCCAAAAACCATAGCCTTATATTAGTTTTTCACATGTTGCAATAGTTTCCCTTCAACCGGGGGTTGTCCTTGGATGCACTAGCATAGCGCATACAGGGATAATCGCCGGTTGGTACCACGTTCCATTAGAAGCAGCTAAAAGGGCCTCTGCGAGTTGGTTTCGGCTCCTCGTATGCCTTCCAAAGGTCCAGGACCTCATGGTCCTGAGATAAATAAATGTATAAAAATAATAATAATATTCCACAACTACCACACAACGCCGTCTAGTCCCAAGCTAAGCAGAGCTTGTGTTATGGGTACTAGACAACTGATAAACATACTTATATATTTCTAAATACATACATATTATAGATAAATTACACCCAGACACAGAACAAATGATCATGCTTATCACATAAACATTTGTCCTGGGTGGGAATCGAACCCACGACCTCCGGCATAGCAGTCAGGGCCACTAACCACTAGACCAACAGGCCAGTCAAGAAATCCCGGGAAGATCCATATAAATATCAACATTACGATGCAAGTACATGAATAACTCTACCTAATTCCCACCCTTGGTTAGGTATAACAACAAATCATAAAAAAGATCATCAAGACCGGTCCATAAACAAAAAAGTTTTGCCCGCTTTTGTTTTTTCTGTTTTTTTCATAAAGATATGAATTAATTTCAATAAATAAATTCATAAGGACCACCTCTGCGTCCTATTTGTATACTAAACAAAATAAGAATTATCAAAATTAAATGATAATTGGCGGAATAAACATATAAAAACCCAACTACAGCAAAAATCGACGCTGAAAAAGTATCAAACAAGATTTTCAGGATGCTGAGAAAAGCCGCAGTCACACGTTATAGGTACCAACCGAAACACTTTAATAACGAGTGACTATGGCTTTTCTTTTTGTTCTGTTCTTGTTTATCCAGTTACCTTGTTTATTTCAGCATCCTGAAAATCTTGTTTCATGCTTTTTCAGCGTCGTTTTTTTTTGTTGTCGGCTTTTACTTTTTTATTTAAACAATTTTGGTGTTTTAAAGCTTTTTGTCCACTGGAGCGCGCCACATTAAATTTTGATGATATTTTTTGATAAGTCTCAAAGAAGCCCTTTGAAAACACGGTACGGCGTGTTTATCTCCATTTTTATTTCTTAACACATTACTTTTTTTCCGTTGCAGGGCGCCATATCGAGTTTTGTGACACGTTACGTAGCCTATGTCCAGCGGACGATTAAGACGGTTCTATAGACGATTAGATTAGGAACTATGAGGGAACAGATAAATATACTCACATACATAGCCTGTCAAAATCATAACCCGCCTTTGGCTTTGCCGTAATCGGGTAAAAAAACAAAGTGAAATTGGGAATGTGTATCGCTACCGAGGCTACTCGAGCTAGACCGAAAAAACTAGTAGCAATGCTTTGTTTGTTCAATGTACCGACCTCTTGAATTTATTACCTAACAAAATCCAATGTATCTCAACTATTTTGATAGAAATTACAATAAATCACCTCATCCATCTAGCGGGGCTCGCGGTAGTATTGGTATTACGCTCGGAATACATAAAAATAATACTGATCGTAACTTGTGCCAATGTACCTCTCGTTACGTGTATTAATTCCAAAGGATCGTTAATAGAACAGATAAGAGAAAATTAGCAAGAAAAAGTTGTGAACGGCTGAATTTATTTGGATGTAATATAGCGGAAGGGTAGACTATGGAATAGGACATAGCATACTTTTTTATCTTACACGCGGGCAAAGCCGCTGGCGCCAGTTAGTAAAAAATTATGAGCACTTTCACTCCTAAAAGCTTTTTTTTTGGCTTCGTACAGTTTGTGCACTTATGTAGTGTTTTGTTTAAAACGTATTTAGTTTTTGATACATACAGTCACTTTGTTTACCATTAGATGTAACATTCTAAAGTTTTTGCAGTATTTGGCAGCAGTATGAACTCAGCTTTCTAAAAGCTCCAATAATATCCAATCACATATTGTTTCACACTAATAAATATTATAAAGTTTGTAGGTATTTTCACTATTTTTCAGCACTCAAACGGCGGTATTTTATATCAGGATTTACAGTATGAAATTTAGCGTAGTACCATGATAGCATAAATCCTGGATTAATACATTTGCATTTGTAAAGCTGTTTTTTTTTACTCTCCCAGTTGTGCAGACACAAAGCTACACTAATTGTACACCACAATATCCGTTAGGAAACAATTTGCGAATAAATTAAAACCACGTAAAACAGTCACTGACCTTCACTCGAAAAACTCCCCACAAAAGCCCTTCTTAACACGTATAACGCCACGAAATAAAATGATAAATTTCCATTCAGGCCATGTCGGACAATGATGGGTGACACCGATATGTTCCGTTCGGGCCGTGTCAGACAATGTTGTCCGACAGTCAGAGCTATGTTTAAACGTCTCTACTAAACTGTCGGTCAACAATACAAGGCAATATAGTACGCAGCGTGACCCGCGCGGCCTCCTAGATTAGTGTAATCACATCAGCACTCTAGAAACGTATATAAATAAAAAAGTTACGTCAGTTTTTCTAAAATTATTATTTTACTAACATACATAAAAAATTATGTAATGCAAGTTTGATTTGTTTTTTCGATTTTATAGAAAAATTTAGTGTTCGGTTTATAGATAAATTAAAAAATCAGGATAGTAAAAATCAAAATCAGTTTTATTGTTTTAAACTTAGGAAATAGGAACAATATTATCACATTTAAACTTAAAATATTTGAGATCATGGGAAAACGTACATTTTCAATTATGTTTACTAGGTAAATTAACATAAACAGTTTTTTAGGTTTAGAAATAATTAAAAGAAATGAAATAACAATGCGCGCGATAATAATGATGCGCGGGTGGGTGCTCGGGAGCGGGCGACACTTTGACCCGCGCGGCTTCAACGGAAGAAAACTCAAATAAATATACGCAGCAAGCCATGGCGGACAATGTTGGGCGACATGAATTATCTTCACATTTATAAAGATTTCTGTAGTTATGTCAATGTTTTGTAAGTTAGAAATTCATATTTAATAACACTAACAATAAAACAAAAATTTGAGATTTTGTTATTTTAAAATATTTTGTATGACTTATATGGTAAGTTAAGTGTCGCCCAGCAATGTCCGACATGGCGTTGTACGTGTTAAAGTTTATATTTTTAATGTGTTCTTACATACCTACTTATAAACCAAAGTACACAACGTCTGTCAGTCTGTAATTAATTAATCGTTTATTGCGCAAAAAATACGGTGTCTTCGTGATAAACTTAAAAACTACTAAACATATTTTCATACGGTTTTCATCAATAGACAAACCGGTTAATGAGGAAGGCTTCAGTGTAAATTGATGTATGTTATAGTAGAGAAAAGCTGAGAATTTCAGAGATTTTTAACAACCGTGCGAAACTAGGACGAGTCGCTAGTACTTCTATTATATAAATGAACAAACTTTCTTCAATTTTTCGTAGCAAACTGAAAGTTATGAGTATAAAGCTATTCGTAGCTTTGTTTAAAAAAATATCGGGCACAGTTTTATTTTATTAAATTTTCTTAGAAGGGCCTCGATGTAGGATCCTCAAGGCAAACGAACTCAGTACCTACAGGTAGTCGATAACTCGATACTGTATCAAGGACGACCTCGATTTGCAGGTCGTGGCAAAGCAACAGCTTATGATGCTGTCAAAGAGGAAAGTAAGAGCGAATTCTTTTGTTGAAGGAGCTCTGGACCATTAATCACGACTAGGACAAAAGAAAGGTAGGAAAATTTGACAATATATCCAAAGAAGACATTTTTTGTAACATTTCTTGCGAGAAAAGAGTTTATTTATGTATCTACTGACAGATGAGCGTTTAGATAGAACTGGGGCCTTACCATGACGTGGTAAAATGTCAAGCGTGCGAGCGAGAAAAAAGGACAGAGCTATGCTATTATTCTGAAAGTAGGTACTTACTGAATGCAGAGTTTCAATATGTGAAGTGGTTTTAATTGTGTTACCTTCTTCCTTAGTACGGTCGCGAGTGCTGCAGAATCGGTGCGAGTTGTGAACGGAGTTCACAACTCGCACCGATTCTATGTCATTTTTTTAATACTTATACGCCCTATAGCTCCATTCCTTTAACAGTTCAGTTCAGGTCGTCAAACGGATCGCTTTAAAAGTTTGTGGTAGGGCCCCCTGATTCTGGAAAACGTCGGTACTGATTTCCTCGACTTGCAGTCCAGAAAATTGTGTGATGAAGACAGGCAAAAAGCGCTAATATATTCTGCAGTGACTAGGTATATCTACTACCTAGTCACTGCAGAATATATTGGTACGTAATACTCTATTGTTTGTCGTAGTACTTTGTCGAACAGTTTGCCGCAGTGCACATATACAATATTCATCAGCCTTGGTATGTGATCCCTGACTTGTTTTTTCTTCGGTATTAGTTAGATACACTGTGCGTCTTAAATAAGCAAAGTGAACTTTCTGGTGTGTGCATTTACTACCTACCTTCTCTATAATATAGATACTGACATTGACCTTGTTCTATGTTCGAAATCATTAAATTTTATACCTTCTCCAGCTCTGGGTGGACTTGGAGGGAGTATCAGATTGTAACTGATTTAGTCCACCGTATTCTTTCAGTTGCCCTTTGCGTTCCAAGTCCGTGATGACTTTCGTCAGAGTCACATAGTTTCGTTAGAGTCACAGCCTCAATAGTGAGAAACTACAGGTCGTATTGAAATTCTTAGTAAATAATTATAATATAAGAATTTTACTACAGACTTAACTTTATTATCACTTAGGTACGAGTATACCATAGATATAAGAAAGGAGTTTTTTATGTTTCTATGGAGTTATACTCTTATACTGATACTCTTGCGCCTTCCCATCTTCCTAGCTCATCGTGTTGTGCTGCTGCTGCGGCTGCGGAGAACCTCAACTGGCGGATATATAACTTCCTTGATGGAAGTTATGTTTTCGAACCGTTTGGGGTTGTCGTCGACGGCGCGCAGTGTTCCCGCGCGCCTCAAGGAGTTGTCAGCAACAGCAGGGGCCCAGCCGGGTCGAAGCCTGCTGGGGCCAGGGTTATCCGAAAGGGAACTCGAGCCCCGGTATGAAGGCTAAAAGGAACAGGGTGGGTTTTTTAGTCAGTAAGAGTCTGATACTATCTCCCGCTCCGCACAAGAGCGGGGGTTGTCATTGGATGATTTTCCCCACCAAAAAAAAAACCGTTTGGGGTTGAGTGCTCAAAACTTCTAGTTCACACTGCGTGACCCAAGGGCTGGCTTTTACCTCGGACAGAGGATAAGCATTGCTATACTGCGTGGCAATGCTGCCAGTCTTTTGGGCACATTACCAGTCAACACTGTCAACAGCGATGTGGAAGCGTTTTTTGACGCCGTATTTTAGTTAGTTGTAATTAGCGTAGATATTTTATTATTTTGCTGTAATTATAGTTATTTCGATGTTTATAAGTAGTAATAAATAAATAAATAAAGCGTGGCAATGCCGCCAGTCTTTTGGGCGCTTTACCAGTCAACAGCGATGTGGAAGAGTTTTTTGACGCCGTATTTTAGTTAGTTATAATTAGCGTAGATATTTTATTATTTTACTGTAATTATAGTCACTTAGATGTTTATAAGTAGTTATATTATATAATTAATTTGTAATTGAATGAATAAACAAGATCTTACGAGTTTATGACATCGCGACCGCAAAGTTTAGCGCAGTGGTTAGCTAAAGCCCAACCTTTTTTTCTGCGCCAAGAGATAAGCCTCCATTTGTACCGTCATTCGTAAGGCCTAGCCTAGATACATTAGTATCCAGACAGGGAGATTGGCTAAGTAAGACTTGTGAGGTACATTACTTTGCCTTTCGGGCAAAGTTATCACAGGGTACATTTCAATGTTCCATACAGGAGAATTTCCCCTGTTTTTTTAACAAGGAGCATCGACTTCAAAAGGTATCTATAGAGCAGTTATTTCCTAAAAATACTATGCATGAGTTTTGATATGATTTAAACTCTTACATAATTATTTATGCCATACTAGCGGTCCCTACAGACGTACTTGTCCTGCCCGAAAGCTGGCTTATCATCAGAATTACCGGGAATCTTTAAGTCAAGAGTGAATAGGTTACTTCTAGGTAAGCGCGCTCCATCATCGACCGCATCGTCGCTTTCCATCAGGTGAGATAGCGGTCAAGCGCGAATTGATCAACAATAGGAAAAAAAAGATAAAAAAATTGAGAACCATATTGAAACACCATCTACCGGGTTCAATTTGATTTTCAAACTATCCAGGAATTCACTCAAATATAGGTACACTCAAAGTTTCATTCAAACAATTTGACAGGCCTGTTGGTCTAGTGGTTAGTGACCCTGACTGCTATACCGGAGGTCGTGGGTTCGATTCCCACCCAGGACAAATGTTTGTGTGATGAGCACGATCATTTGTTCTGTGTCTGGGTGTAATTTATCTATAATATGTATGTATTTAGAAATATATAAGTATGTTTATCAGTTGTCTAGTACCCATAACACAAGATCTGCTTAGCTTGGGACTAGACGGCGCTGTGTGATAGTTGTAACAAAAAAAAAAATCGGTCAAGTCATTTAGGAGTAGTTAGGTGACAAACACCCGTACAGAAGAAAGATAATCCAGCTGTGAAATGTACATGGATGTAATAACAAAAGTTTTGATATTCGTGGCTCGCTTGTTTTTTTGATAGCTGTTCTACGAGACGGGGTTAAAATATTGTTCCCCAAGTCCAAATTACAAAAGTAGATAAGAACGTATTTTTGTTTTATGAACGCTGGATAGCTGTTGTTTGTCATGCTGAACTTATGCAGCATTCACTGCAAAGTTATCTGACCTACATATTGAAGGAGTTTGTTACGTGAACGGGTTATTCTTTTACTGGAATGATGAAATTAAACCCAGAATTAATGATACGAATAAAAGTAACCGATAATATTAATGGCCTCTTTAGGGTTCCGTATCTCAAAAGGAAAAAACGGAACCCTTATTATAGAATCACTTTGTTGACCGTCCGTCTGTCTATCTGTGTGTCTGTCAAGAACCTTTATATCAAGAATGTGTGGAGGTATCGATTTGAAATTAGGTACGTATAAAACCATATACTCTGGTCTACAGATTCTTGAAGCTGTAAAAAAATCAAACTTGTAAGTTAACGAGAAAAAAAGATACTTCGGTTTATGTGGCAAAAAACGTACATTCCGACACTCCCGGGAAATCAAAATTTATAGGGTACTTCCCGTTGACCCAGAATCCTGAAATTTGGCCAAAAGCAAGGCCATATCGCTCAAGTATAGGAATAAATCTAAAAACTGTAAAATTGTAGTTAGGTCACAAAAAAAAAATGCGATTTGGAAAAAATCTTCGTAACTCAATTCGGAAATTGAACGGTTTTTTAAAGGTCGTTTTTTCGGGTCGTCAAATCATCAACTCTGGGTGCGAGAGGCAATGTCAGATTTTCCCGACTAAGACCTATCTGTGTTCCAGGACTGCGGTAACACTTTCGAACGAACCTATAGCTCGAATTTAATGGCCTGGTGTTAACATTGTGGTCAGCATGCAAGCAGTTTATTGCTCAGTACATATAGGTACCTACGTTTGTTATGGTTATTAACTATGTTCAATACGAAATAATCGAATACTCAGATAGTATGGGCTGGTGCCAGGTTTATAGAGTGAATACTGACATTTATTATGTTCAATTGTTGATCGTAAGTCATGAAAACGTAACGCAGATTGTGTGCATGATTTCAGTGCAGTCGGACTATTATTTAGTTGGAAATCGATCATGAAGAGAATTCCACTCAAATTTCGGGTCAGCAGATTCAAGAAAATAGGTATTATAAGTTTTGCGCAATCGACAGAATGTTATCGTAATTTTCCGCGAACCGCACAAAATTTTACGATGTTATTCGATGATTTAAACTCTCAAGAATTTCAGACTGTTGCAATTGTATGCCATGTTTCACACACGAAACAATCTTTGAGGTTATGAAAAGTAATACAGATTTTCATCGAATGAAATGAGTCGTACGCCTACAGACTGAACTAACCTTCGTCGGGAGGTTTATTTCCGAATGCGAAATCCTTAAATCCTCGCCAGTTGACGGTGTATCGTCCGCTGCGTCGCACCATCATTACTTAGGTAAACACTGCACGGAGCGTGCACTCTCGAGCGGATAACACGTTGCTCACTAGCGGAGCACGGCGCGTTGCCCGGCACCGGCAGGCGGCAGATATTCGCAACAGACGTGCGGGATCGATGCGTGGCGGCGACGCGTCACCGCCGAGCCGCGGCGTCAGCTGAGCGGCACGTCACGGCGGCGCCGCCCGCCCCGCCGTCCACCGCGCACGCGCAATCCCAGCCGCCCGCCCGCCCGCCTCGCTCACACTTGGCATCTCGTCTACAACACTACGGCTCGCTTTGAACACGATTAAGCAGTCGCCACTTCCTTCAATGATCGCCCACTGAACAAAGATACAGAATGCGAGTAAATGATGACTGCGGCTGGACGGATTTAGTCAGTAAGGCCGATGTTCTTTCGCAAATAATATGTTGGCGCCGAGTGCGGCGGAGGCATGTTTACACGCTCTCTGAGTGGTAGACTAAAGTTTACTAGCACGCGATGTCTACCGACAATAGCACTCGCTTGATTTAGACTTTTATTGCGAGACTGAAATAAAGATTACGGAAGTCGGCGTCACACTTTATTAAAGCTGTAGGAAACATTGCGAATAGCATCCTCGCTCATAAAAATTACTCTCAGGGATTATTTGAGAATGAAATTTAGTTATTCGCACCATTATATACCTGCGATGTATAAAGATGTCTTATTTAAAGCTATGAAAATGTAGCCATAAAGCTAGGACCATAAAAATATTACGATCGAACTATAAAAATTGCGTGCCACTCACATTCGATACTTCACGTACATTTGAACGTTAATGTTACATCCTTATTTTTAGAACAAGCGGGATATGAGAGGAGGCACGCATCATAAAGTGTCGGTACATAACTCACGCGAGTAATTATTATCTTGACTTATAAATACGTAAATGTATGATGACATTGCTTGTTGATGAAAACATTCCCGTTCCCCGTTGTTTGCTTACGAGTTCTCGTGCGTGAATTTCTATATAATACACTGGACATCAAATAAACCGAGCCATCCGCTACCTTGGAACTTTAATCCAATATTCTCAAAAAGTATAAAACTTACAATATCAAAGTTATATAATCTAAAGACACTGTTTCATGATGTGTAAAATGAATGGGAACACATTGTGATTTATCAATTTATTAAGCGTTTATTGAGGATTTTACAAAGAAGAGTCATTTTTCAATCGTTTTAACCTTTAGTCACCAAGTAAAACAAAAATTTAAGCCGAAAACGAAGAAAAAAAAAACTGCTGACAGCGCGCGTTATATTAGAAAATTATTCCTATGGAACATAGGTACGCCCAGGATACAATGTATTCCTATGTGCTTTTCCAGATCATGGTCAACCGGTGTATACCAAGTTCCATGTAAATCTGTTCAACCGTTCGAGCGTAAAAAACTAACAAACATACACAAGCTTTCAATCTACACTAATATAATAAAGAGGTAAAGTTTGTTTTTTTGTTTGTGGGAGGTAATCTCTGGAAGAACTGGCCCGATTGCTAAAATTCTTTCACCGATAGAAAGCTGCTTTATTCCTGAGTGACATAGACTATATTTTATTTGGCATTATATGTGTGATATAGTTTCTTTGGCATTGTTCGTCAAGTCGTTGAGCTCCTTAGTAGTCCTGAGTTGAGCTACACGCATATTGACAAATGCTTGCACTGACTGGACAGGTCCACTTAGAACTGTGTGGTTCTTTCTTCAAAAGACCATCTCAGACTCAATCTGCATGGTTCTCATATGATTTGACCATTACATGTTTTGCTGTATGGACTTTAAAAGAGACTTTGACCCCTGAATTTGTTTCGGTGTTTCTTCTCAGGGTAGTCAGCTAGGAAACACCGGCCTCATCTAGCATTAATTGACGAAAAAAAAAAAATTGACGTGTAAAAGTGTTTTTATAAAACCTACTTGCAAAATAATAGTAGTTTATGTGACTAGGGGATAAAGCAGTGTCTTTAAGTCGCGGGCGGCATGTTGAATTCCGAACGAAACGAAGGTTGCTGATTTTAATCCCGAACGATAGTGAGGGATTTATAAAATTAACTCCCGAGCATTGTGAGGGAGTTAATAAAGAAACCTGAGTGAAGTGAGGAATTCAAGCCGCCCAAGACAAAGACAGCTTTATCCCCGTGTTGCATACTCTACTTTTTACACCATCTGTGAGATAATTAAAAAACAATTTGGTCGACCAAATCATATATTAGAGAAATATAAGTATTATATTTACAAGTTCATCAAACAAACAAAATTCACTACTCCAAGATTCTATAGTTTCAATTTTCTATAATGCTCCCGTCAGTAAGCAGGTTTTATTCTATTTTCTTTTTTTTTTTGTTAGTGGCCAGCTTGAATTAGTGTCAACTTGTGCGATGCACGTACATTTTAACTCATAATATTGACGATTTTTGATGTTCCAAATTCAAATTTCATTATTCCCTAGGGATCGGCCATACTGCATTATCTCCCTAGGGATAGAATGACTTGCTTTAAGTGAGGTTTGTGTGACGTATAAAACGACATTATCGAGCAGGTGGTGTAAAAAGATCATTTATCATTTATGTACGCGGGCGAAGCTGCGGGCAAAAGCTTGTTTTGTATATTAGTGTGATATTTATAGTTGTTTTCCTAATAGCTTGTAGCCTACCTAGGGGTCTTTAAGGGTGTTTTTAATATCGCGCGGATTTTATCACGCATGCAGGATTACCCCGCATGCAGAAAATTTCAAAATGCAAAAAAATCCACGCACTACAATAAATACGATGAAATTGACATTTGCGGGAATTACGCGTGTGGGGTAATTTCAAATGCATGATCAAAACCGCACGAAATTAAAAACACCCTTAGTCAAAAGTGAATAAGTCGGCCACATCATCGCCAACCTTGAGGTGCGATAGCGGTCAAACGCGAGCTTATCAGTAATAAAAAATACAATTATTTGCATACGTTTCATCACTAAAATATTTGAGTTAAATACCTATATTGGGAAGAGATTAAATCTGCGATGTCCTATTAACCCCGTTTCTTATTTATATTTTGGTGCTCGCGAAAGAATCAGGCTGTGCGTCATTTTTAGTAATTTTTTGTTGAAGTCTCGTCATTGTTTGTCAGTTTATCATTCGCTTTATTGTTATGACGACTGATAATACTATTGAGATATGAATCTACACGAGTACGAGTGCCTAATTCTGAATAAGTAGTAATTATTTTTGAGACATGCTTGACCCATATTTATTTGCACTATTTTATTTTATTGCGAAGAAACAGAAAACATTATTTATTTTATTAGTAAGGATAAGTTAAAATAAAGAAATGAAACACTACACCACACACACAAACACACCATCATACGAGCACACCCTACACACCAAGAGCAGCTTAATTAAATAATAATTGTATTTTTTTTTTAAATATTATTTTTCTTTTTTTTTTTAATTTGTGGAATAGAAGGGGCTTGGTGGGAAATTCTCGCTAGGCTATCACCTTTGTACACAAGTACCTAATGGCACAGTGACGTCACATTTCAGTGTGACCATCTTTATTCTGATGCTAGACAGTTTGTCCTTCCACTCAGATTTGAAAAGTTCTAGCTTACTTAACTTAAACGGATTTGAAAAATTCTTCCTTTGCGAAGTAAAATCAGGTGAAATAAGTTTTGATACAAAAAAAAATATTTATTGAAATACCCAATTCAACTTACTAGAATGGATAATTTTTCTTTTGTTTGGAAATCCTCATGGATGGTCTCCGCCCTGCAGTGGGTGGAGGGGTCTGTGAGACTCTTATTGGCTACAACCACTCCGGTTCTTTCGCATACTTGTGTCGGTGGCTGCGGGTAAAGAATGACTTTCCGCTGCCCCGGTACTAGAGTGAACATAACCAAGCATTGTCGACTCAAGCATCCGTTGATGCTTCTAATTTTGAGTGTGGTTATCATTGAATTGCACGCAGAACAGATGGTCGATGGGGACGAAAGGTTCTGGAATGGCGACCACGTACCGGAAGACGCAGCATTGGAAGGCCTCAAACAAGGAGGACCGATGGCCTGGTCCTGGTCAGGGTCGCGGGCATCCGATGGATGCGAGACGCACAGGACCGGTCGTTGTGATGATGATGATGATCATTGAATAACTTCTCCCGGTCTGAATGGGGCGAGAGAGAGTGTACCAGAGCGGCAGAATTCATGTGATGATTTACCACATAGATAAAAGAGTATTTTCTACAGAAAGGGATCTCATATCAAAAACATGGCGTATGTTCGGAACGGAATGGCGGTCGTATTTTGTTTTCAGGCAATAATTGCTCTCCATCTTTCTTCACACGTATTTGACACGTTTTTAAGCACGCAGGAGCGGTGTGGGAGGTCCGCCAATCTCTAATTGGAACCAACAAAAGTACCTAAATAAATATGTTTATCTCAACATGTGTGTAGGTAGAGACTTATCATATCACTATGGAGAGATGCGTAAGCAAAATGCTGAAATATTTCGTGATCCGTTTGTGCCTAAGTGGATACTTAGGCACAAATGGATCAGGAGTGCCAGGCCGCACACGGGCCACAAAAATCCACCACAAAAAAAGCGCTGCCACAAAAAAAAAGCTTTAAGCGGCCACAAAAAAGAAGCTGAAGCACGTGACAGCTTGTATCCGGAGGCTGCTTCATTTTTCAACCCATGCGTGCTGTATCATAATGGACTTTGACGGTTTAACTGCCCTGCTCCTGATAAACGCCGCCACAAAAAAACGCCGCCACAAAAAGAAGCTAGAGTCTGTCTAATAAGTTAAACGACTTGGGTAATTATTAGGATTTAATGAAATCTGATGTAGTCAACACTCAAGGGTTCAATAATCAAGGTTGATTAAGAAATAGAGATCATTGTTTACTAACAAAAGAACCTTATGAAAAGTATCGAATATAAGTATTTTTTAAATGATTAAATATTATACAAAATTCCCAAGTCGGTTGACTTATTAGACAGACTATAGAAGCGGCATAAAAAAAGGCCGCCACAAAAAGAAGCTAGAAGCGGCTTTTGTTTGTGGCCCGTGTGTGGGGACTCTAAAGGCTAAAAGCTATGACCGACCATGACGTATTAAAATGTAAAGCGTGCGAGCGAGAAAGAGGGAATGGAGCTATACACCCTGTATAGCTCTATCCCTTTAACATTTCAGTTTAGATCGTAAAATGAATCGCGTTTAGAGCTCGTAGTAGCCAGGCAAATGTTACACGCTAGGTGCATCAATCGCTCCAGGATTGTTCGAAAGAGTTAAAGTGGTTCTGGAACGCTAATTGCAACTGAAGGAACGTGGTGGGTTTTAGTCAGTAAAAGTCTGACATGTCCTCCCGCTCTACCCAAGGGCGTGAGATGTCATTGAATGATTTCCCTCCTAAAAAAGTCAGTAGGTAACTCCATCTGACCGTTTATCTTACCGTCATGAGCTTTTAAGTAGATTAGAACTGATAACCTGATAGTAAAGTTATCTTTCCGTTCGTTTTTCTTCCCGAGGTTAACAGTACTAACAGCGATATCGCTGAAGAGTACGTTGGCACCGGCTGAAACCGCGTGCAACAGTTAGCTTGTTAGTTTTTCTCGTTAAGTGTGTATAATGGTAGGTAATGGTAGCTCGTTGTCTCTTCTGTTGCTAGCAGTGGCGTAATTATATCTACCATCTGAGGCCCGCGGTAAAATCATTGGAAGGGGCCCCAGGAAAATCAACAACTTTGTAATTTAATTTGGTCAAATCACTGAAGTGCATAAAATATTCCGTATTATTAATAAATCGGCAAGTTCTCTAATACACGAGGACTTTTATATTTCGTCTTGAAGGTGGGCTTCCCAGTGACGTATCTGTAAGGTGGTAAGGCTGGCAACATAACAATAGAAATTGATCCTTTTTTTATGACTGCGTTTATCGAATTTTAATATTTTACTTGAATTTTGTATATTTACTTCTTTTGAGCTCAAGACCTTTGGACCAGGGGACTCGCCAGGCCAGGGGCCCGTGCAATTTTGCCAGTTTTGCCACCCTATAGTTGAAAGAAAGAAAAAGAGTTTATTTGCGTCAAACATGGCGCATCCTTAAAAAAAATCCAAAACAAATAACAATGTCGACATATAAGTAGCAAGGAAGTAGGATATGCGTCACATCCGCGCAAAATGCTGGGGCTCGTGTAAGACTGAGCCACATATGCTGATTTTCAGCACCATATAGATAGATAGGTAGTTACGCTACTGGTTGCTAGAGTACGGCTATTTGTTTCCTTAGGCACTTACTGGCACGGAAAACATCAGCAAATTTTCTTAAATGATATTAGTTAGTTATCAAACATAGTGTCTATTTACGTAAACCTGACTTTATTTCTGCGAAATGAAGTTAATCATCGAATTCACTTGTTTTTCGTGGAAATTTTTTTGTTTTTTTTGTTTAATAGATATAAACCAGTGCTTGAATGCGATTCCATCTGATGGTAAGCAGTGATGCAATCGTTGACGGTGAGGCGCACTAGTTTATTAAGAGCCTATTCACCTTGAAGACACTTAGAGTATAATTAGACGGGAATTAGATGGTTCCCCGGTTTTCCCTCGCATACTTGTATCGAGGTTGCACCGGTACTAGAGTGCACATGAAGCATCGCCAAGTCAAGCATCTGTTGATGCCTCATTTTGGAGTTAGGAAATCATTAAATAACTTCTCCTACTTTAGTGTAATAAGAGTGTCAGAATTTTAATGACTTTTAGTCAATAAAATTACCTACCATGTACTTTCAATTGCCCTTTGCGTTACAGGGCCGTTTTAACAATTTCAAACGTTCCTACTCCTAGCTCCGCTTAATTATGCTAAACCAACAGCTCTAAGTATCTCAATACCTAATTAATATATCAAATATATCTGTAAATAATTTTATCATTAAGTATTAAACACAAAAGGTCCGAGAAAAATAATCTAAACAGAGATAACCTTTTTATCTTTTAGAAGCTATTTGATGATTGGCTGGGTTATTAGAATATGAGTTTTGTGAGAAAAGATAAAATCTACTTTTTTCCAGTTTTACAATTATGCACACGTAACTACTGAGACGTAACGTATCGGATCAACTCAAGATGGATGGAATGACGTCAGAGGTTACTGGAACAACTTGCGTCCAATGCCCTTCAAGAATTAAGTAGCAACCTCTTTCAAGTTCGCAAGTTCGATTGTGTATGGAGTACTGCTCTCATCTTTGGGATGGGTCAGCCAAATACCAGCTTGATGCACAAGAGTCAATTGAGAAGAATCCGAGCCAAGAAGAATCGGCAATGATGCACTAATTGTCATGTCAAAATGCTGAGTTGCTAACCTGTCGGATTTCTATCGTTTACGTTTCGGGGAGTGTCAGTCCGTTCCATCATCAGACCACATAGAGTAGGATCCAGGGCCGCCAGACATCACGTATTTTCTGACGAAGGAAATGTGGACTGTTAGTATGTACTAAGAACGCATGCCTATCTGCTAGCTTGCTTAGACGGCCAATTTTCAGGTATCAGGTAATCATGGTACATAAAAACAGTACTTACTTCACGTAAATTCTCCAAGCTGATTTTTACGTATATTTTAGGCAATATCTTTAAAATCAAGTCGCCAATACTCCCAGACACATTCCGTGGGCCGTATTGCTTTACAGACGCTCCCAAAATAATGACATAACTTCACGTAAATTCTCATGCTTGATTTTTATATATGTTCACCAGACAACTATTTTAAAACCTTTTACAAGAAGACAGACCGATCCAAGGGGCCAAATCATCCAAATGACATTCCCTGCTCTTGGGCGGAGCGGGAATTAGTGTCAGACTGACTAAAAAACCCTCCCCTACGGAAACAGACCCTGGCCAGCAGTTCTTCATACACTTTCTGTAATCAAATCTATTGTCAGCGTGCGAAGTAATCTTCCCTTAACCTCCAAGATCAGGTTAAAAGGCAAGGTTTCGTAAACAAAATCAGGGATTTACCAGTTCATCCATATCAGGTCTAAAGTCCCCAGTGTGTAAGGAAAGTAAGAGAATCTGTAACCACGCTTCATGCATAGTGCGGTTTCTATAGGTATAAAGTATAAACACTTGATAAGTAGCGTCAGTGACTGATTTAGTTCGCACTCCGCCCTAGAAATTAATATTAAAATACAGGAATTATTAGAAACAACGGTTCGATATATAATTGATGGTATCGTGCATGAAATCGATCGCAAAACAATAAGTACTAGAAGTAAGTTTTTACTTCTGCGTTCTTTGTCCTTTTTCTAGGAAGAATGTTTAAACTGATGAAGCCCTTAGTATTGATTTTTAATAGTGTCGTTAAATCCGGCACTGGACCGCATTAGATAATTAATGAGTGTTACAATATCGCGTTGCGGCGCGCGCGCGTGCTCGGCGCTGATAGCGCGGGTCACAGGTTACTCTTATAAGTGAGGGCAGCATCTCTGCCGGAACAGTCAGTACGTTGGGCTATGCGGCGACGCAGTTTCCTACATTCTCTCAAAATTAAGTGATTTACTCGATTTATTGGCTTGAACCAAAATGCCGTGGGCAAGCATCAACAGGTAATTAAAATTAACTTTGTGGCCACCAAGTAAATTAATGTGTCGTTTTGTTTGTGAACGTGCTCGTAAATAATCAAACCCATCAATTTGCTTGTTAACAATAAATCAACCCAGAATTGTTATCTGGTTCTCAATCCGAAAATAGACTATCGTGAATAATTAATTAATGTTTAAATTAAACATGTTTTCAGAATTTACGCGAAACCATCCAACACGAGTTCAATGGAAGCTCCAGTGACCAGCAGCTTCAATGCTGGTCCAGCTTTGACAGCCTCTGCCGACTCCGGTGGCCGCTTTGAACTGAGCGATCACGGATACGGCAAGTGCGCTGTCAAGCTCCTCCATGTTCAACGTGATGCAGAGTTCCACTCCATCCGAGAGTTCGAAGTGTTCACGGAATTAAAACTGCACTCTGAAAGCGCCTACGTGGTCGGCGACAATAAAGACGTGGTGGCGACGGACTCTCAGAAGAACACTGTGTACCTGTTGGCGAAGAAGCATGGAGTGAAGACTCCCGAAGAGTTCGGTGCAGTCGTAGTGGGACACTTCTTGTACATGTACAAGCAAGTCGTAGAGGCCAAATGTAAAGTCGTGGAGTACCCGTGGGAGCGACTCCAGGCGGGCGCGCCTCATAACCACGCTTTCGTATTCTCTCCGACAGCGACCAGGTGGTGCGAAGTGAGCCAAGCTCGACACGGTTAGTAGTGCTTACAAGTAATAGTTTTGTGATTGTTTCAGTTATAATTTCTGGCATTTTGTTAATGTTTTTTTCTTCCTTTGTCAAACAGAGGCAGTGACTGTGAAATCTGGTTTAAGTGGTCTACGTGTACTTAAAACGACGCAGTCAGCATTCGTAGACTTCGTTCAAGACGAATACACTACACTAACGGATGCTGCCGAAAGAATATTCAGGTATTTATAGTTTATTTATCTCCCATTCATTAATTGTTGTAGACATGTTAAGTATCTCGTTCTTGGTCAGAGGTCCGTCATTTCTCTTCTGATATCATTGTATTATTTTGTGAACTTAATGTCTTGGCAATCGGAATATACTTATTGCTATATCTTTACTTATCCAGTTGTTGATATAATCTGTGATCGACAGTACTGTGGTGGAAGCAGAGTGGATATACGACAACATGCGGTCGGCCGACTTCGACAACGCCTGGCTGACTGTCAAGGATGCCATCTTAGACAAATTCGCCGGTCCCCCAGATATTGGCGTGTATTCACCATCAGTACAACACACTTTGTATCAAGCACAGAAGACTGTGCTGGAGAAAGTCCCAGAGGTAAGATAAGTTCTTCTTATTCTCCTTTCGTGTTGGTACAGCTATTAGAGAATTTGGGTTTTCTTTCAATTAATCTTTACCTCCTAATAGCTTTTTTTTGGTGGGTAAAAATTATAGTGTCAGACTCTTACCGACTAAAAAACCCATCCCGTTCCTTCGTCCCTATCATACCGGGCCTGAGCTACCTTTCGAAGCTAACCCTGGCCCCTGTAGGCTTTGACCTAGCTAGGTCTCTGCCGAGCTCCTAAAAGCTTATATCATCAGACACCCTTATAAGATCTTATAGTCATGCTGCGCAAATAAATATTTAGCACTTGACCCTGAGTCCAAATTCCATGATTCGTGTAAATATTTGCACACGCCCTCCATATGTTGAAACTAGTGTTGCCAGGTCTGATTGGAGTAAAATCGGGACTGATGGTAAAACAAATCGGGATTTAGGGTTTTAAATCGGGACAAATAAAAAACGTTTTTTTTTTGGGTGAAAAATCATTCAATGACTACGCTCTAGGGTGGAACTATGTTCTTCAGTTGCCCTTTGCGTTCCAGGGCTAAAATCACTCTAGATGTGCCGTGTGTCATTTTAACGCACTTAACATATGTGACAATGATGCGAATGCTACTGATATATTATGTTACTTTGTAATATGTAATTGTAATGGCTGTTATTAATTTATTGATAAATCGGGACATTTAGCGTCCCGATCAGGAGCAAATCGGGACGCGTCCCCAGACCCCTCAAAATCGGGACATCCCGCGCAAATCGGGACTCCTGGCAACACTAGTTGAATCTGTATCTATATGGTAAATATTGTTATCAATAACAACGATAACATTTGCCATTTAAGTAGCTAGCGTGTTTATCTATGTTGAGAAGTTGATAGCGAAACTTACGCTAGTGTGGTTACGGGATAGTTCAAAAGAGTTACCGCGGTCCTGAAAAGCAAAAAGAAACTGAAGGAACACAGGTGGATTTTGGTCAGCTTAAGTTCAACACTAACTCCATTAAGAGTGGGAAAAGTTATTATTTTTGATGAATTTCCACCTCCTTCTTAAAATAAATAGTAAA
Organism: Mythimna ferrago; assembly: GCA_910589285.2. Lineage (NCBI taxonomy): Eukaryota > Metazoa > Arthropoda > Insecta > Lepidoptera > Noctuidae > Mythimna > Mythimna ferrago. The sequence goes on along the minus strand of OU342683.1, from coordinate 9,763,351 downwards.
TACGCTCGTAGACATGACATTCGTTCGTATAAATTCACCCTAGTTTTAATGACACAAGTAATGTTCGTACCAGTCTCGTGCTGCGATGAAATCCTTTTACAACATCTAATGTTAACAATTAGCTTAATAACTGTATTTAGCGGTAATTAGATGATGTTAAATGTTGTCTATTTGCGTATAGTAGGTATCTAGTCTAATGTTTTATGTTGGTAGCGCGTGCATCCTTACGAAATTAGGTTTGTGTTGTTTTTTTAACATTAGTGCTGACCCTGTGATTACTTATAACGTTTTTTCAGTACACTTACTCGTAAACCCGCTTTTATTCCACCGCTTCTAAGCACGCAATTGACTGTTTTCCGCACTAGTGCAGAAAAGTGCGCGTGCTCGCTTCCGCCATAATTTTATTACATTTATTGTATCAGGCTGAGCGCGTGTCCACCACGAGTAGTAAGTGTATTGAAAAACGTCCTTTGATACACGTGCTTTGTTACTTCCTGCTGAATTCCGTCTCGGTCGCAATGATAAACTTTCTGTATCAAAATGTACTATTTTGGGAATATCATTTTTATCTTTTAAATTAACTGAAACGGCAAAAGTCTCATGTTATCTTTGTTTGTGTCGATTTAAAAAGATCTCAATTTTTAAGAATCCTCTTTTCTTTGCAACGTCGTTTCACACGTGAAATGTCTTTTGAAGTAGGACAGAAATAAATATTGCAAGTTTCTATGTTTAGCGTCTGCGGTCAATAGCCCGCAGTGTTGCCGCAATCATTTCTCTTGGGAACCTTTCCTCAGGATAATATGAGGGCTATAGTCTATTCTTATTATTTCATGTATTCAGATTTATGTATATATAATTTTTAAATATAAATTTAAAAACAAAAAACATTTAAAAATATAAAAAATAGTAGCCCACCGGTATCGGGAACAGGGTCCAAGCTACCGGCGGTCGGGGCTCCAGAGAGAGGGACCTCCTGACTCGAGCCGTGTCCAGCAATACTGCCCTCTGAATCAAGCCTTTAATCCAGTCGCCTAACCAGAGCCTCCTAAGGTGTCGGTCGAGCCTCTTGGCTATTAAGCCATTCTTCTTATTATTATGATTACACCTAGCCCATACTGTCCAACTGCTGGGCAAAGGCTCCCTCCATTCTTTCCAATTTTCCCGATTTAGTCTATTCTTACGAATTTGAAAATGATATCAGGTTATCTGAACATCCATCACTATTTTTCCCATTCATCACTCGATATTAAAACTTGAGACCTTCGAAATATTTGAAACTTTTGGAATTAATTCTTTTCAATAAAGATCATGTTGTTGACATTTCTTATTCACTGTATTTCCAGATAAGTTATCAAAGTTTTTGAACCGTTTAAATTTATTAATTGCTTCGGAATCCCGTCCGAAATAAGTTTACATCATTACAACAGGGCATCGATGACATCATTTCAATACATTTGCTTTATTACCAATTAATGTAAAAAGGTCTAGGGTTTCCGACAATAAAAATCTACTGAATTCAGAATTCTTTGTAACTAATTTATTGTAATATTTTGGAACAACCCACTACATGTCGTATGAACAAAGTTCAAATTCCATTTATTAGGGACTTTTTTTAATAGGTCTCACTACGCCGCCAATTCTGAATTATTATTTCAAGTAGGTACATACACATACTCGTATTTATCTAAAACTTTGTGCAGAAATAAAAGCTCTCACAAAAGCGGATAATGTATTAGGCATTTCTTATCAGACGACCTAATTAATTATTTATTATTAATAAATATAGTTACGTACTTTAGATACATTAGATACCCTGCCCGTGATTACCTTATTTACATAATTTTAAAATGGTATTTACTGATCTTAGTGACTAGCGTGAGACCATTATATTAAAGACAGCGATTTTTGTTTCTAATTAAGCTTGGCACGTGCCACGACATTATTATTTATCTTATCACCATACCATATGACTAGTCTGAGTGTTTAGTCTAGTGAGAGTTTGTTTTACGTTAACGCGATCGACACGTTTATGACGTTCGACGCTCTGATTGGCCCGCTCTTAGATCTTAACCAATCAAACCAATTGGTGATCCAAACGCAAAGTGCACTGAGTGCGAGTTCTAATGACGTTCGGCGTTCAGTGCACTGAGTGCGAGTTGTTTTTACGTTAACGTGATCGAAACTTTTACCGCGTTTGGCTCTCTGATTGGTTAAGAGCTTGGAGCGGGCCAATCAGAGCCCTAAACGTCATAAACGTGTCGATCGCGTTAACGTAAAAACAACTCGCACTCAATACACTGATTGTAGGTTCAATAACGTTCTATATCTCTGCCCTAATTTAAGGGTCATGTCCCAATTTGTCGTACTTTAAAACAGTTTCTACGCGGAAGCGGGTTCTTTACAAACATATTCATATTCTAAACAATACGATATGGACGATATCTGAGTTGACGTCACATTCGAACTGGACTTGTTTTCGAGCCATAGTCACGTGAGGCAAAGGTCACAAGTTATCGAGTTCAATTTAAACCTAACTGGGGGCCAGTTTTATTTATTTATTTTTTTCAAGTAATAGGTATGTGGCCTTAATAAGTTTATTTTCAAAACATACTTACTTACCTACAATTTTAAAAGGAAAACGTAAATGGTGAGCTAACACCGAGTAAGTAGCAACTTTGATTGCTTTCTATAAGTGAAAGTTCCGTCAATGTCAGTCCAGCCGTTTCGAAGAGAAGAAAAAGAGAACCAAAAGACAGACCAACAGACAGACAAAAATATTTAAAATTGCATTTATGTTAGGTATAGGTATCGAAAATACTTTCATACGAATTTAGTAAAAAAAATATTATTTTGATGTTACAAACAGACGCTCCAATTTTATTTAGTATGTATGTATAATGTATAGAGTACCTATATTTTTAAAATGTATATTTTTTCATTACTCTTTTTTCAATATTTATTTACATTACGCTCACTCATTTTTGTAACTCAACATGATTTAAAAGAGGAGTTTCTTGCACGCTGTCCTCTATACAGATCTACGCTTTGGAACGTGCAATTTAGCTTTTGACTGACCGACAATTTGACAATCCAAAAGTGCCTGTTTGTGGTCTATTTAAAATAAAGTTTCTGATTTCTAAATTATGCTTTTAAGTTTTAAAGTAGCGTAATCAAGCAATAATAGGAAACAGAATTGTCGCAAATACAATTTCCGAGAAATCAAATCATACTTATATCGACCCATACGACACATTGTGCATTAATTAAATTATTATTTCTTGTATACTATGTTGCTATTTAATTAGTGATATCGATTGTCTCGTACTCGTTTCATGACATGTCTGATATTTAAATGTATGATAATACTAGTCGCTGCCAGCGGCTTCACACGCGTGATGTTTTTTTTTTTAACCGACTTCTAAAAAAGGAGGTTCTCAATTCGGATGTTTTTCAGTGTGTAAATATCATCCAGATGACATCCCCCGCTCTTGGGCGGAGCGGGAGATAGTGTCAGGCTCTAACTGACTAAAAAATCCACCGTTCCTTCGTTGCCTTTCATACAGGGGCCGAGCCTCGCTTTCGGAAATACCCTTGGTCCCAGTAGGCTACGACCCTGCTGGGTCCCTACGACCCACGTGATAGTAGACAATTATCCCAAGAGAATATACTCCCGGCACAAAAAGTATCCTATGTGCTATTCCAGGATATGGTCTACCTGTGTACCAAGTTTCATCAAAATCCATTCAGTAGTTTTTGCGTGAAAGAGTAACAAACATCCATACATTCACACATACAAACTTTCGCGTTTATAATATTAACAATAACAAAACAGCGATCTCGCGAAAAAATAATAACAAATCTATGAATTCCACGTATTATTGTAAAATCATGTGATGTAGCCGGATTTGATCTCGCAACATCGTGACGTCGAGAATAGATACGGTTTTTGTTTACTATGTTTTGGGGTTCTGTACCCAAAGGGTCATAACGGGATCCTATTGCTTAGACTTCGTTGTCTGTTTGTCTGTCACCAGGTTGTGTATTATCAACCGTGATAGCTAGGCAGTTGATTTTTTTTTGTATTTTTGTTGCCATTATACCAACAAATACCAAAAACAGAATAAAATAACTATTTTAGTGAGGGTTCCATACAATAAATATGATTTTTTACTGGTTGGTATGGAACTTTTTGTGCCCGTGTCCGACTCGCACTTTTTTTCTAAGATATTTAATTTTGTTTTTATTTGTTCACAGATCAATTGGATCAAAATGACGATGCCGAACAAGCACTACCTCAACATCGATATGTCGAAGTTCCCCGCGAACGTGACGAAAGGGGACCCTCGGCATGTCATCTACCAGCCCATAGACAAGCCGGCCGGGCTCATCTTCGCGCAGTTACGCCGTAGACCCAAGAGTCGGTTGTGACAGCGCGCCTCGTAGCGCTACGCTTTTTTAGTTATTATACAGGATGGCCAAATCCGATGTGTACTCTTGTTTTTTGGCTAACGTCAATTTTGGTGGTGTTACTTAATATCCATTTTAAGTTAATTTTGTTTTGGATAGTTTTGAAGGCTACCACTACAAGAATTAAATTTAATACCTAGTTGTTTTTTAAAAGTCCTACATGAATAGAAAAACGATCAAATTTATATCAACAAATTGTTTTGCGTAACGTATCAATAGAGCTTGAAACTCAAGAGATTTGACAGATCTCAGATCTTGAATTTTTCTGTGGTGTTCTCTAAAGAGACATACGAGTATCGTGATCAATCTTGAACACACAAAGTAGAATATTTTTACATTGTTAGTGTAGTTTACAATCACAACAAAAATAAAGTTGTACATATTCGAGTTGGCCACCCTGTATCAATCGTTCCATCATTATCTTAGTTTTAAGGGGTTGTTTCTGTTACTCACCCCTCACTCATCTGTATAACTCGCTCAGAATCATAGACAAATATCGCCATTGTAAGTTTACTATTTTATAAAAAAAAACGTTAATTAATTGTATCTTTTAAAACTAAGTACTCGTTATGTAATCTAGTCAAGTTCTTTTTATATAATAATTTGATTAACTGTACTAAAATGTATATGTAAATGTATGTTCGCTACAGTTTCAATGCGGTTTTAACCATAAAAGATTGTTACAAATTATCTAATAAGTATGACTAAGTTAATAAACATTCAAAGTATTAAACTTTCGTTTTTTTTTTTGTGTTGGTTAATCATCAAATAATTTCTCCCGCTCTGGGTAGACTGAGAGGGAATGTCAGACTTTCACTGACTACCCACGTGTGTTCTATCAGTAACCCTTTACTTTCTAAGGCCCCGGTAACTCTTTTGACCAATCCCAAAGTATTAAGAGGACCCGTCCCGACTCCGGCTATTGACCATCTTGAGAATGGTTTAAAGCTTGTTGGTTCATCCAACGCAATGTTTAATAAAGATGCAACGCGAAAAAGGACAGATAACACCTGAACGCTCTGATGGCATGCGGTAATTCCGTTATTCACTCGAATATTTCACACAATTTCCAAAAAACACGTGCTTTTAACTTAAAAAGTTTTTGAAAAAACAATACGTCGTTTAGAATCTTGATCAAATGTGCATACATACATATATTTTTCAACATATACATAAATTTTTTTGGCTTTTTAAATTTATGAGTACATAAAGAAGGGCCAAGCAAAATAGGAGATTTTCAAAAGTCTTTACTGGATAAGTTTTACACATGATTTGATTTCAATAGAAAAAAATAATTTCCACAAGATATCTGTGTTTTCAAAATATCTTGAGAAAAATGTGTGATAAATGTACCTAGTGTGTAATGGTTGGACGCTGTTAACTTGTCGTGTTGATACATTATTTGAGAGTAACTAAAAGAAAATTAGTTTTTATGGGCATTTATTAAATATAAAATACACGTTGCTTACTTTCACTACGTTGAAGTTTACAATGTTTTTAACACTCGTAAAGAGAGATTAATATTTTGTTAATATTATGACGAGGACTGACTGACCAGTGACATATTATTACGTATATTGATTTCAGGTACATCACGCTATTAAATAAGTTACTCTTAAAAATAAAATAAAATGCCTTTTACAGACGTTTGGTTCCGATGATCTTGTCTGCCAAAGCGTAAAGCTCCTCGACCGTCTGGAAAAAATGAAAAAGTTTTTTAGTTAGGAATCCTTGAAAAACTAGCTATGCTAATAAAGATAAATAGAACTTTTTAGCTTTATTATCGTTTTTTCGTGTCGACAAACTCAAATTAAACCTTTAACCGTCTACCTTGGCGATTGCACATCTACGACCGAATACTCCATTTCATCAGCTCTTCTGTCACCTATGAGTATTGAAGAGCTAATCGAGATGGAGCAGGGTCATTAGTTTGTGACTGGGCAAGTCGTAAAAACACGACCCTGGCGAATAGGACGCACGTCGTCACAATCGTCAGTCAAATCCGACGCAAACGGTTCAAGGGTTAACTTTTGTTTGGCCAGTATTTAGTAACTTGTGCAGCCTAATGAAACCTTTTTTTTACGTAGGAAATCATGTAATGAATTCAGGGAGTGTTTTTAATAACTAAAACCCACAGTGTTCCTTCAGTTGCTCTTTGCATGGACCACGGTAACTCTTTGAACAATCTGTCATATAAATCCTGGAATGTGTAGGTGGGTGTGCAGGACGAGTAGTAAGCTGCAGGCTTAGCCAAGTTGATAATCTACAATCGTTAACGCTGGTAGAAAACGTCAAATGTATAGGGATGATGTCACCTCGTCATGTTTCACCGAGACACCATGGCGGCGCGACCAGTCGCCGCTACCAACAAAATCAGCTCTTTTGAAATTTACTCAACTGCACGCTTAGCCAAGTTGTTATTCTGCAATCGTTAACGCTGTCGAAAAGTGATGAAACGTATGGGAATGACGTCATCTCAACGTAAAGTCGCGTGGTCAGAACAAACGAATAGACAATTCGTAGCCAAGTTCACATCGTTCAAAATCGTTTCTACAATGTTTAACGCTACATCCTTTGTTATACAAACGCTACATTGTAGAACGAGCGACCGACTCAGGCCTGTCAACATGGCTACCAACTTATCGTTTTCTACAATTGCTGTCACCGAGACGTTACCGATTAGAGAACGGAATTCGACACAAACTGGTGGTAACTTGGCTAGGGGGGCAGGTGTCCGTTTGGTTGCGCAACCAATTTGGTAGCGCGACCAGTTCGGACGTGTGGCGACTCTGGTGTCTGTATAGAGTCTAGTTTGGTAGCTTAGGGCTACATTTCACCGGGACACCATAGTGGTGCAACTGGTCGTGCCGTGGTGACCTGGTGTAATATAGACCTAAGTCGCGTGGTCAGAGCAAACAAATAGCAGGCCTAGATTGTAGACCCAGCCGGGTCGAAGCCTACTGGGACCAGGGTTATCCGAAAGGGCGCTCGAGCCCCGGTATGAAGGCTAGAAGGAACGGGGTGGGTCTTTTAGTTAGTAAGATTCTGACACTATCTCCCGCTCCGCCCAAGGGCGGGGGATGTCAATGCATGATTTTTCCCACCATAAAAAAAAAGGCTTAGATTGTAGAAAGAGATTCGAAACGAAAAGGTCGCAACTTGGCTAGGCCTGCTGGTGACGCATTTCCTTGCAAGAGGCTTCACACTGGCTGTATGGATAGATTGGGGAAGAATGGATTTTGCTAACTGTTAATTGATTTTAGAGTTCCGTAGTATATTAATTTTATAACCGCGTTAGTTTTGTAAACAAAATAACATGTTCTTGTACTGGATAGATTACGAGAAAGACTGATATGGAAAATGAGCGTGTAGAGGCCATGCGTGTATCGAAAGAAGGGGTCTACGTCCCTGACCCCCATATATCCAATCGACTGATGTGTACATATGTGTGCACAAATCGATCTGGCCTTCCATGGACAAATGTCAATATAATCTGACGACTGACTGACTGAAAATGTTTTATGGGTATGTACCTTGGTTGATTTGTGAGAACTCGTAAACTACGTCATATCCTATTAGAGTATCACGCAATATGATGTGTAGCAGAAAGTCTGAAAACGTAAACAATATCGATTTACACACGAATCATACGGAAGTGAGTCGACAGGAAAATAAAATTAACGTCCAACATGAAAAAAGTTATCTAAGTAAGTATATTGTTTTATTTGACGTTAACTTTCCGCCCCGGTTTGGTACGGGTGCCTATTTTTAAGATTACTTAAATTTTTTTCGTACAAGTCTCGTCTTGAATAAGACGATTTCTGATACATCATTTATTTAACGTACTCTTAATGCAAACACCAACAAAATGTACCAACATTTTTGTGGGTTATTCACTATTTGCCGAAACTATCTTTGTTAGAGTCGTAGCTAATAACTGGTTTAATACCTGTAGATTTGTGTTGATGAGAAGAATCGACAGCTATAAATATATTTGTCTTAATTTGGGTAAAAAAAACAGATAGTTGGTTTTTGCAATAAAGGTACGTATTGTTATGATGCCTGTGTTGTTGTTTGCTTATGACTATGGAAAGAGTCATAATAAAAACTTAACCAATTTGGTTGGTCCTCCTTTTTCTTTCATAACTATGCCCCCTTAAACGATTATCGATCTAGTTCTGACCAATAATTCTTTAATCGTCCCGCAAAAACAACTCCTAATGGCTTGTTTACAACTGCCACAAAGAGGGTTCAAATGTTGTAAATAACTATCATTTGAGTTAACAAAAACAAAACACTGCCACAGACTCACAGAAATAAATGGATTGTTAAAATATAATGACCTAGTATGACAATGTGTACTTATTGTCTTAATGGTCCTTGAGTATCTAGTCTAGACCAACAAAGCGGTGTTTAAAAATGACGTAACAGATAAATAATTAATTAATGTTCGAGTCGTTAACTAACCATGTAACCAGTTCACATTTATCTAATACTCGTCATGGATGTATATCCCACGAAATGCAAAGACACAATGCGGCAGACCAATATACAATTTTCTTTTTAAATATAATTTTCTACAAAAAGTATTACTCATGCTTCGAGGGTGCGTTCACAAACATGTAAACTCTAATACACAAGACACCCACCAGGAATATCTATTTGCAGGCCATTCAAATAATTGTTGTTAAAACCGAAACACGCAGCGTAGCTGCCCATCGGTCAACCAAGTGCGAGCCATGCAGTCAAAGATGGCAAGACGATATCACCGGTATGGCTGCAAATATCTGGACTAAAACGTCTAAACAGACCAATGGCAATAGATGGAGGTGGCTTTCATAACGTATGAACCCATAGTTTTTAGTCTCCACCGCGTCTGTCTGTCTGTTCACGATAAGCTCAAAAACTTACGCACTGATTTTCATGCTTGCATGATTTTCACCAATAGACAGTGTGATTCATGAAGGAGGTTTATATGTACATTACATGCATATTTTGCGTGCTTAAGCTTTTCAGCTTATGTTAGCAAAATAAGTGTTATCTCTACATGACCGGGCGCGCGTTTATAGTAGAGAAAAGTCTAGAATTCCAAAGATTTGTAACATCTGTGTGAAGCTGTTGAGAGAATGGGGTTATTTTTATTTATTTATTATACAAGAATTATATGTGAGGTATGTCTATAAGTATATAAGTATCCCCTACGTAAATATTTTGTAACACTATACACATAAAAAAATCGGTTTCTTCTCTTTAAACCGATTTCAAGTAGAAATCGTACCTACACTACTCAGAATCTAGAGAGAAACTTTGAATTTCAGTCCGCGTAAACAACTTTATACATGATTTGAAACTAGTTAAGACTTTTGATATGTTCACAATTACTTTACCCTCAATTCAGCCAATTACCCACTGAAACAAAACGTTTTGTGGCACAATTTCGTTTGTTCTTTTACTGTAGACACCGGCTATTGTCATGAAAACAGTTTACTGTACAATACGAGTACGTTACTATTCGAAAGTTCAGCGAACTTTTTACGTAGGCCGTCTAGGTCATTTAGAAACACTAGCTATAACGTTGGGCGGTTTCTAGTCAAGAGTGAATACTGTGAATACCTTCTAGGCAAACGTGTTTCAACATCTTTCACAGTATTGCTTACCATCAGGTGGGACAGTGGTCAAACGCCATATAGCTTACCAGTATGTAGTAACAAATATTATACCTTAAAGTGGGGTAACTTTGGCTCGAGACAAACAGTGTCCCGCGTTCCTATTGGTTAATCAGCTTGGATCAAAGTTATACTCTAGACCAGACTTTAATGTATCTGAAATATAATTAATATTTAAATAAAAAGTGTAACGGTTTTTCTAAATTATTATTTATTTATTTAATGCAGACATCATCGTCATCATCAGGCTTTTTAATGTTCCCACTGCTGGGATTCAGGCCTCTTCTCTAGGAGAGAAAACGAGCCGTAATCCACCACGCGGGCCCAGTGCGGATTGGTGAATGTCACATGTCTTCAAATTTTCGGTTCTAGGTCGTGGCGATTTCCTCAATTCAGACATAGTCCATCATACATATTATGTAGTTACATAAAAAAAATAAAATCAAATAAAACATTACAACAATTAAGCCTGTATTATTCGATTTGACTTTCTGAATAACCGAGATGCTAAATAAAATATGCAATACCACCAGATTACAACAGCAAGAAAATCAATGCACCAATAAGTCAAACAACGCCTGAAGAAACTTCAAAGCGTACACGATACGTACTGAAATTAAAGTATGGTATGTCTGTAAATTGTAAAGCTATAATTTATGGTTTGGCTTTGTTATGATTCCAGTTGAATGTTGATAATATTCTATGAGTAACAAGCGTTTGGTAGCACGAGTGAGTAGCGAGGTTAGGTCATTACTTATCAATCGTGTTCTAACGTGATTCATGTCCAGTTTGTAACTGGTGTGAACCGAATTTATTAAAGGGTCGCACAGACGGCTCATTAAGGCGTATCGATAGTTAATTGGATCTGTTTCCACCAAACTAAGTGAGAAACCCGAAGCAGCCGTAGCGGAGCTATAATGCGGTTTGACTTTACCATTAAAGCTGTAGGTGAAAACTGGCTGTTGCGAGGATGACGAGCTGACTGTGCAGTGCGAAGATGTGCTCTTGAACAAAAAAAAAATACTAAACTTTATTCGAAATAAGACTACACATTGAAACAAATCTTTTTTACTGTTCATTCAACCAATTTTAACTCCTATTCCGTAGGTGTAAGGATGGCATTAAAAGTGGTTACAATACCAACTATTTACTTCACCCACCATTTATCATACCGCCAACGTAATAAAAGTCAAAATCGCTTGTACGGACAGTAAAAAAGGTTTGTTTAAATGTCTAACATTATTTTGAATGGAGTATTGGTTGCCCAGTATTCCTCGCCCAGATTTAATTATATTCCATTTAAAAAACCTCGGCTCCTCAAGGCTATTCAGAACTGCGGTGTGTTAGACTAAGAAAATTAAGAAACCATATCGAAGCGAGGGATGTGTGCGATACCCAATCGCACACATCCCTCGCTACGCTCGCTGCTAGCTGCGGTCTGCGGTCGGTTAATTACTTAGGTATTTCCAGTAATTTCTTGATCGCCCAAGTTCAGTGGTGTACATTAGTATTAAAGGCTGCCGCACACGGGCCACACGTCGTCGTCACAGACCCAAACGCCGCCGCCACGAGGAGCTAGAAGCGGCCACAAAGGCAGCTGAAGCGCGCGACAGCCACTTGTGTCTGGTAGCAGCTGCTTTTTTTCAACCCATACGTGCAGTACCATAATGGACTCTGACGAAGAAGGTTTAAATGTGCGAGTGGCGTGTGATGGTGTTTTGTATCGGCTTTTAGGGGCCAAGCGAGCAGCGGCGATTTGTGGTGTGTCGCGGCCACTGGCGTCAACCATGTGCAACGAATTCAAATGTAAACTATAGGAAATAGGGCGGCGTTTTGTGGTTGTGACCGGTGGCTCGTATGCGGTGGCCCTAAAAGGATTTCATAAATGATGTAGGCGTATTTATATTACGCCCGGAACTGTTAATGGAGAAAGTTTGAAGTTCAATGCACCAGGATCACGCGATTTTATATTACAAAAGTTCACTGGGTAATTCAAGAAACCATTTAAACTCGCGAAAATAAACGGGAAAATGGACGATTTCACAAAGTTTTTATGGCTTGAAAATTTACGATTTTTATTGTGGAATTTTTTCAAGTTCAACATAAATTATATTCAACCACATCTCTCAAGTCAATTTGTATTAACTGTCCAAAATTCAAGGGTAGAAAACATTTTATTTGACTGACAGTTTAGATATTCCACGAATTATTACAGTTGAATAATTTTAGGCAATTTGTGGCAACATTATTTTTCTTTTTAAGTCTGGCAGGCAGTATAAGACTAGATTAATAATTTTCGTGGCTAGGTAAAATAATGGTCTAGGAAAAAAAATAGTCTAGCATTCAAAGATTAGGATATTTTCTAAATATCACCCAGACATAACTAAACTGAAATGAAAAGCACTGGATGTGACAATAAATATTGAAACCCATTTCAGTAAATGGGACTTTGTGCTGCATTGACATAAATACGACGCTATGGGAACAAAATATTAGGCCTCTAGACTGGCAAGAGCCTAGCAACGAATCTGATAAGAAACAACGCGAATCCCGACAATAATGTGTGCTTAACACGCACTTACCAAAATATATGTAAAATCGTATCGATAGCAACTATGACACAAACGCCTCTGTTTGTGTGAGTTTACGTACGTTCTATAGTAAAGTATAATATCGACTCTTTCCGCTGTAAAGGGTTGTAAACACCATTTTCAAGAAATGAACTTTTTGATGCTGAATGAATGAATGTTACTCGAGGTTTTCACGATCTTTCAATCGGTTTAGTTAATACAACTAATTTTCCAATTTCTAATTGTTTAGTGAAAATAAGATTGTTGACGTTACTACGCAAAATGTCCTTGAAGCTCTCAATAAATAAAACTTTTTCGTTTTTCGCTCACTATCAAAAGTATGAGATTTGGAGTTACATCATTTGTAGCGGAAAGCGTTGGTATAGTAGTATTTCGACCACAAGGTCCACAAGAATGTCATTGTGTTGTTTATGTCATGGCTAGATCCTAGAAATTGATCATTCCATGATATAATAATGGTATGGTATGTAAAATTGTTACTATTTTGGTGTACAATAAAGTTTATTCTATTCTATTCTATTCTATGGTAGTAAAACTGGCCAGATCGTTAAAACGTTAACATTTGATGATAATGTAATCCTCGTTTGGCCATACTATTGATGTAGGATTTATATGATAAATAAATGATATTTATTTTGCAAATAGGTTTAAAAAACACTTTTACACGTCAACACGTCGTTTTTTCGTCAGTTTAAGCTAGATGAGGCCGGTGTTTCCTGGCTGACTACTCTGAGAAGAAACACCGAAACAAACTCAGGGGTCAAAGTCTCTTTTAAGGTTCATACAGTAAATATGTAATGGTCAAATCACATGAGAACCATGCATATTAGTCCGAGATGGTCTTTTGAAGAAAAAACCATACAGATTTGAGTGGATCTGTCCAGTCAGTGCAAGCATTTGTCAGTATTCGCAAAGTTCAACTCAGGACTACTAAGGAGCTCAACGACTTGACGAACAAGGAAAGGAAAGGGCATTTGGGTAGGCCGCAGAAAATACAAAAATTGGCAGACATACGGTTACGAGAAAAAAAAAATCAACATAGTCCTCACATTCACAATAACAAAAGGAAATTAAAAAAGGAAATGATAATAAAAGGCCAAACGAGGATTGAAATATCATCAAACTCTAACGTTTAAAAAAATTTGCCCAGTTTTATTTTTCCATATCAGGAAGTGATCAATTTCTATGATTTTGCCACGACATTTATACAATAGAAAACTTGCTATGTTCACATCTAAGAAGGAATAAAACTCCCATCAGCGATATACTGATTAAGTAATGACACGGTAATAATATCCCGTGGTAATGACTACGTGTGTGCCAGTGTGCAGATGCACCGGTTAACGATTGTTACACGAGCACTGTATAAGTCCATAGGTCCACTATATCAGCGGGTCAAGCTAAGCTAGAGTAAATCCGGTTTAAACCGGCTTTGCCACGAGCTATCACACTGTACTAGACAGAATATAATATAAACAAATGAGTTATGTAAATATTGGAGAGTGACACGGTGATAACACGCACCGAGATGATTCTACAGGCCTACTGTGTAAAAGTCCAAATAAACTGATTGCTAATGAATCGGCGTCATTAATTTTATCGTGCAAAAGCACGTGTCAACGAAAGATCGACTTCGGTGATTGGTGTGGCAACATTTTAACTGAGAATGTTCCTGTGAACCAGCTGTGCTGTGTAGAAGGGTGTGATGACGACATGCGAGAGACCAGTACCGCACCGCGTAGCTACGCGTGCCACGACAGATGATGTCGATGCATTGGTGTGACAAAATCTTAACTAAGTCTGTTCTTGTGAGGTAGTTGGGCGGTACTGAAGGATGTGATGATGTCCTGCGTGAGCTGAGTACTGCACCGCGTAGCTACGCGTACCTCAATCACCGTCTCGATTAAACTGTAGGCCTCATCATCGCCACCACTGCAGAGCATAAGTCTTCCCCAAGCATCTCCATCTCCAAATCGACCAGACATCAGCGTTTCGCATCCAGCATTTCCACCAACGGGAGACCTATAGTTACCAAAGGCCTACAATGTATCAGTGATTCCTACCGTGAGGTTCTTCAGCTGCTTAACCTCGTTGGTCTCGTATTTAAGTTGCGCGAACTGCTCATTGGTGAAGCGAACACCTTTCTCCAGGTCCAATTGCTTCTGCTCTTCCAAATCTGCATGGCACTTCGCTAGCAGTTGTTCGGGTGTTAGCTGTTCGCCGTCCTCCTTAACTTCTTCTTCTGGCAACTGTTCTTCGGCCATGGACTTGAAAATAAAAGTGTTATTATGAGAAAACTAAGTCTGAAGGCTGAGGGCGCTTATACACACTAAGAAATTTCACCGTGTCTGCGGTAGATATGAACAGTCCATCATGAACACGGATAAAGTTAGAACTACATTAGACCGACGCAGTGGACCACGCCTGATTTGTACGACGTCACGTGGCGTGGATCTAATGTGGCTTTGTAAGTCTAATTGCCATATAAAATGTATGGAGACCGACGCGCCGAGATCGGCGTACGTGGCCCATGTGTGCGTAATGTAGTTCTACCTTTAGAATTTTGTCAGTTCTAGGTACGATAAGTGGCCGCCCTCTCACCTACCCCGCCCCCCTACCGCGCCAAAGTAATTTCACGCATCGTGTTTAGCGCAGGTAAAATATTTTTTCTTGGTCAACGCCAAAGCTGTGTACACATTTCGTCTGTGTAGAAATGACACGGCTTCTTGCCTAGACCGGCGATTTTTTTAACGTGTAAAAGGGCCTTACGGCCTGATCACGACTTCTGTCTTAGCGGCGAGCGGGGCGGCAACCACGCGCATTTTCGCTATGAGCGGTTTCAAACATTTTCACACTTTTGATTTTACCGCTCGCCGCTCCACGCTTAGCTGGCGCTCACAGCGGCAAGGTCGTGAACGGGCCGTTAATGTTTTAAGAAAAACTGTGGTTACCAGGTCCACTTTCTGGGAGGCTTTCAATTTCCTGAAGTAAGCTTCGGCGCGTTTTTTCGAAGCGCGGTTGACTTCACGGTTGACCATCCGCCAAAACACGAACACTGGGTGATGGAAGAGTTCAGGAGGACACTCCTTCAGCGGCGTCTTCCCGACTAGGATTAGTCGTTTGAGCCTTTCCATCTCATCCATCTGTCGATAAAATATTACTTATTGATTATGATTTGGGCGTCTTAAAGGCTAGTGACTATTCTCTTAATAAACTAGTGCGCCTCACTATCAGAGATTGCATCATTGCTTACCATCAGGTAGGTCATCGCTGTCAAGCACTGTTACAGATTACATCAATTAAAAAAAAAAAAAGAATTATCAAAATTATTTATAACTGTTAACCTTTTAATCGCCAACGTCGGATACATCTAACAAGTACTCTCGTATTTTTCGCCAGGGTCACACATCTACGACTAAATATTCCATCTCGTCAGCTCTTCTGTCACATATGGGGATTGAAGAGCGAAACGAGATGGTGTATCCAGCTGCAAACACACGAGCCTGGCGAAAAGGACACGAAAACCCTCGTCGGACCAATCTGATGCAAGCGGTTAAAGGGTTAACATATACAGGGTGTAAGGGACAGCCCTCCACAAACTTTAAGGGCTTGCTCAGTAGACAAAACTGAACAACGTTTTTGTATGGTGAGGCTGATTTTTTTTTTCATTTCCTGAAAAAAAATTTTGTGGAAGGTTGTTTAGTTTAGTCTACTGAGCAAGCCCTTAAAGTTTGTGGAGGGTTGTCCCTTACACCTTTTATAATAATATAAAACTGAAGTGTTTCTTGTGCGTCCCGCATCCATCGGATTCCCGCAACCTTCACCAGGTCATCGGTCCATCTTGTAGGAGGCCTTCCGACGCTGCGATGGTTTTTTTTTTTTTCGATGGGAAAAATCATCTTATGACAACCCCCGCTCTACGCTGCGATGGTTGCAGGACGCACAGGATCGATCATTGTGGCGACACTTGGGGAGGCCTATGTCCAACATTGGACGTCTATCGGCTGAAATGATGATGATGAAGTGTTTGTTTGTTAGAACGCGCAAATCTCAGGACAACTGGTTCGAATCAAAAAATTACTGTTGGGGACCATTTATCCAGGAAAACTTTTTTTTGTAGGTAGGAAAATCATCCAATGTCTCCGCGCCCTTGCTGGAGCGGGAGACGGTATCAGACTTTCGACTAAAAACCCACTCCTATTTCTCCGTTGCCTTTCGTACCGGGGCCGAGCTTTTCTTTTAGAAGCAGACCCTTGGCCCCAGTAGGCTTCGATCCTGCTGGGCCCCTGCGGTGTCGAGGAGTGGAGCATAGTAACCAAAAACGTAGGTAAAACCGCGGGAACATCTAGTTAATTACATAATTTCGTAAGTAGATCTAAACGGTAATAAAAAGCTCCATTGATTAAGGGTATAAGTATTTTAGGGGACATTGTTGTTCGTCGCAGGTACTAAATAAAATCGTAAACTTCATAAAGCAATCTTCGATTGATGAGCATGTAATTAGTTCTACGTGGTTTGGCGTTTAATAAGTGAAATACACGAAAGGCATGTAAACTGTTAGTGCTATGATTGATTGACAGTAATTACTTTTCTTACTGAAAGAAGTAGTTTAGAAGCTCTATAAAAACTAGATTAATTTGTGGAAACGTTTGAATCATATCTATGGTTCGTGCTTTTTTTTTTTTTTTTTTTTTTTTTTTAGATGGGAAAAATCATCTTATGACAACCCCCGCTCTTGGGCGGAGCGGGAGATAGTGTCAGACTCTTACTGACTAAAAAACCCATCCCGTTCCTTCAAGCCTTCGATACCGGGGCTCGAGCGCCCTTTCGGATTACCCTGGCCCCGGTAGGCTTCGACCCGTTCGTGCTGAAGCCAACTATTTTTTTTTTGTTTCATCAACCCATCGGTCTTTAGGAATGTGTTACTTATGATATTCAAATTAATTACATTTACAAAGCCAGAATTTTGTTTTAAAATAATAATTAAAATAGAATATCTACTTAGTGAATGTCGACTTTGATCTAAAAAAAGGAAAAAAAGAAAACATGTTTATTCTACTCAAATAGACGCACAAAAAATAAAAAAGACGTGTGGCACTCGGGGACTGCCGCGGTAAAGCTATTGCATAGCATTTTTATCAATTTATGCAATTATAATTATTTATTTATTTTATTAATGCAGTATTTTTTTTTCTTTGATATTAATTGAAGTTACACTTTCACACATTGAATTGAATTTTGATTGATTGTTCACTCATTTGTTTTCTTATCGGTCACCACGCTCAAAAAAAATGAGGGGGTGCTATGGTATTTTCGTTACGGAATTTCTGGATTCGGTCTCCACGCTCAAGGCCCGCGATAGAAGCTATGCAATAGCTTAAAAATAAATACAAGTTTAAATTCATAATCAAATTGAAATTGGGTAAAAAAGCTTTGATAGTCTTTTGTTACTCACAACACGCGAGGTGATCCTCCTGTTGAGGGTCTCCTCGTTGACGGCGCGGATGCGCTCCTCCAGCTCCGTCATGTAGGTCTTGTCCGTAAGCCGCACCAGGTTGGAGCCCATATGCTTCTCCAGCCGGGCGCGGACATGCGGATGCGAGAAACTAAACAGGAAAAAAGAATAATATCCAGATTTTAATTTTTGATGAATTCTGACATTTAAAAAAATCTGTCGTTTAAGATAGAAAATCAAAATATGAGCAAAATAGGCCCTCAGAAACCAGGTTCAAATATGGTTCGGTCCCTGAGCGCAAGGTTATTTATTTACTTAACAATTCATATACCTACACACTAATATAATAAAAGAAAAGAAGACGGAAACAGAAAAATAGGTACGTGATGCTTATTTCTACAGAAATCTCTTCCAGCATATTCTTCTTCGTCTTAAGGTTTTGTAATTCCGATCACAAATATTTTTGTAAAATTATCTAAAATCATGTAAAAAGTAAAGGCTTTTTTCCCCGCCAAATCCACACAAACATTAATAATAAACCAAACCATATGTAGGTAAACAACACACACACAAAACAATTTTGGCGCCAATTCTCTGCAAATAACCTCACTTTTACAAATCACTTAAACATAAAATAAAACGAAATACCAATAAAACGAAGTGCCATCCAGGTGAAATGTGAAAACGATAAAAAAAAATGGGACACTTGAAACATAAACAAAGCAAACGTGAGCATAAACAATTAAGTATTTTTTATGGCGCGAAAATAAGTACTAAGTATTTTTACGTACCAGAGCCGCGATGATTCGGTGGAGCCTTTTTCAGTACTCGTTTTGGTGGAGGCTCAGGCAGAATGGGGGTCTCCACCGGAGCCGGCCAGACGTCTCGACGCTGCCGTAAACTTTTAGTAGTTTTGACGCTACATGCTCAGTGTCATAGTTGAGACCTTTATCGTGGTGTACGATGGGCCTGGCACGGTATGGCACGGCCCCCACCGACACCACATGTTGGTACAAAATTCGTGTAAAGAAGTATTCACACCTTTATTTGTGAAATTTTTGGTTTTTCTTTGAAATAGAGCTTTCAAATAGACATTTAATGTAATTGAGACAGAAAACTACCAACCAACTTATTATTTTTAGGACTAATATAAAAAAGGAAGATAATTTAATTTTAGAAGTAAAATTCAAGCCTAATCCTGAAAAATTACAATCCTACCAGAATTTGTCCATGAAATAATTTTACGGGTTATTTTAAGACATTGTTTACGTTGTTATTATCAGCATGTTCATTCCAGTTAAAATGAGAAGGGGTCAGGGATATATTATGACCAGTAAATATTGGTCAATTTATTTTTTAGCATTGAGAAAGGCGTCACGGTTTAAGAGTAGGTTAGATTCTGTTATCCCTTCCTACGGTCAATAGAACGGATGAAGTAAAGTTCAACGACGTAAGGTTACCGATTGTTGAATATCGTATGAGGAAACATAATATAAATATGTATGATTGAATACGTAAACATTAGAGATAGATAAGATAAAATACATCACACCGCTACCGCTATTTGAAAAGTAGTCATGACTGATTTATATATTGCGAAAACTTTTTAGATTTTCTTTTTTCGATATGTTTATGCACGTAAAATGTATAGAGGCGGCGTTAATTCCTTGGGCACAGCTAGTCAACCTTTAGGTGATGCAGAGAAAAAAAATCTGAATATAAAAAAGATTGATAGAGACAATTCAATTATATAATGTA
Organism: Mythimna ferrago; assembly: GCA_910589285.2. Classification (NCBI taxonomy): domain Eukaryota; kingdom Metazoa; phylum Arthropoda; class Insecta; order Lepidoptera; family Noctuidae; genus Mythimna; species Mythimna ferrago. Next base: position 9,743,414 of record OU342683.1, on the reverse strand, counting down.
TTCAATTTAGTCTTTTTTGTCAAGGATAGAAAAAGCTCGTTCTAAAAGGTCCCTAAGCTCACGTGACTGTCGAAACTTTAGTCAACGCCATACATGGCACTGGTATGGCAATTTTGACTTACTGTTCATCGAATGCATAAAGTTGCATAAATATTTACGTCAATTTGTCCCCAAATTGTTATAACCTATGAGATATACGATGTTAGCATGTTGTTGCTATGAAAGCTATATCTGGATGGTTCAGTTGAAATAAATCACTTTATTTTGCAACCTTATACTGGGGAGGGTGCGAAGCCAAGCACATAAAAGCGCCATTATGTAAGCAAAGCAAATAATTGCTTGTAGATAGATTTGTGAAACTTCAGACAGGCCCTCTGATGTACAATACTGAGCCTTATTATCACTGAACCTGTCTCAAATCATCGAATTTTTATATGTCTTTGAAATGTACCTTACAAATATTTAAAATTAAAATCAGCCGAGATTTCTTGCTAACTCTGTTTCTAATCTAAGAACATCCTCTTTTTGGAGTAGTCGGGAACTGTTATCATCACAAGATAGCGACTGAACAGGAAAATAATTTATCAGTATTATATGATCAGTACGTAGTTTAAAACAATTTACTTATAATTAATGGTGGTACGTCCCTGTGGTATAATTTTTTTACCTCCACAAGGGTAAAACCGAGGGCAAAAGCTAATGGCTGCGGGATGTACGAAATAATCACCGTGGCTCTGGAAGACAAAGGGGACAGAAGAAACACGAGTGAGTTTTAATCAGTAAAAGTCTTTTTATTGAGTTGATAATCTAGTGAATACACCCACTTGGGGTTGACCAGAAAAGGGTGCATTCCAAGCCTGAAAAAAATGAATTTATTATTATTAATACTTATTTAGGTTCTTTTAGTTTGGATTCTAGAGCCGCGGAAATTCTTTCTCACAATTCTTCAGTCAGTAAAAAACTGACATTGCCTGTCGCCCTTGAATTATCCCCCAGAGATGGAAAATTTATTTGATAACATCCTCCCTAAAATCTCAAGCCAACAATACTTTTTTAATATAAAATGAGACGTTTATTAGTTTAACTTATTTATCTAATACATCTTCATGCAACACAAAGGTACAAAGGCGGATAGGCATTCTCTAACAGTCAGTATGCTCTATGGTGTATGCTGTTGGTGCTGCGTGTGGTGTTGCTAGGTTACAGCTCACCCTGTTTCCAAGTGTTTCCGGCGAGTCGGTGCATGGTGACATGTCGAGACGGCTCCGAGCAGACAAGGTAAACATACGCTTACCTATACGAGGGGGTGTTTACTTTCTGTCAGCTTTTATTGTTTTATAGGGCAATAAAAAGAATGGTGGTGTGATATATCTATTTCGATTCGTGCTAATATCAGTATGTACGTTAATCAATCACATTTCAACGACTGATCAAAGGGGATTGCCCATTTGAGGCCATGAGCGGACAATTGACTAGAGAAAAAATACTTTGTTAATTAATTTTGCCATAAAAAAATATGTATTCCCTAAGTTCCAAATGAGCGCCACTATAATAAACAATAAGTGGTAAATAAAAAGTAACTTTATGGAAAAAACAATAGTTTTATCATTGATGGTAATATTTGATGTCCGTCTTTGGCCTGGAACACCATAGAGGCTGGGCAATCCCCTTTAGATGAAGTTGCTGACACGAATAGACAATAACTAGGGTTACGGTATAGGTATATATTTTAGACTGCCGAAACCGAAACCGAATTTCAGCTTCAGCCTCAGTTTCGGCCGAAACCGAAACTTCTATATAAGGATATGTTTTTGTGAGGGAAAAAAGATAGTCAATTTTAATTAGTCAGTTTATTTTTCATTTTAGAATCACTTAATTATATTTTACTAGCTGACTTGACAAACGTTGTTCTACAATATACATTATCATAGTTAAAAAGGGGGTGGGGGTAAGAGAGTAAAAAACAGCCAACGATCTTTTCTTAGAACTACTTATCAAATAAATAATACACGAAAAAACATAAAAATCGGTTTAGCCGTTTCAAAGAGTTCGATAACAAACACTGTGACACGAGGTTTTTAAATATTAAAATATATTAATCATTCAGTCTCTGTTATTTGAGGTACGAAACAAAATTACCTTTTACCTAATAAATATTACGGTGAGCCGTGGTTTCGGCTGGGTGGCAACCAAAACCGTAATAATCAAACCGAAACTCTTTTTGCCGTAAGTAAGCCGAAACTCTTTTTTGTCGTAACTAAGTCGAAACCCTATTTGCCGTAACTAAGCCGAACCTCTTTTTGCTGTAACTAAACCGAACCTACTTTTGCTGTAACTAAGTCAAAACTCTTTTTGCTGTAACTGAGCCGAAACTCTTTTTGCTGTAACTAAGCCGAACCTCTTTTTGCTGTAACTAAGCCGAACCTCTTTTTGCTGTAACTAAACCGAACCTAGTTTTGTTGTAACTAAGCCAAAACTCTTTTTGCTGTAACTAAGCCAAAACTCTTTTTGCTGTAACTAAGCCAAAACTCTTTTTGCTGTAACTAAGCCAAAACTCTTTTTGCTGTAACTAAGCCAAAACTCTTTTTGCTGTAACTAAGCCAAAACTCTTTTTGCTGTAACTAAGCCAAAACTCTTTTTGCTGTAACTAAGCCAAAACTCTTTTTGCTGTAACTAAGCCTAAACTCTTTTTGCAGTCACTAAGCCGAAACTCTTTTTGTTGTAACTAAGCCGAAACTCTTTTTGCTGTAACTAAGCCGAAACTCTTTTTGCTGTAAATAAGCCTAAACTCTTTTTGCAGTAACTAAGCCGAAACTCTTTTTGCTGTAACTGAGCCGAATCTCTTTTTGCTGTAACTGAGCCGAACCTCTTTTTGCTGTAACTAAGCCAAAACTCTTTTCGCTGTAAATGAGCCGAAACTCTTTTTGCAGTAACTAAGCCGAAACTCTTTTTTGCTGTAACTAAGCCGAAACTTTTTTTTTGCCCAAGCTAGGACAAAACCTGAACCAAATTTTCGGTCGAACACTAAGTAAGTAACTTTAATTCCGGTGAGATTTTTGACTTCTACAGGACGAAATCACAGTCAGAAACTAGTCATTAATATAGAAGGTGGCGTCCATCACTTTTTTTTTGTGTTATATGGAATATATTCTTGTTGCTAGGCAGCCCTGTTTCTGCGTGTTTCCGGTGAGTCGGTGCATGGTGACACGTCGACACGACTTCCGAGGCAGACGAGGTAAACATGTGGTTGCCTATATGAGGTGTGTTTACCTACTGTGGGCTAAAAATGGCGTTTATTACGTAATAAAATGAACCTTTATTTATTTTTTTATTAAAAGCTAGGGTAAACTACTTAAAGCACTTTTATAATTATAATTTACTAAGTAGGTAACGCGTACGACTCTTTCGTTACGATGCGTTATCCAAGTCTATCAAATCCTTAGATTTAAGTTTATGCGTAAGTATCTTTTCTTACAAGACTTTTTTAGGTCAGAAATCATCTTTTCAGCTCTAGGGTGGGGCGAGAGGGAGTATCAGAGTTTTCCTAAATAAAGCCCACCTGTGTCGTTCAATAAGCCTTTGCTTTCCAAGACTATCATGGTCTTGGAAGGCAAAGGCAAGGAAGGAATTTTGAAAAAATCCCGTGTCCTACCAGACATCGGCCTTGCTGGGCCCTTACGGTTTTGCTGACATCTCATTGTGGCGTGGAACACTACGGCGTCTATCGGACGGCAAGTTACCCGTTGCTCACCGTCCACAAGCGTCCGTCTACGGTGGCCGAGGATCGCCCTTCGTCTCCCGACGCCCGGAGTGTCTCCTGTGGTTTTTTACAAGACATGCATTATTTGGTTTTCATGAAAACAAGCAAAACTAAGGTAGCAACCCAAAGGTTTACAAATGGGCCACAATCGAGTATATTTCGTTGAAATGCGCATACAATTACCATAAGTTATCTTCGTATATCTCACTCATTTCATTTGAAATTCATACCGTAAGCTTTGCCTCAATAATAACTTCATGACATTATTACCTACTAAACTTTTATTTAATAACTGGCTTTTGCCCGCGGCTTCGCTTGCGTTAAATTCGGGGTAAAATGGTTCCTCTTTCTGTGGGGGGTTAGAAAGAGACAAAATGTAGCTTATGTCACTCTCCATCCCTTCAACTATCTCCACTTAAAAAATCACGTCAATTGGTATTGGTATTGGTATTGGTGGTTGGTGGTATTGGTGGTTTGGTTGGTTGGTTGGTATTGGTCCGTTTTGCCGTGAAAGACGGACAAACAGACACACACACACACTTTCCCATTTATAGTATTAGTATGGATCTTAGCCGTGTGCAGCGCCCCTTAGTGAACTCCACTGCGGGTGACGTAATCTACGACATACTTGTTAATTGCGGTTGGTACAGTAATCGGGTCTAGGGATCGAACCGCAAAATTAATTTTGTTTTTTATTGTATATACTTTTCCAGGATAAAAAGTGCCCAGGATATTAAAGAATAATTATACCAAGTTTCATCGTAATTGAACCGGTAGTTTTTGCGTGATGCCTGAACAAACAGACAGACAGACAAAAATTTTTTTAATCACATTTTTGGGTTCGGTGTCGGTCTAGTAACACCCCCTGCCATTTATTTTTTTGATATTTTCAATGTACAAAATTTTCACTTCTACAGATTTATTATAAGAATAGATATAGATAAAACAGTACTATAGTGTGTCTTGATGCCATTGTACTTAACTTGAATTAATAACTTCCTGAAAGCGTAGAAAGTCTATGACCAGTGCGTGTTGCCAGTGATGACTTATGGCTCCGAAACGTGGTCGTTTACAATGGGCCTCATAAGAAGACTCAAAGGCACCTAAAGGGCAATGGAAAGGGAGTTTCCTTGCGTGATCACATCAGAAATGAAGATATCCGCAGGAGAACTAAGGTTACCGACATAGCTCGAAGAATTGCCAAACTTAAGTGGCAATGGGCAGGGCACATTGCACGCAGAACAGATGGTCGATAGTCACGAAATGTTCTGGAGTGGCGACTACGTACCGGAAGACGCAGCGTTGGAAGGCCTCCCACATGGTGGACCGATGACCTGATCAGGGTCGCGGGAATCCGATGAATGCGTGACGCACAGGACCGGTCGTTGTGGCGACGCTTGCCGACGCTGATTTCAATTATAATAAATACCTATCGGGCATTGGGTCGTATTGGTACATGGTCGGCGACACTTAGGGGAGGCCTATGTCCAACAGTGGACGTCTTTAGGCTTAAAATGATGATGGTGATGATGATGAAAGCGTCCTGATTTATTGTAAGTATCCCTGGTGACACCTCGAGAGTACATCGGAAATCACAAAAGGCTTCATAGTTTGTCGAATCTTGACCGTCAATTGAAGAACTTTTGACAGTGTTACGGCTCGTGCGACTTATGACAAGAAACCAGATCTTTGAAGCCAGGTTGTGATCACGCATACGGGACTTCTCCGCACGCGTGCCCCCCGCAAATGTCCATTTCATACAAGTATTTATTGTAATCCGTGGAATACGCACGCGCGAAGCGTTTTTTTGCACTTTGTAATTTTCTGCATGAGGAGCAAACCCGCATGCGGGATTGCTCCGCACTACTAACCCCCGCAAATGTCCATTTCATACAAGTATTTATCATGATGCGTGGAATAAGCACGGGACGAGGTTTTTAACATTTTTTCCGCACGTGATGATATCCGCACGATGTTAAAATCACCCTTAGACCATCATTAGGTAGGTATATAACGTATTAAAAAAACACGTCGTCTTGTGTCTGCATAAGTTGAGAAATTAGTAGTTTTTTGATAAGAGGAAGTTTGAGATTAGTACCCGTGGCTGAAAAGTTGAAATGGAATCCTTTGCCTTGGCATGGTAATTTGAAACGGAGGGATGAAACGGGCTTGCGGACAGTGAGCAACTGTCCGGATCAAGCCCAAGTCGTCGACGGCGCGCACTGTTCCCGCGCGCCACAAGGAGTTGTCAGCTACAGCAGGGGCACAGCCGGGTCGAAGCCTACTGGGGCCAGGGTTATCCGAAAGGGAACTCGAGCCCCGGTATGAAGGCTTGAAGGAACGGGGTGGGTTTTTTAGTCATTAAGAGTCTGAGACTATCTCCCGCTCCGCTCAAGAACGGGGGTTGTAATTAGAGGATTTTCCCCACCTAAAAAAAAAGGGATGAAACGCATGTTACTAAAAGAGTTATTATACATGTCGACGGCTAGAGAGGGAGAGGGAGGCCAAGGAAAAGATATAAAGAGGAGTGATATTATAAAGGCGTCGGTAATAGCGTGATGGCTGGTGGGATATAATGGAAAAAAAAACATGTTGCGTCGACCCCAAGGAACATGGGGCAAGGATGACGATGATTTTTGTGATAGCTAGTTACTGGCGATGTCTACAGTAGTTTCATGTAAAATAATTGATATTCAGACATGTGCCGTTGCCGGCAATATTCCCCGAAGTGGGAATTTTGCTGGCAATATTGCCACCAACATTCATGCTTCGGGCAATATTGCCACCAAAATTTCACCAACAGGAAGAAGAAGAAGAATTTCCACTTGACGGCAATATTGCCGGCAACGGCACATCTCTATTCAGACACATTCTAGACTGGAAACCGATCTCAAGATAGTCGGGAAACGGCTAGGCAGATCGATTTTATCTTTAGCAGCTCGATGCTCTTTAAGTACGAGTTGGGGACGGCGGCCACTGTTCCCGCGCGCCTCAAGGAGCTGTCAGCAACAGCACCCAGTCGGGTCGAAGCCTACCGGGGTTCAGGGTTATCCGAAAGGGAAGCTCGGTCCCGGTACGAAAGGCACGAAGGAACGGGGTGGGCTTTTAATCAGTAAGAGTCTACACTATCTCTCGCTCCGCCCAAGAGAGGGGGTTCATTGGATGATTTATCCCACCAAAAAAAAAGTACGAGTATGGGAGGATATGTAGGTTAGACGCTGGTGTAAAGCTTTTATCTATCAATTGATGGTCAAGAGTTAGCCACAAAGTCCAGGGCATTACAAAAGCATGGGAACACCAGTATGGGGGATATATGGAATTAGGAAATATGGCAAATGAAAAGGTATACCCAACAATGGCAGATTCCACGCTGAAATTATGATAACAATACTAGATAATGAGGTTGACTGGTAGAGAATGCCTTGCTGCATTAAGTCCACCTATATACCACTACTGTACATGAAGTTTAAATAAATAATATTCCTTCGGAGTGTGTCAGATTTTCATGAAAATTCAGCACCACCTGGCGGTTTCGCCCCTGTGAAAGTAGAAAGTTAACCCAAGGAAAACATACTCCTGGGATAAAAAGTACCTTATTTCCTATTTCACATATCATCCCGAGTGCAAAATTTTACCCAAATTTTTTTGATTTGTATCTATAGACTAGAGACTTTTTGACCTCTAAGGTTGAATTTTAGTATAGATTCTAGATCGCTATAGGTAAATTATGGCTAGATATAAACTATGAATAATAAAATCTAGGTTTCGTGACTAGGCTTCAGGCCTGACTTGTTAATTAGTTTATTAGGTTTATATTTTCGTATTACCATCGCGACGACTTATTGTTTAGGTTTTGCGCGACGCATTCTGGCAGTTTAATTATACCTAATTATTACCGTTTATTCCTAAACATTGTTGCTATAAAATAGAGAGTAGGTTAGTGGGTAGATATTTCACAAAATTTATGCAACTTAATCGCTTTGAAAACAGTGCTCAACCATATTATTAAGGTTTTTTGATGAAAAAGTTTACACGATCTGTTTGCAGTAGGTACATGTAACGAAGACGAGAACACATATCATATTTTAATGAGATGTGTACGAAATCAATCTCAGAACATAAATTGGCGCGTACAGTATTTATTTAGCAAAACCTCTTTCAAATAAAACAGTCCCTATCAATCTATCTATGGTTATGTTTATTTATATATTTATTGAGTACTGCCACATTACATTTAACATTAAAAAAACCGGCCAAGTGCGAGTCGGACTCGCCCATGGAGGGTTCCGTAGCAGCAAGTAACATAATATAAAAGTTCTTGTAGTTCGTTGTAGCTTTGATCGATGTTTTAATAATAGTGTATTTTTTTAGATTTATGACGTATTAAAAAAAAAACTACTTACTAGATCTCGTTCAAACCAATTTTTGTTGGTAGTTTACATGGTAATGTACATCATATATTTTTTTTAGTTTTATCATTCTCTTATTTTAGAAGTTACAGGGGGGGGGACACAAATTTTACCACTTTGGAAGTGTCTCTCGCGTAAACTATTCAATTTAGAAAAAAATGAAATTAGAAACCTTAATATCATTTTTGAAGAACTATCCATAGATACCCCACACGTACGGGTATGATGAAAAAAAAATTTTTGAGTTTCAGTTCTAAGTATGGGGACCCCCAAAATTTATTGCTCTTTTTCTATTTTTGTGTGAAAATCTTAAAGACAGACAGACAGACAGACAGACATGACGAATCTATAAGGGTTCCGTTTTTTGCCATTTGGCTACGGAACCCTAAAAAGGTGGTCGTTTATGTTCGCTCCGAAAAACCGACCCGAAACCTAAATGTAATTTTTTATTTTATTGTTTAACTATTATATTTGTGTATCAACAGAGTGACATTTCGCACCAGCAATAAAAAATAAAGATTAAAAAATATATTACCTGTTTAAAATTCGTAGCATTTTATCGTAGCAAGTCTACGAGAAAGTGCTACGAAATTTTAATTTTTTCTTGTCGATTTTGTTTTGATTATGCTGTTTAGGCTACCTAGTGTTCAGACTATTGAAGCTAAGAACTTAGTTGCTAATCAATAATATCTCAAATCTCTATCTATCTGAGCGCATTTAGATGAAATTTGGAAATCGGATAGATCATAGATTTATTGATTTTTGTATCTCTGTAGTAAGTCAAGAGTAAATAGGTTATTTTCTAGGCAATCAAAGGCGGAGATAGAGGTCAAAGGCGCTCCTGTCTATACTAAAAAAAAGCGAATCTTCTGTCAAAAGCTCTTAAAGATTTCTTGAAAAAAGCCTTTGTTCGTCGCATCGCACGCCGGCCATGGTCCGGAGCGAGGAGCAATAGCAGCCGATTGCCTCCTTCTGCAAAGGAGTAATGTTCGTGAAGGAGGCGGCCACACGCGCGAGGAAACGGCCCTTCCTCACGCCCCAGCCGCCGGGATCCCGACCCCGATTTCTAGCCACCGTAGACGTGGGCTTGCGGACGATGAGCAATAGATAGCTCACTGTCCATCCGTCTGGTAACTGTCCGAACCGAGCCCGAGTCGTCGATGGCGCGTAGTGTTGTATACGCGCCTCAAGATGTCAGGAAAACCGTAGGGGCCCAGCAGACTTCTGGGGCCATTGGTTCGCTTCTGAAAGGAAAACCTGGGACCCTGGAATGCAAGGCAATGAAGGAACTAGGAGTGGGTTTTAGTCAGTAAAAGTCTGACACGATAAGAGCGGGAGAAGTCATTGGCTGATTTACAACCTAAAAAAAGGTAGTAATTAAGTATTAAGTTTACGGCAGTATTATTTCCTGCTAAACTTTTTGTACCTACCCTTCCAAAACAAAGCTCACTTTCATGTTCATTATTTATATTAATTAAGGTGAAAGCTACTGGCAATATGGCCTAGATCTCGCTAGATAGCGTTGAATTTTTTTTTAGTTTTTGGAACATTAAGTCAAGGAAATGGTGTTTGCTGAAATTAGACAATCATCCACTTTATGGAACATAGAATTATGCTGACTGTTCATGTAGTATAGCTATACCTAGTGTTTAAGCGTAGCTCTAGACTTTTTAAGCGTTCCCCTTAGATGCCCCAATTTTGACTTTATTATATTTGACAAAATTTCAGAGCTATCCAGACCCATAAAATAAATGGATGACTGTAAATAACAGTTCTGACTTCTGACAGACAGACGATATAACTTTTAGTACGAGTGTCACCTTCAGTTATGTAACTAGAATTTGTCGATTAAGTTAGCGTTATGGTTGTATACCTAGCTAGTCTTCGTAAAATTATCCCCCGATGTCTGAATAATAATAATATGGTGGTGGACCAGAGTGAGAAGCGTGCAATGATTGTTGCCATTTCCTTTCCGTATGACGAGAACCTGATGAAATCAAGTATATTGACTTGGCTCGCGAGGTTGTCGACATGTGGGATGTGGACTCAGCGATCATTGTACCGAGAGTTCTGTCAGTCAATGGCTTAATAACCAAAAGCCTCGACTAACCAAGGGCTTGCTTCAGAAAGTGGTATTCCTAGACACGGCTCGTACAGTCTGGAGGTTCCTTTCTGTAGAGCCCTGTCCGCCGGTAGCTTGGATTCTGTTCCTGATACCGGTAGGACACTGTTTATTATATTTTTTAATGTTTTACTTTTATTTTTTAAATATTTAAAAATGTAATTAATATGTGTATAAATGAAATAAAGAAAATAATAATATGTACTTGAGGTTGAGCATTTTTCAACTATAATTTAGCCCTTTTCAAAATGTGGCAATAAAGTAGGGTTTCCAGGGCGGTGCTATAAGTCCCTCTTTCAGAAGTGGCTAGAGAAGTTTGCCCCGTTTGGACGGAGCACCGCCGTGTCCTCGTGGAGGCGATGGGCGGCGGCGATCTCTCGGGTGCCCTGGTTCAAGCCATGGTCCGGAGCGAGAGGGACTGAGAAGTCGTAATGCGAGTGAAGGAGATGGCCGTAACCGTGAGAGAATGTATATCGTCATGCCCTAGCCACGATTTCCGGCGGCGCGGACGTGCGGACGACGAGCAATAGGTACCTGGCCGTCCGGCCAATCGGTAAGAAGTAAGCCTGAGTCGAAAGCAAGTAGTAAAAAACCGGCCAAGTGCGAGTCGGACTCGCCCATGAAGGGTTCCGTAGCAGCAAGTAACATAATATAAAAGTTCTTGTAATGTGTTGTAACTTTCATCGATGTTTTAATAATACTGTATTTTTTTCGATTTATGACGCATTAAAAAAAAACTACTTACTAGATTTCGTTCAAACCAATTTTCGTTGGCAGTTTTTATAGTAATGTACATCATATATTTTTTTTAGTTTTATCATTCTCTTATTTTAGAAGTTAGAGGGGGGGGGACACACATTTTACCACTTTGGAAGTGTCTCTCGCGCAAACTGTTCAGTTTAGAAAAAAATGATATTAGAAACCTCAGTATCATTTTTGAAGACCTATCCATAAATACCCCACACGTATGGGTTTGATAAAAAAAAAAAAAAAAATGAGTTTCAGTTCTAAGTATGGGGACCCCCAAAATTTATTGCTTTTTTTCTGTTTTTGTGTGAAAATCTTAATGCAGTTCACAGAATACATCTACTTACAAAGTTTCAACAGTATAGCTCTTATAGTTTCGGAAAAAAGTGGCTGTGACATACGGACGGACAGACAGACAGACAGACAGACATGACGAATCTATAAGGGTTCCGTTTTTTGCCATTTGGCTACGGAACCCTAAAAATGAAGGGACTGCGGGAACAAAGAGTTACCGTGGACCTAGAACGCAAAGAGCAATTGAAGGACATAGTAGTTGGTTTCAGTCAGTAAAAACTTGGCACTCTCTCTCATTTCAACCAGAGCGGAAGGAGTTATTTGATGATTTTCCACCGTTTGACGGTTTGACACGTTCTTATGTCAACTGAAAATTTTGGAATATAACAAAAACAAATCCATCTTGCTTCAACACTATGGCCTTTCTCTTTCTAAACCATAAATATTGTATTTAATTGGTCTAAGCCCCTCGTCAGCACTTGACTGAAATCCCTCGTATGGTTATAGTTACTGTATTCCACTAGCCTTGCTTAGGAGCACACGTCTCACGTGATGTTACTGAAACACACCTTCCCAATATAAAGAAAAGGATAATAAACAGTTATAATTGAAATCCTTAAAATGAAGTTTCTCTTTGAGTCCTATTACCCTAACAGAAAATATCTTAATTGAAAAACCCAGAAAGGTTTTTGTTATTTTACGGAGAAACAAGACCCTACTAAAATAAAGCCGTATCTCAAGGTCCCATCTATCTTTGTCTGTTTCAAAACGGGTGATGACAGTACAATCTGTAATTCATCAAATCCAACCTTCATTTGCCATGTTTAAAATATGAGCCATGCTGTCTGTCTATTAATAAGATCAGTGATGTACCTGTTCTATGTACGAGCATATACAACTGAGATCCAGTCACACGCAGTCTGAATTTCAGCACGATTACGTAAACACATCACTAGCATCTTCGTAATATAACCAACCATAACAGAATACAGTGTTTAGTTTTCTGTGCCGTAATACCGTCATGTCAATGTTTACGGAACCCAAATTACGCGTGACGACACATTCACTCGTCACTTCGGGTTTCAGTTTCAGAGTAAACGCCAAAAATTCCGACCAGACCGAATTAATGTACGTTTAAAATGTATGTGATTAATGCAGGACTGAGTCATATATGTGAGTCACAATTTCAGAAAGCTTTTCCCCAAATTGTGTTTTGTTTAAAATTTAAGCGATTCTTTTACTAAGAAGTCTCTTTGCCTTTCGATTGTATCACATTTTTTATGAAGTAAGTTATAGATATTTAATATTTAGCTTTATTACCTATAAAATTCGTACTTTCGACCGAAGAACAATATTATTTTTATAGTTATTTCAAACTTAACCTCATTTTACGCTAGACAGAAAGTTTGTCGCCAACCTACAGTAGTAACAGTGCTTCAAAGTTCAGATTTGTGTTACTAACAAATAAACACTAAAACAGCATGATAACGAACCATCGTAGAGCTTACAATAAAAGTTTATTTTCCCCTCTTTATTGGACCTTCCCTCGAAATGTAGGGGCGTGACTCGATGCCAGTCAGATATGGCGTAAAAGCTTCCATACATTAACTGCTCTATTGTTTCTTTGGGAATCAATACACTGACTCATATAGACTGTTAATTGCACACATTTTAGTTTCTCACACAATTGAGAACAATATTTCTATTGGTAAACTAGCGACTGCCCCTTGCTTTGCACGGGTGTTAGAAATCTTTCGAATTCTTGGTTTTTCTCTGCTATAATGTATGCTGTGTGATGTGGTGTATCTGCTATGAGTATTATACACCTAAACCTTCCTCATGAATCAATCTACTAATTGGTGAAAACTGCATGACAATCCGTTCAGTTACTTTTGAGTTTACCACGTTCATACAGACGGACAAACGCGGTATTGGACTTTATAATATGTAAAGATTATGGCTGTGTATACACATAACAAAACAATCTCGTAGTTCTAACGTGAAAAAATGTGAAAACATAAAAACGGATACCTATAACTCTATGGTAGACTAATGTTTGGCGGCGGAGACCTCTCGCACCGGGCCTTGGTTGAGGCCATGGTTCGGAGCGAGGAGGAGTGGCAGGCGGTCGCCGACTTCTGCGAAGCAGTAATGCTCGCAAAGGAGGAGGCCGCATCAGGCAACGGTGCTCTCGCCGCCGCCGCCGGGATTCCGATCCCGATTTCCGGCCACCGTAGGCGCAGGCTTGCGGACAGTGAGCAATGGCTAGCTCGCTGTCCGGCCGTCCGGTAACTGCCCGGACCAAGCCCAAGTCGTCGACGGCGCGCACTGTTCCCGCGCGCCTCATGGAGTTGTCAGCAACAGCAGGGGCCCAGCCGGGTCGAAGCCTACTGGGGCCAGGGTTATCCGAAAAGGAGTTCGAGCCCCGGTATGAAGGCTTGAAGGAACGGGGTGGGTTTTTTAGTCAGTAAGAGTCTGACACTTTGTCCCGCTCCGCCCAAGAGCGGGGGTTGTCATAGGATGATTTTCCCCACCAAAAAAAAGTTTTTTTTTTAAATTGATATATACTAGTGCCTGACTGCGATCCCACCTGATGGTAAGCAGTGTGCAATCGTTGATGGTGAGGCGCACTAGGTTATTATATATTATATATATACCTAAAGGCGAAAATGTGCATGTAAGGTGTATGTGTGGTATTTATGTGGTTTGTTACACCTTCACGCAAAAGTAGCTGAACGAATTTGGATGAAATTTGACATACAGGTAGACCATATCTTAGAGCAGCACATAGAGTACTTTTATTCCGAGAGTATGTTCTCTTGGGATAATTTAGTAAATACCTTGCGAGCGAAACAACCGCGTACCGAAAGACGCAGCGTTGGAAGGCCTCCTACAAGGTGGACCGATGACTTGGTGAAGGTTGCGGGCAACCGATGGATGCGGGACGCACAAGAACGTTCGTTGTGACGACGCTTGGGGGAGGCCTATGTCCAACAGTGGACGTGTATCGGCTGAAATGATGATGATGATGATGATGATGAGCGAAACTGCTCTCAGCAGCCGTTGGTTGGTAGTTAAAACTATTAGGCTTCTAGAATGCGCATTGGCTAAAAGTTTAAAGGATTGAAGTTTTTAATTGAAAGGCGAGAATTTACCACCAATCAGCAATCGGATGAGTGTTGTTAGACGCAAGTTGTACACGAAACTCGGCAGTAAAGCCGTAAGCGTGATATTTTTAAAGCTAATAAACGTCACGGACATTGAACGATTTTAGAATTTATATACTTCACGGTGCTACTCTTCATGAGGATTAGATTTTATGTTTTATGCATAAAAATGGATGATGTTATTCCAAGTGTGAATGGGCGAGATTCCAAGGTGTCGTCATTAATGTTATTTACGTTATTGTGATCGGTAGTTTTGACGGGGATGTGTAATATCCTGTTAGCAGATGCTGATGTATACTGTGGCGTAGTTAGGTGACCAAATAACATGGAGCAAAAAAAAAAAAAAGTAGGGCCCCTTTTTATTGTTGATAGGTTTGCGCTTAACCGCTATCTCACCTGATGGAAAGCGACGATGCGGTCGACGATGGAGCGCGCTTACCTAGAAGTAACTAATTCACTGTTGACTTAAAGATTCCCGGGTTGTAGCCATCAGGAAACATAATGGCAAATACGTGGGAAATCATCAAATACCTTCTCTTGCTCTGCTCAGAGGGTAACTCTGTATCTAAAACGGATTGCCATTATTGAAATAGTGTTGCAACCTCTTTTATTTAGGCTTTGAAGGTGAGAAAATTTTTCTTTAGTTTAATAAGAGGTTTATTAATCAGGTTTTTGAGGCCCCCCCAGCTTGGGGGCCCCGGCACTGCACCGCCTAGCTCTTTGGTAGCTACGCCAGTGGATGTACAAAGTATGGTATAGTTTCCGTTTGTGCACCTAACTGTTCTGTCTTCTGTTTGGTACGAAGGAAAGTAGAAGTTACGTACTGTTTTGCGGTATTATCCGAAAGGGTTACCGCGGCCCAGGAACGCAAATGGCAACTGGAGGAATTCAGGTGGGTTTAGGCAGTAAAATTCTAACATTCACTCTTGCTCCACCCAGAGCGGTACAACGTACAAAAGTACGGTACACCTTTGTGCTCTTTATCTCAGCTCTCATATTGTGTATATACATAAATAAATAAATAAATAAATGATTTTTCATTTTCATAATTACGCCAGGAAACAAATAGGCAACCCAACGTTTTTATTTTCTACTAGCTGTGCCCGCGACTTCGTTCGCGTGGACTGCAGGATTTTGAATTTATTTTTTCTACCTACCAGCTACCTGTCAAAAAAAGTCCCGTCAAAATCAGTCCAGCCCTTTCAGATATTAGCCCGGACAAACAAACAGACAGACAGACAAAACTTGTAAAAAATGTTATTTTGGTGTATATATATATTCATATGCATGTAGTAAAAAGCAGTTTTACTACATGCATATGAATAGATTTCAATATTACAAGCAAACACTCCAATTTTATTATGTATGTATAGATAGGCTTTATACATTCGGGTAGTATTAAATTTATTCGTTAAACACATCGGTGCATTTTCCAAAAAAGTTAATTTTCAGTTTTTAATTAATAATTTAGTGTGTCCAGGAATTTCTTAGGCAACCCACCCTCGTTATATTATCTAGAATTGTCATAAAATAGGTACGTTTCATCCAATAAACAGACCGGTAAAGGTCGTTTTTAATCGTAACCTCTACTATAACACCGATGTGCAGATGGGGTGGTTCGAATTTTTGGTTCTAGGACATGGCGGTTTCCTGACGATATTTTCCTTCGCCGTTTTGAGAGCGGATGAAATAAATTACACAAAATAATGCGCCTGACTGGGTTTGAACCCGCGAGTTGTAGGTCACGGGTCCAGGGCCCCAAGTCTGCTATTTTTATAAATTTGTCATTCCAACACGATCCCATTGTCATTTTGCTAAAAGTTTGTAATCTGCTAATTCATAATGATCGATCATTGATCGGTCACTGGTCTTGTAATAGAATTGTGGTAGAATGATAATTTCGAGCATATTAAAACCAATAACTGCACTATAACGTTCTAATGGTAAAACACTGATCAAATAAACTGTCAAAGTTTTAGCAGATTACCGCAAACGTCAAATATTCATTTGTCAATATGTACGAGATTACCATTCTATGTCACTTCTTTCAATGGAGTGTCAGTGGTTGACCATTGGAAAGTCATAATGACGCCATTATATTAGTAGATTACTAAACTTGTCAAAATCGACAATTATGACATCAATGATAGACCATTCTGACACTATTGTAATAGCAGACTTGAGGCCCTGGTCCGGTCCCGTCAGGCGCAGTCCCGGCAGTGGGAACATTTAAAGGCTGATTAAGCTATGCTATGCTATGCTAAATGTATTTACCATTGCGAAAACGTTACGCGATATTACCGCCTAAATCGTTCAGGATTAGGATTGGTGTTTCAAACCATTATCATTAATTTCAATTAATGATAATGGTTTGAAACACCAATCCTTTCAGACAAGTAATTTAATTTCTCTATTCGTAGAAAACATAGATTTTAGAAAGTAATTTACTTGTAATTTACTGACACGATTCCAGATGTAGATCTGTAAACTAATGATATAAAATTAATACTAACTGAATGTATTCCGTATCACTTTACCTAGGCGTGATTTATACCTTTAGAGATTCAACTGAATCGCTTTCTGTGAACCATTCATCTCTGAAGATCATAAATCAGGTGTTAGTCATTAGACAGAATCTTGGCTCAAGTCGTTCTTCAAGTGTTAGTGGCGCTACATGCTTTGTCATTCTAGCCTATTCTTGTAATTTGTAATATATATATACATAGGTAATATTTCTCTGTAGTAGGTATTCTGGACGTCGTGTTACTTTCGACCGTCGATTTTTAATAATTGTGCACAAGGTATAGGAATCGTGGAATTGTATTATATACATCACAGGTATACATCATCTTCCTTTCCTTGTCCCATATTATTTGAGGTTATTTTTTTTTTGTTGAGCATAAATCATACAAATGACATCCCTGCCCTTGGGGGGAGCGGGAGATAGGGCTTCTTCACACGGACCACATCCACACCACGACCATAACCACACCACGTGGCCGGGCGTGTATTTCGTATTAAAATGAATAGGACTCTATTCACACGTACCACATTTTGTAGTCGTTATCGACCGTGTGTGTGATACAGACCATAACGCAACCACAACGTTGCGTCGACGCAACTACAGAGCGTAACTATGTCTGCACACCACGTAACCGCATCGCAACTACTGGCGAAAACGCAACCATATCGACCTTTTTTCGGTACCACAACGCAACTACAAAAAGCTGTAGCGACACTTGTATTCACACGTAACCACTGCTTGACAGCATTTTGTCGTTGCGACGTGGTGTGGTTGTACGTGTGAAGAAGCCAATAGTGTCAGACTTTTACTGACTAAAAAACCCACCCCGTTCCTTCGTTGCCTTTCATACCGGGGCCGAGCCTCCCTTTCAGAAATAGACTCTTGTAGGCTTCAACCCAGCTGGGCCCCTACTACGGTCGCTGACAACTCCTTGAGACGCGCGGGAACAATGCGCGCCTTCGACGACTTGGGTTCGGTCCGGACAGTTACCGGACGGTCGGACAGCCAGCTACCCATTGCTCGCCGTCCGCAAGCCCGATCAATGTCTGTTTGGGTACTCTATGACCAGGGATTCCCCAAAGCATGTGAATTTAATTTTCTAAAAGATGAAGGACCGTTAAATATTTTATTGTTCCATAAAAGCAGCTGATTTTATGTGAAAATCGTAAAGTAATTTCATTACATAATATCGCGGGATCCGCGGGATTGCTAAATTCAATCCCGCAGGCATGCGGGATCGCAATTTTGATGTGGGTTTGGATTCCCTAATACAGACGTAGGTAGGTATAGCAACATACAGAGTTGAAATGTGTTAGATAGAACAACGAAATCTTGAAGGTTTGTTTTTGGTAAATGTATTATTTGTCAAAAGTCTTTGAACAAAAGTTGTTGTTTATGATGTTAATACTCGTAACATAGTCCTTATAAGTTACCAGTATTTTACAAATAACCCCTGAGTATTGAGCGTCACATGCCTAACGTGCTGCGGGTCCACAAACCTCCGGTTCACTACGTCTCAAATAGAAAGAAAGAAAGAAAGAAAAGAAAGAAAGAAAAAACTTTTATTCGTACCTCACACATACAGCAGAATTTGATAATAAAATAAAAATTAAAAAAAAAACTTTAAAATCTGTGCAAGGCCAAAAGGGCGCCTAACTCAGCATATGCTGCGATATTTAAAAAGATAAATAACGCAGCGTTGGTATTCTGTTAGGGCCCGCGGTGATGCCACGGTCACATTCACGGAGGTTCAATAAATTAATTAGTATCGAAACAAAAAAAATAATAAATAATTAAATACGAACATTGATAAAACAACCATTGGAAAAATAATAAAACATTTGTAAATAGGGTGAATTTATGTTAATACGTGAAAAATATAAGAAAAAATGCAATAAATAATGAACCAGATACAACAAATAGTATTATCACAATAGTTCCTACGCGTTACTTCGTTGATAACTATTACCAACACGTTTTAGAAGTAATCTCCTGTTTTATAAATTACAACATGCGTGTAGTGACCCCCGATTAAATTTTTATGATTATAAGTTTTTTTTATTTAATTGGCCACCGTCACGGGTTGGCCATATGTCCGCAGAGCTATCGCGGTCTCTCAGCAGATAAGGTACTACCTAGTTTGATACCGAGCATTCAAAAATAAAATGTCATTAGTAATTAAAAGGCCGTAGAACTGAGACTATCGTGGCGCATTTTTATGTAGATAGGTCAACGACACCTACCTATTTTGAAAAACATCCGTCTGAAACGAAATCTCTGTTAAAATAATCCTTCTATTGTCCATTTTTTTACTTCATTTTTAAATTGTTTAATTACATAGAATCCGGTATAAGAAGTATATTATTAACAACTAGCAGCTCATCCCGGCTACACCCGGGCGGATATATAGCCTATGTTACTCAGGGTGAATATAGCTTTCTAATGGTCAAAGAATTTTTGAAATCGGCACAGTAGTTTTTGAGTTTATTCATTACAAACATACACACACACACACCAATTTTACATCTTTATACCGTGCAACTCCATAGTTGCACCGAGAAAAAGAAGGCAACCTTTATTTTTTCAGTTCCTTGGGGCATATTCTTTCAGCTGAAGCTTGATTTTCATAAATAACAAATCAAGGTAGTTTATAAAAAAAAAATATTTACAAATTTTATTATTATTTTTTATTACATATTTCGGTCAACAGGACCTTTATCAAATACACACAAATTTATTATTTATTTAAAAAATAATAATATAAGTAAAGAAGAACGGTCACGTCCCATATAAAAAAAACCCAGACCCGACAGAAAAGTGACATACCTCAGTTTTTTTGTTATTATTTATATAATCATATTATATAGTTTTTATATTCGAAATCAATGGCTAACACCAAAATATTGCCTTATGTTTTTGTTCAGGGTTTACACTAAAAAAATACAAAATGCCTACTTATCTACACAAAATGACGATAAATAGTTATGGGATGTATCCAGGAGACCTGGAGATACAGCTGTATTATATAATTTTTGAACTCCGAGTACAACATTCAACTTAGGATTTTTTTTTTTAAGGTGGTTTAAAATCATCTAATGACATCTCTCGCCCTTGGGTGGAGCGAGAGGGCGTGTCAGACTCTTACTGACTAAAAAATTCCACCCCGTTCCTTTTTGCCTCTAGTACTGGGGTCAGAGCATGCCCTTCTGGATTCGCCCTCAACTTAGGATTAATTAAAATCGTCATATTCGATGATTCAGATCGGATTATTCCACTAATTCGTTGACGCCAGTTCGAGCTTATATCGGTGATTAGAGAACTAAAAAGTTCATTAATCACCGTTACGATAACAGGTATTCGTATTTTTATTTTTAACGCAGCCGGTATTAGTGGAATAATCAAATAACTTCCTATACGAACATTATTATTATTTTTTTTAATACATCCCATAACTACTTACTTTTCTACGTCATTTAGTTACATATATTTACGAATTGTGTAGATACGTAGGCATTTTGTACTTTTTTAGTGTAAACCCTGAACAAAAACATAAGGCAATATTTTGGTGTTAGCCATTGATTTCGAATATAAAAACTATATAATATGATTATATAAATAATAACAAAAAAACTGAGGTATGTTACTTTTCTGTCGGGTCTGGGTTTTTTTTGCCTGTTCTTCTTTTGTCAATCACATTAAATTACAAATGTCAATTAAATAAAATATAAAAGAATCAACATTACACAAAGGAAACGTCAAATGTCAATAAATAACCCGCCCCTGATCGTTCCCGGTGCAAAGGTGCCCATAACACTCGCCGCATTACCTCGCTGAATAGCGATGGCCATTCTTTGCACCAAGAACGACCTGGACCGGGAGTCACCCGTTGCCTCACCGAGCCTACGGCCCAAATCCCGCACAAAAGACCTTGCCTCCATACTCCAACTGCCCAGAGTCTCCACAGCAACCGGCACAAAATGGTAAAGCTGCTCCAAGGTAGCGTACTTCAGCCTTTTTTTAGAGCAGGCGTCTTCAGCGGCGGCAGAAGCAGTGTGCATGGTGCGACTCAGGTGACTGGCGGCGACAGTGCTGACGCAAGTTGCGTCCCAGATCAGGCACTTCCCGTTCTTCCATGGTACCAGAGTCAGCCCATCCGGCCTCTTACCATCAGACCTGCTAAGACCTGAAGGCTCAAGCACGCAGGGGATGTTTGCCGATATAAGGGCTCTACGGACTATGTCGTTCAGGGCATGGTGACGTGGGAACCTCCCTGTGCAGCGCCGACAGTTCAGTGCGTGATGGCCATCGGCCTCCACCATGGAACCGCAGGTGCATGTATGTGGTTCGCACACCTTATTAAAAAATTATTTAATTTATTTAATAAAAAAAATTATTATATTTAAAAATTATTTAATATCATCTGCACGTCATTTGGGTAGGCCACCTCTTCGTGATGTATCAATATGTTAATTATCTAGCATATAATCTTAATCATCATTAAATAAGAGATGAGGAAATATATTTCTTATATCTCGGGATCTCCTACTAATAAATGGATGATTTTTGACTAAAGTCTTCATAATATTTTAATGAGTTTAAAATCCTAACTAATATTATAAATGTGAAAGTGTGGATGTTTGGATGTTTGTTACTTAATCACGCAAAAACGGCTTTGATGGAAAAGAACATAGGCTACCTTTTATCCCGATTCTTTAAGTACCTAATGCTACGCGGGCGAAGCCGCGGACAAAAGCTAGTATGTTTATAAACGATAACATGAAATAATGATTAATATTAAATTATGAAATTCTTTCTTTTATTGAAAACAGTATGGCTGAGAGACACAAACAAGGTGGTGTTTTTTTTCCTGAAAGCATAGCCTAGGCTACGCGGGTAATGACGTGCGAAATAAAGTTTAAAAAGTTTGTTTTTTCTTCATTTGGGTTTACCCATTATTGAGAGACTTATCTTTATTCTTTAGGTATAAATAACATTGACCTGATCGCTCGAAAATCACAGAACGGATTTGTAAGATGTAAATAAGGAAAACGATAATTTGTATGTTTGTGCGTGTCTGTGTATATGTAATATATTTTTGATAAGCTATCTTTTCGTGCGCACAGTTAATTTTGTATAGATTTTGATAACGATTTGACGCCAATTTATTGTTTGTCTGTTGTTATTGTTATAATGCTGACACATGACCTCCCCGACGATGACGGTTTTGCAAACATCATTATTATCAATGACAATCGGAACATAAAAGCACATAAAAGTCTAGATAGTAAACTAGATAAAAAAAAAACTGAAGAAAAATCTCTGGGTCATTTTAAAATTGATCGCAGGTTATCATGTCCTCTGAAGAAATTAATTATTAAATTAAATTATATAATTTCAGCAAATTAATTAGGTATATCCTTGCCTTTATTGTATTAATATAAAACATACTGTAATGATGTACTTACCTTACGTTGTAATTGTTTGTTTTATAAATATTTAATTCGTACTTTTTAGAAGTTACAGAGTTGCCTATTTTTCCCACCCCAGACTAATCTATACATAAAAGGAGAAACTGACATACATATCAACGCATAGACAAAATTGACTGGCCTGTTGGTCTAGTGGTTAGTAGCCCTGACTGCTATGCCGGAGGTCGTGGGTTCGATTCCCACCCAGGACAAATGTTTGTGTGATGAGCACAATCATTTGTTCTGTGTCTAGGTGTAATTTATCTATAATATGTATGTATTTAGAAATATATAAGTAAGTTTATCAGTTGTCTAGTACTCATAACACAAGCTCTGCTTAGCTTGAAACTAGACGGCGTTGTGTGATAGTAGTGAAAAAAAATAAAAAAGAAAAAAAAAAATATTGGGACTAGGAATGTGAAATTTTGCCCAAGGTTTCCTCTTGTGACATAGGCGAGCACTAAGAGGCGATTTTCCAAAATTCACCTCTTAGATGGATGAAACAGGGGTTCAAAGTTCGTATGGATAAATCTACTTTCACGCGGGCGAAACCGCTGGCAGATGCTAGTATCAAAGCATTATAAACATTGAAAATCCCAAAAACATTGCCTTCAATTTTAAATTAAATTTATTATTTTGATAATTTTATTATTTAACTGACATTTTAATTGTAATTTATGACATTTTATTAAAGTGTAAAATATTTTATATTATTTTATTTTTTGTAATTTAATTTATTTTATGGGAACTAGAATTATTTTGTGAATTCTGAACTAACATAGAAATAAGTGTTACTAACATACAATGTGGACTAAAAGTTGTCTTTTAAATAAATAAATAATAATTATTAAATTAAGCCCTGTAATGTAACTGTAATTGGAAATAATTAACGAAGCTAATTTCCAATGTCCTAATTGCTGGGGAAAAGCTTCCCTCTATTCTTTCCAATGATCACGATTTTTCGCCTCTGCATTCCAATGTCTCTTTCTTTTAATATCCAATATCGTAGTAAAAATAGCTCATAAAATTTTTACATAATTTATTCACATATTAGGAAAATTAAATTATTTAATGAGTAAATAATGTTTACCTAGTTTTCAGGCTGCGATTTGTGATTATTGAGATTGAAATTTTTATGACATCCGTTTCCTTTACGTTTGGATTCCCTAATGTGTCTATCTTAACTCTGAACTCGATAAGGAACTAGAATGTATATAAAATAACCATCCACGTAATAAAAGATAATATATCTTGAAATTAGTACGCAACAAAACTTCAAAGCTGGTACAATAAATTACATCTAACACAAAAAAAAAAAAACATGGCAACCGGTAACTCTCGAGGAATCCAATAAAATGTATACGTTACAATTAATATACGAGGGTGCGAATGACGCGAAGTACTTGGCGATACGCATTTATTATCGAGAGAGTACTTTGAACCATAACAATATACAATAGCGTGTCTCGATTCCCGCCGCCCCATCCTGTCAGATAACACGCTAAAACTTGCTACACTTTGATTTATTACCCCTTTGTAAAATTGGTCACACTTATGCCAAAACACACCAACCATAAAGCTCTCGAAAATTCAGCTAATTATGTCAAATTAATACTATATTCCAAACGTATTATTAAGGTAAGTAAAAACAGCTCAAAATATTTAAAAAATCTTCATGTATCGTAAATTATTTCATTTTGATTTGAAAAAATAAATTTAAATTACTCTGAAAGATTTGTTGTTTGGTGCATTTTGGCATAACAAGGTCCAAGTAGCTACCGGATATAAACAAACTTGAAATTCATCTCTTGTTTTGATTAGCTGTGAGAAGTGCAAATATTTTACGAACGTGATTTATTACAATAGTCGATTCATGACGCCCTTAGTAAAACAACGAAAATATCGCCGAGGATTCATTGATGTCAAATTATACGATTATAAGCGAATCATGCTTGTGCTCCAGAGTTATTGGGTGTAATTTGATTTATTTCACTACTGCGCTGCATGCGATGTTTATGTTCATTGTGCTGATAATAACAATATTGTTGACATCCTGAACAGCTGATAGATATCAGTAATACCTACTTCTGCAGTGCAAATGAAATTAAACAACCAAGATTTAGATAAAAAGCTTTTGCAACTGCTAGTGTGACATGCTAACAGCGATAATCTGAACCTGAGCGTCGACGTTCTTCTCGACGGGACATCGAGGAAGGCGGTATAGTCTTCAGCATCTGCAGCAGATCGTCTCCGGCCCCGACCAGCCAGCAGCTCTATGGTCGTCCAGAACGAGCCTTCGGAGGCACTCGACGGTGTTCGCTGCATCTTGGGAGTGGTAATGATCACTGTTGCATGTTGCCCGACCCGCGGCTTAAGGTGCAATGACTACCGGCGCCATCATAGTTTTCCGAGCACCCCTTCCCCCATAGATTCGACACCCGACTTGTTCCACACGCGAACATTAATCTACCACCTCGACACCTTTCATGGCTAATTCCCCACGTATTCACTGATTTCTATGGGCACTTACAAGACTTTTTAAAAGTTCTTTTTTCAAAGTTAATAGTTCATTTGGAAGTCAATGCGAAGTTGTAAATTTGTTTTACGTTATCTTGAAAAACTCAATGAGAAGGAAGCTTTTCAAGTTTTTTAACAATACATGAAGATATTAATAAGATTTTTTAATTGAATTTTTATTTCTTTAATGTACTTAATGGTTTATTTGCGGTAAGAAATGGTGTTTATCTAGTGGACACTCGGCCTAACTGCGGCAGGGCTGTAGAGGCGGCTCATCCGGAGGTGACCCGGATGGCACCAACGTCGCCGGTCGCGACCGGGTCAGCGGATGCCTCCGCCGCGGCCTTCGCAGACTCACGACAATAATGTTTTTTTAGGTTAACATACAATTTTCTAATAGGTACCTACAGTTAGAATTTTGAATCAAATTGCTAAATTACTACTGTAAAGTCATTAATGACTAACAACTCCGATGACTGGAGCTTTTATAGAGTTCTTTCATGGACAGACCGTTGCTAAGTAGGGAGCCGTGTGAGCAACTAATACCTCGTATACAGGGTGTAAGGGACAGCTCAGTAGACAAAACTGAACAACCTTCCACAAGATTTTGTTTTCAGGAAACGAAAAAAAAAATCGGCCTCTCCATACCAACTGTCCAATCGAGTTTTTAATTTTGTATCGTGAGGCGGGAGAGGCTGATTTTTTTTGTCGTTTCTTGAAAAAAGGTCTGTGGAAGGTTGTTCAGTTTCGTCTTTTTTTATCTACACTAATATAATAAAGAGGTGAAGTTTGTTTTTTTTTGTCTGTAGGAGGTAATCTCTGAAAGAACTTGTCCGATTGCTAAAATTCTTTCACCGATAGAAAAATGCTTTATTTTTGAGTGACATAGGCTATATTTTATGTACGTGAGCGAAGCTGTGGGCAAAAGCTAGCCTGATATAAACTAGTGCTTGACTGCGATCCCACCTGATGGTAAGCAGTCTACTGAGCAAGCCCTTAACGTTTGTGGAGGGCTGTCCTTTACACCCTGTATTTCAAGCTACAGTTGATTTATGAAAGCAATAGTCATGTGATAGGTGGCAGGTAATGTCTTCGCCGTTTGTTGTGGAACCTTTGGAATAAAGATGTTACGATAGTGTAACTGTAGAAGGTCACGAACTTTCGGCACGTGCTGATATCTACGTGTTTACACTACAGTTATAAAAACATATGATTAGGTGCTTGACGTCAAATAATTTGGAGGTCTAATGAACTAGTTGAATTATTTGATAAAAGACATGTCATGTCTTAAAAAAACTTTTATGATTTCAGTTTTGCTTGCTTATCCGTTGCTAGGAATGATAGTGTGTTATGAGTAGAGAAATATATTTTGACTCATATCGTTCTACGATTAGGCTCAAAATCTAATGTGTACCATACACGTGTTTTTTTTTCATTTATTGAGGTTTTTTTTTTATTTCGTCACAGATAACAATAATTAGCCGTTACAATGCTTTATACGCGGCGGTGATTTTTTTTTCATAGCAAAGTGGTGCAGGTTTTTAAGGCCTTAACCTTTCGTAGGCCGTAATTAGAGACACAATTAAAAAGTTATTGTGTCCCGCGTGGATCCTCGTTCCGGCCATACAACGGGTTAATACATCACAAGAATTTAAATTGCGTTTATGAACAAAATATCATAAATAAACATGATTATTATACAATAATTTTCTTTTACCAATATATTAATATTTAGGTCTATCTGTTTTAGAATACAGATAGGTAAAATTATATGTTTATAGTTAAACAGTTCATAGTAGCATTGCACCTTTAATAATTCAGAACTTCCTCTAATATACGCATTTCTCACTATCCATTCTTGTCACACCACATCCATCGCCACATTCTCATCTCCGCTACATGCAATCTTTTTTCATCCGTCTTTTTCACAGCCGTACATTCTGATCCATACAGTATGACAGGTCTTATAAATTTTGTCCTTGAACTTGGGGGGCATCCGTGGGTCACAAGTTGTTCCCGTGACCTGTCGCCAATTCATCCATCCTGAATTGATTTGATGTCTCGTCTACCTCGCCATTTCCTTGAATAAGCGACCCGAGTTACTGAAAGTCGGAGCAAATTGGATTGATCTAGTTAACAAAGTAATTAACATAAACTCGTCCACCGCATTGTTAGTGGATAATATCTTCACTAATTATGTAATATTTAGTGGAGCATTTAAAAACCATTTAGTTTTCATTAGGTAATATAAAAAAGAGGTTAAGTGAACAGAGAGGTCGCGTTCGATTAGACGTCAAATAAAAAAAAGAAAACCAGATCAATGGCAATGAAATAAATAAAATTAAATAAATTGGATCCCTCACTCTTCACCAGCGGAAAAGCTTTTCGACATTGATCGATATTACTTACGACTGAAAATAGTACATTTAAATCATGGCTACTCACGCATATTGTATGATAACAGCTTGCCACCATCGCGGTAGATCTGGTAGTTGGAATCTTTTCATTTGTTTTCGCCTCATCTCTCCTTCACCTGCTTCATCTTCACCTTCGATCTAGAATTACAATAATTAATTAGTTGACAGGCCTGTTGGTCTAATGGTTAGTGACCCTGACTGCTATGCCGGAGGTCGTGGGTTCGATTCCCACCTAGGACAAATGTTTGTGTGATGAGCACGATCATTTGTTTTGTGTCTGGGTGTAATTTATCTATAATATGTATGTATTTAGAAATATATAAGTATGTTTATCAGTTGTCTAGTACCCATAACACAAGCTCTGCTTAGCTTGGGACTAGACGTCGCTGTGTGATAGTTGTGGAATATTATTATTATAGTTGATATTTTCATCCTGCGAAAGTATTTTGAAGTGTTAAAACCACGATTATTATAATTAGAGTTTGTTATGAAAAACATTATTACTTATAAGTTATATCTATATCTATTTGTTTGTTTATTTAATTTAATTTCAGTTTTTATTTTTACAAGCTTTTTTTTAAACTTAAAGGTATCTAAATGATCACTTTTACACGATTATTATTTTTGTCAGATTAGACTAGATGAGGTCGGTGTTTCCTAGCCGACTCTACACTTAGTAGAAACACCCAAACTGAGGTCAGACTTTTTGTAAATTCCATAGGTACAGCAAACATGAAATTGTCAAATCACATACATACTTATGCACCAATTTCTGTCAGCTGCTTCGCTCACGTAGTAGATTTTTTCGTACAAACTGAATTTTGGAAAATCTTTTCTTATTTTTTGTATGCGTCATAAAAGGCACATCTGCGCACAGTTTCAGCGTTCTAGTTCCAAGGGCTTGGGTTGGGCGTTGATGAGTCAGCGTGAATCAGGACTTTGACTTTTATATACTCGTATAGGTACTTACTGATGTATAAAGATAGGTTACAAATCTTACAATTGTATTTTGAAACAGTTATCTCTGATCGATTGAACTGTTTGGTATACGTATGTAATTTGTCGTTGTGGCGACACTTGGGGTGTCTAACAGTGAACATCTTTCGGGTGAAATGATGTTGCTGATGAGGGTAAGTGTCCCCGCACACGAACCACAAAAAAAGCCGCTTCAAGCTTTTTGTTGGACGGCCTTGTTTGTGCCTCGTCTGAGGCGGTGCCGCCACAAAAAAAGCAAGAACCGCTTCAAACTTCTCCGGCCACAAGCTGTAGCGCGCTTCAGCCTTTTTTTGTGGCCGCTTCAAGCTTTTTTTTGTGGCGGCTTTTTTGTGGCCTGTGTGCCACTAAGTAGGCGGGCTTTTCGCCAAAAAATAAGGATGGTCATTCGTAATATTATTGTACTTACATTAATTTTGACTCTCTTATCTTTATCATCGTCTTCGTTTTCTGTAGGGTTTGCAGCTGGAGTGGGGTTTTGTGCGTCACCCATTTTGTCAATTTTGCAAAAAAAATCTTCGAAATATGATCACTGGAGATTTTATATATGTAGTTAATTATAAAAAATCACTCAATAATTTTAACTAGATACTAACATGTTAATGTTACAATAATTTTGCCCTAAAACTTTGGACTTGCAATTTTGGTTAGCCACGACAAAAATGACACTTTGACATCACGTGCGTATGGATTTTTTAAATCTATCTTTTATGCCAGTAACATGAGCTTGTTAGTCAAGAGAGTTTTTTTTTTCTAAAGAGGTTTATGCCAAATATATAGTCTGTGCGATAAAAGAACCGTCGTGGCGTAAAGTGAAAACAACATTAAAGATTTTAAGTAGCAACCCAACCCAGCCATCCGTCAAATGCCAAACGTCATAGTATGTTGACAGAAAGTTTGTTTACTATGTTATTTTATTGTGATTTTTAATTGAAATCTTCAGAAATGTGATAAAAAATTTCACTGAGCTGCAAGGGAAATAATTTTTAATATATTACAGTTTTGCCAAAGATAACAAATGGCAAATCACACCATTATTGATCAAAACAAAGTCACAAACTTGGGAAACATTGGTATGCTGTGTTTTTGGTACGTAACACTTTTATTTTAATGTTTTTAGACTTCCTAGGTGAACTCCTGTCCCTGTTATCTCCAAATATATATAAATTAAACGGAAATTCATTTAAACATGACGATATTTGTTTATTTTGTTTTGGTCAATATTTTCGATGGCTAGTATAAAGAGTATTGATACTTTAAATTTATAATGCATTTCGACTAACTTAGAATATTTCTTTTCAGGCTTGAGTAAGGATACAGTAACGAAAATAAAAAAGGGCATGTGCGAGTCGGACTCGCGCACTGAAGATTCTGTACAAATTTACCTATGAAATCAATTCCCGAATTGAATTACGAAGATTTTTCCAAATTGCAAACAATTTTTTTTTTGTGGCGGATCTATCAATTTATAATTTTCAGATTTTTCCCTGTACTTGTTCTACGAGACCTTGATTTATGCCAAATTTCAGGATTCTAGGTCAACGCGATTCACCCTATGAACTTTGATTCCCTTGAGTATCGAAATATATGTTTTTTTTTGCGACATAAACAGCCGTATCTTTTTTTTTCGTTAACTCAGAAGTTTTTCACAACTTCAAAAGACCGCAGACTTGAGTGTATGGTTTTAATTTTAACTCGATACCTCCAAGCGTTCTCGAGTTAAAGGGTCTTAACAGATAAACAGACGGACAACCAAGTGATCCTAAGGAGCTTATATGCGAGATGGTCCCTTATAGGCTAAATAGATTTTTTACAAAGCAACATTACAAATTCTGAAATGTACTTTATTTTCATAGTCATTAAGTTCATATTTTTCATTGATTAGCAAAAGGGAAAAATGTACTGAGGAAGACAACGAGAAAGTGGTAGTGTGTCCCAATTTTACCTTTATGTTTAAATAGGGTAAACATAAACTTGCGGCTAGCTACAATATTCCAGTCAGTGACAATAGACCGATCCCAGTCAAAGTGATACAACCATTTTCGTTGGAACTGGGTAAGTGGTCGTTAGGCAGTACAGCAGTTTCTTCACGCCATTTTCCTATACCGATTCGTGTTTGCATTTAAATGTTCATCATTATTACAATCGAAAGACGTCCACTGTTCGACATAGGCCTCCCCCAGGTGTCGCCACAATTAACGGCATTACGCAAAAACTTATAAACGGATGAATTTAATGATAAACGTTAACGTATAGCTTATAACCTATATTTTTGCTAAGTTCAATAGGCTACTAATATTATAAATGCGAAAGTTTGTGAAGATGGATGGAGGTACTCGTATGTATGGATGTGTCGCGGAAAAACTACTAGACAGATAAACCTAATCATAAACATTGCAATAATATAGCACATAAGCTATAACTTTGCAGTTTCACTAGGTGAGCAAATTCAGCCAATAGGATAATTTTTATTATAGGGTGAAGCCGCTGGAAGAAGCTAGTCTAACATAGTTTCAAAATATCAAGATTTAACAGTCGCACTATAATGACGTCACAATGTTGCTTACATAACAAAAACGATATTTATCTACAGCAGCGCCCTCAAATCCCACGATGGTTTACTTTCCGCACAGACTCTAGCTTATTCTTCTTTGATTGAATTCAAGTCAGATTCTGGTATTTATCCAAATTCGATCATCATAGGCACACAATTATTGTATTATAATGTCGGGTTGGTTTCCGCAACCCAAAAGTGACCACGTCCAAAGTGAGTATTTTGCGTATGGCAAATACAAATAGAAAAGTCAAGTGATAGAATTAGGTTTTGAAAAGATATATCTGATTAACTAAGAGATTCAGAATTTCAGATATAAAAAGCATAATTTGACATTATCCAAGCCTCCGACTTCTTAGGTTTACCAGTGTTAAGTTTCATCCAAATCTATTCAGCCATTAAGGGCTTACTCGTTACTGTTAGCAGAATTATAGTCATTTCTAAATGCTGCTAAAACAACTCGCGCTCGGAAATTTCGATCACGTGCACGAAGAGTTTCGTATCATGATCAATTTATTTTCGTTCCTGACGAAAAGTTAAATTAGAATTGATTGATAAGAAACTCAACTTTTTAATTGAAAACAATATTCTATCGATTCTCCAAAAGCAAGTGTTGTAATCGCAAAAATATGTTTTACTCGCTTTTGCCCGCGCGGCTTCGCTCCCGCTCTTCTCTGCTCCACCCTACTCTACCCTACTCTACCCTACTCTACTCTACCCTACTCTACCTTACTCTACCCTACTCTACCCTACACTACCCTACTCTACTCTACCCTACACTACCCTAACTTTAATTTTTTTTTTCATAAGAACCTTCTCCTTACAATAACGAATACAACAAAAACAGAATTAGCGAAATCGGTCCAGCCGTTCACGCGTGATGGCGTGACCACGGAAATAGGGATTCATTTTTATATACATACTAGCTGTACCCGCGCGGCTTCGCTCCCGCTCTTCCCTACTTTAGCCTACTATACCCTACTCTACCCTACCCTATTCTACTCTACCCTACTCTACCCTACCCTACTCTACCCTCCTCTACCTTACTCTACTCTACCCTACCCTACTCTACTCTACCCTACTCTACCCTCCTCTACCTTACTCTACCCTACACTACCCTACTCTACCCTACACTACCCTAATTTTCATTTTTTTTTCCATAAGAACCTTCTCCTCACAATAACGAACACAACAAAAAAAAAATTAGCGAAATCGGTCCAGGCGTTGTTGAGTTATGCGCTTACCAACACATTTTGCGATTCATTTTTATATTATAGATATAGATTTTCAATGCAAAAAATACCTACAAATGAACGATTTTCGGAACTTTTCCTTTAATTGTGCTGTAGACATTGCCTCTCCCCGAACTTCATGATGTCAACGAGAAGTAGGTACCCTATAGGGTTTGTTTTCCTTGCGAGCCAGAAAATATGCAGCATAAACCGTCGTATCTTTTGATTCCGTTGACTTAGAAAAAAAAAACACAGTTTCAAGGGCAGATTGCAGACTTAACTAGTTGTTTTGTTAATAATAACTAGTTAGTTTTTGGCCGCGGCTTCACCTGCGTAAGTACTTAAAATATATCCTATGTCGCTCAGGAATAAGCAGCTTTCTATCGGTGAAAAAATTTAGCAATCGGACCAGTAATTCCAGAGATTACCTCCTAAAAACAAAATAAAAAACAAAAAGACAAACTTTACCTCTTTATTATATTACTAGCGGACCGTCCCGGCTTCGTACGGGCAATAAATATAACCTATGTTGCATCAGGTTGTATGTAGTTTTCCTATGGTGAAAGAATTTTTGAAATCAGCACAGTAGTTTTTGAGTTTATTCATTACAGACATACACACAAAAATACAAAAATTTTCCCTCTTTATAATATTAAGTGTAGATGTGGATAAGTGTAGATAAGTATCTATTTTTTTTATGCACCTGCCACTTTTTCTCTTCACCGCCTTCGGTTAGAGAACGCCTAAGGCATCAAGTTCGCCTTTGTACCTAAGTATTAATAAATGAGTAAATAAATGTTAATTTTAACTTGATACCTACAGGCGTTCCTATGAAAAAGGATCTATTCACTGTAGCCTTGAAGACATCTAAATTATAATCGGATGGAAGACCGCAGCAGGCAAATTGTTCCAGTTCTTCGATTACGCGGTATACCTAAACGACGAGGCGAGATATGAAAAGAAATAAAACAAATCAACCATAATGTAACATATTTTATTGAATGTTATGATTTCTCAAGATTGTTAAGTTTGACGTCTTTCCTATTTTGTTTGTTGATTGCCGATTTCCATAGGTGACGCATTTCAGGGTCCGCAGGACCCCATTCGTTGCTTGGGCGGCAGTTGTCCTTCACGCGCTGCGAAATAAATTAATACAGATGTAGTACATTTCATCCTCATTAGAAGGCTTAAAGTCACCTAAAAGGTAATGGAAAGGGCTATGCTCGGAGTTTCCTTGCGTGATCGAATCAGAAATGAAGATATCCGTAAGAGAACCAGGGTTGCCGACATAGCACGAAGAATCGCCAAACTTAAGTGGCAATGGGCAGGGCAACTTGCTCGTAGAACAGATGGCTGTTAGGGCCGAAACGTTCTGGAGAGGCGATTGCGTACCGCAAGACGCAGCGTTGGAACGCCTCCTACCAGGTGGACCGATGACCAGTTAAAGTTTGCTGATATCCGATGGATGCGACGCACAGGACTGTTCGTTGTGGCGACACTTGGGGGAGGCCTATGTTCAACAGTGGATGTCTATCGGCTAAAATGATGATGATGATGATAGTACATTTTGAAACAAGCGGAGAAAGTTTGTCATTGCGACTGAGGCGGAATTCTCCCGAGCCGCAGGCGAGAGCGTTATGGAACCGAGTGCAGTAGTGATGTGCAGCAGTGATTGGCGAAAACTGCATGAAAATCCGTTCAGTTTTTTTGCCGGCCTCATCTAGCATAAACTGACGAAAAAAAAAATTGACGTGTAAAAGTGTTTTTTAAAAACCTATTTACAAAATAAATATCATTTATCATTTGAGTTGAAATTCATTCTTTTGAGTTGAGGTCTTTTATATACGCCAGGTGTAGGGCATGCGCATTTTTATGTTCCTAGTGTTAAAAATATGAACTTCAACAAAAATCACAAGTGACTCACACGAATATCCGAACAACTGAAATACTACTAATTCATTAGTTCGAGTAAATATTTGGCACCTGCATATTCAGTGATTCCGATTTTAACGTACCATAGTTTTTGTTATGGGTAGGTTTATTTTTTCGCCCAAGTTTATGAATGGCATGTTTGTACAGATAATAAAATGTAAAGTAAGAGTCAGCTCACACTGAGACACATCTCGAGAACTCCAAAGCCTTACGAGACGCAAAATGATATATAAGCAGTTTTGATACAAGTGGAAAAAAGTTTGCCATTGCTACCGAGACGGAATTCTCCCGCACCACAGACAAGAGTACGTTATGGAGGCGAGTGCTGCTTTGACAAACTTCATCGTGTATCTAACGACGTTTTTCAATACACTTACGAAGAAATAAATAAATGGGGATTGACTGGCGACTCGCCCAATTCGACCCGATAAATACAATAAATTGTGGTGGGGCGAGCTTGCTCACTTTTCCACACTTGTGCGGAAAACAGTACATTATGAGCCCAAAAGCGGAAGGGATAAGAGCGTGCTTTCTAGTAATTTTAAAGAAATATAATAATTCGAATTGTCTCACTGAAATGTGTATCTTTTTATGAAAGTAATAAATTTCTATTTCTTAATATTGAAGTTTGGTTTCTGTACTTAATCCTTTGTGGACCATTGAGCGCAGTCAATGGCAACCATCATTTTACAGGCCTATTCCATGCAGCCCAAGTCTCTCCAAATACAGATTAGACCTTCCAGTTTTTTTAGGGTCTCATTTAGGGAATTTGGAGACTATACGTGTATCACACACACGTGTTGTAGGCACATGCATACACAATACTATACCTATTGTATCGCTATTTTAAAGACTGTGCACATCGCATCTTGTTGTGAGCTAATCCTAAACTTACCTGAATGAATGATCCTTTCGAAAAGATTAGCAGTCGAATAGCTTGTATCGGTATACAAATGACTGATACAAGAGCGACACACCAGCCCGCTACTCCTGACGCTTCTCTGAGGCAATATACTGTAATAACCTGGAAGGGCAAAAAAATAAATATAAGGTTATACAGGGTGAATTGTAAAACACTAACAATTTTGTAGGACTGTATTACTAACGTAATAAATAACAACATTTGTTCTATGACTTTTTACAAATCATAATACTTTTACCAAAAATAAACCTTCAAGATTTCATTGTTCTATCTAACACATTTCAACTCTGTATTCGGCCGTATCTACTTACGCCTCCCACGCACTGTTCTCATAGTGATAGCAAGCAGGCTTTCGAAATATTGTCATCACACCTAGCAAGCATTCGCACCATTTCCGTGTACTCGACATTAGAATATTGATACACCATCATGTAAAGATAATTTCACTCGTACGTCCGCACTGCGGAATTTCGCTACAAGAACACGTATGACGTGACGCGAGCGCATCAAGGCGCGTCCGACCGACTAGTGAGGGTCGTCCGTAAATGGGTCAGCTACCCTCTGCTATTGTACTATCGCTTGCTTCGCATAGACTTCGTAATTTTTTAAAAGTTCAATTTAATTATTTTTTATTTTTGTATAAAAACCTGATGAACTAAAATATTATATTTTTTTTAAAGTCATAGAACAAAAGTTGTTGTTTATGATGCTAGTAACACAGTCCTGAGAAGTTGCCGGTGTTACAAATAACCCTGTATATTTAGAGATTGGTCAGGTTTTTTAGGTGGGAAATCATCCAATGACTTATCCCGCTCTAGTGCACAGTAGCAAGGACGTGTCAGACATTTACTGACTAAAACCCATTGCTATGTTCCTTCTTTGTCTTGCGTTCCAGAACCTCGGGTTTTCCGGCCCTGCTGGGTCCCTACGGTTCATCTCCTTGAGGTGTTCCTTCCTTCGTAGAAGAGTGACGACTCAGGCTCGGTCCGGACAGAGATTGGCCAGGTAAAACACCCACTAAACGGTTTAAAACCCAGTTGATTGCTCTCTAACAGCAGACTATGTGAGTTATGGGCTAACAGAACTCTAAAAAGATCAAAGTAAATGATTCCTTGCAGATTTTTATTTTTGGTGGACAGTTTGATCATATTATACATTTTTTTTTCTAGTTGTTTTAGATTGAAATCTATCGAATAACGTCTCCCGCTCTGGGTGGAGCGCAACCTATTGTTAGACTTTTACTGATATATCCAACCGGTGTTCCCTTGCGCTTCAGGGCCACGGTAACTCTTTCGACCAAACCCGCTATTCGATCAAGTTATCTTGGACCCTAAACAGTACCTACCTATCATAACTTCGAGGATCGAATTTACTTATGGCTTAACATAAGACACTTGTAGCTAATTTAAATAATACATCGGAATAGGTAAGTAGCTCACAGCCCGACCTTGGTGGATCCTTATGCATAGAGTGTCCTTGATCACTCACCAAAAACAATAGACAATCGATAAGTAAGTAGATAAATTGAACGAACGATAACTAAAACGGAAAATGCCCGCTGACAAACGCTTGAAATTGGAACAAGTGGATCTGTAAAAGACAAGCAACAATACCTTGATTATGCAGAAAATAAACAGTCTATAAAATAATCAATGAGCCTACTCACTTCCCATCGTAATCTCGTAGCTCATCAACTAATATGACCGGCCGTATGGAAATAGCAGAATAATAAATGGAGACACTGTGTAATTACTCAAGTGCCATAAACAAGGTTTATTATTCATTTTACTGCTCCATAGACTACTGAGCACCGTGCTACGTGACTATTTTATGTGTCTCAAAAAATGTCTCAAGGTTTTTCGTCTATTGTCAGAAATAAACTAAGAATTTCGTATGTCACATACCTTGTCAAAAAGTTTGATAGTTTCAGTAATATGAAAAGTATTTCACAATCGGGCCAGCTAGTGCTTGCTCGAATATAGACGTCAAAAAAATTTTATGTTCTTTACGGTTGGTTTGACGAATGAGCACAAACAGACGAATATTATCCTATTTATCAACGGCCCATATATGGCCTTAGTCATTTCCTATTATAACCAATTGGGCATACCTACCTATTATAAAGTTCAAAGTGACTAAGGTCGGTCAGGACATAGGGACATTGGACACATTCTATGCGAAAATAACCCTTATAACCACAGCTGTAAAGACCTACCACTAATATGGTTGGCACGATGTATCTCCACAAGATTAACCAGATTCTTTCCAATGGCTTGCCGGTCATAAACAAGATATCAGCAGACAGCCTCATTGGTCCATATGTGTAGACCGCGGCTATGATCTCGAGGAAGCACACGAGCGGGATACAGGCGATGGCCACGTGAGCATCGAGCAAACTGACCACGTGTAGTCCTCCCTGGAAATGTATATCGATTAAAAACTGGGGCTGAGTACACGTGACAAGGAACGTGAGATGAAAAGGCATCACGAGGAAGGGGAAAACGCGTCAAACGAATCGATCAAACTAGTATTGTCAACGACACGACTGGACCACATAATTGAGGTGTCGTTTGCAATTTTATTTTTGATAGCCACACCACTTTCGACTAGTGAGTAGTGATGCGTGGAATAAAACAATTCGCTATGCTTTAATTTTTGACAGAGTTCACAAGAGATTCGTAAAATATAAAGAAGAAAACTAAACTAAATTAATTTAAAAAACTTAACCCGATAGTAATAATTCTATTTTTAGTCGTATCAATGAATAAACATCGTATTTCTAGGAGAAAATAAAATTTACAGAAAGATATCATCTATATCATGATCGTGATCTTACGTATGATAAAAAAATCGATAAATGCATACGTTTTATTTTACCAACGTACTGATAGCTTTAGGAGAAGATAATGAAGTTAGTGGTGTCGTTGATAATACACGAATTAAACTTACAGTATGTACAGAAAATACAGAAATGTTTAATGATAATTTTCATAAGTTAAAAAAGGTGGGTGATTCTTTGAAACAGAGAGAATGTCTTATTCATATGGCCTAGATTTTCGTACCTATCTATCTTGTGTCGTAAACCACTGGACGTAAGTGAGTGCCTTTGATAAATTTAGTGATGGGGAGAACTAATATGCAAATAAAAATATCAAATTGTTAAGAAAAAATGGGCCAGATGAATGAGAGATTCTCTCGGTTTCAAAGAATCATCCACCTGTGTAGTTGAAGGTAAAACATACAGCTACTCCTGAAAAGTGAGGATCAAAGCTCGAAAAAGCTTACAAATAAAATTATTCATCCGCAGCCTTGTAGGATAATTAAAACCCACATATCGTGAAACCTAATCATAAAACACTACTCCAATTAATTAAACCGTATTACTAACAATCCGTTGTTATCATAGTACCTATGAAACGAGTTCGTAGTCATGCATGTGGAAGTTTCAAGCGCTGGAGTCACGCGAACGCGTCATTCAATTGAACTTGTGAAATGTAACAGCAAACTACTTTCTGGATAACCATTTCTATGTATTTTTCAGTATACAACATAAGTTTTAGTACATATATTCGAAACTTGAATATAGTTTGTCTAGAATCATTAACTGAATCGATTTCAATAATTTTTACACCATTACAGATTTTTCCCAAAAGTGTTTAAAAAATGTCACAAATTGGACATTTTCGACACAAAGTATAACACAGGTCACGGCCGTTCATAGCGGGCATTAGAGACAGAACACAGCTGGTTGCGGGACCAAAACAACTCCTCAGCTACTCGGATGATCCGGTGACCATATGTTTGTGCGGACAAATAAGTAACATAACAAGCTTATAACTTTGTGATTTTTCATGATACAGTTATGAAATTTTGTACATAGATTCTTTATATAAAAATACACGTATTTCTGGTTTCGCATATACTAAAAATAACGTTGTACACAGTGTGATTTGAAGACATTTGGATACAAACCTCTGTATTGCAGATGATTGAAATGGCGAAAAGCGCCAGACATGTAAGGAATGTGATTAGGCGTTTTCGTGCTCGTAGCGCTGGAAACTCGTCAACTAGACCCGCTATTATTGCTTCTATGGTGACAAACTGTCAACAGTAAAAAATATAAACACATTTGTAAATTATATTACAGTCTTTCAAATTCTTTCCTTTTCATTATATAATTCATCAGTAGCATCTTTAAGAAAGGTTTTCATCATAGGCATTTCGCCGATATATATATATTTTATATATATTCCACAACTATCACACAACGCCGTCTATTCTCAAGCTAAGCAGAGCTTGTGTTATGAGTACTAGACAACTGATAAACATACTTATATATTTCTAAATACATACATATTATAGATAAATTACACCCAGACACAGAACAAATGATCATGCTCATCACACAAACATTTGTGCTGGGTGGGAATCGAACCCACAATCTACGGCATAGCAGTCAGGGCCACTAACCACTAGACCAACAGGCCAGTCAAATATCATCAGATATGGTGATTGGGTTTTCTGTAAAAGCTCATAATTCAATTTGTCATATTTTGTGGAGAAAAAAAATCATTACTGCTTTGAGGTTGTAACAAAAAAAGTTAAGAAATATTCATAATTATATAAATTGAAATATAATTTTAATACCATTGTATCGATTCCCAGGAAAAATAACATGACAAAGAAAGTGACCGCCCATAAATTTGGTGCTGGCATCATAGACACTGCTGCAGGGTACGTAACGAAGGCGAGTCCAGGCCCTGCAGTGGCCACTTCACCCACAGGCACCCCTGACCGTTCCGCTGCAAAACCCAGCACGGAGAACACCACGAAACCAGCCCAAATACTTGTTCCACTGTTTACTAGTGGAATTATTACTGAAGACCTAAAACATATTATGACAAGCGTAATTTAGGAAGTTGTCTTTCAATTCAGAACACTAGTAACTTGGAAAACCAACCTGAAATTCCTATAGTGGAATTTATTGAAACTGGCCATACTAACTAAACCACCCCATCCAGGACCAAGCGAGTAAAAGATCTGCGTAGCTGCGTCTGCCCATACCTTTGAAACAGCATATAAGATTTAAAATAAAGCAACAAGAATAAAATTGCTAAAGTAATGTAGGTGAGAGATGTGTGAACTTGGCCTCAATGCTACTTATAGACAATTACTTTCGGCTTCTTCAACTGCCCCCAATCTGGGAGGATATAGAACATTATGCCCTTCCAAGCGCCAGGCAACGTGACGCCACGAATAAATAACACGCAGAGCACCACGTAAGGAAACATGACTGTGAAATACACGATCTGCGAACAGAAATACACCACAATTCAAAGAACCGAAGGTTTGAGGAAAAGTATTATATTTAATTTTGTGATTGACAAAGCGGCAGCGTGCCAACAAAGATCTATTGGGAAGTATTGGAAAGCTCACCTTTCCTACGCTCTTGACACCATTACAGATGCAGAGGTAGACGATGATCCAACAGATGACGTTACACCAGAAAACCGGCCACACAATGCCACCAATTTGACTGATGCTAGGAGACATTCGTAAAAGACGGATGCTGGAAATATAAAAAATAAAGATAAACACTCATTAATTTAGTACTGAAGAACATTTATAAATAAATTGAAATCACT
Source organism: Mythimna ferrago (assembly GCA_910589285.2). NCBI lineage: Eukaryota > Metazoa > Arthropoda > Insecta > Lepidoptera > Noctuidae > Mythimna > Mythimna ferrago. The sequence goes on along the minus strand of OU342683.1, from coordinate 9,702,711 downwards.
TACTGGAAAAATTCATCTTCCGGCGTAGTGATAGTTCCATTAGAGTTAAAGAAACTAGAGTTACCGCTTATCTGGAAATAATTCCTCCGTACGTAAGATCAGTCACATAAACAAATTGCTTAATCCATAAAGCTAAAATTATCCAACCTCGGTGCACTTGTCCGTGTTCCAGGAATTGCCACAACTTTGCCAAGGTAGGGGTGAGCTCATTGAGTGATAAATGTATAGCACTGGATACGACATGATGGCCGAGAAGTACGTTACAGCTATAATGTTGGCTATTACTGCTGCATAACCCGCTCCTGTCGAGGAAAAACTAATCATAGATATGGGAATTATACTCAAACTCAATGGCATGGCAAATATTACCTTTAAATAATGGGTTAATGTTGAAAACTGAAATGCATCCGGCGCTAGCGAACTGTCCTAATGTGGTCTCTAAATAAACAAGTGGGATTCCGCATACAACTAAAGTGAGGAAGTATGGGATGAGGAACGCTCCTGAAACCAAAGCAAATGTTATTAGTATAATAGCGATGTTTGTCGACACCAAGGAAACGGAAAATTGGTCGGTACCTAACGTTGTCTCTTGTTACAGATTCTGATTACATAAGTTATAAAAAATTATGAAACTTTGACAATCCTTTAATGTTTAACTTCAAGGTGGTTCGAAATTAGAGTTTTTTCTCATAAATGTAACTTATAAACTAAATATGTACACAAACAATCCAAAGCTAAAAACTAAACTCTTTTAGAGCTTTCACCGATGTGGCTTTAGGCAAACTGTTAAAAACTTCAAAAATCAAAGGATAACAATCACTCACCTCCCCCATTTCGGTAACACAAGTAAGGAAATCTCCAAAGATTTCCGATGCCAACCGCGTATCCGAGACATGACAGCAAATACTCTGTCTGGCTCCCCCAGCGCTCGTGTGGAGTCCCAGCCATTAACACAAACAATCGACCGTTAGATCCTTCAACTGATCCCGTACTGGGACTCCCGACTACCACAAATTGAGGATATGAATACTTGCTATAAAACACTTTAATCCGATTAACATGGGTCCTTAAAACAAGGTTTGATTCGTGACTGACCAAGTCAGCTGATTTGTTGGGGTCTCAATAAACGTTTATGTAATTTAAGCTTTTGACGATAGGATAATGGATTCTATAAATAATGCAGTTCCATGTATTGGATTCAGGGTTAAGATATGAACCGTATTCAACCCAGCAATAAGGCAGTATATTTATCAGATGACCATGATTGTTAAACACGAAGATAGGGTGATACTGCATGAGATATGGAATTCCAATAAAATGTCTTACTTACTTGAAATGAAATACCGTCCGTACTTCTAAAGGTATTGTGAACTACTAAGATAGTTTAAGAAAATAAAACGAATTAATTTTAATAATATAAAGTTATAGTCTTAAAGTTTCAATTCCAAAACCAAAGTGGCAGGTTAAGTTATCCGGGATGAGTTGCCGCGAACTGGTTGCCGTATCTTCCGTTTTTCCTTTGGGGGTTTTCGGTGTCTTATCTATTTGACTATACTGGAGGATCTGTAGGATAAATGATAGGATTTTCATATGCCTAATAGTATAAGTTAAAAAAAAATTTAGTTATTACGTGAACTATTTGTTTTCGAATGTATGAGAAATCGCTTTCTAAAGGATTGCGGACTTTCCTGATAGAACATACCTTTTTCTTTCCCCTTCTTCATCATCAAAGATATGTATTTCATATTATTGTGGCTCGTACGTCGTTGGTTTCTTTACAAAATTCATTTTGTTTTCGGCCTTTTTATAGATTCAACATCTTTATGTTAAACATTGACCTACTACTACAATCTATCATATTTCATTTTGATGACTACTTTAAAATTGATATAGGCATTTACGATACCTATATTTATGGTTTTTTAGAATAGAGTTCGAAGATCTTGTTGGAAATTTATTCATGGCTATAAATCATTTGATAATAAATGATGCCAAAATAAATCTGATCTCTTTAGATGTAAGGTAAACACAGTCTTTAATGTTATATCAGGTGTCCAAAATAAAGACCTGAATATAGAGTGAGTAATAAAGCACGAAAAGTTTTGCTCACTACAATCACCTTAAAACTTGTTAAGAGATTTCGTCTAAAGTATTCCTCCGCAATATATATGTTATTCTGGCCTTTTCAGACTACTTCTTAGATAAATTTATCTCTATAAGCGTATCTACGGATTCTATGTCCTTATGCACCGTAAGTTTCTTTTATGTTGTGTAGGCTCACTTGAGGTCAGAATAAAAACTGGGCAAGTGCAAGTCGGACTCACGCACTGAGGGTTCCGTACGAACTTAAGTATGAAAACAGTTCAATTCCCGAATTGAGTTACGAAGATTATTCCAAATCGCAAAATTTTTGTTTTTCGTGACGAAATTGCAAATTCACAGTTTTCAGATTTATTCCTATACTTGTGCTATAAAACCTTGCTTCATGCCAAATTTCAGGATTCTAAGCAAACGGGAATTACCCTATGAATTTTGATTCCCGTAAGAGTGTCGAATTACACGTTTTTTGCGACTTAAGCGGCCGTACCTATCTTTTTTTTTCGTATGGTTTTAATTTTAAATCGATACCTTTACGCGTTCCCGAGATAAAGGGTCTTGACAGACAAACCAAACGTCAAACATTAACGATGTGTAAAATCCTTCATGGAAAATCTGATACTCCAGAGCTGGTTGCCGAGCTGTCTCAACTTTATGACCCTGTTACATATAGCCGCATCAGGAGACATAGCTTGTTCGCTGTCTCTGCGACTGAGACTGTTGTGCCAGTTGTGCCAACTCAGTCTTCCTGTCTTTCGCACTCTTTTTGTGCTCAACACTTTTTTGGACACGCACCCTGACTGTGACGTGTTCGCGGACGAATGGAAGACGATCATTTCAGTATGTCTGGAGTAACTATGAGATGAGTGTGTGAATTTTTTGTATGTTAATGTAGTTTTTAACTAATTTAAGTAATTGATGGATTATTTTTGTTACAGTAAAACAAATAAATAAACTTCATCTATAAACTATGAATAACTGAAGTCGAAGTTATCATTATAGTCCTTGGCAGCTGTGCTGCAGAAAAGTTGGAAGGAGTGGTATGGTAGGCAGACCCTTGCCTAATTGAGCTTATCAGATAGTTAATATTTGAGGAGTAGTGTTACAATTTAAAAGTAAGACTTACAGAAAGATCTCCATCACCCCAATGGATCGCGTCATGGGTACCGAGGGTTTCGTCCCAATGGAAGTGTTGGCTAGGTTGGCTCCAGTCCGGGCAGTTGAGAGCACACTTGATCGTGGCCACGGTCACTCTCATGTCTGCTGGAGCTTGCACCGTCCCCACGCTCTTCTGTTTGCCTACTTTATGGGGCACATGTGTCTGTAAGACAATGGAAAGCGTTATTGTGTCTGATAACTGCTTATGTAAAAAGATCTTAGCTTAGACCAGGATAAAATTAATGTCTACTAATTATTGCTAATAAAAATTATATAGACTGAAAAATTGGTTAATAATATAATTGCAGTTTCTTAAAAAAGGGTGAGAGATCGCGTTTTTTGATATAACGGACTTTTGATATAATTCTGTACCTATATTTAGGACCTTTTCCAACATTTTGCATAGTTGTACCTATTCTGATCTCTGATCAGTCAGTTAGATAAAATCTTTAAGAAACATTCGAAACTTACAACTGAATAAATCAGCCTGACAGTGATAGTCGTTCGGAAGGTGTCTCTCAAGGTAGTCAAGTCGGGACAGAAGATCCTCAAAGCTGGCTCCTGGAAGTTCATCATCTTGTTCCACTGCACCTTGTTAGACTCATATGTTGTGAAGTTGCGAATCTCTCGGGGGTTCCTCATTTCCAGTTTTGAGTAAACATTTATCGAATGCGTCGATGCTTCTTCTTCAACAGCTAAAATTGTGTTTTATATTGGTAACCATCTTTCTATATCCCTCTTTTTTGATGCCTAAATTTTATAGTAATCATCATAATCTTAATTAATATCTTTGAATCCAGTTCCGGAATAGGTAAAGGGAAACCTGGGGTTTTTGAAAATGAAGGAATATAGGACTGTAAGTGTGTGAGTATAAGTTAGTGTTTTACTTGATTATTCCATGCAATTTCGTGATTAAATAAACAATTTTAACTGTAGATGTTTATTCAAATATTTAAATATTTTTTTTTCTTTTTTTTAGATATATTCAACCTCATTTTTATTCTAAAGTAGTCTAGCTCGTCTGACCGTGACTTTTACATGCGTGCGCATAAGAAAACCGATTTAATTTTTTACCACCATATAACAAAGACATTCACCACTACTAGTTTTACTATTACTATAATAACTAGTTATTAAATTATTTTTCTTCGCAGGTGTGTTAAAAAATGTATGATATACGTGGGTGGCTCGTTTGAAAAAATGGCTCATCGAGCAAACTTTTTATTCTTTTGACGAATTTGTGATTAATCTTTGACGATTGAATATTAATTTGGACTCAATATTATTGACTTTGTTATTATTTATTTTTTATTTTAATTTGTGATTTTGACTTTTTTTTATTTTTTTGTTTATTTTGTATTTTCTTTTATATGTTTGACATTATTTATCATTTGACATTATATTTAATAATTTTGTGGACTAAGTATAATGTAAGACTCTGTATTTGACTTGTAAGAATCCCTTACCAACAAACTATTAAGACTATGACTATTGATGATTACCATTTTCGGCCCTCTTTGGTAATTATCAACATTACTCAGTTATATCATAATGTATCTACTATTTACATACTTTTACAAATACTTAAAAATGTAATAGCTGTATTTACTATTTGGAACTAAGGGATAATCTAAAAAAAAAGGTTTTTGGTACGTTAATTTCTGTAACCATATCGGGAACCGGTAGGTATAAGTATTCTTCCTATATAGAAATTTTATATTTATAACATAAAGTAGAAAGAAAAATAATTAATGACTTGGAGTAATTTTACTCATGACCGGCGCAGAAGGTATTGCATGCCACAGGTCATCTTCGGGAGGTGGCAACATTTCTATGAGAGATTCGTTTCTCCGGAACATCAGAAATTTCCGTCTCACTACGTCTAGCAATGGCACTTCCAGTTCGATGTGGAAATTTGAGTACACTCCCTGGTAAAAAGGGGAAAATTAAAGAGAATCGAAATCTGCTGAAGGTGTTACTTATATTTATAGGAGGTTGGTATTTAAGTGGTGGATGCGTACAGTAGTAGAGAGTACGGATCTTGAGCGCTCGGCGTCAGAATGCGGATCGCTTTGCGTATTCCATACATTGGCGAGCCAATCGTCTTCGTTGTTAGATACATGCAGCAACGCAGGGAACGAATAAGGAGTGACGTCTATGACGCGATGGCGCGGCGAGCCAATCATTGACACTCCCCGCCCCCGTGTCTCACTTCGCACCACTAAAGAGACCGAATCTGACTTCTGCGCAACCGCTCAAGATCCGTTGTGCCTACTGTACCTATAGTTGTTGGTGACGAGAATAAAAATTCACAATTTTGTAGGTACTTAACCTCAGCACACACAGTTGTAGGTACTAACTACGTTCGCTGATGAAACATATTAATCCACTAGCTTTTGCCTGCGACTTCGTTCGCTTGTGTACCTACCTTCATAAAATATAGCCTATGTCACTCAGGAATAAAGCAGTTTTCTATGGGTGAAATGATTTTACCAATCAGACCAGCACTTCCAGAGATTACCTCCTACAAACAAAAAAACAAACTTTACCTCTTTATTTTAATGGTGTAGATACTTTCTATGAGCAAAGTTACCTTTTCACTCTTTGGCGGTTGGGGAACGGACATAACTCGGTAAACAGTGAAGAAAAAAGTTGCAGACCGTAAATCATCTGGATGTATTTCCACAGGTGGCGTTGGTCTGTCAGATTCAAGAATTTCACGGCAATCTAGCCACCTTAAACGAGGTAGTTTCGCCAAAGTAGCACGAGCATATCCAGTACAGACCTAAATAATAAAAAAACTATTAGAAATAGCGCCATCTACTGTTATCATGTCGTACTACTCAGTAGAAGTATGGCGTACGTACCGAGCACGGGTTTCCCGATAACTGCAGCCCACTTAAATTTGGAAGTCGTGCCACAGCTTCGAGTACTTTATTCAAATGATAGATGTCGTTGTCCGACAAATCCAACACCGTCAAATTGAATGGTAGCAAACCTATTCCATCGATATTTTCTGGAAACCAGAACAACTCTCAACACTAAGTTAGTAAAATTTTAAAATTCATAGCAGATAACGCTAATATAGACGGTCCAGAAGTATGAAATTTTTCACAAGGGTTCTATTTAAATTAAAATATCGGTAAGAAGTATAGTTTTCTTTTTGAAAATTCATTCCGTAAAGAGTTAACAAACCTACGAATATTTGTCATTGTGCCAATGGAATATCCCATCAAAAAAATGATGCACAGGTAATAGGCGTATATTACCAGAGGTTAAAAAATTCTTGGCTAGACCCAAGTATAGCAGATCAATAGGTAAAGATTCAGCAAATGTTGACACGTCACTGAAACGATTTGTTTGGAGTTCAAGGCTCTTGACAGATGGCGGAATAAAATCTGGATTCAGTTCCGATAAGAAGTTGCCGCATAAATTAAGAGTTATTAACTTCTTATACTCAGCTAATGATTCATCTAATTCTGACATCTGAAAAAAGAAAGATATTTATTACGTATATTTTTTGTAAATCCAGAAATTAAAAACAAGAAGTAATTTTTAATTTATTTAGAAAAAATATAATTACAGAAATTTAATAAATTTTAATTAGGTTTATTTTAACGAGTCTCTATCCCCACATGACTGACCACTTTTTTCACTACTCTATTAAATGCATTTTTACACGGTAAGGAAAAGCGATGCCAACTAATCTACCAATGTCTAAAGTAAATTGAAGAAGCAAGGTAACGAATGGTCGGCTTTGGCTGTTCACCCCTGGGTCGAGACGACTGAAAATAGTAGGTACTTACTACGTAAAATGACAATTCAAAATGCTCAATAGGCACACCCATTCTCTTATTTTAGATTAGTTCTGATAGAAACATCAGTCGTTGATACTTGACTATACTAGCTGCTGCCACACTTCGCCTGCGTGAAAATGGGTTTCTTCATACAAACTTTGGAAGCCCGTTTCATCTTCTTATGGGGTAAAATTGGTTAAATACTCTCATAGTGCTCATCTACGTTATAAAAGGAAGCTTTGTGCAAAATTTCATGATCTTAGTCCAAGTAGTTTCTGGACTGTGCGTTGATATGTCAGTCAGTCAGTTTCTCCTTTTAAATATATAGATAGATGAATTTCTACGATTAGGTCAGTAAGCAATGAGAAAAATAAGACTTCAGCATTATTTACCTCTGAATCGTTCACTCGCAATACCTTCAACATTTTCATATCTTCTTTCAGAATATTTCGATCGCCTGATTTTACAGCCTTTTTAATCAATCTAACTAAATCGTCTGTGATGCAGTTGTCATTGTGAAAACATATGTTCTTTTCTGCATTTGCGAATTTCTCATTGTCCCATAAGGTCGTTGGCAATAAGAACTCCCAGTGCTGATCAAGAGTCAGCCCAGACTCCTCGTCTAAGAAACCGTTAATAACGCTTCGGTTTATTTTATTTTCTAAAGCTTTAGAGAATGTGACCTTTGGTATGATTTCTCTTTTACAAAGAGCTTTGTGACCGCGTACTGCTGCGGAGATAAGTGTCCAATCTATATCAGTTTCGATCCGCTCTTGAAATCCTGATGATGAAAATTTAAAGATCATAATTATAGTAATCTTAATGGCTAACTCATCACCAGATACGTGAATGCTCGCATTTAAGCAAGCAAAACAACTTCCTTGAAAAACTATAAAAAATGGTAATTTTCATATATAGTGTAGAAGTAATGATGCGGTCGACGTTGGAGTACGCTTGCTTAAAAGTAACCTATTCATTTTTGACTTTAATTAAACCCCCGGGTTGGAGCAATCAAGAAACACAAAAGAATCAATACTTTGGGAAATTTTTGATATGTATATAGTTTACATATCAATAAAGTCTGTAAATCATATTTTTGCTATCTACTGCTAGACATACCTAAGTATGTATCTACTGTTCAAAATGAAACATATCGAGTCGATTTAAGAATTACCAAGATAGGATTGAGAGTTTGAAGATACGAAGAGATTGTACATACCCTCTACGACATCTTCAGGAACATATACCAGACTAGAAGAACTGATTGCCTGTCGTAGAATAGTGGGAGTTGCTTTCTTTGGTACTGCTTCCTTAGGCTTTGGAGCCATAATTGTTAAATTGTTCTAAAATCTATTAAAACACTTTTGTATTTGACTCTTAATTGTGTTAAAACAAAATAATGCCTTCTAAAATTCTTATTTTGCTGCAGTGACAACTCACAGCAAGCGCGTATTAAAAATTTATGAAGCGCGAATATAATTTTATAAACTAAAAGATTATCATATTGATGTTTGGCAGTTGAAATGCAGATAAACAATGCAATTCCTGTTGAAATCAGAGATTGAAATGGATAGCAACAAAAAGGTTTTCATACAATTTTCCTTTTGTACATGGTCGATGTCGATAAAACAGTACGAATTACAGAAATATCCATCGCGCTCGCTAGATGTCGATAGTGAGAACAGTAAGGAACTATTTCAAGTTTGTTTCAAAACCATGTGTTTGTCACGATCTGTGGCACGGTTTCGCGACAGACAGCTGCCAAAGAGCACGTAGAATAGAAAATATATTTTGTTATTTTAACGGAATGACAACAATATAAGAACGATAAATGTTATTAGGAAGGTAGTTTTTAATGTTTTGGATGATAGGAAGCTCGAAGTAGTTACTATTTTTATCTTAGTAAAAAGTCGCGTGTGATAATGTAAATATTACTTCTTCCTAGTGCAAATTCTTGAATGTTTGATTTATGAAATGACATTGACATGTGATTGCGCGGGTATTTCGAGTTTTGCGGCGACCGCAGTTTCCTTCGCCGATGGATATTCGCGACAGTGTTTTCTTGAAGTTATGCTGAGTGAAAGTAAACTGTGCAATGCGGTTGTGTAGCTTTGGTGACGTTGTTCTTGCCAATATATGTGTATGCCCTTGCGAGGTTGGCAAGATCCCATATATGCGGACTATTCCTTTTGTTTACTTCCGCTACTAGCGGAGTAACTTACTACAAACGTTTAATCTTTTTACGGTTAAAGTTGAGGTGAGTCAATATTGTTTTATGTTACATTAATATTCACCAGTAAATAAAATGTTATTATTCCATTTCTGGATACAATTAAGTTAATAAATTGAAATTTAGTTTTTTTAAACTATAAGTTAGTTGCGCTTTAGTACTAATAAAATGTTCCGTTAGAAATTTTTATGTGACCATGGTTAAAAGATAATTATTGTCAGAACATGATTGCCATGAAATAGAAACAGGTACAGTCACATGAAGTTCGAATGTATAGTAATAAATGAGTAAACTTTAAAATTACAAACAATGCAACAAAATCAAAAGTAGGAACTCACATAAAATTAGAATCGAAAAAATCCAATATCGTGTTTGGACTTTATGGTGCAGGATATTTTGAATACTATATTTTCGAGTCTTTTTTTCTTTCTTGTTCTTATAAAATAACCCTTAAATCCTTGTTAAGCAGGTTAATCTTCGAACATAGTGCTGATTTGGGGACAATTACGTGTTTGCATTCCTATTGCTTTTCTTTCGAACAGTGTCAACTGCAAGACTATTTTTACCCTCTTCCGCCTCTCTCTTTTTCTAGACATATCTGAATAACATAAACGATTTGTTAAAAACAAAAACAAGAATTAAAAATACAAATTACGAAAACAGTGCTATGATTGTTATTTCAACTACCTATATTCAGAATTAACAACATCGCATCGTACCTAACTCCGTAAAAACTCCATTTATAATCTAGTATAAAAAAAAAAAACAAATCAACAAACTATGAAGGTAGGTAGGGTACCTAACTCAAAATTTTAATTTATTTCGTGCTTTTGCTCATAATTTCAACGTTTTTTTAACATGCTTAAATTAGCTTCACCTGTATGTTTGTAACCAACGCCTTTGAGCTCGATTTTGACCTACTTTGGGCGATCAGATTTTCTTCAAACATTGCACACCCATCAAAGACTGATGACAATACAATAATCCGTTCTTTTTTTTAGTGAAAAATAAAAATATAGTTTACAAAAACTAAAAAAACACGCTTTCGTGCGTGTTTTTTTAGTTTTTGTAAACTATATTTTGCGGCGCTTTGTGCCATATTTTTCGTAAATCGAGCACCCCACGCTTTTTTCAAAATGATATTAATATTTTTCGTTCATTATTATTATTTAAAGGTTGCATTCCTATCGTAAAAGTTGAAGTTTCTCTTTCGAGTGCATATTAAGGCTTATAGTCCCTTGAACCATCTGGCCAAACTTATGTGGACGCACCTCTCGCACCCGCCTAGGCGGCAGTACGTAAATCTGTGCATTTATTTGCGGCTAACAGCGCCCGGAAAGAGCGCGCTTTAAATCCGTTTTCTTTGCGAAATATTTATTGATTTATATGCAATGTTCACTTTGAAGAATTTTCAACCACCCATTTTTATGTGTAAAAATGTTTCTAAAGATCCAAGCCGTTTCGACGGAATAGGGAAAAGTTGCGAAAAGTTGCTAAATATTTTTTTAGACAAAAGTATTAATAGCACGAAAAAATCAAATGTTCATAATGTTGTTCACGAATCTATAATGAACATATATATTTTTTTCAACCTGGCCGTTACCGAGGAGTAGGCTTCAGAAAGTCACTGTTTTATGGCATTTTTTGGGCGCTTGGGCCTTAAGATATTGGAATGATTTTAGACAATTTTAGTACTCACTCACAGTATCGTAGGAAATTTTTTGTCTATAAAGATTCTCGAAGCGAACTAACATTATAGTTTTACGAGAATGACAACGAAAATGTATTGACAATAGCTTCAATCGTTTAAGGTAAACGAATTTGAATTTTGGCATAAATTGGCATCAATCAGGTAGATCAATATTGTTAATCGCATTTGACCGTTTTGGGGACCCTATAGTTGTATACCATAGACATCTGTTGCATACCTATTTACGTTCTTCTTCTTCTTTTCGTGTCGATGTACTCTTACTAATTATTTTCTGACCAGTATTTGGCAACCTGTACGGCTTTGTTATTGGCCTCGTATAGATACCCTTACACTTTACACACTTACGACTATGATTCATAGAGATTCCGAGAAGGTATACAAAATTACCTGTAGGATCCTAAATACTTTACCTTTCTATTGCTATTGCTAAAATTGGAGTCTCAAGGTATCTTTTCACATGACGAAGCGTTGTTGTAAACACAGTTGTAAACGATTCACAATAATTATGCACAGTCGTGAGAAAATCTCTCTCTTTACTTGTTTTTTATATAAGACAAGCCAGGTCTGAGGGATTGTTAAGAGGATCCGGCAGTTAGGTCTCGTGATGGCGCTGCACAAGCCCGAGGCCATGTTTTATGGCCTCGGACTTCGGGTCCAAAATAACGGTCGGAGGGCTTCACAACAGTGTCGGATCGATGATGAAGTATGTATTTTGTATTGGTCCTTGATAGCCGGCGAAATTTGTGCATTTCTGACGTCCGACTCCCAGACTGGTGATTTTTCACGCCAAAAAAAGAATTTATGTGTCGTCAAGTCCTTGGTTGGCATGTGGCGGCATAGATGCTGGTGTATCTTGGTAGAGTCTGATCTTGGGATAATACTAGGTAGATAATAAATTACTAGTACCTTATAAAAAACAAAAAATATTTAAATAAAAATAAAATATAAATATTGCCCCTCTGGTGTCGAACCTTACCCAGAAAAATAAATATTACACACGGTGCTGCTCGCCAGTTTTGTTACTTGAACTTGCTTGACACGCCACCGCGTGTCTAGATCGCTTTTAGTTATTACTAACGTAGTGTTTTATCAATTTTATTGTAATGAATGGACGAATGGACTAATATGATGTCTGAATAAATAGTTATAAATAAATTATAATCAACTGCCGAAGAGTGCTTTCATTCTTCTTACAAGGGCGCTCCTCCGAGTCACGAGACGATCCTCACTGCAGCACTGTATTTTTGTTAAAGAATTTGGTTTTGTTAGTACGAGTATAGAGACGGTATTTTGGCTGGAAGAACAAATATTTCTTGTTTTTTTAGGGTTCCGTACCTCAAAAGGAAAAAACAGAATCCTTATAGGGGATCACTTTGTTGTCCGTCCGTCTGTCTGTCTGTCTGTCTGTCTGACCCTTTATCTAGAGAATGCGTGGAGGTATCAAGTTGAAATTAAAACCATATAATCAGGTCTGCGGTCCCTTCAAACTATGAAAAAAATCAAACTTCTAAGTTAACGAATAAAAAAAATACGGTCGTTTATGTCGCAACAAAACGTATATTTTGATACTCTCAAAGATCAAAATTCATAGGGTACTTCCCTTTGACCCAGAATCCTGTGATTTGACACAAAGCAAGGTTTTATAGCACAAATATAGGGAAAAATCTGAAAACAGTAAAATTGTTGTTACAAAAAAAAAAAAAAATATTCGAGACTCCATTCGGGAATTGCAGTTTGCACGGACTCGTCGACATCGCTGAGGAGTCCCGTATAAGAACAATCCTGATAGCCACAACAAATCTTGTTGTTACAGAATGTTAAGTTATCAAAACTGAACATGTAGAAAATAGTAACTCGGGGTGCTAATAACCATGGGTTGGCTTCCAAAGGAGGAACTCCTCTTGGAACGCAAGGCAAAGAAGGATCTTAGGTGTGGTTTTAGTCAGCAAAAGTCTGATACACCCTCCCACTCCGCCATAGAACGGGAAAAGTTATTGGATGATATAACAAAACTTTTCTTCATAATTCTATATTTTCAACAAGACTCGGACAAATCGTCAATTATCAGATTAGGTATATGATATTTGAAATATATTCATAACATATCGAACATTTAAACATCATCTTCATTTAAACCTCACAATATTAATATTTTATCTTAAAGTGTTTGTAATTATTTGGTGACATCAATATATAATAAGACATATTTAAAAAAAAAAAACGGTTTTTTAAATTGTGAGTGCTTAAAATAGCATGCGAGCACTTAAACATATGGTATACCATTAATTTTAACGAGACCACTTACTTTTCATCATTGTCCTCATACTCCGGCCCTCATCCAAATTTAATCGTATCGTGCCTTCTATTTGCTATAATTTCAATAGTCACTTATTCTAGTTTAACCATTTATCATCTTTCATACAATTCATTGCTTTTATCCATCGATATAAAATGCTTTTATCCTAATTCCTGATAGTAAAAACGTCAGGGAATTTAAGATAAGTGTGAATAAGTTACTCAAAGTTATTTCTAAGTAAGCGTGTTTCAATGTCGACCACATTATTGCTTACTATCATACGAGATCTCTCTATCAATCGTGTAATCGAGCCTATCAATACTATTAAAATACATATCCACTTGCAATGCACGGTGCAATATCCACTTGTTTCTTTTTATAAGCCTCCATCAGTTCAATTTAGCACTTTCTATGTTATTGCTCCACAGTTCATTTGTTATTGCATATCTATACCCTACGACCAGCCTGTAATTAACACACGTCAAGTTTCAAAGCATATACCACTCACAATTTTGGCTGATAGCCGACTGTACTTAGAATATATGTCACTAAGTTAGATTTCCTTAATACTTTTCCAGTCAAAATCAAAATCAAAATCAAAAATATTTTATTTCACATAGGCCTACATGGGCACTTATAAAACGTCAGAAGCTAATGCACGGTTCCAAATTGGTCGTTTCCTATGGAGAAGAACCGGCAAGAAACTCCATGGTTAATCTTTAAAAAAAAGTGGTTGGTTTTACAATATTGATAGATATTATGTAAGAACAGTGCAGACCAGTCAAATATTGTACACAAAAGCACAATAAAAATTATCTCAGTAAAAAACAAAGTAAGTCGTAATAGGAAGTAGTCTAAGAGTTCGTGGAGTATACAGTGTTCTCACATTCACATTACAAAAAGAGGCTACATAAAAAAAAAGAAATCAGGAATAATATAATAATTACAACTATCAATAAAATGTTAACAAAATAAATTACTAACAAATTTATGACAGTTGAAATATAAATAAAAAATAAAAAAAATATTGCAAAGCAATGTGTCAGAGAAAAAAAAAAGAAAATGTATATATAATTATTAAGTGGTTGATAAGCTATTAATTATGTTCACACGTCTTCTTCTTCTTCTTCCTGCTCTTATCCCCTATTCTGTCCTGTCTCCCGTCAAACCATCACTAACTCCCTTTTCTTTCCTCTCCCTCTTCATCCATCTACATGTACACAGAACTCTTTTAGTAATATGTGCTTCATCCCTCCTTCTCACATGACCATAACAAGAACAAACGAATTTCTTTCAACTTTTCAGTCAATGACCCCACTTTAAAACTTCTTCTAATATACTCATCATATACTTCCTATACCTAATTAGGCTCACACGTGTTATTGGCAAAATTGTGTCTCTTCCATAAATGCCATTAATGAAGAGTTGAGTTGAGTTAGGCTTCCTTAGGCAACCATTACACGGTCATGCAAGTGTCAATCAATTCCATCAATCATGAATGATGGTTTTCGTCAATCAGTACTAAAAAACGTCAATCATCGCATTAGACAGTAGATTTTTCGTTAATCAAAAATTTTACCGTGGCAAAACTGACAGCAAAACCTACCGTGTAATGTTCGCCTTACGAAGATGTTCATTACCACAGCATTACAGCAGACAGCGTTGCCTACTGGGGCCAGGGTTATCCGAAAGGGAACTCGAGCCCCGGTATGAAGGCTAGAACGAACGGGGTGGGCTTTTAGTCAGTAAGAGTCTGACACTATCTCCCGAGGTCTCACTATATTCCAAGCACTATATAACAACCCCCGCTGGTTGTCATTGGATGATTTATCCCACCATAAAAAAAAGCAGACAGTGTCGACTAATTTAGCTTGATGAAACAGTAACATTGGTACTTGCCAGTGTCGAACCTGCAAGCTGTGGGAATATGATTGTGACATTAATTATGCCTTTTAATGTTAAAGTTCATCGTCTCAAAACAAGTCCTCAAGGTGAGGGCGAATAATTTGCGAGACTGTATCAGATTTAAGAATATACGAATGATAATGAGGCAATAAAAACAAAACAATGACCAGTATCTGCCCACATTATAGTAAGGCAACGTAAAAATAAGCCAACTTGGTTTTTATGAGATTTAAATGCATGAAATGTGCAAGCGTAGAAAAAAAAGTATGATTACAAAAATGACGCACGCCACTGCGTCAGCTAACCTCGCCATAGAATATCATTCTTGTCAGTCATTTTCATACGCTGACGTTATGCAAACGAATGCTGATATTATCAAATCACATGCACCTGCTGCAGCGTTTCCAATTATATTGGGATGAGAGTAGTAGATTGATGAATGTTTATAATAAAGTCGCTTTACGTGTGAACAGACTGCTGTTCATCCGCAACTCTTCCTAAACAACGTAACGGATTTTGATGCGGTTTTAACTAATTGAAAGAGCAATGAACGAGGAAAGTTTATGTATATGTCCAGATCCAGAAATGTGGGCCAGATCTTAGAAATTGATCACTTCATGATATGGCGAAGTAAAATTGATGAGATCGTTTTCCCAGGTATGAATTACTTCATACAAAAAGTATACCATAATGTTTGACCGTGGCCCAGGGCCACGGCCCTGTTGGGCCAGGGCCCGGCCGGGCCCCGGCCCGGTTGCGACACGGTGTAGCGTGAATCATCCTTTCAGTGATAAAGTTTGGTGATATTTCAATCCACGTTTGGCCAACTTTCTTTACACCTTTTATTGTCATAGAAATCCTACATCAACGAAAAGGCGAAACGAGGATTGATATATCATCAAATGTTAACGTTTAAACGATCTGGCCAGTGTTAGTTGGTCATATCATGAAGTGATCAATTCTAAATCAAATGCAACATATAAATTTTGCACTCGTGGAAAACTGGGGCAGATCTTTATATTCATCTACTAGCTTTTGCCCGCGGCTTCGCCCGCATGGCATTAGGTACTTAAGGAATCGGGATAAAAAGTAGCCTATGTTCTTTTCCATGTCAAAGGCTATATGCATGCCAAATTTCATCCAAATCCGTTCAGCCGTTTTTGCGTGATTAAGTAACAAACATCCAAACATCCAATCATCCAAAAATCCACACTTTCACATTTATAATATTAGTTAGGATTTTATTAATCTAGCATTCAGACGCGTGACTACTGAGCATAGGATCCTTGGGCCCCACTACGAGTCCTTAACGCGATCCATTTGGCGACCTAAAATGAACTGTTTAAGGCATGGATCTATATAGTGTGTATAGCTCCATCCCTCTTTCTCGCGTTATGGTAAGGCCCTGAGTCTTCTCAGGAACAGGTACCGGAGTACTCTGGCGCAGTCTTTTGGGTCCGGCACATGGCAATGTCTCTAGTAGATACATGAGACTAAAATCATCATAACTATCAGAATGTGGGAAATACATCATTCACAGCCGAAATCTTCTATAAATACAAGCGTCAACTTACATAATATTATTATTTCAGGTCGTCCAATCAAGATGACGGCTTCATTCACGATGAAGGAAGGTGGTTTCGGGGTCGGCGACTACGCAGTCTTCGGAGTCCTCTGCGCAGTGTCATGCGCGGGAGGACTGTGGTACAGCGCCGTCGGCTCCAAGGTCCAAAAGGTGGTGGACGTGAAAGACTACCTTCTTGGTGGAAGAACGCTGTCCACCTTCCCTGTTGCTATGTCACTTATTGCCAGGTGAGTAATTGGTGTGGAGTTGGTTTCGCCTGGTTGACTTTGAAAACTAAATAAGAGAAAGCTTATTATTTATGTACTCGTACACTGGTTCCATTGTAGATCTTTGGCAAGTGGTTTCCAATCTTTTTCGAACTGGGTCCACTTTGGACTGTTTGTTGTTAGCAGGGATTAGAAATCCAGAAGATTTATTTTGGTATACTTATATAAAAAAAATACCACGTATTTAAAATTTGGAGGACACCTACGAATTCTTCAAAATTAAAAGTAATGAACGTGATCATAGAAAACACAATATTTCAGGTACAACTTAAAGTCAGTTCGCGTTAATGTCTAAAAAAATCTAAATTTTCAACTAAAAAGTATTTTAGTTGAAAATTTAGATTTTTTTGCTATTCGCTGATCATATTTAGCTTTTGCAGACCACTAGTGGTCCGTGGACCGCATGTTAGGAACCAGTGCTTTAGGCACTTGGCAAAGTTATATTCTATCAGTGATTACTTTGTCGAAATGTCAAAAGTCAAGGGATGGTGCACGAGGGCTACGGGATTGTTCGAAAGACTCACTGCGGCCATAGAACAAAAAGGGTAACTGAGAAGGAACGTGGGTGGATTTCAGTCAGTAAAGGTGTGGCACACCCCTCTTAGAGCTGGAGTTCAGAAGTTTTTTGTTGAATTCCCACTCTCAAAAAAATAAATTTCATGTGATATTTCAGTAGATCTTATTAATCATTAATCAAACTCAGAATAAAATTAGCTGGTGGTGGTAAGAGTTAGCTTGAGCTGCCTTGCAGTAGTCACGATATACCTGCCAGTGGGTTAAGCTCGCCAATGTACATAGGTACATCATCTGTAATTTTTTCAACTGTTTCTGTAAATTGTTTGTGTACAATAAAGAATAAGAAAAAAAAAAACGATTTTGAGCAATCTTAGTAAGTATGTGAGTACTTAGAAAATATTTTACAGAGCCTTTTTATTCCTCGCTTTTCAGCAGGACAGAAAATGAAATATCAAGAGAAGGCTTTTTGAATGAAAGAAGATATCATGAATTTATGCATTCATTGACACAATTGTCTCAATTTCCACGAGTTTTTCATGACCTACTTTGAGTGTTTAAGAGATACGTTAAATGAACATCGAGTCTTTTTTATGTAGATCCATGTAAACACGGAGTACTTAAATATAAAGTATTTATTTTATTTAATAGGACTAGTGATGAGCCTGTGGTTATGGCCCTGACTTACGAGTCAAACATGGGCATTTTACATTAAAGTGTCATTATGATACCTACCATTTGAATATAACAACACAACTACAATTTTAAATTTATTTAATTATGTAAGCACAAACACTTGAGAACGATAGTGTAACTAGCACAAAGATGCTGCTTATTTTATAAAAAGTTTCTTCCAGCTCTCTTGTGACAGGAAGTTAAGGTGATAGATGTAAACACAGTGTGTATAAATGGGTTTAAAAAAAAAATAGAATATATCTTACCTAAATAATTACATACATACACTACATACATATTATACAGGGTGTAAGGGACAGCCCTCCACAAACCTTAAGGGCTTGCTCAGTAGACGAAACTGAACAACCTTCCACAAGACTTTTATCAGATAACGAAAAAAAAATCAGCCTCACCATACAAAATTAAAAAGTTCAGAACAGTTTCGTCTACTGAGCAAGCCCTTAAAGTTTGAGGAGGGCTGTCCCTTACACCCTGTATATTATATTGCTAGCTGCTGCCAGAAGCTTCATTAGCGTGAAATTAGAAAATTGTTCCAAAGAAATATATCCCCGAGATAAAAAGTATCCTGTATACTATTTCAGGATATGGTCTATCCGTGTGCCAAATTTCATCCAAATCCGTTCAGCCGTTAGAGCGTGAAGAAGTAACAAACACACTCACAAATTGTCACCTGTACAATTTTAAGTGTGGTAAAGAACATATTATAATGTTTGAATTTGACTGGAAACTTACAAATTGCATCAATTTTAGACCTGCTTAATTTATAAATAGTCAAAATGACTAACCACATGTTTAATTTCAGCTACGTGTCCGGAGTGACGATATTAGGAACGCCAGCGGAAATATACAACTACGGTACACAGTACTGGTTGGTGGTGATAGGAGTCAGCTTGAGCTGCCTTGCTGTAGTCACGATATACCTGCCAGTATTCTGCACCCTCAGGCTATCTTCGTCTTATGAGGTACGTTGTTCTTTTAACGACCCTAACTAGTGCTTGACTGCGATCCCCCTTGATAGTAAGCAGTGATGCAATCGTTGACGGTGAGGCGCACTAGTTTATTAAGAGCCTATTCACTCTAGTCTTGAAGAGACCTGAATTATAATCAGAGGGGAAGACCGCAGCAGGCAAATTGCTGTTTAATTTTTTTGTATTTATATTGCAGTTTAATTTTTGAATATGTTCAAAGCTAGATTAGTAATCATATTATTTGTGGTCGTCTATCTATAAATGCTGTGTTTGTGTCTATGATTTGTACCTCTGTATATGTTCTGTGTTAATATCTTTTGTATTTTGTACTCAAGTCTATATTTTCTGGTTCTTTTTTTATCTTTATTACTCTTGCACATACTATAGTTACTCCTGCTATAAACTTAGTCCTTGGTGTTTATCCAAATTAACAGAAATCATTTGCAAGGCAGCAAGACAGTATATCTATACTGCCTTGCTATTAGTCAGTCTGGTGTCATAGGTTCCTATAAAATATAGTACAATACATATAAATAATATATAGCATAAAATGGCCAATCCTTTTTTATTGCGTCGGTAATCATCAATATTTACTCCTCCTGGAGTGTCAGACATAAAACCTAACCGTTTTTCTTCAGTTAGCCTTTGCGTGCCAGGGGCATTAACTGTGTCGAACAATCCCAATACCTTGGTACGGGTGGCAACCCTATTTACAATCGAATGGACAGTTAAGACTGATTGGAAGTTAATGATAATTTCAAAACCACAAACATAAATCATTAATACATAAATGCCTAAGATTGTATACCAATGAAACATTAATAACAACGAACAATCATCTCGTTCAGTGCTCGAATATGTAATTTATCTTACGTCCGTAAAGATCTTATCGCTGCATTATGTGATCTATCACAAAAATTGACAAGCGTTTTGCACCGAATGGACTTTGCCCCCGCGCAGCTAAAATCGCACCGGTTTAATATGACCGAGTTAATAACATTCATAGAATTGTTATGTGCATTTTTGTTAACACAAGATATAGTTTTGGAATATCCATTCGCGGTATGCGGTATTATAATAACAATACATTAACAAGAATAATTGTTTTAAGTATAGAATGAGTAATTCTGAAAGTGCCTTAAGAAGATAGGTACAACGTGAAACATCAAGTGTGACTAATAAAATTGAAAAAGTATTTTATTATGAGTATGTTATGCTAATAGAAGTATTATAAATAACTAGAGACTGTAGGCAAAATTGTAGGTCTGAAATAAGACCATATATTATGAGACCATGAAATAATCAATTAGTTTAAGCTCATCGCATTCCAGTGTTTTGTATAAATGTTTGTACATACGGTGCTTGGAGACTGCACGTTAAAGATTTTCATAGTTACATTGTACTACTAGCGACTGAACCGCATCTCAATTCGTTGCGTGTGTTTAGGAGGAGCTGAACCAAACAGATGGATAGACACAGAAAACGACTTTGTTTTATAATATTGGTAACTTTAAACATAGTTATATTTGGACTTTAGCTCGGTTTAAAGAAGCCGTTTTTTAGGATTACTTTATCAAATTATACCTACAGATAGGTAATTGTACATATGTTTAAAATATATCCTTGATGTTTATCCTATTGATAATTTGATTGTACTTAGAAGTACTTTAAAATAATTATTTGTTATATTAAGAGAAGCTTAATTTCTTTTGTGCCACATGATTAAAATTTCATATTGAATAGTTATATAGGTTTGCTGTAAGAAAACCCAATTATGGGTTAAGCTCGCCTATGTAAATCACCTGTTCTATTTTTTTTCAGTACATTTGCTCAGAAAGTGACTCTTATTGCACTGCACTTAGGTACATAATGGCCCTTGTTACCAAACTTTGATTACCATTACGCACTAGTGCTATAATGTAGTTAAAACCTTATTGTTCAACCGCTCCCCCGCCATAATGATATTACATTTATCGTATCAGGATGGGCGCAGGTCGTCCCCCACGAGTCGCCGGTCAACCCCCGTTAATTCATTTCAGTGAGTTTAATGAAAGGTAAATAAAAAAAAATATGGGCGCGCATATGAAAACAGATTTTTACCGCTACAAAAGTTTACTAGTTTTATTTTACAGTTATTTTCTTCACAAGTGTATTGAAAAACGTCGTATGATACACATGAGTAAATAGTGATTACCTTTCTCGGCTCTCTTAAGACCCTCGCCACGGCTCGGGTATAAATACCGCCTCGACGGTAATCACTAACATTACACACTTATATCATAATGGACTATTATTCAAATTTGATTGTAATTTGTGTACAATAAAGAATTTAAGAATATATATTATAAGAACATTCAAGTCCAAATTATTTTAACACGTATTGTAAAAGGCACGTGTAATGGATTATGTTTAATAAGGAAATGTTTTATAATAAATTATTCCCTCTTATGTGAAAATTCTCGACGTTTCCTGAAAGTCTATTGTGTCTATTGTTTGTTTCAGTACCTGGAGCTACGGTTCAACAAGAACGTCCGAGCGTGTGCCTCCGTGTTGTTTTTACTTGACGAGGTGAGTCCATTTGCTTAATTAATTATACTACAGTCACAGTGTCTTTGAATTCATTATGTTTACCCACATAATTTAACTTTGTACTGGCTAATCTGTTACTGTGCTACTGGGTAAAAACGACTTCTTATACAGAAGACACCGACTCGTTAAGCTGGAAAAAGGATGAGACTTAGGGTGAGTTGCACCATTTAACTATAACGATAACCAAACCATAACCAGCCGTGAAACGGCCGCCTATTGGTCAATTCGACGATTTGACAACTGTTAACTTAACGGCTTTATTATCGTTATAGTTAAATGGTGCAACTCACCCTTATATTACCTAATTAACTGGTGCCCGAATCTCAACCAGGTCATTCAGCTATCAACCAGACAAAGTCCCGTCAAAATAGTTTCAGCGGTTTCTGAGATTTGCCGATTTCTTAATTTTTTGAACGAAAACATAAATCAACAGTGAATCAATAAGTTACTTTTTTAATATTAATAATGAATAGAAAAATCGATTTTTTAGATCACATCTCTTAGGTACTAATAATAAATAGTTATGAGAATTAATGTGGATGTATGGAGAGGAAGGCCAATGAAAAGATGAATGGACTGTGCGAGGAGTGATGAGAAAGAAAGGGAAGTCAGTGATAGCGTGATGAGTGATAGGATAGAATGGAAGAAAAAAAGACGTGTTGCACCAACCCCAAGTATCATGGGACAATGGCAGAAAGAAGATGATAATGATGATGAATAATTCAGTCACATAGTGTTGTCTAAAATAAACTGATTTGATTGATCATGTAAAATAACAGAACAAGGGTGGTGACGATTTCAGTTATAGGTACCTATCCATTTTATAAGGCAATCGAGTAATAAGATTGTTGAGAAAAAAATATATTTCTGCCCCCCTAGCCAAGTTACAACCGTTTCGTTTGCGCCGAACGCTTCGAGTTGGCCGCGCCGCCAATTCTTTTGTTCTGACCACATACCTAACTGAGCGTTGAGATGACGTCGTTCCCGTACATTTGAAACTTTCTACTAGCGTTAACGATTGCAGATGAGCAACTTGGCTAGGGGTACTGGTATTTAGAATTTGTAATTTTTGGTGACACTGTTGGCGCAGTGGTCAAGTGATTGGCTGCTGCGCTGCGTGTCGCGAATTCGAATCCCGCGCAGAGCAAATATTTGTATGGCCGACAGTCCTATAGTAGTTGTTCCGGTTCTGGGTGTCTTCTCTATGTGAGTTTTACATGTTTGTGAACGCATCCACGATATAGAAGTAATTAGTAGAGTGTGGCTACGTTAATAATATAAATAAAATCTTTAAAAATACAGTGCACATTGAACCACTTATAGAATATTTAATGAATCACAAACAAACCAAACAAGGCCTTATTTACATATGCACATAATACATTTATAGGCAATAGGAATATAATTATGCCATGAAAGCCGTAACCACGTGCCCATTAAGATTTTTATCAAAGCGTTCAGTTTCTATGCGGATATCGAGGAGCATTGAATGATATGCGTCGTGTAGGTATGTCATAACAGCTTCAGGGGTATTTGGCCGTGTAGATAAGTGCAAACATTGTATCTACACTAGTATTATAAAGCGTTTCTTTGATCGGTTGAGAACGCGATAATCTCAGGAATTACCGGTTCGAAATACTCGAAAACGCGCTCGTATCCTAACCGCTTTTAGGCAAGCATTTGACTATGACTTTTCCGCACCTTCATCATTATATACGTAATCTCATCAACTTAAAACTGATATCTTTAACCTTTCGAATGTCTTAAGTTACACAGTCCGACATAAGGTAATTGTCTTTCTATTGTGTCTCTAATTACGACATTCAAAGAGTTAATTAGGATTCTATTAACAGTAATGTCTGAGAAAAAGTTGTTTGGAAATTTAATCTATATACCTACTTTTGTAAATTTTTCATTAGTTTACGCTAAAAAAATACGCCAGCAAAATTTTGTTCGGGACTTCGCCATGATCCTTTGGAAATGTCTCTGTTTGGCTTCAGAGAGAGTGCCAATAGTGACTAAATATCAAAGCTAAAAAATAAAGACATTTGATCATTCAAATGGCTTTATTCATCTAAAGAATTTAAGATAATGTTGGATTGTCAATCAAATCGCCCTAAAGCAGGTTTACCTACTTATCAGAAAACAGTATCTGGTTTTTTGTATGTGATTATGTGGGAAGTTAGGTATTGTTTTTGTTGGTAACTAGACTATGACAAAAACTTCAAACTAGTAAACTTTTAAAAGAATTGTTTTTTTTTTAGTTATATCTATCATACACGTCTATTCATACTCCATCGGTTTAGGTACCTAGTTAAATAAAGGTAAACAATCTTGGTATGTCTTTTTATTTAAAATTAATCGTATAAAAGGCATACAAAGATTATTTAAATTTAGTTAATTACCTAACATTGGTTTAGGTAAAAACCTAATTGTAAACATTTTTAGAAAAAATTTTTAGACATTTTTTTTGATAAAAGATAAATGTCATGTTAAGTTTATTTGCATTTAGTTAACTACCTAAACCGATGAAGTATAGGTAAAGATTTAGTGTTGCGAGAAATAACAGAATTAAAACATAAAAGAGGGAGACATAAATATGCCTCAAAAGAAATATAAATCAATGACTTAATTTATGGTAGCGTATTTTCCCTTGTCAATGCATTTCAACTGATGATGCAATAAAACACACAATAAATCAACCTTGATGTCATTATTTCTAGGAAACACGGAAAAAGTACGAGTATAAAGATCCATTCATTGCTTTAATGAAATTCAATCTACTTTATTAATGTCTTGACTTAATAATTGTTGTTGCTATAAATATTTTACCTTCAAAATACTACATTGATTTGTGAGATGACACATAAGTGCAAATCACTTATGTTTAAATAAAGAGGTAAATTTTGTTTTTTTTTTTTTGTAGGAGTACTCTCTGAAAGTGCTGGTCCGATTGCAAAATTTTTTTCACCATTAGAAAGCTGCTTTATTCCTGAGTAACAGTCAATCTGCATACAAAGCGCGCTCGAGCAACGCACACATAGATACCGCTCACGGACATGATATCTCGGACCGCCTCGGACCGCTTGTCGAACAGTTCTGGCTCAAACGCTCATTAGTGTGCGTCCACCGAGCGTAGGTATAAAAATTGAAGTTGAAGTACATACATGAGATTGTCTTCTGGACCTATCTATTTTGTGTTAATACTGTGTGATATTTAATACTTACTGATGTTGATATTTATTTCATCATAGGAGAACCAACAGCTATAACAAATGGACAACAACAGTATAAGAAACATTGAGCCAATTACAGGTTCTCACGGGTAGAAACTGTTAAAGTCATGTATTTGCATCGTAATGTTGATATTAATATGGATCTTCCCGGGATTTCTAATGAAAAATCCCGTGTGGCCAACAATATTACTAGTAAATAATAATAAAAACCTTAGAGATAAAGACAAATAAAACAAAGAATTGACATAGAATATTTATTAGTATTTTTCAATGAAAAAGATCTCCGTCATCTACGTCAAATGAAGTAAGTTTAAGGGCCAAGCGCCCGAGAAGTGCCATAAAACAGTGATTTTCTGAGGCCTACTCCTCCGTAACGGCTAGGTCAATTGGTTTGAAAAAAATATATGTTTATTATAGATTCATGAACAATAATATCAACATTTGATTTTTTCGTGCAATTAATACTTTTGTCAATAAAAAAAAATTAGCAATTTCGCAACTTTTCGCAACTTTTCCCTACTCCTTCGAAACGGCTTGGACCTTTAGAAACATTTTTACACATAAAAATTGGTGGTTAAATATTCTTCAAAGTGAACATTGCATATGTAAATCAATCAATATCTCGCAGAGAAAATGGATTTAAAGCGCTTTCCGGGCGCTGCTGGCCGCAAATAAATGCACAGATTTGCGTACTGCCGCCTAGGCGAGTGCGAGAGTTGCGTTCACATAATTTCGGTCAGATGGTGCAAGGGACTATACGCCTTAACAATACACTTCCTCTTGCTCGTCAGAAATTGCCGCTATATTTCTGAGAGTGTCATAAAAAAGTCAGCTCTTTAAAATTAATCTCGGGATCTGAGGCATATTCACTTTATTCTTTCGTTGTATGAAATCAGTGGAAGTATATATGGTTAACTCTACCCAATTGCAATCTCTGCTTATATGGTACGAGTCACAGAAAAGATGAAAGAGGTTTTTTTTTTTTCTTCGATGGGAAAAATCATCTTATGACAACCCCCGCTCTTGGGCGGAGCGGGAGATAGTGTCAGACTCTTACTGACTAAAAAACCCATCCCGTTCCTTCAAGCCTTCATACCGGGGCTCGAGCGCCCTTTCGGGTAACCCGCCCCAGTAGGCTTCGACCCGGCTGGGCCCCTGCTGTTGCTGACAACTCCTTGAGGCGTGAGGGAACAGCGCGCGCCGTCGACGATTTGGGCTTGGTCCGGACAGTTACCGGACGGCCGGACAGCGAGCTACCCATTGCTCACTGTCCGCAAGCCCGCGCCTACGGTGGCCGGAAATCGGGATCGGAATCCCGGCGGCGGCGAGAGCGCCGTTGCCTGATGCGGTCGGCCTCCTCCTTAGCGAGCATTACTGCTTCGCAGAAGTCGGCGACCGCCTGCCACTCCTCCTCGCTCCGGACCATGGCCTCGACCAAGGCCCGGCGCGAGAGGTCTCCGCCGCCGATCACCCCCACGAGGGCACGGCGATGCTCCGCCCAAGCAGGGCACACCGCGATTGTGTGCTCCACCGTGTCAAGATGAAAGAGGTTAGAAAGGAAATACTTTCCGATTTGTACTACAACGAGTGTAGTCGCTTGTCTCCCACCCTTTAACTCCACTACACGCAATAAATCAATACGAACGCGCATTAAGCAACTAAACAGACTACGCACACTTAGATCGCAAGTTTGCTATTGGTTCTGTCAATTATGAGCATGATCATATTTTGAGGCACGCCTGCTACGCCCACAAGGCCATTCTAACCTCTTTGATCTTTTCTGTGGTACGAGTACAAGAAACATAATAATATCCGATACCTACCAAACACCGAAGCACGTTAGTGGTGTTGTGATTCCTGACCCGACCACGACATGGAACGGAGATTTTACTATGGCACAAAATGGTTATTTTAATTGTGTTTTATTGTGCCACTTATCCCAGGAATTTGTGCCTTGTACTTTGCATTTGACACATATTTTTGGCATAATCAGTAACTTCCCACTATTGATATTTCATTAGATCTGGCTGTGGTCGGGTCAGGAACCGTGATCCCCAGCCCGACCACAATCGTACTCTTATTACTCAAAAAGTACAAGGCACAAATTCCTGGGATTAGTGGCACAATAAAACACAATTAAAATAACCATTTTGTGCCATAGTAAAATCTCCGTTCCATGTCGTGGTCGGGTCAGGAATCACGACACCATTAGTGTTATGTTGCAAACAAAGTTATTTTTTAGTCAATTAGAGGAACTTGTTAAAGGTACACTGAACTTGTACTTTGTTCTCAAACATCTCAATAGTTAAATAACTTACATCAAAACACTTGTGGTATAATGACGTAAGTGTTATTTTTTCTAACGAAGAGCTCATAATTATTGCGATAGATCAGGAAAAGTGGAAAGAATGAAGGCCTTTACACTGCAGAGCAAAATATAATTACTCTAAATTATGATTTAATTCTTATCGTATGATTCCAGTTATTGAATCTGTGTGTGTAGACTACGCAAATTAATGAATTTGCACGGTCCTCATATGATTTGATCATAACATATTTACTGTATAGATTTTAAAAGAGACTTTGATCTTTGACGAAGAATTGCCGAAGCGAATTCCGTTTCGTGTTTCATTTCTGTATAGTCAGCAAGGAAACACCGATCTGATAGTGTCATCTGATTTAAATTGTCAAAAAATTAACACGTGTAAAAGTGTTATTTGTAACCGATTTGCAAAACTTTCTCTATAGAACTTATAGACTACAAATTAGAGAAGAGGAAGAGGGAGGCTAAAGAAAAGATGGATGCACTGTGTGGAGAGTGATATGAAAGAAAAGGAAGTTAGTGATAGCATGACGGGTGATAGGACAGATAGAATGGAAGAAACATAACGTATTGCGCCGACTCTACATAAGACGAGACAAGGGCAGGAAGATGATGATGATGAGGCTACATAAGAAAGTAAAGCCTTTCAATGATAAAAATGTGCAGTCTTCTGCCTTTAAAATTTTCGCGATCAAAGTTTTCAGGCCTGAGTCCCAACAGTGGGAACATTATAAGGCCAACTATGCTATGCTATGCTGAGTTTTCAGGAAAATCGTCATGTCTAGACTTCCCATTAGCTATTTTGTAACGTGATTTACGACTTTGTGAGATATACTGCTAATTCTTGCCACTTGGATGATTTTTAATTCGTTGGTAATCTTTTAGGGATTTAAAAGACCTACCCGTGAAAACTTTTACTATGCGTGTAATCTTGAATTAAAAATAAACATCTGTTGAACATGTTCTCAACTTATATGAACTATATTCACACATCATGTGTATTCATTAATAAACATCTGGTTTTTTTCGTAGAGTACCTTCGCCCTCCGATATATTGCTAATGTTAATTCACGTAGTTTTTAGAGTTCCTTACCTGAAAGGGCAAAATATACGGAACCCTTATAGGAGCATCTTGTTATCCGTTTGTTTGTCTGTCTGTTAAGACCCATTATCTTGGGAACGCGTGGAGGTATTGAGTTGAAATTAAAACCATACAGGTACTTAGGTTTGCGGTCCCTTGAAGCCGTGATAAAATCAAACTTCTAAGTTAACGAAAATAAATATATGGGTCTATGTCGTAAAAAAGGTATATTTGACACTTTCAAGGGAATTAAAATTCATACACCTTCACCATCTGATATATTGCTAAAGCTCATTCACACAGTTTTTATGTACGTATCCATACTATTGAAGACGTCATATTTATTAACGTTAGTTGCTTTGGAATCAGCAATTCTTATTAGTGTACGTATAAGGTCGTTCGCTTGACTGCCATATTGGACTTTGATCACGCGGTGTACGAACCGATCATATGAACAAAATCAACCTCAATTGTCCGTGTCACACTAGCGTGGCGGAACAGTGCCGCGTGGCTGGCTATAGTGTGATAGTGGCCTTCTCTACAATGGAAAATGCATAACTATGCTTTCATTATAGGGTAAACAAAAGAGGTCTTATTAATAAAAATCTCTGACCTTCTTTAGCAACTGATTAGTCTTTTCGATAGAAAGTTTGAATTTAGAATCTATCAAGCCATTATGAAACAGGTCAGATATTTTTTTTTATAAATAGGGGTGTATAGTTCTATGGCATGCCAGTGCGATTCTTAGTTCAAATTCTGTATAGAAAGTTTGAATTAAGAATCAATTAAACGATTTTGAAACAGCTCAGATATTTTTTTTAAATAAGGATATTCAAATCATTCATTAAATTCGACGTTATAATTATGTTATCTAAGCAAACATTGAATGCTTCTGTGCCTTGCAGGAAAAAGCATGGCGTTTATTTTTATTTTTTTTAAATATACTATGACATTTTTAGTAGGTTTGATTTTATCCAAATCAGCTCAAATTACAGGAAGTACCAAAAATACTTATTTTTATAGGTGTTGTGGATTTTTTACCATGCAGGTAGAGTTTTTATGTCAGTGTAGTAAAATTCACGTGACTATTATAATTTAAGCGCTTATGCCATGTTATGTTAACAAGTTCAGTCACTGAACCCATTGGACTTTGATGCCAATTTTAAATCGTAGGTCAAGTGAGCATCTTTTAATTTAGATTCGACGAATATAATGTAGTTGATTGCTCTCAGACCATTGATGAGCCCATCTGCTGTACGAATAATGTATTTACTGATTGAGATTTAAAGAACGGTTGTTTAATGAATATATGTGTATAATACACTCACCGGCACGGAAACTTGGCCACCAATAACTTGCCGATAATTTCTATTTAAATATTTAATTTTCACTATATTATGGGTTTATGCACTAAATTAGGGTTTTTTATGGTTTTGTAACTCAGTTATTGAAAAAAATGATGCACCAGCAGTAATCTTTAAAAAAATAAGCAGTTTCACAAAAATATTGGTTTTAACACTGTCAATTTAAAAAGAACACAAAATGAAAAATAACCAAAAAGTCTTCGTTGTGTTTGCATTTTAATATCGGGTGTTTCCTCCCCTAGCCCCGATAACAGCTTGCATTCGTTCTGGCATACTTTGGATGATGTTTCTGATCTCAACTTGTGGTATGCTTTCCCAAGCGGTCAGTGCTGCATTTCGAAGCTGATTCAGAGTTTCAGGCGGGTTGGAGGAGGACTTTATTTTTCTTTTAAGCTTGTCCCAGATATGCTCTATTGGATTTAAGTCTGGACTACGAGCTGGCCACTGCAATTTTTGAATACCAACCTCTGTAAGGTATTCCTCCACGCAATGTGCAACGTGTGGGCGCGCGTTATCGTGCATTAGGAGGAATTCGTCAAATCCAATAAACCCTGAATATGGTAACACGTGTTCCTGAAGAATCTCCTCGATGTATCGTGTTGCCGTTAATCGGTTATCGACGATAACTAACTCCGTACGTGCATCGGAACTTATTCCTCCCCAAACCATTATAGAGCCTCCATGAAAACTAACAGTTTGTGTGGTGGTAATGGGTAAAAACCGCTCTCCTCTTCTTCTCCACACTCGCTCCCGACCATCTGGAGCTCGTAAAGCGATTCGACACTCATCTGTGAACAGTACTCGAGCCCACTGCTCATGGGTCCAGTTGACGTGTTCTCGTGCGAATCGAAGTCGAGCTACTCGGTGACTTCTGAGAAGTTCTGGGCCGCGTGCTGGTCTACGAGCTTGTAAATTCACTTCCTCCATTCGTCTTCTCACTGTACGTTCACTAACATTGACACCTCTTGTGAACTGGAGTCGCTGGCGTATCTCAACAGCGGTGAGGTAGCGGTTTCTCAAAATTTCCAGGACAATAAAGCGGTCATCCCGGGCTGATGTGCATCTGACGCCTCCGCTGCCTGGTCTGCGGGAGTAGCGGCCTGTCTCCTGGTATCGTTTCAGCGCATACTGCATCGATGAACGTGGTACATTCAGTATAACAGCAACTTCTCGCTGTGTCAGCCCTTGTTCGATCAATGCTACAGCTTGTGCAACCTGTGATGGTGTTAATGGCATTTTTATTGGAATTAAATCACCTTTAGTTATTGAAGTAACAGTACGATATCACAATAATTGAATAACCTAACAATAAACTTACACAAAACACAAATTTAAAACAGCAACTTAGTCGCTCAGATGACCGGGTTCAACTAAAACTTAAAAATAACGTCATATTGCACTCAAACATGATAAATTACCCTCTTGAACTAAAGGTAAACATTTTTTAGACCAACCTTCATAATAAATAATCATAGGAAACACTTAAAGCTCTTGTTATCGCGAAATACGCGCTTGGCCAAGATTCCGTGCCAGTGAGTGTATTTTAGATTATGACTAGCTTTTGCCCGCGCGGCTTCGCTCCCGCTCTTCCCTACTTCAGCCTACTATACCCTACTCTACCCTACTCTACCCTACCCTACTCTACTCTACCCTACTCTACCCTACTCTACCCTACCCTACCCTACTCTACTCTACCCTACTCTACTCTACCCTACTCTACCCTACTCTACCCTACTCTACCCTACCCTACTCTACTCTACCCTACTCTACCCTCCTCTACCTTACTCTACCCTACTCTACCCTACCCTACTCTACTCCACCCTACTCTACTCTACACTACCCTACTCTACCCTACCCTACACTACCCTACTCTACCCTACACTACCCTAATTTTCATTTTTTTTTCCATAAGAACCTTCTCCTCATAATAACGAACACAACAAAAAAAAATTTAGCGAAATCGGTCCAGGCGTTGTTGAGTTATGCGCTTACCAACACATTTTGCGATTCATTTTTATATTATAGACTAGCTGTACCCGCGCGGCTTCGCTCCCGCTCTTCCCTACTTCAGCCTACTATACCCTACTCTACCCTACTATACCCTACTCTATACCCTACCCTACTCTACCCTACTCTACCTTACTCTACCCTACCCTACTCTACTCTACCCTACTCTACCCTCCTCTACCCTACACTACCCTACACTACCCTACTCTACCCTACACTACCCTAATTTTCATTTTTTTTTTCATAAGAACCTTCTCCTCATAATAACGAACACAACAAAAAAAAAATTAGCGAAATCGGTCCAGGCGTTGTTGAGTTATGCGCTTACCAACACATTTTGCGATTCATTTTTATATTATAGAAGATTAACTGATAGGCGAAATGAACAGCTGATGGGTGAAAGAATAAGAAGCCCCAAATATTTGTCGTATCCGTCTCAAGTCTAGTTTTCGAGATACATGCCGATGGAGGTTGGTGATTAAACACTTATGTACCCGTAGTTTACGTTTAGTTAGGAAAGTACTTAATTTTTTTTTTAAATTATTTATATGGGTGTCAGGGAAGGGTAGATGGGAAGAATATAAATGCATCAATACAATAGTAATAACAAAAAAAAAAAACATTTAAAAGTGGTACTTTAATTTGATTTTTATTTATCACGCGGTACAATCGATTAAAAATAACAACCGTGTACTCATGATTCGATACGTTTTGTCACGAGGTTATTGCCATTGATGTAACAACTTTCATACGCATAGTATTTGCGAAGAAAGTGGGCGTCGCACAGACGACGAGAAATTTTATTCGCCTACTTCAATGACAAGTCACTTTTAAATCTTTTTCAATTTCAGTCGGCCAAGGTTGATGATTGAGTTTGGACTTTGATCAGAACAATTTGCACTGAACAATACATACAAACGATGTACTCAAAGATTACAATGGTCAATTGACCACTTGGGAAAATATGTGCACGCGTAATGATCGCGTTTGTGTATAAAAATATAGGCGAAGTTAACGCTGAACTATTTTGCTTTCTCAATTTGAAGGAGACGTCATAGAAATCAGCTGATGTGCCATATTTAGCACGTACACTACGTATCTACTGTTCATTGTTTAGGAAAAGTAAACAAGGTGCACACAAGCTAAATTAGTAATTAGCAGAATTTGAGAAAGAAGCTATATTAGTACATGCATTGTTTCTTGCTTAGCGTCCACACTGTACAGGCTTAGTTCACATTTACGTAGATTGCTATAGAATTTTCTCGGTGCAACAGCAGTGCAGACAGATGTCTGTATATAATCTACGTAAGTGTGTGCTGAGTCTGTACTTTGCGAACGCACTATTAGAGTACCCATAGGACAGAATGCAATGCAAAACCGCTTCTATAGACATCCCAGTAAAGTATGCTATGTGATTTATGAAGTAAGTCTATCTGTTTAATTAACCTTTGCTCCTGATGGGAGTAATAATTACACTGTCAACCTTTTGCACCATCGATTTGACGGCTGAAGCAAATCGTTTGGTACGAACAAATTGATGAAACAATAGCTAATTACAACGGAATGCGGAAATATAGTACTGTGCTCGAGCAATTAAATTTATTAATTGAGCAGCAGATATAATTTGCGATTGTACATGCACCCTCTTGGGTACATTGGAAATTAAAATATATATAAAATTCAAGTCCTATGGACATTATGATAATGAATAATAAATAAGACTCCTCGTCAAAAACAATTAATGTCAAAAAACGCTTGTAGAACAACTAGTTTTTAAATTTTAAAGTTTATGACAATACTATTTAATGTTTTACTTATACTATAGATCTCTAGTCTGAAAATAAAGTTTATTATTATTTTCTATTAGTCTCTACCTAGTCTTAGTTAGCATATTGTTTACATTTTAAAACATTTTTTGAAAAATAAAAAAAATTAATATAAAAAAATATAAAAAATAGGAGGCCACCGGTGTCGGGATCAGGGGACCAAGCTACCGTTGGTTAGGGTTCCAGAGATTATTATTATTATTACTAATACTACTTTTAAATTACGCCCATGCTAATTTCTAAATATTTTTTTGTCAGTTCTACAAAAAATAATCACTGTTATTTTCCGCGGATTTTATAAATCGTACTTATTCGTAATTTATTAAAATTGGTACACGTCCGTGTTTATTCCATTGTTATGTAATTTATTTATACTGTTTGTTTCAGGTACTTTTCCTGCCAATGATAGTATTTGTTCCTGCATTAGCTTTTAATCAATGTAAGTCAAAGTTAATTTTAGACTAATTACTATTTTTTTTAAAGAATTAGCAGTCGCTTTAGCTGCCAAGTTAGTATGTAGTTTAGTTAATTATTTTCATGCCATTTCGTTTTGTTTTCAGTGACGGGTTTCAGTGTATTTGCCGTAGCTGGTACTATGGTCACAATATGTGGCCTGTATACAGTATTAGTGAGTAGAATTTGATTTGTTTTGCTATGCTTTGTTTATGCTAATATTCATGACATACTCTCGCTTTTTGCAAGCTTGTTGTTTTAGTTAGTTAAGTTATGATAGTTTCTAAATCGTATGTATGTCATTATCTTCTTGCCGTTAACCCACGTTACTAGTGGTCGGTGCAACCGATTTTATCTTCCATTTTATCCTGTCAGTCATCACGCTGTAACTGACTTCCTTGTCTTTCTTATCACTTCTCACGCTATCCAACCATTTTTTCTATGTCCTCCCTCTCCCTCTGCATCCATCCACATGTATACTCATAACTCTTTTAGCAATATGCGGTTGATTCCTTGTCTTCACATGACCGTATCAAGACAAACGATTCCCTTTTAACTTTTCAGTCATTGGACTTTAAGACTTCCTCTGTTTTAAAAATAATATTACTCGATCCGTTCCTATCTCTCAATTTAGATGGATGTGATCTAAATTGTCTGTATGTGATTAAAAAATATGACATATTTCGCATTATGTATATTACATACAATATATCAATTGCTAGGTACATTAAAATATGCAATAAGTCGTTCTCTTATTGTTCTTTACATCAATTGAAGACATAAAAACTTAGAACAAGTCATCTGTAGCCCGATTCACGTAATGAAAACCGCAACGATGTCGTAGCGATTTAGTCGTTTAGACCATTTCCGTATTCACATCCATCAATCGACTTTTACGACACCGATTTAAAGTCGTTTGAAATTCGTCGATTTAAAAAAATCTGTATTACATTATCCTGGTAGAATACATAGTATTGTAACTGGAAATAAGTCGATAGATCGTGAATACCGCTTTTGGATAGGACTTCGATCGAACGATAATAAAACTTCAATGATATTTGGCTTGTTTGATTTTACGTGAATCAGGCTACTGGTCTTCTCTTCTTGTATCTCTAATTGCTATGTAACGTGTTTGGAACATGTGACAATGATGTTGTATTAAGTGGCAAGTATAGCTTTTTGTTATGTCTGCGGTGTTACTGAGCAGAGAGAACATGGTTATGTTAGGCGTACTGTCTACGGACGTGTAGCTTCATACACGCGTATCCATCATACGCTTGGTGTACGCCTGCGTGAAGCTTACAAAGACACGATGGCACGACGCTGCCGCTTCGTCAACAGAGTTTCATAGTTTGGTAAGCTGTGAGCAGGCGTACACCAAGCGTGTCATTATACGCTTGGTGTACGCCTGCGTGAAGCTTACAAAGACACGACGGCACGACGCTGCCGCTTCGTCAACAGAGTTTCATAGTTTGGTAAGCTGTGAGCAGGCGTACACCAAGCGTGTCATTATACGCTTGGTGCTCTCCTGCGTGAAGCCTACAAAGACACGATGGCACGACGCTGCCGCTTCGTCAACAGAGTTTCATAGTTTGGTAAACTGTGAGCAGGCGTACACCAAGCGTGTCATTATACGCTTGGTGCACGCCTGCTCACGGCTTACCAAACTATACGTGTCTATGAAGCTACGCGTCCGGACAGTATGCCTAGGGCTTGGAATAAGATTCATTTCTTTAATTTAATTGACAGTTTTGGTGCAAGGAACATAGGTACAATAATACGAGTTGATGTTATATGTACAGTACAGCCCAAATATCTTGACCGCTCCGAACTTCGAACAATTGGCTGCGCAGTAATTCTTTTTAAAGAATTAACACGGCGAATGCAGATTGCGTATTTTTTTGATTATGTGATTACGACGCCAACTACAGAGTGGCCAACATAGTTTTGACTGTATAGTAGCTATAGTTGATTTGTGTGTATGTCCATTCCGACTTGCGAGTTGAAATCTAAATATGCTCGGAATATTTAGTTTTTTTTTAAATTTTTTGTACGGACGACCGCTGGGTTTTTACACCGACAGTTTTAATGATTGCCGTTATTTTCCTTTAATGTTATTCTATCCTAACATTATCTTGAGATTACCTATAGATTTGAAAACATATTCAGGTTTCACTTTTAGGGCTGATTTTTCAATAGCCAGATATTTTTTAACTCAGGAATAAAAATGGCGGTTAGTCGTCTAAATAATCGGAAAAAACTGAAGAATTTTTTTATCATCCTTAAGTATTCACTAAAGAATTAAAATGTCTTCAAATAATTATAAAAAAAAAAAACAATGGTATATCTACTGGCAACAAATAAAAATATTTCCTCTGACTGCAAGAGAATTGATACTATCGCCTCTGGAGATAAATGAAATTAAAATAAGTAAGCTAATTCTATAATCTTTTCCCATGTAGGGAGGACTAAAAGCCGTGGTTTGGACGGATTCGGTACAGACGGGCATAATGTTCATCGGAGTGATCTTGGTGGCCGCCGCCGGGACGTTGGCCGTCGGCGGCGTGCAGGAGGTCTTAGACATCGTCAATGAAACCGGCCGATTTGAACTGTCCAAGTAAGTTTAGATTAGTCCTTTAACTTGTTGGTTAAAGTTAAGATAAGCTAAATTTTCAAAAAAAATTTGTTAAATTTTACGTTTTTATTATATTTTACTAACATATTGTAAATTTAATTTTGTACTGATATTACACACTTTTTTTTAAACACTTCCAGTAGTTGTTTTAATTATTCGCAAATTGATTCTTAGTGGGAATAGTGACGTAAAATTGATGTAGTCTTGTATCTCAAGTGTCTACATAACTGTATACTATGTGGAATCATTGAAACAAGCTTATATTTAGTCTGGACTAAGTACTCTTACTCTGCAACGCTTGCCGAAAAGGTACTTATAGGTACTCAATTTGAAATTTGCTGCCAAATAGGTACTGCAAAAAGATAAGAACGTGTACATTCTAATAGAAAAAAGTGGATGTATTCAGTATCAAAACCTAAATTCTTTCTAACTTGACACTGGCTAAAGCTAAAAATGGTGCGAAGCTATAAAAAATAAAAAGTTTTCATCCCATACGGCCTAAAATACCAAAAAAAGTGTTAAGTATATATACACCACTAATTTTTAATTAGTACAAATACTTAAAGGGCTTATTAGAAAAGCCCTTGTTATTATTTAAGTAAAGTCTCAATAAATAATATTCATAAACAGCAAAGTTATTAGCGTTTGTGTTTATCCCAAAATGTCTCTCAATTTATAAAAATATTGTGCAGGCTATTGATTATGAATGAATAAATGACGATTAAAATGGAAAAACACTGCCCGCAGTATTTTCTACTAGCAATTGTTATGTATGATTGAATCTATGATGAATTTACCTTTTCGTGGTCAATTTTGAAATCCTATTCAGTTTTTTTTTTACTTTTAAATACAAAAATATGATCAGTAACGGGTACAGATACAGCCCCATTTTTTTGTGTACTAATTAAAAAGTAGGGGTGTATTGTACGGCATAGAAATAAGGCAATTAAATGGTATATGGCTGGGCAACTAACTCTGATAGAAGAAACGATAGATTAACCATAATAGACGGAAATAAGATTTTGTTTGGGTGATTTATTTTGTCTTGTGTAGGTATATTAGTTTATATATGTTTGTGAACGGAGTCACGGTAAAAAAATAATTCTTTTTTTAAACGTTTAAAAAAATGGCTATCTGTACACTTGTAGTTGTGATAAAAGTCGTTCAATATACTGTAATCCAATTTCTGAATAATTTATTAAATAAGTAATGACTCATAAATGCACACGAGTTGAAGATAAGATATAATTCACTACAGGTTCTAGATAATAAAAAGTAAAAGTGCCTTCTATGTCAGAAAAGGATCGATTTCCCACTTGTCAGATAAACAGTTATCAGGAAACTCGTCGAAACGTCAAAATTATCCATATGTTAAAAGGTATCTACCGATTAAAAAACGTGTAGATCGTATTGATTGTATTCATCAACTGAGTACCGCTGTACTTTGTTTTTATTGATTTTCACGGTACAATCAATGTTTACATTTGCATGCGGAAAAGTTAAACGCTTGTTATGCAAGTTTGTAATCTTTAACCTGTCTAACACACGTGGCTTTAGTGAAGTGGTAGTAATGAACTTAGTTGTGACGTTGTGATAACCTTCGAGGTTAACGCAGTTTTCAGTTTACCCTGCAGGATTGGGCCTGCGTTGTGCAATCGGTCGTTGACTATACATTATAAAAAAAATAAAAATATTTAGATATAAGATACAGCACCTATGAAGTCGATGAGTAAACAGGTCAGCCCACCCCACGGTGAATGTTGGAATGTAACAAAAAACAAATCCATCCTGCTTCAACTCTATGATCTTTCTCTTTCTAAACCATAAATATTGTATTTAATTGGTCTAAGCCCCTCGTCAGCACTTGACTGAAATCTCTAGTATGGTTATAGTTACTGTATTCTACTAGCCTTGCTTAGGAGCACACGTCTCACGTGATATTACTGAAACACACCTTCCAATATAAAGAAAAAGGATAATAAACAGTTATTATTGAAATCCTTAAAACGAAGTTTCTCTTTGGTACCCTAACCCCAACAGTGAAACTGGCTGACTACTAGCTGGTATGCTTATTATGTGTATAATAGACAAACTGACAAACAAATGGGGAATTGCGAGGTCATCTAATCATATATTTACCTTGGGGTGTAAATATTCAACGAAGGCGGGTCCATAGACGAAATCAAGTGGCGCATGATGATCACTAGGTCTGCTATGGATGAAATAAAAAGATCTGGAGTAATAGGAATATTACTAAGACCATGAAAAGCAGACTCGTTTATTGTCTAATATTCCCCATTTTCTTGTATGCTTCTAAGACATGGACTCACCTTGAATCCGAGAAGAAGAAAGTTGACGCGGTGGGGATCTGGTGCTGGAGACGAATGCTAGGACTATCGTGGACAGAGTTTCGTACGAATGATTCCATATTAAAAGAACTCGGCATCCGACAGCGCCTATCATCCACAGTGCAGTCGCGCATTTTGACCTTCTTCGACCATGTATCTCGTCGTGGTAATGACTCCATAGAGCGTCTCGTAGTGCAGAGCAAAGTTGAGGGCACCAGGCCACGTGGTAGGCGTGGATCGTTCTACATCTAATAGGTTTAGGTAGTAAATGTAAAATCACTGGCGTAATCAAAAAGTTTTATGTATAAAAATACAAGCTGAATATGACGTGTATAAATAGATATGTATTACGCAAAAAATAACACACCTACCTAGACATAATTATCTTTCTATAGGTATGCCTAGTTAGATATAAATTATTTTCTCACGTAACAGAATATCTAGCACGGTGTCTGATCATTGCTTACGTATGGCGGAACTCCGGTCTTACATTCTACCTAACTGGGTATCTATGGATTGCTAGGTACTATACTGTTGATGATTGATAAGATACAGGGTAGGTATATGGTTACTTCAGATCTGCGTAATGCCTAAACGTAAATATATTTTGGAAAAAATAAATAAACACAAAACAAAAAGAAACAACAAAAAAACAATAACAAATAATTTCGAAAACTGAAAAAAAAAAGTGTTTAATTTCTTGAAGTTTTGTCTTGAATTATTTATTATACTGTATTAATATATTAAATGATAGAGTGTGGTAGGCACATAGGTATTCGGTTAGATAGGAGGCTATGCCACGAAATAGCTATATTAGTTTAGTTGGTATCTATATTCACATATATTATTATTGAAATCTACACAATCCGTTCTGTAGTTTTTAAAACACTGACAGGCAGACAGGGGATTTCTCCCCGGCCTGTCTGGGGGTACTATGTTTTATTATATGTAAGGATAAGTTACTCTACCAATCTTTTAGTTTATCTTTCTCAAATGAGTGCGAAGAATTTTCATTTCTCATGCATCTCGTTATCCAACGACCCGGTCTGCTGGTTATGAAAATTAAGCTTCTCTAACACTCATCAGAATGACGACAACGTTGGTGAATTTATTGGACTTCTGCCCAAAGTAAGAGAAAATACTGAGACCGATGAGTGAAGTCAGCACGCTGAAGAAACTGTATTTGATTTATTCGGTAAATGATATTCGCAAACCTGTCAATAGAAATAAAGTCTCTTTTCATTTATGCTGGATATTTTTAACTGGGAAGGTAGGTCAATGACCTGGTGAAAATCGTAGGAATTTCCTGCAGTGTACACAGAGAGTGTAATATACTACTACACTACACTACTATACTATTGCCTTGATCACACATACCGAGTAAAAGGGCGAGACAGTAAAATGATACGCGCTCGGCCAAGCACTCGGCGCTTTGTTTATACGTACCGAGTATTCGACCGAGATCACTGTCTCGCCGTTTATTCGGTACGTGTGATCAAGGCATATAGGCTAAAATACTAATCAGTTTTTTTCCACAGTTGAAAGTGCCAGTTTTTACATTATATTTTGGCACTCGATCGCGTTAGCATAAATGGCATTATTATAAAATCGAAATAAGGTATATCGTGTAGGTATTTTAAAGCAAGACTAGAATGTCTGGAAGGTCTTGGAACCTCCCGTATTTGCCCAGCAGCGGGACAGTATCGGCGAGAAAGAATAGGCCAATATATCTAACCCCGATGACGTATCAAGAAATAAGTAGAGATAATAGGTCGTAGATTTAATTTAGATAATAATATTATAGTATTTATAGTATACTTGTATTTTTAGTTTTCTAACTTATGTCTACATCCCTCTTCCAACTCTCTTGTCGCAGGCCTGCTGGAAGAAATTTTATTTGAAATAAGCAGTACCTTTGTGCTCTTTTATCCATATTTGTTCTTTTCATTTTTAAGTGTTTGTGTGTCCATAAATAAATAAATAAACAACTACCTAGTTAATTAACTTAACATTTTTTCTTTGTTGTTCAGTTGGAGTTTTTCTCCTTACGAGCGACAGACTGGCTGGGGTGCAGTGGTCGGAGGCTTCCTGTACTGGACCTGCTTCAATTCTGTCAACCAGACCATGGTCCAGAGGTACCTCTCTCTGCCCACCAAGAGGAAAGCTATCACGTGAGTATTTATTTTAATGAATTTAGGATGTTATTGATATTTTTTTAAATTGATATAAACCAGTGCTTGACTGCGATCCCACCTGATGGTAAGCAGTGATGCAATCTCCGATGGTGAGGCGCACTCGTTTATTATGAGCCTATTTACTCTAGCCTTGAAGACACCCAAATCGTCGATCAATGAAGTGATGTGTATCGTCGGTGTTCAATGTAGGGGTGAAAAACATGACCTTTCTTGCATTAGGGTAAAAAGTACAGAATTGTGCTACTAGAATTGAGGCTGGGTAAATAGACAATGTCTGAATTTTTTTATTATTAGTTTATTATATAAGTAGCTACAACAATTTTAATTAATAGAAGTTTACATTAATGCATACTTTCACCTTTTGAAAGAATGCCAACGATTTCAATTTGTTTACGTATTTTTTGTATAATGTCTTCATCGTGCGGTTGGTACTGAGAATGCGTTGCATAGTTTCAAATGCTGTAATGTATTACAAGAGGTGTTTATACCTATTATTTTATCACATCATGTAATTAATTGTGGTAGGTTAAGTCCCCTGTCCTCTAGACAATGCACATAATTGTCGAGTTAAGAATAGCGCAGTAAACAGTGATTATGAGATTACGTAAATTATTTGATAAGAGGACTTATCTATGACTAGCTTCTGCCAGTAGTTTCGCCCGTGTGAAATTAGAAAATTATTCCAATGGAGCATATTACTGGTATACAAAATATACTATGTGCTACTCCAGGTCTAATAAGTATGTCAATGGTTTACCCTTGTATCAAATTTCATTCAAATCCGTTTGGCCGTTTAAGCGTGAAGGAGTAACAAATACATTCATACAGTAACTAATATTAGTGTAATATAATGTACTAGCTTTTACTCGCTGTTGCACCCACGTACATATCACGTACATGCCACTCTAATATCTGTGGCCCTAGTGAAAAAGGATCTAAGTCCAAAAATGCAACTTTACAGGAGACGTAAAAAACACTCTGCGTGCTTCAAATTCGTGTTTGACCTCGTGTGTCATTCAAACCGCTACCAAATGAAATACATGTGATGTTTTTTATAGGTAAAAAATTTATGCTCTTTACTATTATTGGGTTATTTTTTATGTAAATTTAATAGTTTTTAAGATAGTGACATAAACCAATCACAAAATGAATTCCATAAGGGTATAAAATAAGTTAGACCCGTTATCCCATAAGTTAAATATTAATTCATGCACGTGAAAAGGGATACGCATTTAAAATTATTAATAATAACTAATTACCTAATGGAAAGAAATATTTTTTCTCTTTATTTCGGTGAAAACGGATATAAGTCTAATAATATCCTTTCTAACTTAAACCATTTTTATGGACTAAGTGTTGTTGTATCGATAAACACCAACCAAATTGAAATGTGGTTGATTTATGTTAATTTAGATTAAAAAACAAAAAAGAAAGTTTTTATTTTTCCGTTTAAAACAATATAAATGGACTTGAAACCAACTAGCGTGGTTTTTTTGGTGTCAGTTGAATCCTTTTGCACAAAGTAACTTCCTTATTTTTAGGGCTAGCTTAGATCTCTTTTCACCTAACGATAGAGCATTTTTTTCTGATCATTTTGGTATACTTAACTCATTTTCGACAAAATCGGACTTATACCCCTTTTCACTAGGGCCACAGATATAGTCTATGTCGCTCAGGAATAAAGCAGCTTTCTAAAGGTGAAAAAATTTCAGCAATCAGACTAGTACTTTCAGTGATTACCTCCTACAAACAGAAAAACAAACTTTACCTCATTATTATATTTGTGTAGATTAAACTATAAAGTATGATAACTGGTGATCTTTATGCAAATATTCTGCAGTTACCATATCCTCGATGCACGGTTTTGTTTTTAATAGTTTTAAGTGAGTCTTCGGTTAACTCTCGGTTACGGAAATTATTTTTGAGATAATCTGTAGTCCTATCTGTATGCATTGTTGACACTTAGCGTGATTCAAGGGCTTATACTTACCTTGGGCAATGAATAAGAATTGCCATACAACTGGCAGTTTCAAGCTATTGCATAGCTTCTATCGCGGGCCTTGAGCGTGGAGACCGAATCCAGAAATTCCGTAACGAAAATAACCTAACACCCCCCACTCATTTGTTTTTTGAGCGTCGTGACCGATAAGAAAACAAATGAGTGAACAATCAATCAAAATTCAATTCAATGTGTGAAAGTGTAACTTCAATTAATATCAAAGAAAAAAAAACAAAGGAAAAAAAATACTGCATAAATAAAATAAATAAATAATTATAATTGCATAAGTTGATAAAAATGCTATGCAATAGCTTTACCGCGGCAGTCCCCGAGTGCCACACGTCTTTTTTTTTGGATACATTACCAGTTTATGGTTAGTTTTAACAGGTCAAAGATTCTTTTAGTGTATAAATAATTGTAGTTTTTTTTTAAGTATGTAGCAATTGCATTTGCAGTCAAATCTTCTATGA
This sequence comes from Mythimna ferrago, assembly GCA_910589285.2. Classification (NCBI taxonomy): domain Eukaryota; kingdom Metazoa; phylum Arthropoda; class Insecta; order Lepidoptera; family Noctuidae; genus Mythimna; species Mythimna ferrago. Next base: position 9,658,963 of record OU342683.1, on the reverse strand, counting down.
ACTAACTGATTTAATGTATCGATCACACTAGTGTGCGATTCAATAAAAACGGAAGTTTATAGTAGTCCATTACCAATAACCGGAGGTTACATTGAATGAAAATGAACACTATGTTAGTAAATTAAGTGCTAAATTTGCTTTTTTATTCCTTAATATTTTGCTCTTAGAAACTAGTTATACCTATGTAGGAACTACAATTATATCGAAGATAATACGTACTAGAATAGTGCAATGCGATCCTTCGACCGAATTTGATCACGGTGGTCAATCTCAATGGAGATTAGCCAAGTACGCGAGAGACGTTATGTTGCACAAACGTGTGCGCAATTACAGGTGTACTCTGGTTATTTGTTCTTATAGTCCGATGGGACGACAATCCTACACGACTTGGAGAGACCAGGTACAGGACCAAAGGTTTTCCATAGGCGCGGGCTTGCGGACGGCGAGTAATAGGTAGCTGGGCTCCTGCTGTTGCTGACAACTCCTTGAGGCGCGCGGGAACAGTGCGCGCCGTCGCGGACTTGGGCTCGGTTCGGACAGTTACCGGACGATCGGTCAGCGAGCTACTCAATGCTCGCCGTCCGCAAGCCCCCGCCTACGGTGGCCGGAAATCGGGATCGGAATCCCGGCGGCGGCGAGAGCGCCGTTGCCTGATGCGGTCGGCCGCCTCCCTTGCAAGCATTACTGCTTTGCAGAAGTCGGCGACCGCCTGCCACTCCTCCTCGCTTCGGACCATGGCCTGAACCAAGGCCCGGCGCGAGGGGTCTCCGCCGCCGATAGCCCTTACGAGGGCACGGTGATGCTCCGCCCAAGGAGGGAACACCTCGACTGTGTGCTCCACCTTATCCTCCGGGTGTTGTTGCTAGGAAGATAATGTAGTATGGCCGATCCCTAGGGAATAATGAGAATTGATGGAACATCAAAAATTGTCAACATTGTGAATTAAAATGTACGTGCATCGAACAAGTTGACTCGAAGTTCAAACTGGCCACTGACAAAAAAAAAAGAAAATAGAATAAAACTTGCTTACTGACGGGAGCATTATAGAAAATTGAAACTATAGAATCTTGGAGTAGTGAATTTTGTTTGTTTGATGAACTTGTAAATATAATACTAATATTTCTCTAATAGATGATTTGGTCGACTAAATTGTCTTTTAATTATCTCACAGATGGTGTAAAAAGTGGAGTATGCAACACGGGGATAAAGCTGTCTTTGTCTTGGGCGGCTTGAATTCCTCACTTCACTCAGGTTTCTTTATTAACTTAATTTTATAAATCCCTCACTATCGTTCGGGATTAAAATCAGCAACCTTCGTTTCGTTCGGAATTCAACATGCCGCCCGCGACTTAAAGACACTGCTTTATCCCCTAGTCACTTAAACTACTATTTGGCAATCTCATTAGTATTAGTTTTTACTGCGACGTAATAATGCATTATTATTAGACTTTAGTGATTAATTACCCCTAATTATATGTTACGTCTTTTGCAATTCACTTCTGCACACACTACATAAAAAGTTTGCGGTCAAAATCTTCCACGATTTTAGTAAATTTCGTATTTATGTTTGTTGAATGTCGAGCCGGTCTGACGACGGACATCTATTTATGGCAGCGACGACGATGCATGTGTTGTAACAGAATAATGAAAATTAGTCTGCCTTACATAATGGATATTGCTTCACTGTCTTGACCTAGACAGATATGTGATGAACTAGTTTATGATATAACTTTCGCTTTTTTTTTTATTGGTGACTAGCTTTTGCCAGCGGCTTCGCCCGCGTACATAAAATTTAGCTTACCTATGTCACTTAGGAATAAAGCAGCTTTCTATTACTGAAAAAGTTTTAGCAATATGACCAGTACTGTCGGAGATTACCTCCTACAAACAAAAAAACAAACTTTACTTCTTTGTTATATTAAGTGTAGATAGATTTGACCACTATCTTACCTGATGGTAAGCTATGATGTGATCGACGACGGAGCACGCTAGCCTAGAAATAACCTATACTCTTTAAATAAAGACCCCCACGGTGAAGCTATCGGAAAACACAGACTGGAAGACAGGGAATTCTCCTCAGCTGTACGCACAATGAAAGTGTTACACACAGAGCGTAAAGAGTCCTTTGATGATTTACCACTAAAAAGAAAAAAACTCAACTCATATCGGATGGCCTATTAATCTTGTTAATTTTTCTCGCCACGGTTTTGTATCGTGAGGCCGGTATGGTTACTTCGGCGGGATCTCATGGTGAAATGGCGTCAGCGACTATCGCAACCCAGTGCTGGACACGCCTCAATTATGGCGGTAATTCCCCTCTTTGAGGCGTGGCTGGAAAGACCTCACGGCGTCCTTACCTTCCGCATGACCCAGTTTCTCACCGGACATGGCAAGTTCGGGAGGTTCCTGCACCGGATCCGTGCGGAAGTGATGCCCGGGTGTCGCCACTGTGCGGAACGCTCTGAGGACACGGTGGAGCACACAGTTGAGATGTGCCCTGCTTGGGCGGAGCATCGCCGTGCCCTCGTGAGGGCGATCGGCGGCAGAGACCTCTCGCGCCGGGCCTTGGTTCAGGCCATGGTCCGGAGCGAAGAGGAGTGGTAGGCGGTCGCCGACTTCTGCGATGCAGTAATGCTAGCGAAGGAGGAGGCCGACCGCATTAGGCAACGGCGGCGCTCACAGCGCCTCAGCCGCCGCCGGGATTCCGATCCCGATTTCCGGTCACCGTAGGCGCAGGCTTGAGGACGGCGAGCAATGGATAGCTCGCTGTCCGACCGTCCGGTAACTGTCCGGACCGAGCCCAAGTCGTCGACGGCGCGCACTGTTCCCGCGCGCCTCAAGGAGCTGTCAGCAACAACAGGGTGCAGGGGCCCGTTGGATCGAAGCTTACTGGGGCCAAGGTTAATTCGAAAGATAGCCCAAGCCCCGGTACAAAAGCAACGAAAGCAACGGGGTGGGCTTTTAGTCAGTAAGAGTATGACACTCTCTCGCTCCGCCCAAGAGCGGGGGTTGTCATCAGATGATTTTTCCCACCATAAAAAAAAGACCAGTTTGGTTACGGTAGTTATGATTTCCCTACATGCATTAGAAATTGAGATGTTTCCCTTGACACCACGACGGTGATTCGTATCAATAAGCGTCGTATCACTTACTCGTAGTCCATATCTTGAAAACTATTGCTCCAATCTTGATAAAACTTGCACTGTTCCCTAAATTTACGTAAATGCAAGACTTTAAAAACTGGGGTGGTCTGAATGACAAACTTGCCCTACTTGTACGCAAAATACCTACGCGCTAAGGACTTTGAGATGCGGACACCAGTCCCACATACAAACAAGTAATAAAAGAAAATCCGATTAAGTTTTAGAGAAATGAGTAGACAAACATGCCAACAACTACAATACATTTCATATATACGAACATACTTAAAAACTTAAAAACATACATACTTATAAAATTTGGTGTATTTGTTTTTGATATGGTTTATGAAATATATTATAAATAGGGCTTATTTATAATATATTTAAAAAACCATATTTTGGCTATATATTTCAGTTCCAATGATATGTACCTATTTCAAACAATGCATGTTGCATCGACTCCTTTACCGCCTTTTCTGAATTTTTATTGAAAATGCTTTTTTGCGCACCAAAATATTATTTTGAAAAACCAAACAAAAGTGTGTTTCAGACACAGACATCAATACTCAAATTAATATTCATCAACAATCGATTGTTTACGTGCAAAGACTATGACGACCTTTGCTTTTGCGTGACGTCAGCAACCTGTTTTATTTGCTAAACACAATACTGCGATCTCAAAGCCGAATGTAATTGATTACGGTATTACTTATTTCTTAACGACTAATTTTTACACCAATACTTTTTAATTAGTACAAATACTTAAGGTCTTGTTATTACATATTTAAATAAAATCTGAATAAATAAGATATATAAACAGCAAAGTTATTAGCGTCGTAGTCCTATATCTTTCAAGGAGGGATGAAACGCATGTTACTAAAAAAGTTATGAGTTTACACGTGGATGGATGGAGGGGAAAAGGGAGGCCAAAGAAAAGATGGATGGATTGTGTGAGAAGCGATATGAAAGAACAGGACAGAATGGAAGAAAAAAACGTGTTGCGCCGACCCCAAATAAAACGGGACTAGGGCAGGAAGATGATGATGAGTCCTGTATCTTTCATAAGTAAATAAATAAATAAGTAACACATACTAATATTTTCAGTGCCGTATTCATATTCTGCTTGGGCGCAATCCTGGCCATCTCGCTTTGTGTGTGGTGCGGGCTGGCTGCATGGGCGACCTGGGTGCAAGGAGGCTGCGACCCTGGCGGTGTTCCCCTGGTAGATGACAGGCTTCTACCAGCCTTCGTGACCTACGTGTCCAGGGTGAAGCACCTGCCGGGACTGTCCGGCGTGTTCTTAGCTGGAGTGTTCGGAGCTGGACTCAGGTAAGTTGTGTCAAACTTTTTTATTGGGACGGTCTGCCTGACAAACAATCTTTTGTTAATTGTCGATATTTTGAATTTTTATACACAAATTTACCTCCCCCCGCTATTAGGACTTGCTACGCCCATGCATTTCATTGAATTTTATAGCTTACCATGATGCTATGGTTAGTTCTATAGTTGTACGGTCTTAGGGCTTTATCATACTAGCGGTTTGCGAGCGGCTCCGGGGGGGGGGCGGGCGCAGTAGCATATGCGTCGCGAACACGCCGCGGCTGCATACCGAAGACGTCGCGGAAGCGTGACAAATTCGCAACGTTTTCAACGCGCGTTAGTAGCAAGTTAACGACGTTCAATACACTCTGTATCAAAATGGATCTCGGCGAGGAGACACTGCTGTTGGTATTGTTACTTTGAAGACGCCGGGAACCAACATCTCATTGCCAAATCTCGTTGCACGTCCGCAACAAATTCGCTACGTATGCACAGCATGTTCGTTGCGCGCCCGTAACGTATTTAAAGACGCACCTACCACAATTTGTTTTTGTATCACTAAAAGGTTGACTGGTAGAAAAATCCTACGAAGCATTAAGTCCACTTATGTACTTTTTGTGCATAAAAAATTAAGTCAACAAATAAGACATAAACAGCAAAACCAGTTGAAAAGCTGTTCCAAAGCCGAGGTTAACGATTTTGAAATGTATTTTTTCTCTGTTTAGTTCACTTTCAGCAGTGTTGAACGCGTGCGCACTGGTGGTGATCGAGGACATCATCCACGGCTGGTTGAAGCTCAAGCTGAAGCCCTTCACTGAAGGGATGCTGGCGAGAGGTATCACCGCTCTCCTGGCCGTCGTGTCTGTGGTTATGGTGCTAGTTATTCAGAAACTTGGAGGTGTGCTAGGTAAGTCAATCTACCTTGGAGTTTCGAGGTAAATCACCAAATGCGGGAGATGTCATGACGACACGGCTCTAGGGTGGAGCGAGAGGGCGTGTCAGACTATAACTGACTAAAATTCAACTATGATCCTTCATTTGCCCTTTCGTTCAAGTGTAACGTGCATACCTAAATTTTTCCCTTTTTTCATAAAACTTATATTGCTTGAATTTATATTTGCGTCTGTTCAAAAGAAAATTAACTAATTAAGTCGAGTTGGACCATGGTTTATCATCCCATTTGTATCATCATCAGGTGTAGCAACTGCTCTATCAGCAATCGCTGCGAGTGCAACTTGTGGGGTGTTCACACTCGGCATGGTGTGCTGGTGGGTGGGGCCCCGTGGAGCACTAACAGGGGCTGTAGCCGGGGCCCTGCTGGCCGGCACCGTGTCATTGGGGACCCAGGCTGCCGCAGCCAACGGGTTGAGGGCCCCGCCGCTCAACATCACAATGGACTGTGCCCTGAACGCTTCTTATGTGGACCCAACGCTTAATTCTCTGGTAAGTTTATTTACTTGTTCATAGTACAATTCTTGATTCAGGTCTTCTTTCTGCCCTTATCCCATATTACTTGAGGTCGGCGCGCGCTTCTTCCACTCTTTCCTGTCACCCGTCACATTATCACTAACTCTCTTTTCTTTCATATCACTTCGCACACAATCCATCCACCTTTTCTTTGCCCTCCCCCTCCATCCATCTACATGTGAAGTACTCTATAGTAACATCCATGACCACTTAAACTCTGCAACAAATTGTATTGACTTATGTTCAAGACAAGATCTTTGTGAGATCTGATTAATTTGTATATGCTTTGAGAGCAAAAGGCTCCAGAAAATGGATTGCGACCAAATCTTTCAAGTTATTAATGACATAAGCAAGTAGGTAGTATAATAGTCAAATACCAAGTAGTCAATGCAAAATGGTAATAATTAAACAGAATTATTTTTAAAAGCATTTATCGCCGATAACAATCTACATTACCTTTTGAATTACTAAGTCAGCCATAATTATCGAGCGTCTGAATGATACTATCTTAGCCACTATTTATCTTTTATATAAGGCACTTTTTGGGTATTTATAAAAAAAATAAAGCCAGGACCTCGGCTCCACTTCGCTCCTGCTTTAGCTTTCTGACCTTACCTGACCCTATCGGAGTACCCTACAATTCCCGCTCGCTCTTGGATATTAATAACATTTAGTTGGCGTTGTACTAAAAACGAAATTGTTTATTAGGGGTTTATTATCTCATTTATCAGTTACATAGTTATTAAATGAAAAGTTTGATCACATGGCCAATAAAGAAATGTGTTCTCAATGAAAAATGCCCATTTGAAACATGTGTCGACCCGACCTTGATCTAGATGGGTATACGTCGATGAATGATAAAAAGGCTTACTTCACATCTTTAAAAAAAGTGATTCACCTGTTATGTCTTGAAAGAGTGTCATGCTTACGTGACCGTGGGTGGTGTTAATTTTGAAATAGGTGTGACACGAATTATGTGATTCAAATTGTGTTATTTGTCATAAATATACAAACATTTATGTACCAAGGTCTTTTGTGAGCATGTTTTGAAGAAAGAAATGCTTATTTTTTTTTGTAGATCTATAAATAAAATACTTTATTTTGCTTATTATGTAATAATTGTTAGATATGCGTTAGCTTTTTCATCGCCCTACTACTACTACTTCAATTCGGTATGGCGATGCACTACCCATACGCACAAAACAGTGCATACAGCTTTAAGGACTGGAATTCTCTGCCGGTGTCTGTGTTTCCTGTTAGCAACAATCAGGGGTATTTAAGTCAAGAGTAAATAAAAATAATACTTCTGGGCATATCGTTTACCACCAGTTGAGATACTGGAGAGCACGAACTCATCAATACTAATTTAAAAGAAATGTGTATTGGGATCTCAATAATCACCTGCTTTATAACCGTCTTCTGTTACGCAATCCATCCATCAGTTTTCGGCCTCGTATCATCATCATCTTTCTGCCCTTTTTCCATGTTACTTGGGATCGGAGTAACATGTTTTTTTCTTCCATTCTGTCCTGTCACCTATCACTTACTCCCTTTTCTTTTTTCTTTTATTTCACTCCTCTCACGATCCATCCTCTTCTTTTGGCCTTCGTGTATTTCCAAACTACTATCTAGAATACATATCGTATCTGTGAAAATACCAATAAACTTAATGTAACCCTCAGACCCAAGTACACTCTTCACTAGAAGGAACGATCGATATTTTAAAGTATTGAGCAGTTCTCATCATTTCAACCTTCGAGCATCCAAAAACATACTTCTTCATATTCCTACTCACCGTACTGGGTTTATGGCTAATGCTTACGTTGTCTGCACCATAAAACTTTGGAATGTGCTTCCCCTTGACATCAAAAAAGTTGAAAGTAAATTGTCCTTCAAGTGTTTCGGAACTGCTACTTGACTAAACCACAAATGTAACCAACAGGACCCAGAAACTGTGTTCCCACTGTTCCGGATATCGTACCACTGGATAGCGCCTCTGGGCCTCGTCGCCACGCTCACAGTCGGCATGATCGTGGGCTGGCTGTTCGACAAGAAGGACTCACTAAAGATGGACGCTGAACTGTTCACTCCGTGCATGTGGCGCTTCCTGCCGAGGGAGGCTATAGAACGGAAGGGCGACACCAGAAGAGCGTTGATAGAGAGAGACACCGCGCCCGCTCATGCTGCGCCCCTTATACTTGCTACTATTGATAAGGTAAGGATATAATGTGGTAACTTTAACTACTTGTCCCGTTTGATATGAAAAGGAGTAAAAAGTAAAAATTTGTTTCGTATGCCTCCGCTTTTTTTTCCTGTTTAATTTCGTTAGGAGGTTCAAGGTACTTGGATCTCCGGGACAAGTTGAGAGTCACTGTCTCGGCCATTTTCTGGAAGCAACTATTGATTCTGGCTTCTAACTCTACTCTTCTAAAACTATGTATTCTTATTCTGTAAGAATAAGAATACTTACAAGATATTAATTTGGACGATGTTTAATCGTCATCAGAAATAATTAATTTTAAATTAGTCACAAAATCTACATTGACTTTAGTCACAAAATAGATAGGTACAGAAGACTATCTCATGTATGTACTTCACTTTTTATACCTACGCTCGGTGGACGCACACTAATGAGCGTTGAGCCGGAACTGTTCGACGAGTGAGCCGAGACGCGACCGAGACATCGTGTCCGTGAGCGGTGTCTATGTGTGCGTTGCTCGAGCGCGCTTTGTATGTAGATTGACTTCTGTACCTATCTATTTTGTGCTTTAGTTGCCTGTTGACCGTAGATTTTTAAATCCTAAAATTGTATAATGATGTCTTAATTGCCTGCTTGAGTAAGAATACATTAACTTGTTATCTTTGAATTCATAAAGAATGCTCATTATTATCTAACGTCACTGTATTATTGGTATTAATGTGTCGTTGGATTAATTCTTATTATATACTGTAGTTATTACGCTTCTATTCATATTATTTGCAAGCAGCTAAGAAAACTATAAAGTAACAAGTTTTACTGAGCAGTTTGTTACTCTACTTGGTTTAATTAATCCATACTAATATTATAAATTTGAAAGTAAGTCTGTCTGTCTGTTACGCTTTTATGGTTTAACTACTGAACCGATTTTGATGAAATTGGTACTAACTAGGCTTGAACACCAAGGAAGAAGATAAGCTACTTTTATTAAATCTGGCTTTGACTTCGCGTCCGCTATCATCGAAATTCATACGAACGAAACCGTGCACAAAACCATAACATACACTATAACTGCCTTAAGTCTTGTGGTCGTAAGCGTGGCTGCTGAGCGTGATTCTTGGGTTCGATTTCCACGTCTGGCAAAAAATGCTACTGGATTTTCCCATTAGGGATTACTTCATGCCCAGAGTTTAGAAGTTGGTGGTGTTATTCCCCGTGCCTCAGAAAGCACGTAAACCTGTGGTCTTGCGCTTGATTCTCCGCGGTGGTGTTGGATTGCCGTCCAACCGCAATATTAGAGTAAAGCTAGAGCTACATTAGGCCGACGCACACGTGTAGCACACCTGATTTGTACATAGAATGACGTCGCGTGGCGTGTATCTAGTGTAGTTCTACAAGTCCAGTTTCCATATAAGATGTATGGAGACCGACGCACCCGGATGTGTGCAAACAGAGAGTGCGTTTTTGCGCGTACACTTGATCACTATAATATCTCTTGCATACTTGGTTAATCTCTGGTGAAATTAGCCATCATGACGGAATTTCGATCAGGAAATCCTCCTGATCATACTTTTATACATTAAGAAGGGTGGGTATTTTTTAATCTTTGATTAGGTATAGGAGTGCCTTAATAGCCGCAAAGTGTCGCGCGAAAGCAGCGCGCAACATTTTGCGGCTAATTTGTAGGCGCCCTAAAGGTTATTTTTTTCGGGTTTTCACAACTGTTAAAGAGGAATCGCCAGCTATTTGTATATGTAAAGTAATGACTTATATTCTAGTAGTACATATATATCGATGGTTAAAACCTACTTACGGTCAAAATGGATCGTACAGGTTGTAACGATTAACGCCTACGAGAATTCTTATAGCACAAAGTTTTGAGTTAATCGATTGCTCTGAATATTTAACCGCTATACTCGCCACCTGGCATTGTATAGTGCAATAAAAAACTGCTAATCGAATTCTTTTATTTATTTATGTTCATCCACGGTTTACTAGGAATTGTGTTTTTTTACTCCAACCGTTGAATTTAGTAAACATTTCTTTTTACTCCTTATTGCAATCTGTCCTACGATATTCAGCAATAGTTTTGTGGTATTCGTAGCGATCTTGCACGATATGGAGCCACTGCTTCATCCGTTCTCAAATATAGCCCATTCAAGCTGGTAATTCTTTGAATAGGTCTTGGGGTGTCCTTCTTTTCAACCTGGGAATGAATGTCACTGGTTTAGACACAGGCTCCATTGCCAGCTGATTTCGGGGTGATCTTAATCTGGTGGTGTAGGTATGTTAAGGTCTTTATGGATTCTTTAATTTGCGACATGCCATGGTGCGTTGCTTTGGAGCCTTTCAATATTTGACACCGTAGGTCCAGATAGACTTTTACAAACATAGCGTTTTAATTACGTATTTCTTTTTTTTCAGATCGAAATAAATGGAGAGTCGAGTAGGTGAGGCAAGTAGATATTACAACATTTTGTGTTTTTTTATTCATCGTGACGAATATATTTATCTAGTCACAGTGATTTTTTGTATTAAAATTATCGAATATTTTTCAATCGTATAAAATTGTTTTCGAAAGTTTCCGATTAACTTAGTTTTTGTGGAAATGTTAATTAGAATGTAGCCTTTTAATAAAGTCATTCCATTCGTAAAGGGTTGAAAAAAATGAAAGAATTCGACATGAGGGTTTTTAAGTCAAGAGTGAATAGGTTGTTAGCTTGCTCCAGCTTCGACCACATCGTCGCTTAATATCAAGCGGGATAATGGCCAAGTGCGAAATTATCAATAATTTAAAAAAAAAAACACAACATAACATACTATCACGCCGCCGCGCGCCGCGCCGGTATTCTTTGGCTAGGCAGAGATGTGGTCAATGTCGTTGTATGTTTGTCTATGTATGTTTTATTTTACACAAGGAATATTCAAGGGAATGGGACCAAGAGACTAGCTATTTTTGTGTACAATGTACTGTGTGGCAAATATGTATGCTGCTTGTATGCATTACCGAACAAGTGTGAAACAAAAAAAAAAAATGTAGATACTTTACACAATACATTTAATGTATCTAAATTTTATAAATGATTAAAAATCAAATTCTTTTTATAAAATAGTGCTAAAGTATGGTGCCAAGATATTTGTTACAAATAAACAAAAATAGGGAATTGGTAAATATATTTATCAAATAAACTAGTATAAGTTACTAACATTACATTATAATTTATTAATAAATTTAAATTAAATGATAAGTAGATCCATGTTGGCTGTTACTTTTATATAAAAATAAGTTATACAATTTCAGTGTATTATATGTACTTAGTTTTATAATAAATTCTAGATTAGATAGTAAAGTACTTAATTAAAATGTGACAGTATTTTAGCGTACTTAGGTGCAAAGATCTTGTTACTTAATTTTCACTAACAGTCTTGAAAAGTAATATGCCTCGATTTTCCTGAAAAGGTTGTGTAAGGGTGTTTTTAATATTGTGCGGATTTCATCACAAATGCGGATTAGGTCCACATGTGTCACCCCCGTAAATGTCCTTTTCGTGACGCATGCGGGGCGTGGCAATCCCGCATGCGTGATGAAAACCGCATGATATTAAATACACCCTAAAATGTTATGTTAGTAGTAGCACAAAAGACAATCAAATCACAAGACATTCATGACTCACAGCCTAATTGAAAAAGAAAATGTATACCAAATAAAAAACTTATCTGTAGAGGACTGACACAGTTGCCGAAATTACGAGACGGAAGTTTAGCTTGATAACATCTGTATTAAAAATAATTCGATATTATTTCTAAGTAATCTTTCGTAGCGTATTTTCAGGAGATCTGTGTTACAAAACTCAGACCCAACGCAGAAGATTTAGGGTTGATTTTGCAATAGTTCAATATTTTGAATCTGCGTAATAAATATGGTGGTTTGACATATTTTCTATGCAAAAGCTAAGTGACCACTATTTTTATTTTTCAAATTAAAAATTCCAAACAATTCAAAAATGGCCCGTCAGAAGATTAACTAGTACAAACAAGCTTTTCCTAATGTGGTGAAGGTTTTCAATAAATATTGTTTTAAATAAATAATAAATATTCTCGAATTAGCTGCAACAATCCAATGTGTAAAGATCTTTATATTATTTTATTATGGCTAGGTATTTTTCTTTAATTTTAAGACGAATATACAATCTCTGTCCATATTAGCAGCAGTATAATGTAAGTACTTAGAAATTTTCATTAATTCAATATCGAATATTTTGTATGACCTATTTAGAAGGTACTTAATTTAGAAGTTAAGAAAAAAAGATGTGTTACAAAATGCCACATGAAAAATCGACAGACAGAGAATTTCTTTTGTTTAATACTTATCACAGGAAAGAAAAAAATATCATGAACTAGGAGAAAATAAAGGATTGGCACTATAGTTGTTGCGTTTAAAGTGGTCGCGACATTGACATAAATAAATTTTCTTTCATTCTTTGCTTCAATAATAAAAAGAAAAGACAGCCTTTCTGAATCAATATCCATCGCGATTCTCAAATCTGTTTTGCAAATAGGTTAGAATAGATAGATAGATAAATTCTTTATTGTACACCAAAAATAAAGCAGTTACATAAGAAACTTAAAATTAATAGGGTGCCACAATGGGTGGTCTTATCGCTAAAAGCGATTTTTTAAAGACAACCTTTGGATGGATTTGACAGAGAAGGAGAAAAAGATACGCAGGTAGTTCGTGGTGAGATATAACACATTCACCAGTAATTTTTTTCGTCAATTTAAACTAGATGAGACAGTTGTTTCCTAGCTGTTTACTACCCTGAGAATAACACCGAAATAAACACGGAGGTAAATTTTCAATTAAAGACCATTATAATAAACATGTAATGGTAAAATCATATGAGACGTTAAAATTACTGAAAAGAAAAAAAATCAAACGTAGTACGAGTACATCCTCTCTTTTACAATATAATAATGTAATTTAAAAAATATTAGTAAATAGTCATGTCAAAGTTAATATAATAATGTCTTCAAACTGTAATAAAAAAAAAAAAAAATAATAAAAGAGACAACATAAAATATAAATAAGTCAGGTACTTACTATGAGATTTCAGAGAAAAGGCAATGAACGCTATTGCCACGCTAAAATGTAACAACTATAGTGTGTGAATTATGATGTGTTCATAAGGAAGAAGCGTTTGTACAGCTATGTGATTTTAATTAATATAAGTAGGTTTATCGTCTATGTTATAGTTATTGCCGATTATGCCAATTTTTTTTTGAGCAGTAGGTACACAACTTTTAGCACCCGCACAATTATTATGTGTAAAACAAAATAAGTTATCACATCATATTTTGGGAATATTTTAGGAATAATAAAATCTTTCTACTTTTATGTATAATAAAAATCAATTACTGTTCGTTAGTCTCGCTGATAATTAAAAATAGTTTGACCCATTTCAAGGTTTTTTTTTTGTATTGTTTACTGTAAGACCAATAAAACAAAAAGAAATAGGAAAATAACCCATAAAAACAGATGAAAAATTGAACAATTTAAAATGGGTGATTTTGTATCGTAATCGCAGGAGCAAACAACTAACTACACGGGGACGGAGCCGCGGGCGGCTACTAGTCTTCAGTAAATAGACTATTACTTTACTTTTAATTTAGAAGCTGTAAAAACCATCATTATAATTTTCATTCAATTAGAAAAAAAAATGTTTGAAAATACATATATCCCGACACTCTTCTTTTTATTCTCAAAGTGTGATGTGACTTCAAACTAGGAAATAACAATAAATTGTTGGCTGTATTCAATGTATTTATAAGTATAAGTTCGTGTTGCACACATTATTTTAAAATATAAAAACAGTATCATTTTCTAAAACACACAAACTTAGGTGTAAATAGATCATGTACCTGAAATAAATTCAGATAATACTATTTATAATTCATTTTGTTACTACAAAATTATACTTAAGGACATGTAATATTTATATACATATTTAAAACGATAATATTGTTACAAAATAAACGTAATTATAACAACAAGTTTGGCTATTACTTATTTCAAATTCTAATGCCGCCATTTTAAATGCGAATTATTTCTAAAACGTGCGTACAATTTCGTCTCGAGAAGTTTGGAAAGTTATAAAATTTCGAGGAGGAATGGAGACGACGAGAATAATAACGTAAATAGTCAGGTGTTGGCAAATGTGGTAGGATGGTGATTTACATTCGGAACGCGCCCCACGCTATTAAAAGTGGAAGACGAACTGCCGCGCTCTGACTGAGGCAAGGGGTGTTGTGGCGGGAACATGCCCTGAGATATTGCACGTGATCTTTGTTTAAAGGGATTTAGTTGTGACGGAAGGGAAGCGGAGGTGACAGATTTTGAAAGTACTCAAATTCTTAGCAGTTTATGGGACAGTATATATGCAATGTGTTGTTAGAGAGTTTTGGGGCGATTTGAAGGACAGTCTTCTATGTAAAAGCTGTGAGACCGAAGCCGTGATGTTGATATATTTAAGTTTAAAAGTATTTAGGTTTCTATATTATAATGTCATTTCATTGTGTGTACGTAAGTAAACGTGTTTTTTTGTTTCTTTCTAAAAAAAAAGTGCTCAATTTAAATAAATGATTAGTTTGACTCAAGGTGGAGACTAGAAGTGCTGTGGATTTGTTTGAAAAACTCACTATAGTCCTGGAACGCAAAGGGTACCTGAAAGAACATGAATGGGTTTTAATCAGCAGAATTCTGACACTCCCCGTTACATCCAGAGCGTGAAAACTTAGTTGATGACTGAAATGTCAAAAAAAAAACTTTTATTGATACAGGAAATTCCAAAAATCAAATACAATCCAAGGGAGCGTGAAAGAATAATTATTAGAAGACCAAATTACCCTATTTCGGCCAACAACATCAATTTCGAGCCGTTTAATTTAGAATTAAGACTCAACCGCTCAGAAAATCAGCATCGATACCGACGCACAACCATTTGCCGTCAACGACGCGAACGAACTTATTCAACTCGGCTATAAAATGGCAAATTTCTGACAAAAAGCGTCGTAAAACTGATTGCGGCGTCGAAAAGCCTCGAACGGAGGCTCGATCGTAAACTGAATTGGCCTAGGAACTGTTTAATTGCGAACGGTAGCTTGCAATTAAATATACGTTAAACGAGTACGGGATATAACTCTTGTTTGTTTTGTTAGAAGAAAATATTGTCTTCGAACAAGATGTTATGTTGAAGAACTTACAATCGAGGGGAGGGTTTCAGAATATTTATTTATTTTATTCTTCATGCACAAAAAGAATACAAAGGCGAACTTAATGCCTTAAGGCATTCTCAACCAGTCAAACTTTCATATATTCAGGATGAAGAAAGGAAGTTTTTGACCAATCTTGTCAAAGATTTTGAAATTTTGATTCAGATGTGATTTTTAGATACTCGTACAATTTTTGTTGAAATTTCGAAATGAACCATATCTCGTTGAAAAAGTACGAGTATCTAAAGATCATCAGAATAAAATATTCACTATTTAACCAAAGATAAATATTGAAACTAGAATAATTGCCTAATATGGTAGTTTCCTGCTACTTCTCCTCTATGCATCGTTTATCTTCAATGGTGTGACTTCGACGAATCAGTTTTTTGTGGACGATATTTCGCCATGTTGTATCTTCGGTAGCTTTGATGGCGTCGCAGACTGTGGTCTCCAGTGTAGCTCGGATTTGGTCTGAACTTGTATCGCCTTTGGGTCTTTTCTCATCTACTTCTGGCAATGTAGCCAAAGAAATCAAAGAATCTTCTTTGGCATGTGGTGGAGTTACATATTTATTATAATATCAGGGAAGTCATTAAATAACTTCTTCCGCTTTGGGTGGGGCGAGATCCCGAGTGTCCGACTTTTATGGACTAGTACCCACCTATATTCCTTCAGTTAGGTATCCATTGCGTTCTAGGGCCTTCGAACAATCCCGCAGCCTTGGACGGGGCATTGGCTGCAGTAGTCTTGGCCTGTACATCTTTGTCTATTACTGTTTGACATACTTATCTGTGGTATATTCTCAGGAAATCTCACATTAGCACGTCTCAAACTTCAAAACTTCAATCATGAGAGATTTGCTCAAGTCCTGTGTTAACAGTACCTTCAGCTAACCAGGACTGCCAGATAATGAAGCTACCCACAGTTACACAAGTTTATTGTCGTCATAAAAAGCACATGGCCCATCGCGGTAGACGCCAATTAATTAATGAGCCAACTTGAAAATATACTACCCTATTGGGACTCAAAAGGTGTTACGCATAACGGCTCTTACCCACTTCATACTTAAGGCTTCTGAACGTAAAATGAAATTTTATTGTTTTTTGTGTTATGTTGTCACACATTTCATTTGTTGTTAGAGTAATTTAGAGCGGATGTTTTAATGCTTTTGTTTGAATGTTTTATAGGTTATAATAATTTCATTATTTTAAATTGAAAGTCACAAGTTAGTAGGTACAAGAAAGAAAGTTGACTAGTGAGGTTCGAACTGACGGTAGGTTAAACGACCGTTTGTCAGTTATTTTATGATTTCTTTACAGCATTATTCGATCCTGATAAGACTGAACTAAACTGAACAATTAAGCACTAGTAATATATAGGTTGTTGGCGGCAAATATAATTATCAAGTCAACCTTCTCGCCAAGCTTCGCCGAGGTAGTCAAAACTACAATAGAATTTTCAACTCCATTTTACCGAGATAGTGCATGTTTCAAAAAATATGGATTGTCCAGGTGAGTAGATACTGAAGACACAATATTACACCGATTTTACGTGACAATAGGAGTCAATTTGCGAATAATTAAAACGTTCACTGAACTTTACTCAAAAAAAATCCGCCAAAAACTCGTGATTATTTTTATCTCTAAAAAATTTTGGAACTTATTATTAAATAAGTAGTTCGTAATTCAAAATTTTCTATGGAGAATTTGAATTTAGAATCTACTAATCAGTAATAATCGCGAGTTTTATGAAGTGCTTATTAAACTATCCAATTTTTAGGTAAGTAATCAATTTAGGAAATCTGAAAACGTAATCGTACTTAGAACAGATTGGATGCGATTTATGGTACTAGCTAACAACTTCGCTACCTGTTTCTAAATTGGCTTCCTAAAAATCGGATAGTGTAATATAATTATTAGCCTTTTAATAGGACTGCTGCTACTACTCTAAGAGAATTTGAATTAAGAATCTAAAAAAAAAACAAATCTTTCTACCTTTTGTGTTACTAGCGCAAATAAAGACTCACTATAAACTTTCAAAGCACCACAACACTTCCAAAAGCGACTTAACAGCCTCATTTATTACTGCGATTTAGCGTCTTTGTGTGCGGAATCACGGAATGTGTCCGTTATCTTTGCTCGTATCGGAGTCCTCCCTCCGAAGACGGTCATTGGTCAGATAGTAGCACATTTACGCCCCGTACTAAAGGACATTATTCGGATACCCGTGTCATTTAGCTAAGAAAAACTTTGAGACACTTTAGTAGGTAGGCATACGGTGTAGCTTAAAGCTCGGCAAATCTAAGAAGTACCGTTTGACAGTTCTACATGTAGTACATTTTAATTTGTTGAATAAAAATTGTATTTGTTGTGATAAAATAAAAATAGCTTCATAATTCAATGGTTTTATGGAAAAGAAGAAAAGAAGAAATAGCTATATTTATAGAAAAGTGTGAAACGTCAAAAGGTACTTCTTAGATTGGTTGTGATATAATTTATTAGCAGGCATTTGGAGAGTAAAAGTGCTTATAAATATAAATAAATTTCCCAATTTAAACACTAAAGACAAGTAAATTAATCGTAAATATTATTTATTTATAGAGACAATCAGCTGGCACTTCTAATCATGCAAGGTGTAAAGGACACCAGTTTATGGGTAATTTCATTAGACGACAAGCTAATAAATTACTATCACACTGAATTTAATGATCGTTTAGCACCTTCTATACAACATAATCATTATTTTATACAGCTGTTTCTTGAAATTTAGTTTATTTTAGAGTAATAAAGATTCTAATCGTGCGTCTATTAATTAGCAAATTAAAATGAAGATAGATGTAGCCATCGCTTATGTCCATTAAAGAAAAACACAAGAAGATCGTTAGCTATTATACTAGGAAATCTAGTCAATACTCTCATCTTCCTGTCTTTGTTGTGGATATGTTACCTGTGGTCGGTGCATTATGTTTTTTTTCTTCTATTTTGGCCTGTCAACCGTCACACTATTACTGTCTCTCTTTTTTTTTTGATCGCTCCCTATAAAATCTATACTTATTTGCTTTGGCCCCCCTCTCTCTCTCCAGCCATCCATATGTATACTCCAACTCTTTTAGTAACATATGTTTCATTCCTCTAGTTCACTTGACAACATTTCAATCACTAGTGGCACTTTCAAGCTTCATCTATTAAACTCATTTCTAGTCAACTACAAAACTAGTCGATTTATCTTATAGAACAACATAAGTTCTATTTTTCTACTACCTTTACATTCTAATCAGTCAGTTTAATCCATACCAATAATAATAATTATTGGGTAGGTATGGATTTAGGAGTTTCGATTGTCAAGTTAGGGTGATGTTGTTGTTTGGAGTTGTCGAGGACCTACAACATTTGTTAATGGAATGTGTCCAATATGAGTCCAGTAGAAATAGTTTATAAGGTCTCTGGATGTGAATAGAACTGATGTTGGCATGTTCCATAACATTTTATCCCTACCAAATAGTGACAATGCGAAAGATTTGTTCGAATTCATGGCCCATGTTTTGTGATGTGTGAATAATTTTTTAGGATACGATGGGACTGACATACGCTATGCGTAAAAGCCCCTATTATTAAATAAAGGGAAAAAAAAACTATAAGTTAACATACCAAAAACTACTGTCAAATGACTTGGGTCCAACATTAGGGCAAAATCAAATCTGATGTAGTCAACACTGGTTCAATAATCAAGGTTGATTAAGAAATCTTGACCATTGTTTACTAATAGAAGAACCTAAAAAGTATAGAATGTAAGTATTTTTTAAATGATTAAATATTATACAAAATTCTCAAGCCGTTTGACTTTTTAGATATACTATACAAGTAGACCATCCGCTAAATAGCTCATTTATTAAATCAGAATCAATCAATTACAAAATCATCAAATATAAATATCAAAATAATCAATTAATTTAATCATGTCGTTTCGAATTTACATGCCTTAGAATTGGCGAACTACCTATTTCATTTATTAGAAAATATAGAACTCTTCTATAGATCTTTAAGTCATTGATGACTGTGAGAACCCCTTTATTAGGGATATACTAAAATTGCCTGCTAGGGCTGCGGGATTGTTCGAAAGAGTTATAGTAACCTTGGAACGCAAAGGGCAATTGAAGGAACACGGGTGGGTTGTAATTAATAAAAGTCTGTCATTCCCTCACGCTCCAGTTAGAGTGAGAGGAGTCATGTTATGATTTCCCACCCAAAGAATTGTAGTATTATTTTATGATATAGATTAGTGCTTGAATGCGATCCCACCTGATGGTAAGTAGGGATGCAATTATTGGTAGTGAGGCGCACTAGTTCATTTTGAGTCTATTCACTCTATCCTTGAAGACACCTATATTATGATCGGATGGGAAGACCGCAGCATGCATCATAATTAACATAGATACCACCAAAGTATTAGATCAAGCGAATAAAAATTGTAAGGCTTTTATCTACCAGAAAAACCCTCTCTCATCTCTCTTTTCTACAAAAAAAACCGTTTTCAACTTTTCACCCAATTCTAATGAATGCAGTAAAACAAGTAGATACACGACGTTACCTTACAGCGCGCTTAATCGTGTGGTAATGTGAGCCCCGACAAGTGCGACGTTGTTTTAATTCTGTTTTCTTCCCTTTGCACCTTTGTGGCGACGAGAGGTGTCCCCATGCACCCTCGACGTCGGCAGACTGAGGTGCTGTGGAGCGAATGAACTGGAGGTGGCTTCACTGACTACTGGACCATGGATATTAAAGATTTTCTTTACGAGAAGGAATTTCTCTGAAGAGATTCTGGTACAGTAGTATAATTTGTTTAAAGACATTAAACATAAATTCTTCTTGATAGATAATTCTTGTAGAAGGCTTCGTATATCGACGTTTACGCGTCACGACGCAGTAGAACACAAAGCTGATGTTACGTATATAATATTATTAGTTTATTGTTTTGTAATATAATAGTTTAACCTTCCTCATGAGTCATTTGTGATCATTTGTGATCATCATTGTTGAAAACTTCATGATAATCCGTTCACTAATTTTTCAGTTTATAGCGCACAGACAGATGCGGTGAGTATTTTGTTTTATACCTAATAGGTATGTAAGGATTTTGTTCGTTCAGTCTTACCGTCCATTGCAGAAGTTAAAAGCCTAACTTTTCCTACTGTTAACACAAAACGATCATAAGCTCATAAAGTCCCGTGGAGACGAGATCATTTTACAAAGACCGGTTTGTTTTACAAAATTACGAGTATGATATCACTTTTATAGGCAACATTTTTCCGGCGAGCGGCAGTCGGCGTCGGAGTCGCTCCACAACGTTGTCGTCTCATTTAATCGCCGCATTACATGCAAAGTGCATCTCTTACATGTAAAACAGTCCCGGCGGGTATTTAAATTTTCGCCTTTCCCCGTAATTCGTTGAGTGCAGACAAAGGCTTTCAGAGGAAACATTGTTAATGTGTTACCCAATGCATTTTACCTGACACGCGTGGTTATACATCTGCGAGGGTGTACCGTCGTGTTTTTGAAGAAGTGGCGTG
This sequence comes from Mythimna ferrago, assembly GCA_910589285.2. NCBI lineage: Eukaryota > Metazoa > Arthropoda > Insecta > Lepidoptera > Noctuidae > Mythimna > Mythimna ferrago. The sequence goes on along the minus strand of OU342683.1, from coordinate 9,638,004 downwards.
GAAATTGATAAATTAAATAAAGTTACTCATGCGGGGAAAATTAGCATTGTTTTGCCACTCCACCGTTTGTTTGTTCGAGCGACGGTAAAGCTAAATCACAACGAGGTAATCCCCAAGTGTCAGTTGAGTCACAAAGCTATCGAAGTGCTGTTAAAGTGAACGTACGAGCAGTTTAACCGCAATTAAGCTTTTACGAAGAAGAAAAACGGTGAAAACAGTGCGAAATAGACATTCGAAAATAGCGGCGAAGAGTCAACAAACGAATTTCCGACGTGTCAAAGTAAATCTCTAGCCGACAATACGAATGGCAATAAAATCCGCCGTCGGGGGTTCAACTGGCGATTGGTAAGCTGCCCGCCCCTACCACGGACTGATGTCGATAAAGTGTTAATAGACTCAGATTTTTTTGCGTGGAGATAAAAGACACTGAATAGGTATTTTTGGTTTGTGATTTTTGTAGCCATAATTTTTTTCAACAGCACTTTATAGTTATTTCGATGTTGTTTTAACGTATTCAGCATTCGATAGCGTAGAATTTCTGAAAGGTATATATTGTTCCTAGAACGCAAAAGTCAACTGAAGAACACAAGCGTGGTTTTAGTAACTTAGTTAGTAAAAGTCTTCCCACTCTAGCCTAGAGCGGAAGAAGTCATTGGATGATTTCCCGTCAAAAAAAACTCTTTCAGTCTTTGAAAATCTGTAAATAAATATCATTTGCATAATGCTCTTCTTTTCTTATTTCTTTAACTACACACATATACACTATTGTCTACATTTCTTCTGATCTTTCCTTTCGCAGATCTGCTGGAAGAAATTTCTTTTTGAAATAAACAGTACCTTTGTACAAATTTTTACAATGTTTTATCTTCTTCTATGTAATATAGCGTGTACATTAATTATAAAATAAATAAATACATATTGAGCTTTTGTATATGCTTACGTGAATGTTACGAGGTCTATGCTGTAAAAATAAAGTGCGATCATTTTCAATAGATACCTTCTTACAATTACTCGTAGGTACTTACAATATTAATTTGCATTAAAAACAGGACAGGACTTATCAGTAATCCCAAATATCCTTTCTCTTACAGTATCCTACAAGAGTAGGGGTTCCTAAGCTGTGTTAAAAAGGTCTACTTTTCGCAGTTTTCCAGAGGATCGAGTAAAACGGTGTAATTTGTGAGATAAGCGGCGGTTGAGCTGGACGCTGGGCGCCGATAGAGATCAGCCAATAAGAGGGCGGCACGGTGTGGTCAACGTTTAGCTTTAAAGATAAGGATTATGGATTGAATACATTAGTGGTATCTGTGATTTTTTTGCTGACCGCAGTTCTTTTGTTGAGTCTTTAGATCTGCTGCGTGTGATCTTGCGCAGACTTTCGTTGCTTGCTTTGTGATGAGATGGAAATTGTTCCTTGTTTAGACTAATCGAATGATTTATAGGTATTTTTATTAACTATTTAATCATTTGACATAAGTTAAATATTTGGTTTTTAAGATTACTTACAATTAATTCTAAATTTTGCATGCCTCACTGAAGAGTATATTGGGTCCTTCTAATTTAAACTTTTAACACCATATTTCTGTACCTGCATACACATTTATAGCAAATAAATTATTTCATGTCATTTCAATGATTTGCTTTGCAATGTTTCTCAAGACCGCGGGGATTTTCTGAAAAGGAAACCTTTATTCCTGAAACGCATAGGGCAACTGAAAGACACAGGTGTGGTCTCAGTCGGTAAAAGTCTGACATGCCTTTGTGCTCCACCTAGGTGGGAGAATCACTGGATGACTTCCCACCACAAAAAAAACTACTGTTTCTCAAGATGAAAGTCGGTGACAACTGCGTATTGCCACTGATGACATGCTGCTCTAAACACTGTCGCTCACAATATGGGCCTCTTGAGAAGGCTTAAAATCACCCAAATGGCAATGGAACCCCTTCCAGGACTGTGCTAGGAGTTTCTTTGCTTGAATGCATCAGAAATGAAGATATCCGCAGGAGAACCAGGTTACTGACATAGTCCAAAGAATCGACGTTTGTCAGCTTAAACTAAAGGCAACGTAGACTTGTATCAAAACCTGATGAGTTTCTCTTCCTGTTCAGCCAAATTACTTCCTCCTAAGTGCTGCAATGACGGCGTTAGAGCGTAATGTTTGCTATAATTTACAGGCAAAGGTGTGTCGCAGTCAGTATATGAGAGACTCCGGGGCGGACGCCTCGCGGCCATTAATTGAACTCCGTCGCCGCTACTTAATTTTCAATAGCCCTCCGCCGCCGTACCTCCACCAGGTGGACCGTGCCGCTTTGTGCGCCACTGTTTGCTGAAGTCTTCGTATTTATTTTAGATTCCATTGTACCACGCTCCGACGCTTTGTCGGGAAATAGCCCTCTCGTGCACCACAGCTTTGTTAATTTTATTAATAGGTACGTGAAACATTTGTAAAACGCGACCGCACTCGCGATTTAATGAGTTTTATTGTTATAGAGAGAGTAATGTGCTGAAATGGAACGCTCGGCTTAGATGTTGTCTAAATTCATACCAAGTGGGGGAGCGGGATTTTAATGTTTTCATTCAACCAGCTTATTTTACAATATGAGAAGTAGAACCCAGACAGCAAACACCTGCTACATTGAATTTATCATATAAGATTGTTCAACAATTTATTTCGTTCAAGTCTGCAGGTAGCCCTCATACGTGGAAAAACACAAGGATGCAAATAATCCGTTTCATCCCAAAATCTAGTGGAGTTCAAAAGACAAACATGTTGGAGATATTTACGTTGATCCCGTAGAGCCGGACCACGGCTAAATAACTGGGCATTCCGGTAACAAAAGAATTTAATAACACCGTGAGGCTAGGGCGGTGTAGGGCGGGCGGCGGGGCGGGGGCGGCCCGCCCTCGGCCGGTAAGCTTATTATCGCGCTGGGCCGGGCGCCACCGCCAAGAACATATTTGCTTTGTTGAATGTCAACGACGACGGCCCGCCGCCGCACCGCCGCACGGCGCCTCCGCCAGTTGCGCGCTCGCTTAAACATTTAAGAGCACCCAATATTTAGCGACGGCGCAAATTAAAATAGGCTTTATACCAAATCTAATTTGCCAAGTAGGGAACTCGCCTCGCTTGACGACTACCTGAACTGAGGTAGATGTTTGTATTAGTAATTGAATTAATTCTCCTGTAGAATTACCTACTGAATATAATTGATATTAGGCGCGTATTTTGTCCGCTTTTCTCATCAACAGTGTAAATATAATTACGAGAAATCAAAAGCTTTTAAGAACCATTACGCAATTTGGAACAATTTTGTTAACTCGCTTAATTGATTTATTGTCTAATGAGACGCTGAATTTGTAAAGTTAATGGCCGTTTAGAGTATAAAATAAAATAAGGTTTAAATTTTTCTTTTATCGATTTTATCTATTAATCACATTTATTATAAAGGTGAAAATTTGAGTGTGTGAGTGTACTTGTTACTTCTTTACGCTCAAACGGCTGAACGGATTTGTTTGAAATTTGTCATACGGGTAGACCATTACGAGAATATATGATGCATAGCATACTTTTTATCCCGGGAATATTTTCTCTTGGGACAATTATTATCTGCTTTTACGCGGCCGAATCCACTGGGGCCGATGACTATAACTAGTAAGTTGTTATAATCAAGTATTTGTACGAAACTTAATTCATTATTATTTGATTCACGTCTGTTCTGTGAAAAATACATGATCATTTTATCTTCTATTCTTCTTTTTATCTTCTTATTTTATTTATTTTTTGATTTTTGTTAAAAAAAGTCGAATATTGTAATGTGTAATGTAATTTAATTTCAAAACCACAATAATAATCAGAACCTCCACCATATTTAACTTAAACTTCAATGAATAAATAATTAATTAACCACACATACACAGAGTCAAACAACCCCGATTAGCCATATACACTGAAAAGTTTCAAAATCAACATAGAGGACCATGGCGGTGTTTGTTTCAACTAGTATTAAATGAAAGTGTATTAAAGATTCAGCGAGGGTTCGTTAAGTTACACCTAACCGCAGGTGGAGGCCGCCAAGCCTTTGCCGGCGCTACTGAATAAGTCAGCAGAACATAGACGTAGTTGAGCTAGAAAGGTTGCTAACTATTTGGCATATGATTGTCGGTTGATTGAGATTATATATTTTTTTAAATGATATAAACCAGTGCTTGACTGCGATGCCTGATGGTAAGCAGTAATGCAATCGTTGATCGTGACGCGCACTAGTTTATTAAGAGCCTATTCACTTTAGCCTTGAAGACACCCAAATAATAATTGGATGGGAAGATCGCAGCAGGCAAATTGTTCCAGTCCTGTTGTGTGTTGTGTTTTGGTTTGATTTGACAGTGTATGAATTGACTCCAGTGTCCGTCTGTCTGTCCGCTATAACCACAAATACTAAAAACAGGATCGATCATTGTGGCGGCACTTGGGGGAGGTCTATGTCCCACAGTGGACGTCTATCGGCTGAAATGATGATGATGATGACTAAAAAAGAATAAAACAAATTGTGTAAAACAAAGTTGTATTGATAAGCGAGTTCAACCCGCACTTGACCGTTTTCTTTAGGGGTGGAGAATAATAAGAGCGAAAGAGAGTGCCAGATATTAACTAATTAAAACCCACCCACTTACACTAAAATTGTAAGAACAGTTAATGAATGGCATTATTTGTTAGATTCCATAAGGTAAGTGGAATTTGTGAAGAAATGGTCAAACTTACCTGCCCCCCTAGCCAAGTTATAACCAGTTTGTGTCGAATTCCGTTCTCTAATCGGTAACGCCTCGGTGACAGCAATTGTAGAAAACGATAAGTTGGTAGCCATGTTGACGCGCCTGAGTCGGCCGCTCGTTCTACAATGTAGCGTTTGTATAACAAAGGATGTAGCGTTAAACATTGTAGAAACGATTTTGAACGATGTGAACTTGGCTACGAATTGTCTATTCGTTTGTTCTTACCACGCGACTTTACGTTGAGATGACGTCATTCCCATACGTTTCATCACTTTTCGACAGCGTTAACGATTGCAGAATAACAACTTGGCTAAGCGTGCAGGTCGATATAAAAACTGATCTCTATGATTAAGCAACATGCTAGTCTTTTCTGTTGACAAATCTTCAATCAAATCATTTTACCCTATCTTCACAAGCGATTGTCAAATAATGACGAAGTAAACACGATGACAAATGAGCAGTATTTGCAAAATCTTTGCCTCGTTATAAAATAATTAAATAATAAACCACAAACAAAACACTAAAAAACATTATGTACAAGCAAACATATTTATTTATTTATGTACACACAAACATTTAAAATCGAAAAGAACAAATAAGGATAAAAGAGTACAAAGGACCTGCTTATTTCTAACGAAATTTCTTCCAGCAGACCTGCGACAGGACAGTTTGATAAGATATGTAGACACAGTGTGTATAAATTAAAAAAACAAACAAAATAAGTAATTAAATAGACTATATTATTTAAATTAAATCTCAACATATAAACAACATAAAGACATAAAATATGAGAAACAACAGCTAGTGTCAGAAGTATTAGTAAAATCAACAAATAAAGTCTCCCGTTCTGAGTGGAGCTAGTGTCAACCTATAGGTCTCTTCTCTCTAAAACTTCTCTCTGCTGACTAAAACCCGCCCGTGTTCCTTTAGGCACCTTTTGCGTTCTAGGACCACCATGACTCCCAGGCAATCCTTTAGTCCTGGAAAGCAAAGCATGACTGTAGAAACACGGGAGGACAGTACTGTAAAGCTAGAACTATAACAACATATACAACACACACGTGGACCACGCCTTTTTTGTATATACAACGAAGTCGCGAGTTGTCAAGTGGCGTTGATCAAGTGTAGCTCTACAAGTCTAGTTTCCATATAAAATGTATGGAGGCCGACGCGCCCAGATCGGCGTACGTGGCATACGCGTGCACAGTGTAGTTCTACCTTAACTAGCTATTTATAACAGCATCTATTAAAAAAAATATATAACTACTTACCCGGCTTATAAAAATATACATATAAAAATATACATATAAAAATTTACGCGTGATGTGTTTCATACATCTACTACCACTCATCACTACCACTCGCTTTTGCCTCTTGTGGTTGCTGAAATCTTTAGCACCAAGAAATCGGCTACCGAGTCTGCAACCATATTAGGTACCTACACGATAAATACTAGGTATTGTATGTATACCACTAACTAGCAAGCATAATCCAAAACTAGACCTTGATTTGATCATTTCTGCGCCCCTCCAGGGTTTGCACCCTGTGCATGAGCTACGCTACATAGCTCTGCCCTAGTTAGAGTACCATACACACAAAGGGTATGACGCCAATAGCACAGGTAACTGCAGTCGACCAATTGAAAATACATGACGGCTGCCGCTGATCTTTAAAGTTGGAATGTCGAACCTAGGGGTCTTTAAGTCAAGAGTATAATGTCTTATTTATTATAAATAATTCGTTACTCTACATAAACAAACTTAAACTATTTATACTAAAACCTAAATAAATACCTAACGTATATAAATAAAATACAAAAACACAAAGTGCACTCAGGCGTCGAAGTACTCCTCCACATCGCTGTCATCCGGGAATGTGCCCAGAAGACTGGCAGCATTACCACGTTGAATGGCAATGCTAATTCTTTGAGCGAAGAACGAGCCAGCCCTCTGGTCACGCAAGGTGTGGATCAGTCGGCGAGAAATTTCCTTAAAAAGGAGACGCGCATTCGGACCCCATGACCCAAGCGTTTCGACCCCAAACGGCTCAAAACTGTAATTACCAATAAGGTTACAGTATTTGCGCCGTTTAAGGGTCTCAGCAGCCGCAGCGGCAGCGCCAGCACAGCCCGCCGTACATGGAATGTGGGATGGCGCAAGGGTGTCGACACAGGTTGCGTCCCACACCAGAGGCCTACCCACCTTCCACGGTACCAACGTCATACCATCTGGTCTCTTTCCATCGTCACGTACCAAGCCATTTGGTTCTAATACAGCGGGTACGCCGGCGGTGACAAGAGCTCGACGAATAATATCGTTGATGCTAGCGTGTCGAGCTATGCGGCCCGCGCTCCTGCAGCAGGACAGGCCATGGTGTCCGAGACTGTCGACAGCTTCGCCGCAGTGGCACCGATCTGGAGCAACACAAGGTGCACCTAAGCGTAGACAGGTTAAGAGTGAATAGGTTACTTCAAGCAAGCGTGCTCCATCGTCGGCCACATCATCGCTTACTATCAGGTGAGATAGTGGTCAAAGTGGCTGCAGCTAGCTCTACTGCTCTAATGCCGTTCATGTGTATCAGCTTTTACGGTACTGCAAGCAGGTTTTAGTCAGTATAAGTCTGACACTCATCATCATCATCATCACCCTTTAATGTTCCCACTGACGGGATTCAGGCCTCCTCTCTAGGAGGGGGAATGGGCCGTAATCCACCACGCGGGCCCAGTGCGGGTTGGTGAAAGTCACATGTCTTCGAATTTTTGGTTCTTGGACATGCCGGTTTCCTCACGATGTTTTCCTTCACAGAAATTACTCAAAGTAATGCGCCTGGCTGGGTTCAAACTCGTGACCTACAACTCGTAAGTCGGGGCCGTTACCATTCGACCACCACTGCTCTCAACAGTGTGCCACTATTCCACCTATACCGGGCGAAGATTTTCTTACCTTATCCAGAACGTCTTGGTCGTGACATGTTCAGATGCGCTCCTTGTAGGCACGCCGCTGCATGTCTCATGCTAAAGGTGCGCGCTGTTTTGATGGATAACAATTTTATTCGGAAACATTTTAGTGTCAGCCCGTCGTAAAGCTCAAACATAACATCAGTTTGTGGGTACAGACTATCATAGAATTTATGTTTCGCTATCAAACTTAAGGTTAGGTCTTCAACTTGATGCTTGAAGTTTATTTGTTCGTCTTTATGTAATAAACTGAATGTTCGAATGTTCTCTCTGGGGTCAATCATGATAAAATTTAATAGCTATAGGTACACACTGACTTTGATATTTTACTGGAGTATTTTCTGGAGGTTTAAGAATAAATTACTATTGCAATATAAACCTAAAAAGCTATAAACGATCTATATATAATCTTTCTGACCAGATTTCGATCGCGGCGGCCAATCTCAACAGATATTAGCCAAATGCGCAGAAGACATTATACTGCACATTATGTGTGTGCGCAAACACAGATATGCACGGTTTATTCCTTTTTCTTAGGCTGAGTTGCACCATTTAAGTATAACGATAACAAAGCCGTTAACAGTAGTCAAATCGTCGAATTGACCAATAGGCGGCCGTTTTACGGCTGGTTATGGTTTGGTTATCGTTATAGTTAAATGGTGCAACTCACCATTATAGTGGTTGAAACTTGGTATCTACACGTGTAAACCTGTGTCCTATAATAAGACATTGCGTAGTTTTTACTAGTGATATTTTATTAGTATATGGCGGGCAAAGACGCTGGCAAGAGCTAGTAGAACATGATGTCGAGGGTATAATTCATCATTATCATCATCGTCATTTCAGCCGAAAGACGTCCACTGTTGGACATAGGCCTCCCCCAAGTGTCGCCATAAAGATCGGTCTGTGCGTCTCGCATCAATCGGAATCCCGCGACCCTGACCAGGTCATCAGTCCACTTTGTGGGAGGCCTTTCAAGCTGCGTCTTCCGGTACACGGTCGCCACTCCAGAACCTTTCGTTCCCATTGACCATCTGTTCTCCATGCAACTTTTTTACTCGTGATATTTTATTAGTATATGGCGGGCAAAGCCGCTGGCAGTAGCTAGTAGAACATGATGTCGAGACTATAATTACTATAAATATATTCAAAAACATTTCTCTAATTTTGAACGAAATAAAGCAAAGTTCTCGTCACCGCTTGAGGTAAACTAGCCATGTTCTCAATTCTCATGGTACATTGCGATGTCGGACTAATCGGGTTATCTGACCGCAGACCGCGGTTGCTCAAAGGACCTTGCAAAAAGCCATCCCTTTGAGTCCATCTTCAAATATTTGCGCCGAACGCCACGACCGCGCATTATTTTCAGTATAAACATTCATAATCCCACGAAACTTCGGGTCAAAGCTTATTTTATTTTCTGTGGGACACGGGACGTATTTGCATTCTGTCAATCGTACTTTTTGGTTGATGTTTATACATTTTAATTTAGGAACCTGCGGTGCCAGTTGGTCGGTCAAACAACGCTTGCACCACAGCAAGCGTTGTTTGCTGCGAAGCTGAACTTTACTGTTTGATATTTGTAATTGGCATGAAACCTGGCGAAATGGGTCCTGGATATGTGAGAAACATCACGCGCATCAAACAGTCACGCGCTCTCGCTCCACCCAAGGGCAGGAGATGTCATTAGATGATTTCCCACCTATAAAAAAGTGCAGTATAGTCTGTCTAATAAGTCAACCGACTTGGGAATTTTGTATAATATTTAATCATTTAAAAAATACTTATATTCGATACTTTTCATAAGGTTCTTCTGTTAGTAAACAATGATCTCTATCTCTTAATCAACCTTGATTATTGAACCCGTATTGGGTACATCAGATTTCATTAAATCCTAATAATTACCCAAGTCGTTTAACTTATTAGACAGACTCTACTGCACTTTTTTATAGGTGGGAAATCATCTAATGACATCTCCTGCCCTTGGGTGGAGCGAGAGCGCGTGACTAAAACCCACTCCTGTTCCTTCTTTGCCTTCGTTCCAGGGCCCCAGAGTTCACTTTCTCACAACACATGGCCCTAGTAGGCTTCCACCCGGTTAACATCTGCTCTGAGATTTACAATGAGGTCCCGACACTTTTGCAATTCATTAAACCCCAGCGAACGCCGGCGTTCGCGCATCTATTGTCTTACTATTGTGTCTCAAATTGACAATATCGGAAAGGTTAAAATACTCTATCTGTTACTACTGAGAATAATAAGCCTCAATTGTTTTTTTAAGGTGGGAAATCATCCAATGACTTCTTCCTCTCTAGGGCGAAGCAGGAAGGCATGTCAGACTTTTAGTAACTAAAACCGTCCCTATATTCCTTCTTTGGCTTGCGTTCCAAGACCCCGGATATCCCTTTCCCTTTCGGAAGTTAACCTATTGCCCCAATAGGTTTCAGCCATGCTGGACCGCTACGGTTTTACTGACATCTCTTTGAGGCGCGCGGGCGAGTAATGCCCGATCCGGACGGCTACCGAAACGCCGGACAGCGAGCTACCCATTGTACGTCGTCCACAAGCCCTCGCCTGCGGTGGCTGGAAATAGGGGTTTGGGTACCGTCGGCTGGGGCGTGAGGACGTCTGTTTCTTCACGCGTGCGGTCGTCTCCTTCGCTAGTATTACTGCTTTCTGGATGAAGACGTCTGCCTGCTTTTCCTCCTCGCTCTGGACTATAGCCTATAGCAAGTGTTGGCACGACACGAGGGGTTGCCGCCGATTGCCCTCACGAGGTCACGGCGCTGCTCCACTCCATCATATCCTCCGAGCGGTCCACATAATGGTGGCATCATGACCAGGCGTTTCTCCCAATCACGGCAGGAATCTCCCGAACTTACCATGTCCGGTAAGGACCTGCATCATGCGAAAGGTGAGGAAGCCGTTACCTCTTCTCAAATAGAGGACTTACCACCACGATTATGGCGTGCCCAAAACCTCAATAGGTGAGATATAGGTAGGGTTAAGAATTTTTCCTAAGTTTACCTCGAGATATTATACAGTTTGAAACTTTTGAGCACAATAGCCTCAGTAAGTGAGACAATTAATATTGAATATTGTTCCAGACAGGTTGTGGTGCACATTGCTTGCGAATATTCGGATTTCTTCGCGGGGTTCTCTATTTCTTTCTTTAACCTGGCTATTTGGAAAACTTTGTACCATAATGAAAAACCTCTTGTATCAAAATATCCCAGGAACATTTCGCTCCTATCCAGGTTTTACTTTATATTAGAATGCCTCTGCCTATGTTAATTATAGTTGTTAAATAAGTACTTATGCTTGTTAAGAAAACCTTTCAGCAGTTAACTACATGGAATTATAGAATTGATCAAAAACCACGCTTAAACGTTTAAAACAAAGATTAGCAAAGTTTAACCAGATTACTTTTTAAACAATGAACAATATCTTAATCTAAACATACGTTAAGTAAGAAAATTTAATTAAACGTGCATTGCGTCAACAGCAGAAGCCGATGTTCTAACTAATCGAAACACCACTGATTAAACTTATACGTTTGCAGTCGCGAGCAGATGTTTGCGCGCCGGGATTTAATATTGATAGCGCGGATGTCGGTCCCGCAGCGTGCAGCGTGCAGCGCAAAGCGACTGTGTCAACGTGTTTACGATACCTGACGTCTTGCAACTGGTGGCTGCTCGCAAACATATTTACTAACGTTCGCACACCATGCACCCGGTACCCTAGAGAAATAATACCACAAATTATACATAGACCGAGCGATGTTAAAATCCACCACCTACCCTTCACTCAAACGTACGTCTCAACATGCCAACTTTCATAAATATCAAAGCAGGCTTCCCGAAAACAATTTCTTCGGAATCCGACGGAGTTCACACGTCGCTCCGCTGCCGGTGGCTAACACAATTTTATTCGAGCATAAAAAACGAGCTCATCATGCAAACGCCAAAGTCGTGGGACGTGGCTCGCTCCCGCGGTAAAACAATTTATCTGCATCGACGGAATTACGACGGTGCGCCGTGAATAAAATATGTCGCCGGCTGTCAGTCGAACGAAGACGTTGTCTGATGGTCGACAGGGGTGCCCGGCTGAGGCGCGACCTGCCAACTGCCAGTCTGCTTCTACAATACGCTTGCCATGTGCGATATACTGATAAATATTTCTTAACCTGTATCCGACAATGCTTTACCAAATGCGGCGCAGAATGCATGATATTTTGTTCCTTTTAAATATTTAAACTGTATATGGTTGTTTACAATTGTATGACATATTGAGTCGTCTGTTTATCATCGGCAATTGTTAGTGTAACCGACGGTTAACATTATTTGCAAGCCCATCTACAAAGTTTCGGAAGACTTTTAGTCTGTGATTTTTTTAACATTTACTTTTATGATAATCTTTTGTATGGGTAACAAGTCGTTGCGATTTTTCATAGCCTTGAAAGTTATCTATATTTTCAAATTTTCATGTAGTCCGTACAATTTTCCGACGATTTTAGTTGACGTCGAGGCAGGAACTCGTATTTAATACGATTACACAGCATTATACTGACACAGGATTCTGTATAGTTTAGTGAATCTAAAAAAGTAATTAGTGAACACACTTTTAGAATTTTTAACATGCATTTTTCAAGAAATCATTTTTTTTCGCGGTAGCCCTGTTCGCAAATTTGACGGGTGAAGAGCGACGTGCGACGGGCTCAAGGAATTAGGTCCCGCGTACGGCAACGGCAAGGACGTCTTATTCACGTAACTTGCTCCGATGACGAGTGGGCCCAGTGACGTGACGTCCCGCAGGTAACACGCTGCCAGCCCGACGGGATACGATCACATTATTAGCTCATGAGGGTTACAGGTACGTGAATACTTATTTGCAAGAAGGAAGATGATGTAATTTTTGCTTTGAGTGGAGTATTTTTTTGTTTAACCTTTCAGATATCGTCACTTTGAGACACAATAGTAAGACAATAGTAAGACAATAGATTTATTTTATTTTTTTATGGTGGGAAATCTCATCCAATGACAATCCCTGCTCTTGGGCGGAGCGGGAGATAGTGTCAGACTCTTACTGACTAAACGACCCACCCTGTTCCTTCTAGCGTTCATACCGGGGCTCGAGCTCTCTTTCGGATAACCCTGGCCCCAGTAGGCAAGACAATAGATGCGTGAACCGTCGTTCGCTTGGGGTTTAATGAATTTTGATTTCTTTAAAATGTAGAGAGGTTAAAAAGTGATTAAAAATACATAATTTAAAAAATATATTAAATTAAGAGTACATGTATCAAGCAACTAAAAGGAATAGTTGCTTGATACATGTACTTTTAATTTCTTTCAATTTATTTTTTCAATTCATAGGCTTGTGCTCGAGTACTGTCTCACTGATGGAAAGCGACGATCTGAAGAAAAATAGAATAGAAAGAATACAAGTTCACTCTTGATTGTAAGATCCTCAGGTTGTAACTATCAGGAAACACAGACGCCGCGCCGTCTTTGAGTCCCACTCCTTAACTGTACGCATGATGGATGTGTTCAGAATTGTGACAAACTGACAGTGAACGAATGAATGCTATTAATACTTTAGTACTTTTTATTTTAAGAGCAGTGGTGGTCGAGTGGTAATGGCTCCGACTTACGAGTTGTAGGTCGCGGGTTCAAACCCTGGCAGGCGCATTACTTTGTGTAATTTATTTCATTACCCACTGCTATCAAAACGGTGAAGGAAAACATCGTGAGGAAACCGGCATGTCCTAGAACCAAAAATTCCAAGACATGTGACATCCACCAACTCGCAATGGACCCACTTGGTGGATTACGGCCTATTCCCTCTCCTACAGAGGAGGCCTGAGTCCCAACAGTGGGAACATTAAAAAAAAAGCTGATGATGACTTTTTGTAGTGCTAGTAGTAGATACTTTAGTATCTATTAACACCAATCTGATCAGTTTAAAATTCCTCATAGAATAACTGAAGCATATTTTTAGTCCGCTAAAAAACACATCAGACAGACACTAACCTGAATCGTTTGCCGTCCTTATTAAATCAACTCGAAGAAAACCGTAATAATTTCCCCTCGGTTCAAGTTAAATCATAAAAATTCCACGTTAAATGTATGACAAGTGTATTTTCTGTTCGATTGCTTCCCCACTGGAATGTCAATCGGCCTGCTTAGCATTCCGAGGTGCGGGCGGAGCGCGTGGCGGGTGCGGTGCGCGTGCGGTGCGGCTGCGAGGCGGCTGCGGGGCGGTGACGGCTAAAATAAACTTGTAGAATGGCTCCTCGTTAACGTATTAGAGAGTTTAACAAGGGATTGTGCATGGCGCGAAGGGCTGCGATTATTCGCTTGAGGCTGTTGTGTCGATAGTTTTCAGACGAAGTTTGATGGGAGATTGCTTGATTGTCTTGTTGATGGTTTGTAATTAGTGCATGATGTGTCTATTCTGTAGAGGAAAGGCAGCATATTTGGAATACTGCGAGTAATTTGGACACATTCTAAGTATTCTTTTCTAAGATTATGCCAAACCGACATAACAAGGTTTTCTTTCAGACATCTTTTAGTTTTTACGAATGAAAAACGTCTCGAACATAGTATTGCAAATAACAGCACAGTAATTTCGAACATTTTTTCGAACTTTCGATGAATTAAAATTTTAAGAGAGAAACAACTTATTCGTTTTATCAAAAATTTAAAATAATTTTCAACAGGTTTACCAGTTGTATTTCTTACTTACCTGAAAAAATAAATGGTATTCCAAATATACTGTGCTGCTGCAAATACGCTGCTACGTGAAACGGACCTCAAAAATTATCCTCCTCCTTGCGTCGTATTTCTCAATGCTGAGCGTCGTCATCACCCTGCTTCACCATTTTTAACCGACTTCGAAATGGAGGAGGTTCTATGTTCGGCTAAATCTATGTTTTTTTTTTTATGTATGTTATCCGATATCTCGGTCAATTGTGGACCGATTTTGAAAATTCTTTTTTTGATTGAAAGGTGCTTCCAAGTTGGTCCCATAGAAATATTGTTATGATCTGATCATGAACTTCGAAGATATGGAACAGAACTCCTCACAGAATCACAGCAGAACTGTGGTTACAAGTAAAGTTGCTACGTGTAGTCGATGATTGACTGTCAGAAAAGGGGGGGGGGGATGTATTCAACTGATCTGATGATGAAACCAGAAGTAAAAATTTAATTAATGTAATCTAATCATGTTTGGGATTATTAGAATCGTTATGAGATGTACTGTGGCTATAAGTTATTTAGGTTTGTCTGAGGGATATTTTTTAGTGGTGGTACTATAATTAAAAAGTGTAAAATAAAAAACTTATTACAAAAAAATATATAACCGACTTCAATGTTAAAAAACACTGAAAAGTATAAAATAACTTTAATTTCGGAAGTCAGTGTTAAATAACGAAGAGACAAAACTATTATAGAAAAACCGACTTCCGAAATTAAAGTTATTTTATACTTTTCAGTGTTTTTTAACATTGAAGTCGGTTATATTTTTGTTTGTAAAAAGTTTTTTACATTTTTACGATGTTCCTCCATCTATTCCTGTCTCTGGCGAAAATCAAATGTTTTATTAATGAAAAACTTTTTTTGGAAGAGTTCTAGATGAAAAAAAAAATTTAAAAAATGCTAATTACATTGTAGGTACATTATGTTCAAGTTATAGACAAAATATTCCACTTTCATAGAAAATAAAAATTCTAGCACCAACACATCCAATCTCTTTATTACCTCCCTTCAACGCACTTCATCAGTCCTATAGAAGTATATATGTAATAGGCAATGAAGACAAAACCCGACGTCTGAACTGTTTGAATATTGATAAAATAAATATTGGTCCACGTGACCGGCGAGTCGGGACACCGTGTTTGCTCACTAACTCGTTCCAATTACGACTCATTGCTTTCTAGCTTTGTTTAAATTTTCCATCGAATTATATGGTCGTTGAAACGAGGTATTCTGTTGGATGAAACGGATTGAGAGTTTGTTTGGAATAAAGATGTATTTTTTTTGAGGTTTGAAATCATCAAACGACTTTTTTTTATATCATAGTTAACACGTTGAATACCTACTATATCTATGCTTCTCGCTTGCACATATATAGTGAGAAGATGGCGAGCTTAAACCAAATATAGTCCTCAAGTTAATTTAATGCACGATTGAAAACACTGACAAATATTCATTCACCGGATAAATAGCCAAATAATTTTAGTCGGGACACGGGTGTTTGCTCACTAACTCGTTCCAATTACGACTTATTGTTTTCTAGCTTTGTTTAAATTTTCCATCGAATTATATGCCCCTTGAAACGCAGTATTCTGTTAGATGAAACGGATTCAGAGTTTGAAATGAAGATGTAGATTTTTTTGAGGTTTGAAATCGTCAAATGTTTTTTTTTTCTTTTATATTATGTTTTGCTTGCACATAAAGAGTAAGGGTGAGTTGCACCATTTAATTATAACGATAACCAAACCATAACCAGCCGTGAAACGGCCGCCTATTGGTCAATTCGACGATTTGACAACTGTTAACGGCTTTGTTATCGTTATAGTTAAATGGTGCAACTCACCCTAAGAAGTTGGCTAGCATAAATCATAGATTGTCAGATAGGTAATTTTAGTTATTATAAGTAAGTAACATTGAAAAACTAAAAATAATTTGCTTGATAAACAGCCAAATAATTTTACTGACTAGATAGTCATACGATAACTTAACTGCGTATTGAAAAATCGGCCAGAAATGATATAAATCACCTTATGGTAAGCAGTGATACAATCGTGGATGGTGGTGAAGCGCACTAGTTTATTAAGAGCTTGCTCACTCTAGCCTTGAAGACACCTAAATTATAATAGAACGGGAAGACCGCAGCAGGCTTCTCGATCTCTGGGTGGAGAGAGAGGGAGTGTCGAACATTTGCTGATCAAAACACACGAGTGTTCCTTTAGTTGTCCTTTGCCTTTCTGGGCAGATGTGATTTTTTCTTCTGGCAGGCATCGGCCCTAGTGGGCCCCATCCATAAACCTAATTTATATTCAATTGGAATAAAAATATATTTTCATATAAGTACATAATATTAAATTACTTAATGTAAAAAAATATCAATTATTTTATTTTATTAATACTTTTTTTTCATTTTCAATTTGAATTTATTTCAATTTTCAAGATTTTGTATTGTTAATTTTAAGTCTTTTTCAATAACAAATCAGATATCAGTTAAATCAGTTAATAGTCTATTAACTTAAAGTTGTTTGTCTCTTGGTTTACATCACAAGATGATTAAGATTCCAAGTATACTGTATTCATTAGATGTGGTTGAAATGTAAAACTTGTGTTTTCAAGAGTCTAGTCTAGCCTCAGTTTAATTTCTCGTTCCATATTTAAAAAAATAGTTTTGATAAATTAAATATTATGACTAAAGGTCAGCCACACAACAGTGATGTTCTAGAAACAGATATTTAATTAAAAATGCTATCTATAACTCTAAATTTCCCCACATTAAAAATAATTCAGCGAAGTCTGAAACTGAAGTTTCACTATTCTTCGGTGAATATGCAGTAAGTAGGCTTTCTTGTAGGTATTACACAAAAAGGCTGACATTAAAGAATTGTAACTAACAATACCTATAAAACACTAAAAAAATAATAATTTAATTTCATTGAAATTTTAACAGAGAACAGGTTACAGTTATTTTAAGACGCATGCACACAAAGCTTCCCCAAACAAAAGCGTTTCTGGATACATCTCCATCCTTCCTATTCAGTCCCACTACCCAGAACTAAATCCACACTACCATTCGTTTTCCTAACACCTAATCTTTTAGAATAGTCCAACACCTTCCTGTACAACGGGTATTATTCGAAAATCTCGCAGATATTTGAAGTGAGACCGTATATTTGTTCAGCCGAGAAATCCCTTCCCGTGGCCAGCAAAGCAAACGGATATTCAGTTTGAACATTACTTATTGGTGACGATGGAGCCAGTGATCCGTGAACGGACCATCGTGTGCGGAGGACATTTTGTCTTTCGAGAAAACCCGATTCAATTGAACGGCTCTAGGTAGTAAAAGGCAAGAATACCGTACCTACTGTTTTTTTTTAAATAAAATATAGTAGCAGTTATGTGTTTACTTATTAAGTGATGGTAGGGTGTCGTAGAATCCGGAGGCTCTACGCGGGGATCGTTCGGTCCATGGCCCTCTACGGGGCGCCGGTGTGGGCGCCGTCGCTGAAAAAGCAACCGGCGGCCATACTGAACGCCTGTCAGAGGGTCATGGCGATAAGGATGGTGCGGGGATACTGCACGGTCTCCCGCGAAGCGGCGAGCCGTCTGGCTGGCCTACCACCGTGGGATCTGGAGGCAACAGTCCTTGCACACATGCATGATATGCGCGTGGAGATGCAACGCCGGGGTGAAAGTCCGCTGCCGCGACAGGTCACGGCATGGCGGACAGAGCTCCGGCGGGATCTCATGGTGAAATGGCGTCAACGGCTATCGCAACTAGGGAATGCAAAAACCGCCAAAATTACAAACCGGTTTTTTTTTTCGGTTTTCCTAAAAAAAAACCGGTTAACCGGGTAACGGGTTTTAAAATTAGTTTTTTTTTTAATTAATTTTTAAGTGAAAATTTTAATTTTTTTTCGTTGTGAAATTCTAAATAAATATTTTTAAACTTATTTTGGAACTTATCTATTAAAAAATATATTGTATACCTAATATGAATCCTGTTAAAAATAAAAAAATCTCATCTTCATAAAAACGAATGTCTCAGAATAATGTCATACATAGAGAATCTCAGCTAGAAGTTAATATATACTTCTACTCAAAATATTCACCACTAGCTTTAGCCCGCGGCTTCGCCCGCGTACATAAAATATAGCCTATGTCACTCAGGAACAAAGCAGGTTTCTATCGGTGAAAACATTTTAGCAATCGGACCAGTACTTCCAGAGGTTACCTCCTACAAACAAAAAAAAAACAAGCTTTACCTCTTTATTATACTAGTATTAGTGTAGATTAGCCCTATCACAGGCTTCAAAGCGTTCAGGCCACGCGTCATCTGTTTACGCACGGTGATCATTGGAAAGTTGTCCACTGCTGATAGTAAAGAATTTTTAAGGATTTTGAATTATTGTTACATGCAGCCCATGCTCTCTAATATACATTTCAATTAGTAGTTCACGGGTTGAGGTCAGGGCTAGCCAAAGGTCAATCATTGGCCTTAATGAAGCCCGAAACGCTCGTTGCAAGGCAAGCCTGGGTAGTGCGTGCCTTGTGACCGGAGCTGAGTCTTGCTGAAAAACCCCTAGTATATTATCAAATAGAGAGAGGCTGTAAGAGGCTTTGCTATGGCGTTTAGGATAGTACTCGTATCTTGATACTCTTTAGCTGAAATTAGAGTAGCCCATTTTCACGAAAATGAACCTTGGTCATTCCGTGATACCCTCACCAAACCATTACTGATGCCGCATGAAGATCATTCAGGACTCTGATAATCTGTTGAGAGTGTTCTTTGGAGTTAGAAGCTTACATATCATCATCATTTCAGCCGATAGACGTCCACTGTTGGACATAGGCCTCCCTCAAGTGTCGCCACAATTATCGATTCTGTGCGTCCCGCATCTATCGGATTCCCGCAACCTTCACCAGGTCATCGGTCCATCTTGTAGGAGGCCTTTCGACACTGCGTCTTCCGGTACGCGGTCGCCACTCCAGAACCATTCGGCCCCAACGGCCATCTGTTCTGCAAGCAATGTGCCTTGCCCATTGCCACTTGAGTTTGGCGATTCTTTGTGCTACGTCGGCAACCTTGGTTCTCCTGCGGATATCTTTATTTCTGATTCGATCACGCAAGGAAACTCCGAGCATAGCCATTGCTCTTTGGGTGATTTTTAGCCTTCTGATGAGGCCCATTGTGAGCGACCACATTTCGGCACCATATGTCATCACTGGCAACACGCACTGGTATATTGGACGAGAAGATACCGCGCAGCTTCCCGAACGCTGCCAAGCCGAGTCGGATTCGACGGAGATTAGATCTACCCAACTGGATTGTCTGTCCGAGGTAGACGTAATCGTTCAAAACTTCGAGTACAGAGTCTCCGATCTTGGTAGGAGTGGGGCTACATGGTTGTTTATCATGACTTTAGTTTTGCTCATGTTCATTTTAAGACCCACTCTTTCGAAAACTCTACTGAGGTCATTGAGCATTGTGCTGAGCTCTTCCGTAGTCTCAGCCATGACTATTATGTCGTCGGCAAACCGAAGGTGGGTGATGTACTCGCCGTTGACAGTTAGAAGCAGTTAGAAGCTTACATCCGATAATTTTGCTTGTTGCAATATTCCTTGATGGTGAAAATTTTGTCATCGGTAGCAAGAATATCCCCGAGTTTTTCATCAGTGTAACGAACAAGCAATGATTTTGATTTTCTCACTTTTTCTTCTATAAAAGCGACTCGTTTAAGCTGATGATGTTATGATGAGTAACAACGGTGATTTTTAATGATCGTAAACAGAAGAACTGTACAATTGGTGTAGCTATCTATGGTATACAAGGTGCAGTTTTAAAACTGCACAATATTTCAGGAGGTTGTAATAAAACTCATAAATAATCATATAAAGAAACGATACCTGGTCAATAATCAGTAATACTTGTTATTTAATTTTTTAATTACACTAAACTAAATCGATTGATCGATGGCCGCGGGGGCGTGGCTAGGGTGTGGCGTGCGGGATGATGATTGGATGATACATTATTTATGAAACTATCGTTGCGAGTTAGTGTGTGTGAAAACGCCCTTTATTGTTCCGTGTTTGTGTTTGTGAAAAAAAGCGCGGTTATAAAAAAAAAAAAAAATTACCTACTTATTTTATTATTGATTCGGGTCGAGAATCACTAACATAATTACCTCCTGAAATATTTTGCAGCTTCAAAACGACACCTTGTATAAATATTAATAAACAAACCTATGACTGATATCAAGCCTCAACAGCGTTTTAAAACAACGTTTGCTAAAAAATAGTGTAATTTGTAAGTAATAAAAAAAACTCGAAAAAACCGGTTACTTGAAAAAAAAAACCGGCTTTTTTAATCATTGAAAATATGCCGAAAAACCGGTTTTTCGGTTTTCGGGTTAACCGGTTTGCATTCCCTAATCGCAACCCAGTGCTGGGCACGCCACAATCATGGCGGTAAGTCCCCTCTTTGAGGCGTGGCTGGAAAGACCTCACGGCGTCCTTACCTTCCGCATGACGCAGGTACTCACCGGACATGGTTCGTTCGGGAGTTTCCTGCACGGGATTCATGCGGAGGTGACGCCCGGGTGTCGCCACTGTGCGGAACGCCCGGAGGACACGGTGGAGCACACAGTCGAGGTGTGCCCTGCTTGGGCGGAGCATCGCCGTGCCCTCGTGGGGGCGATCGGCGGCGGAGACCTCTCGCGCCGGGCCTTGGTTGAGGCCATGGTCCGGAGCGAGGAGGAGTGGCAGGCGGTCGCCGACTTCTGCGAAGCAGTAATGCTCGCAAAGGAGGAGGCCGAACGCATAAGGCAACGGCGTTATCGCCGCCGCCGTCGCCGGGACTCTGATCCCGATTTCCGGCCAACGTAGACGCGGGCTTGCGGACAGTGAGCAATGGGTAGCTCGCTGTCCGGCCGTCCGGTAACTGTCCGGACCAAGCCCAAGTCGTCGACGGCGCGCACTGTTCCCGCGCGCCTCAAGGAGTTGTCAGCAACAGCAGGGACCCAGCCGGGTCGAAGCCTACTGGGGCCAGGGTTATCCGAAAGGGCGCTCGAGCCCCGGTATGAAGGCTAGAAGGAACGGGGTGGGTCTTTTAGTCAGTAAGAGTCTGACACTATCTCCCGCTCCGCCCAAGGGCGGGGGATGTCAATGCATGATTTTTTCCCACCATAAAAAAAAAAAAAAAAAAGGGTGTCGTAGAATTAAAATGTTCAGTAATCAGTTTGATCATTACTTATTGATGACGCTGGAATCACGATTATTGAATGAATAGAACATTTACCTCTTAAGAAAAACGTTTGGGTTTTATTTGCAGTTTTCCAGGGAAGTTAAAGAACTAGTTTCTTTTATTGAAGGCATCAACTTCTCATAATCTAGAATTCTTATGTTTTCTTAAATTTGTTTAATCATTATTTCTTGGTAATGCTGGACTCTCTGATCCTTGACAGAACTGTTGTCTGCGGAAACATTTTGTCTTTTGAGATTCTTTTGTCTTCAAACTTCAGACCACGGATACCAACCTGTTTTTCCAGAAAATTGGTGCAACATTTTCTTTTTACAATTTTTTAATTTGTTGGATTTTACTTTATTATGTTTTTAGTTCTAAACTATGATGCGTCGCAATGCAACTGCGAGAGTATTTAAAATAAAAGGTTGCCAACGTGCTCTTATATCAGTTTAAAGAAAATTGTTAATAATAGACACGCTAGAGTTGCTCATAAATGGTCAATCGTGTATCGAAAAGAAAATATATGTCTTTTTATGGTGTAGGTATCTACAAAAATTGGTAATGTGGTGGACCCGATGATTATTTTGAAGCGTAAATTCACGATTTAATTTTCAGCAGATGGTCTTTCTTTAAGAATAATTAGTAGTTTTGCAAGAAATTATCGTAAAAATGTATACTGTAAGAAATCATTGAAAGGAAATAAGAAAGGCCTTTGCCTGGCAGTGTGATAAAAAATATACAACCGGATAAAAGTATATGAATATTGTATGTAGTGTAGAGTAGCATATTCAAAGTTTGCTGAATTGTGAATAGGCAGTACATTTTCTTTTTATAAAACAAAAAAAAATGCTGTGATTTATTTACCTTCGCGTTTTGAGAGGAATGTAATGCATCAATTTAATATTTGTAGCTTTAACTAGTCTTCATTAATTAACGACATTAAATAATTTATGTTACATTTCATAAATTATGTTAGTTTAACAACTTAATTCGCTAAGGATAGCAATTAAGTATTCAAATTATGATACAACATTCAGGTGCAATTGCAGTCCAATTATAAAATGTAAAATGTTTTTTTTTTTATGTTACTAATATGTAACATAAATAATCAGGATTCGTAATTGGCTGCTTGAAGAACGATGTTCAGGTTATTATTAAAACTTCATGTTAACATTGTTTTTAGAGTTAGTGTCGAATAAAACTGTGTAGTAAAGAAGTTTTTTATAAGTCGTTAGTTATCTTGGATACCACTAACTTAATAACTTATGAAGAAGTAAATAGGATATTTTCCAATATGACCTTTCAATGACAGACGAAACATCGCCTGCACTGCTTTATTTAACTGCTTGATTTCTAGCAAAGATGAAAATGAAGAAAACATTTTCGATAATTCATCACCGAAAGTCGACTACAGTTCGTATTTTTGCCGATAATACATCTCAAACACACGGTAAAAGAAAATTTTTCTTCTTCTTCTCTGTCGGTATCACTCTTGACAGAGTGGTCGTGGTCACCACTTCAGGTGTTGGTAGCAAGCTTCACAACACGCCGCCACTCCTCCCTGATGGCCGCCTTCCTCGTGCATTCGTGTAGTGATGATGAGCTATTTATTGCTGCTTTATTTGGTCAGTCCACCTGATCGATCTTTCTCGAGGCTTGATCCTCAATCTTTCCCTGTAAAAGAAAATATTTAAGCATCATTATTCTTATGGACTGCAAGTTAGTCAGCTATCCATAATTCCATACCATCTATTAGTTTACCTGCTGAAAAGCGAGGTATAAGGCTTTCAAAAATACTTACGACTTCATAAAATACTTTGGGATTGATTAATAAGAGTTACGGAAATATCACAAAGTTTTTTTTTTTTAATTTGAGGTTTTTTTTATGTAGAAAATCATCCAATGGCATCTCGAGGGTGTGTCAAACTTTTACTGACTAAAACTCACTCTTAGTACCTTCGGTGCCTTACATATCTACTTCATTTACGAACCTACTGCAGTATATTGTAAAATAAAGGTCAGATCACCTTTTTTTAAGTAAAAGCTAACGCAATAAGTATTCACTTATTGCACTTAAGTACCTACATACTGTGATCATAATGATCACACAGTATATTCATATGATCAGATTAGAAAACCTTCACCACTGGAACATTGTTATCATTTCAGCCGATAGACGTCGACATAGGCTTTCATCAGGCGTCACCACATGAAAAAGTAGTTTTTTCGTCTTTATTCCTGTAATAGCCGCTTAAAAATTGTTTTTCAGCAAATTTTATAGACTAGCACAACTGCATTGAGCTACTGAAGTCTTTCTTAGGCCTATCTATTCAAATCATTATAATTCCGACGTTAGAGAGAGACATAGCTATAAAGACCGTATAGTGTTATACCTACTCCTTTCTCATAATGATTTTAAGACGTCACAGTAGGGCCGGCCAGTGGTCATTAGCCAGTTTTCCAAGGTATGTGTCAGATTTTTTTCAAACCAGGCTTCTTGGTAGCTTTTTCAGGGTGTAACAGAAACATCGCCAAACTTAAGTGGCAATGGGCAGGGCACATTGCTCGCAGAACAGATGGCCGTTGGGGCCGAAAGGTTCTGGAGTGACGACCGTGTACCGGAAGACGCAGCGGTGGAAGGCCTCCTACAGTCCACATTGGACTGACGACCTGGTGAAGGTAGCGGGAATCCGATGGATGCGGGACGCACATGATTGATTGATCATTGTGGCGACGCTTGTGGGAGGCCTATGTCCAACAGTGGTGGTCTATCGGCTGAAATGATGGTACAGCATCACGGGGCCACTAAGCGACCTGGAGATGTCTAAAAAAGAAACGAAAAATCACTATCGTTGGAAGTAATGGAGGGAGGTCAATGCGCAACACTGGTAAAATCTGTAAGGTATGTAACTATGGCCCAAGATGCCTGAAAATAAATGATTTATTATTATTATTAGTGTGTCAGATCAGAACCCTGACGCCTTGGACCTTTGGAAGGCGTACGAGAAGCAGAAACCAACTCGCAGAGGCCCTTTAGTCTCTTTTGACGGAATGTGATACCAACCGACGATTATCCCTGTACGCGCTGTGCTAATGCACCCAAGGAACTAACAGGCTAGTAATCATAACAAAAATGGGCGGTCACATTTTAGGTAGGTATTATTTACTTCTGCCTATGGAGATTAACAATATTATTCAACGAAAATTAAATAGTATTAACCTATTCTGATTACTTGTAATACTTTGTTAAATACATCAAAAACATTTCCACAACTCTTGCACACGAAGTGAAATCTTTAGTTGCAATGGCGGTATCTCGGTGAAGTGCGAAATAAATCGTTTTTGAACTTTCTTGATGGCGTTAAAGTAAAAACTAATTTGATTTAGAAAAAGAAAGAAAACATGTTTATTCTGCCTGAATAGACGCACAATTCGTTACAAAAATACAAAAACCCGTTTCCCTGGATTTCGTGATGACCTATTGCTCTGAAACGTCGTCTTTGCTCACAATGGTCCTCATCAGAAGGCTTAAAGTCATCCAAATAGCAATGGAAAGGGGATATACTCGGAGTTTCTTTGCGTGATCGAATCAGGAATGAAAATATCCGTAGGAGAATCAAAATTACCGACACACCCCGAAGAACAGTAATTAAGTGGCAGAAATAAGAAATCAGAAACGTTTATTTCAAATAGACCATTCACAGGCAGATTTGAATTGTCAAAATGTCGGTCAGTAAAAAAAGTGAAGCTAAATTGCACATTCCAAAACTTAGATCTCTATGGAGAAGAAAGTGCAAGAAACTCCATGGACATTCTGGGCAATGGGCAGGGCACATTGCTTGCAGAACAGATAGTCGATGAGGCTGATGTTCTGGAGTGGCGATCGTGTACTATGAAGACGCAGTTCTTGAAGGCATCCCACAAGGTGGACCAGGACTGGGTCGTGGGGTTCGACGGATGCGATACACACAGTACCGGTTGTTGTGGCGACACTTGGCCTATGTTCAATAATGGACCTCTTTTGGCGGAAATGGTGATGATTATGATGATAAGATAAAATACTTAAGTTAGCTAGTAGCTACTAGGAAACTCATCGTTATTGTAAAGGTGCTTCACACCGAGACAGCTTTTAATATTTTTTACTTGTCCCGATGTTTGTCTGTAATCAAATCTTGCAAATTAAAGAGCATTGCATGAAAGTGTCCCCACCCACCAACAGACCTAAAACCTAAACCCCATACTTTTGAGGTATGTCGCTATAATCAAAGAAACTTTATTTAACTAGAAGCTTCAAATAACACCTGTTTCAAATCTGTTGGTACCCACCAACAGATTTGAAACAGGTGTTATTGGTGTGAAATATCTTTGCAGAATCGTATAGAGCTCTCAAAGTCGCATTCAAAAATACAGTCGCATTCAAAAAACACTACTATATGACAAGTATATTTAAGGTCCAAAACACTTGGGTAAGGTTAGGTTAGTTAAAATATAGTGCTTTATAAAACCTAAATCCCATACTTTAGAGATGTGTCACTATAATAAAAAATACTCTATTTAACTAGATACTTCGAGTGACACCTGTCTCATGTCTGTTAGAAGGTGGGGACGGTGCCCATACAATATCCTCCTTTGATTCACTTCCCGGTTACCGATTGAGCTGAAATTTTGGATGCATAAGTAAATCAGATGATAATACAAAATTATAATGGCATAGAGCTGATCTGATGCTAGAACCGGAAAGTGGCCATAGGAACTCACTACTTAAGCGACACAACCCTATCGAGTTTGGACTCGTTTGATCTGTCGTGACGAGTACTTCGCATGATGCTAGATGGTAACCAGGGTCTGATGATGGACCTATAAGATGGCCATAGATACTTGGTAATAAGCGTAATAAGATAACCCTGTCGTATTTGAGCACTTTGGAATGGTCTTAATGAGTATTGATCATATTATAGGTACCTTTATACCGTGCTGCTAAAGTTTTCTATGAAAAAATGTTTTTCATTGAAAACTCGTGTTATACAAAGCACAGGTCCGATCGTGTGTGGAGTACTGCAGCCATATAGGGGCTTGTGCTGCAAAATGCCACCTAGCAGCTTTGGACTCGGTAGAAAGGCGTGCGAATAGGCTAATTCGTGATCCAATTGGTATCTTCAAGGCTAAAGTGAATGGGCTCTTATTAAACTAGTGCACCTCACCATCAACGATTGCATCACTGCTTACAATCAGGGGGCATCGCAGTCAAGCAATAGTTTATATTAATTAAAAAAAAAGATGAAACGCCATTTTGTCTTGAACTGAACTGTATAAACACCGTGTAGTACAATATCAGAACTTTTCTATCGGCTAATGGGTAGAATAGCACATAGGATACCTAATTTTTATCCCGAAAGTATGTTCCTTTGGGTCAATTTTCTACTGTCACTAGAGTCTGTCTAATAAGTTAAACGATTTGGGTAATTATTAGGATTTAATGAAATCTGATGTAGTCAACACGGGTTCAATAATCAAGGTTGATGAAGAGATAGAGATCATTGTTTACTAACAGAAGAACCTTATGAAAAGTATTGAATATAAGTATTTTTAAAAGGATTAAATATTAAACAAAATTCCCAAGTCGGTTGACTTAATAGACAGACTATATCAAGCAGCGACAGTTGGTTCAACATAAAATATATATATATAAAGATTAATTAATAGTTAAGATGGAGAAAACAGTAGAAAAAGATGGTGGTAATAACGAAAGAGATAAGAATAGGAAATGGAAAGACGTTACGAGAGAAAGGAGATGGTCTTTTACTAGATTTTAAAATAAAAAGAACCTAGTACCTACTAGACTCAGCGAATACTACCATAATCAGTAGGTTTTTGGCTGATAGATAAGCGGTCGGCAGCAGTTCTGTAAGAAAGAGTTAAGAGAACTCTGGTGCATCTAATTTTAATGTTTCAACCACGTTTTACTAATGCATTTACTTAGCTATTAAACTTCATTAGTTACGTTATTCCTTTGCGTAAATGCTTAATGGTTTTTGAGTGGGACTAATTTCTGACATCAAATTAAATTTTGAAATTGTTTATTACGTAGAACGATATCCAGTGTTGCCTGCGGATTTAAACTTAATTTAATATCACTATCAGCTAATATCACTATTAAATCTGTCAGTTCAAAACCTTGATTAACGACTAGATTATGGGCTTCTGATTTTGCATAACTATCCATGAAATCTAAACTTTGAACACGATATTGAAAGCCATTAAGCTCAGTATAACACGTCGCGGATAAAGCGAACTCATTCGATTATAACGAGCGGTTTAGTTCGAATGCGGGACAATAGTTTGGGCTATCATCGACAGTTTTGTATGAGGTTTCGCTAATCGCTCATGCAGCGGCCAATTTCGGAATGAATGATCCGCCGGCGGGCGCTTTTGTGCCTTGTCCTCGATTCTAATTGAAACTATTTTGGACGCAGGACAATGCGGCATTGTCCGCGTGTCCGGCGGTGTTTGCCGCCTTTATTAATTCAGGTGGGCGTGGCGGCGAGTGGGCGGGACCGAGGCGGGGCGTGTCGCTGCGACCGCCCAGCGGCGCGCCGGTTCCGTCGCCGCGCGCGCTCGTTTTGCCGCTCAGTCGGTCTGTCGACGCGACGTCTGACGCTCATCTTTGCGCGGCGACGGCGGGATAACTTTTAAACATCGCTTACGATATCAGATGCTCCGCTAACTTGTAAAGTTGTCTAGCTGTGTTCTCGCCGTGTGACGTAGGGCTCTGTCGCCGGTGTGCTACTTGTGTGAGGTGGGCGTACGTCCCCGGGGGACTCGGCACGTGGTTTTGACTCGCTGCACGGCCCCACACGCACGCCAAGTAAGTTTACTCGTGAAAACTTTGACTACGTTAAGTTTTGAAACTTTCAGGATTTTTCAGGAGCTCCTTATTTTTTTTATAAACTTTACTTGTGTAGGTACCTAAATTGAAGAAAGAAAAAGTTTATTGAAACTTTTTTTAGCTGTGCTTTTAAAAAGCTTAGATATGTTTTTATGGATAAACGCTGAAAAAGTTTTAATTTGAAGTATTTTATCACTTTGTTAATTAAATTGACATATCGAAATGAGATTATTAACAATGAAAAAGTTATTTTCGTAAAAGCTATGTGCGCTGCAGAAATTACGATAGAACTTGAAAAAAAATGAGATGTGGAAAAAAATGATTTCTCGACTAGTGAAAAAAAACGTGATAAGGATTTTGGAAACTTCATAAGTTTTTGAAACTTTTGCTAAAATCAATATAGTACCTACTAATACCTAGTTTAGGTTTATATTGCCATGTAATAAAAAGCAAATAGATAATATAAATTTTTAGATAACTAAAAAAATTTTTAAAGCAATTCATTAATTAATGCTTATTCCAAAAGGTTTAAATCATTGTTTTGGTATTATCTGTTTAAATAAATATGTTGATTAGAGATTGGGATATGAATGTGTATAAAAAATGTGGCTGAACTGTGTGAAAGATAATGTTAATGTTAGCAAAGGGTTGATTTCTGTGATGATGACTAGAAAATATGGAGGATGCCCTGCCGGGATCTATATTTTCTGATAGTTACTTCTAAGCAAGTGTGCTCATCAGGGAACTGTATATAAAATTTATAAATATTTAAAAAAAATGACTTTAAAAACAAAATCTTGACAAAAAGAATTTTCTTAAATTTGAGATTTGTTTTTTTTTTGGAAGTTTATGACAAAAAGTATTTTCTTAAATTTAAGATTTGTTTAAAGAATTTAGAGTTAAGCACGCTCAGCAAAGAAAATTTGTAGAGTACACCTACTTAACTTTATTAACTTTCTTCGAAATTCTCAATGGATCATTACTAAGAAGGTTTTTACTTTTTACCTATTATATATATACAAATCGTAATGCCCAAAAATATTAAGAATAAAATGATATTATTTTTTAAATGCGTATTTATTACTTTATTGATTAATAAATTTTACTATTTTATAGAGCTACTAATGTTAGTAATATAAAAAATGCAAAAAAATCTTTTGCTAGTAAGTTAATAAAAAGTAAAAAAAAATTACAACAATTACGACATTAACTGTTAATGAATATTATTTACAACATTAACAATTAATAAAAGAAACAAAGTGGAAGTCGATAAAAAAAAATCGAATTAAGGGAAGATTATGGTTAGGTGTAAACAAAACTTTTTTACAAGGCTATTTAATCAATCACAAATCCTATTCCCGACATTGTTTTATTATACTAAAACATTATTTAAATAAAATAAAATTCAATCACCTAAACCGAACCCCACGATTCGAAAAACTCACGTCACGAAAATAATCTTATAAACCAATAGGAATGGGAACAAATCAGTCGTCACTGACTCACTAGTCACTAACGTTGCGAGATGCCAGTTTTTCCTGCAGCCGCATAAAAATGTCCGCCCGCCCAAACCGTGTTCCTTCTCCCCGCTCCCTTCTGCTCCGCGCCCGCTATTTAAAGGTACGGTTACACGGGCAACTTTAGTTGCGCAATCTTTGGCAATGATTGTGTGTGCGAGAATTAACTGCGATGCTACAGAATTCTGCTGAGCGATTGCGGTTTTTATTTCTCGTAAAAGTCTTTTGTCTTTATGATTTTGTTATTTGTGTCTGAAACCAATTAAATATCATTTGATTCCTAACGGTATGTACAAAAAGAAGAGGAAATACTGTGTAGAAGCATCAAATATGCATCTCGTAGGGTCATTTAAGGCACATTACCTAAATTAAAAAAAGTTAACGTAGTAATATTGTGATTGACAAAAACATGTTACAGTTTTCATAATTTCTATTTAGCAAAGATAATGTTACTTTTGTTTGAGAAAGGTATAGCAACATCATATTTAATGACGAGAACCAACTTTATTACCTTAATGTTTTAACCTCTCGAATGCCGTAATTAGAGACACAATTAAAAAGCCATTGTGTCTCGCGTAGATCTGCGTTCCGGCAGTCAATGGGTTAAAAATAATATATTGCACCATTATATCTAGCAACTATTGCCATCAAATAATATCCAAAAAATCGCCCGTGTATATAGAACCTTATTCCCGCTCCCGCTCAAATCATCGCTGACAATGTCGATTCCGTTTTATTGGGCCGACGATCTTTTTATGGCAATTGGCATGGATCGTTTTTCCATTTCGATTGGGGTGCTTTGCCGTCCTTGTGGTTTCTTTACATTATTTTGCGTTATTTTTTTTCGAGAAGAAACTGAATTTTTATGTACGGTTTGTTTTGCCTGTGTTTGGTCTTTTAGTTGTGAATTGTTTTGAATAATAGGGCTAAGTGTATAATTATGTACAAATATATAAAACAGATTAATTTAATATTTCTTAGTTCATTGTATTCTTTTATTTTTTTAGGCAAAGAAAATAAACATAATTAAATTAATCATAAAGAAATATGTTCGTGAATAAAATCTATAGAATTTAATAAAATAATTAATATAATCATCATTTCAGCCGGAAAACGTCCTAATGGACATAGGTGCCTTCCAAGTGTTATCTCACGATCGATTCTGTGTGACGTAGGTACAATTAATTATTCATTATAAAAATCTAAAACTGTTTTGTAAGAAATTTTTATTTGTTATACGAGTAGGTAAGTAGCATAAAAATGTTAATACCTAAAGAAATAATTAAACATTACCAAATATAGATAATAATTTAAACTTAAATCTAGGAAAAATAAGTAGCGAATAACATCTAAGTATGTACATACATATCCTTTGTTTATTAAATAAAATACAAAATAAATAAAGTTACATAGAAAACGAGTATTCATTTATTTATAGTAATTGTGTTTTAACTGTATTCAATGGCTAACATTGGTAATTGGGATTATAAGTACCTACAGAATAATGTAGGAGCCTCATTCATCTCTTTTAGATATTTAACTCATGGAATGTTATTAATAAAAGAAATAAGCATCAATTCGAATATTGAAATACAGATATTTTTTCAGATAAGATTTAAAACGGCTGTCTGATCGATGAGCACGAGTGTTTTTTTTAACAATAATGTAAAATAGAAATTTCATAAGAACAAATCTAACATCCAAACGTGTGTACCTATACCGTCTTTTATTTTCTCCGATCTTCAAAATATATTCATGAAGCCATAGCAGAGCACTAAAAAGGCCAAGCTCTTAAAAAACCTAATCCAATAGTAACAACAACAAGTAGTTTAATTTCCTATAAGAATAGCCAACACTCTGTTAACATTTCTGTTATCAGGACAGCGGGATTATCGGAGGAGACACCGCGGCTCTGGGACGCAAAGGGCAACTGAAAGAACACGGGTGGGTCTGTAAAAGTCTGACACACTATTTGGCTCCACCGAAAACGGGAGTAGTTATTTGATGACTTCTATCAATCCCGCAGAAAAAAAAGTTTTGGCTGAGTGACTCGTTGGTTTTTCGACATTCCACCCTGAAAAAAATAACACTCTGTTATCATAACCTTAACTGAAAACACATATTACTGTGACTACTGTATGATTCCTATGTTCTGTGACTGTGGCCGTTTCCGAAAATACAGTAATTTCCGATAGACACAAAAAGATTCATCAAGATCGACCTATTAAAAAAATGATGCGTACGCGTATTGATATTATGGAATTTGAACATAATTTGTGAAATGAGAATATAGCAGTGTGAACTTTACACATCTGTGGTACCCTTTCACAGCGTATTGGCGTGATCGTGATGTTAAGTTATGAAATGGTGTTAACAATAAACAGACATGCGATTGCAGCAAGACTCGAAGATTTAATATCGTTTATAGAAATATTCAACCGCCTATCTCCGAAATTCTTCGCCTATGTTGACCACTTGGCAGACAAATTCTTTGAAACAAAAAAGGAATCGTCAAAATCGGTTGTATTTGGCGAAGATATCGCCAAATACAACCGATAAGTTTAATTCTGCTCATCATTGCAATACTGTCTGAAGTCTACTCAAAATAGTGGAGAAAGGCAGGAATGCAGGAAGAAGGCGAACTATTGCCAACAATGAAAATAATAAAGAACATAGTTTTTTTTTTAAACTAATTGTAACCTAAGTAATATTATATTTAGAGGTAATTTAGATTGAGCAACAATTTAATTTCATTTTAATTTACGAGTTTACGAGTAACTAGGCTTGAAATCGGATTAAAATATTTTCAATAAATATTCAACGAAATACGCCTCCGTCACGCTTTTTCAACGACCGATCGGCGATGAATAAAAAACGTCCCATATTTCAATATGTTGGACCTAATTACACATTTTAGATTACAGTCGGTTATCGCTAAATCTGATAAAAAGTAATAAAGACCGGAAGCTCTGAATTCCAATTCAATTCAATTCAATTCAATTTCTTTATTTCAGACGTAGTCCATAGATACATTTCATCAATACAAATTAATTCCGACTAACTATTTGTTATCTATAAAAGTGAAATAAAACAGCTTGTACTACTAATCATAAGTTAAGATAAGATGTAATTCTAACTTGTTTCAACCATTTCACGAAATCAAATAAAAGATACAAATCAATATAACTTTAAACTCAAAATATTATGGATTATATTTATATTATAAACTGTAATGAAACTAATAAAAAAAAAATGGGAAATAGAATACAAGTAAAAGAAAAAAAAATATTTAATTTGAAAATAATGATAAAACATTTACCATAGTCAAATAATAGTATAGAAACAACTTTTAGCCGGTGGCAAACTATATAAAAAGGGCGCTTAAGAATAATTTATCAGGTAGTAAAGGTGTGCAATGTGCATTTTACATACTCATTATACGAACCCAAACATAGCTATATCATGTTTTTTTTTCAGTTTTCCTCCTATTTTATAATTATGTCATAAATTAACATATATGAAACATGTAACTGGAACACCTAATGAATACTCTTATACACCCCATTTAGAAGATTAAGTTACAATTATAATTCAAGCACTGCACTTAGTTATCCATTAGGATAACTGTTGTCATAAAAAACACTACACACTAAAACAGTACAATAAATTAATATTATGTAATAGCTAAATAATATGTGAAACGACGTACTACAATAGTAGCTCTTCAGTATTGATCAATACTGATGAGCTACCAATGTTAGTTACTACAATATATCTATGCATGCACACACAAACACGCTAGGGACGCAATCAAGACTTATCAAGAATTTTATCATAAAATTCTATTGTTTTTTGTACTAAGTATATTACTTACACGATTTAACGTACAAAACTTTATGTAACAAATAAAACATTTTTTTTTAAATACATATATTTGTAACGTGAAGTTAAACATAAAATAAAATTAAAGGCCGTGAAGTCTGATAAACAATTATTCTAGAGGAGTATACAATAATAGGTTTTCTATAACTATAACTTTGCTATTACTTTGCTTTGGGTTGTTATTTTGAACCCTTGTTTTTTCGTATTAATCTTTTATTTGTTTTTACTTTTTTTATGCACCTGCGATGTTTTCTCTTCGCCACCCTAGGTTGACAGGTAGAGAATGCCTAAGGCATTAAGTCCGCCTATGTACTTTTGTGTTGCATGAAGGCTTAATAAATAAATAAATAATAATAAATAGATTACAATATGTGATAAACTAACCCGCAAAAATCAGTCTAAACCATTTCCGAAAATCCCGCACTAAAAATGCATGCCA
Organism: Mythimna ferrago; assembly: GCA_910589285.2. Lineage (NCBI taxonomy): Eukaryota > Metazoa > Arthropoda > Insecta > Lepidoptera > Noctuidae > Mythimna > Mythimna ferrago. Next base: position 9,603,561 of record OU342683.1, on the reverse strand, counting down.
TATACCTATGGCACAAATAAATTAAGATAACGGGCGGTTACCGATATCACGAGATAATGATGTGACCGCCAGCGCGGTAACGAGCCTGCCCGGCACGGATTAGGGAGACACCACCATATTGTGCGCTTACGCTGCGTTCGAAGTGTGTTTGAAGTGCGTTTGTGCTGCGTATATCCCGGATTAGTGAATGGGATAGTGTCCATGGCGACTACGTGTTTGTAATTAATTTAATGTGTCGATTACGGTTTGCTGTTGGCGTTTTTGGAAAACTGTAATCTGCATTTGGGTTCGCGGTTTTTAGTCCAAATAATAGTATATTTTATAATTGATGTTTAAAAAATTAGGAAACTGCAACCCTTTTTGCGGATCCTTATTTATGAAATAATGGCTTTTAGATAAATATTTTCTATATTTAGTTTTACTTTATTTTTATTAAAAAAAAAGTATGCATGTTGCTTCTTAAAAAAAGAAAAAAAAAGTTTAAATTATTGAGAAAGTTTAGAATCATTATTACCTACTATCATAATCTAATTAAAACCTTTCCCAAAAGGTCACATCATCATTAAAATAAAAGCATCTAATGTGTGGATAGTTCTATCCATTTCCCAATTAATTTGAAGCTTAGTAATATATCTTCACTAATTAAGAGGAGGAAGTGATATCAGCACGATATCCAAACGTGGCAATAACTTTAGTAAATTAGAGCTTAAAATGAAGCAGTTATGACTATCATACTCGTCTGTAACACGGAGTATAAACTAAATGGAACACTTATTCTCAAACCTTTTTCTTCTTTTTTTATTACGTTGAAAACCGTCAAATAACTTCACCTGGTCTTGGTGGAGTGAGAGGAAGGGTTAGACTTCACTAACTAAAATCCACCTGTGTTTCTGCTCGACGAGGTAGGCAAGCTCTTTGAAAGAGTAATTGCAAACCGCCTTTTTTTTTTTTTTTTTTTTATGGTGGGAAAAAATCATGCATTGACATCCCCCGCCCTTGGGCGGAGCGGGAGATAGTGTCAGACTCTTACTGACTAAAAGACCCACCCCGTTCCTTCTAGCCTTCATACCGGGGCTCGAGCGCCCTTTCGGATAACCCTGGCCCCAGTAGGCTTCGACCCGGCTGGGTCCCTGCTGTTGCTGACAACTCCTTGAGGCGCGCGGGAACAGTGCGCGCCGTCGACGACTTGGGCTTGGTCCGAACAGTTACCGGACGGCCGGACAGTGAGCTACCCATTGCTCACCGTCCGCAAGCCCGCGTCTACGTTGGCCGGAAATCGGGATCAGAATCCCGGCGACGGCGGCGGCGATAACGCCGTTGCCTGATGCGTTCGGCCTCCTCCTTTGCGAGCATTACTGCTTCGCAGAAGTCGGCGACCGCCTGCCACTCCTCCTCGCTCCGGACCATGGCCTCAACCAAGGCCCGGCGCGAGAGGTCTCCGCCGCCGATCGCCCCCACGAGGGCACGGCGATGCTCCGCCCAAGCAGGGCACACCTCGACTGTGTGCTCCACCGTGTCCTCCGGGCGTTCCGCACAGTGGCGACACCCGGGCGTCACTTCCGCATGAATCGAGTGCAGGAAACTCCCGAACGAACCATGTCCGGTGAGTACCTGCGTCATGCGGAAGGTAAGGACGCCGTGAGGTCTTTCCAGCCACGCCTCAAAGAGGGGACTTACCGCCATGATTGTGGCGTGCCCATTGCAAACCGCCTCGTCGCGCGCCTAACACGGGTGAGGCCGGACCTTTCGGACGATCAGTTCGGCTTTCGCAGGATGCGCTCCACGGTGGACGCCATCATGCGCGTGCGAGCCCTCACGACGGGGGACGCGGTGTCCCAGGGTAGGTGTGTCGTGGCAGTGTCCTTGGACATTGCCAACGCCTTTAATTCCCTGCCCTGGAGTACGATCCGGAGGGCACTCCGGTACCACCGGGTGCCCGAATACCTCTGTCGAGTGGTCGAGGCCTATCTGTCGGAGAGATTTGTAGTCTACCCCGGTCACCAGGGAGACTGGAAACGTCGAGAGGTGTCGTGCGGTGTTCCGCAGGGGTCGGTACTAGGGCCACCCTTGTGGAACATCGGGTACGACTACGTGCCGCGCGGTGACTTCCCTGACGGGGTCAGCGTGGTTTGCTACGCAGACGACACGCTGGTTCTAGCGCAGGGAGAGTCGTACCAGGCGGCGGTCGCTCTAGCGACACGCGGGGTTGCGATGGTCGTTGATAGGATCCAGGAGTTGGGACTCGAGGTGGCGCTTCACAAATCCGAGGCTATGTGTTTCCACGGTCGCCGCTCTCGGAACGTGCCGCCATTGAGTTCACAACTAACGGTAGGAGGAGTTCACATCGGTGTCGGGTCGACGATGAAGTACCTGGGACTCGTCCTCGACAGCCGGTGGAATTTCGTGGAACATTTCCGACGTCTGGCTCCCAAACTCAACCGGGCCGGGGCTGCGCTCAAGCGGCTCCTGCCCAACCTTGGGGGTCCAGATGCCTCCTACCGGCGGCTCTACGCGGGGATCGTTCGGTCCATGGCCCTCTACGGGGCGCCGGTGTGGGCCCCGTCGCTGAAAACGCAACCGGTGGCCATGCTGAACGCCTGCAAGAGGGTCATGGCAATAAGGATGGTGCGGGGATACCGCACGGTCTCCCGCGAAGCGGCGAGCCTTCTGGCTGGCCATCCACCGTGAGATCTGGAGGCAACAGTCCTTGCACATATGCACGATATGCGCGTGGAGATGCAACGCCGGGGTGAAAGTCCGCTGCCGCGACAGGTCACGGCATGGCGGACAGAGCTCCGGCGGGATCTCATGGTGAAATGGCGTCAACGACTATCGCAACCCAGTGCTGGGCACGCCACAATCTTGGCGGTAAGTGGGTCTTTGAGGCGTGGCTGGAAAGACCTTACGGCGTCCTTACCTTCCGTATGACGCAGGTCCTCACCGGACATGGTTCGTTCGGGAGTTTCCTGCACCGGATTCGTGCGGAAGTGACGCCCTGGTGTCGCCACTGTGCGGAATGCCCGGAGGACACGGTAGATCACACAGTCGAGGTGTGCCCTGCTTGGGCGGAGCATCGCCGTGCCCTCGTGGGGCGATCGGCGGCGGAGACCTCTCGCGCCGGGCTCAGGCAACGGCGTTATCGCCGCCTCCGCTGCCGCCGGGATTCTGAACCCGATTTCCGGCCACCGTAGGCGCGGGCTTGCGGACAGTGAGCAATGGGTAGCTCGCTGTCCGGCCGTCCGGTAAAAGTCCAGACCAAGCCCAAGTCGTCGACGGCGCGCACTGTTCCCGCGCGCCTCAAGGAGTTGTCAGCAACAGCAGGGACCCAGCCGGGTCGAAGCCTACTGAGGCCAGGGTTATCCGAAAGGGCGCTCGAGCACCGTTATGAAGGCTAGAAGGAACGGGGTGGGTCTTTTAGTCAGTAAGAGTCTGACACTATCTCCCGCTCCGCCCAAGAGCGGGGGTTGTCATTGGATGATTTTTTCCCACCATAAAAAAAAGCTGCTGTTTGTGTGTTTGTTGCTTTCGAATAATTTCACAACCCTAGCAAAATCGTCACCCCTAAACTTGATTATCGAACAAGGGATACCCCTTGATATTTACAAAGAAAAATAGCAATGAAAGGGTAAATGCTTAAATTGTTCATGAATCAGTTATTCATTGATAGGTACAAAGGTGGTGCATAATGCCTAAGGAATTCGCTATTAGTAAACAATAAGTAAAATAGAATAATGGATCAATGTTGGCAAACGGTTTGATCTCAGAGTTTCCTACTTAACAAATTAAATTCTTTAGATATCATAATCTCAAAGGCTTTTTATAACAACTGTCATTGTGTGGATGTCCACAAAGCTTATATTTAAACATGAATAAGAAAGTAATGATTTGACTTTTTGTAAAGATGCTTCGTTTAAAACTAACCACTGAAGATACACGTAATTTGCCAACAGAATAACTATACTACACCTTGTCGAACCATTACTAAGAGAAACACATGTTAGCTCTGTTACATTTTAATTCCGTGTCGTGTAACGAGGTCGGGAACGTTATGAGATAAATATTTATGTGTTTACATGCAGTTAGCGCGTGATCGCTGGCACTGATGGCTTCATAAATGATATTTCAGTCGCTGGATTACCGCCGCGTATTAATCAGACTTGTTGATTTTTATTTTATTTGTAATAGTTTGTTTACACATGAACATGGAGATTTAATAAACGGGTTGTAAAACAACCAATGCATCTGAAAAATAAGAACATTTCACAAAATATGGTACAGTCCACATAAAATATCAATATTTTGTTTCTTTTTTCACTACAACTTTTCATACAACGCCATCTAGTCCTAAACTGAGCAGAGCTTGTGCTCTAAGTACTAGATAACTGATAATACTTACATATTTCTAAAATTACATATATAAATTATAGATACGAGTAAATTACACCCCAACACAGAAAAAAATATCGTGCTCATCACACAACATTTGTCTTGGGTGGCAATCGAACCCATAACTTTCGACATAGCAGTCAGGGCCACTAACCACTAGACCAACAGGTCAGTCAACAGTCACATTCCGTCTCTACCCCGAGGAGTTTCAATTAGAGTTAAAGAAACTATTTTCCTAAAGATAGGTATAGAAAGACAAGCGTATCGAATCTCCACAGAGACTTCATAACTAGAGAGCGGATACCTGGGTATCAGTGCGCAGTATAGTATCCGAATAACAAGCGAGGAAAGGATTCAACGGTCGCATTAAAAACAGCTGAGGTTTAAAAAGCAGCCCACAAATGATGCTAAATGATCGTCTTTAATAAGCGGGGGGAACGCGCCGGTGGAAAAACGCTCGACTGTATAGTTCAGCGGTGTTGAGTAGGTAATGTATGATCGATTGCAATGTTGATTGGTGTATTTGTATTTTACTTAGTGTGTTTCTAGAAACATATCGCGAATGAAGTGGACCGTGGTATCGTGGAGAAAATCATCATCTGCTGAGACTTTTCGTTACTCAATTGGGGGTTGCCTCCAATTTAACCAGCTGGGTTCCGGTACGCTATGTTATCTATTAAGGCCCAAGCGCCCGAAAAGTGCCATAAAATACTGACTTTCTGAAGCCTATTACTCCTCGGTAACGGCCAGGTTAATAGGTTTGAAAAAAATATATGTTTATTATAGATTCATGAACAACATTATCAACATTTGATTTTTTCGTGCTATTAATACTTTTGTCTAAAAAAAAATATTTAGCAATTTCGCAACTTTTCGCAACTTGTCCCTACTCCTTCGAAACGGCTTGGATCTTTAGAAACATTTTTACACACATTGCATATGTAAATCAATCAATATTTCGCAAAGAAAATGGATTTAAAGGTCGGCCGCGCGCTTTCCGGGCGCTGTTGGCCGCAAATAAATGCACAGATTTGCGTACTGCCGCCTAGGCGGGTGCGAGAGGTGCGTCCACATAATTTTGGTCAGATGATTCAAGGGACTATAAGCCTTTTAAATAGTTGGTACCTATGTGGTGAAAATCAATACAATTATAAATAAACTTTAAGTATACATTATTAGATAATATTATACAAGTTTTATATTGCCAGCCTGGTCGGTCCGGCCTGGAAGTGGCAAAAACTTCCTTCTACTCCCTGCATCTTTATCGAACTTGTGCGTTTCGACGCAAACGCACAAAGATGCAGGGAGTCTTTTCCCAATTATGAAGCTGACTCCAAGGTTGACTTCCATTCTAACTGTATGCAGCTGAATACCAGTATTCTACTTGGAGCGACTGCCAATCTGAACTTTACAACCCCGTAATTGGGTAACACCATATTCTTTGACAAGACTACTGTCAGATTTTCTGGCTTCTGACTTCTTATAACGACTGTCAAAGATCTACAGATAACCGACGAGACTAATGTTTAAACATACTGGGGCCAGGGTTTGTTTCGAAAGACAGCTCGAGCCCCGGTATGAAGGCTAGAAGGAACGGGGTGGGTCTTTTAGTCAGTAAGAGTCTGACACTATCTCTCGCTCCGCCCAAGAGCGGGGGTTGTCATTGGATGATTTTTTCAACAAGAGCACATTACTGTCAAAATTTGCAAAAATTACCTACTTATAATATTTTTTCTTGTAAACTACATTGTTAAATCTTTGAAATAACTAACGAGAATAGTTTATTTCATGAAAAAGGGTAATCATTAAAGAGCAACATAATGTAGAGCGAGACTATTTTGAAATGCAAAAAACAACTTAAAAATGATCCCTTGTATAATTGCAATTATGTTCTTGATTTACAGAAGGTGCTAAATGTCTTTAAAAAAATTAACGTTAATGTTAAGAGAAACTGTTATTTTCCTATAAAACAACTTAATTAAACTTGATTTCGTGTACAATTGCAATTCTGCTCTTGACTTATAGAAGGTGCTAAACGTTTTTTCAAAAATGTTACGTTAATGTTAAGAGAAACTATTATTTTCCTAAAGAAACGCCGCGTGCAACCCGCCCGTCTGCAGCGTCAGAACGGCCGATTGGTTTAGTTAGCAGTGAGCGTCGCGCCTCATTTGCTTGCCGCGCCAGGCCGCGCCGCGCCGCTCCTGCCGACGACTTTGTTACCACTCTTTTCATCCCGACACCGTTCTAACTATCCGCTGAAGTGATAAATCGGTGTCATAAAACTTTATGAATGTTTTATGCACTTCATTTTATGTTTTATAGCCGTTTGTATCTCATTTGCGAGGTAAGGAGCAGGATTTGTGCGGTACGACACCTTCGGTTGTGACTAAGGAGTTATGATCTATTGTGTAATTAATTTTCCATAAAAGATATCCGCTACACATAAAGTTTTGTAGTTGGCTGCAAAAATTTAACATTTAAATGAACTACACATTTTACATTAATTGGATTTTCCTAGAATACCGAGTCGATTATTCAACTACGGTTTATCTGAATAACGGTCCTTAGATCGCAATAATATTCTATTATCATTTTGTCACAGATGTGTATAAAAAATCATCTAGCAAAAAGTATAACAAAACTTTCACTCTCATTATAAACGCATTTCTAAACAAAACCGTCCATAGAAACTAAGTTACAGAAATAAAGTTTTATTATAACGCGGAATTAAATATCTAACCCTTTGAAAGCGGAGAAATGAAGAAAACGTAGAGAAAGGGCATCGGTTGAGCGCCCAACAGGTTGACGGCGGACTTTTAATGATCCCTTAATGATTGAGCCGCGGGCTACACGATGCGTGCCACCCTGATAATGTACACACAGCCTTATAGTCTATACTCTATAGCCTTTGTGTATCATTGTGGGAGTCTGAACTCAGCTTTATAGCTATTAAGTTTGATAGTCTGACGGGGTAGTGGGAATCTGTTAGTGTGATTGATTTAAGGGGATTTATTGTTTTTACTACGGCTTGGTATGGTTTTAAGATGGAGCTATTTGGAGTCAATGTGTAAATAATTTTTGTGATTGATAAAAAAGGTTCAATTTTTTTTTAATTTCTATGTGTGTCTAGAAAAGTATAGACTAGCGAGCCTCGTACTTCAAATACCTAAAGAGATAACTATTAACTACCTTCTTCTTAGTCTTCTTCAGACTTCAGACTCAGACTTTTACTGACTAAAACCCACCTAAATCCTTCAGTTGCTCTTTGCATTCCACGGTAACTCTTTCAAAGACTCCCGTTACCCTCACCAGGTTGTTGGTCCACCTTATTACATCGACCATCTGTTCTGCGAGTAATGTGCTCAGCCCACTTACACTTAAGTTTGGCTTAATTATTATCGGCAAAAAACAATTAATTTAGATTTGATTTCTATAAGTTTCTATGCTAACAAGATTAACCCGTTGTATGGCCGGAACGCGGATCCACGCGGGACACAATAACTTTTTAATTGTGTCTCTAATTACGGAAAGGTTAAAATGAAAAGTAAGAATATAAACTAACGAGAGATCATTATGGTTTAATCATAAATATCTGATGGAGCCACTAGTAACTTATATTATACTTAAGTCTCGTATATTTTTCCAAAGTTCCGCCGCGTAGAACTCCACTCTACGCTACTTTGTACCCTTAACTTCGTTCATTAACGCAAACTGTTGATCGAAGTCAGTCGATTAAAACTAATAAAATGAACTATATTGAACAGATCGCAAACAATATAGAAGACTAGCTTCTGACAGCGGCTTTGCCCGCGTGAAATTGAAGATTTTCTTACAAAGATAAAAAATATCCTATGTTCTACGAGTATTTGAGGACATGGTCTTCTCGTGTGCTTATTTTCATTTAAATTTGAATAACAAACATACACTCATACGCACATACAAACTTTCATCTCTATAATAATTATAGTGATTGTATGAAATGAATATCTATGCATTTTTTTTTTTTGTTTTTTTTTACTTTACCAGCTTGTTGCTTACCTACGAAAAAAAAAACTGAATTAGATTGATTTGATTTTAAGAAAATCAAATAAATCTAATTCAGTTTTTTTTTAATATATTTTCAACCATTATTTTAAAAAGATGCATTTTTTTAAATTAAGAAACAGTGGGCCTACAGGTATTTTATTCCTGTTTCTTTTATAAACGCGTCTGTCTTAAAGTTGCTTAATTTTTTTTAAATTCGATTACTTCATTTATTAATTACTTACTCTTAGACTAATGATGGAGTGAAACACAATTGTTAACTAATTTCTCAAAACCTTGTCTTAAAATAAAGAAAAAGAGATTGTTAAATGATTTTGAAATGCTTCACCCGAGTTACTTAAAAAAAGAACTACTGCTTTCCTGAACTACTGGGTAAAAAAAACAGTCCAAGACATCAGTATTCAAGCAGCGTGCTGACTTATCAAGCCGTATGCAAACACCGGGTGGCGCTGGTGACACGAAGCGGTTCATAAGCGCCGTAAGCGCCATTAACGATTTCTTAATGATTGATTTCAGGGCCCGGTCGCTGGGTAAAGGGTACCCATTCGAGAACCAACTCGAAGTTGGTCGGCCCTAGAATTTGTTGTTAGTACTTGCAAAAGGTTGGATTGCCTGCTGTGGGCTTCCCGTCCGATTATAATTTAGGTGTCTTCAAGGCTAGAGTGGATAGGCTCTTAGTGCGCCGCACCATCAACGATTTTATCTCTGCTTGCCACCAGGTGGGATCGCAGTCAAGTACTAGTTTATCAGTAAGAAAAATCCATGTCAAAGATGAAAACAATTTTTGAGCTACAAGGTTTGTTTAAAATTAGTGTGATAGCTAAAGACGTGTTCGCAATAATACAGGTTGACTGAAGTGGACAATGATGTAATTTCAATCGGTCGTAAATTTTTATTTTTGACAAACTTGATATTTGCGCCAAACTAGATGACGTAAAATAAACAAAACTTCAATGCCGTATGCAAATCAGTAATATCGTAAAAATAAAACATACATGAAGTCATGCCTTAGTTCAGAACCAATATTATTAAAAACTTTGATTTTTTTGTAGTTCGGTATAATTATAGAAACAGCGATTCCTACATCCTGTTGAGTGCGGTTGTACTATCGAATTACTTGGTGAGCAAATAGGTACGTGCGGCGAGGCTGTGCCGCCGGCGGCCCATTAAAAATAATCGATGCTTGCGAAAATATCGAGGGCTTTCCACTAATGACATCGCGCGGGAAAACAAAGCGAACCGGGTCGACACAGCCGAGCGGCTGCCGCGCCGTCTAACTCCCGCTCCGATTCAAATACGGCCTAAGGACGTGTGACGACCGACGGTGACGACTTGAGGAGTCATGGGAGTCTGAAGCCTGAGACGACTGATTTACCGTTATAAGTGTGCGTGGGCCTTAAGATCTTAACACCCTCTTGAAGACGTAAACAGCGAAAATACACGCCGTTTTTATTTGCTTTGCAAAACAGACGCTTGATAAATGTACTTTCATGAAGACGTTCTGCAAATAGACAAGTGAAATAAACAATTGACTTTAACCATTTTAATGGCACCCAAAAAATATGGCTCGATTTTACGAGTAGGTACGGTACGGCGGCTCCCGAAGTTTATTTCCCGAATTTGGTGTTTAATAGGTTAATTCACGTGGAAGATGTTTGTGGAGCACCACGGCGGCGGCGGCGCGGTGTTGGCGGGGCCGCGCACGCCTTGTTTTTCTTACAAATGAAATTATTGCGCGAATAAAATATTTTACTGTCTGTCAATTTGGCTGGTTCACTTCGTCGAAATGTTCCACCAGATATTAAGCAGAGGTTAAAATTTTATTTGCACGGAGTTATTGCTCGAATGCCGGCGAGACTCGGCGTGATGTTGTTGAATTCTCTTCGGTACATCAGGTCGGTTCGTGGGCCATTATTGCTTGATGTAAGACAATGCCTACAAATAAAATAAAATACTCACTCTTATTTATTGCTTCGTAGAATATCGAGGGGACGTTGTTCGCTAGAAGTGTCTTGTAATAGATAGATGGTCACGGTAAGAAAATAATGACATTGTATCACTGATGGCTACGAACGTTTTAAAAATAAAATCAATGTTGTTGATGGCGGGTTTTGGTCTTAACAATTCTAGTGCACTTTTGTTCTATCGTATAATTTTCTTCTTCTATGTGTTATTCGCGTATATTTTTGAAGCATCATGAACATTTTATTGGTTTTGATTAAAAATTCGAAATAGCATTAATAAGAAACTGCACAAAGCAACTTTTGTTATTTTGCTGATGTTAAAGAATAATAGTACATAATGATGTTAAGTGTGTCATGTTAGTGATTACAGTCGAGGCGGTATTTGGACCCGAGCCGTGGCGAGGGTCTTAAGAGAGCCGAGAACGGTAATCATTAATTACTCACGTGTATCATATATCGATGTTTTTCAATACAATTGTGAAGAAAATAACAGTAAAACTAGTAGATAACTTTTTTGTGACATAGCGGTAAAAATCTGTTTTCATATGCACGCGCATAATTTTTTTATTTACCCCTAGGGGAAGGCTAAGGTATTTCAATCATACTGCCTAGTCTTACGTTTATGTTTTTTGCGTGAAAAGTTTTTACTATAATGTCTTTCGTAGTGACAAATGGAATACGCATGTAACATTTTGTAATGATTTTGTAGTATTTAATTTAATTTTCATCCCCCCATCTCGGAAAGAGTATTTTTGCTCTTTGATATCTGAGAGCAAAAGCCGTTTTTATTCTCTAGAGAGATAAAGTAAATTGAATTTAGAACATCGAGTGCACTATGTTTATGAATTCAAAACATCATTAAACCTATTTACTTCTACCTCCATGGTACCAAATTTGTCATATTTTTTTTTTAATTTGTTATAAACTCAGACTTAGAACCTCCTTGGTGTACTTTTTTTGTATTTATCTAGTCATTTCCTCGCTGAGGTGGGATGAAAAGTTACGTGTTGCACTCGACTGCAAAGATTTTTCACCTCGTGCTCTTTTGATTCTCTCGCTAACTCTCAGGATTCTAATTTTTGAACCACTCGCTGCGCTCGTGATTCAATTTTAGAATCCTTCGCTTGCTCGATCATCAAAATTGAGCACGCGGTTAAAAAGCAACTTTGCACTCTTGTATAAAAAATAACTATTAATTAATACAACCACTGTAATTCAGTAGTTGTATTAACTCAAATAAATCAAGCCAAAAACCGCGCGCATCTTAAAATGGCGGCCATATACCACAAAAAAAAACAATTTTTATGTGAATGTACGATTTATTTATTAAATGTTTTTTTTTTTATTAAATAAATCGTTTGTACAAGTTAAAATGGTCAAAATTACATGAAATAAGTAAGTAAGACACACATTTATACCATTGAACGCAATAACATAAGTGAATTTTTTTCGTACTCAAAATTTATTTTGTGAATAAAGAGGAACAAAAAGGTTTTAACTACATTAAAGCACGAGTGCGTAATGGTAATCAAAATGTCACAGTTTGGTAACAAGCGCCTTTATATATCTAATTGCAGTGCAATAAGAGTCACTTTCTGAGCAAGTGTATTGAAAAACTATTTATATCACACCGATTAAAGTTTTTTTCAGGTACCTATTAGTCTTTTTAGGGTTCCGTAGTCAACTAGGAACCCTTATAGTTTCGCCATGTCTGTCTGTCCGTCTGTCTGTCCGTCTGTCCGTCCTCGCTTAATCTCTGTGACCGTTAGCACTAGAAAGCTGAAATTTGGTACCAATATGTATATCAATCACGCCGACAAAGTGGTAAAATAAAAATTGGAAAAAAATGTTTTATTAGGGTAGCCCCCCTATATGTAAAGCGGGAAGTGATTTTTTTTTCAATTTCAACCCTAACGTGTGATATATCGTTGGATAGGTATTTAAAAATGAATAGGGGTTTACTAAAATCATTTTTGATAATGTCAATAATTTCGGAAATAATCGCCCCAAAAGTAAAAAACAATGTGTCCCCCCCCTCTAACTTTTGAACCATAAGTTTAGAAAATATGAAAAAAATCTGAAATGTAGAATTTTATAAGGACTTTCTAGGAAAATCATTTTGAACTTGATGGAAAGAACAGTTTTTGTACAAAAAGACAAAAAGATTCCACAAAATAATTTCTGGACTAAGTTTGTAGTATAATCGTTTAAGCAAGCATTTTTTTAAACTCATAAGTGGGTACACTTATTGTGACGGACGGGAAACTACGGAACCCTACACTGAGCGTGGCCCGACACGCTCTTGGCCGGTTTTTTAATTTACCCCTAAGTCAAGATCATAATGTCTAGTCCATATTTTTTTAACGTGATACATTTTTAATGAAAATACCTTTTTAGTGACATTTTAATATGGGTGTAACATATTTTAATGTTTTTGTATGTAGTATTTGGCAATAAATGTCTCGCGTCAGCATTCTTGGCAACCTTGGCTTAGTTCACACTACAATAACATTATCAGCACCATTTTTACCGAGATCGTGCCTATTTCAATTACTTATTTCACATACCAATTACTTACCTATTATACATACAAAACTATAGTCTGTCTAATAAGTCAACCGACTTGGGAATTTTGTATAATATTTAATCATTAAAAAAATACTTATAATCGATACTTTTTATAAGGTTCTTCTGTTAGTAAACAATGAACCAACCTTGATTATTGAACCCGTGTTGACTACATCAGATTTCATTAAATCCTAATAATTACCCAAATCGTTTAACTTATTAGACAGACTCTACGCCAATTATACATAACAATATCCACTAGGACTCAATTTGCAGACTTTGCAGATAAGCCACTGAACTTCAGTCGAAAAAATCCCGCTAAAAAACCCTTTAGTTTTCTGGCAGTTGGCACTTCTAGGATACCAATCAAAACACGGTCGAAGAAATTTTTTTTTTTATATTTTTGTCTGGGATACTAGGCTTTTCTAGTAATTAGAATGCGGATGTAACACTAATACTTTTGCGGTATTTGGCAACAAATGTTTTGTGTCAGCCTTCTCACTAAGCTAAAAAACAACGACAATTAAAATCTTTTTAGGACTCCGTTTTGTTTTTTCAATCACATATCCAGTGCTAGTGCGTAGTTATAATAAAAATATGTAAAAAAAACTTTGTGTGCTTCCTTTATATATTTCATCTTCATCTATACAAGGTGTAAGGGACAGCCCTCCACAAACTTTAAGGGCTTGCTCAGTAGACGAAAGTGAACAACCTTCCACAAAATTTTTTTTCAGATCAGAAAAAAATCAGCCCCATCATACAAAATGATAAACTTGATTGGACAATTTGTATGGCGAGGCCGATATTTTTTTTCGTTTCCTGAAAAAAAAATTTGTGGAAGGTTGTTCAGTTTCGTCTACTAAGCAAGCCCTTAAAGTTTGTGGAGGGCTGTCCCTTACACCTTTTATATTACTGCAGGCCAAACCACTGAGGTTCTATATCTTATCTAATTTTGCAAGTAACGTTGGTACGTTGGCCATTGCATCTTAAAAAAATATGGAAGAAGCCATTAAATTCGAAAAAAAGAACAAAATCTTTTTATTTTTATAAGACATCTTTTCTTTTTTTTGACTTGCGTGTCCAGTTTCAAAGGTGCACGAAGGTTAAAAACTTTTTGGTTTTTAATATCCGACGTAAACTAGTCCTGCATTTTACTTACACATTTCTAAAGTCAATCATTAGTTTCGAACATTGCGTTAATGAATCTTACACAACAAAACAGGAATATTTTAAATAAATAATACTCAAAGAATTGCAAAAAAATACTACCATAGATAAATCACATCAAAACAAACCTGCATGCATGGCTACCGCACGGATTGAATGAATCTGTGATCCTCATAGAGTTGGACGCAACAAAGCTGATGTAATTGGTGCATTGTAGAACCCGCGGGCTACCATCGTTAGCCTTTCTTTCCTTCACCCGGTTTTGTCCGGGCCGCTCTTGCTAATTAACTATGAAATTAATTGACGCGGCAAAGTTTCCGAGTGAAACTTGAATTAATTGGCACGTCCGACTTCAGCCTAATTAGGAGCCTCAGGCTTTTCAGTATCGCGCTCGTTGATGCCGTGAAAAACACACAAAAGTGTTGTGTATAGTTTGATGTGCGGGAGTTTCTCAAAATATGGTTCTCTGCAATGTTAATTGCGTGTGGTGAATGTGTGCGCGGTTTTTTGAAGGATTTTTTGTGGTGCTGCGAGGTTGATTTGTTTAATTACATGTACAGGCTTTCTGTAATGGTGCGTTGTAGAGTCTGTGAATGATGATGTCGCTAGAGACGGATACCGCATGGAGATACTGGGATATTGTCCCAGTCGTGTTAATAGAGTTATGGGAAAGAAGAAGGCATAGCATAAAATGCGTTATAATGTTCTCAATGCTGGGGCTCAAAACCCTTCTCTAGGTAAAGGATCAGGCCGTAATCCACCACGTGGGCCCAGTGCGAGTTGGTACATGTCATATACATATTATTATGTGTTCGATGTTTTGGTTCTAGGTATGGTAGTTTCCTCACTTCATGGATGTTTTCCTTCACCGTTTTGAGAGTGCACTGCTCTTACATAAGGACCCGAACTAAATAGGACTAAGTGCAAGGGAATGTTTGTGATTCGAATAAGACCTACCTAATGTAAAGTAGAGACCAATCCATAGAGTATGTAGTCGACTGTCCATCGTGACCATTTTTGATTTGTCTCTGCTCTTTTTTTTTAAATCGTAGTCTACTTTATATCAGGTAGCTAAGGGAAGGCGATAGTCTTTCGAACATTATTACCTAGTCTTACATCAATGTTTTCTAGCGTGATAATATTATTTAACGATAATGTCTTTCGTAGTGACTTTAGAATACGGGTGTAATACATTTAAGTATACTTTATCACAGATTGCTTGGTTTTGTCACTCGCGTCTATGATCTGTTGATTTGATATCCTAATCGTCTTCAGATCTCAGGTCCCTGGTTGATCAGCTTCACGATACAAGGCATGTAATTATTGAATACCAGCTAGTTTCTTTTGAAGTTTGATGGACTGACTTATCTAAGACAGGAGAAGAGGTTTATCTAATTACTTACCTACGTCATTTTATAGCCAGAAGTGTGAAAGAGTGACCAAAGACTGTGATGCAGTTTTGAGAATCTATATTTTATTAAATAGTAGTAAAAATACTGACAATTGGACATGCCTACATACATTTGAATTCTATCTATAATAACATTAATAACGCTACACTATAATTCACACACAACACAAAGCAACTTTCGGTTCCCTTAAATCAAATAACAAAAGCTGTTATTTAGTTCGCTTATTTAGAATTCCCACTGTTGTTTATCATTATTTATTTATAAGTGCACAACACAATATAAACACAGTTCGCGGCAAGGGCCGGCTGTTGAGGAAAGCTTGTCCCGCGGCTAAGAAACCTCCATAATTAACATACATTATGAATTATCGAAAATGAGCCCGTCGATGCCCCTAATTACATGGTGCCGCGGCAACCAAGCAAACTGTAATGAATAGCCTTGTATTTTTATTAAAACGTGTTGCCGACCTGTGTTAGATATCTTTGTTGGGATTAATCATATTTTATGAGACCTATTACGTGTTAATTGGGTTAGTAAGGGTGTTTTACATTTTTTTTGTTTGTAATTTCGAAATTTAAATTAAGAACGGTGATTTAAAATTGGAGCGTTTGAAATTTTGAATTCATTTGATTTTATGGTTTGGTCATTTCGTCTATGGTAAAATTAATTTGTTTTTAATTTTGTGTGAGTTTTGCTAAGTGGTAATTTATTTTTAATATTGGGTTTCGTTAATTGAAAACTAAACCCAATGAAGACATTTGTTTTTATTTTGATAGCGTACTTTAATTTAAAATAAAGATTTAATTTAGGTAATAAATGGTTTCAAAAAGCATCTAAGAGATTTAAATGAATATTGATTCGCGATTCAAATGAACCGTGTAGTTCGAAATATTTACAAAAAAAAAAAATGAAGAGAGAATCGGAGACCACGGATGTTTCGCGACGATTCGGTCGTGTTATATTTACAAGTATTTTTCAAAGATGTTATCAATACGAATTTATATTTCCGCTTCACTTTACCGGTGCGAGGTAAAATAAGCCTGTTGGCGAGGATGCTTCAGCCTGGTCGCACAAACTGAATGTAGACGGAATGGTGGGATAAGTTTGTGGAACATGCCTGGCTGGTAAGCCTAGTAAATATACCTACATCAATTTGTGGTAATGTGGTCTATGGTAACCTTCTAATGTCACCGTGCTTAGAGATTTTGGCGGGATTTTTCGAGTGAAATGGTGTTTTGAAAATTCGAATATTGGTTTCTAGTGGATATTATATTGTGATGTTAAATTATTGGTGTAGTTTTGAATCTCCAGTGTCTGCATATCATAATATAGGAATTCATTGAAACAGGCGCAATCTCGGTAAAATGGAGCTGAGAATTGTATTGTAGTGTTGACTACCATACATTTCTCGACTACGTTTGCTGCCAAATACTCCAAAAAAAATTAGAATTTGAAAGACATTATCGTTGAAAACTCACCACAGAAAGAAGATATGGGACGTAAGAGCAGGCATTATGGTCGAAAGACTAAGCACTTACCTATAAGCCTTACATAAAGGGAAATAAAACAAATACGATTGATAGTTGTGTTTTCTTTTCTTAACATTTATGACGATTACCCGCGTACCTATACTGAATTAAACAAAATTTATGTCGGCGCTTTTCACCGATTTCTGTATGTATTTATTTAACGTTGACATAGGAAACAAAAGAAAACGCTTACAAAATAACTCAACGACGACACCCTTCAGCGTCTTTTAATGAACATTTTATAAAAATCAAATATTCATAAGTATTTTCCACCAATCTAAGTAACGGTCATTACCACAAGTGGTCGCAAGACTCCCCGAGACCCCGAGTGACCGCTAATGACCGAGCGATTGTAGAATCGCCTCGTTACCACCGCCATTGTCGGCATAAAGAGTTGTTCATTCGTTCACTCGTTCTTCATTCAAGGCGTTCTTCATTCGTTCGTCTTACGTGACCGTGACGTCACCGTCTCTAAACGATTTACGTTCGAAGTTCCACAGAAAGTGTGTAATCGAAATTTTAAGGCACTTCCTGTACAATTGTTTGTTTTATGAGTTCTGATTGGATATAAGGAAGTTATTAAAATAAACTGCTTCGCTGCATTTTAGAGCTATTCATCTCATCACATCCTTACCGCTGTACTTGAAGTAAATTATGGGAAATTGAGAATTTATAGTTTAAGGATTCATTTCCTTCGTTGGATGAGTTAAGTTAAGATAAAATAATACCTCGATTAAGAGTTGCAGCGGTATAAATATTCCGGATTAGGTACTGATAATTTAGCGATCAAAATAAGTTGGTACAATAAAAGTGTAATGTGGCAATGCCGCCAGTACTTTGTGCACATTACCAGTTGACAGCGATGTGGAAGAGTTTTTGACGCTATATTTTAGGTAATTGTAATTAGCGTAGGATACTATTTTATTTTTTTAAATTTACTGTAATTATAGTTATTTAGTTGTTTATATGTAGTAATATTATATAATTTGTATTGAAGAAAACCTAATAAATATAGAAAGCTATAAAAGTGTGGAAAGTGGAGATATATCTAATGAAAGGCGTCTGTGTTCTAAATTATTACGTTTATTCTTAGAAGCACTTTGTTAATTATATCTACACTAATAGATACTATAAAGAGGTAATGTTTGTTTTTTCGTTTACCTAAGTATATGTAGATTTTTTGATTGTAGGTACGAGGTAATCTCTGAAAGTACTGTTCCGATTGCAAAAAAATTTTAACCGATGGAAAGCGGCTTTATTCCTTAAGTAGCATAATCTATATTATATGTACTTTTGTGAAGCTGCAGGCAAAAGTTAGTCATTTATAAAAACATTATTTCCACCTAGTGGCTTCATTGCCGACTTAACTCATCTGACTTTTCAACACGATCTCTTTTTTCTTCCTAATTGGATAGGAAAGCGAACACTTATTTTATAGGTATACGGCATAAACTGCGAGCTCTTTCGATATCATATATTATGTAAGCTAACTACACTCTAAAACTACATTAAGTGCTTAATGGCTACGACAAAACTGATGCTTTGGACACAGTGTCCGAATCAACACATTTTATTTAAAAAAAAATTTCACTGAACATTCGGACACCACCTTTTTGTTTTTGTTTGTCAGAAAAAAAAGCTTTTTTTTTAAATTGATAAAAACTAGTGCTTGATGGTAAGCATAAGCAGTGATGGAATCATTGAAGGTGAGGCGCAATAGATTTTTAAAAGACTATTCACTGTAGCTTTGAAGACACCCAAATTATAATCGGACGGGAAGACCGCAGCAGGCAAATTGTTCTAGTCCTTCGATACGACATAAACGACGAGGCGAAACGCTAAGGGACCGTAGAGGTTTCTCAAACGTTAAGGTGGATACTCGCCGTATGTCGGGTTGACTGAAAGTAGAAATGAGATGGTGGAATCAAGGCATGCAATTCCCGCGCACACTCTCCAAAATGCATCCTGTAAAATATCGAAAGGCTAGCTACCCTACGACTGTGCTCAAGGCTTTGTAGATTGAACTTAACCAAATCTGGATCACTAATTAGCGTCTTCGCACGTCTTTCCACCGAGTCCAAAGCTGCTCAGTGGCATTTCGCAGCACCAGCACATATTATGCCTGCCGTACTCCACACACGATCGGACCTGTGCTTTGTATAACATTAAAAGCTGTACCAGTGTGAAGTACCGCTGCACTTTTGCAAGAACGCCGAGTTTTCTAGCAGCTACCTTGGCTTTGGACTCAATAAACCGGCCAAAATTAAGGTTTAGGGAGATTTAAATAAAATATATATAATAATAGAAATCGATTACTTACCCAAAGTTTTAAGAAATCGATTACCCGAAGTTGTCGCTTTTAAACTCAGCCTAAAATAGTTTTGGTGACTATTTTTTTTCCCTTAAATCATATATATATTAAAACTTTTTATCTGACTGTACTATTTAAAAAGTGTGTGTCCGAATAGACATTGAAAAAAATATTGCAATAAAAAATCGGTTCACAATTGATCGAAATATCGGTGATAAAAAAAAATGTGTCAATTCGGACACTGTGTCAGAATATATTATGTCCGGATCGTCAGCAACTCAAACTTTATTCCTCAAAAATAAAATTAAAAAATGAATATGAAAACCATTAGCACTTAGGGCGCTGTCAATTTTGTGTACTGCAGCCGGCCGGCTGCCGCACGTTTGCCGTGCCGGTTACAGTCCGATAACACGCGCCTAAATTGAAAACGTATCTATCTGGCTGTCGTGCGTTTGTATGCCAGTGATGCGCTATTCAACACCGAATTGTATTGAACACGTGGTGCTTGTGACGTTGCCGTCCTGTTGTCGACCGTTCGCCGCACGATTGCCGCACCACGCGCTTTGTATGAAAAATATGATCGCTCGTACGCTGTACGACTAACGCACCGGAGCAGACCGTCAAAAAACGCATAAATTGAAAATGCCCTTAGTTTCCGTCCGCTCAACTATTCTTTAACAACCAAAGAATTAATTAATAACTAATGATATTCATGATGTTTGCTCGTACGTTACTGCTGCAAACTGCGCTAATTTATGCGTTGCCTGATCGAGCCGGCAACTTGATTGCTTTTCTTTCCAAGTTGCTCGCTTTGCTTCATACTCAGTTATCGCTTATTGTTGACGCGATATAACTTAATAATAACACTTATTAATAACTATAACATAGTTGTTTGTGTGTATGTTTTGTTGTTTTGTGTGTTCATGATCGAACTTTAGACTAATTGTAAGCGAGTACCTACCGGATAAGTACCGGATGTTAGGAAAAGCCATCTTCTCGATCTTTTCCTTTTATTGTTTTAGAATGGCTTATTTATTTAAAAGTAAAAAAATGTTTCAGGTACATCGGTAGCTATCGACATTGCCTTCGCTTGCGTAGAATTAATTACTATCCCCCATTATACCCCGTTAAATTTTAATCGTTTTAATACCGTGGAGGGTCGATCCGCGACATGAAACACTATCGATTTGTAAAGATGAAATTAAACACATGCACGAAATTAATTTCTTTAAGAAAACGTCATCTGAGCGAGTTCAATGATCTGTAGGTAATTAGTACGCAACGCCGACTACTACCTATAGATCATTGGACTCGCTCAGATAAGAAATTAATTTCGTACATGCGTAAATTAATACGAGTTTTAAAAAACGGTACTTTATTTTTTAATTTCATCTTTACAAATCGATAGTGTTTCATGTACCGGATCGACCCTCCATGGGATTAAAACGATCAAAATTTAACGGTGTATATTAGCGCATGTGTTAATTTTTTATATATTTTTTTATATTGATGTAAACTAGTGCTTGACTGCAAATATTCAGGATTAATGAATATTTAAATTATTCTTGTAACAAATTTCATCAAAATTTGTTTGGCCGTTTGAGCGTGAAGGAGTAATAAACATAACACACCCCTACACATAAGTACATTTTAGTAGGTACTTAAAAAGTTTCGCCTATTAGCGTGATAAACTAGCTTCAACCCTTTCAATCGTGGTAATTAGAGACACAATAGTAAGACAATAGGTGCGCGAACGCTGGCGTTAGCTTGAGGTTTAATGAACTACCAGCGTCCTCGCTCTCAATAAAGTAGAAAAGTTCCCCAAGGGAACATAGTCATGGTAAGTATACAAAGTCTATTATTTTCTTACAGGACAATAAAGTTAGATCACCAAGTCAATTGAAAATCTGTCATCAGGCTTAGTTTTCATTGTCCATAAGTTTCACAATGAGCACCTTTCAAGTAAATATTAATGCGGAAACTTACATGTTTCGCTCGCACTTGACTGAATTCCATTATTTATTTATTCATTGAACGCCAAATGAAGTATAATTGTACGCAGCCGTGCCGGCTCGCGGACATTTGAATTTCTCTACATGTTTTAACATTTCATAAGTCTTGAGCATTTCTCCGCATAAGTGCTCACTAAATAACGCTTAAAACACGTTGACAACACGGCTATTTGTTAGCCGTAACAACAATAATACAACAATCGTATAACAATAAGCCATTAGACAAGTTGTGGAAATTTTCTGGTTATTTCCGATTCACACCGATTGTTACGGCCGAGTCGGCCATTCGAAGGGCCATAACTCGACAGAGCCGCGTCGAGTGGGGTCTATGGCCAACGACCACGGAATCGTATATTTATGGTATATTTGTGGTATATTTACGGCCTATATAATGCGAGAGATTTATTGGGTGCGGCGTAATTAGCTCGCGTTTAGATTTATAATCTGAATTTGTACCCCAGTGTGAGCCAGTTGTGGCCACTTTTTAATGGCACGATTAGCGCTAATGAGCCATTCAGATTGGCTGTAGCTTTTAATGATACGTGTACCGTCTACTATGAAAGCACGAATACGAATCCGTTGTGTTGCTTTTGTATGGATGCTTGAGGATAATAAGAGGGATGCATTTCGATCCTTTGTCTTGGTATTGCTAAGTAAAATCGATGTTTATCTGTCATAAATTAGTATAAATAAGTCGGAGGGGCGAGTGCGCCGGCGCCGCGAGCGCGCGTAAATCACGCACAACCGCTTATTAAGTTGTTAGGGGCGGCCGTGTCTGCGCCCACGCGGCCGGCTCGCCGCGATGTGTCCACGCCCTTATGTTTGCGCTAGCTCGCAACCTTGTATCTCCGGTTTGTTCCCCTAAACTTGTTTATTCCTTGTAGATACTTGTGAACATACAAAAATGGTAAATTATTTATAAAGCATGTAAGTATGGATGGACATGGTGTTCGATCTATGCTACAACTTTGTTGTCGCCATTATCATGAAACGTAACCCTTTATTATACACACATACCTACAAATTTCATTATATAGCAGAAAATATGCAATATAACATTACAAATAATGTCATATTTAGCTTTACATTTTAGGGAGTTATAGCATGTTAGACCCTTTGTAACCCCTTTTTTTGAGGTGGGAAATCATTGTTCCCGCGCGCCTCAAGGAGTTGTCAGCAACCGCAGGGGCCCAACTGGGTCGAAGCCTACTGGGGCCAGGGTTAGTTTCGAAAGATAGCTCGAGCCCCGGTACGAAAGGCAACGAAGGAGCAGGAGTGGGTTTTTAGTCAGTAAAAGTCTGACACTATCTCCCGCTTCGCCCAAGAGCGGGAGATGTCATTAGATGATTTTCCCACCGGAAAAAAAAGGTGGGAAACCATCAAAAAGTGTCAGACTGGAAAGACTTAATATTCTGCGCAATTGATTTAATAAAAAGTGGAGCTACTGACACATTACCACAATCATAATTCATAAGTAATCTTTTCGTAGATCAGCCAGAACACAATGTCATTGAAGCTTGTAAATACCCATTCTTACGCTAATGCTTATCTCTCTATAAGGTCTTTATGCAGTCAGCATTAAACAGTAAATTACCGCAAATGTGCGGAAATTAGCGGGGCCATCACTTTAGCACCAACTTATAGACGCTATAGAGAACGGTCCTTGATCACTACACTTAGAAGACAAGTTAATAATAGCGTGTGCTATAAAATAAATCGTTGGTTGTAAACCAGATATACATACGTGGGTACGCACATCCAGCGATTAGAAAAACTCTATGATGTACAGACAGCAGCATCAACAAGTTACCCCTTTTCTGAGGTCTTTTAATGTGAGAGGGGTATCCTATTGATGTAAATGTCTGTACATCACACTAATCTACACTAATATAATAAAGAGGTAGTTTGTTTTTTTGTTTGTACGAGGCTCTGGAAGTACTGGTCCGATTGCTATAATTTTTTCACTGATAGAAAGCTGCTTTATTCTTGAGAGACATAGGCTATACCGCAAGTGAAGTCGCGGGCAAAAGTTAGTCTATATATATAAAAATGAATACCTATTTCCTGGGTCACGCCATCACGCGTGAACGGCTCGGCTGGACCGATTTTGCTAATTCTTTTTTTGTTGTGTTCGTTATTGCGAGGAGAAGGTTCTTATGGAAAAAAAAATGAAAATTAGGGTAGTGTAGGGTAGAGTAGGGTAGAGTAGGGACTAGGGTAGAGTAAGGTAGAGTAGGGTAGGGTAGAATAGTGTGGAGTAGGAAAGAGCGGGAGCGAAGCCGAGCGGGCAAAAGCTAGTATAATATAAAGTCGAAAGTTTGTGAGTGTGTGTGTATGTAATGTATATCTTCACGTTCGAACGGATTTGGATGAAATTTGGGACACTGGCATATGGTTTATGTTGGGTTAATTTTTTATCACGCGAGCAAAAAAATGAAGACGCTTTTGTCATTTGTCATCTGTTTTTTTATCTGTTACCACTTCCTAAAACAGACTAAGATGGATACTGTTTTTACTAACCGCAATGAACGAGGAAGGTAGCGTAAGCGTATAAAAGTTGCACTAGTCAGGAATCAAAGCAGCAGTTTGACAGCTTTTATATAAAAAGTACCTCAAAATATCATATTTAATCTTCACATATTTAAAAGTAATTTTCACATATTTAAAAGTTTTCTCACTATAAAAAACCCTTCAATAAATCGTCGTAACCAGCAACAGTCCTTCGATTAATAAACTTTACAAAAATCTAAACATTGAATAAACAGTTGCACAAAAGCAAGCTAAACACAAAAATAAAACACCCACATATTATTTCTTGTGGCATTCTCAGCATTTCTCCGTGTTTACATAAATAATAAAATAAATGTATTCCAAACAAAATAAACCTCCCAGTAACAAAACAGACACTATCTATTTTATGTTACATACTTAAAATTAAAACGACCATTGTCGTCACACATTGTCACTTAGAGACTTCGCGTGAAGCGACAACCCTTGCCATTTATTTAGCTTTACTGGCCACACTATTGTGCAAGAAACTGCGAGAGCAATATCTGTGAAAGTACAGCCTTTGAAACTACAGACAACAATGAACCATTTCAAATTAGCTATCGAGTTATCTGCCAAAGGTTTTCACGACTACGTTCTAAAGGTTTGTTCAGACGGACCACAAAACCGCATCGAAACGCAAGAATATTTTTATGTGTGTACTGTCTTACAGCTTCCTGTATTTACCTTGTCATAGTTATAATAGTGTCGTGTAATTAAGATGTATTTAGTTGCATCAAAAAGGCTTCAATCATCAATCATTTATTACTTGGCAAACATAGGCATAGAAAGTATAACTGAATTGCGTCATTTCCGAAATGTGGCAAAGCTACGTTAGCGTTAGCAAATTGTTCTGTATATGAACAGTGATGGTAGCCTAAAGGTAATGGCTCTGATTTACGAGTTGTACGTCGTAGGTCCAAGCCGCAGTTTGTGTAATGTATCACCACTGCCCTTTAAACTGCGAAGGAAAACAAAGTGTGTAAACCATCTATCAATTCACACTGGGCCCGCGTGGTAGATTACTGCCCGTTCCCTTTCCTAGAGAAGAGGTCCGAGTCTCAGCGGTTTGAATATTAAAGGACTGAACTATACTAAGTTACGCTATATGTGAATGGAACGGTTTTATAAAATGCTGTGTCCAGCCATTATGTTGCTGCGCTGAGGTTCTTTCCCGTCTGAATACACCTTAAGTTTACGCCCACAGTATGGGCAAAAAAGACTGTGACGAATCCAGATATTAATAGCTCTCTTGTTGTTCAATTCTTGGAATGGAGATTGAAGATTGTGTGTAAATTAATTATTTTGTTTATGTGAGTAATGCAAGAGATGCAAAGGTTTAATGGGGAAGTTCGTTCATTTATTTATAGGCACAGGATATTTTAAATGCTTGAAATCAAAAGTCAGAATTCGTGTTATAGTGTAGAATTTTATCAATAGCTTCTGCTGGCGGCTTCGCCCGTGTGATGGTAGAAAATTGTGCCTATGTCATTCAGTGATAAAGGAGTATTCTACTAGCGAAAGAATTTTCAAAATAAGTCCAGCATAGTTTTTGAGTTAGTTCATTACAATTAAAAATAAAAATCTTTCCTCTTTGTAGAATTAGTACTTGTAGATTATTGGTATGTTCTGAATCATTGCCTGCCATTAACTTCAGTGTCACGTCTTCCATCGGTGCCCGAGCTGCGGGATAGATGGAAGTCAAAGAGAATTAACAGTCATTGGGAAATATGTAGTTACCGCGACTCTGTAACGCAAAGGACAATTGGAGGAAACACGCTCCAACCAGAGCAGGAGAAGTTACACTAATATTTTTTTTGTTTAATAGAGTTGTTGTTTTTTTTTTTGTTTATAGCAGGTAATCTCTGAAAGTACTGATGAGGTTTTTAAATTTTAAAATTTAATTTATTATTTAAAAAAAATTATATCTATTTTTTATTACAATTACAATAAGTATTAGAACTGTTCAGAAATCAACATTAATCAATACTAATCAAACATATTTATGAGAAGTTAAATATAGTCATTAAAACTTCAATCGATTAAGCTCACGAACTTGGATAATAAATAACGAGTAATGAAACATAACTTGATTATTGGATAGAAAACTATTGACATTAATTTGACTTACTAATTAAGCCGTTAATTAACGTTCATCTTTTATAATTGACTTTACTAAATCACGAAAACCATAAAGATGAACTTAATAGAGAGATTTATAAAATATGTACTCTTGTACCCGTAGAGGTACTTACTTTACATGGTACGGCTAAAAAAAGAGATTAGTGTCGTCCCGGTGCTCGGTAAGGTAGCGCGGATCCACCGGCACTGTTGTGAGCACGGTGGGCATGCCCACAGCCCTTATAGGCTTGTGATCTGTGATTAGCTAAGACCAGCAAGTCATTCTTAGTAAACAGCATAATATGCTTTTATAACAAGCTGCCTAAGGCGGTAACTGAACTTAGTGAGGGAAAATCGTGTTGTAACCAAAAAAGCATATTACAAGGTTAAAGACTATGTCGAAGACACGCTTGTTTGGCAATGACTACCTCTGCACATGTGGCCCCCTGGTAATCATCAATATTGTGTCTATTAACTTCTCCACCTTTGTTTTAATAATTATATATACATTTTTTTTCTTTAACACATTGCTTTTGCAATTTTTTTTATTATTTAGACTTCAACTGTCTTAAATTCCTATTTTTTTTATATAGCCTCTTTTTTGTAATGTGAATGTGAGAACACTGTATACTCCACGAACTCTTTAGATTACTTCCTATTACGACTTACTTTTTTGTGTACAATATTGACTGGTCTACACTTTTCTTACATAATATCTATCAATATTGTAACAACAACCACTTCTTTAAAAGAGTAAACATGGAGTTTCTTGCCGGTTCTTCTCCATAGGAAACGACTAATTTGGAACCGTGCACTAGCTTCTGACGTTTTATAAGTGCCCATATAGGCCTATGTGAAATAAAATATTTTGACTTTTGTAGGATTCCATCAGAATACTAACGTGGCTAGAACATATAAAGTACAAGCAGACTATTCGGTTGAAGGAATGTGGTGAGACAACTTATTCAAAGAATAATACACACCTTAAATGATGCACCTGTTTATTTCTTCAGATAGTCACACTGTTTCTTAAACATTATTAGTACAAAATGTAGATTGCTTAGTAGCTAAACTTAACGTAGTCACCACTAGAATTTACGTCTGAACGCTACGAGTGCTGTCGACCGACTGTCGTTCCCCGACCCAGTGCTGGTATAAGTGGGGAGAACGCCCCTCTTTAATATTTTAAAACCGTTATTTGAACGACTTCCAGTCAAACTCAAATCAATTTCAATGTTGCCACATAAAATAAACTTGAAAATTAAATTAAATACGAGGCATTAACACTTTGATGACACATTTTCACAGTAGGTAAGTAATGCTAATGATGTTACTTTTTTGTGCGATCAAACTAACATTTAAACAGGTTTAGTTAATAGTCAATACTATATTGCATTCCATATGATGTATAGATGGTATAATACAGTCTTTCAACATGGAACCTATCAAGCACAGCAAAATTAGAAGAGAGTAAGAAGGCTTAGTAGCAATTTAAGGAATTCAATGTGATTGTAGATTATTAAGTGTATATAATTAGGTGTACAATTATGTATATTAATATGTCTGTGTATTGGTAATTTTTTTTTTATGTATGTTTACTAGTGTTCTCCAACGTTTTGCTCACGTGGAGCTCACACTACACGCACGCATATTTATATTATACACTGTACAAGATCTTGTTGATCAGGGTACCATACATTTTAAAAACATCTCCCTAATAGGAATGCGCTAGATTGATCATAAGTGAGTTCACACTTTTACACGCAGTGGGTTGATTTTCCTGTGACTGTCAGCTGTGACTACTACCATATTTAAGGCTAGATCCGCGCTCGTGAGTAGGAAAATCCAATGATTTGGATTTGATATCAATATTTACAAGATCAAATTAGTAAGCGAAACCTAATCTTAGTTTATGTTATAACTGCTGACTTTGATGCAGTCGCTGTTAGTGCAGTTACTTAGTAATTATACATATTGTTTAGTTTTCGTTTTATTTTCATTACAAAATTGATAATATATATATAGTGATTTGAGTACATCACGTTTGCGTAGTTTCTCTAAATAATTAAATTTAACCTTGTGATGTAGGTATTCGGTATCTTTTATTCAAACAGTTTTTTTTTTCCACAACAGTGCAACAACAATGAACTTTTGTCTGGAGCCGATGAAGATGTTTATTTCTTGTCTGTATATTAGCTTTTTCTGCGGACTACACTACCTATATAAGTACGGGCAAGTCACGTAGAATTGGCAGGTTATAACAACTTAATGATGTTCCGTGATTTACTGACTCAAATAACCTTCATTACGGAATCTTTTCGATATCGCGGTCGCGGTACACACCGCGCAATAAATAACAGTGCACCCACTTAGTATTCTCTCGAGGAAAACTGGCCGGTGTATTAATTGAAAAACGTCTTATTACAACTTAGACAAATTACAACCTTGTTATCAGGGAATTACAGGACATTTCAGAACGACAAACAACGTTCAGAAGGTTGTATGAGAGTCTTAGCTGCAATGGAAATTTGACTTTATAAGATTTATTTAAGGTTGTAATTTCATAGTTTTGGAGTGAAGTTAAAAACGTCTTATAAGAGTCACGATAATGACGCAACTGGATGGTAATGACCAAAAGTCAATCAAATCGTAGTATGTTGATAAAATCTCTATTAGAGGTTCCATCGTAAACGGAGACGTTATTTTAATTCATTTGAGCCTATCAGGAAAATAAATAACGCTAGATGTATTTGATTAGTTAATTATAACTTAAAATACTTAAATATCTACTACGATTTATACAAGGTAAGTTTCACAATTAATTACCTAACCAGTTATAGATGTAGAAAAAATATGTTTATTTTTAATTAATAATTAATATCAATTAGTACAGTAAATTTCAACCATTCATAACGACTGTTAAAAATAGTAATAAAACATAGGTACAAACAACTTCCTGCCCCAATTACATATTTTACCGCGACCGTGGGTAGAAAACACGAAGAAATAATTTACTGCTTAGATCATATATTTCAGTAATCAGTATTTCACTGATAAGGCTTGTTCGTCGAACGTGGTTTAGGGTGTGCGCACACTGGGCGCGAGGCGGCGCGATACGTCGATGCCGATAATACCGACTCGTTACCGACGCGTGAGAAGCGCCCCAGCGTCATTTCTCAGGACGAGATGAAAAAAATATACATGTTTGTTATAGCTCAACATCATTTCGGTCGTAGACTTTAGATAAAAACTTTTTTTCTTTATTTGTGATTTTTTGCGTCGACTTTTGTATCAAGAAAAATGTACGTGTGTATACTGTAATCTCTATTTACTAAATACGGCTACAATTAAATTAAATTACACTTGCAAAATATACATTTAAATTAATTACACTTATAAACACAAACCCTTTTCTTTACACGCATTTGTACTCAAACAGCCATCGTTTAAAAGACGTGTCTTGATGACGTCACATTACAATAATAAGCGTCATTACTTGATTACACCGCCGCGTCATATCCCCCACACACGAACCCTGTGACGTCATTACCCGGTTTTTTCGCAATTTGTCGGGAAACATTAATTAAAACACTCCCTCGGCATTTGAGACAGTGAAGTCCCGCGTAATACCCGCTGCACAGCGGGCGCAGATTACTCATATCATTATTTAATTCATTAACTTTTTACAAGGAACGGTACGGAAATTCCATTAAGGTATTTGCTTTAATTTTAATTGCTTGAAAAAGAACAACAATTATAAATACAAGTAACAAAAAAACAATTACCTGGCTTTCTCAATGCCAAGGTTTGTTTGTAACTGAACTGGTTGGCTTCAATGAAAAGCGCTCTGAAAATATCATTAGAGAAAGGAAAGAAGTCAAGCATCGCCGCAAAACAAAACGTTGGCTATGTAAAAATAATTTTGTGTTGGTGGATTTTAATAAGGCAAAAAGTTTGTTTGTAGTAATATTTGTTTCTTGGCTCATTTCGGCGCTCACGTCGGAGCGGGCGGGGCAGCGCGCGATGTGCCGCCTGCTTTGCACGTCGTCATTTCCTCGAAAGTAATTCAAATGGAATCGTGTGCGCCGTTATTAAATATTTCATAACTTACCTCGCCCCCCGGCCCCGACCGTGTCTCATGAACCCCCCTCCCTCCCGGCGACCGCATATTAAAGTCATAAAAAAGGGTTGTTTGATCTATCCCCTAAAACAATTTACATATCTCGGCTCAGGCCGCCGCTAAATTATTTAATTAAGAGAGGCATAAGTTTTTATTATTTTAATATGTCGGGTATAAAATTGTGTTAATGGAACAATGCCGCCATTGTGGACTGAATTTTAACCCTCGAAAGCGGGGAGATTACGAGCATCGACGTAAATATACGAAATACTGAAAGTGTTCTAATTTAGTTTCTCAAATAAATTAATGGTTTGTGTAATTAAATGGTTTAATGTTAATCTTTGTTGATCTCTTGAGTAGTCTCTTTTAATGATGTAATTTAAAATCTTGGAACTGAAACGGTTAAATCGAAAACTCCAACAGCCAGACTCTTAAAAGTTAAAAAAAAAATGCTGGCAAAAATACCGCAGCCAGCGTACAGCAAAACATGCAAAACAAACTCGCACTTATTTATAACTGAAGCAGCAACAAATAACAGTAAACGCTTACGTATAACGAGTGTAGTTTCCTAGGACATTGCTGAACGGCAAAAGGCATGCGAAATTAGTGTCGCATTACTTGACCGGTGAGCAATAAACATTAGGCAGAATAAAATAAAATGAAATGAAGTAAAAAGAGGCGGTATGCGGCACGCGACGCCGGTATGTTAAGCAGTGGTAATGAAAACTGCGTCGGATACACGACTACGCGCGTCCTCCGATCTTGCTGGGCATTCTACACCCTGTGTGGGACGTTCGCTTGAAGCAGGTGCGTCGATTGGTTTTGTAGAAATTTTGAAATATTTTATTTTTAAAAGCATGTTGATCCACACTACGTATAAGTGATAGTCGATTTCTAGTAAAGTAATTATTGTTGTAGTTTCGTAGAACTAACCTACAACAATGACGGTTTTCGAAAAGTCAAAATGCAAAGGATTGATTACGTAACATTTCAGATGTTCTTCTGAGTCTCGTGAGAGAAATATTGAAAAGTGTTTGTATGTGTCGATGTGTCGTACAACATGGCATCATCACAAATTCAACACTCAGACTTAAAAAAAAGTAAATAATATGCAATGATCAGCAAATGTTCAGCAAAAGTTAAGTAATAATATTTATTACTTAATTTTTGCGATCTCTCGTCTCCTGCTCTGGTCCAAGCCATGGAAAGGTGCGAGAGGGAATTGCCGACGGTAACATCCTTCTACGAAGTACTAATACGAGCAAATCAGATAGCCAAAACCGTTAGGTGGAAAAAACACCGCCTGCGAGCAATGAGTAGCTCGCCGTCTGATTGTCAGGTAAAAATCAAGCCTAGGTCAATGGCGCGTTATGTTCCAGGCGCGCCTTAACGAGATGTCAGCAAGATTGATGGGACCTGTTAGGGTCAATGCCTGCCAGAGATGTGGATTATTCAAAAGACCAAAGCCTTCGCAAAGACCAACTAAAGAAATACGGGGAGTTTTAGTCAGTGAAAGTCAGACTCCACCTCTCGTTATATATACCCAGAGTGGAAGAAGTAATTTAATTAGTCTCTATGTAAAATAAAAACACTTGGTACTGGGAAAGTGGTACAGTGGTACTTACACTTGGTACCGTCGCGCATCGGTATAAACCAGTAGGTATATGTGCGTTCAAAGTTAATTACAAAATAAAATAAGTAATCAAAGGTGTCTAGGATCTTGGACTACATCAGTTTAAATTTTTACTGCGAAGAGAAAATTACTTACTTCATTATAGCACTTTTCACAAGAGATCTCTTGCATCGTTTTTCATCTAGCGAGAGAGTTTAAGAACACTCTTACTTTGTAGATAATAAAAAGATGACCAATCAAAGTTAACACGTTATTATCCGATGAGCGATGCACATTGTGCCATATTATTATAATATGAGTTTTTCACAAAAAAAAAATTCAATACATTTACTCAAAAACCCGCTTTTGTCGCTAGCGCTTTTAGGCACGCAATCTACTGTTTTTCGCACTAGTGTGGAAAAGTGTGCGGGCTAGCCTTCCCCAGTTTATTACTTTGATCGCATCAGGCCGGGCGCAGCCTGACCCGTCACGTAGGTATTAAATATTGCATGCAACTGTGCTGGCAAAATATGGAGAACTTTTTACCTAATGACATCTATATACGAATACCCATGTTGGCGAATAAATGATTATTATTATCAAAATGTACTATACTAAAATGCACATTAAAATTACCACGACATCCCAACGAATAACGTTTTCCAATTAACCAAACTATTTATAATATTATAACCGTTTCACCGATACCAATTACCACATTGGGCCATATCATTTACACGATATTCAATTTAATCTTTGACAACGTTGCACGTCACTAGCATGACACGTCCCGTAGCGCGTAGTAACACCGCACTTTGACGCAGCGTGTGTTGTGTAGGATCGCAGGCATCGCAGCGGCCACTATACAGGGTGAGTTGACCACCCCAGGTTAATGAGAGCATTTTTATGTGCTTTCGCAATGAGGAATGCAAATTCGGTGGCGGTTACCGCGTTACTTGCCATTGTTTTAACACCGCCGCTTTACGCCACCCTTGGACTTTTATACCTTTTAATACGTTTACCCCCGAATAACGAGACTTTAGTGCTAATCCTTTGTTTTTGTTTAGCGGACGATGGGTTGTAATATAAATATTTGGGGAGTTATGTGGGGTTGTTCTTTTTTTGTTTGGTTTATTATTTTTGGTTATTGTTCAAAGGGCCAAAGAAAATATATGGAAGTGTGAAAGATCTAGAGAGGGTGTGATAATGGAGGTAACTACTGTAAGCAATTACAAAATATATCTAATTTCAATATAAATTAACTTAAATTATAGACATTTAAAGATTTTATTCCACCGTAATTTAAATATAGTAACGAATAGCTTTTGCTTATTTTGCCTATGTCATTCAGGAATAAAGTAGCTCTCTATCGGTGAAAAAAATTAAGCAATCGAACCAGTACTTTCAGAGATTACCTCCTACAAACAAAAAACCTTTATAATATTAAGTTTAAATAATTTAGTTCGATAAAATATTGATAGATTGTTTAAAGGTTGACATGCGTTTGGGTAAATTAACAATAGCCCCCACTTTTGTAACTTGGAACGCAGTTTTAAATTGATGAAGAAATGCTGCGCCGTCTACAATAATGACTTTTCTGAGACACTCTGTATCATGTCAAGAGAATGAAAATGTCTTTACAAGGTGAGCTAAATAAAAATGTAACACAACTCTAGCCTCTGCCACCGGTTTCGCCCGCATGATAGTGGAAAATTATCTCAAAGGAACATACTCCCTGGATAAAAAGTCTATTCCTAAGTTCTATTTTAGGACACGGCAATTTTTATCTTCTTATATATAAAAATCTATGTGTTTGTTAAAATACTCGGAAACTTCGTTCGTTACGAAACGCCTAGACTGATTTTTATGATTTTTTTTTTTGTTATTATTCAGTAGGTCTTATAATAGGCCATAGGCTACTTTTTCCCTCCTATCCCCACCCAAATTTTTTTCTTTGATCTTTCAGTTAGTTTCAATATAAAATAGAAAAGTGATCTGTGTAGTAATTGACTTCACGTCTTTTTTCTCTTTTTTGAAGGCCGGTGTTCCAATAAAGTCTAATTGGTTGGTAACATGTATGTCTGTCTATATGATATTCATAAAACAAATGTTTATTTCAAAACAAAACTCCGAAAAAATGTGATACACTTTAAATATTAATCTACAAAAGCGACAACACAAACTAACGGACCGTGGTGTTATTTCCATCCACGCATCGGATTTAAAACTACGGTAAGTAATGAAAATTGAAATATTTTTTGCGCAGTGATTGAAATGTGAAAAAAAGAAAGGGAACACAAAGGTGACGAGGTTTGCGCTTTCACGCAAATTATTTTATTGTAATCAATCAGCGTATTGCGCGGGCAGGCGGAGCCGGGCGCGACACAAGCTGGACAAATTGCGGAGCTGCCGAATTCACCATGTTTTCATTCCAATTTTTCTCAACAACGAATATTGTAAATGGGAACTTGCAATTTATTTTATTCACTCGCGAGTTATTACTTATGATGTGATTGTTAACTGCATTTTCCTCTCAATATTTTTCAATTCATATTTATATGTATGTGGAAGTCACAACTGAAACTATATTTTTTTTTTGTTTGCGTTACGTTTACTATTAATGTTTAAGCCTCTTAACGTCGATATTTATCACAATTTGAACATGAAGTTTCAGACCTGTTGTACATATTGTTAGTAGGTACGTATCTTTTTTATTCGACTCCGCAGAAGGAGGATTTTTTTAAATGTTTTTGGGTGTGTATATGTATATTTCTTTAGCACTCCATAATGTCTAAATGGTTTGTTGCATTAAAGCTTGAGAGGTGTCGTCAGATTAGCCTGTTGAATGACACAAAAAAAAAAAAAAAAAAAATTGCGGATATTTTCGCCAAATTATGTTTTTTTTTCAAGATGTAGTCATATATGGTATAAAAATAAATGAGAAGAGACAATTTCAAAAGTATTACCGAAATGATTATTGTAAAAGAGCTAACATCAAAAGTAAATAATCTACATGATAACTGAAAAATCTTTCCTTTCCAATGAATATCATGATTCCAAAGCTGAAAAAATATTTTCACATTAAAAAAAAAAGTTATTAATGATGAATAATCTTCTTTAACTCAAGTTAATGAATAAACAACGCCTAACCTCACAAAACAACTTAACGACCGATTACTCAACATTCTTGAACACAGATTGTCAAACTTTTTCGCCCGTCCCCAGTTAGGAGCCGCCTGGAGGCTGGTTCAATTACGGCGCTGCGCAGCCAATAATTGGCAGCAGGGCTCGCGACAAAGCGCCCACAATGGGCCCTGATTAATTTCCGAACTGCACCCGAATTCTAACTAGCAAACACGCGACGAACGCTCCGTGAAACCTGCACGGGAAAATTACTTCGTACCGCTGCCTGGCTGGTGACTAGACCACCCCTTATTGTCTAGCTAAGGTTTTTGTTGGCACTGATTGTTATTGGCGTCGGCTGTCTTGTTTTTTAGGGGGCTCATGTGATTAGTTTGTGCCTTTTCAAACTGTCATTTTCATTTTAAATTATGGTAAAATTATGGAAAATAATAATAAGGTGAAAATAGATGTTTTTTTTAATGGTCCATAAAACTTGAGTCATGTCTGTGTTTCCTGTTAACCTAGGGTCCTATAAGTTATTTCTAGACAAGCGTGCTCCATGGTCCACCATCAGATAAGATATTTGTCAAGTGTGAGCCTATCAACAATATAAAAAAGCTTGTACTGTTGCTGACTGGACTAGACCTTTATTGTCTAGATCAGTGGTTCCCAACATTATTTATTTTCCGTGACCACTTTGGGTTCTTCTTCATTAACAGGGCTCACCAGTTTAAAAAATTACATTTAAAACTAAAATTAGGTAAATTAAAACTAAATATAGGTAAACTCAAAAGTAACAATGCTCAGGTCACAAGAAACAATATTTCCTATGGAAAATATAAAATAAGTTTGCATTTCACTTAAAAATTGTCAATTTGGACCTTTCAGGGACTATATTTCAACTCTAGCAGAGCACCTGTCGTCCGCGGACCACAGGTTAAGAGCCCCTAGTCTATAAAAGAAAAATAATTATTTATTTAATCATTCCCACAAATTACAGAGAAAGTAAGGAAACAGACTCAATTTTACAATTAATTTGTTGAAGACTGGCCAAAACTAAGTTTTTTACAAAACCTGTGTTGTTTTTTTTAGGGGTGGATTGGAGTGCTTTAGAATATACTTGGTGGTGGATCATTTACAGTGTATGAGTACCTATCTATTTAATGACATTGTCTTCTGTGTCGCGGGTACGATTCCTGCACGGAACATGTATTTGGTCTACAATTTACATTTGGTATAAATAATAATAAAAAAAATGGCTACTTTTTGTCTACCTCTCGCGCCGGGCCTTGGTTGAGGTCATGGCCCGGAGCGAGGAGGAGTGGCAGGCGGGCACCGACTTCTGCGAAGCAGTAATGCTCGCTAAGGAGGAGGCCGACCGCATCAGGCAACGGCGCTCTCGCCGCCGCCGGGATTCCGATCCCGATTTCCAGCCACCGTAGGCGTGGGCTTGCGGGCAGTGAGCAATAGGTTTGCTGTCCGACCGTCCGGTAAGTGTCCGGACCAAGTCCAAGTCGTCGACGGCGCGCACTATTCCCGCGCGCCTCAAGGAGTTGTCAGCAACAGCAGGGGCCCATCTGGGTCGAAGCCTACTGGGGCCAGGGTTATCCGAAAGGGAACTCGAGCCCCGGTATGAAGGCTTGAAGGAACGGGGTGGGTCTTTAAGTCAGTAAGAGTCTGACACTATCTCGGGGTCGTTACGACTTGGCCACCACTGCTTAAAAAAAAATACATACATCGACCATAAAAAAATACAAACATAAAAATCTCCAACAGATTAACAACACATCTTATCACTAGCAACTTAATCTAGATTCCAAGGCGCAAAGATAACGAACAAAGCCCCAGTTTCGCTCTGCTGTGTTAATTGAATCTCCAACTATCAGATGATGGCAGCGAGAGTGAGCTCACTACAAGAGGGTAGGCAGGGAGGGGGCTCGGGAGGAAATTAAACGTCATATGGTCACTTTCTTCTTCGAAACAATGCGCTGTTAATAACGATTCTTGTCTTGTTGTGTTTTAAAATTCTGTTTGAGGTATGAAGTTAGATTTGGTGGTTTATAGTCCTCATTTAAAAGTTGTGGTTGTAGGGACAGGTCTGTATTTGTTAAGTAAACCGAGTCTTTTACGTAATGCTACGCATATTTGAACCATGTTATGGGGCTGATGCACACGTTATATGGGCTACGCATCGCTACGAGTTTGGTAAATGTTTGCTAAGTTCGGGTTACCCAGTGCTACGACTTTCCTAAATATCTGCAGGCTTAGCCAAGTTAAAGACCGTTTCGTTTCGATTCTCTTTCGTTGGTCGCCTCGAGTCGCCGATTCCTTTGTTCTGACCATATAACTGAGCGTTGAGATGATGCCATTCCCATTCATTTGAAGTTTTCTACTAGCGTTAACGATTGTAGATTATCGACTTGGCTAAGCCCTCTACTACGCCCGGGCTACGCACGCTACAAGTTTGTTAAATGTCTGCTACGCCCGCGCTACGCAGTGTTACGAGTTTGTTAAATGTCTGCTACGCCCGGACTACGTAGTGCTACGAGTTTTTTAGATGTCTGCTACGTTCGGTCTACACAGTGCTACGAGTTTGTTAAATGTCTGCTACGCCCGAGCTACGCAGTGCTACGAGTTTGTTAAATGTCTGCTACGCCCGAGCTACGCAGTGCAATGAGTTAGTTAAATATCTACTACGCCTGGACTACGCAGTGCTACGAGTTTGTTAAATGTTTGCTACGCCGAGCTACGCAGTGCTACGAGTTTGTTGAATGTCTGCTACGCCCGGACTACGTAGCGCTACGAGTTTGTTAAATGTCTGCTACGCCCGAGCTACACAGTGCTGAAAGTCGATTCCTTTTGTTTCACTTAATCGTGAATGTCTCTAAACACTCTTTTAGAAGTACCTGTAATAGGATTAATAATTAGTACGGGTAATAATAAAGCATCAAAGGTCACTATCTAAATGGGACTAAAGGATGATTACATGTTAAATAGGATGTTGTACAATTATTTGAGGTCATATTTCAGACCCAGCTTTTATCCATCTTTACGCTCACACAAAAACTTTCGACACTCTTTTTTAATTGATATAAACTAGCGCTTGACTACCATTCCATCTGATGGTGAGCAGTAATGCAATCGTTGATGGTGAGATGCACTTGTTTATTAAAAGCTTATTCACTAGCCTTAAAGACACCTAAATTATAATCGGACGGGAAAATTGTTTCAGTTCTTCGATGTGCGCGCCTACGCGATACAAACGTCGAAACCAGCTCAAGGGTTGAATCTATTCCTTGTCTACGTCTTAGAAACAATACTGGTAAAAATTTTCAGCGTTCTAGGTCTAAACGTTTAGGCTGAATCAACGCGTTTATAAACTCTATAGAGAATGAGAGGGAAGGTCTGACTCACTGATTGATCAACATGAGTCAGTGAATCGTGCGGACTTTTTATATGTATATATGTAGATATACGAGTATCTTTAATTAATTAACAATAACACAACATAAACCAACCCATAATAATTAAGCTCTTAACAAAAAGCTATAGTATACTACCCACAACTTGTACCTAACTAATCAACGTGCCACAACGCACGCTGAGATTTCTGCACCAGGAAATTAACTGACGACATAGAGGACGGGCTGTCTATGGCTGCTCAATTACCTTGCTTACTCTATGAGTCTATGCCCAGGCTTGCTTACTCTATGCCCAGAAACTACTTGATTTACGCGCGGCAAGGTAATAACGGCTTTTGAGTCTTTGCTTGTGCCCACGTGGGCTTTGATTACTTGACTTTGGTGAATGATGGTGGTCGTAAATGTAATGGTTTCTGTCAGTGTTTTATAAAGATTATGTCATAAATTTTTAATGGAGTAGTTGAATATAATAGTTCTACTGACTTGTTGATTTATTAAAGGTTAAGATAGTTTCGTTTGCATTGCAAAATAATCGCATTATAAATATGTAACGAAGTTAAACTGGTGCGCGTACTTATACGTACAGTCAACCAAGGAGATATATAACCAGGGTCGTCACATATAATTAAAGTATTTATTAGTATATGCAAAACCTAAATATTGTTGGTTCAGAATCAGTAACTGAATCAATTTCAATGATGCCCGGATGGCCCGGTAAACATGTATTTGTACGGACAACCAGGTAATAAAACAAGCTTATAACTTTGTAAATTTTTTTGTACTTTTAAGAAAGTTAGTACATAGGTTCTTTACATAAAAATACTAAACACGTGTTTCGGGTTTCGCATATATTAAAACTAATTAAATTCATAGTAAATAAACAAATCATTAATAAAATCAAAATTAATTCATATACATCCCTCGTTTTCTATGAAAACTTACTTATCTCCTTTGTTGACTGTACATCTCTAACGTATTCTTACGGGAATACATGCATTTTAGATTATTTCATGATGTGACCGAACATTTTATGAAATCTACAAAACAAAGTTTTGAAGTCGGTTAAAAATTGGTCACCTGGGGGCAAATAATTGAATTACAAATATGACAATATCTGAGCTTAAAGTATGATGAACTCTATAATTATAATTTAGGTGTCTTCAAGGCTAGAGTGAATAGGATCTTAATAAACTAGTGCGCCTCTCCATCGACGATTGTAACATTGCTTAATGTCACGTGGGGTCGCAGTCCAGCACTGGCTTATATAATTTAAAAAAAAAGGTATAAAAATTAATGGCATATAGTAGGTAGTAATCTTTTTTTAGTTGTAACACTATTTGAGCGGAGGTTTGATATGCACATACCTACATGTCATCACATTCTTCGAAGAGTTGATGCGTCATAAAATCAATTCAACCAACCGGTCATCTTAATCATTCCATAATTAAACCCATTTACTCCACACTCAAAACAGAGAACAGAGGTGTTCACTCAAAATCGGCTTGTAAATAGCGTCGTGGTTGGTTGAATGACGTCACAGTGATGACGTGACGACGGCGTCGCGTCGCAGGCTGCACTGTCCAAGCGTTTAATTTCCGTTGACGCCGCGTGCCGACGCCTGATTGTGCAAGTCTACCGTCCGCAAGAACTAGCTAATGTTTTCCCACTTAGTTTTGTAGAAGCTGGTTCACTGTGGATAACTTTGTACAAGTTGCAGTAAGTCGGGCTTCAGTCCATGGTTAATTTTATCTACTTTTTAGTACCTATTTTTTGTTATGCGGTTTCACTCGTGTCTTTATTTTAATTTATTCCATTAGAAGAAGGTTCTATATTCGGTTGACAGGATTTTTTTATGTACATATGTTCACCGATTTCTCGGTCAATTGTAGACCGATTTTGAAAATTATTGTATGTCAATTTCAATGTAAAAAAAAACACTAAAAAGTGCAAAATAACTACCTAAGTCAAAGTCAAAGTCGATGTTAAATAACGAAGAGACAACTATTCTATAGAAACACCGAATTCCGAATGTATTTTTTTTTTTTTTTTGTAAAAAGATTTTTATTTAATTTTTTATTAAACTACACTTCACTATGAATGATTGTATCACTGCTTACCATCAGGTGGGATCGCAGTCAAGCATTGGTTTATATCAATAAAAATATATTTTATTTATTAAAACTTTATGCATTGGTAAATGACATCGTAGAAAGGCTGACTTAATGCCACAGGCATTTTCTACCAATCGGCCTCAGAGTGGTGCAGAAACATAACATGACAGGTGCAATTGAATAAATTAATAATAAATACATACTTAGATATATACATATAAAAGGTGTAACGGGAAACGAAAAAAAAAAACGGCCTCGCCATACAAATTATTATTGTCCAATTAAGTTTATCATTTTGTATGGTGAGGCCGATTTTTTTTTTCATTTCCTGAAAAAAAAAAATTATGGAAGGTGTTCAGTTTCGTCTACTGAGCAAGCCCTTAAAGTTTTGGAGGGCTGTCCCTTACACCTTGTATAAGCAATGTTATTACCAAAAAAAAAACCAAACCCAGCCATCAATACTTAGGTACTGTTGTTTTTCTTCCGTTACTGTTCCAATCTCGTGGGCATAGCATTGCGTGATGATTTAGATACCTATATAGCCTATAAGCTTTCCTCGATAAATGAAGTATCCAAGTTTAAATTATTTTTTATTTATTTATTAAAACTTCATGTACAGTAGTGGTACATAGGTGGACTTAATGCATCAAGGCATTTTCTACCAGTCAACCTTTGGATTATACAATACGACGGAGAAATTTTAGTTTGGAGAAATAACAGATGTTTTAAATACGAGTAGATTGAAGTTTCATTAAAATTAGGTGGTTATAATAATAAAATAAATATACACCGTTAAATTTTGATCGTTTTAATCCCATGGAGGGTCGATCCGGTACATGAAACACTATCGATTTGTAAACATAAAATTAAAAATAAAGTACATTTTTTTCAAAACTCGTTTTAATTTACACATGTACGAAATTATTTTCTTTAAGAAAACGTCAGCTGAGCGAGTCCAATGACCTGTAGGTTGTAGTTGGCGTTGCGTACAAACTACCTACAGGTAATTTTTATTTTTTTTGATATATCACAGCAAATGCTAATATAGGAGCCTTTTTGGCTTTTTCGATTTTTATGTTTTTTTAACGTGTGTTTTGGTATGGGAAATTGTGGAAATGTTAAAGAAGTTGCTGGAGATCAATCGTGACAGTTTTTGGGAATATTAAAATATGTTTTTTCCTTTTTTAATTATTGTTGTGCACACATTAGAAATTACTCCTGTATAGTAGGCTTATTCACAAACGTGATACCCAGACACTCAAAAATAATCTGTATGTCATATAAATTATTTGTTTGGTGCGGGAATCTATCCCGCGATATGCAGCACTGCAGTCACTTGGTCAACCACGGCGCCAACCATGACAGGTACTCGTAATAAAAACGTATATTTACAAACTCTATATTGCTAAACCTAACTGCGTACGTGACTAACTAGTATCTATACGCTGTTGTTATTTTCATGAAGCAATTACAACAGCTATCATTGTGAATTTACAGCAAGTGGATAAGGCTTTCAGAAATAAAGTAGGTAAGCCTTGTATGCATGCACCTTCAACCAAAATCACGATACAACTTAGGGGAAATAGGCAATTAAGTATCCGAAAATAGTG
This sequence comes from Mythimna ferrago, assembly GCA_910589285.2. Taxonomy (NCBI): domain Eukaryota; kingdom Metazoa; phylum Arthropoda; class Insecta; order Lepidoptera; family Noctuidae; genus Mythimna; species Mythimna ferrago. The sequence continues at coordinate 9,561,502 of OU342683.1, read as the reverse complement.
CAGTTAGCGTGCGTGGTATCAGCGCGCATCTAGCGCGTGCTGGCGCGGCGTGCGCGCGACGTGCCGGCGTGCCCGCGCGCCAATTAGACGCCGTCGCACCGCCCGCTAATAGCCCATTAACACTCGCTTTACACCGCGGCCATCGCTCACCTCCATCTATTCGCCTGTTAGTACACCGCCAATCCAGCCAGCCACCCCCCAGCCCCCGCGCCCTCATCTCCACACGGCCTCAGAGGGGAACCCCGCTTAATTGACGGGAGTCTGCTCTGTCATAAATAAACGCTCAAATGTTCCACTTTATAGGTAGTGCCGCTAATGTGCAATCGAATTTATTTATGGCGCAAATTCTTTGAATTTATGGTGCTATTGTGATCTTGGTGGGCAGTTGGTGATTAGTGAATTTAAGTCAACAAGTTTAAATATGTCAGCTTGAGGACGGCTCGTTATGAAGCTGAGTTTCAAGTTGACAATGGTAATGGGTGTCTCTAACGAGAGAGATAGTTAGAATTAAAGTTGTAATAGTAACTCGGTAGCGTCAGGTCGTTCTGTTGCACGCGAGCGTGAGGTGCGATGCCCTGCGATCGGGTGAGCGTTTCGCGTTAATTAATTGGGTATTTTCACACGTCAGCGGCTAGATCTCTCCAAATAGATCGGCGCGCGCGGCCCTTAATTAGCTATATCTGCGCGACCGATCGCCTGCGCCCGCGCACTCCGCCACGCCAATTTGGCGCTAGTCTCTGCTTCGGAATAGCCGTAGATAAGGCAACTAGAATGCTCAGTAAGTCAGTAATAACCTCATTATGAAATATACGAGCCTCTGCTGTTTGTTAGATAACGCGACGACTCTGTGTATCTTACGCTGTTATATTGTGTTGCCAACGTTATTTATGACCATCCGCTTTGTTCAATTACTGGAATTGTAAACAATGTAAAAGGTAGCATTAATTTAAATTAAGTTTATTTTGTATGTCATCGAGTAGGAGACAAAACATGGTCCTTTAAACTATTATATTGGCGAGGGTTCTTCGATTACATTTTGTGACAAACAAAACCTCTTATAATCAACTCCTATGACAAGATTCACTTTCGTTAATGGTACTGACTATTCAGAAAGTAAATAAGAAGTGATAGCAGTTTCAATAATCAAAAGAATATCTAAACGTAAACTCAAAACCGATGCGTCATTACCTATACTCTCCAAAAAGACAAACACATATTTTTAAATAATTACAAATTTCTATTGATCAATCCGTTACTCACAGCTTTAGTATCGCTTTATTATGCATCGCAATAGAATGGAAGACGTCGTCGCACGGTCTGCGCGGGCGCACGTGTCGATCTCACTCTATTCTCTCGTCGACTGATTGACGGCCGTCAGGAAACAATTACCTTTTTGTCGGCCAAGCGATACACCGCTAATTACAATAAGTGATCATTGATTTTTTTAATTACGCCGCCCATTCATGCGTCTATCATCGCGGCTAATAGTTGCCAGTCAGTGCATTTAATAACGCCCGCCGCCGCCGCCTCACGGAATGCTCATAGTTTCGCTCTCGCGGAATTTCTATTATATTTATAAACTCCTCCTTCTTTAATCTATTTTTAAATTAAACTCTCGAAGAATCAGCCGCGACTCGTAACCGATTTTATTTAATCATCCTTACAAATTGCAATATGAACATTGTTAACAGGAGGTGGCTCGCAAAAAGTTAACAACTATTAAGAGCGAATTTTAATGTGTCGAGTAAAGAAAATCTTTATGCAGTACGCAGTTGGAGCGTAACCTGTTTTGCCGTGTAAGCGTACGCGTTGCATTCCTTTCATAAGCGCGAGAGATGCGCCGTGAGGCCCGGCCGGGCCGCACGGGGCCCGGTACGGCACGCTCGCCCGCCGGGACGTATGCACCCCGCCCCGTCCGTCCCGGCCCCGTGAGAAACGAATGTTCCCGGCCTCTAATTACGTTTTATGCGATATCGCCATTTAATTAGCAACATGTTTCCCATTCCGAAACATTAATTAATATTTTCATCAGAGTTCTCCGCATTTAACTGTGCTTTTATTACTCTCTCGAGATTTTAATAAAGATTCTCGACCACCCTCGTTCGAGTGTTATTGTTTTAAAAAGTCTTATTATGAAATTTTTATTGCTGTGTCGTTGAGAGGGATCATTTATTTCATTGTCGACGTCTTTTCGATCGAATGCCTTAAATGAGTTCTTTTAAGTAAAACGAGCCATCGAGAAAGAAAGTTTTTGCGCGCGCTGTAACGGCGACAAGTGGTTGACATTATAACAACGCAAGATCACATTGGTATGTTTTTGCAACAATAAAAATATCAGCACGAACGTTTCTTGACAGCTTGGCAAGAACTTAACATCTCGATAAGTTGACGTTGGCGAGTGAATTCGCCAGATAAGGGGTACAATTAATTCAATGGTCGTCGAGTAATTGTAGCAACAGATTAATAACCGATCCACGTAGCGGGGGACAAATTGCGCCAGCTGACCGCGGCCGCCCGCTCCGTAATGACACTGCGCGTGTGACATCTCTCTTACTGTCCGGCGCGCTCCGTTCTCAACTCGTATTAATGACGACTAATTTATTCAGTGTGTCCGACTGACTGGGTACTCAACTATATTTCGCCTTATCTGCATAATTGTAATCGATGAAATTCCTATTATTTCGCGATGTTGAAGGTCCGAGAGCGTGAGAACAGCCCTCGGAGGGAACTAATTACTCCGAATGTGGCGGGCTCGGGTCTTCGGTTAATTAGAGACGGAGTGGCTCAACCCTCTTAATTAATACTTGTGCCTAGAAGGCCCTCATGCTTACCTCGACTGTTTTGTTTGAATTGTTAATTCGTGATAAAACATCAGTGGGTATTGTGTTAACATTATAATTAAATGTTAAAAAAAACATTAGAACTCTCCTTTTTACCCTTATTCGCTTTGAGTACTTACTTTGGTAATTAGTATACATATTTTGGAGTTAAATATGGAACTTATTTCTATAGAACCTATAAAATACGTCCCTAAAATGTTTCAAAAGCAATTTATACTCATGGTATTTTTTTTTCTTTGGGACTTAGACCACCTCTAATATTAATATTATTAGCTGGCCCAGCAGACGTTGTTCCTGTATATAAACATATTAAAGAACAAAAAGAGAGGTGGGGGTAGGAGGGTAACGGCGCGCACTGTTCCCGCGCGCCTCAAGGAGTTGTCAGCAACAGCAGGCGCCCAGCCGGGTCGAAGCCTACTGGGGCCAGGGTTATCCGAAAGGAAACTCGAGCCCCGGTATGAAGGCTTGAAGGAACGGGGTGGGTTTTTTAGTCAGTAAGAGTCTGACACTATCTCCCGCTCCGCCCAAGAGCGGGGGTTGTCATAGGGTGATTTAACTCACCAAAAAAAAAGGGTAGGAGGACAAGAGCGGGGGTTGTCATAGGACGATTTTCCTCACCAAAACAAAAGGGTAAGAGGGTAAAAATATACAACCTATTCTCAGAGCCTTTTAAGAACAAACATTATAAAAACAGCATTAAAGCCGTTTCGGAGTTCAATAACAGACATTAGAATTTTATGTATTACTAGTTTTTGCTCACAGCTTTACCTGCGTACATAAAATATAGCCTGTGTCACTCAGGAATAAAGCAGCTTTCAACTGGTGAAAATTTTTTAGCAATCAGACCAGTACTTTCAGAGCTGATTGCCTCCTAAAAACAAAAAAAAAAAAACTTTATAATATTAGTGTAGATATTAGATATAAGACCTTTTTTTACGGTGGGAGAAATTACCCCCCGCTCTTGGGCGGAGCGGGAGATAGTGTCAGACTCTTACTGACTAAACGACCCATCCTGTTCCTTCTAGCCTTCATACTGGGGCTCGAGTTCCCTTTCGGATAACCCTGGCCCTAGTAGGCTTCGACCCGGCTGGGTCCCTGCTGTTGCTGACAATTCCTTGAGACGCGCGGGAACTGTGCGCGCCGTCGACGACTTGGGCTTGGTCCGGACAGTTACCGGACGGCCGGACAGCGAGCTACCAATTGCTCACTATCCGTTAGCCCGCGCCTACGGTGGACGCAAATCGGGATATAAAGCCTGAATAGATTTAATATTGTTTTAAAGTTCTTTTTAAGTCGTAAATCCACCATCTGGCACGGAGGGCTCATAAATTAATTATCTAATCGACTTTTATTGTTTTATGACCATTTCCGTAACCAAATAAAGTTTATCTTTGTTGCATAACGAAGGGAAATAAAATCATTGTTTCCACAAATAATTTACGATTACTATTTTTCGTAGTCCCCTGGTAGACTAGAATGTATATATTAAAATACTAGTTGCGCGCCGCGGTTTCAACCGAGTCTTTTTTTCGAATTGGGGAAACCTAATGCAACAGAGGTAAGCGCGTTTGGTCGAAAAAGAAACAAATTGTTCGCGTTATTAGGTATATTTATTATAAGGTAACACGATAGAACTTGTTGTCCTGTTTACACTTCGAATCCTGTTTAAACTGTGGATATAGAAAAAAACATTTTCTTTTCTCGATTTCTCGCACTTAATAGACTTATTTGGACATGAATATTTTCATATAACAAATACAGCCAAACCGTTCCAGCCATTGGTCCTAGAACGCAAAAAGCAACTGAAGGAACATACGTGTGGTTTAGTCAGTAATAGTCTGAAACGCCCTCTCGCTCCACCCTAGAGTGGGAGAAGTTATTAGATCATTTCTTATTTAAAAACAATATACCTACCTAAATAATTAGTACTCGGACGAATCATACGAGTCCAAACTCGATGGGGTTGTGTCGTTTAACTAAGAAGTTCCGATAGGCACCTTCCGGTTCCATCATCAGATCAGCTCAATGTCATAATAATTATGTATTGTCATCTGATTTACACATGCATGCAAAATTTCAGCACAATCGCTAGCCGGGAAGTGGATCAAATTTAATTTGCAAGATTTGAAGGCAGACAAACATCGGGACAGGTGAAATTAAATAAAAGCTGGTAAAAAAAAAGCATCTTTTATGTGACACAGTGTCCAGCGTACACTTACAAACATACATTTTTATTTATATAGATATATTTATAGGGTATAGATTGAAAAAGGTACGTAAGTACCAAAGAGTAGGTGTTTGCGTAGGAGACGCTTACGGATCACGATATTGGAACCAACTATAAGATATTTTCGTTACAAAGCACGGACTTATTTATTGTAACGTCTTTATTTGTATAAATTGAGACATCCTTTGAAGTTATTTAAATCGTGGGTAAAATGTTGGACGTTTTTGTATGTACTTGTGAGTTTTATTTGTGGATTAAACTTGTGTTGATCTTGTAACTTGTTGTGGTATTATTTGGGTTATTGGAAATTGATGTGGCTGCCTAAATCTACACTAATCGACGCTTGAAAGGCAAAAATTACTAACCGACATTGAGTAAACTTTACAGTAGAATAATTTGAAGTTAAAATATTTAGAAAAAAAATTGTTACTTAAAAAAGAAGTCGAATTTAAATAACATGATGTATTTCGTCATTATAACATTTTTTTCTAAAAATTTTAACTTTACAGAAGAGTAATATCTCCTGTAAAATTTACTCAATGTTGCTTAGTAACTCTTGCCTTTCAAGCGTCGTAATCTACACTAATATAATAAAGAGGTAAAGTTTGTTTTTTTGTTTGTAGAAGGTAATCTCTGGAAGTACTGGTCCGATTGCTAAAATTCTTTCAACGATACAAAGCTGCTTTGTTCCTGAGTGACATAGGCTTAGTTTATGTACGCGGGCGAAGCTGCGGGGAAAAGCTAGTATTATAAAGCGATTTTTATTTGTAGAATATAATCTCTGAAAGTACTGGTCCGATTATTTTTTTTTTTTACCGATAGAAAGCTGCTTTATTCCTGAGTGACATAGGCTATTTTTAAATACGCGAGCAAAGCCGCGGGCAAAAGCTAGTCTTATATAAATTCATCTGTACTTACCTGTGTTTAGCAACTAACTCCTCCTTAGTGGCTTAACTGATTTGAATGAAATTTTGGGTGTATATTTGAGAGGATCCCTGGATCATTTGAAAATGAAATTGGACCCGGTGCGTAGCACTTCAATCGGGATCTCAATGTTTTCTTTCTGATCTGTAGTCAGCTTTACAGCAGTATTACTCTATAAAATAAAATACTTTTAAGTTAGTACCTACTTGAAAAAGTTGGTTTTGTATGCCTCCTTAAATATTGTGCTATACATTTTTTTTAATACATCTGATACAAAAAAAAATATATAAATATTAAAAAATATGTATCTTTTCGAATACCGGTGACCAAGGATCAAGCTACGCGCGGTCAGGCTGGAGCCCTGACCGCCCGTAGCTTGGTCCTTGGACACCTCCTGACAGGCACCTCCTCACAATACGAGCTGTTTCCAAAAGCACAAGTTTCTGAATGTACACCTTCATCCAGCCACATATCGAGAGTCCCCTGAGGTTGTTGGTCGAGGCTCGTGGCTATTAAGGCATTAGTTGACACAACTATCGGTACAATGATCACTGAGTCCACATCCCTCACGTCGGTTAACTCGCGGGTTCAGTCAATATACGGTCATACGTGATTTGCTGATTATTATGGGCCTGTTGGATGAGATGAATGGGCAGTTGTGGCCGGGTGGTAACGGCCCCGACTTACGAGCTGTAGGTCGCGGGCTCAAATCCAGCCAAGCGAAGAATGCGATACATATAGCATAGCATAATCAGCCTTTTAACGTTCCCACTGCTGGGACTCAGGTCTCCTCTCTAGAAGAAGGAAAGGGCCGTAATCCGCCACGCGGGCTCAATGCGGATTGGTGAATGTCACACGTCTTTGAATTTTTGGTTCTAGGATATGCTGGTTTCATCATGAAATGACACAAAGGAATTTTGTGGTGCATGTTATATGTTTGTAAATTCACCCACAAAACTAGGAGTACCTAATTTCTAGTGTGGGGTAATGTTTGTAAAAAAAGATAAAGTACATTTTCCCGTATTTTCTAAATAAAACTTAATATTGCTTGTAGTTTGTAGTCCGACACTTTTGAATTACAACTACTACTTGAACACGGAATTTCTTACAAATGTAACTCTACGGTAGCGAAGAAAAATGCGGCACGCCGTAATGAATATTACATTAAATAGCTAATTTATGGGCCACTATAAATGAATAAAGAGCACATTCGATATCTTGGACACGACTTTAAATTCCTGCACACACTCTTTATTAATATCCTATTACTGTAATTACCATTACTATACAATTAAACTTTTTTTTTTACTTTAGCTCACTCCCCATAAGTTCGTTATTATTATGCTTATTCAACATTCAGGCATAAAATAAGTAAGCGGGGAAATAAACACTGGATCGAAAAAATAACAGGTCACATAAAAAAACTGCGATACTACCCTACTACGGTCAAGAGTCAAAAGTGCAGTCATCAAAACAAAACTGTTTAAAATTGATTTGTAGGTGGCAATTTAAGCTATAGCATGGAATGTAACTTAAACATTGTATATTTACTAGTCGTGGGTGGACCATTGACATTCTACTACGAAGTTTAAACAATGTTTTTTTTAGAATGCAACTGCACTTTTAATTTCTGACTGTACATAGATCACTCGTATTATTAATATGTTATAAGCAAATAAGCAATAGCTTATTGTATTATAAATCTCAAAAGAAGCTTCATTAGTACAAATTGCAGCTTAAAAAAACTGACTTTTCAATGCTGTTCAATATCAGTAATTCCTAGTTAATTGTTCAAATAAATGATATTATTATAACAAAATTCACAATTAGGACAAAAATATTTTTGGAATTGGCTCCGAACTGAGCAGTCATTATAAACAATTAAATAGCGTCCAAAAAGTGTTATGTATTTTCTATTAGTTATTAATCAGTCATCTTCAACATCACAAGTTTCAGGAATTTATCTTATGTATTGGTATTTAAAAAACAGTCACACGTTTTATTAGGGACCCGGAATTTTTGCGGCTCAATGTATTTTTCTCATTTAATTAGGTGTATAATTATGGTAATAACATTACTGACATTAATTTTAAAAAATATTATGTAACATGAAACTGATCGTGTGAAACGAGTTTTGTTTTACTGTACTCCATATTTACTCGTATTCCTCACGAGACATGAATTTAGTGTCCTTAATCTTAATCTACATTCTTACTAACACAAGCGCTTTGCCAACAACTTTCTTTAGCGAGAAAATCTTAATAAATACTTTGGAAAGTAGTTTTAAAAAACTATTTTGATTAGAATTTGTGCCAATTCACCAGTTTATTAACCCAAGGAATAAGATTTTTCCATACAACCTTTAACACAGCCTAAATCTTATATAACCTTATTAACCCTTTTTATTTATTTGGAATACTATTATGTTTCAAGACCATAGGTCCAAAGAATAAAATTTTGTATAAAAAACAGTTTTCCTCTTTTCGTTCCATTAAAAGGTGAATTTTCGAAAATACATTATAAAAGTGCGCAAAATTTACGTTACGTAGTTTACGTAGGCCCAGTAGTTCGGACTGTACGTTGATATGTCAGTCAGTCAGTTTCTCCTTTTATATTTATAGACAGATAATAAAGTGGAAGAGATTTTTAAGCTATTGCATAGCTTCTATCGCGGGCCTTGAGCGTGGAGACCGAATCCAGAAATTCCGTAACGAAATTAACCTAACACCCCCCCCACTCATTTGTTTTTTGAGCGTGGTGACCGATAAGAAAACAAATGAGTGAACAATCAATCAAAATTCAATTCAATGTGTGAAAGTGTAACTTCAATTAATATCAAAGAAAAAACAAAGGAAAAAAAATTCTGCATAAATAAAATAAATAAATAATTATAATTGCATAAGTTGATAAAAATGCTATGCAATAGCTTTACCGCGGCAGTCCCCGAGTGCCACACATCTTTTTTGTTTGTTTAAACGCGCTATTCTCTGGAACTAGTTAGATTGGACAAAACCTTTCTGTAAGCCACGTTCGTGTTTAAGCTACACAACACGTATAATCTTGCGCACGGAACTGGAGCAATACCTAACAAAGAGGCGAGTAAAACGGCAGGGTACAGCTAGTTTACTTATAAATCTAATAAACAGTTGAGTTGCACGGCTGCAATACGTCCTGCACTCGGGTTCGTTCCCGACCACCTCACGTGCAAATAAGGCCGCAATAGAAACTATATAAAGTCAATTTACGACTTGTCAGTGTAAAGTCGTAAATGTGAAATTGTTCTCGGCTGTGGATAATGGCGTATTTAATGTATTTGTGACTGGATGTTCCGTATTACCTAACCGTTGTGTCTTATGTACACGTCGCCCGACGACACGGCTCTTCGATTAACATAAAATCTCGGCGAACAGCGGCGACCCCGCGTGGGCGCGTGCTCTTGCGCATCTACTGCCTTATATTGGGATCTCGCTCCCTCTAAACCTAACACAAAACAAACTTTTACAGCAAACATTCCTATTACTTCTTCTTCTTTGTGCTCTTCTGCTGCCATTGTTTTTGATCTGGTGTCCTCACTAATCGGCGCCAGGATACTACCCTGGATTGTCGGCTTCGGGAAATGGGTTAACTTAAGGTCTCTCTCGGTTCTAGACCACCAGGTCAGTGGTGGGCGATACCTGTCTTTCTTTTGTTTCAGTGCAATTTTTACGACATGGTCGTCGCTTCTCCTGCTGCGTCCAAACACATTCCTATTACTACACAGCGATAATCACTAAAGTATTTCGTGACCACTAAACCGCATTTAGTCAGTTAGTCATCATAAACCAGCTGATGTTGCAACTCGTTGGTCGAAAAATAATTAGCAGTTAGCCGACCTCGCGGCCCAGCGCCGAAGGAAAACCGCACGCGCTGACATTGACCCGCCGGCGGTGGCAGCCGAGCCCCACTCGGGCGACAGACCCGAGTACCGAGGACATGAAGCGGCCGCAGCGATCCACCACCACATTTTTTTATTTACGAAATACTAACTTCTGCTGGCGGTTTCATCGCGTAAAAGTTGTCCTAAGAGAACATACTCCCGGAATAAGTCTTAGTGCAGGACATAATCTAACCATATGAAAAGTTTAATTCAAATCCATTCAGGCGTTTAAGCGTGAAGGAGCAACAAGCATAAACACATTCATACAAACCATTCGACTTCATTATATTTTTATGATATTGTTATAGTATCTACATTTGCACACCAAGTAAGCAAGTTCTACAAAAAAACGCAAGATGTTTGAACACGCCACCTCAGTACGACTTTCATCCGGTCCGCCACACAAACCGATTATTACCACTTACGGGATCAATCATTCATATCCATTTAGCTGATAACCGCAGGATGTACACGATACATGTAATACCTACGTATTTATTATATCGAGCGCATTACATGATTGCGTTTTCAATTAATTTATCTACTCATTTAAATAGTGGTTTACAATGTAGTACGATAGTGTCTGACATGTTTGATGCCGAGTACCGATGCGACGCACTGATAACATTCCGGTTCAGGTATCGAACACGAAATTCTTGGCGTGGTCAAAGCTGAGCCATGCTTGAGGTACACGCCGATGCGATCTAGACGTATGTTTGAATGCGAGGAATTCACGGACAATTGATGAAGCGCGCGATTCATCGCTCTCTATGTGCAAATCCAGTCTTTAGGGGCGGACGGGGCGCGCAATGTTCTGCATAGCGTTCGATGAGAGGTCTCGTCATCGTCCGTGATAGGATCGTGACAGAGAATTCGTCGGTCGGCTGCCGGTGGAATGCGAGCGGTAATTGATTTGTCCTGTGTAATCGACGACGAACGGGATTGACAGGAATATCGAGACGTCAGTCGTCACGCTAGCGGCGGCCGGATGGCGAAGATACGCACGCCACTGACTGCCGCCCGCGCCGCCGGGGACGGCTGCACTTGTCAATGGTCGGCAACTACTAGCGTTACGCTTGCTTAGCCACAGTAAGCACCTAAGCACTGATTGTTTATGAATTCAAGGTGATTTTAGATCAGAGTGTCGACTTCTTTAGCAAAATTAAATCTCATTAAGCTTAGTTTGAGTGTTTCCCTAACACGTATTTTTAACGCAAAATTATTACCTAATCATATTTCATCCGAAATGTGGGCAAAACACACGAAGCTTCAACAACACGTCAAATTAACCGTATACAGCAATAAACTTGTGCCGACTTTCACTGAACTTAAACATGGCCTGCATTCTTTGAAGTCCGTCATCGGTTGTGTCTTCTATAAAATATTGGAAAGAGTCGCGAGTAATTCGTCGCACGCGATCTAGAAACTGGTCCGTTCAGTAACAGCGCGAAGCCAAATAAAATTAATATTCATAGCCGTTGTATTTATTGGCTTTCAATTAGTATAATCTTAATGGAGCATTAACATACGCGCGGGCGACGCGTCGGAGCATTACCATAGCCGGCGGTGTGTTGCCAACCTCCCGACCACCTGGAATTTTTGGACACGTTCAAATGGTATATTTCGAATGTTACCACGTAATGAACTGGAAAATGTCCTTAATGATAGTCTTGTTTTCTAAGAAAATCGAAGCCTTGCAAAAAGCGGATATGTACTTGAAGGAAGAAAAAAGTTTTGCATAATGTAGAGTCGCATGCACAGATCATTACTTCTAATGTATCCTGTCTATAGCTGCCGCGTGCAAGACTAATAGACTACTTAAAAAGGCAACAAATGTTACGGGCTGTCCCAGTTAACCTCAGCCGTTTCGAAAAACTACATAAATGGGCATTCGAGTCGGCCTAAGCTGGCAACACCGGTCGCGGAAGGCTCGCTGCCGATGACCTCCGCGACCGGTTCCCGCGGCCCCCGCCCCGGCGCCCGCGGCCCGCCCGCGCCCCTCGCGCGAGACGTTTCATTACGTTATTATTATATTAAATGCTATAATACACATTGTAGGCATTAGTCCGGCGAGACGTCGTCCTAAGAAAGGGTAATGTATGGCCCACGTAGCCGGGCCATTCGGTTTTATTTGAAACGCTCGGGGATTAGCGCGGTGATCTTTATGACCGTTTTGAATGGCGAATTGTTCTATAGCAAGAAATTTTTAGTCATTATGTTTGGTTTCTCAGTATTTTGTTCTGAAGAAAAGTTTTGTGTTGTATTCTACACGTTTTGGACGTTAAACCTAGTACATACATAGTCCTATTGAATAACATTAAATCACGAGCCTTCAATTAGCCATTGGCATTGGTAGTTAGTCACAGGTGCGATGTAATATGCTTTTATATCTTAGCTATTGAACATTTCACACACAACTTATTAACCCGTCCCACTTCTGGGCAAAGGCCTCCTTCTCCCTTTTCCACACACGTCTGTATTCACTCCCTCTGGTAAGAGTCTAGTCCATCTATCGTCTTGATAGGCCGCGATGTCACCCAGCATTCAATGGGACTCAATCAGGCATAATAACATATAAACTTGGCTTATTTATCAGAATAATTAAAAAATAAACTATAGTTATAATAGAAGCTGAAAAGTTATATTGAAGCAATAAAAAAGCTTACCTATAATAAAAATGAAAAACTCAAAATCAACATACAATAATTTTTTTCCGTAGGAAACATTTTAAAAATGAAAGTGTGGATAATTAAATAATTATTCGAGTATTGAACATGAATGGAAGATGGACACCTGTGTAAACAGTCAAGGTCAATATTGTTCAAATAATACTGGTACCAACTAAAAAAATATAGTGTTGACACGGCTCCAAGCCACCACTGTTCCTACGTCGCCTGATCGTAATTCGATTTGGCATTAAACCGATTCTTTGGCGCTCTTGGGTCTTGTATCGATTTGAAACAATTAAGTGACAGAATTTTTATAAGTATGTATTTTTTTTATCGTTATCAATGATGGCGAGTACAGAATTAACTGATCTTCAGCGAAAGTTTTCATTTATTGATACTGCTTTGAAAGTTTTTATTTTCGCCGGTAGTAGGAAATGGAGAATTAGTTTTCATTTCATGTTAATTAGTGTTTAGCTTAATAATTATAACTGGCAAAACATTTTACAACTAGAATTCTAAGTTGTAAGAAATAATGACAAGGTCCAACAATTACATTTTCTTCGACAACTCAAACAATTCCGTGGTCGTTTCATTTTAGGGCGCACTCCGCCCGTGATAGAAGTGAACTTATCTACGATCTAAATTCGTCTCATTATTAAAATACAAATTATTTCCACGTAGTGTGTCACAGAGGAGCGATCTAATTATAGAGTTGACCAGTTCTGTGGGCCGAGGGTGGGCAAGGGGGGGAGCAGGAGGGCACCTTTCGTCGGAATAAGGCACGCTACAAAGTATCGCGTTACATCGCGCGGTGCACTTGATCATGCCGTTGTCCGCACTCTTTTATTTATATGCTTTATTCCCGTCCTTTATTTTTGTTCGAACCGCTTTGAACGCCGACCGCACCGACCGCACCGCTTAGCTCGCCGCAGATCCCACCCGACCGAATTAGTCCTACGACAATGCATTATGTCCTCCGTCAAACCACATATAAAATCAATATTCCCTAACTATAAACCTCTCGTGTGGTGCGACTTTAAAATCGTTTAGTAGTCTCCAGACCGCCATTAGACGTCGAACCGCATAACTTTCATTACCGTCTACTAAATCCCATACGTTATGACGCATCCTTTTAAGCCAGGTCTAAGTCGATGTTTGAAACTTATTAGAGCTGTCGTTAAACTGAGTACTGTGGAGGAGCATAAATCGAGTTGGCACGTCAAAATATCAGCGGTGACAGAGCGGCGTGCGTGCGGGGCCCGGAGCGGGGCCGCGCGCACTGGGGCCCTGGCCCGGCCGACCAATTTATTCGTCGGGACGTCAGATTTCGAGGGCCTCGTTACGACTAAGCCTCCAATTAGACTTATCCCTAATTAAGAGATGCCAATAAATTACCCTCCATCACGGGCTAACGAAGACGCGCCGCACTAATAACGCTAATTGATTTTGAGTAATGAGCTCGAGTTTTGATGGAGCTGATTGGGGGCCGCAAGGGGGTGCCATCGATCGCGACTACACTGCCAATATGAGATGCCTTTGCTGCGCTTCTCCATATAGTTTTGTTGTACTTTCTTACTCGACTGTTTAATTAGCTAATTGAGTTCTGAGAGTTTAGATTAACCTGTGTGGAGCTGTAGACAGACAATCAAGAATTTTAATTAAATAACTAACTATATACTTGTAAAAATGTTAGGTCTTCGAGTGATAATTAAATAAATAGTATGCAGCGGAAGTATACGCGAGCTAGCTGCTATCACCGGCTGAATACACTGCGTTTTAGTTTTAATTGAATTCCATTACTGAAGTGAAAGCTCTCGTTTAATTACCAAGTGGACTAAACAAGACCATGTTCTGATAAATTGCATTTTAAACGTAAATACTGCGATTGCTTTGTTCCTTAGAATGGTTTTAATTAATGATATATAATTTTAACAAAATCTTAGTTAAGAACATTTCAATGATTGTGTCCAAAAAGTGGCCTGGGAAAACACTCCAATTGCCAAGGAAACCATGGAACCAGAGAACTCGAACTAGTAGCTGAAAAGAGACGGGCTCGTAAATTGTGGCAAACTACTAGATTTGCTGGAGACAAAACATGGCTGAATCATCTGACGGCTAAGCTTAAAACTCCTGCGTACTGAAAGAAATGAGAACTTTCTAGCTTTTGTCAGCGTTGTAGTCCGCGTGTATGTCATAGGAATAAATAATTATACCATAGGAACGTACTGACCTGTTGAATTATTGCGAAGAGTTTATGGCCCTGAGCATAACTGAAGGAACACAAGTGGGTAATAATAGTCAATAAAAGTCTGACACTCCCTCTCGCTACACCCAGAGCGCGAGGAGCTATTTATTTATTTTTAATTTAAGCGAAGTACAGCTACATAACACATATACACATTACAATAAGGCGTATACGGTGCTTACTTTAACAATAGATACTACATCCTTGAAAAACATTATCTAACATTAAATGCAGTGCTACTTTAACATAAAATAACAAAAAAATTCAAGTAGGTAAGTAAAAATCATTCAGAGTAACAACTTAAATAAATATACAAATTAAAATACATTGAAACAATGCACATAAAATCAAGTTAAATGAAAACTTTTAAAATAAAATAACTTCAAATAAAGTTATTTGACGATTTCCCACCTCAAAAAAAGGTACTACCGCTGTAAATCGACGTGATTGAATAACCAAAACAAGTAAAGTAATTTTAATAAATATCCAAAAAATATTGTATCTTGTTGGCAAGATGTAATAATTACTAATAATAACTTGTAATAATTACGGCAAAAATAGGAAGATAGTTTTGTTAAAAATGATTCTAACCAGCACGCTTAGCCAAGTTGTTATTCTGCAATCGTTAACGCTGTCGAAAAGTGATGAAACGTATGGGAATGACGTCATCTCAACGTAAAGTCGCGTGCTCGGAACAAACGAATCGACAATTCGTAGCCAAGTTCACATAGTTCAAAATCGTTTCTACAATATTTAACGCTACATCCTTTGTTATTCAAACGCTACATTGTAGAACGAGCGGCCGACTCAGGCGCGTCAACATGGCTACCAACTTATCGTTTTCTACAATTGCTGTCACCGAGGCGTTACCGATTAGAGAACGGAATTCGATTGTAACTTGGCTAGAGGGGCTGAACCGCTACACCACACCCCTTGTTAAAAACACAAAAGATACATTTTTGTTTGTGGTGGAAAATCACCAAATACTTCTCCCGATCTGGGAGCGAGAGAGAGGTCTCGCTCCTCCTAAGAGGTGCGTGATTTTTAATTGACTGAAATCTCTCTTCAGTTGCCCTTTGCATTCCAGTACCCTTTTTTTTTTTTTTTTTTATGGTGGGAAAAAATCATGCATTGACATCCCCCGCCCTTGGGCGGAGCGGGAGATAGTGTCAGACTCTTACTGACTAAAAGACCCACCCCGTTCCTTCTAGCCTTCATACCGGGGCTCGAGCGCCCTTTCGGATAACCCTGGCCCCAGTAGGCTTCGACCCGGCTGGGTCCCTGCTGTTGCTGACAACTCCTTGAGGCGCGCGGGAACAGTGCGCGCCGTCGACGACTTGGGCTTGGTCCGGACAGTATTCCAGTACCCCTAGCCAAGTTGCTAATCTACAATAGTTAAAGCTTGTAGAAAGCTTCAAATGTACGAGAATGACGTCGTCTTAACGCTCAGTCACGTTGTCAGAACAAAAGAATTGGCGGCAAGGTCAACTCGAAGCTTTCGGCGCAAGCGAAACGTTTGTAACTTGGCTAGGGGGGCAGGACTATAGAATTCCTTCTAAGAATCGCGCAAGTCTAATACAGAAAGGGACAGTGGAGATTTGCTGAAAAGGAAACTCGTAGTCCTAGAACACAAAACACAACTGAAGGACACAGGTGGTTTTAATCAGTAATAGTCTGACCGCTCCACTCTAGGGCGGGAAAAGCAAAATGATGATTTCCCAACTTAAAAATAATATCATTATCAACCTTATAAAGTTAGCAACGGGTCCCAAACTACGAGTTAAGCCGCTCGTAGTTTGGGACCCGTTGACCCGGGACCTATAATCTTGGTGACTCAAATATTACACAAAGTTTACAATCAGATGTAGCCTGCTAGCGCGTGGCTTTTTAAAATAGACGAAGACAAAAAGAAATGAAAAATATATCTATATGTAACTAGCTTTTGCCCGCGCGGCTTCGCTCCCGCTCTTCCCTACTTCAGCCTACTATACCCTACTCTACCCTACTATACCCTACTCTACCCTACTCTACCCTACCCTACTCTACTCTACTCTACCCTACTCTACCCTACTCTACCCTACTCTACCCTCCTCTACCTTACTCTACCCTACACTACAACAAAAAAATATTTTGAATTGAACTTATCCTTATCCCATTGAGTTGGGGTTGACGCAAGTCGTCAACTTTCTTCCTATATCTACCTATCTACTATCTTCTACTAGTAATTTCGCCCTCTTGAAAGTAGTACCCTACGGTTTTATGATCCTTTGAGATAAACCTCTCACAGAATCATAAAACCGTAGGGCTGCAAGGCTGAAATCTACTGGGGCCATGGGTTGACCTTCGAAGGGAAAACCCAGAGTCCTGGAACGCAAGGGCAAAGAAAGAAAATAGGCATTATTTCAGTTAGTGAAAGTCGGTCACGCCCTCCCACTGCGCCCTAGAACGGAAGAAGTCATTGAAAGATTCCCGATATAAAAAAGGACATTTACAGGACGTGGTCTACACATATACTAAGTTTCATCCAAATCCGTTCAGCTGTATAAGCGTGAAGGAGTAACAAACATACACACACACACACTCTCTTTTTTTTTTGGAAAAAATCATGCATTTACATCCCCCGCTCTTGGGCGGAGCGGGAGATAGTGTCAGACTCTTACTGACTAAAAGACCCACCCCGTTCCTGCTAGCCTTCATACCGGGGCTCGAGCGCTCTTTCGGATTACCCTGGCCCCAGTGGGCTTCGACCCGGCAGGGTCACTGCTGTTGCTGACAACTCCTTGAGGCGCGCGGGAACAGTGCGCGCCGTCGACGGCTTGGGCTTGGTCCGGACAGTTACCGAACGGCCGGACAGTGAGCTACCCATTGCTCACTGTCCGCAAGCCCGCGCCTACGGTGGCCGGAAATCGGGATAGAATCCCGGTTGCGGCGGCGGCGGCGATAACGCCGTTGCCTGATGCACACACACACTCACTTCGCCTATTTATTGTGAGTGATGTGAGTAAGTAAAAATACGAGTATTTCTTGAATGTGTAGATCATTTCTAAATTACTTTTTTTTTGTTACAAATAAGGCTGTATGATTATGTAGCCGGATGCAAACAGGAAAATTATTGCAATGACACTTTCTATTACGCGGCCTCCAAACTAGTTGTTCTTAATAATATCTTTACTTTCTTTAACATTACGCATTAGATCTTTCCTTTCCATATAAAAATACGTAAAGTTAACATCTTTCTATTTTTTTTTTTACAATAAAACCAGAAAAATAAAAACATTTAATTAATTAAAACTAATAACTACACTTAAAATAATAGTTCCTAGCTAAAATATGGCGTCATAAAATTCTTCTGCATCGCTGTCGACAGGTAGTGTGCCCAAAAGACTGGCGCTGCATTGCCACGTTGTTTTGCAATGCTTAAGGCGTATAGAACCCTTCTGACCTTTAAATTCATTTTCTTTGCGAGTACATTCTGAAGAACACTTAACCAAAATTTTTTTTTTGCGTAGAAATATTTTTTAAGAATTTCTTAAGATCAAAACCGTATGAAAGGAGTACTGAAACCAAGCGAAAACATATGTTTTCGCTTGGTTTCAGTTTCATAAATTTCCGAAAATATATATGTGTTAACATTTTTTTTTGCCAAAAGTATTCGTCCTACGAAAAAATAATATGTTAAATATATTATATAATAAACATATATTTTTTCAAACCTATTGACCTAGCCTTTACCGAAGAGTAAGCTTCAGAGAGTCACTGTTTTATAACACTTCTCGGGAGTTAGGGCCTTAATCTCTGACTGTGGTATAAGCTAGCTAATTATGATGTGTTTCCCGCTCTGGGTGGAGCAATAGAGCTAAAAAACACTATTGTTCCATAAGTTGCCATTTACGTTTCCGGGCTGTGGTAACTCTAACAAACAATCTCGTAACTCATGCAGTTTATATCTAACTTTTACGTTAATTACCTGTTCTAAAAACGTTAAAAGCGGTTAATACAAGAAAAAGCAATTCTTCGATGGGTATTAAACAATTAATACAAAATTCTAATGTAATATTTATCGTTGTTTGCGTGTCCAAAGACATTAAAAGCTCATATCTTTTTCATCTGCACATACCTACCTAATATAAACGCGGTATTATCGATTTTTAATTCCACAATATCCTTTTAAGGCTTTCAATTTAATTAAAATTACATGAACAGAAAGATGTCTAACTAGTTGTCTACTTTCTGAAGCATTCTAGCGAGTTTTAACACTTTCAAATGCACCTTTTAAAAACTTGTTTTTTTTATGAAATGATTAATTTATAAACCTGACAAATGACAATTGGCTATAAATTTTATATTGCGTTTTAATTATGAGTCGCTGGCATTAAATAATTGTTTCGGTCTTAGCCTTATATGGGTGTGCTCGTCGTTGATGAAGTTGTAAGGCGTGCGCCCGCGCAACGTGACTCGCGAGTCGCGACTATCTGTAGATCCTATCGGCGGGTACTTGGGCCGCTATCGGAATCTCATTATTCCCCACAATCCGATTAGCCGTGTCTTCTATGGCGTTAACTTGTAATTTCGCTTTATAATAAGGCTTTGAATAGTTTATTCCGATTTTGGTGGTTATCTCGATCGAGTGTTGGTCGTTAACTAATGGGGGTTAAGGGTTTATTGATCTTGATGTGTTAATGTGTTGTTGTTTTCTTTGTTCCTCTGTGTGGTAGGTACCTTTATTTCTAATGTTACTAAAATATTAGTACCTCGAAACACAATGAGCGTTTTCGGACAATACCTTAATACTTTATGCATGAAATGATTGTAATAAGAGTCAGATAGAAAAAAGATCTCTCTCCAAAGTTGTCCAAGTTCTTACAATCAGCTCGGATCGCAGTCAAGCACAACGAAAAATCATTATACTATATGACTCTATCCGATTTTATATCGGATAGAGTTTCCTTTCGACAGTAAAGAACTTTTTAGGGGATATTAACTTTTTGATGCAATCTCATTTAGTTTTTCATGATTTTTTAATCTGTTTATTTAAAATTGCGCTATGATAAAAAAGCAGTTCTTACGTTTGCTTAAAGTTCCAAAGCAATGATTCGCCAAACTATTTAGTTTTTTGCTCGTTGCCAAAACTATGAAATTCGGAGTTACGCCTTTTGTAGTTGAAAGTCGATACCTATTATAAAGGCAAGTTTGTATGTATGTCACTCTGATTTGGATAAAATTTATATTATACATGGCTTAAGGATAGCCCAAGCATTGTAATAGCACATATGATACTGGTAGTAGTTGGTAGTTCTCGGACTGTGTCTAAAATGGATTGGTCGAAACTTCCCCAGGTTTTTTTCAATAATACCATTATTTCTTTAAGTTATACTGTGAAGAACTTGGGGATTTATTTCGATCGCACTCTTTCCTGGACAAAACAACTGCAGGAAGTCAGTCGTAAGCTATTTGCTTCAGCGGGCTCCCTGAGACGTCTTCGTAATTTTCTTCCCATCAATACCAAAATTGCGTTAGCCCAATCTCTTCTTCTTCCAATCCTGGACTATGCTGCTGCCAGCTATCTTGATCTCACCCAGGACCAATTGGGTAAGCTTGAGCGACTTCAAAATCTTTGTATCAGGTTCATATTTGGCTTGCGCAAGTATGACCACGTTTCTGAATTTCGTACTAAGCTCAAATGGCTTCCTATTCGCCTTCGCCGGAACGCCCATTTACTTTCTTTGCTTTATAATGTGCTATTTAATCCTTGTACCCCGTTTTATCTTAAAGAACGTTTTCAGTTCCCATAGTAGGTCCTTGAGATCATCGGAAAACCTAAAATTAAGTATTCGCACGCATTCCACTACCTTCGTTGACAAATCTTTCACAATTCAAGCTGCACGTTTGTGGAATGCGTTACCCTTAGAAGTAAGGCGTGCTCAAACGCTACCAACATTTAAAAAGATGGTGAAGGAGCATTACCTTTTCTCTTTGATATATTTTTCTTCTCCTGGTTTAACTATATATTTGATATTTATTAGTATTTTTTTTTTTTTGTATTGTATGTATATATTTGTGTTAATGTATCTTGTTAGTATTATATCTGATGTTTGTACACTGACAACCCTTAATCTATCTCCTTTCTCTCAGTCAATCCAAAGGTTGTCTGTAAGAGATCACCCTGTGCGATAAGACCGCCCATTGTGCACTAATTCTTTTAAATGTTTGTCCTGTATTTTTGTTTATTTGGTGTACAATAAAGATTATAATAAATACTTTTTATACCGGGAGTATGTCCTTTTGGGATATTTTTCCACTAAAACTCAAGTGAAGCCGCTGGCAGAAGCTAGTTGAATATAAAACCAAGTGTCTTATTTTCATTTCGTTAATATTAGACTAAAGGCACTTGTGCAAATACTTATGTAAGGTGCTCCTAAGAATAGTAAAATCCCAGAGTCATAACACTTGATTCTTTTTGCCTCTTGTACTTAAAACTTTTTTCCTGTCTCGCATTCGTCATTCCGGTCTCAACAAACAATGACAAACGACAGTAGGCTTTCTATATTTTTACTTAGTTTTTGCGTCGAGTTAAGAATGTGTGTTTAACTTTTCATGACGTACTACATATTAGTATTACCTCTCAGTGGCTCTTGTCGCGTTCGAGTAGAAGCAATATGGCCTATGTCATTCGGTGATAACGTAGCATTCTATTGGTGAATAAATTTATAAAATCGTTCCAGTAGTTTTCGAATTTATTCATTTCAAACAAAACTATATCCTCTTTATAATATTAGTGTAGATACAGTATTGATGTTATTACGAATTCGGCTATTGGATTGCAACAAAACTGGAAAATATCAAAAACTTAATCAAGGATAAATTAAAGTATAATATGTTATAGTTTGGAAAGGGCTGCACGGAGTTGCCTTGCGTGATCGAATCAAGAATGAGGATATCCGCAGAAGAACCAAGATTACCGACATAGCACGAAGAATCGCCAAACTTAAGTGGCAATGGCAGGGCACATTGCTCGCAGAACAGATGGCCGCTGGGGCTGAAAGGTTCTGGAATGGCGACCACGTGCCGGAAGACATAGCGTTGGCAGGCCTCCTACAAGGTGGACCGATGACAGGGTATTAAGGATTGCGGGAATCCGATGGATGCGAGGCGCACAGGACCGTTCATGGTGGCGACACTTAGGGGAGGCCTATGTCCAACAGTGAATGTCTTTCGGCCGAAATGATGTTGATGAGTATAAAGAGAGAGTTAAGTTTATCCAAATTGGTCCAGTCTTTATTTATTTATTTAATCTTCATGCAACACAAATTACATAAGCGGAAAAACTAGATGTTATTGGGTATTACGAGTAATATGTATTAACAAGTATAGAAGTGTTATTATAAGAAAATAAGACATTGCCATACATGTAATGGTATGAAAAAAGTTGGCGTAAGGCAGTTTGTAACATATTGCCTTAGGCATTCGCCAGTCAACCTAGGGTGGTGCAGAGACAATATGGTAGGCGCATAAAAAGAAAATTTAATTTTATGTGTGTTTTTTTGTCTTTCCTGAGTTTTGCGCTTAGTCACACATTTAGACATTAATTTTTATTGTTATTCATAAATAGATTGATGACTCTATATGCTATCGATGAATCTCTACGTGTTCTTGTACTTTGAGAGTATATCTCTGAATGAGATAAGTCATAGCTTACACCCATTGCAGTAACAATCCATGGGATAATAAATGTATCAATGATACACAAGCAGATACAAATTGCTTGCCCAAGGCATCACGTTGAGTTGGGAAACGATCTCTTTCGCAAGTTGCCTTGCATAATGAGCACTTGAACACAGGGCTCCATTTCATCAGTTCTTTCATACTTGCCGCTCACAATGCCAAACTGATTCTAAACATCTAATTGAGCTTCTTCGAAATTGATGTTGCCTTTTTTAACACGTTGAACGCCATGACGGACACCATATGTCCGACAGTACACTTTCCTCCGGGGCCGCACCAATAAATTAAGAAACGTTCAAAAATTGCTGAGGTGTTTTTTTGCAAATATTATTAGGAAATAACTCAAAAATATTGGGCGCTGTACAGAAACAGCGATATAATTATTATTTTTCGGCAGACATACGTGTTCGTCGCGGCCTGGCAGAGCGTCCAACCGAGTTTCCTTGCGCGGACGCTGCGCGGGTCTCATTGCAGGGTCACCCTAGCGCTGCTCCACACCCGCTCGCGCTAGCTAGCGAAGTAGCGATACGCTTGACTCGCTCATTTGCTTTTGCACTCGCGTAAGAAAATGTTGCGTTTTCTTTTCCTAAAATTAGGGTTCCGTGAACATTATACTAGTCATGATATTTTTATGTAATGTTTAAAGGTAAAGAACATCTCTCGGACAAAATTGCTCAAACCATTCGATACACTCTCTAACATCTATCTAAAATGTGGCTCTGGATGACCCACAAAATTTCTATTGTCAGTCTACCGGCGTTACTGTCTTCGGTCCACAGCATTCAACAGTTAAAGGTGGGATCTTGTTCTATGACTTATTGAATGAGATCTCCCGTTCTCTAGTGTGGAGCGTTAAGGTAGATATGTCAGATGTTTACTGACTAAAACCACACCTGTGTCCTTCATTATTCGCTCTTAACGTATCGGTCCTGCTGGGCCCTTATCTCTTTAACCGTCGATGACTCGGGGTCGGTCTAGACTAGTGATGTGCCGTTGCCGGCAATATTGCCGTGAAGTGGGAATATTGGTGGGAATATTGCCCGGTGTATGAATATTGGTGGCAATTTTGCCAGCAATGTCTCTAGTCTAAGCTACCAATTACTAGGTAATCGTTCGCTATCCCGCTCCTATTGTGGCTGCAGTGAACCTTGCGACTCCCAATGCCCGGGACCTCTCCTCGCGGCGGCTGGGGCGTGATGATGTCCATTTCTTCTACTCCGGACCATGGCCTAAAGTAAGGAAATTGATAATGGCAGACAGATGCAGTTTATAATTTTAAACGACTAGTTTACCTCAGTATTTGTTGGTTTATTGATAAAACTACTACCTACTGCTACTGTGGTAAATCATAACCCGCATCATCTTCTCGCGCTCTGGGTACAGCGAGTGCAAGTGCCAGACTTTTACTAACCACCATGTTTAGTTGCGCTTTGCATTCCAGGCTTCCATGGCTGCAGATTGTCCGAAGAGCTAGGTATTATTATTTCCTACCTCAAAAACGCAAAAGTTTTCAAAAAAAGTACTTTTTTTATGCAATACACCAAACACCTCAAGTGTAAGTATTAATTGCACGACATTCTTTGCAGAAGATACGCTCAAGCAAATCTCAGCACGTCAAAATAAATGAAAGCTCTCATTCCAAACCCACGATACGAACCTGACACCATGACAGGTGGCACATTGGTTGAATGCACCATAACATTCACACAAGTACTCCACTATAACTGTTTGAAGCATGGGTATTTTGGTGTCACCTAATCTGTACACTCACCATTTGAATCCCAACTCTAACTTCAAAAGTTACAGTTGAAAATTGATCGAAGGTAAATGATACACGAACAAGTTCGAAGTGTCGTCTCTTGATGGGCGAGGCAAGCTCCAATCTTTGACAGTAAATAATGAAGTTATACTGAAGGCACTTACAGCATTACTGGTTATAATGAGCCTGTTAGATAAGCATGATGCCGTTAATTGGTGCTGCTCGCCGGTCACACACGGATATATTGAGCTTCCTGTGAAAGCCTGAGATAATCCGAGGTTTAGTTTTTATTGCAATGGTGCTGAAGATTTAGTTAGCTGCCAGTGTCAGTTCGATTTGTTAAGTGAATTTAATATTTTATTAGTTGTTTTTTTTAATTTTTTTTTTGCTGTTAATGTTGATTTTGATTATACTTTAATATATTTTAGATTAATTTCAATTTTACTTTCTAATGTTGTTTTTTATTATTATTAAAACTAGCTTCCGCCAGCGACTTTGTCCGCGTAAAAATAGAAATTTATCCCAATTTTTTTATGCCCGAGCGTGAAGAAGTAAAAAACATGCATATTATGTATACACACTCTCAAACTTTCGTCTTAATAATATTAATGTGATAAGCACCTAGCATAATTAGCCTTTTTAATGTTCCCATTGCAGCACTGCCGGGACTCAGGTCTCCTCTCTAGGAGGAGAGGGAATGGGCCGCAATCCACCACGCGGGCCCAGTGCGCGTTGGTGAATATCACATGTCTTCGAATTTTTGGTTCTAGGACATTCCGGTTTTTTCACGATATTTTCCTTCACCGTTTTGAGAGCAGTGGTGATGAAATTAATTATACAAAGTAATGCACTTGGCTGGGTAAGAACCTGCGACCTACAACTCGTAAGTCGGGGCCGTTACCACTCGACCACCACTGCTCTTCTAGCAAACTCTTCTTCCAAAGCACCTACTTACAAGAAATTGCAACACTAACCTGATGCTGTGGTTTGATACATACATATTGTATGGATCAAATCACAAAAATATATTTTCTATGATCCAAGGTTAGTGTTGCAATTTCTTGTAAGTAGGTGCTTTGGAAGAAGAGTTTGCTAGAACTTTAGTTGACCGTAACATAAGAAAGTTAATGTTTTATTATTAGTTCATATCTAATACTTTCTCTTGTTGTGTCATAATTATATTATTTGCTTCTATGTTATTTAATAGTAATAAAATTTATATATTATAAATTGTTTTGGCAAAAGGTTTCTAACAAATAACAGTTTAAGTTAGTGCGGTGTAGAATATGCAAAGAAAATTTTATAGCTTCGCTAGAGTTAGCACAATATATAACAACCCAATTTTGGCCCATTGTTGCAAATTAGCACTAATATAACATAGTTCAAGGAAAACATCAATTTATAAAACACATCACATTAGAATAAAGGAAATGACATACATTTTCCTCCTCAAAATAATATAAAAACCCCATTTACATTGTAGAAAATACATTCCTCCTGTGTGATGTTAAAAACACTAACCCAATATTACGTGACTCAAGTATTTACCTTAAATAGAGGATAAGCATGCAGCATGGCAATGCCACCAGTCTTTTGGACACACTGCCAGTCGACCACGATGCTGAGGAGTTTTTGATGAGGTTTCCGGCGACTGGGACCGCAATTAACTAGGACCGCGGTCCCAATCGCTGGATCCGTAAAAATCAAATAATTCTCTTCCGGCGACTGGGACCACTCATAAATGATAACTGAAATTAAAAAAATGTACAGTCAAACGAAAATTTTTTAGATGTAACAATTGAAGAAAAATCCTTTTTGATTTAAAAACATCATTTATTGATATAAAAAAAAACAGCCTTTGACAGTTCTGTTATTTAAAACTTTCGTAATAAAAACATACACGAAAATCATGGTAACAATAATAAAAAAAAAAACAATAAGATAAATCGTGCTTATAATAATAATCAACAATTTTCAAACAATTAACAATCAGAAAGTAATTATTTATTACAAAATCAGCCTCTATGTGGTACCGTAAATATAATTAAAGAAAAACATAAATCGTGCTTATAATAATCAACAATTTTCCTAGAAAGAGTCATATAAATAATTTAGATTTTTTTTCGTTTGACTGTACCGATTTTGGCTTGAATAACAGATTTTTTTAAGTTATCTATTAGTGGTCCCAGTCGCTGGAAACCTCTTTTTGATTACCATACTTTAGATTACTATTATTACCACTAAAACAACACAATACCACCTTTGTTGTCACTCAAATTACTATTAGGTACTATTATTCAAATTATTTTAATTAACTATTGTGTTGGTTAATTGTCTCTAAATAAATTTAAACGGGTAAGTATATATATATATTGTATTATTTTCTTTAATTAGTTAAGGATTTTCTTATTATTATTTTGTTTTAGTGCACCTACACACTGAACTAACTTTAATTATAAAATATTATTAGAGTAGTCTTAGGGTGAGTTGCACCATTTAACTATAACGATAACAAAGCCGTTAACAGTTGTCGAATCGTCGAATTGACCAATAGGAGGCCGATTCACGGCTGGTTATGGTTTGGTTAGAGTCTGTGCGGAAAGTAAACCGTCGTGGGATTTGAGGGCGCTGCTGTAGATAAATATCGTTTTTGTTATGTAAGCAACATTGTGACGTCATTATAGTGCGACTGTTAAATCTTGATATTTTGAAACTATGTTAGACTAGCTTCTTCCAGCGGCTTCACCCTATAATAAAAAATATCCTATTGGCTGAATTTCCTCACCTAATGAAACTGCAAAGTTATAGCTTATGTGCTATATTATTGCAATGTTTATGATTAAGTTCTGTCTAGTAGTTTTTGCGCGACACATCCATACATACGACTACCTCCATCCATCTTCACAAACTTTCGCATTTATAATATTAGTAGCCTATTTATTGAACTTGCTCACGTGATGAAACTTAGCAAAAATATAGGTTATAAGCTATATTATTGCAACCACGGAACAGTAAAAACAGTGGAAGTAGCTTGAGAAAATGTTTGTTCTAGAACCGGTGTCGCCAAACTCATACATTTACAATTTACTCTTACTGCAAACCTAAAAATATGATTGGCTGAAAACAAAAACAGGGCGTAAACGAAATGCAAAAAAAAAATTATACGAAATGCAACTTTAATTTCAAAAGTCTATGAATCAAATTGACAAAAACAAGAAAGAAATACATCTTTGACTACCAAGTACTGCCACTCGTCGCTAGATGGCATTGTTCAGTATATAATATTCAGTATGAACTGTAAACACGTAAAGATACGATTGGTATTTGAATGGCGTATCACTGACGCGAATGCGCTCGCTGCTACTCAGATAGGGAAGTCACCTTATTCGATCGAAATATGTATCGATTGTATGAAAACGTATTTAAAACGTATCATGCAAAAAAAAATTGCATGCGATAGTGTGATAGTATTAAAATTATGAAATTAATATAATTAAAGGCAATTTTTAAACGTAGTAAAAAGGGTATTTATTTGCATAGTACATCAATTATCATCATCTCAGCTGAAATCATCGTCATCGCCCACTGCTAAACATAAGAATATTAAGTATAATTCAAACACCCTATGTTGTTCCTAACTCTTTAACTAAATTTATTTAAAATACATCACAAATATCATACCACAATTTTTATTTTATTATATTTATTAATTTAACAATTATCTGTATTATATTACTTACAAAAACTATTAAACTATAATATATATTATAAAAAGGCAATGTAATACATATTATACATATCGATTGATTTTATCGATAAAGTCACGCACTATTTGGATAGCGTCAAAAGTATAGGTAGACTAACGAATATTCCAGAAAAGCTAATAACCGAGAAAAGAAAATCAACTTTGTTGTGATGTAACTAAGGACTAGTTTTGTGTGTATATCCTGCGCAATGTTTCACGTAATTTTATTTTTTCATTTTATTAAAATAAATCCGAAAATAATACTTTTCGGTGGTATGATACACCTCCATGAGTTAGATTTTTAGTCAGACTATGGTTTTTAAAGTACAGTATGGGACAATAAGGCATTTTAATATTATTTTACGTTAATTATTATGTTGCGCAGTCTAGTTAGAGAATGAGGGCGCTTGAACAGCAAGTGCGCAACGCGATTCTTACTAGCGGCGACAGTGCCACGCCTACTTACTTCTTCCACTGTTTTTACTGTTCCGTGATTGCAACGTTTATCATTAAATTCATCCGTTTATAAGTTTTTGCGTAATGAGTAACAAACCGTTAATTGTGGCGACACCTGGGGGAGGCCTATGTCGAACAGTGGACGTCTTTCGATTGTAATGATGATGAACATTTAAATGCAAACACGAACCGGTAAAGGAAAATAGCGTGAAGAAACTGCTGTACTGCCTATCTAGGTAGGTTCCACCAGCGACCACTTACCCAGTGCCAACGAAAATGGTTCTATCACTTTAACTGGGATCGGTCTATTATCACTGACTGGAATATTGTAGCTAACAGCAAGTTTATGTTTACCCTAGTTAAATATAAAGGTAAAAATGGAACACACTACCACTTTCTCGTTGTCTTCCTCAGTACATTTTTCCCTTTTGCTAATCTATGAAAAATATGAACTTAATGTCTATGAAAATAAAGTACACTTCAGAATTTGTAATGTTGCTTCGTAAAAAATCTATTTAGCCTGTAAGGGACCATCTCGTATATAAGATCTTTGGGATTACTTGGTTGTCCGTCTGTTTATCTGTTAAGACCATTTAACGCTTGGAGGTATCGAGTTAAAATTAAAACCATACGCTCAAGTCTGCGGTCTTTTGAAGTTGTGAAAAAATCAGACTTCTGAGTTAACGAAAAAAAAAAGATACGGCCGTTTATGTCGCAAAAAAACGTATATTTCTATAATCAAGGGAATCAAAGTTCATGGGGTGAATCCCGTTGACCTTAAATCCTGAAATTTGGCATAAATCAAGGTCTCATAGAACAAGTGCAGGGAAAAATCTGAAAATTGTAAATTTGTAGATACGCCACAAAAAAAAAATTGTTTGTAATTCGGAAAAATCTTCATAACTCAATTCGGGAATTGATTTCATAGGTAAATTTGTACAGAATCCTCAGTGCGCGAGTCCGACTCGCACTTGGCTTTTTTTATTTTAGTTACTGTATCCGTACTCAAGCCTGAAAAGAAATATTCTAAGTTAGTCGAAACGCATTATAAATTTAAAGTATACTCTTTATACTCTCTGTATACTCTTTATACTAGCCATAGAAAATATTGACCAAAACAAAATAAATAAATATCGTCATGTTTAAATGAATTTCCGTTTAATTTATATATATTTGAAGATAACAGGGACAGGAGTTTACCTAGGAAGTCTAAAAACATTAAAATAAAAGTGTTACGTACCAAAAAAACAGCATACCAATGTTTCCCAAGTTCGTGACTTTGTTTTGATCAATAATGGTGTGATTTGCCATTTGTTACCTTTGGAAAAACTGTAATATATTAAATATTATTTCCCCTGCAGCTCAGTGAAATTTTTTATCACATTTCTGAAGATTTCAATTAAAAATCACAATTAAATAACATAATAAATAAACCGGTGTCAATATTATATGACGTTTGGCATTTGACGGATGGCTGGGTTGGGTTGCTACTTAAAATCTTTAATGTTGTTTTCACTTTACGCCACGACGGTTCTTTTATCGCACAGACAATATCGTTATAGTTAAATGGTGCAACTCACCCTTAATTTATTATCTAATAATTCAATCCTTCAAACATTTACACGAAATCTCACCAAGAAAATCACAGGGCACTATAAATACGTATTTTATTTATAATAGGGAAATAATTAGGAGAGTAAACAAGACCGGGAGCAAAATGAACTTTCTCGAACAAGGTGAACTGGTTGTGATTAATTAGCGAGGTGCCTAATTAGCGCGCACAAGTCAACTCATTAGTAACCGTAATTGAAACAAGCAAGCCTTGGATTTTTCCGAGAAAAATCTCCGGTTAATTTTGTCTATACATAATGTGGCCATGGTTTTAGTTCAAAGCGGGACACTTGATAGGGTTCGTTAATTTTAGCTTATGTTGAGAATATTTTTTTGGTGTCTAGTTATTTTTGTGTCAATTAAAAAATAATCACAATGCAAAAAAGTATTTTGATGAGGCCTTAAATTCAAATTCAAAATATTTCATTTTACATGGGCCTAAATCGACACTTATAAAAAATTAGAAGTTAGTGCACGGTACTAATTGATCGTTTTCTATGGAGACGAAACGGAAATAAATACCATGTTTACTCTATTAAACCAATGATTGTTTTAACAATATTTCCCCATTACTATATTAATAGGTATGAGATATATTGATAGATACAGTATGGACCAATCTACGTGTACCAAATAAATCAGCGCAGTCCACATTATTCTCACATTCACATTACAAAAAGAAGTTATATAAAATAATAATAAACTTACTAGTATATTATATTATATATTGTAATAATAAATAAATAATGAAGTTAGTGGTACAAATATTCTAAAAAACAATGTCATAAATAAAAATTGTGCATACATCACTACATCAGTTATATAAAATGAAATTAAAACAGTATGTATACTTTTTAATAAAGTAATAAACTACTTTCGAAAATAATGTGTATGATGAGTTTCAATTACGCAGACAACTAGAAACTATTTTCATAGATTTATTGATTGTAAACTAATTGATCACTAGAAATACTATGTCAAATAAAACGAGATAATTTTCAAATCAAAATAAATTTGTAGTTTCTCTTGAATTTATAATATAATAATAAATATATAAAATAATAAATCTATCTACCCATAAATAAACGCTTATACTTAAAAAAAAAAACTCTCAACGCGTTTCATAGTCTTGTTACACAATAATATTAGACTGCAAAGATTAATAAAGTTAAAAAAATATAATTACTTTTTACTATGCGAAAATAACGGTGCTCCGAACTTGTTATGTAGGTGTAATTATAATAAAAAATATTATATGATTCATTACACCTACTCATATAATGTACAATCGTTAATTACAAAGGATGAAAGCTTACATAACGAAATTGATTAACAAGATTTATCTATAAGAGAAAGTTTAAGGGGGCTTGTGGCTTGTATAATAATAGCTGCACAGGTGATCTCCCAATTTTAGCAATGAAAGAAAGAAAGAAAGAAAGATTTTTCTTTAACTTTAAGGCTTCCGAGGTCGTCGCGGTCTGTGGATAGGTGATCACCTTAACTTGTTGAGACTTCTCCGTGCCTCATAAAGCACGTAAAGCCTTTGGTATTGGCTGTCATTTGTAGACCTTCCCAGATAGCCACAAGCCAGGAACTTTCACACCAGTTTTGCTAAGTTATGGGGAAGGAAAACGGTCGCCTCCTTCTGCGTAGTAATAATGCTAGTGAAGGGGATGACTGCAACCGTGAGGGAACTGACGTTCCAGTGGAGGTCAGAGGCTCTACTACGTGCTCTTTGGACGACCTAAACTGAACTGTTAAAAGGTGGTACGAGTATTATATATAGGGTATATATAGCTCCTTCATCTTGCATGCGAGCGAGCCTGACATTTTAACACGTCATGATAAGGCCCCAGATAGTTAATTACTGCATGTATAGTACCATCCATGATTGGAAAAAGACTAGACAGACCTATATGAGAAAGTCTCACAAAAACCGTAACGCGTAGTCACTTCATCTTAACATTAACAATTCCGTAGCCAATTTAATGAACCTGCATTTTTGCACATTTTTTTAATTCAATTCCCATTTCGCTCGTTGTTTAATAATTAAGGGTATTTATTAAAACTATATGAAACTGGTATTTATTTCAATGTGAGGTTTGCTTAATTAACGCCAGCACACGATCGCTTTTTAACAAATGATTCGGTGTTAAAAACCTTGAAAAAACAAATGTATTGTTGACAGAACAATTAATTTTAACCTTCGTTTTTTTGGATATTATTTCATGTTGTTTGTTGATTGAATAGTAAAAACTGTGGGCAAAATATGTGATGTAATAACAAAGTCATACATAGAAATAAAATTGAAGTGTCTGTTTTTAATATCAAAATAATATTTTTTTATCGTTGACTATTTTATGAAAGTTTCTTCACGATACCTACCTTCATACGATACCTATAACAAAAATGCATTTTTTTTACTGTCTCGGTTTGTCTGGTTAATCTCTGCTGGCCCGATTACGCAAGTGTGGTCAATCGTCGACCGCATCATCGCTTACCATCAGGTGAGATAGTGGTTAAACGCAAGCCTATCAATAATAAATAATCAAAAAAAATAAAAAAATAAACTTTCACTAGTAGACGGCTGGTGTCACAAGGACTAACTTCAGACTTCTGAACTAATAGTAGACTAATAGTATTCTTTTTTTCTGAACTAATAGTAGACTTCTGTGTCTACTATTAGTTCAGAAAAAAAGAATAAGTGTTCCATGCAAAAAAACCTTAATTGTCACCAAATGCACCTATTTTACGAGTCTGATGCAGACAAAGTCACGGGCACCACCCTGTATAAAACACAACTTCTGGTTTACCATTTAAATCTAAAATATAATTAAACCCTCACACACAGATAGGAAGCCTTAAATATTATATCGTTTTTAATTAGCAGCAATGAAATGGATTAATTAAGGCAGTCCGAAGTATTGTCTGTCATATTCAATTATGAATTTCGAAAGCCACTCTCACAAAGAAATGTTTACACATGTGTGAATAGGGCCTTACATGCTCGTATTAAAAAGGGGTGAATTGTGGTGAATTCAAAAGTGTATACTTTTTGCAATTTAGGTAGGACTTTATTGTAAGAAATTGTTTTTTATGGTCGTAATTATTATGTTACCGCATGTAAGTTTATGTATAATAAATAATATAATAAACCCTGTATACTAATAAGGGCAATGGAAAGGGCTATGCTCGGAGGTTCCTTGCGTAATCGAATCAGAAATGAAGATATCCGCAGGAGAACCAAGGTTGCCAACATAGCACGAAGAATTGCCAAACGAAAGTGGCAATGGGAGACAAATCTTGGGTCGTTGTTGCGACTATCGGGCGTAGCTGGACACGATAACCGTCCGACAATAATTTAAACCGTTTCGACATAGTGGGAACGCCTAAATTATTATAAATTGGGAATAACATGTCGTAAATATATAGTTTATTTGAAGTTATCATTATAAGTCAATCTGAAGATATCAACAGTTCAAAAAACGACAAAAAGATGAGCCATCGAGTTGTTTACCTTTTGAGTCAGTCTCTTAGTCAAAACAACACGCCTAATTAAATTGATTTATAGTTACGGAAAAGATAGTAATCAGTTTAATTGTTACACTAATGACAGTTAGAGGACGTCACTTTCAGTACTAGTAAAGCAGGAAGTTGTTTACTATTATAAACAACATAATGTGATGATTTTTATTTATTTATTTTATCTTTTTAAAGGTACTCCCTCACCAGGAGCATTCGCGTGTAATGTAATGTTACATTACATCAGTGAAGGAGGATAACCGAGCATTAATGATACATCGTGAGGAAACCGGCATATCCCAGAACCAAACATTCGAAGACATGTGACATTCACCAACCCGCACTGGGCCCTCGTGTTGGATTATGGCCCATTCGCTCTCCTAGAGAGGAGGCCTGAGTCCCAGCAGTGGGAACATTAAAAAAAGGCTGATGATGAATGATACAATGAGTATTATCTTGATACAACTTGTAACTTATGGGTCGGTTGATTTTTTCTAAAATATCCAAACCGTTTATCAATATCATTTCTTCTGTGTTTTTTACGTAAATAATAGTCGAATTAATATTGCCGCACTCAGCGCAATGACCGCTTCGTCTGACATTATGGAGTCGAATCTATAATGTTAAATGCTCCTGGTGATAGCACCTTAATGTGAATAATTTCTTAATAATAAACAATCTTTTCCTAGCGAGAAATTCTCTACAAATTTTCGCTTGGAAAAGTAAAATCCTTGCTAGGAGAATATTCTAAGAAATTTACCATCACTAGGTGTGAGAAACATTATCTATGGTATTGCTAACAGCCTTGCTTGTAATCTATTTGTTACTTCATAGACAAGGCGAGTGGTTCTGCAACTTATTCTTATCAGTGAAGGTTAACACCAAATCAATCATTATTAATTTAAGCGCTGTTCGATTTTTTTGAGCAGTGGTAGCCCCATAGAAATACTCGTAAGAAAGGAGTTTTTTTTAAGCTATTGCATAGCTTCTATCGCGGGCCTTGACCGTGGAGACCGAATCCAGAAATTCCGTAACGAAAATAACCTAACACCCCCCACTCATTTGTTTTTTGAGCGTGGTGACCGATAAGAAAACAAATGAGTGAACAATCAATCAAAATTCAATTCAATGTGTGAAAGTGTAACTTCAATTTATTAATATCAAAGAAAAAAAACAAAGGAAAAAAAATACTGCATAAATAAAATAAATAAATAATTATAATTGCTTAAGTTGATAAAAATGCTATGCAATAGCTTTACCGCGGCACTCCCCGAGTGCCACACGTCTTTTTATATTTCTATGGGTGGCCCATTGTCAACGGCCCCGACTTAGGAGTTGTAGGTCACGGATTCAAACTCATCCAGGCGCATTACTTTGTGTAATTTATTTCATCACCACTACTCTCAAAACGGTGAAGGAAAACATCGTGAGGAAACCGGCATGTCCTAGAACCAAAAACACGTGACATTCACCAACCCGCACTTGGCCTGCGTGGTGGATTATTCCCTCCTAGAGCGAAGGCCTGAGTCCCAGCAATGGAAATATTAAAGGCTGATAATGCTATGCTATGCTACTAATAAAAACTATGAATCTGCTGTATCTGATCTATTGCTTTAATTATTATTGCAAATGATATAGAGATTTGAAAGGAGTAGGAACTTATGTCCAGAGATGGGACACAGCGAAGTCTTACACATAATAGTACATTATGATATAAGTGTGTAATGTTAGTGATTACCGTCGGACGAGGGTCTTAAGAGAGCCGAGAACGGTAATCACTAATTACTCACGTGTCTCATACGACGTTTTTCAATACACTTGTGAAGGAAATAACTGTAAAATTATTAAACTTTTGTGGCGGTAAAAATTTGTTTTCATACGAGTATGCGCGCCCATATTTTTTTTATTTACCGTTCAATTCACTCACTGAAATGAATAAACAGGGGTTGACCGGCGATTCGTGGGGGACGACCTGCGCCTAGCCTGATACGATATTGTATTAAAATTATGGCGGGGGAGCGGTTGAACAATAAGGTTTTAACTACATTATAGCACTAGTGTGTAATGGTAATGAAAATGTCACAGTTTGGTAACAAGGGCCATTATGTACCTTTTTTAAGCTATTGCATAGCTTCTATCGCGGGCCTTGAGCGTGCAGACCGAATCCAGAAATTCCGTAACGAAAATAACCTAACACCCCCCACTCATTTGTTTTTTGAGCGTGGTGACCGATAATAAAACAAATGAGTGAACAATCAATCAAAATTCAATTCAATGTTTGAAAGTGTAACTTCAATTAATATCAAAGAAAAAAAAACAAAGGAAAAAAAATGCTGCATAAATAAAATAAATAAATAATTATAATTACATAAGTTGATAAAAATGCTATGCAATAGCTTTACCGCGGCAGTCCCCGAGTGCCACACGTCTTTTTTTTTAATGGTGGGAAAAAATCATGTATTGACATTTATTTTATTTTTATTTATTTTATTTATTCGTAACAATTTGCATTGTGTTGAATCCAAGGACAAATATGCACGCACAAAACATATCATAAAAGAAAAAACAGAAACAAGATACAATTCTGAATCACAATTCAAATAAGTATCAAACAGTTCCAAATAATATATAATGTCAAGCGATCTATTAAAATGTCATACAATGCCAATTATAATGTCAAAAGATATAAAATGTCGAAGCATGATTCTAAAAGTAAACAATGTCAAAAGGTAAATTAAATGTCGGCATAAAATTCTAAATTATATAATGTCAAAAGATTAAAAAAAAAAAAAATACAATTCATTTATTATTGTGAGACATTAATTCCGATATGTTATAAAGACATTTTTCTAATAAAAAAGATTTTAATTTTGCCTTAAACAAGTGAGGAGGTTGCCTTAAACAGCTTGATACTTCGAGCAATGTTCTACTACGTTAATTTTTGGTACTATTGGTTGTTTAAAAATTTTTCTTCGTGTGCTCTCTCTAATCTCCCGTTCCTCTTGTGATTCGAACTCATGTATATACTTGGCAAAATGACTTAAGAGGACCAATACGTAGAGACTAGGAACTGTTAATATTGCTAATTTTTTAAAGTAATCTCTGCATGAGACAGTTTGAGAAATTCTGACTATAGTCCTTATGGCTCGTTTCTGGAGGATGAAAGCTTTCTGCCAGTTGTAAGTATAACTATTTCCCCATAGCATTATGCTATACCCCGCTCTTGGGCGGAGCGGGAAATAGTGTCAGACTCTTACTGACTAAAAGACCCACCCCTTTCCTTCTAGCCTTCATACCGGGGCTCGAGCGCCCTTTCGGATAACCCTGGCCCCAGTAGGCTTCGACCCGTCTGGGTCCCTGCTGTTGCTGACAACTCCTTGAGGCGCGCGGGAACAGTGCGCGCCGTCGACGACTTGGGCTTGGTCCGGACAGTTACCGGACGGCCGGACAGTGAGCTACCCATTGCTCACTGTCCGCAAGCCCGCACCTACGGTGGCCGGAAATCGAGATCAGAGTCCCGGCGGCGGCGGCGGTGGCGATAACGCCGTTGCCTGATGCGTTCGGCCTCCTCCTTTGCGAGCATTACTGCTTCGCAGAAGTCGGCGACCGCCTGCCACTCCTCCTCGCTCCGGACCATGGCCTCAACCAAGGCTCGGCGCGAGAGGTCTCCGCCGCCGATCGCCCCCACGAGGGCACGGCGATGCTCCGCCCAAGCAGGGCACACCTCGACTGTGTGCTCCACCGTGTCCTCCGGGCATTCCGCACAGTGGCGACACCCGGGCGTCACTTCCGCACGAATCCAGTGCAGGAACCTCCCGAACGAACCATGTCCGGTGAGGACCTGCGTCATGCGGAAGGTAAGGACGCCGTGAGGTCTTTCCAGCCACGCCTCAAAGAGGGGACTTATCGCCATGATTGTGGCGTGCCCAGTACTGGGTTGTGATAGTCGTTGACGCCATTTCACCATGAGATCCCGCCGGAGCTCTGTCCGCCATGCCGTGACCTGTCGCGGCAGCGGACTTTCACCCCGGCGTTGCATCTCCACGCGTATATCGTGCATGTGTGCAAGGACTGTTGCCTCCAGATCCCACGGTGGTAGGCCAGCCAAAAGGCTCGCCGCTTCGCGGGAGACCGTGCGGTATCCCCGCACCATCCTTATTGCCATGACCCTCTCGCAGGCGTTCAGCATGGCCGCCAGTTGCTTTTTCAGCGACGGCGCCCACACCGGCGCCCCGTAGAGGGCCATGGACCGAACGATCCCCGCGTAGAGCCTCCGGCAGGAGGCATCTGAACCCCCAAGGTTGGGCAGGAGCCGCTTGAGCGCAGCCCCGGCCCGGTTGAGTTTGGGAGCCAGACGTCGGAAATGTTCCACGAAATTCCACCGGAATTTCGTGGAGGATTGAACGCGTTGGCAATGTCCAAGGACACTGCCACGACACACCTACCCCGGGACACCGCATCCCCCGTCGTGAGGGCTCGCACGCGCATGATGGCGTCCATCGTAGAGCGCATCCTGCGAAAGCCGAACTGTCCGTCCGAAAGGTCCGGCCCCACACGTGTTAGGCGCCCGACGAGGCGGTTTGCAATGACTCTCTCAAAGAGCTTGCCCACCTCGTCGAGCAGCACAATGGGCCGGTACGCGGACGGAGAGTCCGCAGGGCGCCCTGGCTACGCTACGAGGACCAGTTTCCCCGTCTTCCAGCAAAGTGGGAACTGGCCCCTCTCCATGCATGCGCTGAAGAGCCCTCTCAGTCGAGGCCCGAGAGCCTCCATGGCCAGGACCCAGGCCTTCCCAGGCAGGCCGTCGGGTCCTGGGGCGGTGTTCTTGGCACTCAGCCTTCACACCGCCACTCTCATCTCTACCTCGGTCACCTCTGGAGCATCGTCGTCGTCGTCGCTGTTGCGGTCCGCGTCAGACACCGCTGGCGAAGGCGGAGCCATGGGTGGGGGGGAGTGTTCCCCTCGATTTAGGGCCGGAGACTCTGAGTCAGCGGGGGAGCCCAGGGGCGCAGTTTTTCCCGTACTGTGTTGTACGGGCGTCCCCACGGGTCCGCGTTCAGAGACCCCAGCCACACGTTGCGGGCCTCCAGTTTGGCCCGCTTGATCTCCGCTCGGAGGGTGCGTTTTGCCGCTCTGTATCCCTCATACAGCTCCGCCTCTCTGGCCTCCGCATCCGGCGGGCGGATGCGGCGCCTGGGCCATTATGTACCTAAGTGCAGTGAAATAAGAGTCACTTTCTGAGCAAGTGTATTGAAAACATACATTATAATATTATCCCATCAAATCACAACGCCGCTTTTAATCTTTCGAATGTCTTAAGTTACACAGTCCGACATAAGGTAATTGTCTTTCTATTGTGTCTCTAATTACGACATTCAAAGAGTTAATGTTTGTGATCAGGTTTTATTTTTAATTTTGTATTTTTATTATAATTACCCAATTTATTTTAATTCGTTTGTTTTGAATCCTATTATTTTTTATTTTTTTTTATTCATAAACAGTTTTCGTTGTTTAAATACATAATTTCCTCGCCAAACTTTACAGTTTGATGGCGAGATACGCTCGCTTTTATAACTTAAACAACAAAATTATATTATATTATTGACAATGCTTTTTAACGAATATAAGTACCTATTTGTTTTTTTTTTACTAACTTTATTAATTTAAATTATTTCTTTTTTATCTTTAATTTTATTCTATTGACAGTTTTTTTTTACTTTTGACTTAATTTATTGTTTTTTTTTTTTGTCTTTTTAACTTAGTCTTTGTAATTATCCTGATCTCATTATTTTGTCTATTTTCAATGGTTTTTATGGATCTTTAAGTCTGAAATAAGGGTTTATTATTATAAATATTACAAACGAATACAACCCACAAGATAATATTCAATCATCAAGTTCGTTAATTTGTCTGGAATCAGGTAACGAAGCCGACCCTCAACGTCAAGAGGACTTCGTTCCAATGGCTCTTAATTAGTGCTATCTAAGCTTCAGCCATTAGAAGACTTGCTTTATCTACGTTTATATGATTTTTCTGGACACATTATTCTGGAGTGGAGTGATGCCTAACTATGAATAAAAATTAGGCATCACTCCACCGTAAGCGTGGGCTTGCGGATGACGAGCAACGGGTAGTTCGCCGTCCAGCCGTCAAGTAACCGACCGGACCGACCCGAGTCGTCGTCGGCGCGTTGTGTTCCGCGCGTCTCAAAGAGATTTCAGCAAAACCGCAGGGGCCCCGCCAGTGCCGAAGCGTACTAAGGCTATGGGTTGACTTGAGAAAAGGGACCCCGGGGTCCTGGGCAGTAAGGCAAAGAAAGAGCAAAGGTGAGGTTTTAGTCAGTAAAAGTCTGACACGCCCCCACCACTCCACTCCAAAAGCGATTTCCCACCTTGAAAAAGGCATCACTAAAAATGTTTGATGGTAATCTTTTTTACCATCAAAAGTCT
The DNA here is from genome assembly GCA_910589285.2 of Mythimna ferrago. Taxonomy (NCBI): domain Eukaryota; kingdom Metazoa; phylum Arthropoda; class Insecta; order Lepidoptera; family Noctuidae; genus Mythimna; species Mythimna ferrago. The sequence goes on along the minus strand of OU342683.1, from coordinate 9,521,417 downwards.
ACTGATACATCTTGAAGGAGATCGGCGACATCTCATGTCTGGCTCTGGTGCAGGTCATGGTCTGAAGCGAGAAGCAATGGGAAGAGCGATCTCATCTCATTTCTCCTCACTCCGGAGTAGGTATCCAGAAGGCAATCTTCTTTTGAGATGGGCCTGGTGGCAACTGAGAGGGAATGGATATCCTCACGTCCTTGCCGCTACCGACGGAGTCGCCCCGAACGGCTGAACTTGCAGGGTAATTTCTGGCCACCCTATACGACGAGCAATGTGTAACTCACCGTCCGCTCGTCCGGTAAGGACCTGCCCCCCTAGCCAAGTTACAATCGAATTCCGTTCTCTAATCGGTAACGCCTCGGTGACAGCAATTGTAGAAAACGATAAGTTGGTAGCCATGTTGACGCGCCTGAGTCGGCCGCTCGTTCTACAATGCAGCGTTTATATAACAAAGGATGTAGCGTTAAATATTGTAGAACCGATTTTTAACGATGTGAAATTGGCTACGAGTTGTCTATTCGTTTGTTCTGACCACGCGACTTTACGTTAAGATGACGTCATTCCCATACGTTTCATCACTTTTCGATAGCGTGTACGATTGCAGAATAACAACTTGGCTAAGCGTGCAGGTCCGGGTCGATAGCAAGTAGTATTATCAAACTTCGTTTTTCAACAATTACGGAGAAATAAATAAACGGGGGCTGCCCGGCAGCTAGGGAGGCAGCTTGGCGCCCAGCCTAATATAATAAATACAATAGATTGTGGCGGGGGCTAGCTGGCGTACTTTTCTGCACTAATGCGAAAAACAGAAAATTGCGTGCTTAAAGCGGTAGGGGTAGGAGCGGATTTCCAAGTAAGTGATAGTCTGTGGAGACACCAGATGTTGGACTCGCCGGATGCCATGTGATCGCTTTTCCAATAAAACTTTTTCAATAGAAACCACAATCAAATTGGCGGTGCCACATCGTGCCACAGAGAGATATAAACCCACATACACGTAACTATCAGGAAATAATGACGTGTCTATTGAAAAACCTATGAAAACTTTTCATTAAATGCGCATTTCCCTTCCCAGTACTCTGCGTAGGCGCTGGCTTCATTGTAGTTTAAAATTAAAGCTTTAGTTATTAAGAACTGACATAAAGCTGAGGCGCTGGTAGTGCTTTAGCGGTAGGTATACCTCATTAACGATAGAAATATAAGCTTGCACACCCACATTACTGAAGTGTGGGTGACATTATGCACGATATCTTAAAAGAAATCGCCTGTGTAAAGTAACATAGGTATCAATAAATACAGTTAGTAGATCTTGTAGGTCACCTTACAGAGTTTATTACTCAGCAATGATACTTAGGAAGTCAAATTTTGAATTTGATTTCCCAAGTATTTATTCTAATGAAACCATTTTTGAATAGGCTAGTGGCCGTAAAAAATGTAATTAGTCCGTCTTTTAGATTATTCAAAAATAAGGGACACGTAATTTTTTATTTGTAAATTAAACCAAAAATGACAAAGATATAGCCCATTGAAGTTACGTGTAACGTCCGTGCTACATTTTTTAGCACGCGCACGAGGTGACGTCACACGTAATTTTAATGGGCTATATCTTTATTATTTTTTGTTTAATCGAAAAAATACGTGTCCAATATTTTTTTATAATCTAAAATACGGACTAAATAAAATGTTATTATTTTGAACCTGGACACTACCCTATTGTCAAGAAATTAAATAAGAAATGAGTATATTAGAGGAAGTTTGAAAGTGGTACTAGTGACTGAAAAGTTGAAAGGGAATCGTTTGTCTTGATATGCTCATGTGAAGAGGAGGGATGAAACGGATGTTACTTAGAGAGACCAAAGAAAAGATGGATGGATTGCACCGACTCCAAGTAATATGGAACAAGGGCAGGAAGAAGATGTTGATGATGATGAATTGTCAAAAAGTCAGTCAATCAGAAAAATTAAGAGGATTGCACATTCGAAAACGTAGGCCTTTTTTGGAAAAGAAGAAGCAAGAAACTCCTTTTAATCGTGTTAGGTACGTATAACATTATAAAAATCTCAATTTATATTTCAAGGCTGTAAAGTGTGGACTACATTAAATTCAATGCATTTATTTCGAATAAACCATTTACAGGCACTTTTGAATTCTCAAGATTACTGACTGACTAATCAGTCACAAATGATGCTGATTGCACATTCCAAAGCACAGACCTCCATGGAGAAGAATGGTCAAGAAACTCAATGGACACTCTTTTCGATTATGCTTTATTACAAATCTAGACTTGAGCATACTGTTTTGAGGTAGGAAATCATCAAAAAACTTCTACCGTTCTGGGCGAAATGAGAGAGAGTGTCATCGTTTTGTTGACTAAGGTCTACCTGTGTTCCTTCAATAGTCTTTTGCGTTCCTGGGCCACAGTGACTCTGTCGGACAATCGAACAACAATAAAAAAAACAATTCAACAATCATCAATTAATATGTTCGTGAATTGTGCAGCGGATGCATTTACTCGTACGTCACTTTTAAGCACGCGCACTTAATAAGAATTAGACCTCAAGAAACTTACATCTTTCCAATTTTAAAATGGCCTTATTTTTTATTGATATCCTAATGTTTTTCTATTTTTGACGCTTGTATTTTTAATTCCATTTCTATTTATATAAAATTACTGTACCCGACAGAGTCTTATACGAACTTATAAACATTTATGAAGACCATTTGAAGAATGGGCCAGCCAAGTTATAGATAAACACAAAAACCATGACATACCTAATTATTAATGGTTTCCAATTTATCCAATAGTTAATACCTATATCCTCAGATAAATTTTGCAAAAAAAGTTCAAGGTTACAAGGAAATATTTAGTGTCTGTAAATGATTAAGATCGAAAACCCATAGATATTGTGTTTGCCTAGTTGATTATAAGTATGAATTTATTTATTTAGACGCGGAAATCTGTATTGGTTTTACTTAGTGTGTAAAATTGTAAAACTGTAGCTAACTAACTCTGGGTTATTCAATTTTTCATGGGCCATACCATAAATGAATTTGAACAAATCAATTGATCTACTGAGTATGTTTTTTTTTTAAAGTGGGGATCTGCATCCAACGACTATAGAACATCATTTTTAGTTTAAGCGATACCTGAATATATGTAGTGTGTTCAGAATAAGTAACTGAATGGATTCCAATAGTTTTGACACCATGTTATATTTTTTCCTAAAAATATTTAAAAAGGTCACTAGAGACTATTAGATACCACCGACACCAAGTACGATACAGGTCACGGCAGGTCATAGCGCGCACTAGCGCCGGCAAACAGCTGGGTGCAAGTGCAAAATAACCGAGGGGCGACTAAGGAGTTGCCTGGATGGCCCGGTGACTATGCATTTTTGCTGACATAACAAGCTTATAATTTTGTGATTTTTCATGATAGTTATGAAAATTGGTAAATACTACACACGTATTTCGGATTTCGCATGTAGTAAAACTAATGTACTTATATGACCTCATACATGAAATAAACTAATGGATCTCTCTAATAGGTTCACTTACATTCCCACGCCCCCTCTATTTTACAAAGTGGTAATAAATGAAAATCAAATCAAGAAAACATAAATAAATGATACAGATAACTAAGTTATTGGTTTTAAATCACATTATTCCCTACATCGCACTGAACTCAATTTGAAAGATTGGCTCGTGCACCGAAGTGCAATAGGGTGATGGTATAAAGGCGAGATTGCATACCTGTGCTACAACCTAGGGCTGGCACACACTCGCTATTTATATCGATACTTTACAACCTATCATTAAACTTTAATAGCACGGTATTTTAACGTATAAAATACCTCGACGTGTGTCTTGCATTTTAAAAACGATTATAATCTTTCTTAATTGGCGTATTTATTTAAAGTTAACATCCTCTCCATTTGTTATCTTTTTTCTAAACCTTTGAAAGAGCCAATGCCATTATTTACCAACAATTACGCAGTAGAACCTTAATTATTATGCTATAAGCTATTGATTATGCAAAGTAACTTCTAGGGTCTGGGAAATTTATTAAATAGGTAATATAAATGTATAAAATAATAATGCTCAGGTTCAAATGCCAAACACATAGATCGAGTGACATTTAGAAACACCTGTTTGCGCTAGAATATCGTTAAAACAATTATAATAGTTATCCGTCATTCTTTTAAAATATAAAAGCCCTCGCAACTATATTTTGCAACACAAATGAGAAACGGACGTGTTAAATTAATACAGCTAAACAACGTACGGATCAGAGTCGGTTCGGAATCAATTTAGCGTGCCGTTTGCCCACTTATCGAGCATTGTTGGACTGAGATACTCGCTTTGTGACGTTTCCCATCCCTACAGGCGCCCAGCGGGGGGTGTTCGATGATTGATGGCTGGCCGGCTGCACACCGCGTCGGAGTGGGACGGAGATATCGGTGAGGTGTTGGACCTCTCTCTCTGATGCACAGCGGGCTGGCCTCGTAATTGAATGGCAATTACCTGGGCTGTAAATATGACACAAGCGCGTAATTGTAGGAGTGGAACGAGTGCGGCCCGAGACCGCAGTGTGTATGCTGCCTTTGAGATGAAATAATGAAATCACGTGCGAAGTCTTCTCTGCACCGGCTACTGCTTTAATCGGAGCATGACACCTTTAATTTCATTAACTTTTTTGTTGTTTAACAACAAACAAATGCGTTTTACCGTGAAGGTTTTTTAACAAAAAGTATCATATTTAAGTCATTGTTAGTGTTGTTGATATTTTTAAAGATACTTGACTCCGTTCACGGTTGGGTCCTGCTTTATAAATGTTAATATATTGTGACACTATTTTATTCAACCTACGAGAGTTTTTTTGTCATTTTGGGTCTCTTTTTATACTATTTGTCATTTCAAACTAGCCCAAACCCCTATGACACAGAATAAATTAAATATTCCCAATATATGGAAAAAAACGTAGTTAGTTCACAAGAAAGCAGCCTGTAGGTATTTTTTTTTTAAATGTAATGAAAAACTTAAAGCTCTGAAAATGTATTTCAAGTTTAAAGATACAAGTGTGTAGTTTTAAAAATATAATATTTTTAGTTTAAAATTATGCCAAAGTGAATGAAGATATTTGAAATCTCTATGTATTAAGAATATTTAAGGAGACGACGTCCTGACTTAAGAGGCGGTTAGAAAGGAGGTTTCAGTTTGCATGATAATACGTCTTTTCAAATCTAAGAGCTTGCCTCTTAAGAGATTTTGAAATTACATTAAAAAAAACCTTTTTAACCATAAGGTTAAAAAGGTTAAAGGGGAATAATTCCCGTAGTCCTTTTAACCTTAATCCCTTAAATATTTTTTTATTTAGACCTTTAAAGTGTAAAACAGGGTTTTTATTTTTCTCAAAAAAAAAAGTAGTAAGTACTTAAGTAAAAAGTAAGAAAACAAATTGCAACACAAAGTCAAATAGATTACCAAATCCGTGAAAAGTTAGAAAGGTCATAAAAACTGAAATCAGATTGAGTCAAACGTCAGTCAATATAAGACCACTCACTCACTATACCCGTTGACCTCATTCCATACTTACATTGTAAATCATTGTCGATTGATCCTTAAATTACGTCACCATATTGAGTTACTAAGCTGATTCAAAGCCGCGGGCTACTCAAAGTGAAAGGCTAAGCAATACATATACCTAACTAAGCTAACTAATTAAATACTTGTTCCTAGCAACTGTGCGGACATATTAAGAGGACTACAACAGCTAATCGCGAGCTTTATAATAAGCACAAATACACGATAAATTTTTAATTAGTACAAATACTTAAAAGGCTTATTAGAAAAGGTCTAGTTATTATTTAAGTAAAGTCTCAATAAATAATATTCATGAACAGCAAAGTTATGAGCGTTTGTTTATATCCCAAAATGTTACTCAAATTATGGAAATATTGTACAGGTAATGAGGTTATTATGAATTAATGAATGGTGATTAAAATTGAAAAATTTGCACGTAGTGTTTTCTAGTAGCAATTGTTATAAATAATTTTATTAATTCAATTATGACAAAATTTCGTTTACAATTTTGGGATTTGGTTTTCCTTACTTTTAACTACACAAATATGATCAATAACAAGTACGGATAGCGCATTATATTCAGAAACTAGCTTTTGCCCGCGGCGTTGCCCGCGTACATAAAATATAGTCTATGTCACTCAGAAAAAGAAGCTTTCTGTCGGTGAAAAAATTATACCAATCGGACCAATACTTCTAGAGATTACCTCCTACAAACATTAAAAAAAAAAAGCTCTTTATGATATTAGTATAGATGAATGAGAATGGTGAAGGAGCATTATCTTAAATTTTACTTTTCTTCTCCTCTCTAAATTGTAATTATTTTTAGTATTTTTAGTCAGCGTTGCGTGAAAACTACCTACAGGTCACTGGACTCGCTCAGCTGACGTTTTCTTAAAGAAATTAATTTTGTAAATGCGTAAATTAATACGAGTTTAATAAAAAAGATACTTTATTTTTTAATTTTATCTTTATATATCGATAGTGTTTCATGTACCGGATCGACCCTCCACGGGATTAAAACGATCAAAATTTAGCGGTGTATATTCATATGCATGTAGTAAAAAGCAGTTATTTCGATATTACAAACAGACACTCCAATTTTATTTATATGCATAGATGTATAGATAATGCTCCCACTCCTACTGCTGGAATTCAGGCCTGCCCACAAGGAGAGAAAATGGGACGTAATCCAGCACGCGGGCCCAATGCAGGTTGGTGAATGTCACATGTCTGTGAATTTTTGGTAGTAAGATATGCGCCAGTTTCATCGCGATGTTTTCCTTCACCGTTTTGAGAGCAGTAGTGGAAAAATAATTACACTAAGTAAAGCACCTGCCTCGGTTCGGACTTTTAGTCCTACAACTTTCAACTCGTAAGTCGCGACCTTTACCACTGGTCCACCCCTGCTCCTATAAAGCTTATATTAGGGTCTAAACAGACGGACTGCATTTCAACTGCAAATTGCAGTTTTAGTGCAGTTTGAATGCAGTTGACACGACTGCATCCGAACTGCACCATACCCTCCCGCCCGCACGCTCCGCCCTCCCGCGCATGGTGCAGTTCGGATGCAGTCGGTTTACAGTTCACACGACTGCAATCGGACCGCACGTTTGTTTTGCAGTTCTATTGCAGTCGTGTCAACTGCATTCAAATTGCACTTAAACTGCAATTTGCAGTTGGATTGCACTTGACATGCGGTCCGTCTGTTTAGACCCTAAACTTATACATAAATATAAACAAACTAGCTTTGTCCCTCGATTTTGCTCCCGTGCCTTAACATAACACTCATGTGCCGCAACTGTACATACAAGATAAAAAAGCACTCAGCACAGTCAGCAGTAGCACTAACTTTTCATTAATCCAAAAATTTCAGAAAACAGCACTTTCAAAGACATACAAACAGTTTTACTTACTTCAGTTTAAACATACACGAAACAACTAGTACTTTAGTAATCATTATTATATGGAAAATAATGGTCTTTATTTTTAACTGTTAATTAAATTTTTAATTTACATACAAATAGTGGGCACATGTCGAGGATGCGAGGCAACTGTTACACCGTTGCGCCCTGGGCCCCGCCAGGCGGCGCAACCGTCGGGCCCCGCCGGGCGCCCTCGCCACCTGTTTCACGCACTGGGGTGCTCACACAGATATTTGCAGCATGCACCACACTACACTTCATGCCAACTAATTAAGCACCCCACATTGTAACTGCCTACCTACGTACTTATACTACTTCAACGTACTCGTACCTACTCCAATTATATTATACGCCCTACTAACAGTTCAATTCAAAATAGGCATTAGAATAACCTTATTAAAAATCTAAATAACCTCGATGGTCCTATTTTCCCACGCCACGCTAGACTGTGCCAATTAAAAAATATTTTTAGAACATTGATTCAATTAAAATTCAACACAGCTAGCTAAGTCTAACGCGTGCCATACCTACATGACAAACCGCCAGGAGTCAGGTTTTAATTGGCGTGGTGTCGAGTTCGGACCAGAGAAGTGTGAGGGGGGCGCGCGCGGGGAGCGGGAGGATCGCCTCTCGCCCGACACTCAGTTTTTCTCTCACCCTCAACAGAGCAACAAGTGGTTCGATGAACTGCCGAAATTTCCGAAACCGAGAATCTATTACATCGTCGAAGAAATGACGAAGTATCCGCCGGTGCCCTGTCTGGAACATCACGTAATGGGTGTTAATCAGAGCCACTCTAATATCAATCGTTCATTAATTCGAGCTCCTGCACAATCGTTCATTTAGAACGTTCTCACGCCTCATTAAAGTCTTTTTCGTGATTCGGCGACCGCGTCTACCGTTTCCCGAAGCACAATGAGCGAGTGATTCGGCGGCGAATAACGAGGGCATTTTGTCGGCCGCCTCTCACGTCCGACGCCTTCCGACGCTCAATGAAAGTTTACCTGCAGCCATAACGAGCGATTTGTCCCCTGCCCCGGCCCCCGCGCCCCCGGGCCCAAATCAAAGCCCATTCACATCTGCATGCCGACACAATGCTGGCAATTAGGCCGCGCCTGGCCCTACAATCGAACGTAATGCGCTCTCGTTCGATGACGCCACGGAGCTGCTCGTCCTTCATCTCACAGCCCCGAAATCACCCCCGTAATGTGTTGTTCTCAGAATCAGTAATTAACTTTTGGATAAGCACAAGATTTATTAGCTGTTTTTAGAAATAAATACTCACTAATTCAGTTATCTGGTGTTCACATCAGCAAGGTGTACAAACAATGTTCTCCGGTTTCAAAATAATTGCTGATAACTTCCGCTGTTATGGATACTTCTATTTGTGTTTCGTGTTTTAGAATGGAAATGCCAGTATTAATCATGTCGCAATCGCAATCCTTTACATCGAAGCAATTAAAGCCACAAAACATTGAAATTTATAGTCATTTAAGCTCTTTTTCACAAACCTCGGTCCCTCGTCAGTCGTCTGCACTTCCAAGGTTAGGGTCAACCGTTTTGTGCGTCCCCGTCAACGCTTCTTTTGTGAAGGCAATTTGCTTGGCAGAGGTCAACTGCGCACCGTAAATCTCCGCACCTGCCAGTCGCGCCAACTTTCTTCGCCTTGAGTTTAAACTCCCTAATACATAAACTACTGAGTTGTAATCATTATATTCCTTTCTCGAATGATTTGTAATCTTCACTAATCATACGTTTTACATATCATTAAGAAGTATTTAATAATAGTACAATAGAAAGAAGCGGTACAACCGCAACGCGTGCTTTTGAGGAATTTGGCAGTCGTCCCACTTGAACGCAGATTTGTGAAAACTGTATTCCAAACTTTTCTTGAATGTATACGTGAAATCAGAGTTTGTTTGAGTTAGACTGCAGGTTTTGATTTTGGGTCTCAATGGCTTGCGAGTTTAGTTATACTCAAAATTCCATCTTAATTTCAACATCTTTAGTCTCTAAGAAGTCTTTAATATTAGCTATGTCATTTCTGACCTTTAGAAAACATTTATCATTATATTTAATCATACTTTTACCTACACAAATCATTGAAGTGTCCTAAAGACTTAAACTAGTATGACTACGCTTACTGCGGTAAGTGCAATTATATGAATTTCTGCTGCTAGTTCTCCGCAAATTTAGAAGTAGTTTTCATAAACTCGCGTCCCAGTCTTGGGAGCCGGCGAATGTCAGTCTTCGACATTTAGTACCCTCATAATGTATATTACAACCGCGGTTTGTCTTGCCTAGCTTTTATAACCAGCAGTAGTACATCGAACTGTTTTATGTTTAGCACGAATATGATATTTAATTGAAGTATTTCACGATATTTAACTAAATTATAAAAACTTTTGTAACCGTAATAAGTTCAGCTGGTAGAAAGTCTGTGTAAATGGTTTTGTTGTTATCGTAATCATAGATATATATATTTCTATGATCGTAATGAAGACCACACAAATTTAGAAAATGATGTTATAATGGCGAATTAAATGGAGATAAACCGAATAAAATTTGATGATGATCCGTTTATAAAATCATTTAAGAAGCACGTAAATGCTGTAGACGATTACGATTTGAAGGAAAAACCGGTGTTTAAACCAATATTTGCTGTTTAAGAAATACATAATTTGTAGTATCTGTGTCAACTAGATCTTTTTGTACTCGCTGGTACTGCACACATCAGATTTATTTTGGGTTCACAAACGGTGAAATCTGTTGATTTATGTCCGGGCACAAATCACGTGTTGGTACATTTGTTGACAGTACTCAGTGTAGTGTCGACACACACTTGACGGAGTTTGTGTAACTGTTGCTTTGGCACCCGAACGTGCGTGTGCGCACGCAAGTTCAAATACTTACCGAATTCCACAACAAAGTATTGACAGTTGTTGAATATTTATAATTTCAGGTTAAGATGTGCTAACAGGTGGTATTGAAATAATATTTTTACCAAATTCAGCAGTACTAGTTGTATTTATATCTTCATCTACTACTAGTTGCAGTACTAGTTGTTGTTACAGGTGTTGCGAGGTAATTTCAAGATTATATTCATTCAACTCCTTTCTGTAATGTTTGCAGATCTGAGATCTTTATATGCAAATAAGTGATGACGGAGCTACTGTTCGTTCCAATCACACTAAGAACCACACATGGCATTCAAACCACATTTAAAGACACTCCCCATGTGGAGTTACCTCGACAATGATCCAATAATTAACACTCGACAATCGCGCAAATGTCGTGTGGGTGACGACGGCACGGCACACGGGGCTGCCCGACGCGTCATTAAGGAGCATTCACGCCGTCCGACAATATTCTTCATTTGCGTACCGGCCGTCATTTGGCGCATTGTGACCGACGCGCGACACCCGCCCTCCGCTGCAGCGGTGCAGTGTGCCACCGCCTTAATTGTACCCTTGTCTCGTTGTTACCCGTTTTAGAGACGTGAATATGTAAACTAATCTTGAAATAAGATGTCCGCATTTACGCTTCTTGTTCTCTTAACCGAAAATGGTACAAAAGACCCTGCTTCAAGTAACACAGTAAAGAAAACTACGAGTTAATCTTAAAAGTGCACTCAATAAGAGCAGACTTTACCTTTTGGAGTACAATTTGGAGCCACTTACACGATTGACGAGTATCACACATTATCCTGATTGGATGAGACGTCGTGGAGCGCCGTACGTTTTGGCAGACAGAGGGGGAGTGCTGTACCCATTAGTCTCCCGGCTATAATACTGATGAAGAGACGGTTACTTAAGTATATGTATAGCATGTTGTACTACGAATACTTAAAGGATTAAGAAGGCTGTCTAAAATACACCCACAATACCCAAGTGTCGATAATACAACTTTCACAAAGTATATTTACATAACCACTCTAATTGATGGAGTTGTCGATACAACATATAAAATAATTATAAATACAGTCTTAATAAACGGGGAACCACAAGATTATAAACCATATTAAAACCATTACAATTAAATTAGTCAGGAATAAAGCCCATTATATTAAATTCCCGTGGATCTGAGTGTTCTCACCTCTATTAATTAAGAAATATAATATTGGTAACACATTCACCTGCCCCGGGTATCTGTGAATGAATAATTCTAAGTTAATTATGAGCTTTAATGCGATGTATCAAAGTGTAATTTCTATTGTGTTTTGGATCGATTTAATGTTATAGAGCCAAGACAGGTTGTGTAACGGTGCATTTGTTTTCGTAATAAAAGCCTTGATATCTTTGAAGTGAGTCACCGATTACCGCATTATATTCATCTAGACATAATGCCCATGATTAATAAGGCCCATTAACTTTAAACAAAGATTAATCTCGAAACGGAGCTGTCTTGTAAGAAATTTCCTTGTACCACGAAAACTAAGGACGTTCAAATCTTTTTGTTTATGAATGATGATGCATTTTTTACGATAGATTTCTCTTTAGTGCTCTGCTTGAAGTAAACGTGAAAAATATATACACTAAAAAGACAGCGTTAAAAAAGAGGTTGATGCAAAAATAAACAGAAGCAAAAGAAAACAGCAGAATTTTTGCGAAAATGGTTTCGAAAAAAGCTTTTTCTACGAAAGCTCAAGATAAAAATAGGCACTATTAAGTAACTTGGTAGATTCTGGTTGTACCAACTCAACATCGACACCGGGCCGATGGTCGACGACAGAAGTGACAGTTGCCACTAGCCACCTGTGACTGCTGTGGCGCAGTTTGCCATTACAATTCAAAGGATAATATAATATGAATGAAAATAAATCTCAAGAATTTAAAACCTCAAAGAATCTAAACTGGAGGATCTAAATTTATCCAATTTAACTGTATTTGTAGATTAACATCTGAATCTTGAAAAGGAATACAGCCTACATTTCTCAAAACAGATTTAGTGAAAATTATAAAGAAATCGAAACTAAGTAAAATCTAAATTATTTGCAAGGAACACTTCAAGAAATAAAAAATCTAAAACCCGAGCTTCAAATACATCAAAGCTTCATAATACGGGCAGAAGGTGCGCGTATACTTTGTGAAGCGCCCACCTGCGCCCGCGCATCGGTTGATCGATCGGGCTAAACCGAACTGAACCGAATTAGCCCGATAATGCTCCATCCGTAAAATTATTGAATTAACCAGAAATCGAGACCGGCCTCTTTCTTGTAACCCGACACGGAATGTGTAATGAGTTTCCTGTCGGGATGGCTAAAGTTATTTTTCGACTCGGTTCATTTTTACGTCGAAATGAATTGACACCTCGTGGCAAACATAATAAACATACACGAAACTATAGGCGAATGTAAAGTCTGAAAATAAACTTATTATTGTTATTTAAAAATTCATATGGCTTTAATTTCTTTAGTACAAAATTTTAATCTCGCATTTTTAGAAAAAAATCTTTTATATCGCACTTTTTGCTACAGAGGGCGAAACTCCAAAGTTCATAATTTTGGAGTTATTTGGAGAGGTTTAATTTTGTTAAAAAAAAAACACTGTAAAATTAAACACTGTGAAAAAAAAAATCACAAACTGAGTAAAAATGCCAAAAAGTGAATTGTCCCAAAGTGGTTTACACCATTTGTAGCGGAAAGAGTACTGTATATGTATGTACCAATTTTATATTATAGGTAACTGCTTCTTCCAAAGTCTTCGCTCGCGTGAATGGAAAATTATCTCAAGAAAACATAACTCCTAGGATAAAAGTATCCTATGGCCTATTCTAGGACATGGTCTATCCTTTTGTCAAATTTCATCCAAAGTCTACCAAAGAATAGCAAACATCCACACGTATGTGTGTTTACACTGGCTTTCATATATGTTTACATTCATACATGAGAGCCTTTTTGTGTATAAATTTTTATATATGCCAATTTTATATGCCTTTCTTAGTGTGACCCTAAAATCTACATATTACATTGGTACTTTCTATAAATTAACTAGCTTTTGCCCGTGGCTTGGCCTGCGTAGGTAAAATATGTATAGCCTAGGTCACTCAGGAATAAAGTAGCTTTCTATCGGTAAAATTTTAACTATTAGATGAGATAGTGGTGAAACGCGAGCCTATCAAAAAAAAATCGGATCAGTACTTGGAGAGACAAAGAAAAAAATTCATAAAAACAAACTTTACCTCTCTATAATATTAGCGTGGATTATTTTATTATTAAAATTAATGACATGTTCTTCCCTTTGGATAATGGATAATAATAATAATATATTCCACAACTATCACACAACTCCATCTAGTCTCAAGCTAAGCAGAACTTGTGTTATGAGTACTAGACAACTGATAAACATACTTATATATTTCTAAATACATACATATTATAGATAAATTACACCCAGACATAGAACAAATGATCATGCTTATCACACAAAGATTTATATGATGATGATATTTATGGATGATTATAATATATATGGGACTTTGGCGTTTAGAAAACTTCATACTTCAGGCACATCTGATCTGTCTCAATTCCATCACTCCACCATCTTCAGCGAAGGTTGCAAAGCTAACCAGCTCAAGTCACCTCGAATGAAGGAACCGCATCACTAATTCCTGCCTCAGTTTCGCAGCTACTCGACTCGTGGGAACAACTAATGAACTTAACGGATTGGGTTCAATAGTCATCTCCTCAACTCTACTTGGCTTAATTGGTAAACTGATCGTTTTGACATTAGAGGCTTTAAAAGTAACTAGGAAAGTAGCTGAATAAAATTTATCAGCTGTCTTGTCTCTTAAATAACTTAATCAATAGCACTCCAATACTCGTGTTTCAATCCCCTGTGGGCTGTAAGCACTAAAACGATTCGGTCCAATGATTAATATTCACCAAAATGCATAAACTGTCCTCGGCGGCCGGCCGACAGGACTGACTCAATCTATAGCAACGTTGTCGACTACTGTCACTCGTTTCAGAACATCTGACATCGTCAAATAACTCACTCCGACTTTATTTTACTTCTGTATGTAAATGCACCAATTAGCGGGTCTTACGTTGCTCGGTAGGTAATACTCATTATTTCAAGCTGGGATTTTTTCCTGCGAGCGTACCGCAGCCGCGGCCGCTGTAATTAACCATGAACGGGACGGGTCCTTCAGCGTTTACTTATTAACGTCTAATCTTTGTTGGCGCCCGTCGATCTTAATTAATTCAATTAAAGTATTAAGGAGTAGGTGAAGGTTGCGGTCCTCTCACTGAAATTTAAAAACTTAACGTCGCCGTCGTCGTAACGACTCACCGAGTATAGAAGGGGGAGGCGAATTAATCAAATAATACCGCGGAGGTGCGGGGCCGGCGTCCCCCCCGCCCCTCGCGCCGCGCGCCCCTCTCGACCGCGTGGCTCAGTCGCGACCGGAACGCCGCACGGGGAAGTGTCGTCGATCCCCACAAACATTTCTACTTTTTTCGAAGTTCTCTGTACAGTTTTGTTTTAAAGTTTTACAAGGAAGTTTTTATGTGACCAGTCTTTTATCCTGTCGAACTAAAAGGTTAAGAGACTGCGCTCGACGGTGTAGTTTCTTGAGTTCATACGTTTATTGTGTTTTTTTGTTATTGTTAAGTTTTTTTTGTTTGGTGCATCGTGCCGGTCCGGAGACCGGCGGGTCCCTTCGAGGCACCAAGCCTGGACGCGCGGCTTACAGACCCCAGAGGACAAAGCCTTTAGGTAACTATTGGGAAGAAGTTGGTGTTTGGGCTGTAACGATCGAACGTGTTTAGCGTCGAACTGCAATGCAGCATGTTTGTAAACAGACTGCATCAACTAATAAACTATGACACGTTGGACATTACAACAATAGCCCAGCTGCTGGATACAGACACAGTTGTGTGGAGGGGCAGCCGGCTCGCTGGCTGCACTCGCGGCTGTTTGTAACTTCAACTACGCGGCCACGTGCTGCTCAACTAATTGCTTCAAACTGACTGATGTGCAATTACTGACATGAAAAGTTAACTAACATAATACCTACTACTGCTAGCGTGATTCTTCAACAATCATTAATTCTACTTTAACAGTTTCGAACTAAGTTTGTGCCAGTACCCAAACTTAAAAGTTTTTCGTGACCGTTTTTTAAACTGATCAGCACTGCAATTAATTTCAAGGCGATTGCACTAGCTTAATCGGGTAATGAACTTGGAATAAGGATATAATTTAAAAACATAATTAATGTTAGTGAATGTGAAACCAAAAAACGTGTCCGAGTGAATGAATTAATTAAAACTTTTATCACCAAAGAAGATATAGATTACCCCGTACAACAGTATCTCCGAAATCATTAATTAATAAGCATCTCGTGAGCACAACACTAATTATTTTACCGTCAGGTGAAACTCAATTACTAAGAGATAATTAAACCATCAAGGATTTATTTACTTTGAACATCAATTTTCTTTAAAATAAACCTACTTTTAATTAAAGCTTTAACGAAAAACAAATAGAGAAGAGGAGGCGCGCAACCCTTGCGTACGAGCGCCGTCAGCGCGCGGCCGGGTCGGCCCAACGTTGTTATTGAGGACTTAGGCCTATTCGCGCCTGAGCCGACTCGAGGGCTCGTGGGCTCTGCTAATCTACATTAAACCACGAACTAAACAAAACGTATCATTGCCTCCATTGGATGAAGATTTTACATCACCACTCCAGTTCTCAGTTCTCAGTGCAGTGTGGAATCGAAATGATGACTTACGAAAATGTGCCGGCTAGACCCGCGGGCACAGAAATTATTTCATCAAATCATTCGTAATAAGACGGGTTAAAATTAATTTAAAACATGTCTAAGCAATATTATACGGACCACTTCATTTCATCGCCGGTTTAATTAAAAACGAGTGCCCGCTCCCCTCCCTCGTTTTCGGGTTGGAGTACCCCCTGCGCCCGCGTGGGCGTCTCGCTCCGCTTATATTTAGATAATTGTACAATCATCTAAATTAATGAGTCCTCTCGTCCGGCCCTGGCCTCTATTGTATTATGTTTGTGCTGGCCACAGAACGGATACACGGTGACAATTTTAATTTAAAAATTCTAATTAATCCATTATTCATTTCGTGCTTGACTCTCGAGATCCTAAATAATTTCCGAGGATTTTAATTTCGAAGTTGTAATAGATTTAACGTTTCATTAGATTAAAAATGGCTCTTAATGATAATAAAAATTCTAAAATATTTAGATGGTTATAAATAATGTCACGCCTGTAATACCCGGTAATGCGCTTAATTGGTTCTCTATGGAACATCATTAAAATTTATTTGTTGTGAGCACGGAGAAGAGTACAATCTCTGTGGGTGTTCATAACTCCCAGTTGACGACAGTGATAGAGCTCAATGCAATTAAAAGTTTCACTACGTGCGTGGACGAGGCGCCGCGCGAATCTACCTTAATTTATGCCAGCGATAAGCCCAAGTTATGAGAGCCAATTAATTACTTATTTTAACTAAGATTCTCATTTGGATATTAAAACAGATTATGCAGCTGATTATTTAAGTGCGCAAAATCAAATTGTTTGCCTACGCAAACAATTTGATTTGGCGCACTTAAATAATATGAAAAAAAAAATATAAATATGTATTTTTTTGTAGAAAAAGGCAACATCAATATAGACGAAGTAATTGAATGAATTTATGAAACAAAAGCAAATTGATGTTTCGTGCATCGGTGGTTTGTAAACGACAAGCCCGCTGATGGACAAATGGAATTAGCGACGCATCCATCATCGAATGCTCTCGCAAAATTAAGTGCATCAAGCAACAGAAGGAGTGAGTGCATGGAGTGGGCCTGTGGGCCGGACAGCCGACAGGCACCCCCGGAAGCTCCGGGCCCCCGGCGATCAGCCTAATGAACCTACACCACCCCGCACCCTGATTTATTAACGAATTAAACGCATTCTGCTGCACCCTCATGAAAACACCATGTACCTACACTAATGGGGTTTGATTAAAGAAAGAAAGCATCGCAAGCATAACCATAAACGTTTATTGAATCCACCGTAACTTCCCGAACAGAACCGTCCGAGATTGCAAAGAAAATTGGATGTTCCTTGAAACAATCTAAATACAAGCTGTGTTTCTTTCAATCAAAACTTTGGAAATGCTAAAATCCCCAGAAGAGCTAATGTTAATTTTACTTAGTTTAACATTACTGAGCAGAACACATAACCGGTTCCGCTTGGCTAACTCTCTACCTACACATTAGTTCCTTACATTTAAAGAGCAACTAAACAACTCGCTTACTATGCAAATAAAACTTGCATATAGCATGCCACAGCTACGTAAACCCAAGTTCTATTTTCTAAAACAATAATGGGTTATTTCAAATAAGTCTATAATATAATTTTGTGCGAAATATTCTGGAACCGCTTTTCCGTCTGTGATACATTTCGAATGAATACTAATATATTTAATACTCTAGCTAGGCGCTATTCTAAAATGCGGGGTGCGACAGGTGTACGTTCCCATGTTTCTCTTATAAAAGCCTTTTATTCAGAGGAGGATATTCCAACGCCACAAATGAGAGTTGATTGTTGAACTAAGAGGATTACTAAGTATCAATGACATCAATATTTAAAATAAGTTTAATTTCACTTGGAGCTCTAAATACTCAAAGTTTAAAATTCCTGTTGGTGTTATGGTCAAGCAATATGGAATTGGGTATTGAATAAATTGAGACGGCATACTCGGAGTCATATTATTGTTGCATCCATTATTCAGAGAACAGGCCGGTGAGGCGGCAAGGGACGGCGCGCCTTCAGACCTTACATTATTAAACACGCGTTACAGACACGCCGCCCTATACTCATTCTCGAACGTCTGTGGCGAGTCCTGATGGTGGAATGATTGCCTCCTCGACAACTTCATGGGTTCGCAACTCATTTTATCTTCGCTTATCAAACTTACATCGCACGTATATCAACGGCCAGCTGTGTGGCAACATTTATCTTGAGTTATAGTTAGAACGCGAAGTAAATCTCAGACAAACTATTTAAGGCTTGAATTGGAATTCTCATTGAGGCAGTAGGCTCACAGTGGAACACCTGCTATGATATCGCGCATGCCCTCTCCCCAGTCCGTAAGTCCACATTGACTAAACCGGTTTCGATTACAGGTTATAGCTGCCTACTTATCCGTTTGGCGGAAACGAATCTCTCACGTACGTTGTTGTGCATATTCTGAATACAATGTACAATTAGCTGTTTTTTCTTTGTAAACTATTTCAAACAAGCACCTAACAACCTGGCAATGTTTTTCATCGTCTGATTCTGTTTCGGATGTCTATAATTTGCTTTGACCACAACTTATAATATTTATTATCTTTTGTTTATGTATCTAAGTATGGGCTACTTATGTCATTATTAGAAATTTTAACTGATATTTACAGAACGATTACCAATATTACCCACGTTCCAGGAAGAAGCAATCCAACTCCCATAGAAAAACAAACAAAGTCAACCGAAGTTTATTTGTTCTGTAGGTAAGAGGGCTCGGCCATGAAATAATGATGTTTGAAGAATTTAAGAACAAGCGTTTAACCTCTATCATAATAACGAGACGCGCATTCTTTGAATTAAAGAATTTTAATATAGCTCAGACAGTTGAGAAGAAAAACAGAATAGATATTAACTACACGAAGTACTTGAAATTGTCAAGCTAAAAACAACAGACTATTTCTAATATTATCCTCAAGAATTTGTGATTTAAGATTTCAACATATTTACTGAAGCTACAAAAAGCAATGAGGAAAAGAGAAATAATTCTTCCGAAGAAGACATTCCTTTCAAACAATGCTGGCCTTATTCAATCAAAATAAGTGCACTTCTCGCTATCTTAATGGTAGTTTTCGATGTTGATGATTGAAAGCTTAAATTGAATTGTGAATGAGGGCAAGGGACAGCTGTTATTGTGCCTCCACCGGAGAGAGACGGATGATCTCCTTAATTTCTCTCTGCGTGCGGCCACTCAACTTGTGCCAGTCATCCCATTTGATTGTTGAGGATATTTCGTGTCGTAATTGGTACTAATTATTGTTTTGAGGCCACTCTGTTATATGGGATGTTGTAAAATTCATGTGGATTTAATCGGAATGGATTATGATTTATTGATTTTCGTGATACTACATTTTATTAATGTCGTTTTAAAAGACTTTCAAATTTGAAAGAACAAGAGTCATCAATAAAAATTTATTGATTTTTTATTTGTCTTAAGCGTTTTCTTATGACATATCAAGACACATCTAATACACTTACGACAAATGGCAAAACAGGTTCCATACAGATCAAGCTTTTTTATTACTTAGGTTACCCAAGAGTGACTTGGAACAGGAAAGTGGTTACATGATAAGGAAACTCAAACACATCAAATGAATTGCATCAATTTCTGAACTGGAGTGGTTCCCACTATAAAATGAATGCATGATTTAAAGAATGGAAGTAGAAATTAACAGGTATCCTTAGCTAATAATGACAATACGGTTAGTAAAGACGAGGCCCATATTTCACCCGTTGCCATGGCAACTGACGAGCCAAACATGAACAACGAGGAGATATAACGGCAGTTACGTTACGTGTCGATATCTGGTTCACATCTACATGCAACACAATAATAAGATTACAATAAGTGTAGCCAAAGAGCTTTTTGGAAAGGATCATCGATTAATGTACGAGTATCATATCGAAAAATTGGACGAACAATAACATTGAAACCTGTTACCAATACAATATCAATTTAACTGTTGGTCATGCAAAGGTTCATTGACCAAATTGGTTGGTTTGAAAAATATTGTTATATGAAGAGTTAAAAGATTTAGTTTAAAGCCAAATTTTTATTATACGTCAGTTAATCTACCAAGTAGTTAATAATTGTTTTTTTAAGTAGTGAAACATTTGATTTTCACTTGACTACAAAATTGGAGCAGCCAGTTGGCGATATGAAAGTTCTTGTATCATTTTTTTTTTTTTCTGGTAATTGAAAAAGTCCTAACACTCACAAATTCACAGGGAAACAAATAAAGTAAAAAAAGAAATATTATAAACATTCATGGTAAATAACAAAACCATTAAGAATTTATTTTCAAACTACAGATAGCCTTCCGAGACAGGCACACAACAACATCCAAAAAGTTAAGCTATGGCAGTATCATTATATAAACAGCATACTCATTGATATCAAAATCATAAGTCTAGTTTAGAACAATTTGTTGCTTCATTATCAGGGCGTCCGGAGCGCTAACAGCAACTAAGTAGATAACAATCAGCTGAAGGCTTGTTCGAGACACGAAATTAATTAAAACAAGTTTGTTCGCAGATCCTATGCAGGGCGAACAAAGCCATGCTGAGTCACTAGGTAATTACACCACGGCAGACGCCAGCGAGGCGCCTCAAATCTAACATTATCTTATAACTCATTACTATAAGCCCCTGAAGAGCACCAAAAAGAAACAAAAACGAATCCTAAAACTATCATTTTCGTAAGACACAACAGATAAATGAATTAGCGCCTCATTTGCAAGTCACGTCAAATATTAATTGAAAATTGAATCACTCGAAGACGACGGTCTCAAAGGGTTAAAAAATGTCCTTTCATTGGCTCTTCGAACTCGCCAATATTCTTTCTGAGGCTTTTCCTCTCTGATGAATATTGTGGTGATCGCGCCTTGTCATCGGGAATTTTAATTATATTCAGTGATTAATTATGTGTAACGAGCAAAGCCGGGGTGGGGTTCGTGATAGCTGATTGATGAGGAGCCAAGAAGTTCTCAGTTTTGCGCGGAGCTCCTTTCCGCGGCATTGTCTTGTGTTTAATTGTTACTTTAAACGTTATATTTTGTTTCATTGTTCCCACATAGTGCACGATGTAATTTGATTTATTCGGTACAGTCATTGTTGTTATTAATTTTATAATTATGAAGACAATGCTGGTATTTACGCCGAGTCGTCGCGCGTTGAGCTGAATCATTACAAAAACCTAATTATATTATATAGGCACATGTTCGATACGTACGGCTAGTGTTTTTCTGCTCAACCTAATTAATTTGAATAGTTGGCATTTCCACCAGTTTCGTAATAATCTAGAACAAGCCAACCAGTGGTTTCTCTAATTTCATTTCCTACAAGTAGGTGAACAGTCGACTCGTTAGATGAAGCGTGTAAACTCAAGACATGGCTTATCTCCACCTTTTAACACAATGAGCCATCTGTTACTGTGGCGACGACTGACGATATCCGTGACCTGCTGACGAGAATACCTTCGCTATTATCTGCTTTACTTAGTTATAGCTGCTAATTAACTAGTTCTTACAGATAAATCATGATGCATGCATGGACATTATGAATACAAATGATGAGGTCGTTTGAGGTAAAATGAATGAGATTACAATGTAAAATATTTGCAAGGGAATCGTATTGTTGAAAATAACCGGTTGAAATAGCTATCTGTGAGCATATTATTACACTCTTCGAAAGGTTTTTAAACCCAATAATATTAAGATTAAACCGATAACTATTCAAAGTTTATAACGGTGAAAGGCTGATGAAGAATATAATCCGAAACCGGATTATTAAAGAGTAATTACTGATAAGAAACTTGCTGAGTAAGAGGAAAACCAAAATGACGTAGAACAAGCAAATTATAATGAGTGTTGACCTGTTGATGGAGAGTTTCACGGTAGTAGTAAATACTCGTTCATGTAATATCGGATGAATACATCGGTCCACTCCGAATGTAAATAGATTATACTGAGTGCTCCCAGCGGCATATATTATTAAACAAGCGATTACCCTCTAAATTTAGATCTGCATAGATACCGAACGATCCGGGAATCGCTGGTACACGCTCCCTGCAAATCTGACAGTTTTGACAAATTATGCGCATTCATTTGCACTGCCATAAATTCTAACCAAATTGTCAACGAACACAACGATCCTACTACATTTAACGAGACGCAGGAGTCACATTGGGTGACCTCACACAAAAAGTAGATATTTATGAAGAATAGTGATACAGACGTATTTCTTAAGAGATTAATGGCTCCCGAGTAATTTACACACAAGCGTTTGTAATTAAAACACTGTTTACGTCATAATTCTCGGCTCGCTTCCCACGTCGCGCCGTTTTCTGTAGTTTATCTAATCTGCTCAGGGCGGGTTATTTGCACTCTGATAAAACTGCGAATGGCCCTTAACGGATTGGCATTTTGCAACACTGTTCCACTTCCAGTTCACAATATTCGTGCGAGATATTCTTTGCTTCAAAAACTGTATCTGACGGTAATAAAATTGTACGTATTACTTTTTTGAATGATCTGAATCTAAATGCAATATAAACATGTTTGGAGGGAGCAGTGCCGTCCCCAACTCCAGGGGGTGCCATCCAAATTGGCAACGGTTCACGAGGGTTCTTCCCATACGTTAAATACGCAATTTGGTGCTCTATACAATCAGTCAAATGAGCTCGCGTCGATGCAATCAATTACGCATCTTTTTTATTTGGGGTGAAAATCGACGAGTTCACTAGGTCACTGACGATATCTGTAATTATTTTCCCATCGTTAACTGTTATTATTTTCGTTTGTTTTTTTTCTGATGGATTTGTATTAACACGTTATCCTAAACCAATAATGACGTGCGTTTTATTAACTGCGGAGACGACTCAGCATAAATTTGTAGAGCTCGTTTTCGTAGAGTCCGAGTGGCCAATTAAGATGTCATGAATATGGTATAAGAGAATACAGTCATGCCACAAGAAGACGAAACTTGCAATAGGGTGGGCAATATAAAACTAAGCAAAAACATGAGCATCATGATTAATAGTCCATTAATTAAGGATTACGATCAAGCTATAAAAAAATTCAGCCAACTCTCTCTTACAAACTATTTAACAAATGTGGACAAACACAACAAAACATGCGCAGAATTAGCATCATTAAACGCTTACATGTCGGTCTACATTTTTCGAATCGTCCACTAACATTCATTGTACTCTTTTAAAATGTTTAACCATGTTATGTTGTACGCCTAACTATTTATGTTAAAACCGATGTATTTACGGCTACAATTACCCGCGACTTTGCGCCGTGAAATGCGTTTCCGTGCGAGCCTTATCAAGCACAATCTTCCGTTGATTCTGCTTTACTATTGTATACGAAACTTCCACGGTATCGCCCTGATATAGTTAAAATTAAACAGTGTTAATGTTAGGGATCTTTAAGTAATTATCGTGGGGTCAACTGGTTGATAAAGCTTGATAGATCCACTTGTAACAAGGGGATAAACTGAAATACCGCAATGTCTTTAAGCTAGAGCCTGCATTTTCAACTAATCAAAACTGTATGCAAAAGCCAAAAAACAGCATTATTTTGGAGGAAAATCAGTAACAACAGTTTCTGTTTCCCTCCAAATTAGTTATGGTGGCAGAAAGAACTTCGACGTATACACCTGTGTGACTTTAAACGAGTGATAGGGCGACCTAATGTTGGTTTGATATCACAATATTCCCAGGTTTATTTTTTTTATTTAAAATAGCAGTCCTAAGTAAACTATTTGCATCTGTTAACTCAACGGATTTTTTTTAAGAGGCAGTTTTAAAGTTAGTCCTATATCCGATAAAATCAAAGACAAGCGCTTACGGTTGTATGGTCACGTACAAAGACGCCCAGATGATCATAAAGTGAAGCCTGCCCTTGAAATGCCTACGACAAAGCGCACGCGTGGAAGACCACTATCCACTTAGTTGACCACGGTCCAAAGAGACCTTAGAGAAGCTCATCTCGTTTAGAGAAGCTCATCTCAACACCGACATGGTACAAAAGCGAGCACAATAGAAAGCGAAGACAAGGAGGGCCGACCCCAAATAAATGGAATAAGGTCTATCCAGAAGATGAAAAAAACTCAACGGATTTGCCTTTATTTTACAGAAACAATCACATAAGCCATAGTGAATCTGGTGATGCTCTTAAAGAAGGGTGCACTGGTGCACTTTTGCATTTCAGACTAACCTATAAATTTGCTGTCTGATGAAGTTTACACAAGGAAGATCTCATATTCGTTTGGGAAACTTTCAATGACTTATCAAAATATGGAATGAAATATGGAAAAAAATAAATGAACAATAACGAACTAATTAAAGAACTTTTTTGCAAAAATGAGCAATATAGTTAAATTAAAGTTTTTAAGGCTGGTGTAAGATGAACTCAGTAAGTATGAAGAGTAGCATTAGAATCGCTATACGAAAATAGAGAAAGAGCAACCAAATGATGAATTAATGAAGTCAAAATGAGAAAGAGTATACTAAAGATCTGCCTTATAGAAATAATGGGATACAGTAAGAAGAATTGCTGTTTGGAACCCAAATGAAGTAGGATTAAAGCAGCCCTCTGCTTTATTTTGTTCGTCATAAACTCCTGATTTTGACGAACGAAACAGAATTCTTCTAACACCAAGACTAAAGTGAACTGAATCAAACATTAAAAAAAGCGCTTGCAAATCTTTCCAATACGTGATCCAGTTCGTGACAATTTATATTAGAGGCAGCCATTTTCTACACAAATTAAATGTTAGTCGTCTAAAATCAAGCTAGCTGAACTTGTTAAAGTATTCCAAGACGTGTGAAGTTTTAACGAGGTATATCTAGAAACCGTCGTGATACTTAATAGTTTGCTTATTATGGACTCTGTATATACTACCTTAGTTTTAGAATATACGCGAAACCTGAGACGCGTCTAGTATTTTTATGTACAGAATCTATCATGTACAAAAATTCATAAATGTATCATGAAAAATCACGAAGTTATAAGCTAGTCACCGGGCCATCGAGGCGACTGAGGGGTTGTTTTGCGCTTGCACCCAGCTGTTTATTGGCTCCTAATGCCCGCTATGACCTGCCGTGACCTGTGTTGTACTTAATGTCGGTGGTGTCCAACTTGTGACCTTTTTAAATATTTTTGGGAAAAATTTAACATGGTGTTAAATTAATGGAATCGATTCAGTTACTGATTCTGAATAAACAATATTCAGGTTTAGTATGAACTAAATATAATGTTGTAGGTACATATACTACAATGATTATTGAAGTAACTACATACCTGTCACTTATAAGGACAAACAGTAAAGACAAGGTTTACTCCTTTCATCGTGATTCATGGGATAAAACTGTGCCTTAAACAAAGAGCTAAGCATATGGTTAGTATGAGCAATTGCTATAAAGCTTCTTTGAGCATACAATTTTAATATTAAACAATTAAATATGGTAGTTTCCGTTTTATTGTTTGATGTACTTGTAACGAGATAAAGTCGTAATAAAATGGAAATAATGTTGTAAGTATCTCGTTAAAATTAAAGCCCTTTATCATTATAAATCTGAAGTTTCATACAATTACCTGACCATGGACATGTGCCCTGTTTACCAAGCGATGTTTTTTTTGGAAGAATTCCGAATTGACGTGTCCGTCAGATCGCAACTAGATTCATAGTTGTCATATTTTAAACACAGTTATAGTAGGGATAAACCTGACACTGCAAAAGTTACGAAAATTCTGAAAGACTTCTAGATCTTACCGCCTTAAATAAGGAAAAACTCCAATAATTTATTTTGCGAACAGACAACACAGATCTATGACGTTAGTAATAAATATTCTTATACTTAATTACAAATCGCGATAATGTACGGTCCACCAATGCCCTCACACACAAGCGAGATGTCTTGCCTTCCGGTCACAACACGTAGAATGCTGTTGGGGCTGCCACGGAGTCTGTTCAGCAGTGAGGCCACTTTCTCCCTAAGCACAGCGTCAAAACCGTCTCAGTGCGTGCCTCGACAAACATTGTTGACGCACTACAGAACCGAGGCAGACGCAATAGCGCCCTAAATGCATTATTGTACTCTCTATGAATTAAACATTAGGCCTAGACCTGTAGATAAACATTAGGCCTGCAGCAAATTTCGACAGACTTCAGGCCCTGAAACGTAAAGGACCAATGAAGGAATATACCTGGATTGAGCAGTGGTGGCCGAGTGGTCACGGTCCTGACTTACGAGTTGTAGGTCGCTGGTTCAAACTCAGCCATGCGCATTACTTTTTGTAATTTATTTCATCACCACTGCTTTCCAAACGGTGTAGGAAAACATCGTGAGGAAACCGGTATGTCCTAGAACCAAAATTTCGAAGACAGCGGAGTTGTGACATCCTCCAACCCGCACTGGGCCCACGTTGTGGATTACGGCCCATTCCCTCTCCTAAAGAGGAGGCCTGAGTCCCAACAGTGGGAACATTATAAGGCCAACTACGCTATCCTATCCTAGGTAGGTTTCAGTAAAAGTCTGACACGCCCTCTCGTTCCGAGAAATCGAAATCATTTCAATGACTTCTCATCTCATAAAAACGGTAGTTATACGAGTAACCTAGAAATTCTGAAAGCATATTCATTGTTGGTGGGTATATGCCCATAATGACTAATATTTAGGTACCCCAGTCAACAAAGTTCCATGGCGTGACCTCTTTGTCCTCTTGACGCTGCTCATCAGCGAACAATGGCGACCTGCGTACGCGCACTTGAACGCTTCGCTACCTGTTTATGAATTATTTAAGCGCTTACCACCTCTGTGTGCACTCTGTTGACCCTAGCTTTAGTTAAAAAAAACCTCTTTTGAATAATTTTTGTGATGATTTTTTTGCTTCAGATTACTTTTTTGTACTTAATAGATTATTTTGTCGGTATTCTACAACGATGTTTAGGGATTCGTTCCATTAGGTAATCAAGATTCGAATTATGGACATTTTCAAAAGTGAACTTTTTTTTCTTTTAACGTTTTTTTCTCATTTTTTATGTCTCTGAAAAAGGGCAAATCATGAATACTGACTGACATAAAGACACATCTACACACAGTGTATGGTAGGTACGAGTATATTGGCTTGGCCTACAATATATAGAGCAGTGGTGTCCGAGTGGTAACGGCCCCGACTTACGAGTTGTAGGTCGCGGGTTCAAATCCAGCCAGGCGCATTACTTTGTGTAATTTATTTCATCACCACTGCTCTCAAAACGGTGAAGGAAAACATCGTGAGGAAACCGGCATCTTCTAGAACCAAAAATTCGAAGACATGCGACAACCGCCAACCCGTACTGGGCCCGCGTGGTGGATTACGGCCCATTCCCTCTTCTAGAGAGGAGGCCTGAGTCCCAGCAGTGGGAACATTATAGGGCAAGCGTATCATAAACTATTGCAATGCTTGAAAAAGGCTGCTAAGTCATAAGCACTAAACGAATATAATGTCATTATTGTACACTTGGTTTGCAATAAAGTGATCCACGCGCTCCTCAAAGAGATGTCAGCAAACCGTAGGGACCCAGCAGAGCCGATGCCCGCTAGCTGGGACCGCGGGGGATTTCTGAAAAAGAAACCCGTAGTTCTAGAACGCAAAGGGCAACTGAAGGACACAGGTGTAGTTTTAGTCAAAAGTCTTACACGCCCGCGCCTCCCAGAGCGGGAGAAGTCATTGGATGATTTCCACCCTTAAAAAAAAGTGCATCAAATTAAACTGCTCTTCTATCTGAAATAAA
The DNA here is from genome assembly GCA_910589285.2 of Mythimna ferrago. Taxonomy (NCBI): domain Eukaryota; kingdom Metazoa; phylum Arthropoda; class Insecta; order Lepidoptera; family Noctuidae; genus Mythimna; species Mythimna ferrago. Next base: position 9,493,329 of record OU342683.1, on the reverse strand, counting down.
AATATTCAGATATTGTACTTTGAAACTTTTACTGAGAAATTTAATTTAATTTGGCAAGTATACTTAACTAACTAAGCATAATTAGTGTAAAACCAAAAACTAATAATAAAAACCCTAAACTAAAAAAAACAAACTAAAATGTGGCGTCAAAGAGCTCCTCCACGTCTCTGTCGACGGGTAATAATATGCCGGGCACAAGACTGGCGGCATTGCCACGCTGCCGGGCTGTATGGAAATGCTTATCCTCTGTCCAAGGTAAAACCCAGTCTGAGTCACGCGAAGTGTCAACAAGACAATACAGTTCCTAAGCACTCCAACCCTACGATCCGAGAGTTTCGACCCCTAACGGTTTAAAAACATACCTTTTTTTATTACAGTTGAATTACGCTTTCAAATGTCACATGATATCGCTTGAGTTCATTAAGGTGGGTCTACGTTAGAGGAGCACTAGTAGAGCCCGAGTCGAGCTAAAATTCGTGTAGTGTGGACCGACTCTATAGGAGCCAAGCACGAGCGACATCCTCATCATCATTTCAGCCGAAAGACGTCCACTGTTGGGCATAGGCCTCCCCCAAGTGTCGCCACAATGAACGATCCTGTGCGTCTAAAGGTTGGCTAGCTTCAAACTTCACCTGATTAGCTTCAAATACTGTGTGCCCTGCCCATTACCACTTAAGTTTGATTCTTAGTGCTATGTCCGCAACCTTGGTTCTCCAACGGATATTTTCATTCCTGATTCGATCGCGCAAGGAAACGCTACACGAATTGGAGCTCGACTCGTGCTCGGCTCCTCTAGTGTAGACCCACCTTAAGAGACAACGCTCGAAAGTTCACCGAACACCATAGGAGCAATAGTGCTTATGAACCTATGGTGTTCGGTGAGCTATGGTAGTTAGAGTTAAATTACCTTCGAAAATACTAGGATGAGCTCCTTTAAAATCCTAACTTCTAAAAAATGACATGGGAACTTGTTAATTTTTACTGACAATCACTTATCCTCTCTAAAAATAATTTTGTATATCGTATTTGCAATTGTTCCAACTACTGGGACCCAGACCTCCTCTCTAGCAGAGGGAACGGGCCGTAAATAAAAATCCACCACACGGGCCCAATGCTGGCAGGTGGATGTCACATATCTTCGAATTTTTGATTCTGTAACATGCTAGTTTCCTCACGATCTTTTTCTTAGGGTGAGTTGCACCATTTAACTATAACCTCAACAAAGCCATTAACAGTCGTCAAATCGTCGAATTGACCAATAGGCGGCCGTTTCACGGCTGGTTATGGTTTGGTAATCGTTATAGTTAAATGGTGCAACTCACCCTTAGTCTTGTTTATTTCAAAGTTATTAGTAAAATACTTACTACGAGTACTTACATATTATTCAAAGGCATTTAACATAATTAAAATGTATAGAAATAAAAGTTACTGACTACAACCAACGGTTACTAAGCGCAACACTGGATAATGACTGAACCAATTGGACAACATTTTTTAAAACTATTTTAAAGAAGTTTCAGACTGATTCTTACGAAGAGAAATTTAAAATAAAAATCACGCAAAAACATTCATATTTTTTTAAACGTTCAAATTTTTCCTAGGTGTCAATACTAAAGTTAACTGTCAATTGCAATAGCTTTTTTGACAGAACTTCTGTCGGGTCAACTATTTGGATAATAATATTTTACTTTTGTTGATTTGCGCGACCAATCAGACGAATTACGTCCTCCATTAAACTATTGTACCTACCTCTTTATACAAGCTAAGCTCTACCACGAGCCCTGTTAAAGAGATGGAGCTATTAGGATTAGGATGGTCCATCCCTCTTTCTCGCTTGCACGCTTGACATTTAAGGGCCAAGCGCCCGAAAAGTGCCATAAAACAGTGATTTTCTGAGGCCTACTCCTCCGTAACGGCTAGGACAATTGGTTTGAAAAAAATATATGTTTATTATAGATTCATGAACAATAATATCAACATTTGATTTTCTCGTGCAATTAATACTTTTGTCAAAAAAAAAAAATTAGCAATTTCGCAACTTTTCGCAACTTTTCCCTACTCCTTCGAAACGGCTTGAACCTTTAGAAACATTTTTACACATAAAAATTGGTGGTTAAATATTCTTCAAAGTGAACATTGCATATGTAAATCAATCAATATCTCGCAGAGAAAATGGATTTAAAGCGCTTTCCGAGCGCTGCTGGCCGCAAATAAATGCACAGATTTGCGTACTGCCGCCTAGGCGAGTGCGAGAGTTGCGTTCACATAATTTCGGCCAGATGGTTCAAGGGACTATACGCCTTAACACGTCATGGTATGGCCTCTGTTGTCGATTGAAAATAAGAACGACCCACATACAACATTTCACAAATAAAGTCACTTAGTAACATTCGATTCGAAGCGACATGCATTACGTGTTGTCATACTTATTCATTATTACAAGTACCGTTACAGTATTTTACGTCCGAATAAAAAAATACCACGTAGAAGCCACTTTGACACAGCCGCAATTTTTCAACCGAAAAGTATATTTATGTTTCTATTTAAGCGGCAATTTATAGCGTCCCTACGTAAATACACACTTATATTTGAATAAATAAATTCTGAATTATCATTATAACAATAATAATAATAGTTTTCGGCGTCACTATGTCTGAAGGGGAAACAGATGGGGCCGGACCCCTGGCGGGTCTCGTTAACTGTACATACATTGATAAATTTATTTTTATCTGCCAATTTACCCCAATCTCCTCTATTGATAGATACGCGATGACAGTTATCGCTGAGTGACAAAACGTTAATTCGCTACCAATGAGAAACTGAAGATATAATCTTGATTATGATTGGCAATAAAAGTTTATGCACGTAAAATATCTTTAGTCTAATATTTGACATTAAAAATCCTTATTAAATCTTTATCATGAAACAAAGTTCCCCATAGTTAATCGCAAATAGAGAGTCGCGGACGCGTTTGCGTTAAACTCAAAAACTACTAAACAGGATTTCATCAGGTTTTACCAATAGGCAGAATGATTCATGAGGAAGTTTTGGATGTATATTATAGTAGAGAAAAGTCGAGAATTTCAAAGATTTCTAAACACCCTTTCTTTTTTTTATGGTGGGAAAAAATCATGCAATGACATCCCCTGCTCTTGGGCGGAGCGGGAGATAGTGTCAGACTCTTACTGACTTCTAGCCTTCATACCAGGGCTCGGGCGCCCTTTTGGATAACCCTGGCCCCAGTAGGCTTCGACCCGGCTGGGTCCCTGCTGTTGCTGACAACTCCTTGAGGCGCGCTGGAACAGTGCGGCGCCGTCGGCGACTTGGGTTTGGTCCGGACAGTTACCGGACGGCCGGACAGCGAGCTAAGATTTCTAAACACCCGTGCGAAGATAGGACGAATTGTTAATCTAATCATCTAATGTAACAATAAAAATCACGAGTCACACACAGCAACAGTGTTTGTTATCAAACTCCTCCTAAACGCTTGACCAATTTCTATGATTTTTTTATATATTTGATAAGTCTGCGAATAGTTCATTGGCCATTGTTTACCCTCTTACCCCTATTGAATTTTTTTATATTTTTTTATTTATATGGCTGAAGAAGAACGATGAAGCGTTTCGACGCTAATAGCGCTATTACCTTCTAACGGACGTTTTTCGAGAAAATTATTTTTTAGCGTTTATAATTTAGATGTGTATTTCTGCATGGTTTAGTGAAATCTCCGAAGTCGATATTTAGATATTTGCAAATTAAATTGTGGAAACACCTCCTAACTAAATCAATGTGTGAAATTTGTGGTATAAGTGCCTCCTAACATTTTTGGGACATTATTACAGTTAGGTTAGGTTAGCCTACTTATCATAAATTATATTAGTGCTACGTGATGATTACAATAGTAGTTATTATGATCCTCAATAAATAAATTAATTACAATTTTTTACTGTATAAAATTAAAAGATTATTTCAGTTTCAGGAAAAGTTATTGGCACTTCGCCGTTGATTTGCCGTTTCAGCTACAAAGTCTCTAAGAAAAACAATGCCGGTAGTAAATAACATATTTAGTGTCTACTTGAATTGAATAATCTAAAAGAGTTTCGTTAATGTGAATTCTTTAGACAGTACTACAGCATTCAGTAAAAGCTTTCACGTTAAAAATTATCCTCGACCGCTCACCTCAATGGTCCAACGGATTCCTGCGTCGTCCAATAAAATGCTTTAAGTGTAAAATCTTGTTTTTTGTTTTGTAATTTTTCACGATAAAAAGCCGGTCAAGTGTGAGCCCGACGTGTGATAAATGTGCCGAAACATTCTAGGCGTACTGTTTACAAGTATAACAAATTGTTTAAATGAATATTTTTATGTGTGTTAAAGAATGTTTATTGTGTAATGCGCAGCTGACAATTTTACCTCAAGGTAGGCCTCGTTGTGTTCGCATTTTTATAACTTGAATTATGAAGCGAAGGGTATTTTTTAAAGATTTTATGGCTGAGCAATTTATATTAAGGATAATTTGTATGTATGCAACAGGATGCGTTTAATTAACTCTTTTAGCCAAGCCTTTTTAAGAAAACTATAAATAGCGTAAAAAAAAACAATAGTGCTGTTTTACAAAATATATCGCCGTCTCCGAATAGGGCCGAGATATCAAAACTCAAACGGAGACAATTCCATAAGCGTTCCGTTATCCCAATTTCATTAGGGTACACTAAAAATAATTCGGTGTTGCCGGCGGTGCGTCGCCGTCCATGGGCCGTGTCTCCGGGCCGCGCGGCAACAAAAGCGTTATCTTATCATTACCACCCCATCCCCGCCGATAAATTACCATAACTCTCATTTACATGCACCTACGTACCGACGAGCATTGTTTACGACCCACAGTTGACGGATTTTCTTCCGCTTTCGCTCTGCCTAAAACACGGATTCCGAAATTTCGTGTTATTGTGTTTCTGTATTGTGTAGTAAGTAGCGTAACTATAATATCTTAGGCCCGTGGCAAAATCATTGGATGGGGCCCCATAAAACTTGTTATGATGTAATTTGATTTGAATAAATCACTGAAGTACAGGCATAAAACGAATCTTTATTATTATATAATAAATTGCAAGTTCTTTTCTGTTTCGTCTCTGAAGGTGGACGTTCCAATGGCGGTACTATAGAGTGACTAGCTGGTAAAATGCCACGGGAAATTGATCCTTTTCTTGTGAATGTGTTTAATAAACCTTTATAATTTATTTGATTTTGTCTTTAGGTAACTTACTTGTGTGTAATTTTACTTGAATTTAAATACCCTAATAAAATGTTAGGTTACTTCTTTCGTGGTCTCTCAGATCGAGGGCCCCACCGGGCCAGGGGCCCGTGGCATTTTGCCAGCCTTGCCACCCTATATTTACGCCACTGGTTATACATTCTTATATTTTATATATTCTTCTGGATGTTTCTTGTGTATATATATATTGTATCAGGTACTTAACGAGAGCATAAATACTCGGGGATCTCTCCAATCGAATGCCATTCCCGCTTGATGAAATTAATGTCGTCAGCCGTTCTATTTAGGTAAATACATTATAAGGCGAAGACAGTAACTTTCAGACGAGATTTTCAGCGATGCCAAAGAATCTTCGTTATGCTAAAAGCTATTTTATCGTCTCTAATCATTTATTTTTTATATCTCGCAAAGAATTCTTCGTCCATTAATTTGTAGAGCTGAACGAGTTACATTCCTTTAGAGGCGTTCAGCCGCTTCGAGTTCATAATAATGCCTGTAATACAACTTAATGTTTTAATGCGCACTCAAATTTGGGGAGCTCTGATAGAATAGGAAGCAAGTCTTATATTACTCACTTACAGAGTAGTTATCCGAAAGAGCTTTTAAATCATTCACAAAACACTAATGGACGTGGGGTAGGGACGCGGGGAGCACGAGGGAAGCCCGAGCAGATGTAGTCCCTGGCGGGCAATGAAATGGAGATATAACAATATAAAGGTGTGCGTTTGAATTGCCGTGAATTGCAATTCGACAGAGTAGTAGACAATGTAGACTCGGCGCTGAGAATCGCCAAGCGACTCCACGTTAGGGAAATCGAATGTCCTCCTGTTTTTATAAACCATCTAGATGTTGTTTGCAGTATCTACTAGTACAGTAACTTCATAAAATTTGCTTTTACGGTCTCCTTGACACGTTTTCAAAGAGTATCCAGAGCCCTTTAATTACATTACTACAGTCTGCCCTTGTTCCACTTACAGAATGTTTCCAGTTATTTACATTTAATCTGAATCTTGCTAAAAATAATGGTTCTGTTAGCTCATAGTTGCTATAAAGTATTTACGAGCTGGTGAGAAATTTAGAAAAGTGTTGTTCCCTTTCTGCATTGTGCAGGTAGGTACTGTTGGAATAATAAATGTCGAGGGGTCTACGAGGGGAGCCTGAGTGCCATTATTATCGGCGGCAATTTAATTAGATCCCCTGCGTTATTACGACTGATTCGTTTTATAATGCCCGTCTAATATCCATCCAGCGGCCGCCACTGCACCGCGCTTGTTTGTTCATTAATTTAATTTGACATTCTGGATTAATGTTATCGTAGAACTCTAACAATTCTTGGAGACAAATCTAATTATGACTCTGGCACCTGGCTGTTGATTTTATCCACAAGGAAACCATCTTGTTATTTACGTAACCGGCAACTTTACCGACAATATATTTCAGATCAAACTAAAATTCAGTTTAAAAACCATAAAATTACTTTCTGAGCGACGGAATTTTATCAGCCGATGCAATCACCCGCGCCGATAGGCTTCCGGCTCATCGATATTCGTAACGAATCGTCGAAATTCAATAATTATCCCGAACACGACTTCATTCACCAAAAAACATCATAAAAAGGTGTGAATGAAAAGAGGAAGGCAGCGGTTGGTTTTTTGGGACGAGCGACCAGCCGGCCAATCGCGGTCGTCGCTCGGCGGGCTCAGTTCACGTGGTGGTACCAAGTCGTGTAGTAGATAAGATTAAAAGTGGGTAAGCGGTAATCAGTGCGCGACCAAACTGGTTGAATGGAGCCCGATCGGCGTTCATTCATGAAGCTGGGATGCCTTCACGCGAGGGACACCGCGCCCGCACCACCACACGACGTGCAACTTCGCGTATCACTTCACTCGAAATCTTTACGATCATACTCGTACATGCCTCAGTAATTAACCGTCACCACTTCATTAAGCCGTTCACTTGAGCTCATTAACTTGTCTCAACAATCGAATTTATTCACAAGGAATTAAGAGCACAGCTTAAATGGTATAAACCCAATTAACACTGTCATCGTGCGTCTCGATATGTCAGCTGCTTGCGTGCCAGCTTCCTCATTACGCTCATATTGTGTATCTTACAGGTGTTCATAATTAGTGCAGTTTTACCATTTAATTGGACACGAGATATCTGTGTGATGAAGACCAGGAAACAGAAATGACTGCAACCGGGCCACTGGCTCATTGATATCCTCTGAATATACAGAGTCGTTATGAAAGATTATATAAACTTTATTTCATACTTCTTTGATCTATATAAACAGGTCGAATCAAAGTGTAGGAAATGTGTTAGTAGTATTTTTATTAGCAGTCTTAAATTTATAGTTTGTATAGATGCGCCCACGCACGCTCTCCCAATAAAATGGTCACTGGTTCGCGGGACCACAGTGTAACAAATATAAAGACGTATTTCAAAGATCAGTTAACGTTACGAATGTTCCGTTTCTAGTTTATTTGTATAAATGGAACATTGATCATTGGGTTACGATCAATCTTTCAATAGTTGAGATAATAAAATAATAAGACGAAGATATAATGGAACATTAGAAAGATGAACTTTTAGTAGGAATTATAATTAATGAAATGTTTGCTTGAGTGCATCATAACTTGGAAGTATGATGAATTGTTTAAGAAGAATTATTTATATGTAGGTGTTTCTATTTTGGGTTACAAATGAGAAACATTAATTTAAAGACGCTTACGTTTCCTGTTCTGTAACAAAAACAGATTACCTACATGCGATTCTTCGAAAAGATGCGCTTGCGCATAAGAATAAATATGCAATATTTATCTCGATTATTTAAATAATAAGTGTTGACTAGGTTAAGTACATATTAAATAAGAAACATTTTTATGAAAAATACTTTAATGAACTATTAAAACATTCGTAAAACTAGTGTTTGTTTATGTAAAAAATAAAAATACCCACGTGCAGGCGTTCTTCTTTGATTACAACCTTGATCTGTTATTAATTTTACGCTTATTTTCTCCGCGCCCTGCGATGCGTCATGCGCTTGCGCTGATAGCCATTAATTTACGCTCACAACGGTAAAAAGCAAGTTCTACAGTTTACCTACCTGAGCTTTGGATACTCCTAAACTGCTGGATTTACTAACGAATGCTTTATTTTTGTTACAGGTAAGACGAGTTTGGTTGTATTGTGAATTTGTAACCGGTATACCGGTACACGTGAGTGAAGTGAAATTATGAATGGTAGTGTCTTGCAACTTCCTTGTATCTCAAGAATACCTAGGTTGAAAATATTTCAAAAAAGTTTCCCAAAAAGAAAAAAATATTCAAATACTTGGCTCTTTTTTTATTCGGTGAGCTGTCCCAATTGTTACAACGTAATTTCTTAACGTGAGTTTAATGTTATGACAAACATTCCCGTGTCCCGGTCCCGTGGCGGGCGGAGATCGCGGCGGGGCGCGAGCACGGCGAGGGGGGCGGAGGCGAGGGGGGCCGGCCGGAATGCGGTCTACCTGCGCGGGACCACCGCTAATCAATTTAGCTTTTATTATCGTACCAATAACGCTTCATTACAACTTCTAGATTTATGTTCGCGTTGTTTGCTTTGCTCTCGAATGTTTTTGTGACCGGAACATGTATTGGCTGTGCCGTGCCACGCTTCGAGACAACGAGTACTTTGGAAACTTGCCTAGGATATTTTTTATGGGCGACCTACGTTGGTAATGTTCTGTCGCGCTCGTTAAAGCGACAAGTAAAAGAGAAAATCATACGCATGGAAACGGCCCGGTCTGGTACAGACACGAGGGCTTTTATACTAATGCCAATGACACACGCGACAAATAAAATTCTGCGATAGCGGCTGGTCGGTGACAGTCGGGGAAAATTTAAATGTAGTCTCTTATGTTTGGGTATAAAATTGTGAGGAAACAGGCATGTCCTAGAACCAGAAATTCCAAGACATCCACCACCAACCTTCACTGGACCCGCGTGGTGGATTACGGCCCATTCCCTCTCCTAGAGAGGAGGCCTGAGTCCCCACAGTGGAAACATTATAAGGCTGCTTATGTTAACATTTTGAATGTCTTAAGTAACACAGTTCGACATAAGCAATTGTCTTTCTATTGTGTCTCTAATTACGACATTCGATGAGTTAAGTATCTACAACTACACTAATGTTATATAAAGAGATAAAGTTTATTTTTTGTTTGTAGGAAGTTATCTCTGAAAGTAATGGTCCGATTGTTAAAATTTTTTCACTGATAGAAAGCTGCTTTATTCCTGAGTGACATAGGGTACCTACATATCATGTACACATGCGAAGCTGCGGACAAAAGCTAGTGTATTATAAAATTGTGTCACAGTGGTCGGGTGAGGACCACCTGGCCGTGGCTGTCAGGCTACAAACGTCCATCAATGTGAACCGGGCGCACCGCTTATTATCCCGTCTTGCTATATAATAAAACTTTTAATGCGCTCGTCAAAGCGGCGTTGAAGCGTAATACACGGAGGGAATGTGTTGCTTCAACGTTGCACGAATCAGTTTTTAGATTTTTAAATATCAAAGTTTTTTCGTTTGGATATCCTGATGGATCTTGCCGTTATGAGACCCCAAACCTCGAGATCTCTTTTTTTAAACGATTTCAAAAAGGAGGTTCTAAGTATGCATGTATTTTTTTACTTATTTTTTCATTATCTTTATTATTGACTAGCTAGTGCTCGCGACTTCGTCCGCGTCAGACTCGTACGAACGTTATCGTTACGGCTTTTAAGGCATTTGTTCTTGTTAGAAACCCAGATTATTTTCCTAAAATAACATTAGCCTAAGTTGCGTCTTATAACATCAACTATCTACCAGTGAACGTTCCGTCAAATTCGGTTTAAATGTTTCGAAGATTAACCGGAACCAAGAGACAGACAGAAAGATAGACAAAAATTAAAAAAAAAAAATGTTTTCAGCATACTTTTATAAAAATGACATTACAAACAGACACTTTTTTTTTCGGTGAGTAAAAATCATCCAAATGACATCCCCCGCTCTTGGTTGGAGCGGGATGTAGTGTCAGACACTTACTGACTAAAAATCCCACCCCGTTCCTTTTTGCCTTTCATACCGGGGCCGAACCTCCCTTTCGGAAACAGACCCTGGCCCCAGTAGGCTTCGACCCAGCTGAGCCTCTACGGTTGCTGACAACTCCTTGAGGCGCGAGGGAACAGTGCGCTCTTCTACTTTATTTAAATGACTCACTCTTGAGATAAAGATTCCCAGTTGTAGTTATCAGGAAACACAGACTCTAGCAGGGAACTCGAACTCCACTCCAGCTGTACGCATTTACGATTGATTGATATGCTTCAGTGCATTAGGGTAGTGTCCAGGGTCAAAATAATTACATTTTATTTAGTCCGTATTTTAGATTATAAAAAAATATTGGACACATATTTTTTCTTTTTTCGATTAAACAAAAAATAACAAAGATATAGCCCATTAAAGTTACGTGTGACGTCACCCCGTGCGAAAAAATGTAGCACGGCGTGACGTTACACGTATCTTTAATTGGCTATATCTTTGTCATTTTTGGTTTAATTTACAAATAAAAAAATACGTGTCCCTTATTTTTGAATAATCTAAAAGACGGACTAATTAATTTTTTTACGCAACTAGCCTTTTGTACCGTCACATCCCCTCGATACACACTTATTCTGAATGCACTGATTGCATGTTCCAATATGGGTCTAAGCAAAAAGTTCCAATTTAGGGTTCTGTACCCAAAGAATAAAAACGGGCCCCCATTACTAAGACGAGGAGTCTTAGTAATGGGGTCCGTGTCACCAGTCTGTATCTCATGAAATGTAATGGTTAAACAGTTGAAATTATAACAGATATGATGTATTTTGATGTATTTCTGTTGCCGCTATACCAACAAATACTTAAAACAGAATAAAATAAATTATTAAAGTGGGCTGCCATAAAACAAACGGGTTATTTTTTGCTCGATAATAATAACAGTTATAATATAGTGTCTAGTGCTGTATAGTTCGCGAGACCGGTTTTTTCAATTCTCTCCTGTCTTCATATCGTTCACTCCCTGTCCCTTTTCCTACATGTGCCCACGTCATCCCCAAAATACACTACCGTTCATAAATACTAGAAGTTATATTTCTTTCCAGGATTACCTCTTCACGACCCAACTTAACTAGAAATTCATTTGGCCCAATGCTAACATAGGATTGCCTCGACAAACAGTGGTGTTTGAAGCTCACAGTCGCCTACGCACGCCTGCATTAGCCACACAAGACCGTACAATTATGTTTACTTTTCCGCATCATCAGGCGGACGATGATTTCCGATTGAGAATTTGGTTTCTCAAAACAATTTAACATTAAGACTGCATTCTTTAAAGAGTAAGCAGAGGTATGGGTATCTATTTTTTTTTTTGAGGATGGTAAATAATAATTACATAAGTTCTCCCGCGTTCTCTTACTGACGTTACGGTAACGGCCCCGACTTACGAGTTGTAGGTCGCGGGCTCAAACCCAGCCAAGCGCATTACTTTGTGTAATTTATTTCATCACCACTGCTCTCAAAATGGTGAAGGGTTTTCCTTTACCGTAAGAAAATTGGCATGTCATAGAACAAAAAATTCGAAGACATGTGACATTCATCAACCCGCACTGGACCCGCGTGGTGGATTACGGCCCGTTCCCTCTCCTCGAGAGGAGGCCAGAGTCCCAGCAGTGGGAACATTTGATTATGCTACATATGAAGGCATCTTGGCCCATAGAAGCAATACCTTACAGACTAATTAATATATATGGAGTAAATACAGCTTATCGTTAGTAAGTAAAACTTACTATTATGACTATGAAGAACACTTCACATTGCACTATATTCACTACGTGCTGTTCTGTGGCACCTGTTCGCGAAAGCGACGGAACACCACGCCCTGCAGCCAAAAGTCTTCCTTCAACATGAGGAGCAGAAAAGTGTTCGGGACTCGCACCACAAAACGCTTTGCAATTCACGTTACTATGCGACTCCAGCAACTGTACCCTCAAAGTCTCTCTGTCTTGTACAGAGAGACTTTGCACTTTTGTCTTCTAGTCTTCTGTCTGTCTAAAACCCGCCGGGGTTCCGCCAGTTGCCTTTGCGTTCCGTTCCGTAGTTAACTCAATTTATATTGATATTTACTAGCTGCTGCCACTGGCTTCGCCCTCGTCTTAGAAGAGAATTATTATATGATAAAAAGTCTCCTATAAATAAGCCTTTCCATGTGAGCTATTCTCTAAGAAAACAGCCTTGAGCGCAGCGCTGGCCGCAGCGACGAAATCCAAATAAGTGCATTGGATTAACAACCCAATGCTTCTTTACATTGGATTATTAATTCAATGTACTACGCTCTCGACTCGTCGCTGTGGTCAGCGCTGCGCTCAAGGTTGTTTTCTTAGAAAATTGCCCCCCAGGACATTGTCCACCCGTGTGCCAAGTTTCATCGAAATAGTTTCATAGTCTTCCCGTTCCATTATAATTTAGGTGTATTCAAAGGCTAGAGTGAATAGGCTCTTAATAAATTAGTGCGCCTCACCATCAACGATTGCATCACTACCTTCATACCATACTTCCATCAGGTGGGATCGCGTTCAGGCCCTAGTTTATATCAAATAAATAATAACAAATAATTAAAAAAAAAAAAACAAATCTGTTCAGCCAGGCGAACGTAAAAAAGTAACAAACACACTCTCTCTCACAAATTTTCCTCTTTATAATATTAGATATTGTTTTAAGTGTGACACTAATTGCTGCTTCCTTTGATAACCTTGACGCTGTTTTCAGAAAAAGATTTCTTTTTAGTTTTTTTTTTGCTATTTTGTATAAAATACTAGCTTCGCCCCTGTGAAAGTGGTTCTCTCCATACAAACTTTAGACTCCCGTTTCATCCCCTTACGAGGCCAATTTCGGAAAATCCGGATGTCTACACCCTATAAGGAGCCTACCTGCCAAATTTTAAGTTTGTAGGTGTTATAGTTTCTGAGATTTCGTGATTAATAAGGCAGTGGTATTTCGTAATTAATCAGTCAGTGGTATTTCTTAATTAATCAGTCAGTGGTATTTCGTAATTAATCAGTCAGTGGTATTTCGTAATTAATCAGTCAGTGGTATTTCGTAATTAATCAGTCAGTGGTTTTGCGTTTTTACACAACCTTAGTTTTAGTAAGTATATGCAAATCCCGAAACACGTGTCTAGTATTTTTATGTAAAGAATCTATGTACAAAATTTCATAACTGTATCATGAAAAATCACAAAGTTATAAGCTTGTTATGTCAGCAAAAATACATAGTCATCCGGCCATCCAGATGACTGAGGTGTTGTTTTGCACTTGCAACCAGCTGTCTGCTGGTACCTAATGCCGTGACCAGTGATGTACTTAGTGTCGCTGGTGTTCAACTGGTGACCTTTTTTAAATATTATTGGGAAAAAATATAACATGGTGTAAATATTGTCTAGATTGTACAAAAATAAACAGGCAAGTACTTACTCAATTGAGCAATATAATTCAGTATTAGTGAGTCGTTTACTTTAGTACAAAAAATTAACTGCTTCATAGGATTTAATTTGATGTTAGTTTGTTGGAGAGCACGTCTCGCAGCAGACCGCCCGTCGCGCCGCAACCACTATCCGACTCTAATGTCAGTCAATGTCACTCCTCGTTCTTTCTTAGATAACAAGAATCCAAATCTTCGGTGCATTCGATCAAAAACGTTTTTTAAAAAAAGTTTTTTTTTTTTCAAATATTACTAACGACCGCGACTTTGGACGCGCCAGGCTTTTAAAACAGTACAATGGCATTTGGACACAATTTCAAGAAGATTTTTTTTTGCGCAAAACCAATCTATAATAAAACTAGCTTTTGCCCGCGCGGCTTCGCTCCCGCTCTTCCCTACTTCAGCCTACTATACCCTACTCTACCCTACCCTACCCTACTCTACTCTACTCTACTCTACTCTACCCTACTCTAGCCTACTCTACCCTACTCTACCCTACTCTACCCTACTCTACCCTACCCTACTCTACTCTACCCTACTCTACTCTACCCTACCCTACTCTATCCTACTCTACCCTACTCTACCCTACCCTACTCTACTCTACCCTACTCTACCCTACCCTACTCTACCCTACTCTACCCTACCCTACTCTACCCTACTCTACCCTACCCTACTCTACTCTACCCTACTCTACCCTACTCTACCCTACCCTACTCTACCCTACTCTACCCTACTCTACTCTAATAAACCTCACGGAGCCCGAGACCTTTCCAACGAATGCAAAACCGTGGAAATCGGTTCGTGCGTTCTGGAGTTATAGCGTCAGGAAGGAAAACCCGACTTATTTTTATATAGTAGATAATTCTGTAGAAGTTTTTACTTGTGCACGCATCACATAAAATGTACGAAATTGATGATAAACTTGATTATATTACTCAGGCTTTGTTTCATCGTAATCGGTTGACTAAGAATGTTAGCTAGTTTCGATAATAAAAGTAGCCTAAGCTTCTATTGTGTCTGAATCGTTTATGGTGAACTATAAAGAGCATTGTACCTATCTTTCTAAGTCAGTGAAAGTCCAGTCAAAATCGGTCCAACCGTTTCGGAGATTAGCCGGCACAAACAGACAGACGGACAGACGAAAATATTTAAAAGTAGCCGACCCGGCGCACTTCATACCGCCTAACAGTCAGTGAAGATATCTTTCGTTAAAGTCAACCGATATATAGATTGCATTTAACAAAAATGAAATCGGAATCGGATCGGAAAAAATAGGAATCGAATAAACGTTAGTATGGATTAAAAAAAATTACAAACAGTAATTTCAATTTTTTTTTATTTTTTTTATTGTTGATAGGTTCGCGCTTGACCGCTATCTCACCTGACGGAAAGCGACGATGCGGTCGACGATGGAACGCGCTTACCTAAAAGAAACCTATTCACTCTCGACTTAAAGATTCCCGGGTTATTTAGGTATATGCAGTAAGTTCCTATAGATTCCTTTTTTTTATTAACCTGTAGACTCTAAAAACAACACCTCTAATTATCTACGGTGTAGGTAGAGGATTAGAAGTGTTGTTTTTTTTTTTTTGTGTAAAAATATTGTGTTCTTAAAACTCTTTATCAGTAGGTAATTTTTTGTATTTTTTAATTATGTATTGCAATTAAGAGAATCACTCTTAGTCAGAACCTAGAAACATTATTCTCCTTTTACACTACGCCTCGGGTCCACAATTCCTGAAACAATATTTTCTTCCTACATTATCTGGTTTTAAAAAACGACACGTGTAGCAATTACTGTGAAAAAAAAACCGGGCAAGTGCGAGTTGGACTAGCGCACTGAGGGTTCCCACTGAGGTGCCCATGAAAACAGATCAATTCCCGAATCGAGTTAAGAAGATTTTTCGAAATCGCCAGAAAGGTTTATTTCTTTGTAACGTAAAACAGTTTTCAGATTTTTTCCTAGACTTGTGCTATATGCCTTGCTTCATGCCTTTCAGGATTCTAGAGCAACGGGTAATAATACCCTATGAATTTCGATTCCCTTAAGAGTTTCGAAATACACGTTTTTGGCGACATAAACGGCCGTATCTTTTTTTTTTCGTTAACTCAGAAGTTTTTTTTTTTCACAGCTTCAAGGGACCGCAGACCCGAGTAAATAGTTTTAATTTCAACTCGATACCTCCACGCGTTCCTGAGATAAACATTTTTGACAGACAGACAGACAACAATGTGATCCTATAAGGGCTCCGTCTTTTTTTTGGCACAGAACCCTAAAAACACGCTGTAACTTAACTAAGCGAAGCACTGTCTAATTTTAATTAGTTGATAAACAAAAATATTTGTAAGACAGACGGCATAGCCTCGGGCTCTCGATAATTAACCAGTAATGAACGAAGCCCTTGATTAACATCATTTTTGACCATTTGTTAGTAACAACGGCTATTTTTAAAGGTCATTAAATTAATATCAAAGGCTCTTTATTTCTCAGGGCTTCTAATGATGATGATGCTTTTTTTGGAGCTCAAGTTTTTGCAACGATAATTCTTATTGACAAATGATGGGAGATAAGAAGCCGACAGTCTTTTGTTATGTTTTGGAATAATCTGTTTAGTTCCCGTGCACTTATTGGTGCCAAGTGTCTGTACCTAACATAGGTTAAAATTGTCAAAAAGTTGTTTTGACATTTTGTATTTTAACTACCTAGGCTTGTCCGGTGTAGTCTAGCTACTACTACTACTAAAATAGCTACTACTACACCGGACCCCATATTATTTTATTGTTTCTTTCAGTTTCTCAAATGTGAAAACGGGCCATTTCAGAGCATTCTACTCCTTAGCTGTATACACAATGTATGTGTTCCCAAAACGTTTTGTGCATATGGGTGGGATGCCCACCATGTAAGTACCGGTGGCGCATCGCCGTACGTCTGATATGAGCCTTCACGTACATCCAAACAACATTTGATATAACAGGTAGTTAAATTGGCGAATTCTGTTAACGTGTAAATTTTTTCAACTCGATTCCTTTCCTAAAAAGCCCCTAACCATCGCCCCAACTAAACCAATCACGTCAGATTTGGTTTTTTTGTTCCTCTATCGAATGCGGTTTTTTTTATTTATCGTTAGCCATATTAGAATACCATCCAGCATTAATTTTAATAGTGATTTCTATTAGTCAATTGCTGTCGTGACTGTCTGTGAACTCCGAATGACTCGGTTATAATGAGGCCGCGAAGGAACAACTATTAACAACATGAATTGAGTCATTTATTAAGCGGCCAACACAAAGAAGGCTCCATGTCAGCTAATTAGTGGTATTATTTGATTGAAATTAGCTACATTTATTATAATTGAACCTTTATAATCAGAACAACGATAGCTCCAAGCAATCTCGACGGTTGATCAAAGAACATAATTAATCGCCCGATATTTAATACATGTTATGTTAAAGGAGAAAGGGAATCAGAATAAATACGATCCTGTTATAGAATTTAATGTTGCGGTTGACATCGCATGTGCAGCTAACGGTAGACGTCAAGCAACCGCTTTACTTAACAGTTACAGCACAAAAAGTATGTATAAACGAGAAACAAAATGTTTTACGCCTTGCCACACTCATCATCATGACTGGTGTTTACTTCAAAATGGCTTTTCACTGCATTGCCAAAAAAATAATTCAAAAGAAACCAAGAACTCCACTCCACTTCTTTCGCAAATCCGTGAAAAAAGTAAGTCAATGGACGCAATGCTCACGTTCTATATTACATTGGCAGGGTACTGAGAAGCACTGATTCATAAATGAATCGCTTGAAACTACTATTCTAAACATTAAGGCCCAAGCGCCCGAGCAGTGTCATAAAACAGTGACTTTCTGTACCTACTCGTCGGTAACGACCAGGTTTGAAAAACATATTTGTTATTATATATTCATGAAGTATTGATTTTTTTGCGCAAGTAATACTTTAAAAAAAAAAAATATTTAGTAATTTTGCAACTTTACTCTTCTCCTTCGAAGTGGCTGGCAGTTAAATATTTTTCAAAGTGAACTTAGTATAAATCAATCAATATTTCGCAAAGAAAATTTAGTGAATTAAATGCACAGGTACTCGTACTGCTGCCTAGGCGGGTACAAGTGTTGTGTCCATTTAATTCCGACCAGATGTTCAAGGGACTTATAAACCTTAACAGATAAGTTTTGCAATTTCACAGAAACAATAATAAATGGTTTAACTGCACAAAAACTAACTCAATTAGCTAACATGGTTTACGAACACCATCAACCAATCAAATCACAACTTTCTTCACTCAAACGGCGCGGGAAATTATGCAGCTGTTCCACCAGAGCATGTCATCTCTCTTGCAGTACAAGAAAGTAAATAAATCAATTAAATGTCAAGTTTTTTTTTTTTTATTAGAGAAAATTCTATGATATGTGTCTAATAGAAAGATAGAAAGTAGCTTGTGTGCAGTAAAAGCGATAAATTAACATGGCATCGTGGCGGTTATCTCGGTGCGTTCGCTGCGCCAGCGCATGTTCGATACGCGATGAGCTATAAAATGGTGTGAAAGTGACCGAATAACGACATTATCTAACCAGTGTGAGATAGAATAATAAAATTATACGTGAACTTCATATCTTATGGTGGGCTTACTGGCCGGATGGAATCTAGTACACTTTACAAAGAAGTTCCCTCACTGATATTTTATTTTTTTCGCATTTTGTACCGATGAATATTTTTTATCTTTACCATTTAGCATGGCAACATTTCGCAAGTTATATTTGACACCCTTGGCCTTGGTAGCCAGGAAAAAAAACAGTATTCCAATTTTAATTATCCGAAAATGACCCAGTATTGACATGTTTGCATTTTTCACCGACTTCTAAAAGGAGGTTATTTATGTATGTGCACCGATTTCTCGGCCAATTGTGGACCGATTTTGATTTTTTTGTTTAAAAAGTATTTTTAACAGAACATTTCAACGATAGATCTTAGCTAGAAGATCTTTTATACGGACTGGAACTGGAGAATAGTTGAATTTTATGACGCGAAAGGAATGTTAAGCAGCCTCTTTGCTTGTTTGTCTTTTTCTCAGTTTGAGAACTTTTTTTACTGAAACCGGCGACAAATAAAAAACCCTTGTAGATTGATTTTTTTTTGGAGCGGGGACTATCCCCGCCATTATAGTTAATACATCTTTATGTGGCTATAACTACGGAGTCCAAGGCTTTTTTTTTATTTCATCATCTCACCTGATAGTAAGCCATGGTGTGGTCGACTATGGAGCACGCTTGATTAGAAATAACCTATGCACTCTTTACTTAAAGACTCCTAAGTTGTAGCTACCAAGAAACACAGACTCCGGCAGGAAATTCCACTCCTATACAAAGTAAAGTTTATTATAAAAATAAATTAAGTGAAGAAACACGAAGGCTGTGCATAAAATGATTTAAAGCATTGGAATGAACAGTCCCATTTTAATTACCAACAGGCAATTTTATATTTCTTAGCAGGCATTTATATTTCCATAAACTAATAATTTTATTATGTAGATAGTGCGGTGTCAACGTAGTTATTACAATAATATTCATTACCATTTAACTTACAACGAAATTAATTTTAATGGAAGATAGCGAGGTAAAGGCTTATTAAAACTGATAATGAAGCCATATTAATACTATTTTACTTGCTTGTAAAAAATGTTTAGAATGACTTTCAACTTTACCATGTAGTAATTAAAATAGTAATATTAATAAATCATTCGTAATAGTCGAGTTTCAAGGATGAGTGTTTAGAATGGTTACAATTAAAGTGTGTGTTCATATTAATCTTTATGTTGAACAACGCAGATACAGTCACGTGCATAAATACCACATCTTCCTGTACTTGTCCTATCTTACTTGGGGTCGGCGCAACACGTTTTTTAAGTCCATTCTGTCTTGTCACCCTATCACTAACTGCCTTTTCTTTCATATCATTCCTCACACAATCCATCCATCTTTGGCGTCCCCTTTTCTCCATTCATATTTGTATACTCATAACTCTTTTTGTTACGCGTTTCATCTTCTTCCCTCCTCTTCACATGATCTAAGTCAAACGATTCTCTTTCAACTTTTCAGTCACTGGCGCTACTTTCGAACTTCCTCTAATACACTCATTTCTCACTTTATCCATTCTCGTCACACCATACATAAGTCTCAACATTCTCAACTCCGCTACATGCGGTCTTTTTCACAGCCCAACATTTTGATCCATACAATATAAATATTTTATAACAACGTAAAATTCAAAAAAAAACGAGAAATAATATTTAACAATATTAATTTTCAGAAAGAAACTGAATATTGTACTCATGTTCTTACATCATAAAATTTCTATCAATATTTTAGTTATTAAATTAAGCCGGGTTTACATTATTGTGTTGGCTCATGTCGTTGGGCCGGAATTCGCTGGATGCACCAATCAAACGACTCTGTTCAAGATTAAGTCATATCATAATGTGGTGAAATTTGTAGCCAATGTGTCGTGTCGTGGTGCATTTTGACGCTTAACGACAAAAAGTGCCACGACACGATACAACACAATAATGTAAACCCGGCTTTATGCTCCTGACTGTAAGAGGCCGATCCCCTAACTAATTGTTTCTTTTACGATCGCAGCTTTAGTAATTGTGGAATTGCAGATGGTGTTGATTATCATGATATTTTTACTGCGCAAATATGTATTTGAAAGTAGAAAATACTGTAATAAAACAACCGTTGGGCTGCACACTTTTATGACTCTTTGTGTTAACAAGTCAAGAATAAAAATATTTAATGAAGTAAAAAAAAAAACCTCCAAGTATGAGTCCAACTAACGCACAAATGGTTCAGTACCGTCCGATGGGAAAAACGGCAAAAAATGTTGTTTATTGTATAGTAGAGTCTGTCTAATAAGTCAACCGACTTGGGTAATCATTAGGGTAAAATGAAATCTGATGTAGTCAACGCTGGTTTAATAATCAAGGTTGATTAAGAGATATTGATCATTGTTTACTACTAGAAGAACCTTATAAAAAGTATCGAATATAAGTATTTTTTAAATAATTAAATATTATACGAAATTCCCAAGTCGGTTGACTTTTTAGACAGACTCTAACACTTAAATATTTATTTTAATCTGTTTTTAGTATTTGTTATTATAGCGGCAACAGAAATACACAATCTGTGAAAATTTTAACTGTCTAGCTATCACAGTCACGGAGACAGACGGACGGACAGCGAAGTCTTAGGATCCCGTTATACACTTATAGCCTTAAGGTACGGAACCCCAAAAAAAGACAAAAAAGGCTCATTTTAACCCTAACTGTTGTCCAGTTTTAACCACATGTTGAAGAAGAATTTTCGCTTTTAATATCAAGCCTGGTAAAGGTTTCGTCAAAAACTTTGTCAGTTTTGAAATATTTCACCATATTATTAATATTAAAACAAAATCCAAAAATAGACCGGGAGTTACAGACAAACAGAAATAGAAATTCTTTTAAATCCCAACATTTTACGGTTTTGCCATCTCCGGTGGTCGAAATACCAATCTCTTTTAGGGAGAAATAATCAAAAGAAATGGCGGGGTTGTGGGACAAATAAATTGAAGTGAACTTTACATGAATCTTCAAGTATTTGAGGAGAAATGAATACAGATACCATAATTATGTTTGTTACTTCTTCACGCTCGAACGGCTTTCGATGAAACTTTGTATACAGGACCGTGTCCTGGAATAGCATCTAGGATATTTTTTATCCCAGAAGCATATTCTCTTGGGTGATTTTTTTACAATCACGTAAGTGAAGCCACTAACAACAGCTAATAGGTATACCTACTGTTGTTGATGAAATTTTTAATCAATAGTGATAGATGTAAAATAATAAAAACAATATCAAAGTGTTACTACTAACTAACTTGACGTGTAACTTGTAGTCCACTGCACATAAACAACACAAACATTAAACCTCAAAAATAATTGTTTACCTATCGTAGATAATTATGATGTAAGTAAAACAATGAAAAACCTGAATAACAGATTTAGATATTTTACGCATTGTTTGGATAACTAATTTAGAAAACAACGACTAATTAATTTTGTAATTAAAATTAATGTTTTCAGCATTGGTTGGAATTAATTAAGTCTATTTGCTTGTGTACGATGTAGTTAATTAATTTTGTTATACATAAAAAAGATTAGTTTTCATTTTGATTGTCTGGCAAAACATGTAGTAGCTCAAATTCGAAATATAATGTTAGAATTCATCATCTCACACAAGGAAATTCGTCATCTTCAGAAAATCTTACAACACAAAGAGACAGATGCAAATTCTCCTATGATACTTCAAGTTGTCAATATATCAATCTGACATTTCACTAGAACATAGATAAGTATGGCAATAATTTAGCCTTTCATAGTCGTTTCAAGTGGAGTCTCGTGTGGTCGCTGGTCGCCACTTGAAGTTACGCTTTCTCGTCAAAAATTTGCCTTAGATAAAACATTCGTAAAACATAAATATAAGTTTTTTGACAAATTTATGACTATTCTGGCGCCAAGGAAAAATATTTGAAAAAATACTTAACATTTTTTTATTCAACTATTTCTGTTCAAACATATGTCAACATATAATAGCTGTCGCAGACGATGCAAACGAAAAACGTGGGTGACGTCATTATAAAAATATAATAATAAAAAATTGCTTCGCTTAAGTCTCTAACCTCTAAATGGAAAATTAAAACAAAAATAACATTATTGATGACAATAACGGTGTACCTGATGACATAAAGTTCATTCACTGATGGAAACAATGGATGCATTCTGAGGTATTATCACAGACGACCATCAGATAATAATGAACTGTGAGACATTAGACGTCCATACTAAAGAATTTTACGACCTACATAATTCTAACTTGTAAATTTTAATGTTCGACAGCTTATAAATATTTTGGATCGAGGACCAATTAAGATTTTAGCTTGCACCCTATTAAAATTAAGATATAAGAGATAAAAAAAGAAGTTTATGTGCACTTGAAAATGCGGATCAAAGGGAATTCTGGCATGAGCAAACTGTGATAAACTATATCCATCCATTGAATAATTATTATTATTATTCAAATTATATCTAATTCTCCTTATCGCGTGTAGTATATCATTTTCCATAAAATTGTTAAAGAAATCCCGGGAATATCATCGACTGAAATAATATTATTACGCATGTAAAACATATTATACAAAAAAAAGGCTAATAAATAAAAATTTGTCCACAAATTTAACATCACACCATTTCGGAATGCTGCCGCGCTGTTTACGTCCAGTTTCTATAGTTCATAAATAAATTTTAATAGTTTTGTAAGATCTTGGCAACAAACCATCCCTGCCACGGTATTAGTAAATACAAGGCAGCAATCATTCATGTCGGGCTAGCAACAAGTTCAAGTGGCCGGACACTTCGGACCCGCCCGCGGCTGACATTTGTGGCAAAATGTTCTAAAATTACACACTGCTCACTTCTATCACGAATACTTAATATATTTGTTGGACGAGGCACAATTATGGTCAGTCCGCCGTGACGGACCGCTTCGTTTGACTCGGAGCTCTGAAATGAGCTACGCTTTTGATTGGATGAGGCACATTGTGTGAATCTCGTAAACTCTATAGTTGTGTTTTGAAAGCTTTGCAATTGAAATTTTGGTATGATGAACAAAAAGCGAGCTATTTGCAGCAATATTATTTTTTGGATATAATTAACTGAGCTATTATGAATAAGAATGCCACAAGGGATCGTTATGGGATTCATTTTAATTACAACTGTTTTTAGGTGTTAAAGATTTGAACAAACACAACAATGAATTGAACATTTATAATAATATGCATGATTATTGTAAGCAGGTTGTTCTTTTCGATACCTTCTAGCCAAATATGTAGATACCTTTAATAATTTTATCGATGTTTTGAAAGTTTGTGCGAAAAATTAGAAGGACATCAGATCAATGTTATCCAATTAAGCGTAATTGTCGGCACCTTTGTTTTGCGAACTAAATGTTTATCAATTTAATTAATAATATTGTTTAACAGAACCTGTATCAAAATTAAAAATAATCTATGATCAGTTAATTAATTTATCGCACATAGATCATCTTTTTCATTCCTTATCTGTGCGTAATTTGCAAACGGTAGCTTTGTTCATTGCAGATTTAATATCTGATAAGTGATCGTTATCAATTTTTACAAAGCATTGAAATTAGACTTTACTCATTTAATTTCCTTTTACATAAGAATATTGAATTTAGATTTATTATCTGGATTTGATATCTATGTTTGATTAGAGTTAGGGAAAGGAATCGGATTGCTAATTCTAGTGCATTACTAAATTATCATTATCAACTTCTAATTAATTCCAGGCGATTTCTACTTCATTAGGTACGTATTTGTTGTAATCAATGCCTTCTCTATCATTCGTAGCTGGCGGGTGTCCTCGGTCGGCCGCCTCTAATTACGGGCGAGAGCGCTCGATCTGTCGGAGACAATGTCTACACTTGTACGGTCATTATTACGTGTTTTTCGTCACGACACCTGCTTGGCGGCAATGACAAATCCTTAGCCATTAGTGTACTACAAAACGTTCCTATTAGCATTCTCCACGCGCGTGCACCTTCCCGTTCATTCACTTACGTTTCGCTCGTAATTTTATTACTAGGGGTTAATTCTTCACGAATAAAACCTAAAAAATTAATGATATGTGAACACATTTTATGAAAAGTTATAATGTCTGAATTAATATGTTGGAATATTTTCTGGTGAGCACGTTATTAATTAATGCAGCAACTATAAATGAGTTAACTTGTACATTAAAAATTACCATTATAAGAATATTCATGAGTTAGTCGGATACATACCTGCGAAATAAATTGAACTTATAATGTAATAAAAATTTATATAATTTTAGAACAAAGTGTTGTGTGTTTTTCCTTCGTCGTATGAGTTAGTAACTGCTAATTTATATACGACGGTAACAAAGCAAGGACAGAGTGTTTCCAAATACGACTATTCATGCGAAACCCTGACACGGCTCTGAGTGACAAGGTAAATGATAATAATTACTTAAAACTATACTACTTGACAGAACTACATAGAAATAGTCAAAATAACAGCAAATTAAGCAAGGCCACCGTTGTTTTTCCAAATTATGCTGATACTTATTAACTTTGTAGATAAAATCATTAAATATTTTGCCAAGGCTAGGCGCTTGTTTTAGTTTTTTTGGTCTAGTAAATTTGAGCTCATTAATATATACATATATTTGAACGTGTACAGTTGGGCTAACGATGGTGAATTTATTTAAAGGTACCTTTAAATATAGATAATGTTCATCATTAAAAGCGACTTCTGAAGGTTTTTTTCTAGGTTCGGGTCTAAAACTGTCTGGTTATCTGTGTACCTGTTCATAAACATTTAAAGGCAGTACATATTTTATTTGATACCCACATAATAACCATCATTTAGAATATGGCACACAATTTTGTTGGATCTGATACCATCGTGCGTCAATTACGTCGTTTGCCACTCATGATTTCTATAAAATTATCCATGTGCTACGTGATTCTTTAGTAATTACCTACCTATCATGAAATAACCATTTTAAAATATACAGATGTTTGGAGAGGGAATGTACATCGATCAAACGGTTCTTGCGGCCGTTTTGAGGTCACACCGGATGAATAATGCGCTGGGCACATTAACGGTCATTATATGCAAATAATATTACACACATTAGTCTCATGTACTGTATACCAGTTTAGTATAAGTGGGCTGATACATTCATATTGCTGCTAACGTTTTTTCAACGGCATGAAGCGTTAGTTTAGTCTTCAATAATTGAAATCTAATACATTCGTAGTAAAAAAACAAAGTCAGCCTTATAATGTTCTCACAGCTGGGACTCAAGTCTCCTCTTCTCTAGTTCTCTAGTCTAGGAGTTGCTAGTATTCTACCAGGAGGGCCCAATGCCAGTTCAAGGACATGCCTGTTTTCTCACCGCGTTTTCCTTCACCGTTTTCGATACTACGGAATAAATCGGTAATCGTACAACGCCGAAAGTCACTCACATAATGAAGCATGACAATTAACTCCTGAAAAACTTGAATTCGCATCCGATTGGATAAAATTAATCAATAGCAGACCGGTGCCGTCAATGGAATGGATATTTTATGTTCCCGTGGGCGAAGAGTGGGCTCCAATTTGTCCGCAGTTTTTTAATTAGTATGGATGTGAGAGAAAACGAATTGGATTTATACTTGCGACCGACGTGCGCTGTGCTGTGATTATTTGCGTGGTGCAATATAAAAAGCAGAAAAAAAAGGCTAATATTTTATAGCTTCGTTAAAACGCGGCTCATTAGCGCAGAATTAATATTACTGGCGTAGTTATTTGTCATTAGTTCAGCTGGGAATTAAAATTAATTGGCATTTTGAATGGCCTCTTAATTTGTGTTTTTTAATTTGGACTTCATTAGGTGGAGTATTTCGTTTCATAGGTGCGATGGATGAAGACGTTACGTGACGTGTGTCGGGGCCCGGTGCAGGGGCCCGCGGGCCGGGCCGCGGAGGGCGCGGGTCGGTCTGGGCGCCGGGTTCCGCAGGTTGCAGCGTCTTCCGCCCCGCTCCCGGCTCTAATTAGGCTCACATTCTCATTCCGTTTTCGCGTTTAATTTCGCCGGCGGTTTCGCCTTAATTACATTATTCGCGGCGTGCGGGCGCCCGGCTGTTCTTGGGGAACCCTGCAGTTAAAACTAGTGACCGATACGTTTACTTATATTAGCTTTTTTAGTAGATAATTATTTCAGTTGTAATGCCGCTTGGTACTGCTGTGTTTTTAAACTGAAAATTCTGACAGAAAATTGTTTTATTAACAAACGTTTGTGTCGCGTTAAAGATAAGTATGATTAATGACATCTATGGTTTTCACATCAAGTCGTTTGTCACTGTATTATCATTTTTTTGGGAATCCCGCCGACGTTTGTGTCGAATCATCACGTTTATTGCAGCTGACAAATGTTTTAAAGGAAAGCGCGGAAATAAACATTCACTAACTAGATGACTTACACTTTCGCTTGGAACCTGCAGTTCATCGCGGTAATTGAAAAAAAATCACTTAACAGGTAAATAGAGGGCTGCGATGAGCCTCCTCGCACCTCGCTTTGTTGTCGGACGGTTGTTAATAAGATTTTTAAACGGCAACAAAGTATCCAATCAATGGGGCTTGAATAATGAAAACGGCACCTGCCAAGTTCTCAGCCCACCCCCGCCAGCCTAAACACGCACCGTGTTCTCACAATAAAACATATTTTAAACCTTAATTCTAATAACAATAAGATACATTTCGGTATAAACTTAACAAACAAAATTCGAATAGACATAAGTTTGAGTAATTATGCACAATTGTTTCGTGTCCCGAAACAGGCATTTGTTTTTTTTTTTTATTTATGAACTAAGAATATTACATTTTCTGTACACATACAATAAGTGTTCTAAATAAATTCTCACTCGTGTGGCAGTTTTTCTTATAATTAGTTCATTTTCTCATTATTATGTTGTATTTTTGAAACTAGACGATTCTCATTAATATGTATTCGGAATATATTAAATCAATATATGATATTAACGGCAACAAATTACAAACCAGTAAATAAACCACTAAATATTTATGGCGTAAATAAAATACTCTTTTAAACGACTTTAATATACAGAGTTACTAAACCTAATTTGTTTCTAAATCATAAATAAGATTTATAGTCACTTCTGCCAATTATCCTAGTTTATTAATAAAATAATAAAAAAAAATATTTATTGACTTGAGTCTGTTAGATTCCCACGTTTTTTTAGAAGTTATTTGCTTGAATTTAGGCTGCTGCAATAATAAAGCTAGGTATGTAAATAAATACATGATAGTTTTGACGATTTCTTTAAAATCGTATCATCGTTGCCATATCATGGATGATTATCCTACCTAAAAAAAAGTTGCCGTATCATGTTTTGTCATCAATTCGTAACATATTTTTTTAGTCCTTTCAGTGTAATTGATTCCTGATTTAACTATATAAAAGGTATAAGGGACAGCCCTCCACAAACTTTAAGGGCTTGCTCAGTAGACGAAATTGTCCAATCAAGTTAGTAATTTTGTATGGTGAGGCGGATTTTTGTTTTCGTTTCCTGAAAAAATTTTTTATGGTAGGTTGTTCAGTTTCGTCTACTGAGCAAGCCCTTAAAGTTTGTGGAGGGCTGTCCCTTACACCTTGTATTATAGTTAGCCTATTACGCTAAAAACAAATTATTAAGCTACTTTTCGAAAATAAATAAATTCATAACAAAACCTTTTTTTCTCTTAACTCTTGGGGCAAATTTTGAAGTGCTTCAGTTTACTGATTATGGTTGGCCTGAGGAACAAAATGCACTATGTGTGCATTCTGGGCAGCACTGGGGCCAACTCCCATAAAAAAATTGGCAATTTCCTTTAGTTTATAAAAATCTCGTGTGTTTGTTACCGAACTTCTTTGAAACGGTTCGCCAGATTTTTACGAAATTCGATTTCTTGCGACATTTAATAAGTCTGAGAATAGGTCGGTGGCTTTTTTTTATATCCCTAAATAATAAGGGTGGCCCTCTCCGGACATTTACATAGCAAAACAAAGTTTGTCGGGCAGCTAGTTGTATTATGAAAAATAAAACCATTATTGTTACTTCTGATTTTATACTGATTTAAAAAGTATCCCAAATTATTTGTATCATTAACGGTGCCCCGGAAAAAATGTATTTCACAACTACGAGTATCACTCAACGCCATATTTCTAAACACATACATATCTAATAGATAAATTACTTCCAGACAGAACAAATGATCGTGCTCATCATACAAACATTTGTCTTGAGTGGGAATCGAATACACGACCTTCGGCATAGCAGTCAGAGCCACTAACCACTAGACTAACAGGCTAGTCAGATGCCCATTTTGATTTTTGCCATACGATTTTGCGTAGGAGGGATCGAAATGTCATACGGTGTGTTTCTGTATTTTACCCTAAATATTGACAGGATAACAATGTGTCCAAAGTTAAAGTGACGAGATATCCCCTACTTGTCTGAGAAGTAACGTATTTCCCGATATTCCTTATAAGGAAAATTTAATTTGATATGATCAAAGTTGGTACTGAAGAATCAGGAAATAACACTTATTAATAAAACAGTACCAAAATAGATATGGTTTTAAATATACATATTTCCTTATACAGCGTCAAAAAATCTCGTGTTTTTGTAGTTTCAATAAAAAATTAGTTATTACACTAATATTATACCTAACTTAATTTAGGCGAAAGTTTGCGAGACTTTATTTTTGTTTGTTACTTTTTCACGCTTGAACGGCTGCACGGATTAACCATGGGTGAACCATGTCTTGGAATAGCATATAAGATTTTTATTCCGCGATACTCCTGGAATAACTTTCTACTTTCCCTCTCTTAAGAATAATTCTCTACTGTCTATCATTTTCCTTCCTCGTTCCCTTGGGATTATTTTCGACTTTCATGTGAACGAAGCCGTTGGCATCAGCTAGTCTAGACAATCAAATAAAACTCGCTGTATATCTGAGTTTTCTAGTATCAGAGCCTTGATAGCTTCAAGTATAATTTCCTAACCAGCTGACGGGAAATAGGAAATGTAGCACGCACCGTCTGATTAAGACCTCGAGTTCTCAACATGGCTCGAAAGCTCAACGCGTTGCAGAATTAAGCCAACAAAGACATTAAACACCGCGTAGTTCGGGCGCGATTTAACGAAGTGCGATAGAGGTGCGCACGCGACGCCGCTCATTAGGGCGCACGCAACACCGGCCGGGTTCACGCCAAGCCCTTATAGCCTTCATTAGACATGCGCCAACAAGTGTAATGACTTTCCTCACGCTCCACAGATACACTGCGTGATGCAACCACTACGTAATGTTTACAACACCATTGCACCAATCGTAATTGAAGTCTACAACGCTAATTAATCACGATACGCTCGTTAGTACCCACTAACTCATTATAAAATCATAGCCACCTTGTTCGCTCTTGATAACGTTATTAATCATGTACCGACCGTCGATTGTGACGCAAGAAATAAATCTTGACGCAGTAGAAACAACCCTTTATCCTGTTGGACACAGAAATTAAGCAAATTATATTCAGCAAAGCAAATCGTTCCAAAAGAAAGGGCTACTGAAATAATTGTCTACTTTACTCTCGGAGAAATAGAATTACAATCTAAATTAATTACGCTTTTAAAGCGTCCGTTATTCTTAATTAGTTTCTGCACCGCAGCGGAAGCTCCGCGCCGACTCGCGCTCTCTTAATGAAGGGTAGTTTCAAATCAGTGCGTTTGATCAACTCTGTGCAGTCTTAATTACGGCACCCGTTCCGCGCGGGACAATCCGGTTATTTATGACTACATAAGCTTGATTATTCTTTAATGAATACTTGTTTTAAAACGTTTAATTAAGTTTTATGGCGACAGGGCCGCTCAGACGGCACGGGCGTCCCGCCGCTCCGCCGGCCGCGAGCTAATTGGATCGGGTTGACGCACCCCCCCGCGACCCGCGCTAACCATCCCCGCCCCGCGCCCGCACCCTCACCCCGCTCCTAATTGTATGAAATTGCTAATTGGAAAATTTTATAAACGCGGCCGCCCGCAGGCCTACCCCGAACCACTGCGCCCTGACCAAGGGCTGCCAAGAAAAATTAAACAACGGGTCAACATCTCAAAGAGGTCAAAGTGAAAATATCTACACAGCTTAGCAGTTCTCAATTTTTGATGAATTCTCAGAACAGTCTCCAGACGATGTACTAACTATAGCAGTAGCAACCGGCCTTATCCATTTTTTTTTGTCCCCAGGGCGTGTAGTTGTGGTGGTCGGTGCGAGCGGTCCCCGCTCCAACCGTCAAGCTGGCAGCGAGCGCGTTGAGCATGAACCCGCACTACCACGGGTACGCGGAGCTCAGCTCGCCGCACCCGCCCTCGCCGGAGGCCGCATTCGCCGCCAACGGCCACGACTACCCGCACAACAACAATAACCCCGCGCTCAAAGAATGTGCCGGCTGCAACGGCAAGATCGTGGAGAGGTTCCTGCTGCACGCCCTGGACAGATACTGGCACCACGGCTGCCTCAAGTGCGCCTGCTGCGGCCAGGCGCTCGCCGACATGGGCCGCTCCTTCTACTTCAAAGGCGGAATGATATTATGCAAAAGCGATTACACAAGGTGAGCCACATTCTTATCCCTTTAATCTAATTATTTCCAACTTCTTCTCCCCAACAGGACTAATTGGTACCTTTTATGGTTCGGTATTCCAAGTGTTCGGCTTCACATCGATTTTTCTCATTGATCATCGATATAAGGTTTAGTTTTTAGTCCGTCATCTGACGATGACAATGGCGTGTCTGTCAAACGCATCGCGTCCAAAAAAATATACCGAGAAAGCCGCAGGCGCATTGTTATGAAAATGCTTCGAACCGTTGTGTTTTCTACCTGGAGAGGAGCAAAAAGTAAACAGTTTTGCACACAACAAGCGATCGACGGCGTCTCGGACCGACTAAATTGGTCTCGTTAAAGAACGCTAAGGACTAATTTAAGATGTAGGCAACAAAGTTTTTATTTGGTAGGTCGCACTAATCAGGCTTTGTGTCAGTGTACCGCGGCGGAGTTGAGGTAGCTCCCTAGCGTTAGCGTTACGGCTGTATCAACGATTATGGAAATTTTATGTCTCTTTGTGAACTAATGAATAACCATAGTTAGTAGTTTCTGCGACGTTGTTGATAAATAGACTGTATGTAGTTAATTTATTTCAGAGTTTGTAACCGAAGAATAAGACATAGTTCAAGCATTAGTACTCGTAGTAGCATTCTAAGCCAATACATTCCTTGCGTAATATGAGCAATTATGTCTTGCGATTTCCATTAAGTTTTACACAAACCATAATCTTAAGCGATGTGGAATTACGCGCAATCACTTCTTTATAATTACTGCAAATGTTAATAATTGTTTGCTTCGTTAAAATAACAAGATGTCTCTTTTTATGCGTTGATAATTACGGCGTTCATAGCAGAAGTCCCTAGCTAATGTTTATGCAGAGTTCTTGAAAATTGTTTATTGCCCACTTGCTGTACATGAATAATAATTAAAGGACACTAATAAAATATACAAATAATATAATTATTTATCGAACTACTGACTCAATCGTAAAGAAATGATTCTATATTATTTTATTTAAAAAGCTGCATCTGCCTTCATGCAATTATATAAATTGTGGGCCTAGACTAAAATTAAAGGGCCATGAAATAATAATGGAGGCTGTTAAATGTAACGCTAATCATGCGGTGCATATGAAAGTTGTCCACAAATAAGTAGAAATTACGTTTTTACCGTTGTGGGTGGGTCGGTCGTACTTGTAGAGAATACGGCAGTGCGGCGCGGGCGCAGCCTCGCACGTGGACCGCAGCTGTCTGACCCTCGCGTTAATTAGCTAAACGCATACCATTCCATACAATTATTTTACTCCATTACGGCTTTAGACGTGCCACATTTTGTAAAAGATTTTTTGTCTTCAAATGTTCTTTTGATCTTTTCAGACCTACTCAAAAGATTTGGGTCAAATCTTTGTCGTATAATTTGTCACTTGCCTCCGCCTTCCGTCATCACAGACGCCTATAATATCTCGTTACGTTATTTAGCCCCTTCTATTTGTCGTTCATATAAATTCGTTTTACACTGATTTCCCTTGTTTACCGGCGGTTGTGAGTCAAACTAGAGCGAAGAGTGGGCCGACCGCGGCGCGGGTCGTGCGTCGTAGATTCGATAAAGCTCGTCTCACAGTTGACAGAGACGGCGCGGCCTAACGAGCGGGCCCCGACAGGTGAGGGGCCACAGAGGGGGATGAAGAAGTGCGGTTCCGTGCATGTCTCTGCTGATTGACCCGCGTCACTCGGCAAACAACAACTAACGAGTCGGCCCCGCGCCTCCAGGTACAGTAATTCGCTCGAATCGCTCCCGCGGCGGTCGCGCCGACTTTACTTACACGCCTTCACTGATTGAGACTCCTTAACAAAATTAACGCTCTCTCACGCAAACAACTGGCGCGTTTATCCGCCTCCTTTTGTCCCGATATGATGGATTGCGGTCGCGCTCCACAAAGACGCTGATGATGTTACATACTGCTGATTACTGTGTACGAACGAATTAGCCGACGAGGTGTTACGGCTCGTGTGCGAGACTATAAAAGCGGCGGAAGCGTTACATAAACATTAAGCCAGCTTAATTCGAATTTTATAATGATTTATAGCGCGTCTGGTATTGTTTGAATGAAGACATTATGTTTCATACCTGTGGGCAATAAGCAGTACGGCAGGCGGGCGTGTTGCGGTAGGTGATACAGAATTCCTTGATTGTGTACAAATGAACCAAATTCAGTGGGGATTTCTCGACGTCAATCGGACCAAATTATTGGAGCCAGTCAGCAATCAGAAACCTGTCGTAGCGCGTAGCACCTCTACGAGTTTCGAACATGACGAGTTTGCGAAGCGACATTCGCTATTCTTGTTTATGATTTTTTAGATCCATGAAAATGAAAAGATCATAGGAGTAGGGCATTTATACAAAGTAGAAAACTTGATCTACTTTTATTTCGGAAACTCGTATGTTTTTGTGTAACACAACCTTGATTTATATCTACGAACAACATTTTTTAGGGTATCGTATCTCAGTCGGCAAGGACGAAACCCTTATAGGATCACTTTGTGGTCCGTGTCAGCTACCCCTCGAAACTCTGAAAAAATCAAACTTCTAAGTCAACAGAATCTAAATATAAGCCAGTTTATGCTTCGCTTATGGCACATATTTTAAAGCTCTCGCAAGGAAATCAAAACCTATGGGGTACTTTTCGATGACCTAAAATTCAGAAATTTGGCATGAAGCAAGATCTCATAGCACAAGTAAAGGAAAAAAGTTTGAAAACCGTAAAATAGTAACGTCACAATATTATAGGGTAAGTTAGTACAGAACCTCGGTGAGCGAGTCCAACTCGCAATTCACCGGTTTTTGTATTTTTATAAATACCAACAAATCCACATCCATCTGTTTATTTATATCGCAATTCCACACGCAATCACTTCATCAGCCCACTAACCTGGCTATTTCACACATAACTGACCTACATACACGCTGCGTCTGTAAGACGTACGTAGCTTCCCGTACGTACGTCTGTGGGACGATAGGTCGTACGAGCGGCACGTCCACGTTGAAAGCAGGTTCGTTAGCCGTGCGGGCGCCGTCAATCAAGGCAATTGGTGCTCAATCGGCAATCAGCCGCCCGCGCGCCTAACGAGACCCCTCTAAAATACCAACTTCTTACCCATTCTTACTAACACTTCCGTTAACTAACGTCCTTTGCAAAATGGCGCACTGGAATGCTGGAACGTTGTAAAACGTGGATATTAAACGGTTTTGTTTGAATATTCGTAATTTTTACACGTCTGCCCAAAAAAAGGAGTGTTTCTCCGTTCCCGTGTACCTTATACTTTAAGAAAGTAGGTATCTTACAGAGTCGTCCCCCAACTGCAATGGAAATTTGAGTTTTGTAGATTTTTTTTTTAAATTGATATAAACTAGTGCTTGACTGCGATCCCACCTGATGGTAAGCAGTGATGCAATCTCTGATCAAGTAGTTTCCGAGATTCCGTGTTTAGTGAATGAGTGACTACTTTGTTTTTAACATGGCAGTCGTGTTTTATAATTTTTAGTACCAAATCTTGCTGTTTTGCTGAACAATGTTCCTTGCAGAAAAATTATGCTAAATATTTCTAAACTTTCGGCCGTTGGCATTCTAATTTATAGTTATTTATTTAACATACGCTTTATTGTACCTACACCAAGGTAATAAATAATACATTTGAGCCTTATATTTATCATCAATTATTTTGATCTGATGCAGAAAAGCTTATTCTTTAAAAAAAAAATATTATAGACTCGCAATACTATATTTCTTGAGTTTTCACAGTAATAATAACGATGCTATGATATTTGGCAAGCGGGAGCTTGATACCTGGAAACAAAAATATAGATACAGATTTTCCTAAAAAAAATTTTTTTACCAGAATTTTGTAAATATTTAACTAGTTTTGTTGTCGGTCTCAATAGTAGATAGTGTAAGATTTTTATTTGTGACTATAACTTCTAAAAAAATGTAGTAAATATATGCCTATAATCACTCAGTGACAAAGTAAAATTTTAGTGGTGAAAGTAAGTTTATTAATTACAAAAATATATACAAAAATCGAAAAAAAAAGAACAAATCTCTTCATAATACTATCAATGAATAAATATAAATAGGGTCTGGGGATAGGAGGTTAAAAAATAGCTTAGAACCTATTCTATTTCCTTTTTGTGTTATTTGATAGGTCCGACCTATCAAATAACACAAAAAGAAACATAAAAATCTCTCAAATCGTTTCTGAGAAATTCAATAACAAATACTGTGACACTATATTTTTCTATTCTAGACTAGTCTTTACCTGTGGCTTCACAATCGTGGTGAAAAAATATTTTAGCAATTGAATATGATGGAGTACTTTCAAAGATTACCTCCTACAAACGAAAAAACAAACTTTACCTACTTCTTTATAATATAAGTGTAAATATAGATTAGTATAGGTAAAGTTCTTTTTTTTAATTTATGTGTATTGTTTATCTATCTTACGCTCTATGATCTTAATCAACATATACACAATACCTTTATTTGGTTACCGAATCTCAAGGCAATTTGTCATCGACAATCAGCAGTTCGTGCTACCTCGAAGGGGTCTCGTTAGCTGAGGAGACGCCTGCATCACTAACAAGACCCCTTTATACGAACGTCTTGTCCATCCTCAGTGACACAGCATCTTTTATATATTATGAATCTGGATCGTGAGGAGTTTAGACAGTTAATTGGAATGGTGCTAAAACATCGATTTGAAAATATTATCATTTTTATTTATTTATTTGTAGTAGGTTTTAGGACATTCCAGATTCCTCACGATGTTTTCCTTCACCGTTTTGAGAGCAGTGGTGATGAAATAAATTACACAGTGCCTGGCTGGGTTTGAATTTGAACCCACGACCTACAAACTCGTAAATCGGGACCGTTACCACTGGGCCACCACTGCTCTCAATCAAAAACAAAGATTAGAGGACTTGTGACATCCACCAACCCGCACTGGGCCCGCGTGGTGGATTACGGCCAATTCCCACTCCTAGAGAGGAGGCGTGAATCCGACAGTGGGAATATTATAAGGTTAATTATGTTATGTTATTCGTAGTAGACTTCAGATTGGTTGAATCCTGATATACAACAAGCATTCAGTTCGATTATAAACCGACTCTAAAGTAGTTGAGAAAAAGCTTTTTTTTACGAGACGCCGAGTGAAGTGAGTGATTCATGTGTACGTAAAATCCTATCGGATATGAATCAGACGAATAGGTGCGCTTTGAAACACGTGGAATGAAATGACATATAAGTTTGGTACTAAATCCAGATGCGTCTTCTTCTAGAGGAATAGGCTAAAATCGTTGCCATACTATATTTACCAAACACACCTATTAATATAATAAAGTGGAAGAGATTTGTGTGGATCTCTGAAAAAACTAAAAAAAATATGTAAAAATGTTTGTGGAAATATGTTCATGATGAGTATACGAGGTAATATATGCTACATTTTCAAAGTGCAAAGTTTAGTTAGCAAAGCTATTACACCTCACCAGTTTTGAAAACAATATTAATAAACCAAACTATTGCTACCAATTAAAACCGTTACCATTTTCAACACAGAACCACGCGATCATTTCCTCTTTCTCATCATGATCAGTTCTACATTATATCCTCATTTAAACCGAAAGGGAACACAACATTTCACAACGATAGCATCAGCGAATATATTTATTGCATCACGTCCAAATGTATATTTATTAAAACGCGTGTCCAGGGCGGGCGGGCCATCCAATTTGGGCGCTCGTTAAGTCGCAAAAGACGCACGATTTAATTGCAACCGCTCGCCTCTAATGAGGCCCTGTATCCTGGACT
The DNA here is from genome assembly GCA_910589285.2 of Mythimna ferrago. Lineage (NCBI taxonomy): Eukaryota > Metazoa > Arthropoda > Insecta > Lepidoptera > Noctuidae > Mythimna > Mythimna ferrago. The sequence continues at coordinate 9,456,359 of OU342683.1, read as the reverse complement.
CGGGCGTTCTCTTGCGCAAATTGACATTGTACGTAAATTGATGTCGACAAAGCCCGATACGCTATACCAAACGATGATGCCACTGTTAATTAAAAATTGCGCTTCTATTAATTATGAAGTCATTACTAAACAAACGTGTCTGTCTGTATGGTGTATTTCAAAGATTTGTGTGCAGAAGAGACAGCTATATATTTTCGTTTGGAATTCACAGAGCAATAAAATGGTGATAGAAGTTTATTGTTGCGAGCAATTGTAATACTTTTCGTGTCGTGGTTTTTATTTTAAAACAGACTCTATTTCTTTAGAGGTAATTTCGAAAGCATTTTTTTTGGTGAAACCTGGATAATTGAAAGCTCAAGGTACTATCACTTAAATACTTACTACACACTATTTCTCGAGCGAAAATGTCAAAAACCTGGCTAGCGGACCAATTTCCTTATATTCAGGTTTAGAGTAACATTGTCTTACTTACAGAGGGCGCCAAGAAAATCGAATATTTGCTAACAACGAGTCGAAACATGTCCGGAAAACTATTCAGAACTATAAATTAATTAATTAATTGTCTCACTTACTAAGTCTAAAAAGACTTGAGCTAAAGAGTCACTTCCCTTGTTACTTCTATTATTTTCCATGTATCCAGGGTGCCACGTAACCGGGTTTCACTGTATTATCATCCATGTTTCCAACCAAACGTAGTCGTCTCTCCCCAACAAGGTTAAGTCCTGGTATATTCCTTGCTGAAGACGGAACTTCTTGCAAGTCAGACGCCCGAGGCCATGGCTGATCTGTTTAAAAGGCACAGACCGGATAGACGATTGAATTAGGCCTTCGGCGCATGTCTTGATTAATTTCGTTTGTCTCTTTGTCCGTCCGTCCGACCAACGTCTCCGGACATCTAAAGAGAACCTAAAGAGCGTCCAGCAAACGATCTTTGCTTACAATTCGATTACCGATATTCATCTCGGCCTGTATTGAGAACGTTGCCTGCACATCTTTCTCTATTGAGGGACAAACTCTAATATATTTAATCGTTTTCGTTTACTTGTTCTAATAATCATTTATTTAATGGTTTTCTTTAAAACTCTATACTTGCAATTTTGATAACGACCCGCCCCAGCTTCGCACGGGTTTTAGAAATCTTTGAAATTCTCGGCTTTTCTCATATGAGCAGTGATAGCACAGTGATAGCAACCTCGACTTACGTCACAGGTTCAAACCCAGCCAGGCACATTGTGTAATTTACAACAACAAATAAAAAACAACTGCTCTCTGCAAATGGTGAAGCAAACATCGTGAGGAAACAATATCCTGGAACCAAAGATTTGAAGATATGGCCATCCACCAATCCGCACTGGGCGCGTGGTGGATTACGGCGCCTTCCCCCTCATAGAGAGGAGGCCAGAGTCCCAGCAATGGGAACATTATAAATCACTCTATCTATAGGTACAAACCGTATTAAAATTCATTCAGTAGTTTTTAAGTTTATCACGTACATACAGACAGATGCAGTGGGGACTTCGTTTTTAATATGTAAAGATTTAACGAGACGCCAATAGAGTTATAGGTCGTTTGAACCATAAAACTCTTGTGAAACGTTTATATGTCTAAGGTGAAAACTATATTGCAGTCCAAGTTAGCTTTCAGATGGTTAGATATTGGTCTTGATTTATTGTAAATTATAATTTATTAATAGTAAGACAATTTTTGGTCCACAATATTTGCTAGTAGCTCTATTAGTTTATAGGTATAAAAAAATATAATAATACCAGGATATAACTTTCCGTATTTCTAATATTGAGTTCATACATAAAAATATCAGTAAAAGCTTTTAATGAAAATCATTTTTTCATAGCAAGCTTTTATAGCTTGGCACCTATATAATTCATACTCGTCAAGACAAATCATACGAGCCCAAACTCGATGGGGTTGTGTCGTTTAATTACCAAGTTCCTATAGCCACCTTCCGGTTCTATCATCGGATCAGCATGTCATCATAATATGGCATTGTCACGCACTTTACACATGTATACAAAATTTCAGGTTAATCGGTAACCGAGAAGTGGATCAAATTTAACTTGCAAGATTTGATGACAGACAAACATCGGGACAGGTGAAACTAAATAAAAGCTTGTAAAAATGAAAATGATTAATAAAATTAAAATAAATTAAAATGTCAAAAATGTAAAAGTAGGTAGTAAATGTTTTTCATGACATTTTAAAACATAAATTCTTAGAACAGAATTTACTTTCGCCCTAATTAATCATTAACTAACTAAAGTCCAATTACTAGACCTATAAAATAACATTCCTCACTTCCGTGTCCAAGGCAACGCTCAGCTTAAGACGGCTTTTAGCCGTTAATTGGTGATCTAAATATATTTGTAGGTTTACAAGGCCGTTGGCAGTTAGGTCCGACGGTAGGTACATTAGTCAGGAACGATTTAGTGGGTAGAACCGGCAGCGACGTGCAATGTGTTCTAGACCCGATATTTGCTGATCTGTAAATCATTGCAGCACGTATGCAGGATCGACGCTTTAGATTGAAAGATTTAGAATGCAAAGAGGTTTTTTTTTTTTTCGATGGAAAAAATCATCTTATGACAACCCCCGCCCTTGGGCGGAGCGGGAGATAGTGTCAGACTCTTACTGACTAAAAAACCCATCCCGTTCCTTCAAGCCTTCATACCGGGGCTCGAGCGCCCTTTCGGATAACTCTGGCCCCAGTAGGCTTCGACCCGGCTGGGCCCCTGCTGTCGCTCAAAAATCCTGAAAAAAAAAAAAAAGAATGTATGAAAGTGTGTTTAAATATATTATTTACCGTGTTTTTTTGAGTTTTATTAAGTAAATAAATATTTATAGTTATTCTATTTTATTACTAGCTGATCCCGGCAGATGTTGTTCTGCCATTCAGTTCTGTAAGCACTTTTTTTTATTGTGGGAAAAATCATCCATTGACAACCCCCGCTCTTGATCGGAGCGGGAGATAGTGTCAGAATCTTACTGACTAAAAGCCCACCCTGTTCCGTCTAACCTTCATACCGGGGCTCGAGTTCCCTTTCGGATAACCCTGGCCCCAGTAGGCTGAGATTTAAAATTATGCCAATTTTACCTAACAATCTTCACTAAGAATCAATTCGTGAATAATTGAAACCGCCACAGAATTTTACTCAAATAAATCCTGCCAAAAACCTCCCTTCTTAGACTTGTATGGATGTGTAAAAGAATTTGTGTGTGTATTTTATTCATGACACTGTTTATTTATTCTTGCGAAGTAAGCAGTAGTCAATGGTCTCTGTCATGGTGGTCCTAGCACACGTTTGGTACTCCTGTCACATGCATCGGGAGTCACAATATGAATGATGCAAACTTTCAGGGAATTTAAAGTTTAATGTGTAGTTGTAAAATGTAGAATATTAATTTTAGTCAGAGTTACCTTTTTATAAATATAAACTAGTGCTTGCGAGCCCTCCTGATGATTAGCAGTGATGCAATCGTTGATGGTGAAGCGCACTAGTTTATTCAGTCTAGCCTTGTTATTTGGTTTATTTTAAGGTAAGTATGCGTCATGTTTGCCGCAAGTACTTAAACAATTTTTCTTTCTTTCTTTCTTTTCTTTCTTTCCTTGAAGATACTTAAATTACAATGGGACGGGAAGATCGCAGCAGACAAATTGTTCCAGTCCTTCAATGTACGCGGTATAAACGATGAGGCGAAACGGTTAGTTCGGACCGTAGAGTTTTCGATAACGTAAGAGCGGATACTCGCCGTACGTCGGGTTGTCCGATGGTAGAAAGTAAATGGCGGAATCAAGTCATGCAATTAAATTAAAAAAAGGCACTCAAAAATGGTAAAAAAACTTACAAAAAAAGCGTAATTTTTTGAGATGTGATAGTATCAAATAGGGAACATCTTTCGCTCTGGTTGTAGCGTGAGGGAATGTCAGACTTTTACTAACTAAACCCCACCTGTGTACCTTCAATTGTCCATTATGTCCAAGGGCCCCCGTAACTCTTTTATAGAATCCCGTAGCCCACTTAAATGAGATTGGAAATTAATTTAGGAAAATTACTCTTTAATACCAGTTTACTGGGATGAGCGAGTTCATAAAAAACTTTTCCTCATTTTAATAAACTTTTAGCAAAAACGTTACTTTGTCATTAGATCATGTTATTATTGGATCATTAAATTTTGGTAATTAAATAATTGATGGATATTAAAGCTTGCAATCAATGAAGGATTTGTTAGACGTAACTAAACCAGGATCTAGTACTAATATTATAAAAAGAGAAAAGATTTATATTCATTTGTTTTTCTTTATAATGAATAAACTTAAAAACTACTCGACCGGTATTAAAAATTCTTTCACCAGTAGAATTCTACTCTATATATTTTCCACTGTAACGCGGACAAAGCCGCTGGAACAAGCGTTGCGCCACCGGTACATGGTAGACATCCCACCCATACGCACAAAACATTTTGCGAACACATTTATTGTGCGTACAGCCAAGGAGTGGAATTCCCTGCCGGAATATGTGTTTCCTGATAGCTACAACTTAGGAGTCTTTAAGGCGTATAGTCCCTTGAACCATCTGGCCGAAATTATGTGAACGCAACTCTCGCACTCGCCTAGGCGGCAGAACGCAAAGCTGTGCATTTATTTGCGGCCAGCGGCGCCCGGAAAGCGCTTTAAATCCATTTTCTCTGCGAGATTGATTGATTTACATATGCAATGTTCACTTTGAAGAATATTTAACCACCAATTTTTATGTGTAAAAATGTTTCTAAAGGTCCAAGCCGTTTCGAAGGAGTAGAGAAACGTTGCGAAAAGTTGCGAAATTGCTTAATAATTTTTTTTGACAAAAGTATTGATTGCACGAAAAAATAAAATGTTGATATTATTGTTCATGAATCTTTAATAAACATATATTTTTTTCAATCCAATGGACCGAGTCGTTACGGAGGAGTAGGCCTCAGAAAATCACTGTTTTATGGCACTTTTCGGGCGCTTGGCCCTTAAGTCGAGAGTGAATTGGTTTCTTCTAGGCAAGCGTGCTTCATCGTCAACCACATCATCGCTTACCATCAGGTGAGATGGTGGTCATACGCAAGCCTATCATTAATAAAAAAAAAAGCTAATTTTTGAATAAAGAATGTTCAGCATTTGACAAAACTTTTCTTTAGTTCCTATCAATATTTGATCGATTATATCTTTCTATCAGGGTGGCGGGGTCGAAACATAAAAAATAACTGAAGGAACACAGATGAGTTTTAATCAGTAAAAGTCTGACTCTTGCTTCACCCAGAGCGTGAGAAGTAAGTTTGATGACCATCTTAACAAAAAAAATGAAAGAACTTCGAATTTGTCAAACCCTATTTTGAGACATTCTAATTTCAAAATACAGAATCAGATACCAGCCCTAAATAGTTCGTAAGCAATAATATGTATAATCTAGTCAAAATAATACATTATGAATGCTCATACATTCATCTACTTAAAATTTCAATGTTAACTATGGCTAGAATAAACAGAGACTTCACAACGTTACTCTAATGGGTTTAAATTTAAATACATTAGCATACTCGATAAATAAGATTCATTACATAACTTGTATAACTGGTTGAATTAATTATTACAAAGAAATCATTAATATTTCTGCGTATTGTTTCTCTCTTTGGAACCAGAGAGGTATTTGTATCGATTTATGAATGGACCTGTTGAGCTGTTTCTTTTAAAATATGAGCAGAATTGGTCGTAAACATATTAGTTGGATCATTAATTTTGATATTAATTTATTTAAATTTGAATGTTGGTCGTACTAATTGAATCTATCTCGAAATTTCGGAACAACTAGCTTTGTTGATTGATTCCATAATTTTAAGTTTTTTTTTTGCATTGGTTGGTACCTACAAATGAACCAAAAAAAAACGAAAAATGATGGTATAAATTTGGTATGGTAAAAAATATATTTAATATGATTTATTTCACACTAACGACCGGTCCCAGCTTCGCACGTATGTTGGGAATCTTTGAAATTCTCGGGATTCTTCTACTAAATTACGCATTTTACACATCTTAAGGCCCAAGCGCCCGAAAAGTGCCATAAAACAGTGACTTTCTGAAGCCGGTAACGGCCAGGTTAATAGGTTTGAAAAAAATATATGTTTATTAAAGATTCATCAACTACAGTATCAACATTTGATTTTTTCGTGCTATTAATACTTTTGTCTAAAAAAAATATTTAGCAATTTCGCAACTTTTCGAAACTTTTCCCTACTCCTTCGAAACGGCTTGGACCTTTACAAAGATTTTTACACATAAAAATTGGTAGTTAAATATTCTTCAAAGTGAACATTGCATGTAAATCAATCAATATTTCGCAAAGAAAATGGATTTAAAGCGCTTTCCGGGCGCTGCTGGCCGCAAATAAATGCACAGATTTGCGTACTGCCGCCTAGGCGAGTGCGAGAGTTGCGTCCACATAATTTCGGTCAGATGGTTCAAGGGACTATAAGCCTTAACTTTCCTCATGAATTCCTCTGTCTATGTTAAAACCGCATAAAAACCCGTTTATTATTTTTTGAGATTTTATTTTATAATAGTTAAATATAAGGATATTACGGATCTAGCTAGTGCATACAAGCTGTGATAAAAAATCCGTAATCATCAGTCTTACAAATGTAGTGCATATACCTATATGTTTTTTTTTAATTTTTGTTTGTACAATCGATTTTTTTTTTTTTATTTAAATTATACTTTGGTGTATATTTTGTGTTCTAGCAAACAAATGCTTTACCTATCTGTCTATCATTCAGGTACAACGCCGCAACACAATCCGAAAAAAAAAAACGATTCCGAATAAAGTATATTACAATCAATTGCAACATTTGTGAGAGGGTTATCTGCCAATTCCATTAGACCTGCCACGTCCGGTTACAATTTGTTGCACATACCACATATAAGCACAGCCTAGATTAACACAGAAAGCAATTTGTGAACGCCAAATAACAGCTAGCAGAACCTAACATAGGAAACGACTGTATCCATATACATGTATCTACATGTCCACACTCAATATACATCCGATATTTGTCGTCATCAATTTACCGTCGCTGAGCGTCATCGGACGTGTTTGCAAAGCGACGTCGTGTGGACGTATACGTCCACAAGTCGTGTACCACGGAAAGCTACGAGAAATTCACTAGATGGACCAATCTTGTACATGTTCGTCCATGTCGGTTACATTAAATTGATACTGTGTTTGGCTTCTTAATTGGACAGTCTTGGCTTACAAGTTATAGTAACGTGTCAGCACGGTTTTATAGTGAGTACATGGATGTTAGCGGTTGGAAATATATTGTTTTGGGACGTGAATTGGTATAAAGAGTACACGACACTTACAAATAACATTATCGAGACACTTGGGACATAGTCTAAATCTAAGGAAAATAGAATCCATACTAATCACACTCAATAACAATAATAAAAGCGTAATAATAATTAAAGCGAAAGCTTGTGTGTATATTTGTTACTTCTTCACATAGAAACGGCTGAACCGATTTGGATAAAATTTTGTTCACTGATAAACCATGTCCTGAATTAGCACATAGGACACTTCTTATAGATATTGGAGTGTGATCCTTTGGCATAGTTTTCTATTATCACGTGGGCGATGCCACTGGCATCAGTTATTAGTATTATAAATGTGATAGTAACTCCATCTGTTTGTTACGCTTTCATGGTTAACTACTGAGCCGATTTTAATGAAATTTAGTTCGGACTAGGTAACTTGAACCCCAAGAAAGGACATAAGCTACTTTTTATCTAACTTCGACTTTGCATTTACTATAACCGACAATCACGCGAACGAAGTCGTGGGCAAAAGCTAGCAGTTTCATAAACTTTGCTCCTCAACGTTAAAAAAAGTTGATTTTAAACTTAGTTCCGATTTACTTCCTAGAATAAGTCTTGTCTACGTAATATAACATCTTTAATTAACAGCTATCTTCATCTGCTTGTGAATACTACTAATGGAATAGGTATTGAGTACACCTGCTGTACCTATTCCAGCATCCATTTCCAATCTTCTCGGAATCCATTGCCTTTGAGTTTATAGTATACTGCACTTTAATTAATACGTTACAGGCTCTGGCCGATGAATCGTCATCTCATACTATATGAGACAAGCTAAATCAGAAATATATCTAAACTAGCTGTAGCCCGCGTCTTCGCCCGGGTACATAATTATCCTATGTCGCTCAGGAATAAAGCAGCTTTCTCCTCAAGAGTCGTGACCTCCCTGCTTCATCACTTTAACTTTTATGATATTACTTCATCTGTTTCGGTCTCTGGCGGTGTGAAGGGCATTGTATATCGTAGAGTCGAGAGCGGTTCGGATCTGGTCGGACCAGCGTATTGGGCTGCGCCCGCGAGGCCTTTTCCCATCCAAAGTGGACCGATCACAATGTGCCTTTCGAGTATGCCACCGTCTTACCTTTCAATGTGACCGAAGTATTGCAGAACCTTGCAAAGACACTCGGACGACAGCCGCAGAAAGCAGCTTTCTATCGGAGAAAAAAATTCAGCAATCGGACCAGTACTTTCAGAAATTACCTCTTACAAACAAAAAAAAAACTTTACCTCTTTATAATATTAGTATAGATTTAGCTATACACATAGTTAATTTATAGCTCTAGCATAATTATTTGTTAAGATTAACTTGTGGCTATTATATCCTGCTAATATTAAACACGCGAAAGTTTGTACTAAAAAACTACTGACTGAATTCCGATGAAACTTTTTTTTGACAACTATCACACAACGCCTAGTCTCAAGCTAAGCAGAGCTTGTGTTATGAGTACTAGAGAACTGATAAACATACTTATATATTTCTAAATACATACATATAATAGATAAAATACACCCAGACACAGAACAAACGATCATGATCATCACATAAACATTTTCCTAGGTGGGAATCGAACCCACGACCTCCGGCATAGCAGTCAGGATTACTAACCGCTAGACCAATAGACCAGTCATTAATGGTGTCAAACTTGGTGAACGAGTATAGCACTATAGCAGACAATAGTTAGTCCAAATATATTATTAAGTATGTAGTACACAGACCCAAAAATACAGTAAAGTTAGTAAAGAACAGAACTCCTGCTTAAACGGCAAAAACATCCTTTAGCCATGACAGTAAACGATAAAGTTGTATCCGCCAATCAGCCTACGCTTAGGAGTTGATCTAAATGGGTCAAGTGTGGGCGCTTGCACAATGAGCGAGTGAGTGAATGAGTGCAATTGTGCATAGTGACAACTCGTTACGCGGCGCGCGTGGGCAATCATTCAATTTTTCAATCATTTACGTACTGGCCACTTACAGTCAATCGGTAGCGCATGTTAGAGCTAACGGTAGATTGCTCGGTTTCTGTTTCAAAAAAAGAACAGAAGGCCAAAATGATCCATTTTTTTTCAAATTTTTTATTCTAAATTTAATTTGAAGCAATATTGTAACTGTATTTTTTTTCTTTTAAATAATATCAATCAGTGCTTGACTGCGACCCGTTCGCATGTTAAATAATTATCGCAGTTAGAAAGGGAAACCTGTTATTAGCCATGGACTAACTCTTACTGTAAAGCACATACATATCATTATTTTGTGTATCGCTGCTGGTAACTAAATATAAAAATTTTAAAAATATGTCGCAATCTCATCTCGGTCACAAACACGGTCAAAATGTCAATTCAAACATGTCTATTCAATTCCCGAATAGACATGTTTTTTTAATAAAACACTTAGGAAAACAGTTATATTATTTTCACTGTGTTATCAAAACGTTTGGAGACACATTATTGTACGTTCAGCGAAAGAGTGAAATGCCCTGCCAGACTCTGTGTTTCCTGATAGCTACAACCTAGGGGTCTTTATGTCAAGATTGAATGGATTACTTCTAGGTAATCGTGCTCCGTAGTCGGCCACATCATCGCTTACCATCAGGTTAGATAGTGCTCAAACGGAAGGCTATCCATAAAAAAAAAATCATTTCACATTTCTAAGCGCACTTCCCATGTAAGCTTTACGTACTTTATATGGAAGGGTTACTACGCGAGTTACGACATCGCTACGCCGATTGCTACGTCAGGCTACGCTGCTACGCGCAATTTTCGATGTAACAGCGCTACGCGACTACTTTTCGATGCTTTCTTTTCTCTTATGCAATTTTTTTATTTAGTTGTCTAATATACTGACCTTTTTAGTCTTTATGTTTTGTTCCCCCCCTGAGTGCAGTGAGAGGAAGTGTTAAACGGTCCTTATAGGGCCAGGATGGTAATTGAAAAAAAAGAAATTTGGTGACAAAAAATTGTTAATAGTTATATATTTGTAAAAAACGTCGCTTTTGCCCGCGACTTTTCCCGCGTATTTAAAATATAGCTTATGCCACTAAGGAATACAGCAGCTTTCTAATGGTGAAAATAGTAGCAGGACCAGTAATTTCAGAGATTTTCTCCTACAAACAAAAAAAAAATAAACTACCTCTTTACAATATGATTAGTGAAGATAACCTACAGGTTTAGAATTCAATCAATTAAATTATGTAGTTAATCACAACTCGCCACGTTGCATACAATTGCATTTTTCAATTTAATAGTTGTAACAATGCCAAATAGCGGTGCTACTATGATACGTTAGTACCGAGAATAATTTACTGCGGCATAAACATGGATCACTTAATACAAGTAGATCTTTTAATCCTGGCCAATGCCTTATTTTCTTACTGTCTTTCATTCTTTCTGCCCTGTGATTGACAAAAGAAAGAACTTGGGTATTCTTTCCGATAAGTAAAAATCGAGAAAGTTCAGAAATTCTGAGAAGTTTTGAGTTATCCAGTTACTGGAAAATAAAAGTAGCCTCAGTTGCAGTAGCCACAGTTACAGTTCCAATTTTACCTTTTTTTTTATGGTGGGAAAAAATCATCCAATGACAACCCCTGCTCTTGGGCGGAGCGGGAGATAGTGTCAGACTCTTACTGACTAAAAGACCCACACCGTTCCTTCTAGCCTTTATACCGGGGCTCGAGTTCCCTTTCGGATAACCCTGGCCCCAGTAGGCTTCGACTGGGTCCCTGCTCTTGCTGTCAACTCCTTGAGGCGCGCGGGACAGTGCGCGCCGTCGACGACTTGGGCTTGGTCCGGACAGTTACCGGACGGCCGAACAGCGAGCTACCCACTGCTCACTCTGCGCAAGCCCGCGCCTACGGTGGCCGAAAATCGGGATCAGAATGCCGGCGGCGGCGAGAACGCCGTTGGCTGATGCGGGCGGCCTCCTCCTTTGCAAGCATTATTGCTTGGCAGAAGTCGGCGACCGCCTGCCACTCCTCGCTCCGGACCATGACCGCAACAATAAAAGTCCCATCAAAATCGGTCCAGCCATTTCAGAGATTAGCCGGAACAAACAGACAGACAGACAAAAATTGTAAAAAAAAATATTTTGGTGTATGTACCGTATATACTACTACTACTACTTTTATTTTAAAAAGTTTTTTGAAGAAACTTAACTTTTGACACTTTTTTTATAACTTTTTAAAATTGTGACCAAATGGCAATGTACACAAAGTAGAAATAAATGAAGCGACTTCCTATCTGATCTCCACAACCCAGTAACAATATAAAATTAAATAATAATATTAATAATTGGAGACATTGGATTGGATTGGATTTATTATTAATTGGAGTGTCTGTTTGTAATATTGAAATAACCGCTTTTTACTACATGCATATGAATATATATACGGTATATACATACACCAAAATAACAATTTTTGTCTGTCTGTCTGTTTGTTCCGGCTAATCTCTGAAATGGCTGGACCGATTTTGATGGGACTTTTTTTTGCCAGGTAGCAGATGTAATAAGGAGTAACTTAGGCTACTTTTATTTTAGAAAAAAAAATACAAAATCCTGTAGTCCACACGAACGAAGTCGCGGGCACAGCTAGTCACTACATAAACTTAATAAATTCACAGAACTAGACCTTACTCCATGTCTGACTCAAGGGTGGCTGCACAAAGGTATGCTGTTGTCAAGCCTACTAATAATAATGTTACACTCACAGATTAATTTAGATTAGTATTTCAATGGCTAATTCATACAACTCAGATATGTACCGTAAAAGGAATTCAATTGGCAATTGAACAAGTAATTCAGCCATCAGGTGAGCTAGTGGTCAAGCGCCATTCCAAAGCTGAAAAAAAAAAATATATAGGTATGTAGTTGAATATTTTTTCACTAAGCTTGAAAATCCGCTCATACTCCTACCGCTTTTAGGCTTGCAATGTAGTTTATTTTGCACTAGTGCAGAAAAAAGCGGCGCCCATGCTAAATTTTATTGTATCAGACTTGTCGCGCGATAGTCCCCATTGGTCACGCGGTCAGTCATCAAGGCAAATCAGCAAGCCATTTTTCATAAGAACTATTAAAAATAATAAATAAATGAGCACTTGTTCCTTAGTGTTAGATATATTAACGAAGTTTTACTTATTATTTTAGAATGAGTATGTTGAAAAACGTCGTTTGATACACGTGGATAATAAAATTGTCGTTGCGGTTTTCCGGGCGGCCTAGCTGTGTTTTAAGCCTCGGCTGTAATGAGAAACTTTACCCACTTGCAACAAAATGTACTACTTTAATAGGTCCAAAACCGGGAGTACTTAATAGAACGACCTTTGTCTCCAAAATGGAACAGAATCCCAGAACAGACTAAAAAAAATAGTCAGTGGTTGCTAAAGTTTAAGGGTGCATTAGAGAATGCAGTCATCATAATAGGCATTAACTCATTAAATGTGAGTGTCGCAGTGATAGCAGGCGGGCGGTCCACAGAAGGGTACCTGCGGGGTGTGAGGCTGGGGGGGGCGATGTGATGTTAATTAATAACGTCTGTCTCACGAGCGCTAACGACGCCGTCACGAGTACATTATTTAGCCACCTGATTAGTTCGCAGGAAGCACCTCGCCCGCAGCTCTAATTAGCGAACGACTCCCCAACAGGACCCGGTTAAATTTGATTTGTTACTGCACTATCACTAATTGGAAGTAGTTTGTAATTGATGATCCCAACATTGAAGCTCTACGTGTCCCGCCTAGCCACGTCCGTGCCGCCGTAAATACCCAACGTTTACCTTCACCAACGATCGACTAATGAAATATTAACATCAACTGTACGCTCGATATCGTCCAATGTTGTCATGTCAACAGAACCCGACCAGTTTTATTTCTATTCTATTATTAAAGCGTTTAATTTAGGGCAACAGTTTTACACACAAAACGATCAAAACGCAATCTCTCTGGCCGAATAGGAAACCTATTCGAAATTGATATGGGTGGAGCGCACGGGCGCATTGCCGCGTCGCGCCTATGCAGCCTCGTAAACGATGCCCGCCCGATTGAAAAAGGCTTATTGCGTGTCGCCCGGGCCACTGCAGCCTGCACCCTACTGCACCGATATGGAGCCCACATCGAGGCAGCGCGCGCCACCTGCGAGACGTGTTACATAGACGGACGAATTTCGTTAATAAATAAACGCAGTGCCCGGCGTCCGGCTGGCCGTCAAAAAATAGTAAAAAATGTTTCCGGTGAAAATTTGGCGCAAGTATGACAGCGGAAGCCGGCGTGACGTACACAAATCATTATTCGATAGCCACCACTGTCAAAGGAATTTTTAATAATGTTTACTACCCGAGATTCGGTTAGGCCGGACTCCCACTTGTTACGATTGCCGCTCTGACAGTTCATATCCAGTCGAGAGATATTCAAATAAACAATCTCTTTTGACTAGATTTTTTATTGTCAGTTTATTGGAGCTTTTGGCGTATTCCGTGTGTGTCGCGGAGCCGGGAACGCGGCAAGGAAACTAACCAATTACGTTTATCGTCGGATATAAATTAAATTATCGTAACATAAATTTTAATTAAATTATAAACCGGGAATAAGCGAAAGCTTGTGATGACGATCAAATCGTATCAATTAAGGGGAAGCACTCAGTAAACTCGCGCGAGTGTCGGTAGCGACGGCAACGTTAGCTAGTTATAGGTCCCGCTTCTGATCTTAATTAACCTCATGTGTTAACCTCGCCATAACTATGAGACGCGTGCTCTCTGCACTACTAACTTACTACGACTTACTTATTAATAACAGGAGGTATGCTCGCACCGATATGTAAATTTATGCTTAACTTTATTGAAGATGCCTTAATTATGTGTTGGAGCGCTGTAATTTAATAGTAAAGCGCTTAACTTTACCACTATTATCAGTTAGCTATTAGTAGACTTGTCTTTTCATATCGTGTCCTAAATTCCTTTACTAAATTGTTGGTGTATAAAATTACGTAATCATTAACTAATTCGTAAAAAATTAAAACTTTAACGACCTAATGTGTATTTCTGGCGTAATTTTATTACAGTTCTCGTGACTCATAAAATTGTATAATCTTTACTAGTGAAATCCATTCATGTTTATGTATTGTAACGATTGTAGGTTATTGATCAGCGAATGTTCCAGTATATAAAAATGTGGGTTTCCACGGTTCGCGGTAAAACAAGACGGCAGGCTACGTAACTATCGCCCTTGTGGCGACAAGTTGTTCATGTCACGTATTTAATTGTTCATAAAGCACTTGTGTGTAGCGACTGGTCCGTGGCACAGCCGATGCGGCGGTCACTAATGCGTCTATTTCCAAACTTTCTAATACCTAGTTCATCAACAAATTCATTATGTCGTAAACCGGCGTGCGCGAGACCGAAATATCGCGGGGCTCGTAAAACCGCTCGTAAAGACGTTTGTTTACTAATTCGAGTGGGGCAGGTGGGGCGGCCGCAGCACGCGAGGGATGCTGCTAATAATAATAGTGAGCACTAACGTGATACAAATACATATAAAGGGACGAACGGAGACGTCCTTCGCGTCACAGTGATAGTGTAAAGTCGGCTCGTTAATAAGTCCGGGCGAAGTCGTCGCGAGCCTCCAAATTGCCTCCTCCGCAGGTCGCAACTTTTAATGAGGCGAAATTCCCGTCGATTCGCCGTCTACGTCGCCTTAACGCAACCTGTTCGTTAGCGCAAAAACGGGCCACGCTAACACGCGATTAGAATACACCCCCGCGCCCGGGGCACACCGGACGCAGACACTAGCTGCTACTAATACAAAATTATTTTAAATTACCCATATAATTAAAGACACCTGCACTTTGTTCAGGTCGTTTTTGCTACTTCGCCTTTGTTCGGGGTTAAACGGCTCGTAACGTGCAGATTAAGATGATCCGTATTTTTCCACTAATTAGAAATTAATTATTACTGCCAGCTAAATGTCCATAATTATAAGATTAATCTGGTTATAAATAAAAGATAGTATCATTAGACAATAAATGTTAAATTACCTCGAGGCATGGCCACATAAATTTATCGCCTAGGGATGTTCGCGTTCGAAGTACTTCGTAGCGTGTGCTACGGATAAAGGAAAACAGTTGTTAAAATTTTGTTTATCTTTGTTTTATAGATTTCTCTCATCTCCAAAGATTTCTTTATCCATACTTGCAATTTATTTATTTATTTACAAGCATTTGTACAACATACAGGCAATGTCGTAATCGTTTTACAATAGAAACTTAGAAACTAAAAAAAAACAGTTTTAACCTAACAACAAATAAATCAATAACATTGAAGAAAAATAAACTATCCTTGCCATGTACCCTTTTATATTTTACACCAATTATCCCATATTACGTTTTAGATAAGTAAATTGTAAAATATTCTTGACTAATTTCAAAATCTACGTTCTACGGAAATCGCTCACCGAAAACCCTAGTGTGCCTAAATCCTAAGCCGAAAAGATGGTCCCTCATTTGTGGCGGGCTTTCTCTGTTGTTGTCACATTAGCGAATAACTGCGGCCAACTTTGTCGATACGTTAATGATGTCGGCGGGACGTCTATTACGGGGGAAAAAACGTTCCTTTTGTGCGGCAACGCGACGCGCCTCTCTCGCGGACGCGGCCCCACTCTTGTAACACCATGCCATAGTGATTTTGACATTAGTGAAAAGGATCCTTTATCTTGGCAAGTTTCATTATAATCTACACTAATATTAGAGAGGGGTAGGACCGTTCATTGTGGCGACACTTGGGGGAGGCCTATGTCCAACAGTGGACGTCTTTCGGCTGAAATGATGATGATGGTGATGATGATGAATATTGTAATAAAGTTTGATTTTTGTTTGTAGGAGTCTCTGAAAGGACTGGTCCTATTGCTAAAATTTTAGAAAGCTGCTTTAGTTAGTGAGTGACATAGGCAATATTTTTTGTACGCGGGTAAAGACGCGGGCAAGAGCTAGTTACATATTTAAAAATCGCGAATGATTGAAAAAAATTTCCTGTAGGGGGGAATTCCCATCCGACACACGTAAATTATGTATTCAAGGCTACAGTATTTAAATTAGTGCGATTCACCATTAACGATGGCATTACTGCTTACCATCAGGAGGGAACGCAGTCAAGCACTAGTTTATATGATTTAAAAAAAAACTTGTAAATATATTATCAGCAATTCTCTTTGCTTCTGCCCCTGTGACGTACATTGTTTCAGTCATTATTTAATTGGAACATATTTCTTAGTTTAATTGCTGAACGGCGTATCTTGTATCAAAGGATGGCTTGGTTTACTCCATCGAGATTCCACGAAACAGTAATTATTTCTTGACTACTAATGACCACCTTTGATAGCTGTTCTCGACTTATTCTTATTTTTATTCGCAACTTCTAAAATCGTCCTTACGTCATCGTCACAGCCGCCTGGATCGTGACTCCGATTTCCAGCCACCGTAGGCGTGGGGTTGTGGCGAGCAATGGTTAGCTCGCCGTCCGGCCGTCTGGTAACCGTTCGGACTGAGTCCGAGTCGTCGACGGCACTTCTGTTCCACGCGTACCTCAAGGACTAAATATAGGGGCCCAGAAGGGTCGAAGCCTACTGGGGCCAGGGGTTCGCTTTTGAAATGAAAACCTATTGACACGCAATGCAACAAAGGAACATAGGAGTGGGTTTTAGTCATTAAAAGTTTGAGACGCAATCCTGCTCCGCCCTAGAATGGGTGAAGTCATTACATGATTTTTAACCTAAAAAAAAAGTCGCAGAACTTTCGTTTTGACCCAAATGTTTCAAGTCAAATATTTCTGACTAGGTTTTGCCCGCAGTTGCACCCCCGTACATAAAATATAGCCTGTGCCAATCAGAAATAAAGGCAGCTATCTATCGGTGAAAAAATTTTAACGATCGGACCAATACTTCCAGAGATTACCTCCTACAAACAAAACAACATAAAAACAAACTTTACCTCTTTATTATATTAGTGTAGATTATTATTACTTGTCCATATTGCTCCACTGCTGGGCAAAGGCCTCCCAACATTCCTTCCAACGATCACGAGTTTTGGCGAATGTTTTCCAATTTTTTCTACCATCTCCTACGTGTTTACAAGTCCTGTTTTACAAGCCCACAGTTCGTCATGTATGCGACTATACAATTGTCCTGCCCAGTCCCATTTCAGTTGGTTTTCTTTTCTGATTTATTTTTAAACTAGCTTTTGCCCGCGGCTTCGCCCGCGTACATAAAAGACCTTCCCTCTTTCTCCCCCTTTTCTCACTTTTTCTATAAAAAAATCTGAAAACAGTAAATTTGCTTTTACTTACGCGGCTACGTCACAAAAAAAAAATTGAAAAATCTTTGAGACTCCATTAGAGAATTGCAGTTTGCACGGAACCCTCAGTGCGCGAGTCCGACTCGCACTTGCCCAGTTTTTTACACGTTTTGTTACTAGCAACATTCGGTTAGGCCTTAATATTATCGATGAGATAATCATTTTGCGTTCATATTTATTTTTAACCTTCAGGAAAACGTCTGGCCGAAAGGGAAACCCCTGATCCTGGAGGGCTAATGGCAAAGAACGAACATAGATGTGGTTTTTGTCAGTAAAAGTCTGACAAGATAGAGCAGAAGACGTCATTAGATACAATTACCGGCACGGATCTTGAGCGCTGGCTTCAAGTTGCGCAGAAGTCAAATATTCGGTCTCTTTAGTGGTGAGAAGTGAGACGCGGGGGCGTGGAGTGTCAGTAATTGGCTCGCCGCGCCATCTTGTCACACACGTCACTCCAGTTCGTTCCCTGCGTTGCTGCATGTATCTAACAACGAAGACGATTGGCTCACCAATGTATGGAATGCGCAAAGCGATCCCCCCTCTGACGCCGAGCGCTCAAGATTCATTCCGATAATTGTTATTCCCACCGTAAAACGTCCGAGAAAAATATTAGGTACTAGAGATGTAAAAAAACAAAAACAGTAGCAGTTTTCAAGAATACCCCAAAATACTAAGACAAATCATATTCCATTTTATACCAACAGTAAAATAACTAAATTAATTCATGACAAAGCATGTTCCATAGTTAGTGAGTAGTTTCTTTTAGAAAATGCAAATCGAAGTGCTTGTGTATAAATGATTTGAATAACATAGAATATGTTTTGTAATGAATTCTAAAGTTGGTAGTTAGCATAAACGATAATAGAGATGCTAGGAGTAAAATACTATGTAAGAATGCCATAAATGCTGTTTATAATGGTAATCATAGTTAATTTATGGGAGCAGTGGCTCTGTGGTTACGGCCCTGGCTTACGAGTTGTAGGTCGTGGTTTCAAATACAGGCAGGCGCTATACTATGTGCGGTTTATTTCATCACCACCTTTTAAAAAGGTAAAGGAAAACATCGTAAGAAAACCGGCATGTCCTAGACTTCGGCGACACGTGATAACCCGTAGGTACATAGCAGGCCCGCGTAGTAGATTTCAGCCAATTCCCGCTCCTAGAGAAGATTTCTGACGCCCAGCAGTGAGAACATTACCAGACTGATTATGTACCTATAGAACCGTACCGTGTAGTCCACGAGCAGTCCAAAATGAACCCTGGGGTTCAGGAACGCAAGCCAAAGAAGAAACAGTCTGACAGGCCCCCGCTCCGCCCTAGAGCGGGAGAAATCATTGGATGATTTCCCAACTAGTAGTATCACAAGACAATCTCATGTATATACTTCACTTTTTATACCTACGCTCGGTGGACGCACACTAATGAGCGTTTAAGCCGGAACTGTTCGACGAGTGATCCGAGACGCAACCGAGACATCGTGTCCGTGAGCGGTGTCTATGTGTGCGTTGCTCGAGCGCGCTTTGTATGTAGATTGACTTCTGTACCTATCTATTTTGTGTTAGTATGTTCAGAATCTAAATTTATTGATTTTAGCTATTTTTAAAATAGGGATTTTTTTTATTCTACAATAATTCTTAATTCTTTTAGGATACAAAATTATCTGGATAATTTCTTGATAAATCTTGATAGTATTTGTGTGTGCGTGCATAGATATACCAATACCGATCGCTACCAGTGTAGTGCAACGATTCCCATGTTATTATATTTACCTACAATTAGGATAACTAATCTACACTAATATTACACCGTTAAATTTTAATCGTTTTAATCCCCTGGAGGGTCGATCCGGTACATGAAACACTATCGATTTGTAAAGATAAAATTAAAAAATAAAGTACCTTTTTTTCAAAACTCGTATTAATTTACGCATGTACGAAATTTATTGCTTTAAGAAAACGTCAGCTGAGCGAGTTCAATGACCTGTAGTTAATAGTCGGCGTTGCGTACAAACTACCGACAGGGCATTGAACTCACTCAGCTGACGTTTTCTTAAAGAAATTGATTTCGTACATGCGTAAATTAATACGGGTTTTGAAAAAAAGATACTTTATTTTTTAATTTTATCTTTACAAATCGATAGTGTTTCATGTACCGGATCGACCCTCCACGGGATTAAAACGATTAAAATTTATCGGTGTATAAAGAAATAAAGTTTGTTTTTAATTTGTAAGATTAATCTCTGAAAGTACTGGTCCGATTGCACCGATAGAATGCTGCTTTATTCCTGAGTGACATATTCAAAAGGTACTTTCTTATAAAACACTACCTGAGTGCATTTAAGTAAAATTCAATACTTGAATTATGATAGAACTTAATTTCCTAATTGGGGTGTATAAGAGTGTTCATTAGGTGTTCCAGTTACATCTTTCATATGTTAATTTATGACATAATTATTAAATAGGAGGAAAAGTGAAAAAAAATATGATATAGCTATGTTTGGGTTCGTATAATGAGTATGTAAAATGCACATTGCACACCTTTACTACCTGATAAATTACTCTAAAGGGCCTTTTTTATATAGTTTGCCACCGGCTAAAAGGTGTTTGTATACTATTATTTGACTATGGTAAATGTTTTATCATTATTTTCATCAAGTTGAAGGTGCAATTTGATTGTTAGGGCTCGTACACACCACGCTCTTTAAACGCGCCGTTGACGCGCGATTGTAGCGATACAGGCGCGATATGCACGCGAGTCAGACGCAGCCTGTAGAACTTTAATAGGACAAAAGCGCGCCGTCGATGCACGTTTTTAAAACGCGCGCCAACGGTGCGTTCTAAAAACGTTTATGCGCTTATTCGTTCAAAACTGCCATAATAAATCCAACGCCTGGGCTGCGGATTGATCGAAAGAGTTACCATGGCCATATCAAAGAATAACTAAAAGAACACTAGGTTTTAGTCCTATCACTCTACCCAAAGTAGAATAGATCAGTTTAAGATTTCCAACGTAAGAAAGGGGGGTTCCACAGTGGTCCTTTAAGAAGTAATGTTTTAGGCTACACTGCTCATATGTTTGCCACACACGCCGATCTGGGCGCGTCGGTCTCCATACATTTTATAAGGAAGCTAGACTTGTACACTTGATCCACGCCACGCGACGTCGTTCTACGTACAAATCAGGTGTGGTACACGTGTGCTTTCGTCTAATGTAGTTCTTGCTTTACTATTTTAATACCTACATTGTATTAAAATAGTTACAAATTTTAAAGTACTGTCAGTTATTTCATGATTCCAATCGGTTTTTTTTTTTAATAAATTTATTAATAAAGTAATAAAAGCATTAGACTATTATTATAAAGTGCATCTAAATGAAACATAAAGGTTAATTCAATAATCCACGCCCACTAAGCTCTAACTAATACATTTGTACCGGACCACTGACGGTAATGGCTGTTGTAATTTTCGAAAACAATTGAAGGTCAAGTTTATTACCCACCAACAAATAACAATTAACTTTAAACATAACAAAATAAGGTCCACATTCAGACAAAAGAACAAGAAGATTGAGCTCATGCTTATTCATAAACCCGGATTGTTTGGTTATAATCTACAACAGAATCTACTTAGCGGCAAGAAACTCATTTTTCAACTTCATAAATTATCGGCCGATATCCGAGGCTATTTCCCACCGACGTTACGTACCGTAATGAGGTTGTAAACAACACTGTCTAATTAAACTCCTTAATCGCAAAACTCAAACGGTAACCGCTTCTAAAACAAAACCTCGCAATTTTCAGAGCGACCACCGCGTAAATAGCCTTCGTTATATCGGGGCGGCGATCGCGGCTCATTACCTTCGCCCCCTCTTCCTAATTAGACACCCTTCCTTACACCCCCCGCCCAACAACCTGCAACCCTCTCTCTGTCCGGATTGTTTTCTAATAATTCCTTTATTTTCGTGCAGGTTAAACTCCTAATTACCCTTTTACGTTACAAATTGTTTGCGATGGCGAATCAAGATCGAGTGAAATATGAAATACGTGCCTCGACGAAGTTGTGAGGGAAACAAACTTCTATTGGCGTACCTTTGTGTGCTGCCTCCATTGTGCTCAAGATTTGTTTCATTCAAATCATCGTTGCACCAGGATATGCCTTTTTGTCTTCGACCTTTTTGTTGAGTGCTTATTTAATTAATTTTTCATTTTATATGTTACCACAAAAAAAAACATAACTTAATCATGCAGTCTTCATTGTTTCTAAACTTTTTGTTGATGTACTTCATTACACAGAGCACAGGTGTGAGATGAAAAAATAAGCCGTCATATATTATATATTCGTTTGGATTCATAACTGAAAAATAATTTAATAGCCCTCCAATTAATCGATTCGCTTCGGAAGAAATTCAAATTGGCTCTCATTTCCTGCGGCCACCGCGAGAGGGCGCACGCACGGGCGCGGGCACCTGTGCACTGCATCCGGCCGGGCCAATTAAGGGCCTTTTACCCTAAATAAAGCTCCCTAACGACCGATACTGGACACCGGTTAAAATTTGCGTCGAGATTCATTAATATCGCATGTAAATTGTGAATGTCATGTGTTGCGTGTAATGCGACCGCGCAACTTAATTATCGCTCTAAGTTAGCTCGTATGTTGACACAGTTTGTGTGCATAGCTGGAGTATTGGACGTGATCCGGTTACTACAGTTATTATATTATTTATTTGTTAATTAATATGGGCTACTTAAGTTAATTCGAAAAAAAAAAAACAGTAAATTTTTTGTATTCAGATGCATTCTTTTCTATATTTCTAGGTTTGTTTTAATAACGATAATTTTTGTTTTTCATAAAAATAAGTTTTATTGTTATCATTTAAAAAGACAAGGACAGTAGATTACTTTGAGGAATATTAACTTTACTTTAACTAACATATTTCACGGACTTTTTGCTCACTTTTAAAACAATATAGGTACCTAATGATGACAATCAAACAAGTTTGTATGATCATAAATATTGTTAGTCTTGGTCAAATCAACGAAGACGTAATTACCTCTAAGAACTGCTACAATTCTCAGATTTCCGGGAAAACAGAACAGTTCTACAAAACAACATGACGATGTATTTAATTAATTTAATTACAGCAATATATTTATAAACATCTTGGAAATTGTTAATTGGCCTTATAAGGCAGTTGGTCGCTTGTTCTAGATACACTTAATTTACGTTTCTTGCTCGCACGTCACTAAGCATATAACGATGAAAGATGAAGTGCAAACCTTCGTAGTGCCTTCCTCGCTACCATCCATCTCGGCCGTCTCCAGTTCTAACTAACAAGACGTATTTACCACTCAAATCTCAACCGAAACACAATACTAACAAAGCTCTGAATCGGTTCGGCACCTGCCAAACACGGACAACGATTAGATACATGCGATTTCATACACTGATACTTAAAGCCTTATTATCTTATATAGAGAGGTCGTTTCGGCGTTTTCGCTTCTATAAATGTCTCAAGATGTGTGATAAGATCTGCGCAAGCGTCTCCGATCGGCACCTATTTATTTATTTAATCAGGTTGAGCGACAGACAATGTGCCATTGTATGTCCTGATTTATTGCTCCGCGCTCATCTATAATGGTCCCGATGCTTGTTTTATTAACAACTATCTACACTTGTCTCATAAATTAATTGCTCACGAAATTGATTATGATCAATTTGACGTAAATCTGATCGTTTCTAATAAATATATTTACATAAAGGTAATATTTGATCGGCGGGAGTTATAAAGATCTATCCGCGTTACCGTAGATCGATGCCGCTGTTGGACTATTAAGGAAATTGATTCGTCTGTATAATTTTGGTTGCTTATAAATAGGTTGATTAAAACACGTATTATGGGTACTGGAATTGAGTCAATAACCAATTAATTATGTTAACAACCTATTTTGTATATGAATTCCGCGTTCGGAGCACAATATTTGCATAATGTCTTTTCTATTGACGGACATGTTATGATATATCTTAATTGAAAGCTTCCCGCAATGCGTTCACAGTTATTTTTATTTTGATGGCGGTGCGTAAGGGACGTTACGACATTTTTATTCAAATTGTGTCACTTTATTGCATGAATTTTGAGCATAAAGTCATCAATTAACTATAAATCTGAGATTGGCTCGTGATTCCATCAAGCACAGTATATTCGGCTTTAACGACCGGGATTTATAAGCTTTTAAAACTATAACGTGTTGAATTTCTTCAAATGAAAAACAAGATTTTTGAGGATTTTATTTTATCTTTTTTTATACTAATTTGATTATGTATTTTTTTTAATATACGTTTTAATTTAAGTATTATTTCAAAACACGTAAATGTATCCCAAGAACAGTTGAAAAACCGCATAACAATGCATGGCACACGTAAGTGTAAAGTTGTGGCCATATTCGCTCCTCGTTTTGCATTTAAATTAAAACTATTCACAATATTAGCATAGAAATGGGTTCGATGGCTAATCGTTGCGGTGTCAAAAATGTTTAATTAAAAAGATTGATGCTTACCGGCGGAGTGGAGCACCAGAAGTACAGTGGAGTTGCAAACTTATCTAATTAGTTAGGGGAGGGGGCGAGCGCCTGCGCGGTGGGGGCCCCCCCAACGGGGTGCGCACAATTAGCGGTGATAGTCGATTAGCTCATCGTGTGCGGCTTTTGACAAATGTTGCCACTTATAAATTATTATTATTTGTGCGTGACACCGATAATTGACATAATTAATACTTTACGTCAATCCCCGTTCACCTTTAATGCGTGAAATAACATTTGAACTGTCAAAGTTTGTGATAAGAGATCATTTATGGTCGTGTAGCGTGTCGACGTAAAGGGCAGTATTTTATGTACAAGTAGGATAATAAATTGTTATGACTCAATCATTATTAAACTGCAATGTCTAATGCTAACCTATGTACACACGTTAAACTTGTTTATTATTAATAAATAGTAAAGGCGATTATGTGACTACACGTTAAAAGGTTTATCGTCAGCTACCGAGACATTTGTCTACTCCTGTCTATAAAATTTATTTTATTTTCAAATGTTTTAGATTTCACTCCTTAATTCAATTTCAACTTTAACACTAATAGGTACAACGATTTATGTGATCATATTAATTTTATTCTTTTTTATTGTATTAACGTTTCTAATTAAGAAAATGTGTACCTAGTGGTTATTTTATAGAATAACGTTATAGCGATGTTGGCTACTTTGGAAGATTGATTAGTGAAAGTTTAGTAATAAATGAGGGACCGTAATACCGAGATTATTAATTCTTAGCGCAAGTTAATTGATATTGGTATTAACAGTAATTTGAAAAGTTTGCTGTACCGTTTTTGTTATACGATAATTTACAGCGTTATATTTCATAGTGGAGCCTTTAGGAGGGAGCTTTACATCTTCTGTAATATTACCCCTTCACAAAAACTGGTGCAACTCATTAGCGAGATTTAATTGTTTCTCGTTAACATAATTGCAGGATAGTCTCGTTAAACAGCGATCACTGGGGTGCTATAAAGCGCTTGGAACTAATGGAGGGCGCTTCTCTGTTGTTTTAATAATACATGGTTTGCGCGGCGGCGGGACGCGTCGCTAATAATTACGTCGTCATTACAGCGCCCGACTCAGCCCGCACCTCGGCGCACAATCACCGGACTACGCCCCTAACACTTGTCAGGTTTTTCCTCTAGTTGTAGTAATAGTTTCGCTAAGCGCCCCACTGGAGTAGAACAAGGCGTTTAATGAAAGGCCGCTCACCTCAGCCGCTCGGTCGGCAGGCTCATCGCATGCGCCTTAATTAGTTCAGACCGCCCCCTAACGGGCTTATTTTGTTTTTCTCGGATAATTTTTAATTAAACGCTTGATTAAAATGAAAGTTTGCGTAAGTAGCGAGCGAGGAACAATCGAGCCAGAGTTTAGGATAATGAATTGATGGTGTTACTTTGCTCGCTTGCCGCTCGCTAGGGACTTAATTAAAAATCGCCGATAGAATGTGTAGAGGGGAGTTTGAAACGAGTTTATGGAACTTGGTCCGGAGCCTCTGTTGTTTTACTATGTCAATTTGAATACGAGATTGCCTCACGGTTAACGAACGTAACTCAAAATAAAATTTCGCTGGAAATATATAGAAAACAATTTGGTTGTGCGCGAAATATTTATATCGACAATCTGTCACATTAATGTCTAATTTATTAACGTGGAGTATATTATATGATATAAATTAGCAACTGTATACCTACATACGAAAAAATAAAAGATAATGGTCACTTTTGTATGAACTCCGTACCCAGTGCAGTATCAAGTTGTGGCCTAAGTCATTTAAAAAACCTCGAACTTTGAAAAGTTTGTACTCGTACATCAATAGTCAAACATGTGCAAGAATAGAATTAGATATTATTTATTTTATTTTAGCAGAACGTCGTCTAGATGATTTTTTAATTCCATAACCTAATTTCGATATTATCGTTGCAGATAAAAAATTGAAGTAATTCAATGATGAACAAGGCTCTCAAGTACCTACAAGTCTGGCGTAACCTATGTAGTTGGAGTCGATATACAATAAACTGAAGCTATTATTATATGATCTTTCGAACGACATTTATCACTAACTTGATACAACAGTGGCTCAAAAACGCCCATTCTCTTTTGAAACAGATTTTTTCCTCTAAGACTGTTGTCACAAACTACTAATCAGAAGGATCAAGTTAAACTATCAGGTTATCCACATAATGTCTCCACACTAAGCTCAAGCAGGCCGATGGCACCATGTTCATCATTAAGCGCGATCGTATGCGACTCGTTCGGAATAATAAACATGATATTCATTAAAGCGATCCGATTTGTCAAACCGCTTGATTCATCCGCGTACGAGCCGTAGACGGCGCGACCGCGAATGTCAGCAGGGCTACCAACTGTACGGTAACTCATCTTTGATACTGATGTTAGCTCATGGATTGTGAAAGATTGTGAAATAAAACTGATGATGCTGCATAACCTGTTTGCTTGTTTTTCTGACTTTTTACAATTAATTTGAAAACCTATTAATTTTATTCTGTCCGTCTTTCTTTCTCGTTCTTCTTTACACTTCATTTAACATATCGTTTATATGTCATGTTATAGTTTATCGTTCCTTTTATGCATCTTACACTAGTGACGTTAATAAGTTTTGTCATTCAGTTTTCTTAACCTTCGAATTGAGAAACTGTAATGAATAATGTAAAAAAAATAGCCCTTTCTGAATTAAAGTAGGTAGGTATATAAAAATGATTAGAAACAAAGTACTTAGTATTTCGTTTATGATCTCTACTTTTAAATTAACCGATTTCAGCAAAATTTAATATATTTTATTTGAAAGTTACAGTATCCTGATGTTTTGCTAGAAAATTCTGTATTATGTCTTGTCTTAATGTACTTACTTCTTACTTATTAACGGCAGTTGGAATTAATATACTAAAATATTTAGCATCGTCTGCTAAACCAACAGCTCCATTAGTTTAACCGATAACACCATAAAACAGCATAAGTAACGAACCGTCCTCGACTACACTTTGATGCAAAATCTTAATTCCATTAATTAGTCGTCTAGATAGACGCCGATACGTTTTATAACGGGTTGTATTAGTCAACCCTATCGCGAGCATGTGTCATTAGCAAATTCTTGGCTTGTCGCCGCCACGCGCCGCTAACGAGTCTCTCTAACGACGTGCTAACTTGATACACAGACGATGGTGCGTCCCGCCTCCGAAGGCCTGCATGCATTGTGATCGAAAACACACAAAGACATCATTGACTTCTATGATTTCTTAACTGAATTATAGATTTGGAAGATATGCACTGATTTTGGATGAATGAATTTGTATTATTTCGTACCATTATTGCAAAAACCAACTATCTGCATTTTTTACCCAAATATTATATTATTCTATATTTATTATATTATTGTTTTTTTTCCTAGAAAAATCCAAAAAAAAATATATATAATATTATTATATATTTATTTATTTTTTTGGTGATTTACGTAAACACGGCAATTTTCCGGGTCATTAATTTGTCCCTGGCGCTTGAGGCGTTAAAACAAAGTACCTACCTGAATAAAATAAAATAGAAATATTATGGTAACAATCCACAACATCAAACAAAAATCATACGAGTGTAGAGACTTAAGAAAAAATACATAATGCGAAACTACAAGAACAAATTGAGAGGGAGAAAATATGACTAGATGGTTTGAAAAGTGTCGTAATTGAGGACAATTGACAGCAGAAAAAGAAAGAAAAAACTATATTGATAGAAAGTAATAATGTGAAACAAAAGACATCTCGCACAGACCAGACCAAATGGAACCGGTCTGCTAAAGATGACGCTGATAATGAAAAGAATATCATCCAAGATTTCTTTTAACATCACTAGTCAAAATGATCAATTAATTTAGAAATTGCATAACACTAATGGATTAGTGCCCGCGGCTAAACACTAAGTAGCGAAAGTTAGGTTTTACTTAGCAAAAATAAAGAAAAAAAACATAGAGTTGTGTAAAAACATCTTGAGAGGGAGAAAATATGACTAGATTAGATAATCTAGTCTTTTCAGATGAAAAGAGTAGTAAATGGGGACAATAGGTAGAGAATTTAAGAAGCAACCATATTAGGATGACCACAAATTATAAGAGCAGAAGGTGATGATGTGGAACGAACGAAATCTTGCACAGACCGATGGATGGTCAAAGCCTGCTAAAGATGACGCTGATAATGAAAACAATATTATTACAAGCTTTTATTTAGTTTCACCTGTCCCGATGTTTGTCTGTAATCAAATCTTGCAAATTTAATTTGATCCACTTCCCGGTTACCGATTGAGCTGAAATTTTGCACGCATGTGTAAATCAGATGACAATGCAAAATTATTATGACATGGAGCTAATTTGATGATGGAACCTGGAGGTGGCCTTAGGAGCTCGGTATTTAAACGAAACCACTCCATCAAGTTTGGGCTCGTATGATTCATTTTGATGAGTATTAATTATATAGGTATTATACCGCTCTAAAAGCTTGTTATGAAAAAAATATTTTCACTAAAAACTTGTTTATTAGAATTTATTTATTAGTTTATAATTTTAGCATATAAATGTATTTTATTATTATGAATAACTTATTTTATTTATTCTGTTTGAAGCATCTTTTATTTGTTTATTGTGCAAACCTACCACAGTGTTGTCTTGATTAACCCAAAGGTTGACTGGTGGAGAACGATTTCTTGCATTAAGTCCGCCTATGTACCACTATACATGACATTTAAATTAATAAATATCTTCTAAGATTTCTTTTAATATCACAAGTCAAAATGATCAATTAATATAGAAATTGCATTACACTAATGGATTAGTGCCCGCGGCTAAACACTAAGTAGCGAAAGTTAGCATTACACTTTCACAAACGATCAATTAATATTGAAAGTATTTCATAACGATGTATGACAGAAATAGCTTCCTTGTAACCGCCGTTGAAACTATCGCAGTTCAATTAACGCATGTAAATGTATTAAAATATAAATGAGTCCTTTGAAACTAGCTCAAATGGAGACGGTGATAAGTACCTTTTTTTTTTTATTTATTTATAATTTATTTATTTTTATGTGGAATATAAATAGGCTGAATAGGCTCTTAATAAACTAGTGCGCCTCACCAACAACGATTGCATCACTGCTTACCATCAGGTGGGATCGCAGTCAAGCACTAGTTTATACCAATTAAAAAAAAAATGTCATCCTTGGATGACTTCGCCGGTCGCCCGTTCTAGGACGGAGTGGGAGGGTCAACATCATCATCATTTCAGCCGAAAGACGTCCACTGTTGGACATGGGCCTCCCCCAAGTGTCGCCACAATGAACGGTCCTGTGCGTCTCGCATCCAGTAGGAGGGTGTGTCAGACATTTACTGACTTAACCCATTCTCTGCCTTGCGTTCCAGAACCCCGGGTTTTTCATTTTAGTATGGCTATAACTTCACTTTTATATGAATAGGCGTCATGGAAGGTACATATGACGTCGGTGTTTTTTTTTTGGCGACGCTTTGGGGAGGCCTATGTCCAACAGTGGACGTCTTTCAGTTTAAATGATGATGATAAATGAATGATGAATATACCGCAGATCTGTCACATTTATTCCTCTAATAAAACTTATCTGTGAATAGAAAAATTACCTCTTAATAGCCCTTCACATTAATAAACTCGAATAAAAATTTAAGTAGTCGTCGCTGAATTTAATAATTCCCTTTGATACTCATAATGACGTCGTTTAAAGATTTCTAGGGTCCTTTCGTTAAGTTTGATAGCAAACACGGCGAGCAACAAGTGATCCGGCCCCGGACGCATCTCGGCTCTATTGAGAGGCATTCGTCTTGAGCCAATCGGCCCCTCTCTCCCCCGACACAGAGGGCTCCCGCCTCATTCTTATGTGGCAGTTCAGTGATTATGAAGTTAGTAGATTATTAAAGGCGCAGTGGTTGAGCGATTGGCTGTTGTGCTGTGGGTCGCGGGTTCGATTCCCGCATGGAACAAATATATTTGTATGGCGTACAGATAGGTGTTCCGGGCCTGGGTGTCTTGTGTATGCGTTCTTGTTTGAAGGCGCCTACGATATTGGAGGTGTGGGGTAATTTCTTGTTTTTTATTAAAATAGTGATAATGTTAACAATTATAACTCTGAGACCTCCCTCTCCCTCTCTATCTATACATACATATTAATAAAATTGGAGTGTGTTTTTAATATTGAAATAACTGCTTTTTACTACATGCATATGAATATATACATTTATACGGTACATACACCAAAATAACATTTTTTACAATTTTTGTCTGTCTGTCTGTCTGTTTGTCCAGGGTAATCTCTGAAAAGGCTGGACCGATTTTGACGGGACTTTTTTTGGCAGGTAGCTCATGTAATAAGGAGTAACATAGGCTACTTTTATTTTAGAAAAAATAAATTCAAAATCCTGTAGTCCACGCGAACGAAGTCGCGGGCACAGCTAGTACGGAATAAAAGTAATAATTAAAAACATATCAAACTAGTTTTGCCTCGTAATTAAAATATAGCCTGTGTGACTCAGGAATAAAGCAGTTTTCTATTGGTGAAAGAATTTTAGTAGTCTGACCAGTACTTTCAGAGATTACCTCCTACAAACAAAAAAAACAAACTTTTTTTCTTCATAATAATAGTGTAGATGTGTAAATTAATAGCAGGTAAGTTATATTTGGTGATGGTGTCAACAGGTATCTATTTGAGGTTAGAAATAACACTGTTTTTAACCCCAAAAGAGGATAAAATGGAGGAAGGAAAGATGAAAAATCTGATATTTAATTATAAATATACGCGTTAATCCGTGTGACATTTACCTATAGATATCGGTATAGCAACTAACTCATATAATTAAGTTATCGGTAGGTACTGAAACAAGCTGTTTCTAGGAAAACCAGTTAATTATAACGTGTTACATAAATAGCTTAATTAGCCTTATTATGTTCCCGCTAGTGGGATTCTAGGGTGATTGCAAAAGGTAACTGAAGGAACGTAGGTGTGGTTTTTGTCTGTAAAAGACTGACACGCCCTCACGTGCCATCATAGAACGAGAGAAGCCATTAGATGATTTCCCACTTATTTAAAAAAAAAACTAAGGGATTAAGGCCTCTTCTTTAAGAGAAGAAAGGAGCCGTAACCCTCCACACGAGCCCAGTGCGGTTTGGTGAATGTCACATGTTTTGCGAAGTTTTGATCCTCGAATAACGTGTATTTTTCATGCAATCATGTTAGTCCTCACCTACATTATATTTATAAGAAATAACAGCGTCCTCTGGCGCTTCACACCCTCGCTCTAATGATCTTGTCGAGAGGTTTTAAATTATGTTCCTTACAACAATCCGAAGGCGACACGTACACAACCGTGAGACTCAAGACGCTCCCTTAACCTTTCAATCGTGAGAATTACAGACACAATAGAAAGACAATGGGTGCGCGAACGCCGGCGTTCGCGCGGGGTTTAATGAATTAATGAATAAAATAACATGTCAAGATACAGTCTACATCTTAAATTAATGAGGATTCACG
Source organism: Mythimna ferrago (assembly GCA_910589285.2). NCBI lineage: Eukaryota > Metazoa > Arthropoda > Insecta > Lepidoptera > Noctuidae > Mythimna > Mythimna ferrago. The sequence continues at coordinate 9,424,484 of OU342683.1, read as the reverse complement.
GCGACGTATTCAATTTTACAAGTAACGAAGGCAAATAAACTTCGAGTAGGCACCGCACCCCGTACACGAACGGCGCAAAACTTTCGCATTTATTAAACTCACGCTAAACACACACTCCTTAATTAATATCAGTATGAAAGGAAACCTAAAAGTTGTCGATCAGAAATTCTTAACAACTTTCAACTACACGGTGTTAATAAAATTACAAATCACGATGAAAGGTATCGAACTAAACGCGTCCTTTATCAGTTTGAAATGTTCAAACCCAAACTCAACTTGTTAAAGTCACACGGTCGAATAAATAAACAAGTCCGCGTGTGTTAATGTCCTCGTTTTAATTAAGTCCGTTCGGGGAATTGATGTGCTATGTACAATGGTCAAAAGATTCGTAAGGAAATATTAAACATATTCATTTTCTTAATTAATTATAGGTAAAGTACGGCTCCGTCGGCCTTCAATGGCGAATTACAACGAGATATATTATTCGTCCAAATTAAGTGCTCGCAATTGAGTAGTTTATAAAAAGAATAGATTTATTAAGGTATTCATGGAGTTCGACCCACTTAGGTTAGCGTAAAGATTTATTGGTCTGTCAACCTTACTTTCGGCAATATGTTGATACAGCTCGGTTCCGAGACTTTGCACACATACGTACATATAAATATGTTGTCGGGTCGTTTTCCGTATTTTTCCCGGGTATAATCTGCACATCTTCCCGCACACCCGCGATCGTCCAACACAAATAGATTCGTACATGTTTGTCTTGGCTCGGTTTAATTAATTTTACCTTCATACGCCGATACTGTTTGTCGGGCGCTCCTTAATTGAAAACGCTCTTACCGGAGTAAATGAAACGAAATCCTATTTGCTCCGAGTGATTGAAGCGAATTTATCTTTTAAGACTTTCAAATTTATCTTTAACCCATTGCCAATGTTCGGCGTTGAATCATTTCAAAACGAATAACGCTAAGAAGCGCAGGTAATTAAATTTTGATTGCTTTCGGCCGGATTGTTATTGCGATTTATTAATATTCAGGCCGGTTGTAAATAATACGGGTTCGCCGGCGACGCTAATAGCGATTGCAATAATGACTCATTAAGTATTAAATGCCGCCATTAAAGTGCCAGAGTCGCAGCGCTCTCACAGTTGGACGCAATTTTTGGGAGGATACATGTCATTAACTTGAACAGAGTTTTCCGTTAAGATTTACAAGTTACACGACTTCTGCCAGTGCGCAGGCGGCGGACAGCGCGTTTTAGATATTTTATGCGAAATCATGGCAGTTAACAAGCGAAGTAATAATAGATTTATTTTGTGATAGTTGGCAGGCAACGTCTCAACTGAAATGAAATACAGATTGCAATTATTTATATGCAACGAGGTAGTTTAGACTGTCATGTACACTTATAGGTTCATTGCTGATACAGATGCAACATTTAATTATAATTATTGTTTTCAATAACTTTTAGTGGCATTCTGGTTTTGGCTCACATCAGAGGAATCCTGGGTTCTACTTTAGTCCTTTTTATTACACATAAACAACTTATTCCCTAGTTCAACACATTTTAAAAATTACATACAGCAATAGTTATTATGGACCAGGAATGACCAATGATGTAATGAAATATGTAAAAAAATGTAACTGTTGTCAGATAAGAAGGAGCCAACGAATATCAGATACATGGCGTCCACTGCTTTTACTTTAGATTTAACGGGTCCATTGGACAATGTTCCAGTGTGATTTAACAAATTATATCGAAGCTTATCTTCTAGCATCTAACATGACAAATGACATCTTATTACGTCATTACTTTGATAAGAAAATCTTCGGTAAAAACCACACGGTTTTCCACATCATCATTAAGCATTCCTATTTCGACCAATAAAATGAAAATATTTGTCAAAACTGTGGTCGTTACATTTAATCGCGGATTATAAACATGACGATGACACTCGTCAAAGGTGTTATAAAGTTTATCTTATCGTTCGTGTTCACACGTTTTATTGACCATAAACAATTCAATATGGCGGTTTGAAGCCTTATTAATTTAACGCTACGTAACGAATGATTGATTTTATAATACAGCGATGAAAAAGTTAAAGGAGAAATAGAGCTTTATGGCGGAGAAATGATGATTGATAAATTGCTTTATTAAAATACAAACTGCAGAGGTGGTCTTTGGGTAGGAATAAACTAACCTCGCTTCTCGTAAACATTGTGAAATACGACTAAGGACTTATTAAAATACGCTGCATCGTGTCTATTGGTAGAATAGACTCATCATCATCATCATCATTTCAGCCGATAGACGTCCACTGTTGGACATAGGCCTCCCCCAACTGTCCATGGAGTTTCTTGCAAGTTCTTCTCCATAGAGATCTACGCTTTGGAAAGTGCAATTTAGCTTCACTTTTTTTTTGGACTGACCGACATTTGACTTTTCAAAAGTGCTTGCAAATGGTCTATTTGAAATAAATGATTTGATTTGATTTGTCGCCACAATGAACGATCCTGTTCGTCCCGCATCCATCGGATTCCCGCAACCTTCACGCTGCGTCTTCCGGTACACGGTCGCCACTCCAGAACCTTTCGGCCCCAACGGCAATCTGTTCTGCGAGCAATGTGCCCTGCCCATTACCACTTAAGTTTGGTAGAATAGACTACATAGAATAAACTTTATTGGACGTCAAATTCATAACATAACTTTTACTCAAACTTAAACCTATGGTCAAAATGGTGATACTGAAAACAGGGAGGTTTCTCGCAATTGTCTTGTTTATAGATTATTTTATAACAAGCGGTTTCCCGCGGTTTTGGTTACTGATCCACTCCCGTGAGTCGTAGCACTAGAACCTAACAGAACCTAACCTAGAACTTTTCAGCACAGTTGTAACTGTGACTGAAAGTACCGTTAATTTATTTGTACTTAATGTGTAATGGGATGGGAGACGACATCCGCCTGACTTTAGGTCTATACTGGACAAGGGTAAGTAGGGACAGCGGACAGAGTGCAATGGAAGTAATTGGAGGACGCCTATGCCAAAAGAAACTGAAGGGCATTCTCTAACCGACACTACAGTTAACACCCAAAGAGAAAATGTGATTAGAATAGAAAAGAATAAAATTTATTGTACAACAAAATAGTAACAATTTCACAGAAACTCAATGTTTTTAAATGGCTACTTTATTTTATTTATTTAATACTAGCTTTTGCCTACAACTTCGCCCATGTACATAAAATAGCATAGGCTACTTTGCCACTCAGGAGTAAAGCAGCTTTTTATCGGTGAAAGAAATTTCTCAATCGGATTAGTACTTTCCTCCTGCAAACAAAAAAAGAAATTGGTTTTGTTGTTTACTAATTTTATCAAGTGGTAAAGTTTTACCGCTTGATAAAATCAGTGTAGATGTACATTTTAGTATTTGAACATTTTCGGTGAGAACGATTTGATAAGATCGTGACAATTTAATTGCCACAGAGTGTGGTGAAGTGTGGTGTGGCCGTGTGTCCTCAATATCATGCAGAGCTTCTGGCATGGAACTAGCAATAATTTTATAAATAAACTCAATAATTTAGTGTTCAAACAGCAGTACAAATAAGCATGTATATTTGAATGATTTATAGTCAACGTCGTTACTTTATTATCCATTTATCAAGGCTTAACGAGCAATAATCGTGGCATTTTAACGGATAAAATCTAGCTTGTTAAAATTGTTAGCTCTTAGTACCTCCGATGTCGATCATTTTAATCTTCAATTTAAACATTCTGTTGAAGCAGGTCGTTTAAAATAATCCAACTTCATTAGAGAATATTTCAATACTAGTAATTAGTTCGCATTTTAATTAACAACTAGAAAAGTAAGATTTAAATTGCTTTTTTGTTTGATTGAGGCCATTTTAATTTGTTCATATTTGTGATTTATAAAGTCATTAATTTTTTTATTACAAAAGAACTAGACTTTCAAGTTGACTGGTATTTTTTTGGTTAGAAATCATTAAATAACTCCTCCTCAAATAAGTTATCTAGTCTGATCTAGCCTTCAGCGTCTTCAATGAAAGATCCTGATGACGAAGACCTGATGCTAGAACTGGGAAGTGGCTGATGGAACCTTGGAATGCCTACTAGTATACCCGCCGAGTTCTGGCTCATTAGATTCGTCTTAACCAGTTTTAAACATTTTTCATGATGACGGGGCCTTACCATGACGTGTTAAAATGTCAAGCGTGCGAACGAGAAAGAGGGATGGCGCTATATATACACTCTATACTACATTATTTTTAGTTTATGAATATAGTTCAGAATCAGTAACTGAATGGATTGCAATAATTTTTACACCATGTTACCTATATTTTTTTCCAAAAATATTTAAAAAGGTCGCAAGTTGGACACCACCGACACTAAGCACAACACAGGTCACGGCAGATAAAAGCGGGTATTAGGTGCCATCAAACAGCTTGGTGCAAGTGCAAAATAACCCATTTTTTTTTTTTTTTTTTTAATTTTTTTTTTTATGGTGGAAAAAAATCATGCATTGATATCCCCCGCCCTTGGGCGGAGCGGGAGATAGTGTCAGACTCTTACTAACTAAAAGACCCACCCCGTTCCTTCTAGCCTTCATACCGGGGCTCGAGCGCCCTTTCGGATAACCCTGGCCCCAGTGGGCTTCAACCCGGCTGGGTCCCTGCTGTTGCTGACAACTCCTTGAGGCGCGCGGGAACAGTGTGCGCCGTCGACGACTTGGGCTTGGTCCGGACAGTTACCGGACGGCCGGACAGCGAGCTACCCATTGCTCACTGTCCGCAAGCCCGCGTCTACGTTGGCCGGAAATCGGGATCAGAATCCCGGCGACGGCGGCGGCGATAACGCCGTTGCCTTAGTGCAAAACAACCCCTCAGTCGCTTGGATGGCCCGGTGACCTTGTATTTTTGCTGACATAACAAGCTTATAACTTTGTGATTTTTCATGATACGGTTATGAAATTTTGTACATTGATTCTTTACATAAAAATAATCGATTAAAACGAATCACGTGTCTAGTACACGTGATTCGAGTTTCGCATATTCAAAAAATAATGTTGCACAGCTCCATCTCTTTAATAGTTCAGTTTAGGTCGCAAAATGCTCGTGCAGCTCGTGGTAGGGCCTCAGACCGCTTCCATGCCTTTTCCCCATCAAAGGAGATCAAGTCATTTTGTCTCCACACTGGGCGTTTGCTCATCCCCTGGGCCCGGGGCATTTGAGCTTCTAAAACAAAGTAAAATAAGGTTGTCTTGTTCCAGAATGTTCGGTTCAGGGGGCGCATGCGCAGCGTGCGGGCAGGCCATACCCGCCAGCGAGTTCGTGATGAGGACACACGCGCCGCAGCAACCGCTACACGTGTACCACATAAAGTGCTTCGCCTGCACCAAGTGTGGGTCACACCTTATGCAGGGCGATAGGTCAGTATACAGTGCTAGTTTTCATACTGTCAGTGGCCTGGGCGAAATTTCTACGACACATCCCTATCTGCCATTGAAACCAATACAAAAAAATGCCAAAGGAAATAATATATGCTTTCTGTAATTTTTACACTTGTGCCATATAAAATGCTTCGCCTGCACCAAGTATGGCTCACACCTTATACAGGGCGATAGGACGGTATACAGGGCTAGTTTTGGTACTACCAGTTGCCTCGGCAGTCAGTATCAGTTTGCTTCGCCTACACCAAGTGTGTGACACATCTGAGCTCCCAACCTCCATTAGGAACCAAGGAATGCGATCAGTGTGGCCGAAATCGGCTAGATGGCATCATCATCATAGAACCGGAAGTTTCATCAATTCCTATATTTCCTTCACCAGGTATTACTTGCTCTCGGGTGCACCTGTCTGCGAGCAGGACTGGCAGAAGCTGATGAAGACGAGCGCGACGGGGGCGCCCGGCGCGCCCATGCGCAAGAACAAAGTGGGCCGCCCTCGTCGCTCGCGCGAATGAGCCCCGGCTGCGCGCACGCACGCGCCACAGCACTCGCATAAAGACTATGAGGAGGTATGTCAAATTTAAAATAATATAAAACATTAATGTAACACAGATACCGTTCATCAAATAATCGCTTACCGCGTATTAGGACAAAAGCAAGCTCTTCATTATCAAAAACCAGCCAAGTGCGAGTCGTCATCGCGCACGAAGGGCTCCGTACCGTTATCTATAGGTACAGTTTTTTTACACAATTTATTTTATTCTGTTTTAGTATTTTGTTAATATAGCAGCAATAGAAATACATCATCTGTGAAATTTCCAACTGTCTAACTATCACAGTTCATGACATACAGCCTGGTGACAGACAGACGGACAACGGACTGATAGCAATAAGGTCCAGTTTTTACCCTTTTGGTACGGAACCCTAAAAAAGACACAAGACAACAGCAACCATCACCAAGTAAAAGATAAGAAAATACAAAAGAACATAATAAAATAAAATTGCACATTGCTAATCTCGAAAATGGACTCCATTTTTGAGATTAGCATTTTCGTGAAAACCGTCCTCACACCACACATTTTACTTGTTTGTTTCCTTCTATTTAAGAAAGGCTTCACATAATCAAAACATGTAAATCTATAAAAACGCTTTTAAAGAAATGGCAAATCTACTAAGCTTTATAACTCCATTTACCTAATGTTTACCTACCTATTTCTAACGAATCTTCACCGGAACAGAGCATGACTAAATGCATACCCCATAAATATCTCCGAAAATCGATTAACGTAATAGAATATAAATAGGCAAAGTGCGAGTCGGATTCGCAGACGAAAAGTTCCGTACGCTTAAAAAAAGCATATAAAATAAATACTCTGTGAAATATTTCAATGGTTGCACCTGTAACGGTTCAGGACCAAACGGGCTGATAGAGCCGATGCCTACCAGGGCTGCGGGATCGTTTGAAAGAGTTACTGTGGCCCTGGAACGCAAAGGGCAACTGAAAGAAAACAGGTGGATTTATACAGAGCACAGAGCTGGAGGGGGTTACATGTTAATTTGCCACCGAAAAGAAAAACGGTTAGGAGTTAAATCGCACTGCTGTACCTCTACTATGAGTTTAAAGCAATAGTATTTGTCGATACTCGATACCGACTACGTAAATATTTTGTATGGCAAATTTTACAGCGCTTCTAGCGGTGACTTACGGAACCAAAATTTGCCATACAAAATATTTACGTAGTCGGTATCGAGTATCGACAAATACTATTGCTTTAAACTCATGGTAGAGGTACTGAGCAACGAAAGCTTAGTAAAAGCGTTCCGTAACTTACCCTTCGTCTACGGAACTCTAAAAACTTTCCGAATCAACAATGATTAAATTAATCGACTATAAATCGATTACCAGAATCGATCACAAAGCCGCGCCTCTACATTCTTTAATATACCTTCGAAGGTACAAACCGTGGGCGGGTTCACGCTTGACCTTTGCCAACACACACTTATATGTCGTGACTAGCGTGATCATTAATTAAGGTATTTCCTAAGCTTAATTAATTGCGTTAATTATTGTCTGCCGGGAGGTGGGTTGATTGACACCGCGGTGAATTGCCAATTGAATGGTATTCAGAAATCGGTATTTCCAGTTCCGTAAGTACTACAGTTTGTGAGGTAATTGGGAACTGGTGTAGGAAATTTTAGTTACGTAAGTAATTAGTTGTTTGTTATCAGGAATATCGGGCTGTAAATTATAATAATATATGTAGCTACTCTTCACCGCTGACTCATTATTTTTAGCGTACGCGTAGTATTATACTGCGTGGGGGAGGCTTAAGTCTGAAATGATGACTGCACTTAGAATTTATTTCTTCTTAATAACATATAAACTTACATACACAAATACAACCGGAACAACTATCTGCAGGGCGTGCAAATATTTTTTCCGTGCTGGGATCGAACCCACGACACGCAGTGGAACAGCCATTCGCTCAGATGCTGCGAAAATAATGTTGTTTACCCTTCCATGAAATTTAAAAATATACTCAAAACTTCTGTTTCTGACTGAAGCTAATCTTTATTTTAGAAAAATCAATTACTGTGCGTTAGTTTCATTAAAACTTAAAAATGGCATTACCGTATAAATTTTCATTGTTTTTTGCGTACTAAAAAAAATAGAGAAATTCAACTAAGACAGTTGAAATATTCAAAATTGGTAATTTCGGAAAGTAATTCGCCTTTTAAAGAAGAGAAGTATTAGTTTCACGGCACCGTCCGCTATTTTTAAAAGTAATAAGATACAACACAACGCATGTGTACTACACATTCCCATGCACATTTCCTAAATACCATATTATCACTATCAGCAGTTTCTGTGCCAAACACATAACAGTTTTACCTATTTACGTTTTTAAACGGAAAGTGTTGATAAAAAGCAATTTTAGTCTTTAACGGTTTAATTAAGCAGTCGTTTGTCGTGTAACTGGGTAATTTGCTATTGTCTATAGCAGTAACTGAGGCGGAAAGATAAAAGTAACAGAGCTCGTAAAGTAGCGCACGTAGTGGGTAGTAGTACGGTAGTAATAGCGGGCTACATGTGTACTTTGTCATGTGGTTGTAAGACAAATATGAAAGTACCGGCTGGTTTTTTATTGGGGAAATCGTTCAGGGATATGTTCCTGATTTTGTTTGATGATTTGTTTTTTTTTCGATTATTGTTTAAACGGCTCTTTGCAGGTTACTTACATAATAAATAGATAAACTTATTTATTGGTAAAAATTACATTTTTAAGTCATGCTTTAATTAAATGAAGTATGTACTTAGTTGTGTAAAATATTCCTACCATTCATTACATAAATAAAACAACTAAAATAATTCAACCTTTTAATAAGTCAGATTAAATTACAACAATAGGCTAGTTGCCGTAAAAAATGTAATTAATCCGTCTTTTAGATTATTCAAAAATAAGGGACACGTATTTTTTTATTTGTAAATTAAACCAAAAATGACAAAGATATAGCCCATTAAAGTTACGTGTAACGTCACGCCGTGCTGCATTTTTTCGCACGGGGTGACGTCACACGTAACTTTAATGGGCTATATCTTTGTTATTTTTTGTTTAATCGAAAAAAGAAAAAATATGTGTCCAATATTTTTTTTATAATCTAAAATACGGACTAAATAAAATGTAATTATTTTGACCCTGGAAACTACCCTATTGTTTTTAACCATCATTCCATTAAACTTAATTAAATAATATTATAATGTCTATCTGTTTGCGATAAAATCAAAAACTTATCGTGATCAAAAAGCACGTAAAGCCGTTGAACCCGGTTGTCATTCGTAGATCTTTGACAGTCGCTACAGGTATTCAGACGTCTATCCAAGGAGTATCGTGTTCCCCAGTATCTGGGTTGTGGAGGTCTGATAGGCAGTCGCGCCATTTAAATCACGAGTATTCAGCTGCAACCAGTTAGACCGGAAGGTGACCCCAACTTAGTTGGGAAAAAGGCTCATCATCATCATTTCAGCCGACATACGTCCACTGTTGGACCTCCCCCAAGTGTCGCCACAACGAACGTTCCTGCGCGTCTCGCATCCATCGGTTTCCCGCAACCTTCACCAGGAAAATGGCTAGGGAGATAAAACTCTCAAACTACTGACCAGATATTCATACATATTTCACCAATAGACAGAGTGATAAATGAGAAATGATTAGATGTATAATATGTATTATGCATTATAGAAAAAAAAAAAACGTAATTTGGTCGAGTTGGTAGTCACCTGTATAAAGTATTAAATTTAGGGCTGGTTTTAAACTCAATAAGTGCAGGAAACTGCTTATCATAAGGATGACTTTATTTCTGTCATCGTAGTAGGGGTGATTTTCGCGATACCGACTTTCAGATACCGTCAATTTGAGACATAATAGTAAGACAATAGATGCGCGAACGCCGGCGTTCACTTGGGGTTTAATGAATTAAAATGCTACTGAAGAGTTGCGGATGATCGTAGTACCTTGTTGATTAATCCTAAACAACTCTTAATCACTTTTCCTCAAAAAAAAAAGCCAGAGTAGACTTACCCACAGACACAAAAAGACTAATCAAAAACATTTTACATACCATATTTCTAAAAGCCAATACCAATATTTTTAAAGCAACGCTGCAAAGCCAGTCCTCTCAGACGTGTTAAAAATTCACGAATCATAAGCGAAACAGAGGGATGAAGTCGAGGGCTGTGCGGAAACCATTTGCACTCACAACACGACCACTCAGTTCGAGCGGATTAGGTAGCGGAGAGGGAGCGGGCGCGGGCGCGGGAGGCGGCGGCGCGGCCATCATAATTACTGAAATACAAGGCTCTATTGAACAGGCTTTCGACGAAATGCACTGTATTTCTTCCTACATTGAATTGACTATTCCAAACAGGATTAAGTTTAGAAATTGATGAGACTTACATAAGTACGTTGCACCGTTTCCATCAGCCATAATTTGCCATTGTAAAAATCTCTCGAATACATTTCACAGTTACCGCGCTCCGTTGAAAGATGTATTAATTAGTTAAAATTATTAGACACGCGAAGTTCGCAAATAGAAGTGGCGAAGAAATACAATTAAGCTGTTCAATGAGCAACGCACAAAGAGGGCTTTTGTTTGTGTGATGGACTCACCCGCACGGAACGCACTTCGGACCACATTTCATAAACTCGCTGCACAGTTAACAAATGAAGTGCTAATGTGCTGACGAATGAGCAAAATGAGCCAGTGAAACAGATATCCACTAAAATGAAACCTTTTTTTCCAACGACAGTTGACAATTTCACCGCGTAGCCGCGTAGGGGTTGGCTACGCTGCTACGTGGCTACGCCGTAGCAGACGCTTTCCGTGAAACGTAGCGTTTTTATTTTTTTAAGGAAATAAGTGAATACGCACTCCACGTATTAAATACTCCATGATGTTTACTAAAAATATGTCTAAAGTACATCACAAAATAACGGTTACACCACAGCAGTTAGTTAGGCTCAAATGTTAATGATATTTATTAGCGCTTTAAAGCAAATTTCTAATTGCAGTACTTGTCGGACAAGGGGATAGTTCGCACAGTTAATTATCCCGTGGAGCGCATCGTCGTCCGGTGGCCGCGGGCGCCGGGCCGACTCGTCTCGCCCCGGACTTGCTTACAGGCTCACACAAAATGCACCGCTAACCAATTCCGAAGTTTAAACACTCTCAAACTTATTTTGGCAACTCATAAAACTATTGTCCAGCCTGTTAATGAACTAAGAATTTGTGGGGACACTAGTAAACACTCAACTACGCTACAACACCCTTACGTAATCTACACTTGTATTTTAGAGATGTTTGTTATTTTTAAGCTATTGCATAGCTTCTATCACGGGCCTTGAGCGTGGAGACCGAATCCAGAAATTCCGTAACGAAAATAACCTAACACCCCCCACTCATTTGTTTTTTGAGCGTGGTGACCGATAAGAAAACAAATGAGTGAACAATCAATCAAAATTCAATTCAATGTGTGAAAGTGTAACTTCAATTAATATCAAAGAAAAAAAAACAAAGGAAAAAAAAAATACTGCATAAATAAAATAAATAAATAATTATAATTGCATAAGTTGATAAAAATGCTATGCAATAGCTTTACCGCGGCAGTCCCCGAGTGCCACACGTCTTTTTTTTTTGTTTGAAGGAGATAATCTCTGAAAGTACTGGTCCGAGTGATATAGGCTATATTTTATGTACGCGGGCGAAGCTGCGCGCAAAAGCTAGTAACAGACAAGTTAGGTGACTCATCAAACACTCCAGACGTGTGTAAAAAAAAGTGATCGCAGTTCACCAGCCTATAAATTGAAATAAATCTGTTCTCATATTATTCACTAGCGCGTGTCTATTACACCGCCACCCTTTAATAAAACTAGCGGAGTAATAACAAAGGCTATTATTACTTTGTGCGGACGTGGTCAAAGGCGCGATGTTAATTGGAAAACACCTGAAAATGACAGCGCCTTTATGGTCGGTATGTTTGGCGTAAAAATCAAGTCCGGTTGAAACTGCCGCTAGCCGTTGGCTCAAAGACTTGACCGTCCGCCCGGCGGCTTTGTAACACGATTACGCCGACTTGTCGAAAGTTAATTAAATAACGTTTTTCCAAATTACCTGGCGGGCTCGACATCAAAGTGCCCTCGCACTCGCTCCGGGAATCTTTCCACAAAGGGCTGCTGCGGGCGAGGCTCCCTCTGATCTCTATAATGTAGTGCAGCGGACAGGTGAGACTCAAGTCTTCCACCGTCGATTCTCAACGAGTTTCTTCGTACTACGACTCCATCATAAACAATTCACTTTCGACAATTAAACTCTTGGACGTTTTGATTGATGACTGATATCTTTTGTCTATCTAATTCAATCGGCCTCAAAGCGGTGGCACGCGAAGTAAGGGGTCGTTTGCACTGTGCCATGACACGCTAGCTCTGTGTACCTTTTGTAGGAGTCCGTAACGTTTCCCAAATGTTAGTTGGAAAGATGGTCATTAAAGTGTCTGTCGGTTACGTGGAACGATAATTGAATGTGAACTTGCATAGAATTTCTGTAGATATTAAAAGGCCTTTGAAGTGCACACCACAAATCTTGTGTTTTTTTTTAAATTGATATTAAACTGCAACAGCTTGACTGCGATCCCACCTGATTGTAAGCAGTGATGCAATCGCTGAAGGTGAGGCCCACTAGTTTATTAAGAGCCTATTCACTCTAGCCTTGAAGACAACTATAATCGGAAGACCACAGCAGGCAAATTATTTTTATCATTTTTTTTGTGCTAAATCACCAAATAACTTTTCTCGCTCTGAGAGTCCGTTTTAGACTTTTGCTGACTAAAACCCACCTGTGTTCCTTCAGTTGCCTTATGCGTTCCAGGGCGACGGTAGCTCTTTCGGCAATTCCCAGAGCTTTTTTTTTACATTACTTTCAAAATAAAATGACTCCATAAACTCAGCGCCGACACAACTCTGTTATTTCAATAATCACGGCCAATTTACTTTTCGTTAAATTTTCTTAACAAAGTAAGTCGGGGTTGTTTACATTACAATTTTTACTGGAGGTAGTTTGATCGAGCGCCCTTCGTGGGAGCGAGCCGGGCGTCGAACCCGCTACTCTTGCGTGCCGCCAGCGATCAGCTGCTCTCACCTCTAATCACTCCACACTAATTACTCGTTTCAACTGACGCTGTAAAAAATAAACAATTTAGATCGATACCTGTGTTGCGTGGTAATTATGTCTGTATCTTAACGCCTTGTTTGAGAAAATATTAAAGATGTATTAAAACATAGACTTGTTAAACATTCATAATCTTTTTTTCTCGGAATTATCTAGTTTTCTTTCATTCAATTCTTAAGAGCTTATGATATTGAAATCATTCACGTTTCTCCACTAGATACATACCTACTTAAAAGTTAAATCAAATTAACGACAAATTCTTTAACCTTTATATACATCTTCTCGGAATATCAGATCAGATGATAAACAATATTTCACGGTCTTAACTTCGAACAAAGCACCAAAAATTAATGAAAATACTCCGCCTTAAATTTTTTATGAAATGTTACTTTTACTTTAGGTACAGAACCTTAATAAAAATATAACCGTAATTACTCGCAAGGCAATCCGCTTCAAACAAAGTATGTCAAGAAATTAGTATTTAATTTATTCATTGGGCTTGGGTTCGTGTCTAGTTTAGTTATTACGAGGTAGTTAAGGCGTCAGGAGGTTTAGAAATTAATCACGTCGTGACACTAAGGCTTCGCGCACACTCGCCGCGCTCCACTCTGTGATCACGAAAAATCATACGCTCCCCAGTCAGTCGTGTGAAACTGCGGCGCTCGTGGCCAATCGCGAGGCCCGCATTATGAACCATATCGCTCGTAATTCAGTCACGACTTGATCATGTTAAGTGGCAGTCGACTGTGTGTGCTCGGCCTAAGTGAGCGCGTGCCTCCACAGTGGATACGACACTAAATTAATACTCCATTATCGAAATTAAATCTTTGTTTCTTTTTAATAACAGACAGTTCAGTAATAAGCTTACTTTAGTATAAAGAAAACGCAAAAAGCTCACTAACTTATTGGAAATGAATGAATGGAACAGAAAATCAGATTTATAGGAACATAAAAAGTTTAATTCTCTAATACCTACATTAGCATAAAACATGAAATATAAAGAAAACTTTAATTAACGCTAGTCGTTCACATGTGGAGACAATTTACGTCTCTGGCTCTAATTTAAAATTAATACCGTCGGGCTGGTGGAAAATTTGAAAAGTTTGAACGACGTCGCCGGGCCTTCGCTCCGCCGATTGCATTTTTATACGAGTAAGACAACCTCTTAGCTTATTAGGGAAGCCAGTTATTAGAGGTCCGTGGGATTTCTCTGCGGACGCGGTGCGTGGCCTCGAAACCAGCTCGCCCTACTTAATTAGTTAAATGGATACGTTGTTATTTCTTCCCTCTATTTTTATAGACGTAACGTGTACAATATACCCAGTTCCCCGCTGCGACTCTGCAAGCTGAGCTCTATTCAAATCCGCTAAATTGAAACAGAGCTTTCTGCCATTTAATTTGGGATCGGCGGTACAATTTGGGGCGCAACGGTGATGCACTTATGCACCGGCACACTTCCCACAGCCCGGTGCGCCGGATCCGCATCCGCACGCGACAAAGGACATCCGCCCACAATAGTTCCATTAAAATAATGCAAGTAAATGAGGATTTGCGGAGACGAGTCCGCCGAAGCCGCCGGGCGTCCGCTGCGCTCACAATGGTCACAGACTCGCAGCCGCACAGACTGACTCCGGCTGCGACGGCGCTTAAAACACTATACGCGAACATGTTTCATTAGCTAAGTGGAAGGCTTTTGGTGGCTGAATCTGTGTAATGCAGCTAGCTAGACTAGACGCAGCGTCGCTTTTACTTAAACGCCGTAATTAAAACGCCCCTCCCCCGCTAAGGGCGCAGTTTTAAACTCGGTTCAACTAGTTTCGAGTGGCCAATTTAGTTTTAGTGTTACTCCGTGTTTGAGATACAAATTTTAAGTTGATGTATCAAAAGCATCATAGTAACGTTTGTAATGAGTTTTGGACTTTAATTGCTGCATTTGCAATTAGCTGGCTATAAGATTTACTACTTTGTTTACTTTCTACATTGTCAGCTTTATATCAATCTTAGCATCCGCAAAGTTCGTTAGTACACTTTTGAGGACACTTTCTTAAAGGACAGACACGGATATACGCCATTTAACCCTGAAGTGAGCCCGAAGTGTGTCAAGCTTAGGTGTCAATACGTAGGTGCGAACATTTTCCGTCACAAGCAAGATAGACATGACACGACATGACTGGCATCCTTTACTGACCGATCCATTTGTCGGATTCTGAAAAGGCATGGACTGGGAACAATTTGGGGGAAAAATTGCTCCTGTACACAGGATGTGACACTGACGATAGCGTGTCACTTTTCAAATGAACTAAAAGTAAAAATAAAATATTAACCTGTGTCATTAAAATATTCCCTCGTTGCAAAGATCTAAAGACGTCACAAATTATAAATGTCACAACAGGTCACGGACTACCGAAGGATCACGCTATCCGCAAAATGACGCGACGATCCGACTGCGTACTCGTTGCGTGACGCCGCGGAATCATGTCAGAACAACATTTTCAATTCAGGAACCACCCCAACATGCATTTTTAATGTCTTCATTCTTTTACCAACTACAAGTAAAGTCAGGCTATCATTTATCTAAATCATTTCCCATTTAACAAGTTCACGAACCAATCAGCGTCGTACCCTTTTTCATGAAAGTCCGGGCTTGCACCTGGCATTGCATGTTTGCGTAGGGGCGTCGCGGCGCGCGTTTAATAACTTTATTGATAACTAACGAGTAAAATTGATCGGCATTAACGATCTTAATCGAATCGCGGCTGGCATCGATTCATTGCGTGTCGATGCCCCGATCTCGAGTTAATTTAATTGAAACTGAGTCGAGTAATTAATTAGAGGCGAATGAGAGCTCTCAGCCGGATGAAGCGAACCCCCGCATTGGTGTTTACAGCCGCTCATACATATTGAGTGAGTGACGACGCGACAACACGTCTTAACACAGCTTAGACATACATCACTTTATATTTTTGTTTATAATAAAACACGCGTAAAAGTCTCCATGACATACAACTTTTATACGAGACTTTATATTTAAACGTGAATACTAATAAGCTCATTACAACAAACAAGGCTCTAAAAATGGCTAAGTACGAAGATTATAATCTAGGTTGTATATTTTTCGCATTTTTACAACGTTTATAGGACAGACGGTACTACGTTTTATGTTTGTCACTACGTAACTAGGTTTCAAGATACACAACAAAAAAGTAGTATCGACTAAGATTACAGTACACATACTTACCTTATTAACCTGGACAAAAGACTCGAAATGTTCACGGCAAAAACAGTCATAAGGAAGATCATCCAAATACCAATACCGTTTGGCAGAAGAGACTTGGTTTTATACTGACATCCACATTCAGATGAAAGTTGTTTACAGTGTCGGGTCAATAAACAGTCTAATTAACAATCCAGACATCCAAACAATCAACAGCAAACACAGACAACAATAGAAAATCATAGTAACAAACCACAAAGTCCAAAAAACTTGAATAATTCACAAGAAATTTAAGTAATTGGCCTGGAGAGTGGGCGAACACATTGTTACAGAATACATAACAACAGATACGCCGCCCGATTGATTTAGCTAAGAGCATACGACGCGGGTTAATAGCGTTTAATCCCGCTAAAACGTTCCACGATCCGTCATAATGAATATTTATCCTCGACAGAAGTCGGCGCATACTTTTATGACGAATACATATTTTAGTAGCCAGCGTAATTCCACTGATAACTTTCTTTAATTTTTCTGAAAACGCAGACTAAGTGTATTACTGCTTACAGCTCCGGGAAAAGCACACATTTAATAAATTAAAATTTAAACAAAATAGGTACTCTTTTTCGGTAACGAAAATTAAAGGAACATTTGAATGATTTTTTAATATTCTTCGTCCATTTTTTTAATTTACCGCCATCTGTGGATTAACTGGTGCAACTTTTGCTGCTTTGACTCACAACAAAAATCATACTTACTGGTTAATTAAATGATACTGGTAAAGCTTGTCACAGAAGTAGGAAAATTGCAGATTCGATATGATTGTAAAAAATAGTTATTAGATTATAATTTCTCGATATATTATAAAAAAATCGTTTTGTATACAAAACATCCAAATTCATTAATTACCTCACGCGATGTTTTACAATCACATTTACAATTTTCCGGGACAATATTTAATTCTGGCTTGATGGATCAACAGTTTATTTACAATATATCTAGCATAGGTAGGTATTCAGCTCGTTTGTGGATCACGTCTCGTTTAAATTAATCCACGATACTTAATCAGTCAGTATATTAAAAATATCAAGAAAAGTCTATATATTTTTATTTTCCTTGAATTAATTGAACAGCTTTGTTTCTAACGAAGAAGAACGGATACTAAGAATTTCTTGTTTTGACGGAGTGTCAAAACAAGAAATTCATAGAAGATATGACTACTAAAAATAAAGGTCTTGGATTTATACCTACCATTGATTTTATAATTCGCTGAAAACGTCAATCGTGAAACAAAAAAATATACTCCATTCGTAGTATGATTAGACATTTAAACAAACTTTTTTTTACTGTCCGTTCAAACGATTTTGACTTTTATTGCGTTGGTGGCACGACAATGGGCGGCTGCAGTAAATAGTTGGTATTATATCCTTGTATAGTACCTACCTACTATTTCAATTATTAATAATAATAAACATCACATATAAAGCTCACAAATAAAAACAACAATAATTTAATAATAACATATCATCACGATTATTAAGAGCGGCCATTATTCTGACCAACATAACATTACGGACTCAAACAAGATGTTTTGTCGGACTCGGTCGTAAGTCTTGCACTTAATAGGCTTAATTTAATAATAATTAATAAAACTACCTGCCTCCATATTGCTAGCACTACACATTAGCTTTAATTTTATTATAACAGTTGTAATAAAAACACCACGTTACGAGGCCAGCGTGTTTAAAACGAGGATTATAATTATGGTTATTATATATTTTTAAATTAAGTAGGTAATATGTAGTTTGTGCGTATAAAAAACACTACACCACAACATCTGCCTTTTACTGCCTGCATCAGTGGTTCCTAAAGTTGACTAGACCGCGACCCATCGAGTAAAAAATTTCCCAAATCTTAGTCCTCAAGAAAAAAAATAGCATTACCATACAGATGAATGAAGGACTGTTTTATCATCTCCCTAACCTTTTCCCAGTCGGCTTCCAGTCTAAAGATGTGGCGAATACCTGTATTATACATCGAGTGACTGCCTATCAGACCTCCACAACCCAGCTACTGGGCAACACGATGTTCCTTGGATAGAGTGATGGTCACCGTTTAAATTACATTAAAAAAAAATATCCATTCGCTTACAAGCTCTCTATGTAAGTTATGCTTGAATACAAGCTCTATTTCAATGCAAAGCATGTCTTTGTAGCTTAAGAATCGCGGTTTTACAGGGGGCATCAATATTCTCAAGCAACCCACCAAAGGGTCGCGTCCAATAAGTTGAGAAATACTGGCCTGCATCATTAAAGTAGCATTTTTTTTCTGTGCTGGGAAGCGTTTTTTTTTCACGTTTTTGAACAGGTAAATTCCTGCATTGATAGATAGATATATTCTTTATATTGCATTCTTTATTCGTTTTTTCTTTGCATTGCTTCGTATGTCTAACAAATTGTGAATAAACGTAAATAACTTAATAAATATTTTTTTTAATGTACCTACCTAATAACTATTAAATGTATTAAACTATTCTCCACTAACGAATAAAGATAAAACTTTGTAGGAGAGCGAGCAGGTGCATGAGAAAGAAGTAACATAAAAAGTAAAAACATTAGTAGAATGACGAACACATTTGTAGACAGAGTTTTCTTCATTAGTAAATGATCTCCAAAGATGCGTATGAGCAGTTAGCAAAAGGCATAAAAATAAGGCTCACATTTCATTATAAAGAGTAGGCCTTTTAGCATAGCTAAGGTTACCTCAGTTCAATTCATCCTTACCGGGAATTTTCCTTCACAACATCTTTAGTCTCATACATTTCAAAATAAAAATTTGTTTCAGTTTTATAAACAGCAATAAGCAGTACGTCGTTTTTATATTTAATGTGCCCTCGTCCATTAGTCATATGAAACATGTGCCAATACAAATTATATGGAGGTTTATGAATGACAGACTGGTGCGGGAGCGGGAGGAGGGGTGCGCGGGTGTAGCGGGGTGCCCCGAGGAGGGAACACTAATGGATTACATTCGCGCGAGTGAATTAGGATATTGTCGTGCGATCTGTTCCGGTGCACTCCTTTATGATGCTACCATTCATACATACACAAACACACGTACATACTGATGATTACAGATTAAATATTGATAGAGAAATACAATTAGGCATCCCACTTGAGCCATACTCGTTTGTTGCTGGAAATAGACGCGGGGCTGAAAATAACAGTGGGGCAATGTCGATTTAAAGATTTTACAGTCAATTAGATGTATGATAACGAGGACCTCGAACCTAACTTAATAACAGCCGTACTGATCGGTCTTCCAAGTTAAGCAACACCTCCCGAGGTCGGTCTGAAGATGGGTTACCATATTAACACACTAACTTTCTTCCGTTTCTCGGAAAGCATGTTAAGCCAGTTGATAACGGCTGTCATTTGTAGGGCTTTGACAGTCGTTACGTATAGTCAGAAGTCAGGAAATCTGACATCAGTTTTGCTAAGGGGTATCGTGCTACCCAATTACTGGGTACTGGAAGTCAGATTGCTGCTCTCAAAACGGTGAAGGAAAACATCGTGAGGAAACCGGTATGTCCCAGAACCAAAAATTCGAAGACATGTGACATTTACCAACCCGCACTGGGCCCGCGTGGTGGATTACGGCCCATTCCCTCTCCTAGAAAGAAGGCCTGAGTCCCAGCAGTGGGAACATTAAAAAGGCTGATGATGATGATGAGGTCAGATAAGCAGTCGCTCCATATAAAATACATATTGGTATTCAGCTGCATTCGAGTAGACTGGATGTCGACCACATCATAGTTGGGTAATGGCAAGGATGATTGATTAGATGTATGATAAAGTTATCGAGACGAAAGAAATGTTATGGTCCCGCTGCTGAGACCCAAATTTCCTATCTAGGAGAGTGAATGAGCCGGGTAACCCACGATGCGGCCACAATGCGGGTTAGTAGATGCCGGTTTCCTCACGATGTTTTCCTTCACCGTTTTGTGAGCAGTGATAATGAAATAAATTACACAAAGAAAAACGCTTACCTGGGTTTGAACCCACGTTCTACAAACTCGTAAGTCAGGGCTGTAACCATTGGACTACTACTGTTCGCTAGTCCCTGGTACCCACTCATTGAAACTTTATGCTACCTTAAAATAAAATCCATTTACCAAATGGGTATGGCAATAGGTGTCACTGTATACCTTTTTTACACCGCATTCAATACAATTAAACGATTTTAACTTGGTTTTTTTTCTCAGTCTCATTTAATTTCTATCACTACTATAGTATTTAAAACTAACTTTATCCCGCGGCTTCGCCCGCGTTCTTAAAATATAGCCTATGTCACTCAGGAATAAAATAGCTTTCTATCGGTGAAAAAATTTTAGCAATCGGACCAGCACTTCCAGAGATTTATCTATTATATTTCTACCATCGGACAAACCGACGCACGGCGAGTATCCACCTTTACTTACGTTGTTGAAACATCTACGGTCCGAACTAAGCGTTTCGCCTCGTCATTTATACCGCGAACTTCGAAGGACTGGAACAGTTTGCCTGCTGCGGTCTTTCCGTCTGATTATAATTTGGGTGTCTTCAAGGCTAGAGTGAATAGGCTCTTAATAAACTAGTGCGCCTCACCATCAACGATTGCATCACTGCTTACCATCAGGCGGGATCGCAGTCAAGTACTAGTTTATAACAGATAAAAAAAAAAAATGTTAGATTCTACAAACAAAAAGTCATAGAACAAACATCATTACAATTAATAAAATGGCCACAGTACAAGTTGTTTTTTAAGTGAACGCGATCTAAACGTTTACCAGGTTTGGCTCTGATTGGTTAAGAGCTTGGAGCGGGCCAATCGGAGCGTACTTTGTTTTACGTTAATGCGATCGAACGACATAAACGTGTCGATCGAAATAACGTAAAACAAAGTCGCACTGGGCACGTTGATACTTTGAAAGTTGCCGAGCCAAACCACTAAAAAGCACGTTGACACAATGAAGGATTACAGCTCTCTGCAATCACTTACTCTGAACCCGATATTAACGAACCATTTCCCTCGATTAACTCCACAGTTTAAAGTTTACTTTTTCGCAACACTCGTGCGTGGAAGTGACAATAAACCGACGTCAAATTACAGTTATCGAACAATGAAAACAATCTGCGATTTAATTTAAACGAGTGCGATCCTGGCAATTATCTTTGGTAGAGAAGTTTTCACTTTTATATACTCGGCCGATATTTTTTGTAGGAAAGGAACACTTTACTCGTGGTTGCTTTTACAAACATGTAAACTCACACACGCAAGACGCCAAGATCCGCAACAACTATTTAAAGACCATACAAATAAGTGAACCGTACGGGTATCGAAACCGCAGCAGCCAAATGCTCAATCTCTATGCCAATTATGTCATCGTTTGACTGTATAATACCAATCTTGATACTTTGCCATCCCTATAGAATTCGAGCACTAATTTAGTACTAATTTGTACTATATCGGTATCGGAAAAATATCAGAACTGAAAAAACAGCTATTGAACATTTTATCGAGCGTATTGTGATATCGCAGCGTTATCAGTACTTGTACGATTTTAATCGTTTTCTCCTGATTAATTAAACTTTTCTAGGAAATTGTAGGCTTTATTTATTTCTACGAATACGATAGAATTTTTTAAACATTATTAAGACCTATCGATAATGTTGAAATTTCGTTTGAAGCCCTAACATGCTCCAAGTTTCCGCAAACATAATATAGTACCCGAAAACGTTAGAAAATTCATTGTACCAAGTTCTACAACCGCCGTACCCAATCATTCCAGCTGTTTAAGCCGCAAGTTAGACGCAACTAGTTCCATTACTAAACATACACAAAGTAACCGACACAGATTTCATTTGTATAAAAGAGAAGAAAGATGGCAGCACGTGACGTGGAAACTCAGCCAGAATGTTGGCACTGCCAAACTGTAGCCTTCTCGGTACAAGGGTTTCAACTTATCAATTACACCGTTCGCTACTTACCGCGCGGAAAGGGCAAATTGATTTAATGTAACCAGAGTGCTTTGACGAATATTATTAACGTCTTTTTCACCCCTCCTTTGTGGGGGTAACGCGCGCTTTGTTCTTTCGCACGCTTTTGTATAACATCGAATCACACTTATCTCAATCACGAACGGGTTGTATGGAATCTGTGTTATCTTTGGAAATTATGACAGAATTTTAATTAGCCCGCGACATTGACGGGGCCTTGCTAACCCAAGAGTATTTACTAAGCAAAAACTGCGGACACTTATAAGTAATTAGGTATGTGTCGAGCATTTAATTATGTTATTAAGTTGTCACTGTGTCCTTACTTGTCGGTTGATTTATCTGAACAATTTACTGTGCGACTGAATTCTTTCAAACTAAAGTTTTCTTCAAAAGACTCGGATGGAGCTGTAGTGTTCATTTCGTAAATCTATCACATTAACAGCGGCCGAGCCGTTGGGTGTACGTTAATAAATACGTCGAGTACAAGTCCTCTCATTAGAGCGCCATAACTCCTCATTAGTGGGCATGCTAATTAATGTGACGTTTACGAGTACCGGCGGTCGTAACTCAGTCCGCGACGCTCGCCCGCGGCCCGCTCCCGATACGTCAATTCTTATTTTCCAGGAAAAAATATTGCACATTTTTTTTTCACTAAAGCATCAAACGTAATTGGTATAATCGCATCTAACGATGGCAATTCTGTAATATTTGAAAATAGTTTAAGTATCCACTTTTTCTATTTGTGGAGACGATTATTGGAACTTTTAACTGGAATTCAAGTAATTAGGTGGTTCGTGATGCATTCTCAATTAAGTCATTATCTGTCTTGTTATTTTATTCATTAGTAGGTCCAAATGATACGGTAACGTATTAGTTCGGAACACGCACAGTGCGTTCATGCCCTTTACCAGTATCGTGTTCCATGGGCCGCCGTCGGCGTCGACACCCTGAATCAAATGTTTCCGCTATTGTGAGGTGCGCTGTGGAAACCATTTCGGAAAACTTAGCCACCATTGTATGTTAAACAGAATTGTATTTAAAATGCTCATTTAACTTAACTACATAGCATTCGTGATAAAAGGTTAATTATGCTTATCTTGGTCTTTTGTATTAAAATACTCTAGAACTTACTCAGTTGAAACAAAAAATACTATAAACATACAAACAGGCTTCGCTATGCAATTGTTTTTTAATGTTTTGATAACAATCTAGGCAGCTACCTCGTCCATAGTCCTTGCATCTTTGCATTAAACGTCGACCACTTTGCATAATTTGTCACTTAGCATATGCACCGTAAACCGTACATTCAGCAGTAAGGTGAATGAGATTAAAATCATTAATTCTAACTTTTATAATGTCAACTCGTGCATAAAGCTGCATTGCAGCGAGATTTGCTGGCCGATGTGTTTTACGTCCAGGTTTTATTAGCATCGAGTATGAACGCCGTGGGGTCACATCACGCTATCACGACCCCATCGGGGATCACCGGCGTAATTAAAGCTTCGGGGCGAAAGTTGAACGTGAAGATCGTAATCGGGAGCATAATTTTAAATCAAATTAACACTTCAACTTTAAACCGAGGTCATTAATGCCATTACAACGAAACAATATGGAGTCGTGACCGCACCGGCCGATATCTAAATAATAAATAAATAGACGAGCGGCTATCGGGTATCGCATCTCTGCGTTAATGTTCCGCGCCAGAGTTTTATAATTAACAATAAATTCGGTATGTTTTTTGTGGTGCTGTGCGAGGGCTGTGCATCCATTTTTCCTGCTTTCGATATCGATCTTAATAACACAGGCTATAATACCCACTATCGGGTGGTCCGGGTGGTCCCTATTACCTATTCGCACATTGTTGTTAATTTGACATCGCAGCTGGAAATGGAATACTCGGAAATAATTAGTTCAATCTTCCGAACGCGCTCGTTATCAAAGCACTTCTACACGAGTACCTCAAATCAGGGTAATGACGCCTCCCTTACATTATTGTAACCCGGCGTTTGTTTTTAAATTAGTTCAGGGAAACATTGCCTTCAAAGATGATTAGCATGAATAATCTACGTAGTTTTATTTAGTCGGTACAATTGTGTTTCGTGCTATTGTTATAAGCGTGCTCCATCGTCGACCACGTCCTCGCTTACCATCAAATGAGATGGTGGTTAAACGCGAGCGTATCAATAATAAAAAAAAAGCTTTCAAGCAATACCTATCGAATTTCGAAGTTTTTTTTCCAATTGGGAAAAAAAAAACTTCGAATGTGAACGTTGGATCACTTCCGATGACTTCTCCCGCTCTAGGGCGGAGCGAGAGAACGTCAGACTTTTACTGACTCCTAAGTTACCTTCGTTCCAGGGGCCCAGGGTTCTCTTTCACACAACCCATGGCTCCAATACGCTTCGACCCTGCTGGGCCCCTACGGTTTTGCTAACATCTCCTTGAGGCGTGCATAGAACTCTACGCGTCGTCTACGACTCGGGCCCGGTCCGGACGGTTATCAGACGGACGGACGGCAAGCTACCCATTGCTCGCCGTCACCAAGCCCACGCCTACGGTAGATCGGATTTCAAATTTATGAAGGAAAAATGTAAATTGTTATTATCAGTTTAAACCCTTCAAATATTTCCTCTTTCGCTCTTAGATCAAGTTGGGAGTAACCCGTCTTCTCAGAATCTATTAGCTAGACAGTCGTTCCTTGAATTTCATTCAAAAACACCAAAAATCCTGCAGGGGCTGAGTACTCGAGCCGGGGCTCCGTTATCTCGTTATCCTAATGAAGTCTACGCTAATGATGAGTAGGTAAATAATAGGGCGGCTAATGGGGGCTTTATCATTCTCGAGTGCGCTCCAGGTAAGGGCCAATTAGAGAGGCCGACATCGGTCCATATTGTTCAGCGGGGCTCGCTTCGATTACGATTATTTCCTAACGACTCTCAACACTGATAAATTGGACAAACTATTGCGAAATGACGTCCGTGGTTTGCGGCACCGACTTTAATTTCCTGTTAAATTGTCGTATTTCACGTGTACCATAAAGTGGCTTATTAGGTACCGAATGTAATTGCATTGCTTTGTAATTGATAGGGTGGTTCGGTCCCACTGGCGGACATGTTTCATTTCGCTAATGAAAGAATTCCCGTCACAATGTAATTAGTTTGTATTATTGTAACTGCGGTTGCGTTATTGTGACGTTTCTTTTGTATTATTCAATTTATAACCGGTAATGGAATCTGTTGTAATTACCGAATGTTTCGATGAAGGGTTGTGTATGTGATTAATGGATATTAATTAATTACTAGATTAAAATAATCATAATCAGAATTAGTGGTCTAAAATTCTATCTGTTGCTAATTATTTTTACGAGACATATTAATGACCTTATTAAACTTATTCTTATTTATTAAAACAAGAATAAACTACTAGAAAAATATCCACAACCCTAATCAATCATTTATGACGTTTACTCACATCCCTAAAAACATCACCTTCAAATCGAGATCGAAATAAAGTCGAAACTTGAACGCTTAAAATCGTTGTCTGTAAACAATTCTTGAAATGTCCGGTACAATATCGGATCCCGCAATTATCCGACAGTAGGCGGGCTAATTATCGCATCAAGTCGACCGGAGGGGAGCCGGCCCGGCCCGGCTGCGGCCCGGCACGGCTGCGGCCCGGCCTCAACACGGAAAATATTTTCCCTCCAGTTTTTCTGAGCGAGCACCAGTTATCACCTGTTCTGTCTCGTCTCGTAGTTCCAATAAACACAGCTGCTTGTGTATGCTACTCGTAATTTACTGATTTTTTATGCCTTTTGCGCTTTATTTTTATACGAATTAGGTGCCATTTAAAAATCGTTTATTCTTGACTTACCTATGAATATCATACTTTATCACCGTGTGTTATTTTGCTGAGTACTGTCTTTTACTTTTTTTTTTAAGTTTTGTGTAATTTCTATTGACAGAGATGTACGAGTACGGCATCTACAAAAGGAACCAAAGTAAATATTCCCACAAGTCAAGCAAAGCGCAGCGCTATGCATGCACTGCTAAACTTAAACAACGAGAAATGAGAGCTCTGGAGAGCTGCTGAGATTCTTGTAGGGAGAACTGTTCGATACAATGAGGCAATTGCTTGTACTAACAATCGGGGCACGGACGAAGCCTTATTTTCTTCCAGATCACACTTATTTTGTGAAACACTTTTATTAGTAAGTAGATCGGGGATCGTGTAAAGTGCGGGTGGACAGAAATTGTGTAGTGATATAAAGCGCACGGGTTGGAGGCAGGAGGCAGGCGTCTTCAATCCCCGGGCCGCTGTGAAACTTCCCGCCGCTGTTTTTTATTGCGCAGAATTTAAATGCATTTTTGATGTTACGAGATGACACGCGGCGGACGTCCGCCCCCTCCCCGCGTCTCACCCCGCGCCCTATAATTTCCCAACTTGAAACTTCACTACGGTATTAAGCCTTGATTGCTTGAAGAAACTTGGAACATTTTACCGTATTCTTCGAGCTCCCAGAAGATGCTGCGGCGCTAGCGCAGACGTTTATTACTAACAGTGATTTGAATTAATTCAGAATTATTTAGAGAGAAAACTTCATACATTTAAATTTGAGTCGACGGGTTGTATAATTTGAATAGCGGATATCCACTACAATCGTATTCCATTACGCGACACATTACGGAGACTATCAATTAATTTGGCATCGCACCTCCAATATAGCGATCAAAAGGGATACCATGTATTTGGATTCTCTATTACGGTTTTCAATTAAGTAGTTGGGGTTTAGTTTCGACCACATCAGAAGCGGTACACGACAATACGTTTAGTGCGCGCGGCGGCCGCGGGGCGCGCCACCTGCCCGCGCCCGCCGATTGACTTCCTCTGCCGTAGTTTTTAGCGCTTACTAAAAGGATTGCCGTGTTCGCATTGATACTTGAGATCGGAGGAAACTTTGCAACCATTTTGGTTTTGAAAAATGTTATTTGATTACGTGGATTGCGTGGGAGGAATGACATTTATTTAGTTACGTGATGGTTTTGAATGAGTTGAGTCGTCGTGTGATGTAGTGTCTCAGGGTCGAAAGGCGAGACGTCCGAGCTTCCCGTGGGCGCATTAATTAGCGGTGCCGGGGGGGAGATTGCGAGGGGGGAGCTCATGAAAGTTTACCATTTAATTAGAAGGAGCTGCCGCCCGCCCCTTACCTTTTGTCGTAATGCTATGAGTATAAGCGCAACTCAGGGCTTCTCATTAGTCATGTATTAAGTTTCGAACAGTTAGTGACTTCCAATGGGTAGTGGTTTTTTTTAAGGACGGGGAAGAAAGTTAATTAAAATGTACTCAAAGAAAAAATATATAAGTATATTCATAACTTTTACTATTAAATAATCTTAATCTTAAAAAAATTATAAAACAGAATTTTTAAGTAATTAACAATTAAGCTTTTAAGTTTTCATTCATATTCAAATTAAGAACAAAACAGAAGGCTGGCTAAAGCCATATTACTCATAAGACTGGTTAACCCGTCAAGGACTAAAATCAAATTCCTATGAAATCACAACCCTCACAAGCGCACCTCACTGGTCTATTTAGTATCCACCATAGCAAAGTTTAAAACAAATAATTTTATTGGAAGTAAAAACTTAAAAAAAAACCTTGATGATATCGTAAATTAGAAACTTGAAGTTTTTAATTAGTTTAAGTTTAACTAATTAAAAACTTAAAGCTTTTAAATTAACTTAATCAAAGTTAGATTTACTACAGCCGTAACAAAAAAGATGGAATACACGTCAAATCAAAATTCCTATAAAATCATAAACCTCAGGAACGCACCCTCACTGGTCTATTAGGAGATTCCAGTCAAATTTAGTGTCTGCTGGAACAAAGGGCCAGGCTAGGTGGCGCTGCGGTGCTGCCGCGTCTCCAATTAGGCTAATGGACAGAACCCGACCTGCATTCATACTCGAAATCCTCCACACCAAGCTGCAGCTAATTTTCGCTTAAACGTTACGGGAGTGCAGACTGGCGGTTCGGACGCTGCGGTTTGAACGCAGGCAAAAATTGAAACATTTGAAACCTTGACCAATGACATTTTTGGATGAGTAACTAAGTGGAGTGAGTGGATTCTTAAAAAATAACCACGTGATTAAACACCGATTGGCATGTTCTTAATTTAAAATCTTCTATGGGGAATTTGAATTTGGAATCCGGTAATCAGTATTTGAAATAAGCTTAGCGAGTTTTGTACTTATAAATTAAGGCAGTTTATGTGCTAAGTATTTTATTGAATGATGCGTTTTTGACGCTGTTAGTAGAATATTTTATTTTACTTTTTATATGTTTTTAATGAAACACTTACCTACTTGGCCGGTGATATTTCTGGACTTTATAGAGAGTCTGTACGTTTAAGTAGGTATGAGATTTTTTATCGAATGAAGTCAAACAAAAATAAAAAATATTGGCAAAATAAACATGAAAACAAAATTATTGGTTCAGCAACTTAAATGAGCTACAACTAGCATTGTATCTGTCGTTACACAACTTAAACATTTAGACTGTATTTCCTTTTATTATACTTTAATAGGTAAATAATACAGTAAGTACAGATTCACTAGACTACTATACTAACTACTATAATAAAATACAGAATCTCGAAGCTTAACGACAGATTTTGCAATCACATTAACACACCATATTAATTATAACATATATAACCCTGAGGCATATCATTCTAAAGATTTTAATAACTTAGAAAAAATTGAGTGCAAAGAATGACCAGCTTCCCTTATTGTCTCGGCATTTCCCGCCCGTCTGCCCGTCCTCGCTTCGGCATGCATCGCGACTCATTACTCCACTAATGGAGGCCGTAATGAACCAATCTAACAGATTGCTCTCAAATCTTCAGCCAACGCCACTGATTTGAAAGCCTTGCCCTGAGACGTAGCTATCTTTTAAATTAAATACTCTCCTTACATTAGCGTAATACATAGTTGAAACGAGCTACTAAAGTTATGCTGATATTTTGCCAAACTTAATTTTCCTAAACCACTAACGCCCAATGATCCTCGTGAATTTAGCACCTAATTAAATTTGTTTGACAGCCGACACGCGAGCACTAATCGACAAGGTTAACTCGCGACTTCCAAGGAACTTGTTCACAACTCCAATTTGTAGCTCCGTTTGTGCGACTCGGGAAGTTATATTAAAAAGTCCACAGTAATTTTCTTGACAAACACAATGAATAATGAATGGCGCAATATAAAATTCGGATTGAGGAGGGCGCTCGTCATGTGTCCCGCCCGACATGTTTGTCTCTCTTAATTCTGTGTGTTTTTGCTAATTGAGTCCCGCTTCGGTATCACCTGAGCTCCGAGTACGTTCCAGCCTCGAGTCTCGAGCCTCGAGCTCGTCATCGCTCGCTTCGTTAATCTATTATTCATCCAAAAACACTAATTAAAACGTAAACGCGTACTCTTTATTCCAAGAGCCTCGCACTCGCGCGACACTCGTTCCTTCCTCTTGCGTTTCTTGCCTCGGTGCGAATTCAATCAACTCCAAATTCAACATAAGGCGCAAGATTTATGATCGACACAAATCGAATTCGCTAACAAACAATATCGTATTCGAACGCGGTACGTGGGATACGATACGAGTATATCAATATTGCAGGCGCTATTAATACGTCCGTCTCATGAGCGGGCGGGGTAGCCCGGCGCCCCGCCGCCCCGCCGCCGCCTCACCCCCCTCAGTCGCCGCTCTTAATTGAATGAGGAGCGGGAATTGTTTCCCAAAATGAAACAATTAATTGTGCAACGGCTATTCCGCCTTACATGGATAATACGTTCGTTTATGGCCTCCTAACGCGGCTGCACGGCGTCCTTTATTGGACCGACTCTAGGAATTTGTGTTCATTGGAGCTCGTATCCAAAATTTAATCGAGAATTTATAAGGACATCTCTTTGTTGTCCCGGGGCGAGAGTTTTTGCAGCTGGCCCAGTCTGGATTGCATTGTGCAATGTTTAAAAAGACGTCGGTTTTAACCTAACCCCCAAGCATTCGCCTCGACAAATGCGGGTGCTACATTACGAGCCCGTTTACCAACTTACGGTGGCGAGAACGAGCCTTTTAGTTTGAAGCGGGACGTTTAAAATTTTCATGGTCAGGTCATGGAGCACGTGTAATGCGGTTATACGCGAGGAAATTCAGCGGAACACGCTAACATGTGGCGCATTCAACTCGAAGACGCGTCGTAAACCGCCTTTACGCCTCTCGGCGAGAGCTCCTCAAAACTTTTCATATTCGCCGACCGTAAAACAAGCCAAAAAATACGACCGACGAAAAACATTGTAAATAGTAGCGGGTTATCGGTGGAGCGGCCATACTTGCTGGGAAATTAGTTTTTAAAACATAGTTTTAACTATGCTTGTTGCACCCAAAATGTGTGTTTTCCCGGGTTAATGTTTCTGCAAACAACAAGCCCCTTCTCTCGGAAAATAAATTTTCACTCAAACTGAAGCACCTTCTCAAAAATTACCTCGAGTCTGAGAGAATTAATAGGCTAGCGCCACTAATCACCAGAATATACAGCTTGCATTATCAGTGGACACACACTCGTGTGTACACACGCACACAGCTGCGACGTGGCTCGCAGACGGGGTGGTACTACGCCACACTACGAGGGGCACACATTCAATTTGCTATTTATCCGGGAATGGATCTAAGTCATTACTTAGCTGAGCGAGAGAGATGAGAACGGGATGCACTGGAAATTACACGGCGAGCCAGTGTTCACAGCAGTACTGCTATGCGTGCCTCCGTTTATTGCACAATATGTACCCTTCGCATTTGCCAAATGTGCAGGCTACGACTAAATTTACGCAGTTAAATCCTTAACAAGCATGGATTATTTGGTAGTGCTCAGATGCTTATAAACAGATCATGGTCATATTTATGATTTTCAATGGAGATAAAACCAAAAATCATAATCGCTATTTCTACACAGAATGACGTACGTAAATGAGATGCGGTTTTTCTGATGGAAACTGGACACCACTTAAAGAAAGTTACTATTCTCTGAACTAACAACTCTTCTAAATAATGTATAACATGCTTTCATATCTAATACATATAAGCACATAAGTTGTACCTACCTATACTGCACCCCAAATTTTACGTAATGACCTAATGCCAAAGTTTACTTTACAAAACTTCAATGCTACTTGGCAAAGTCGAAATCCTAGCCGAAACCTGAAGGTTGTTTGTTTTTACTTGCATCACATGTTCCACCTTCACTAACAAGACCCTCAATAACTTCAGCTCCACATCCACAATCCACGCAATTTTCTCGTACGGCTAATTTCACATTAGAGAAAGTTTCCCAAGTGGGGCCACGAGCGGCGCGATCCGGTCAGGACGGCGCGTTCGCCGCCCTCAATCACAGGAAGTGCGCCATCTCATCGCGGAAGTGGTTTCTCTTGTCGTCTCCCTCGCACGGCCTCGCCTGTTTTGTGTTTTGTAAACTTGTGCCGTTAATGGACGGACTCTGCTTGATATGCCGCGATCGAATGCATTTCGCTTGATGAAAAACTGGGATTTTCGGTCGGGTTTCTTTTCACACGTGTTTGAATGGGATTTTGCGGTCTGTGTTGCATGGTATTGAATTACAATTGATTAGTTGTAAATGGAAAAAGTTCGAATTGTTTTTGAAATTTTAAATGTACTCGAGACTTCACTCAGCGTGATTTAAGGCACTTATCTCCTGATTTGATTTTTGTAACAAGTTTCAAATACTAGAAATGCAGTTTCCCCTTAATCACTGGAGAGATTAATCTTTATAAAAGTAACCTCTCCGACCTTCCATTCATGATGGGATCGATATCAATAAAAAATGAAAGAATCCCCACCCTCATTCATCTTATCAGACAAAATATTACGCACTTTCCAATAAAACGGAAAGAAATAGAGTCTGCAAATAGACACGCAATTTGTTGGTCTATTTTTATTTTCCACTCAAACGCGTTCATTGACTGGCAGGACGGGTCTGGCTTGATTAATTCTTATCAGGGGACCCGGCCTACGTCACGAGATACGGGATCGAGTTCCCGGGTTGTTTAGACGCCCCACTAGCCTCCATACCAATGTAATTTATACGCACTATACAAGTTTCTTGTTAATTGACGAGAGACAATGTTGCTAAAGCCGTTTTATATTTATTTGAAGAACAACGTAGAGGAAATTGTTGATGAAATTGTTAAGTGTCTACATAAGTTACCATGATACATATCAAAGAAATAATTGACTAAGTTTTATCAAATCAAGCTGATGACCAGTTTAAAGATCGCAAAAAATCGTCGTATTTGGAAACTGAACTTGTACTTTTTTTACGGTATTAAATATCATCATGGCTTAGTTTTTTTTTTTTTTTGCTTGCTTTTGACTTTTAGCTAAATTGAACTTTTAATGTTGCCACTAATATAAATCTTGGTCAAGTAAAATAATATGCTTTGGTTTGGTTTATGTACAGTAATAGTACATAGGCGGACTTAATGCAAGAAGGCATTCTCTACCAATCAACTTTTGAATTAAAAAAGACTACACTATAGGTGTGCATAATAAATAAATAATAATAGATAGTATACTATTATTATTACTATACTTTTTTGGTGTACAATAAAGTTTATTCTGTTCCATATTTGAAGTAGAATTAATGATCTTTTTTTCTATCAGTTCCTTCACTCGTAAAGCAGGAAGAGAAATTATTCCCGAGATAAAAAATATCCTATGCGGTAATCCAGCACATGTCTACCCATGTGCCAAAAAACCAGATTCGTAAAGCCGTTTATGCATGAAAAACTATTAAAATTAATAATGTGATTTTTTTTGTTTCTGGAAATGTGCCAAATTTAATGAATAAACATATTTGTGTAGTGACGTTTTTAATTTCAAGTTTACAAGAATAAGAAACACTGAGTGTCTTTGTTTCAGTTTCAAAATAGTTTTTTTTTTTTGTTACAAAATTTCTCCAAAATATTACTTATTTATGTTGATACAAGCGGAGAAAGTTTGTCATTGCAACCGAGGCGGATTTCGTTGTTATAGAGCCGAGAGCTGCAATCACTTTCCACGTGTATCATACGACATTTTTGTAATTCACTTACGAAGATATAAATAAACGGGGGTTGACGCACGATTCGTTGGGAACACTTATCGCCCAGCCTGATACGATAAATACAACAAATTGTAAAGATGGCGAACTCGCGCACTTTTCCACACTAGTACAACAAAACAATATATTGAGTGCCTAAAAGCGGTAGGGATAAGAGCGGGTTTTATGAAATAGTATTGATAATACAAAAATACGTTTAAATGGGAAAGGTCGTTAAATTTACAAGTAGCAAAGTTTCCATACCGGTAAGTATATATCGGGTCATAATTTCGAGGTTATCTTTTACAAACATAAAATAAACATTTTCCTATTTCTAATAACTATTAATTTACATACATAAACTTTGTTATATCTTTATAATATCTATAAAGATGCCAGTTAGATAAGACAACTAACTATTACGCACAATAAACATATAGGATATATAAAATTTATTGAACATAACTAATTAAGGTTAAATACTAAAGTGAGTACGCTACGTTTTAATTTGCAAGACTTCCTAGTGGGTATAAATAACAATATTAATTAACAAATATAATTAAACACAAGTGGAACGACAGACAACCTTCAATTACTATACGTTTGTTTAAAAACAGAAGTTGTATTTATTCATATGTATATGTAGGCATGGTAACTGAGTTTTTGCTTTTATATATTATGGATATTTATTCAATTTCATTGATTGACAAACCTTTTTACCAGAGGTCGAAATTAGGTTGAGTTATTCATGTACTTAGACTGATTTCATACAGCGAAAGAATAAAGAGGATATGCCTGAAATCCGGAGATTAATTTTAAAGAGCAGATTTTTTTAAATTCATTAAACCCCAAGCAAACGCCAGTGATCGCTCTCTCATTGTCTATTGTGTCTCTAATTATGGTATTCGAAAGGTTAAGACACAATCAGAAATATAACAGGAAAAAATTCTTCCTGCATTAATGACGAGGATGTGTATACAATTTATTAACCTCACCTCAGTTGACGTAGAGAGATCTTTTTCAATGAAATATACTAATCAAAATTGTTTGTCAATTATCTTTGTTTTGTTTGTCTTATCTATCTCTGAGGTTTTTATTATTTATTTATTTTGTTACATTGTTGGCCACACGGAATTTTTCATTAGAAATCCCGGGAAGATCCATAATAATGTCAACATTTCGATGCAAGTACATGAATAACTCTACCTAATTCCGACCTCTGCTTATTAAAATAGAATTGTCATTGTAATGTTATTGTGCAGACAAGTACGAACAATTAATTAATTTGAGAACTCTTCTTTTTAAATGTATTTTTTCACTAGGATAAATAGAATACTATTTTTTTTTTTAATGACCAAAAACTACAGTAGTTTTTGAGTTTTTCCATTACATGCAAAAATACAAATCTTTCCTCTTCCTAATATTTGTATTATTATTGTTTGTTTTAGTATTTAATTTAAGGTTACTAACATAATTTTTAAGTAAAACTACTAACAAAAATATGGATCTGTTTTGTATCTGAGGCAAATAAACAATTATTTATTTATTTAAAACGAAGTCCTCCACCGCATGTCTGTATTTCTGTTTGAGATGAACTCAGAAACTACTCAACGGATTTTCAACAATAAACAGAGTACTTACCTCGGAAGGTTAAGCGAAAAGCCGAGAGTTTCAAATATTTGAAACACCCGATCTAAATAAGCAGGTTGCTAATATAATAATTAATAAATTAAAACACTAGCAATACCTACTTATCATTATGAACAAGTTTTAATATGGAATCAACTTTGAAATCACGATCAACAATCAAATCAAATGACTGGCTTTTGAACTCACTATCCACTAGAATAGTGGCCCTGATTACTGACTGAGGTCGTGAGTTCGATTCCCACCCAAGACAAATATTTGTGTGATGAGCACGATCCTTTGTTCTACGTCTGGATATAATTTATCTCTTTATTATGATCTGATTATCTATATTTTATTTTGTTTATTTAGTTAAGGTTCACCAACAGTTGTTACAGATATATATACACCACTATTTTTTAATTAGTACAAATACTTAAAGGGCTTATTAGAAAAGCCCTTGTTATTTTATAAGTAAAATCTCAATAAATAATATTCATAAACAGCAAAGTTATTAGCGTTAGTTTATGTCCCAAAATGTCACTCAATTTATGGAAATATTGTGCAGGCTATTAATTAATGAATGAATAAGTGACAATTATTAAGGAAAAACACTGCCTGCAGTATGTTCTACTAGCAATTGTTATGTTTGATTGATTCTATGATGAATTTACCTTTTCGTGGTCAATTTTAGGATTTCGGTTTTTTCTACTTTTGACTACGAAAATATGATCAGTGACGGGTACAGATAGAGCCCCATTTTTTTTGGAAATAATTAAAAAATTGGGGTGTATAGATAGGAACTTATAAGTAATCGTGTCTTAAGTCTAACTGCACAACCAATTACAGGCAAACACCACATGCAAATTGCTCCTTCTAATCAAAATTAAAATTAAAAATTTTAAAATTATAATATAATATGTATGTATTTAGAAATACATAACTATGTTTATCAGTTGTCTGGTATTCAAAGCGCCGCTAAGTTTGGGACTGGATGGCTTTATGTGTGTTGTAGAATATTTATTATTTTTATTTCAAGTCAGCGGCTTCGCCCGCGTGGAAATAGGTATCTCCATACAAACTTTGGACCCCATTTTTCCCTTAGGGGGTTAATTTTGAAAAATCTTCTCTTAGTGCTCGCCTACGTCATAAAAGGAAGCCTTGTGCAAAATTTCACGCTCCTAGTCCCTGTAGTTTCGGATGTGTGTTGATATGTCTGTTAGTCAGTTTCTCCTTTTATATATATATATCTAGATAACTGCAGAATTTACAGCAGATTTCATTCGCTGAACTAAAATCAAACTGCGTTCACAAAAGTTTTATTTTCTAAATTATTAACTATTTCATAAAACATTTCTATCTTAATGAATATGAGGTCTTCGGAGAAAATCAGTTTAAATTAAAGCTTCAATTAAACTGGAACTACGTAAGTGTAAATTTTCTAAAAAAAATAATTTTAAATCACATATGGCCGTACATTTTTCGTTTAGCTTTAAAATAATCCTTCGTAGAAGTGCAATTAATTTAATATCACTCGTATAGAAAATGCTTTTAAAGGTAGGTTTACACCGCTGAGTGGTGCACTGATAAGGGCGCCCGATTAAAATGAATCACAACGGTGCTGCTAATTGGGATGGCCTGGCGGCTCATCCAATTAGCCGGGACTTAGAAACCCGTGCCCGCAGGCCGCCGGGACGCCCCGCACCCCCGCTCTAATCTACCCTGTCTGTTCCACTAATATCAACCGTCACAACCGTATACACACTGCCTTACTTGCGCGAAACAATTGCAACTCTTGCTAAAACAGACGTACTGTATTAGTTCCGTAATAATTAGTGCGTCTATTCTAATATTATATAGAGGAAAGATTTGTGTTTTTGGGTTTTTGTTTGTCACGAATATAGGTATATTAAAATACTGGACCGATTATAAAAATTATTTCGTAAAATGGTACTTTAGTGACCTAGGCATATTATTTTTGGGTGAAACAGCGGTAGCCAGCAAGCTAGTACGCCATATTACTGCTGGTGTGTAACTACCGTTGCGACTCTATAATTTTTTAACATAATTTTCACTGCTCCTTTCCTTAGAGTGAGTGCTAAGCAATTTATGTGTATATTTGGGAATGTTGATGGAAGCTCAGTTGTTTAGGCGAGGCGCGGTAACGACTCCTTTCAAGACTTCGCGACGCCTTTAATGACATCGAAGTCGGTGAGGCCGGGTTCGCGTGCGCAGTTCTTGTTATTTCTTTATTACAAAGGAGTGCCTCATTAATTTGGCAGCCCCTCAGGGTTGAGAGAGTCGCGAACCCTTGACCTCGTTCGCGAGAGCCCGCGACACTGAACCATTCCCAAATTGAAAAGCTTACGCACCTAGCGATACATAATTAACGATCCTCATTACTCGGTAACAGACACCGCGTGCAGCCCGCGCCCGCGCCTGCCTGCGCTCGCCCGCGCCGCCCGTCTCGCCGCGCCCGCCGTCTCCCACAGTGTGACCCACTCCCAGCTTCTCTCGCGGACTTTTCGCACGGACCGTGAGCAGCCGCGCTCTCTCGCAACGGAAAACGACATAAAAGTCAAACTTAGATCATTCCAGTTCCAGACATAATTCTTTGACTCATCGTTCCAGCTAGACAGTTTCTATTATCCTTAATAGCATCCGTAAGAGTTTTAAAATGGCTTCAATAGTAAAACTTGTTCTCAGGAAGTGTTCGCAGGCCACGCAGAGCACCGTATCGGAGAAGTTCGATATTGAATGTCGCGTTTTATTGGATAAATTGGACGGCAAAGCAGGCGAGCGGAAAATTCTTAATTTGTTGTTATAATGGCGAAGGAGTGAGGTCGAGACGCGTGGAGGCGCGGAGGCGCCTCGAGCTGAGTTAATTCGGAGGAGGGCCCTGGGACCGCATGTAAAGAGGCTAATGAACGCGCGGCCGCCGGCGGGCAGCGTGTCCGCAGACTCGTGCATTTTTAATGGCGCACGCTAGCACACTCACTATTAATATTTACCGAACACGTCAAGAGGGTGCACTTTACCTTTTAGTTAACTAGCGTCCGGCCGTTCATTAAATTTTCACGCGCGTCAGTTTCGGGCGAATTTTCCGCGGCGCTGACCGGCCGGCGCTGCCGATAACGAGGCGGACCACGCTCGTTACAGCCGCCGCTCCGCTCCGCGCTCTCCCGCTCACCCGCTCGCCCCGCTCGCAAACCCGGCCAAATTTTATTAATAATAAACTGTAACTGAAACGCGGCTTTGAAGTAAGAGAGCGACTCGAACGCTCGTTATCGGGAATTATGCGAAATCCTTTGACGTATACACTTATTTCTTTAAAGTTTTCGTAAGAATCTACTACGTTATTGTAACTTTACGAGTTCTTAGTAATATATCCAGTGTAAGTCAAATTTCGCTTTGAACGTAAAACTTGTCGGGAAATTGATTTCGTAAGTATCAAGGTAACAAATGGGTTACCGATACTTTGTGTATAATTATGATACTAAAGTGTTATTAATGAGGCATGTTCGTGGGAGCTTAATGGAGTTGTTTTGGAGGATTAAACGCGATGATTTGATGAAGTCGTCAGCGTCGGGGAGACAGGCGCTGACGGCGGATGAGAGCTTATCGCTGAGACATGAATTATGATTAATGTGCGGTCATCGAGCGACAGCCGCGACACAAACACGCCGCACGCAAGCTACCAGAGTAGGCTCACAGACGATGCAAACACGTTCAGTAGCAAAACTAAACCGATTATTTCATTTTCAGACTAACACTTTTAAGTAACGTCAATTTAAACCTATAAAGCCATTAACTTGAAACAAAATACAAATTAAAAAAAAATCTAAATTCTCCAAACAAATTGTCCAAAAAACAGAATTTACAAGCAAAATATAATCTTAGTATGCAATCGGTGTAATATCGCAGTGTTTAACCCATTATCGGTCGGGCAACACTTTTGTAGCACAGTGTGCGACCTACCTGTGCGTGTCTAGCGTGCATGAATAAGCAATGAGCGCGGGCGCACGCCACGCGACAAACGGCCGAAGCGCACGCGACGCGCCCTAGCCCGCCCGCCCTAATTTATTACCGCCCGCCCAACCATATCACTCTTATATCTTACCTCGCCATATCTTTAGCGCTTCTCCTTGTGTTTATGGCACTCGCGTATTAGACGAAATTACTAACTAGGGAGTCTATAGCCTTTTGGTTTATCTATTTGGGTATAAAAAGAAAAGTGGTTTCGTGGGAGGAAAGTGCTCACGTAATAACGTGTTCTGAGCTTATTTTTTTGTTGGCAATCTTTAGTAGAAATTAATGTTGATGAACCAACACTTATCCAATATGAAAATGCCGTAGGCAATTCCCGGTTCACGAAGCATCCGGTATTTCAATGTGGAATTTTGCAATAGCAGCTTAACTCTTTTTAAGTCCCACATAAAAATAAGCTTACGTAAAATAAAATGACACTGTGTCATCACTGTGTGTGTGTTCTCACGTGTGTCAAACTTTAGGTAACTAAAACCCACTTGTGTTCCTTCAATTCTCCTTTTCGAGGGCCGTAACTGGTGTCGTCAATCTTGCTAATGTCTCTTTAAGGCGCGCGTGGAACACAACGCACCGTCAACTCGAGCTTAGTCTTTAACGGACGACGAGCTGCCCATTGCTCGCAGTTCGCAAGCCCATGCTTCCCATAGGAATCGTCTTAGGGACGTCGTCCCTTCTCCAATGAGGAAAACTACCGAAATATGGGTGCACTATAGGGTCAGCTCTGTCTAAACATTCGAGATTACGAGAGTTTTATGTAAATGCAAGTTTCACAGTTTCAAAATCAGCAGAAGGTTGATAAAACTTAGAAAAATTAATTCAGTAATACTAAGCAGTTTAACATCTGTGACCTTAAGCCCGCAAAGCTCCATATCATCCATTATTGCAGCGAAAAAGGAAAACTTTGTAAAGGACGCGCTCAGAGTCCATAGGTCTTGCGAAGTTGCGCCGCACTGCAATTATTTAGAGACGGCAACTTTTGATGCTTAACTTCAAATATGAATCAGAATAAGACTAATAAATTATTAATTTTATTGTGTATCTACAAAATAAGTAACTTCATAAGCTTTTTTTTTTAATTTGACTGGCCTGTTGGTCTAATGGTTGCTCGCCCTGATTGCTATGCCAGAGGTCGTGGATTTAATTCCCACCCAAAACAATTGTTTTTGTTGTGTCTGGGTGTAATTTATCTATATGTATGTGTTTAGAAATATAGTATAGTTATCAGTTGTCTAGTACTCTTAGCACAAGCTCTGCTTAGCTTGGGACTAGATGGCGCTGTGTGAAAGTTGTGAAATATTATAATTGAATTTTCTTTTGGTCCCTCGACAATACGGTTGTAATTTTTTTTTCTTTTTCTATGGCAGCCGTGATTTCTTTTCATCTAGTCTTTGTGTGTTGTGTTTTGTGTGTTTGTTTGTCTTTGTTGTGTTGTGTGAGCAATAATAAAGAAGCTAAACTTGTCCTTAATTACAAAGCAATGCAATAACACCAGGCGAAGTTCAGTTCGAAAGCCGCCTTTGATTCAAAACAAAGCGCCGACTCTCACACGTGCCTCAGATAATTAATCAACACGTACAAGACAAAGGCTTACTTCATAAACCTTGGAGCCTTCCAATACCAACGGTGCAATATCGTCCAACGTCGGCCAACTGTTTGCCGACCGCTCGAAGCTACGCCGCCTACAACTATTAAATTATTTAGGCCCAGTCTTGCATTGTCTCGCGAAAGTCCGTCCGCCCGGGCCGATTGTCGGCCTCGATCGGGCCCAACCCGCCGCCAGTATAAACAGCAGTTAGTGTTGTTACAATCGAATAGGAATGTCCCGAATGTGCGAGTATCGCTCGCTAGGAATCGTTTTGTATTGAGTTAGTGCCCGCACGCGTCCCTGTGTTTGCTCTGCTAGTTAATGGAATGCCGATGGACCATTGTGAGCGCAGAGGCGTTTTCTATTCAATGGCCGATATTAAATTGAACTCACATACGCACAAGTTCCTTAACGGCATGTCTGTAATAACCAAAATTTGTGGCGAAAGCGCCCATTGTCTGCTCAATAGTATACACTGTGCTTAAACGTATGTAGATGGCAAAATTAATGCAAATATATTGTAATTCTGTGTGTTTTGTACTAGATAATTGTGTTGGACTGTAATGAAAATTGATGTGTTTGTAGTATACATTGGGAACGTACTACGAATACATCAATATTACGACAATTAGGTACAACAATTTGGTCATAATGTACGGTTTGTTTCTGGAACGAGCTTAAAATAGCGTCGGGGGCTTAATAAAAGCGTTCGCGTTCTTGAGCAATATCGTATATCGGTGATTACGGTGCAGCGGCGAGGTCACGCGACCTT
Organism: Mythimna ferrago; assembly: GCA_910589285.2. Classification (NCBI taxonomy): domain Eukaryota; kingdom Metazoa; phylum Arthropoda; class Insecta; order Lepidoptera; family Noctuidae; genus Mythimna; species Mythimna ferrago. The sequence continues at coordinate 9,382,878 of OU342683.1, read as the reverse complement.
CTGACCCGGGCACCGTGTCCCTGACCTCTGCAGGGTTGCTTACACATAGAAACAGAGACTCATGGAACTACACTGGGGCGCAAAAATTCGTGATACTATAAGTTGTAGATGATTGATGAGAATCTGAGATCTGATGGGTTATAAGAATAGTATGATATAATTATCTACATTAATACTATAAAGAGGTAAAGTTTGTATTTTTTTTTTTGTTTGTGGGAGATATTCTCTGAAAGTACATAGGCTATATTTTATGTTCGTTTCTTTTTTGTAATATATTTTTAATCATATAAATTGCAATGCCTTAACAGGTAATTAAGTTAACATTTCCAAAATTCTGTAAGTACACTTAGTTGTTCCCAATAATAAGAATATTTCACAACTTTCACACAACGTCATCTAGTCCCAAACTAAGCAGAACTTGTGCTATGAGTACTTGATAACTGATAAACATACTTTTACATATTTCACACATTTACACACATTATTATAGCTAAATTACACCCAATAAGGATTTTAATACATAAAACAAAACTAAGGGACGTATTTTGTACACAGTTTAATTTTAAAATGAAATTTAAAAAAAAATATTTCTTACTTATGATAAAAAAAAAAAAAAAAAATATTTCGAGGTTTATCTTAAAAGAGAAATTATTTTTTCTTGTTTTAATACTTCGAATTTCCTCCACGAGCCCATATCACTTCGATAAGACAGTGTGGCATATTGCAAACTAAATTTTAAATATTTTTTTGGTCTATGTTTGACCCACTCTCTATGCACTATTTACCTCGTTGTCTAACGCGTCTCCCGCGCTTGTCCCATGCATATTCTATGTGTTCTAAGTTTGGGCTACGAAGTGACAGATAATACCGATGTCTTGAATACACGCATTGACCAAATGAACACTAAGAAGCTGCGTATTATCGTCAATAAAAATGAGATATGCGGCCATTTTCACTAAGAAAGGACCAGGATGCTTATTTAAAATCTCTTCTACGACTCTTGAGTAGTCAGAGAATACACAAACACAAGTGTGTTTGTGTATTATCATCAAGTGATGATAACATTTTTCACGAGATTAGCGCGTTTAAACAATCAAAAAACTTTTTCGCTTTATTATATTAATAAGTAATAAATATAGCTTATTTATTAGGAGCGATCAATCTCCATGACTTCAGAAGACATCGCCATTTATCTACATGACCCGTTATTTTTGCAGTCCAGTATATTTTTGGCAATATTTGAGGCAGCCCTGTACATTTGCTTTTTCGTTTTACCATGCGGTTTATTGGACCTAATTGTGGAACCTAATCGAATTAATGTGGGTATGAATATTGGTGAATATTTAATATGTCTGAAAGGACTTTCAGATTATTTAAAAAATAGATTTCCCAGACATTGCTATTGAAAAATATTTCAACAGGGTTTAGTATACTGTAGCTTCTTGTGTCTGGCCTCATCTAATTTAAATCAAAGAAAAAAATTACGCGTAAAAGTGTTATTTATAAACTTGACTGGCCTGTTGGTCTAATGGTTAGTAGCCCTGACTTCTATGCCAGAGGTCGTGGGTTTGATTCCCACCCAGGATAAATGTTTGTGCAATAAGCACAATCATTTGTTTTGTGTCTGGGTGTAATTTATGTATAGTTATGTATGTATTTAGAAAATATATAAGTATGTTTATCAGTTGTCTAGTACTCATAACAAGCTCTGCCTAGTTTGGGGCTAGATATCGTTGTGTATTAGTTGTGGAATATTATTATAAACTACTAGCTTTTGCCCGCGTGGCTTCGCTCCCGCTCTTCCCTACTCCACCCTACTATACCCTACTCTACCCTACTCTATCCTACTCTACCCTACTCTACACTACTCTACTCTACACTACTCTACTCTACACTACTCTACCCTACCAAAATTCATATAAACCATCAACTAAATAGTCCGAACAAAGCCTAAACATTTGGTTTGGATAGGTGAGCCCGTTCTTGAGTTATAAAATTACAACGAAAAGTGGCATTGATTTTTATATACTCGTATATAGATTTGTAAAATTGAACATCATGTATAATTTATATTGTTGTAAATTGCCACGCAACGTTTTCCTTTTTTGATCATCAAATAACTTCAAGAGTAACTCTAATCACTCAAGAAGTACTAAGACATCATAAATCTGAAACAGTTCAGCTTCAGCCTTGAAATTAATATTGATTACAATGCAGTGGGGGTCGTGCACTGCCCTCGGCTGACCCTAGCGAGTGCAACCCCTTCGCCATGATAAGGTCAGGGTAGGAAGGTGCATGGAAATCTTTGTTTCATAATTACATTTTGTGTTATAAAAAGAAAGAAAAATGCTTGACTGCGATCCCACCTGATGTTAAGCAGTGGTGCAATCGTTGATGGTCAATCGCGCTAGTTTATTAAGAGCCTATTTACTGTAGACCACTGCAGGGAAATTGTTCTAGTTTTCAATATAGGTGGTATAAACGATGAGGAGAAACGCTTAAATACTGCTATTTACGCTTGCTTAGTATTTTTTTTACACGGGTTGAAGGATTTTTCAGAAGACTTACCGCGACCTTGGAATGCAAATAAGTACCTACGTGCAGTTATTTATCTATTCATCATTAGCCTTTTAAGAGAGAGCAGAGGTGGCCGAGTGGTAATCGCTCCGACTTACGAGTTGTAGGTCGCGGTTTCAAACCCTGCCAGGCGCATTACTTTGTGTAATTTATTTCATTACCACTGCTCTCAAACGGTGAAGGAAAACATCGTGAGGAAACCGGCATGTCCTAGAACCAAAAATTCGAAGACATGTGACATTCACCAACCCGCACTGGGCCCGCGTGGTGGATTACGGCCCATTCCCTCTCCTAGAGAGGAGGCCTGAGTCCCAGCAGTGGGAACATTAAAAAGGCTAATGATTTATCTATTAAAATCATCGATGACCCATATTAAAATGTTTAAATTATGATGACTACTTGATTCATGAGAAGCTCGCTGCTAAAATTACAACAAACACACGGACCGATTATAACGTTTAAGTAACGTTAATCACGGTTGGTTAATGGATGGGTTACCATCTTAACATACCGAGATTCTTCTGTACCTCAGAAAGCACGTTCATCCTTTGGACCCGGCTGTCTTTTGTCGATCTCGGTCAGTCTTTGGCCAGAAGTCAGGAAATACCTGATACTCCTTCGCAAGTCTGATGTCAGATCGTCAGACTTGCGAAGGGGTATCGGTATCATATTATCCAATTATTGCATTGTGGTAGTATGTAAGATTCTAGTATCCGGTAACATTCGGTAAGCAAACATACTTGAATCATGAAGACTAAATAAACAAGACGTTCATAAAGCCACAAGAACTGATATGTGTACCGTGAAAACTAATTGGCACAAGTGCGCCACCATAACACACCACTACATCGCCTCCACAAATATTATGCATGTTAAATTAACGCCATTCCTAATTCATAATCCGACAGTGATAAATTAGACGGCTCCGTCCGCCCGTAATTAGGTACGCAATTATCGCGGCCCGTTTGAATTCATTAATGTTGAAAGTACCAACGGTAGGAGAACGTGATTCATTAGTCACCTCGTCTTGATAGCAATTAATATCGCGTTACAATCGCCCCCTATCACCGCACCAGGTATCCTCGATTTTTAACACGAACGTGAAATAATTAATCAGCTACAAGATCCTCATATTGCTCCCCCCGATCCATTATTAGGCAATAAGCGTGTTTTCCGCGGCCACCGGGCGCACGTAATTGGAAACCCTATACGGCTATTTAATTTACCTAGCCGCCTGAGCCGCAGCACCTGGCTCGATGGCGAAACAATTGCCGAGCGCCTAATTATATTTTAATCGCAACATGCCCCCCGCCCTGCGAGGCCCACCGCCACTGCGAGGCCGGCCAGCGCGGGCCATGCTGTGGGGGTCACAACACCACTAATTCATTTGTGCGGCGAGGCTCGGCCGGCGCGCCCGCCGCCTCAGACCCTGTTTATTCTCATAGGAGAGTTTAGGTCTCCTAAAGCAATACCGACGCTTAAACATATTAACCAAAGCGTTTACGTGAAGGGTTTAATTATGCACTTTACGTTCTTGGGTACAATGGCGTCAAGTTAATTAAGTTCTGCTTGTTTAAAGACTTGACGTGAGTAGATTGTTGCTTTTGGATAAATTTAATTTATGCATTAAAATTCGTCTTTTTTGAGCGGCGCATAATGGATGTTTGGGGGTATAGAACTTGCGCAGAGTTGATCAAGTGCAATAAATATTAAAGCTGCGATATCATTGTTGGAGCACTCCGTACGCGAGCAGCTGTTGCCGCCAACTATGCCAATTGTGTGGAGGCTTTTGTACGCGGCATTAACTATGAAACTATTATAACAATACATTCCTATCGGCCGAGCTACAAATCAATTTACCATTCATACATTTTGCGAGAGAATTCATAACATGATATAAATTTTGTCTATATTGCTGCTTGGTACACGTGTTATTGAAGCAAGTTGTTAGAACATGAGCAAGGGTTGTTCGGACGCCGCGTGCATTGTGTAGGTCATCAATTTCACAGCGATATGTGTGAAAAATGGACGCGAGCAGCGGCCTGCACCGGCGCGTGATATATAGCCACTAAATGCTTTACTTACAATTACTTTAAGATATATTGGTAGACGTGAGAAAAGAAGTACAACATTTGTATTGAAGGAAAATTATTTGACCGCTGTAATAGAAGCGCTAACACGTTGCACGTGACCTACAATAAATTAATCAGATTCTTGAAAGAGTAATAAGTTCAAACTTGCCGGTAAAGTTACAAGGTGTCGGACGAGTGACGCGATTTAGTGCTGAAGTGCTCCTGCGCCCAATCTGCATTAGCATGAAAGCCTCCTTGAAGCGGGCGCGGGCGAGGGGCGCGGGCCGCGAGGATGCTGCGCATTGGCCATTAGCGTGATTACAGAACCCCCTCCATCCACGAATTCTTTAGGCCTCTCATCTCATAATACTACATATTTCATTATTTATGTAAGCCCTGTTTTTACTCCAATCTCTCTCGGAGATTACACGCACAATCAACCTAATTTCGCTCAAGGTTATGTTCTGAGATGTTTTAAAGTGAAATTGTGATTGTTCCAGATGATGTCGTGTTCGTACTTGAGCGCGGCGGCCATGGCTCCGGAGGGCGCGGGGGCGGCGTGCTGGACACCGCCGGCGATGGTGTGTCCTGGGGAGGGTCCGTCGGGCATGCTGCCGCCGTACATCCGGCCGCCGAGCCTGCTGAGCCTGCCGCCCGGCCCCGCGCACGAGCCGGCGCTGGACCTCACGAAGCCGTCGTCATCCCTCAAGCGTCGCCTGCCGTCTCCGGCCAGCGACGGCGAGACTGAGTGACGAGACAGTGTTGTGCCACAGACGATTTATTGAACTTGCGACATAGACAAAATTATTACTGACAGCTCGATGCTGGCCGTCAGTAACAATTTTTCGACTGTCAGTGAACTGTTAAGTTATACGTTAGTACCTACAACATATTTAATTTCGGTTGTGAAAATGGCAATTTATATAACTTTAACTTGCTATATGTAAATTTCCATTAAATTACTGATACTTAAGAGTTGAACAGAACGAGATGTGTTAAACACAAGCGTGTTGTTTCTATTTTAAATTAAGGCGATAATGAATTGTGGACGTTGAAAGATCAAGCATATCTTAATGTTAAAAAAAAACTATTGTTTTAAAAGCACTTTTTTGATTTATTACGTTTTTAATTAAATTGCATCGATCTATCGAACAAAGTGAAATGGAACTGCGTAATTTTGTGAATACTGTTGTAGTGTTTACGCAGTTAACATTTCAATATCGAAACAAAAAGAAATAAGTATGCATTTTAACAACAATAAAATTATAATAATTAAAATGAAATCAACGATCTAAATGAATATACCACATGAAACTACTAAGTAATAAATGAGAAAAAGCGTTTAAGCTAATCTGAAATAAATCAGCGATTGTCAGGGCTACTGTGATCAGTAAATTTAAATAGCTTATAATCAGTCTTATAATTTTCCTACTACTGGGACTCAGGCAATCTCGGTAAGAAAGGGAATGGATCGTGGGTAATCCACAACGTGGGTCCAGTGCGGGTTGGTGGATGTAAAATGTCTTCAAACTTTAGGTTCTAACACACACCGATTTCCTCACAATGTTTTCCTTCACTATAACTAGGAACTACGACTTACGACTCGTTAGTTGGGACTGTTATGAATGCGCTACTACTCTCAAAAATTACTGACAAATGTGCCCCTGAAAATCGCCTCACATTACAATTCTATTTATCAGCTACAAAATAATCAGAGTGCCTAGTGCGAGTTACTTTTACGTCAACGCCATCGACACGTTTATGACGTTCGGCGCTCCGATTGGCCCGCTCCAAGCTCTTAACCAATCAGAGATCCAAACGCGTAACATTAACGTAATAACAATTAGCACTCAGCGCACTGATATGTGAAACATTGTCGAATCTTGCCAGAAATTGTACTATATACTATAATTTTAAGTACCGCTATGATATCGCAACAGTTCTGTAAACGCATGCGTCCCTGTGATTTGCAACCTTGCTGTGTAAATAGTTCTCTTGTATTTTGTTATTTCTTTGTAAACGAGCTGTAAATCAAATGACTCGTTATTATACGTTTAATGTAAATATTAGTATAAACATTTTAGATTTAAGTAGACACATCTTGTACCTAAGCGCGACGGCCTGTTAGGCAGTTTTTTATTGTTGAGAGTTCGATTCGCATGATAAGTTATTTTTTTGTTTGACTTTGTGGTGGGCACTTTGGTTTTTGGATAAAGTGACAGTCTATCACTGATAAATATGTGTTGTCCAAATTATATCAACCGCAAGGGTCGATATCCTGAGGTATGCCTCGCTTGGGCGGAGCACCGCCATGTCTTCGTGAAGGCAATCGGCGGCAGCGACCTCTCGCGCCAGGCACTGGTCCAGGCTATGAGTCGTCTCCGTCTACGAAGCAGTAATGCTTGCGAAGGAGAGAGCCGCACGTGTGAGGGAACTGACTTCCTCACACCCCGGTCGTCGAGACCCTGATCCCGACTACCAGCCACCGTGGGCGCAATTTACGAACTACGAGCAATGGGCAGCTCGCCGCCCGGTCATTTGACTTAATAAGGCCTTACTGAGCCCGTACTACGTATCGGCTTGCTAGGGCTGCGAAAATATTAGAAAGAAATACTGAGGTCCTAAAGAACACAGGTTGAGTTTTAGTCAATAAAAATCTGACCCTCTGAATCTGGCCTTTTCGCTCCACCCAGAGCGGGAGAAGTACGATTACCCACCTCAAAAAAATGTCACATTGTCTGGAACCTCTTAATTGCCTTCGCCACCTTGCTTTTCAATTACGAATCGGAAAACTTTCTTCAACAAAAATTGCCTAATGTGTTTCGGCGCTGAAAGTTTGGGCGCAAAACTTTGTAGCAATAATTTTGATGCCAACATCTTTGAAGTTTAAATTCAACGTTACTAACGGTTTCTGTATATATTGATCTACATTTTACCAGTTGTTCGAATCGATTTTTAAATGTATACAGTTAATGTATATAAGTAACCTTAAACGCTAACATTCCTTTATATGTGTACCTATTAGTAAGTCGTTGCATCATAAGTTGACGAAATAAACTGATGGAAATCAAAGAAATGGAAGAAAAGCAAAGAAACAAGTATTACAGTTGTTCTCTATTTTTAAGGTACCGGGTAAAATAGGGTGAATAAAAATTCTAGGGTGAGTAGAAAAAAAAATCAAAGGGTATTTTCTCGATATTTTAATGTTTTTTGCAGCATTTAACTATACCAATTTATTAATGAATAGGCTAGTTGCCGTAAAAATGTAATTAGTCCGTCTTTTAGATTATTCAAAAATAAGGGACACGTAATTTTTTTATTTGTAAATTAAACCAAAAATGACAAAGATATAGCCCATTAAAGTTACGTGTAACATCACGCCGTGCTGCATTTTTTCGCACGGTGTGACGTCACACGTAACTTTAATGGGCTATATCTTTGTTACTTTTTGTTTAATCGAAAAAAGAAAAAATACGTGTCCAATATTTTTTTTTAATCTAAAATACGGACTAAATAAAATGTAATTATTTTGACCCTGGAAACTACCCTATTGTTATTCTAAAAAGTCGATGCTTTGCTAAAGGCCGATAATATGTTATCAAAGTGAAAAACCAAACCAGTTTTGTCTCTATTCACCCCGTTTTACGGTACTAGATAAAGTGTTTACTACAGCCTGTTCTACTTTGACTATACTACTGTAAATGATTAATAAAAAAACAACATTTTAAAAACCAAGCTTTTATTAAATACTAGCTTTTGCCCGCGTCTTCGCCCGCGTACATAAAGTATAGCCTATGTCACTCAGGAATAAAGCAGATTTCTATCGGTGAAAAGAAATAAAAATAAATTTTACCTCTTTATAATATTAGTGTAGAAGATAAAACGCTATATTTCATGTCTATGCTGTTCACCGTCTAAGAGTTCATTTATCTGGAGCTAACCCTAAATGCTGATTCAAGTTATGCTTACTATTAAATAGCAGTGTCATCGAAACTGAATCAATATGTAAAATTTCAATATCATAGGATGAGAAGAAATGAATCTAATTCAGCTTGTAAGATTCGACCCAAACAAATATTGCAAAGCTAAATAAAACCTAAAAAAAGGTTCTTCTTTTGTTTTTATTGTTTCTTGCCACCATGTTTCCATTGGTTTATTTTGCCGACTATACAACTCCATATAAATACCTGTTCAATAGTATACGCTCAACGTTCATTCAGATAGTGTATTTATTCTTTATATTCCATGGCATTAGCAAATTCGTCGTAAACTTTCCTTTTATTCGAATTCATTAGAATTTTAATGAAACTGTATGTGGTTAGATATTGTAACTGACATGCTGTGGCCGGCATACAATATAATGTTAGCGTTTAGTGAATCTTGCCATCTAACGATATGTTTAATTTACGGAAAACACCACAGGTTTTGAGTTTGAGACTGTTTAACCATCATTTCAAGGCAGATTGCTATGATATTAAAAACATAATTACTAACAGACGTCATCCATTAAAAAAAGTATAGCATTGAGTTTGCAGAACAAAACGAAAAAGACCGACGATTGCCGATTAATAACGGAGATTGCCGAACCAACCTGCCTTTAGTTGAGTCAATCTTGAAGCCTGTGGCGGTTTGTTAGAACGACAGTTATGGTGTTACCAGTACACAAAGAAAGAACATACATACCTAGCCTAAGAGAGCCGGTGACAGGAGGAGAAAATAAAATTTTGTAAATTATTTCCGTTGTTTTCATTCTCAACCTACCCAAAGAATTAATTACACCTAAACCTACATTACCAACTGATTAACGACTAATTGTTACTTTTAATCGTAACACACTGCAGTGGTTGTCTTCTAGGGTTCTATTAGGACTGCTGCAGCTCTGGAAAGCAAAGGGCTACGGAAGGAAGATAGATGATAAAAACTACTAGCCAGTAAAAGTCTACTCCCTTTGGCTCCATCCAGTGTGGGAGGAGAGTCATATGATGAATAAATATTTAACAAAAAAAAAATAATCATCATATATTCACTCGTTCATAAAATTTAAGAAATTAAAAGACCTAGAGAGTGACAGAACTATAGATATAGACTTCTAAAAAGACAAGTACCTAAGTAGAGACCTTCAATTTTAAAAGAGTCATGTCGTCAACCTGAAGCTGAAACATAGAGGAAAAAGAAGTAGGTACATGTATACACGATACACCATCAAACTCATGATGAAAAGTGTAAGTACCGCACAATCACCACGTTTTTACAATAGAGAACCACGAATACGGACGGAAGAGTATTTTATTGTTAGGTATTTTAATACTATTTACAGCATTCAACTATGTGCTCAAAAATTTAGTTTTAATTTTAAAAAGTAAATTTGTTAGAAACGAATCTGGCATCAAAACGAAAAAGGTAATCGAAGTTTTTTCTCCATTCACCCCTGCATTCCTATTCACACAGTTTGACGGTATGATAATAAGATTCACAAAGACTTAAAAAAAATATATTTGAAAAATAAATGACTGAGAGAGTGACATTAATATTCAGCTAGTGTAGTCAATAATTCCAAAGTTTTAGATTGACATTTTGAAAGTGCTCGTGGGCTGATATAGTTATTGTAATATTGTGGAGAGCATTCTGGGGGAACCGTTGTTATCAGTAGAGGAAATAATATGGAATCAAAATGAAGTTTGCTTACCGGTAACCAAATGGCTACCTACCAACAGAATCCTTTAAATGCAAATGTGTTTCTTAAGCTCCTACTTTTTTCACGACAAAAGTTATAATCTTATTTTAAATACCTACCATACCATATAATATATATAATACATACCAATATAAATCAAAACCTTTTCAAACTAAATTTTTTCGGTCATAATAAAGTCTGTGTATCTGTGTGTGTGTCTGTGTATTTACATATATTTACTAGGTATACGACGAAGTCTAGCCGCTAAGCACTTATACTACGAATTACAAAATGAAACAAATGCAAAGTTTTTCCTGTCTACATTTTCAGCTAACGACCGCAGAATTATACTGATGTATTAAAATAAGTAAAGCATAATATACATGTAAAAAATAGGTAGGTAATAGAGCCTGATAGAGCCTCTATCATTAGGACCTTTTTAGATAGTTTAGAACACATGGCACATTTATACTTATTACTTATATATCTAACAAGTCTGTAGAAGTTTTTAGTTGTGCGCGCATCACATAGAATATATGAAGTCGATATAGATGATGTGATGTCTTTTATATATTAAAATTGTGTGTAACTTGATATATTACTTAGGCTTTGTTTCATAGCAATCCGTTGAGTATATCGAAAGATTTACATTCATTGACTGTTAGGCGGTACGAAGTTCGCCGGGTCAGCTAGTTAAACATAAACGAAGTATATAATAACTATAAAAAAAGTAGATTAAGGCGTTTGCGCGAATGATTATTATCATTAAAATTTATCTGTATAAATAAAAGAAGACGGACATAGAGTCCGTCTAAAAAGTCAAACGACTTGGGTAATTATTACGGTAAATGATATCTGATGTAGTCAACACTGGTTCAATAATCAAGATTGATTAAGAGATCTTCATTATTGTTTACTAATAGAAGAACCTTATAAAAAGTATCGAATATAAGTATTTTTTAAATGATTAAATATTATACAAATAGACAGACTATATCAACGTACAGCCGAAACTACTAGGACTAGATGCTTTAAATTTTCCACAATTTCATTTTATAGTGTAGGCGACAACTCAGAGCGTATTTTCCCGAATTCATACCTTATGGGGGTAAATTTTGGAAAATCCGCTTCATCAAACGGTAGTCTAAATGGAGAGTACTTTCACGCGGGCGAAGCCGCTAGCAGATGCCAGTATTAATATAAAAGAGTAATTTATAGAAGTAAATCCCACACTACGTAATACCTAAACCTTTTTGATTATCTCAGATCCTTCAAAAATACATAAATATTGGCAAAAAATCACAAAGAAATTAATTCAATTTAAAATTTATGTTTAACCCCACAGATCTTATTGTTCAGAAGTAAAAAAAAACAAGCAGTAGCGAACATTTTACTGGATTAAAAAGCAAGAAAACATCTGCTCGAAATTGTTTAACATTGCAAATTGAACGATTATGTAAACAAGCCTTACCGAAGCCTTTTTTGACGGCGCCATGACACAATGAGTGGACGACAAGCTTAATTAGTATTCAAAAATATTTCGATTTCATTTCCTTTATGCAGAAGGCAAGAAAAATCTGAATTAACTTAGCCATTTGTGGACAAAGCGGTGTATAATAATGTAAATAGCTTGCTTACCCAAAAACGGAATCTTTAAACCGAGATTAGGACTTTTAATTGAAAATAACAATGTTAGATCTTAATAAGGTAAGCGCCAGATAAATTACATACATCACATTACATTCATCACATGCTATGTGACGAATGTGATGTGATGTATGTAAGTAATAGGTACATGGTTACATTTATCATGATCTTGTACATTTTCTAGTTGGATGATAAGGACCTACCTAATGATATTTCATTGACAGTTCATTGTTTATTTATCGGGTACCTACGCAGAGATATTATTAAGCTTTTACCCTCGGCTGTCATACAGGAATTTTCGCTGAATCAATTTTAGCAATCGGGCCAGTACTTTCGTATATTATCTCCTACAAACAAATAAACAAACTTTACCTCTTTATAACATTAGTGTGCAGAGCGGTGGTGGCCGAGTGGTAACGGCCCCGACTTACAAGTGGTCGTTGGTTCGAACCCAGCCAGGCGCACTACTTTGTGTAATTTATTTTATCACCACTGCTCTTAAAACGGTGAAGGAAAACATCGTGAGTCAAACTGGCATGTCATAGAACCAAAAATTCGAAGACATGTGACATTCACCAACCCGCACTGGGCCCGCGTTGTGGATTACGGCCCATTCCCTCTCCTAGAGAGAAGGCCTGAGTCCCAGCAGTGGGAACACTAAAAAAGACTGACGATGAATGTTACTGTAGATTTATCTGGCTTGGTTGAAATAGTTTGAAAGAACACGTGTGAGATTTAGTCACTAGGCCTTTTTTTAGGCTAGAAATCATCGAATGACTTCCCTCACTCTAGAGTGGAGCGGGAGGGCGTGTTAGATTTTCACTGATTAAAACCGGTGACCAGGACCATGGGGTTCCTTTTTGGACGACTTACGTAGTCTGTTAAAGGCTAACTAACCATCTCGATTACAAAGAGCGGGAAGAGTCATTTGATGATTTCCCAAACCAAAAAAAAGTTGGTTTATACAGACCACCCATCATCAGCAAATCAAAAACTTACCTACTCCTAATTAATCTGGTTTAGTCCAAAGCTAATCTAAAATGTTAAATAAACACGAGCATAAACCATCCCACTTATAAGACTATAAAACCAATGAGATGTAAGCAAGAAACCAATTTGTAATTTAGAAGTAAACCATAAAATAAATTAACGGACTTATAAGGACATTGAAAAAGAACCAATCACATTCTTCATTGCTTTCCCATCAAACAGAAAAAAACTGGGCAATTGCGAGTCGGACTCGCACACTGAGGGTTCCGTACAAACTTACCTATGAAAAATAATTCAATTCCCAAATTGAGTTACAAAGATTTTTCCGAATCGTTGAAAAAGTTTTCTTTTTTGACGTAACAACAAAACAGTTTTCAGATTTTAAACTATTGCATAGCTTCTATCGCGGGCCTTGAGCGTGGAGACCGAATCCAGAAATTCCGTAACGAAAATAACCTAACACCCCCACTCATTTGTTTTTTGAGCGTGGTGACCGATAAGAAAACAAATGAGTGAACAATCAATCAAAATTCAATTCAATGTGTGAAAGTGTAACTTCAATTAATATCAAAGAAAAAAAACAAAGGAAAAAAAATACTGCATAAATAAAATAAATAAATAATTATAATTGCATAAGTTGATAAAAATGCTATGCAATAGCTTTGCCGCGGTAGTCCCCGAGTGCCACACGTCTTTTTTTTCCTATACTTGTGCCATGAGACCTTGCTACATGCCAAATTTCGGGATTCTAGGTCAACGGGAGGTACCCTATGAATTTTGATTTAATTTTGCGACAAAAACAGCCGTATCTTTTTTTTTCCTTATCTCAGAAGCTTGATTTTTTCACAGCTTCAAGGGAATGCAGACCTGAGTATATAATTTTAATTTCAATTCGATACCTTTACGCGTTCCCGAGATAAAGAGTCTTGATAGACAGGCATGCAGACAGAAGGACAATAATGTGATCTTATAAGGGTTCCATTTTTTCCTTTTGAAGTAGGGAACCATAAAAAACATAAGGAATCTTTCACACGAGGGATTAAACTTAGAAGCAAGAAATCCTGTCTCTTTACGCAATAACGCCTGGCGTTTAAGCAAGAAAAGCCCTTTTTGAAAATATGTTTCTTTTATTGTGGAAACTGTTTGGTTATTTATCCTTTTTGGGTATTATGTGACGAATCTCGACGCGTTCACGTTACACCGAGTCTTCCGTTCAATGGGTCCATATGAAACCCATCGGGCTCGTATCAGCCTGTAATCTGAGCCCAAACATCTATATCATAGCAGCCGAATCTGAGTCCTTACTAAGGTTTTCAGAAAAGGGATGCCTGAAAAAAAAAAATTTTAGTTATAACCAATTTATCAATTAAAACAATTTTTATCAATAAATCAAATTACCGCTCCCCGCCCCGCGCTTAGCTAACTATATTGAATGGGCCGCACAACTATATTCATTAAAACCATCATCAAAACTGTCCAACTTAGAGACACGGTAATAGATTAAGTTTTTATTAAAATAGTACATTTTAGCTCTTCTCCAAGTTAGAGAGTTATGTTAATGGCTTTAATGTGTATAGGTAATTTTGTAAATACATATATGTCATTACCTCAAATATAATTTTCAAAACCCGCTCTCATCTCGTCGCTTTTAGGCACGCAATAGACTATTTTCCGCACTAGTGCAGAAAAGTACGCGTGCTACTCCGGCCACAACTTTATAACATTTATCGTATCAGGATGAGCGCTAAGGGACACCCACGAGTGGCGCGTCAACCCCAGTTCATTTGTCTTCGTAAGTGTATTGAAAAACGTCGTTTGATACAGGTGGAATCACTGCAGCCATCAGCTACATAACACCCTCGCCTACGGCTCAGGCGAATGCTGTCTACTACTGAAAACTTTTTCCACGTGTATCAAAATGTATCATGTGTATTCCCTAATTGAAAAATCAGCTATAAAACGGTAATCTAAATCTACTTTTACCTATAGTAGATAAACCTTCCGACATCTAAGAGAAATGAATAAAGTAACTAACGAACAGACGTCGTTACTTACTGTGTTACGAAGAATAGAATAACTTGTTTAATTATTACTTCAATCAAGATCCTGTCTGAAGTGAACTGATTGCATTATGAAAGGAAACTAAGGAATAAATATGATGCAAAATACTGATTTATTAGGTACTAGCTTTTGCCCGCGGCTTCACCAGCGTACATATAGCCTATGTCACTCAGGAATAAAGCAGCTTTCTATCGGTGAAATTATTTCAGCAATCGGACCTGCCCCCCTAGCCAAGTTACAACCGTTTCGCTTGCGCCGAACGCATCGAGTTGACTTTGCCGCCAATTCTTTTGTTCTGACCACGTGACTGAGAGTTAAGACGACGTCATTCCCGTACATTTGAAGCTTTCTACAAGCGTTAACTATTGCAGATTAGCAACTTGGCTA
This sequence comes from Mythimna ferrago, assembly GCA_910589285.2. Lineage (NCBI taxonomy): Eukaryota > Metazoa > Arthropoda > Insecta > Lepidoptera > Noctuidae > Mythimna > Mythimna ferrago. The sequence goes on along the minus strand of OU342683.1, from coordinate 9,367,470 downwards.
GGTTTAGTACTTTCAGAGATTACCTCCTACAAACTAATAAACTTTATCTCTTTATAATATTATACACCGCTAAATTTTAATCGTTTTAATCCCGTGGAGGGTCGATCCGGTACATAAAACACGAAATTAGTTTTTTTAAGAAAACTTCAGGTGAGCGAGTTCAATGATCTGTAGGTAGTAGCTGACGTTTTTTTAAAGAAATTAATTTCGTACATGCGTAAATTAATACGAGTTTTGAAAAAAAGGTACTTTATTTTTTAATTTTATCTTTACAAATCGATAGTGTTTCATGTACCAGATCGACGCTCCACGGGATTAAAACGATTAAAATTTAACGGTGTATAGTGTAGATGAGCTGGTGTCTTACTCTAGCTTCTAATAGAGTCCATCAAAATAAGAAAAATTATTAAAGCCCATCAAAACGGTGAAGGAAAACATCGTGAGGAAACCGGCATATCCTAGAATAAAAAAATTCGAAGATATGTGACATTCACCAACACGCACTGGGCCCGCGTGGTGGATTACGGCCTATTACCCTCTAGAGAGGAGGCCTGAGTCCCAGCAGTGGGAACATTAATAGGCTGATTATGCTAAAATAAGAAAAGTATATTTTTTTTAGGTTAGAAATTATCAAATAACTTCTGTCTAAGGAGTGTCAGACTTTTACTGACTTAAACCCACAGTGTTCTGTCAGTTGCCCTTTTTGCAAAGGTAGTGCTTTCGAACAATCCGTAGCTCTGGCAGGCATAGGCCCTAGACCCTGCCAAGTTGACCGTCGAGTTACCCATTACCTGCACCTACGGTGGCCGGAAATCCTCCTGCAACTCTCAACACCCGGGACGTCTCCGGCGGTGAAGAAAACTATTCTAAGTTTCGAAATAGACACCTACATAATTACTTATGCCCACTAAGGTTAAATATCCCAAGGGAAGGGACAAGTCTTCTCACGACACAATATTTCCGTGAGTTCTGTTCGAGAACAGCTGGTAGGGCCTCAATGGAGTGCACAGACGAAAGCGCCTCACGCCTGTTGGCCACGAGTTTGGTCTGACAATCGGATTATCTTGTTGTGCCGGCAAGTATTTCACAACAGAAAAATATGATCGAAATAACTTCCGTCATAATTATAACTAGTTAATTTTGCAATAAGTTTTCCCGTTTGATATGTATGGAAGAAATGGATGGACAAGTAAGTATGGAAATAAATGATAAAGATAATTAGGTGAAGGTATTTGAAGTCCATCTCCTTTATTGTTTTCTGGATTAGAAAGCTTTTGGTCGAGAGTGAATAGGTTTCTTCTAAGTAAGCGCGTTCCATCATCGGCCGCATCGTCGCTCTCCATCAGGTGAGATAGCGGTCCAGCGCGAACCTACCAACAATAAAATAAAAAAAACCACATACACCAGCTGACCCGGCGAACTTCGTACCACTTAACAGTCAATGAATGTAGTATATATTTCGATATCTAAGTCAACCGATTGCGATGAAACAAAGCCTAAGTAATATATCAAGTTACACACAGTTTTAACGTAAAAGTTATTTACATCGATTTCGTACCTTTTACGTACAATTAAAAACTTCTACAGATATATTATACTCGTATGGGTAGATATTGTTTAGTTTTAATTTAGTTAACTAAAACCTGGAAATCAGATTTTTTAATAAGTGCATTCTAGTAATAAACATGATGAAGTAATCTAACCAATACCATAACCATTCTTACGAGTAAATAAATCATAAAAATAAATTTAGGTACTGCCTTACATTCTACACAAGACTAACGAATCATTTCAGCCAACGCAACAAAATATTCAATACATCTCATTAAGACACATCCGACGCGGTGAACCCAGGGGTTTTGTCAGAATTTATCCGGCGGCAGGACCAATTACGCACGACGGGTTCCTTCCGGAGTGACGCACCATCAAATATGTACCTCACTACCTCGACTGGCTACCTCGGCCTTTGGGCAGAAATGGCGAAAAATGGCGAGAACTGAGTGACGTGCGGAGCCGTATGAATGAATGATGGGTGGTGTACGCAGGAGACTAATCAATAGAGTCGCCTGCAGGCTGCCTGCAATATTCACGTTAGTAATGGCCGAAACCACTCGCCTCCTCACCGAGCCACGGAACACGCAATGGGCCCCAATTTATATTTTCAGTTATGGTGGAAAGTTTGGGTTTGTTTGCGTTTTTTTATTCTTATGAAGTCAGTACAATGCCTGTAATTAAACATTACTAAAATGTTGTTAGTTAATTATCTAGAACTAGATCTTGCTTGCAGCTTCGCCAGCGTACATAACATAAAATATATGTATAAAAAGAATTTTGCTCCGAAGCTCTGAGTTATATATAGGACACACGATTGGAACGATGTTCGTTTCTACATATTATGAAGGCATTAAATAGGCACAATAAAAAGAAAAGAGAACTAAATAGTCTAAGATCCGATTAAGAACGACCTTCACCGGTCTGTTTAATGGATGAAACTTATTTTATGATAAATTTAGTGTATTCAATAATATAACGCGGGTGGGTTGCCTAAGAAATTCTTGGCCAGACTATTATTAATTAAAAATTGAAAGATAATTTTTTTTTTAGAAAAATGCACAACCGTTATTCATACCAGATTTTTTTGGAGACAACACTATAACATCGTATTCGTAATGAAGCAGCGTTTATTTTGATATAGAATTTGTTGTATATCAAAATAAACACACCTGTTTATACATACCTGTTTATACCTGGCAACCCTTAGTTATGCCAGGAAACAAATAGGCAACCCAACATTTTTATGTTCTAAAGGCTTCACTCTTTCGGTTAGTATTAAATTTATTCGTTAAACACACCGGTGCCTTTTTCAAAAAAAAAAAATTGTTTGGCCAGGATTTTCTTAGGCAACCCACCCGCGTTATATTCTACGCTATACTAAATTTATCATAAAATACGTTTCATCCATTAAACATACCGGTGAAGGTCGTTCTTATTGTCTGTGCGATAAAAGAACCGTCGTGGCGTAAAGTGAAAACAACATTAAAGATTTTAAGTAGCAACCCAACCCAGCCATCCGTCAAATGCCAAACGTCATAACATGTTTGCTTATTATGTTATTTTATTGTGATTTTTAATTGAAATCTTCAGAAATGTGATAAAAAAATTTCACTGAGGTGCAAGGGAAATAATATTTAATATATTACAGTTTTGCCAAAGATAACAAATGGCAAATCACACCATTATTGATCAAAACAAAGTCACGAACTTGGGAAACATTGATATGCTGTTTTTTTGGTACGTAACACTATTATTTTAATGTTTTTAGACTTCTCAGGTAAACTCCTGTCCCTGTTATCTCCAAATATATATAAATTAAACGGAAATTCATTTAAACATGACGATATTTGTTTATTTTGTTTTGGTCAATATTTTCGATGACTAGTATATAGAGTATTGATACTTTAAATTTATAATGCGTTTCGACTAACTTAGAATATTTCTTTTCAGGCTTGAGTAAGGATACAGTAACTAAAATAAAAAAGGGCAAGTGCGAGTCGGACTCGCGCACTGAGGATTCTGTACAAATTTACCTATGAAATCAATTCCCGAATTCAGTTACGAAGATTTTTCCGAATTGCAAACAATTTTTTTTTTTGTGGCGGATCTACAAATTTACAATTTTCAGATTTTTCCCTGTACTTGTTCTATGAGACCTTGACTTATGCCAAATTTCAGGATTCTAGGTCAACGGGATTCACCCTATGAACTTTGATTCCCTTGAGTATCGAAATATACGTTTTTTTTTGCGACATAAACGGCCGTATGTTTTTTTTTCGTTAACTCGGAAGTCTGATTTTTTCACAACTTGAAAGGACCGCAGACTTGAGTGTATGGTTTTAATTTTAACTTGATACCTCCAAGCGTTCTTGAGTTAAAGGGTCTTAACAGATAAACAGACGGACAACCAAGTCATCCCAAGGATCTTGTATATGAGAAGGTCCCTTACAGGCTAAATAGATTTTTTACGAAGCAACATTACAAATTCTGAAGTGTACTTACTTTATTTTCATAGTCATTAAGTTTATATTTTTAATTGATTAGCAAAAGGGAAAAATGTACTGAGCAAGACAACGAGAAAGTGGTAGTGTGTCCCACTTTTACCTTTATATTAAACTAGGATAAACATAAACTTGCTGTTAGCTACAATATTCCAGTCAGTGATAATAAACCGATCCCAGTCAAAGTGATAGAACCATTTTCGTTGGAACTGGGTAAGTGGTCGTTGGTGGAACCTACCTAGATAGGCAGTACAGCAGTAATTTCTTCACGCATTTGTCACATCGTTTGCATTAAAATGTTCATCATCATTACAATCGAAAGACGTCCACTGTTCGACATAGGCCTCCCCCAGATGTCGCCACAATTAGCGGTTTGTTACTGATTACGCAAAAACTTATAAACGGATGAATTTTATGATAAACGTTGCAATAATATAGCTTATAACAACATAACATAATAACATAATTCCACAACTATCACACAAAGACGTCTAGCCTCAAACTAAGCAGAGCTTGTGTTATGAGTACTAGACAACCGATAAACATACTTATATATTTCGAAATACATACATACTATAGATAAATTACACCCAGACAGAACAAATGATCATGCTCATCACACAAAAATTTGTCCTGGGTGGGAATCGAACCCACAACCTCCGGCTTAGCAGTCAGAGTCACTAACCACTAGACCAATAGGCCAGTCAAACCCTAACCTATATAACCTATATTTTTGCTAAGTTTCATCACGTGAGCAAGTTCAATAAATAGGCTACTAATATTATAAATGCGAAAGTTTGTGAAGATGGATGGAGGTACTCGTATGTATGGATGTGTCGCGCAAAAACTACTAGACAGATGAACTTAATCATAAACATTGCAATAATATAGCACATAAGCTATAACTTTGCAGTTTCATTAGGTGAGCAAATACAGCCAATAGGATAATTTTTATTATAGGGTGAAGCCGCTGGAAGAAGTTAGTCTAACATAGTTTCAAAATATCAAGATTTAACAGTCGCACTATAATGACGTCACAATGTTGCTTACATAACAAAAACGATATTTATCTACAGCAGCGCCCTCAAATCCCACGACGGTTTACTTTCCGCACAGACTCTAACCGTATCCTCTACTAAAAAGAAATACTCTAAAAACAAAATAGTTCAACTACCGAAAATATCATTTATATCATATTTTTTTCAAAACACGTTTATTTTGTGATACTGGCCACTTGTAAAAGTGCACTCAAAATTTCAAATAACGAACCGGTGAAATCTTACACTTTCTTCTTTTTATCTGTGTTTTTTTTTCTATCTTCTCTCATTAATAAATTGTCAGTAGCGGTAAAGGAATGTCGATCAGAAATGAAAATTGATTTGACTGGCAAGATGTTATGTCATATCAAAGACTAGCATTGATATTAGAAATCGTAAAAGAAAACAAAATTTTCATGATGTAATAATACTGTTACACCCCAATTAAATTCAAGTTACATCATAACAAACAAACAAATGGAAATATTTTAAATAATAAGAGCTCATTTGTCTATTAACAAGGGTGGACATGTCGCAGTCCGGCTCGGGATAGTCCCGCAGCAATTGTTAGCTGTATGTAAGTCACTTGGAGTAGATCTGTACGACGTACGGTGCGCACAACAAGTTTATATTTTATTTTAAGATTATTTTTTATGGATACTTGTACGATTTTTAACCGACTTCAAACAAAAAGAGGAGGTTCTCAATCCGGTCGCATGTTTATTTTTGTAATATTGTTTTTTATTTTAAAGCATAAGGTTTCCGTTGAGTCTAGTAAAAAGTTATTACAGTTAATGGAGTAGTATTTAAAATTCTAAGTAACTAATTTGACTACTAAGAATTTTGAATACTACGTGTTCACTTTTACAGTTCATCATTATCGTAATTTCAGCTGAAAGAAATTCATTGCTAGACATAGGCCTCTCCCTACACATAAAATTGCTTTCAAACTTTCATTTGCAAGGCGGTTTCGATTCAATACCGAAAAAGTTAAATAAGTTAGCACATTTCAGGGCATTTGTGCGCAACTCTTTGTATGTACATAGTTTTATCAATGCAACGGCAAAAGTTCAGCAAGACCCCTTCATTGAATTTGTTCTAAATCTTGATCCTTTTGAATATCGATTAATTCTAACTGCATTGACTCTGGGGCCTAAGTCTGCTATTTTTATAAATTCGTCATTCCAACACGATCCCACTGTCATTTTGCTAAAAGTTTGCAATCTGGTAATTCATAATGATCGATCATTGATCGGTCAATGGTCTTGTAATAGAATTGTGGTAGAATGACAATATCGAGCTTATTAAAGGCACTAATTGCGCAATGACGTCGTAATGGTAGGTCACTGATCAAAGGAACTGTCAAAATTTTTGCAGATTACCGCATACGTCAGATATTCATTTGTCATTATGTACGAGATTACCATTCTATACCATTTCTTGCAATGGAGTGTCAGTGATTGACCATCGGAAAGTCATAATGACGCCATTGTATTAGTAGATTACCAAAACTTGTCAAAATCAACAATTATGAAATCAATGATAGACCATTCTGACACTATTGTAATAGCAGACTTGAGGCCCTGGTGCAGTTTCAGCTGAAATGGTGAAAGGATTGCTAAATATGTTCAATAAAAATTTACTTTTTGAAACTCAGAAAATCGTTCACGAAAAGATTATCAAAATATGTAACTTTTCGACAAAGCTAAAGTTAACTGCGGTTTTATTGAATTTTTCAATTATTTTCTTGCCATTTTCTCATCATCATTGTTCATATGAAAATTATTATAAATACTCGAATTTATTTACGTTCTTAAAAGAGCTAGCTAGCTGGCGAGCCACTGACATATTGCCGGAGGGTCTGTGCATCTCTGCCCTAGAATAGCTACAACGATCAATCCTGTGCATTTACCTTATATCGGATTCCCGCGACTCTCACGAAATCATCGAAGCACCTTTAAATGGATGGAATTCCTTATAAAGTAACTTTTCCTCATTGCTTAGTTCTATTCAAAAATAGTAACCAGAAAATAGTTGATATCAGTTAGATGAAGGATATAAATGATTCATTGGACATAATAATATAATAAGTAATATTGCAGGTTACCTAGCTACTTAATTCTAAGTAGATAGATAAAGTTTCGCACTAGTTATATGACACAGACAACAAAAGTAACATTTGTTAAACTTATTGCCAAAATTCAATTTAAAACTGAAAAAACAAGACAACAAACCAGCCAAAAAAAAATCAAAACTCAAAGACCCGAAAACTATATCTAATTTTGTCCCAAACTTTTTCTGCCAACCGTACTGCTTTCTTTCAGTCGAGGCTTATTATGATACACTTTAATAATGTTAGCATACATCATTATGCGTGTTCCTCGTCCAGCGAGCCATGGCTAACATGTTCCGAGATCATAAGAAAACGTACTAGCAACGCAGATCTTATTTTGTGGAATACTAATGAACCTGGCCCTCCAGTGACGTGGGCCAATGTTTTCTTTATGGAAATTGCGGATAGAATATATGTTTGAATTTTGGGTGTAATTATTTGCGGAAAGTGGAAACTATGGTCACCGTTTTAGTATTTCTGGGCGTAGCAAGCCTTCGTAGCAAGGCATGTGCTACGCCGTAGCAGGGCTCGTAGCACTACTACGAGCAACTTTTTTTTGAGGTGGGATATCATCCAATCTTTTCGAGCTCTGGGTGGAGCGCAAGAGCGTATCAGAATTTTGCTGACTAAAGCCATTGCCATTTGTGTTCCAAGTTTCCTTTTCAGAAATTCAGCCAGCGATAGTCACCTCCACCGTGGCTTCCGGGCGGTCCGCGTAATGGTGATACCGGCGTTTCTTCCGTTGAATCCGTCACAGGAACCTCCCAAACTTACTATGTCCGGTGAGGACCAGCGTCTTGTGGAAGGTGAGGACGCTGTGAGGCCTCTCCAGCCACTCCCCAAAGAGGCTTACCACCATGATTAAGGCATACCTAATGCGTCAACATTCATACTACTTATATTATTGTGTCAAGGTTTTTTTAAACTAGTACTTTATCACTGACTACTGAGTGACAGGCTATATATTTCGCACTTTTAAGCGGGCGAAACTGTTACCATAAGCTGATGTATTATAAAATCGCATCGTACTGTCGTGTCGTGCAGTTCTACGTAACCCTTTAAAGCTGAGATACACTAGGGGACAAAATGTCCCCCAAGTTGACGCGCAACGCTATCATATTTTTCAACAACATTTTTTATTTATTTACTTATTAATTACGGATAGGCTCGCGTTTGACCACTATCTCACCTGATGGAAAGCGATGATGTGGGCGACGATAGAGCACGCTTGCCTTGAAGCAACGTATTCACTCCTGACTTAAAGACACTTAGGTTATAGCTATCAGAAAACACAGACTCCGGCAGGGAATTCCCAACATGCCCCGCGTCTCATGAATCCTTCTTTCGCGTTTTGCTCCATAAAATAAAATGTTGGGGGCAAGTTGCGGGACACTGGCCAACGTTGTAGCGTCACATACATCGGGACATTTTGTCCCTAAATTTTTCGGAAGCTATAAGTAAACTCTGTAAACATGCACTAATATGATAAAATATCGACCTAATTGGTATAAGCTGTAACATGTAAGCAATAAATATGTTCAATTTACCGGCTACGCAAAGAGATTTATTTCAATTAATGCATAATTGGACAAGCGTTTTCTTTGTTCGTTATCCTTCATTAAAATATAAAAATGAGGATTATTAACGTACTTATTAAAATCTATAATCGATATTTCGATGGCAACGTATAAATTTGTTTTCAATAATAACAACAACAGTAGCACAAATATTTTTAGCTATTTTTAACCGACTTCGAAAAAGAGGAGGTTCGGCTGAATGTATGTTTTTTTTTTTGTTTTTTGTTCTTTTTTTTTATGTATGTTACCGATATCTCCGTCAATTGTGGATCGATTTTGAAAACTGTTGTGACAAGTATGAAGCCATAAGGTAAATTAATATAATCTAACCGTGTTTGAGATTGTTTTTTTTTTTATAATGGATTGGCTCGCGTTTGACCACAATCTCACCTGATGGTAAGCGATGATGTGGCCGACGATGGAGCACGCTTGCCTAGAAGCAATATATTCACTCTTGACTTAAAGACCCCTAGGTTATAGCTATCAGGAAACACAGACTCCGGCAGAGATTATTGAAATCGTTATGAGATGCTCTCTGGCTATAAGGTATTTAAGTTTGGCTGAGAGGTACTTTTTAGTGGTGGTACCATAACTAAAAAGTGTAAAATAAAAAACTTTTTATAAAAAAAAATACAACCGACTTCAATGTTAAAAAAACACTGAAAAGTAAAAAAAAAATAACTTTAATTTCGGAAGTCTGTGTTAAATAACGAAGAGACAAAACTATTATAGAAACACCGACTTCCGAAATTAAAGTTATTTTGTACTTTTCAGTGTTTTTTTAACATTGAAGTCGGTTGTATTTTTTTTTTGTAAAAAGTTTTTTTTAAGGTTGAAGTCTCCTAAAGAGAGGTACGACGCGACAATGCGACAACGAAGATGAAAATTGGACTGTCTGCTTTAAAGTTCTTATAAAAATCTATATTAATGATACAGGAAGTTCAGTGAACGTAAAAATATAGATAGTTATAGATAAAAGACGACACGGTGACAACACGGTTGGCACAGTGGTTGAGCGATTGACTACTGCGCTGCGTATCGCGGATTCGGTCCCCGCACTGAATTAATATTTATATGGCCTACAGATAGATGTACCTGGTCTGGATGTCTTGTTTATGTGAGCTTTACATGTTTGTGAACGCACCTATGATACTGAAGTTATTCCTAGTCAAGCATAAAGAATTAAACCATTTAATCCAGATAAAACATTATTTTACAGGTGCTTGGTGTTGAGCAATGTTTAAAAAAAAAAAAGGAAAGGCAAGATTTTCTTTCCGACTCTCCTGACGCAGTTATGCTGGAAGAGATTTCTATAAAAATAAGCATCACCTTTGTACTTATTTTTCTGTTTCCTTCTTCTTATCTTGTATTATTATGAGTGTACATAAATTGTTAAATAAATAAATAAGAAAATTATTGCAATAAAAGAATGGATGGAGACATACAAACATACAGGCTCGATTGTTTGAATAACTCCACTTTTTGAACTTTGTATATAGACATTTCATCGTCATCATTTCAGCCTATAGAAGTCCAATGCAGGCCTCCCCAAGGGCTCTACACGTCGGCCTGTCGTACGCTACTCTCACCCAGCGGCTTCCTGCAACCCTCATAATCAATTGTATTGAAGTTCTTTACAAGGAAGCAGGACTGGTCTTTTTTTTCGGTGGGTAAAAATCATGACCAAATGACATCACCCGCCCTTGGGCGGAGCGGGAGATAGTCTCAGACTCTTACTGACTAAAAAACCCACCCCGTTCCTTCTTGCCTTTAATACCGGGGCCGAGCCTTCCTTTCGGAAGCAGACCCTGGCCCCAGTAGGCTTCGACCCAGCTGGGCCCCTACGGTTGCTGAAAACTCCTTGAGGCGCGCGGAAACAGGGCGCGCCGTCGGCGAAGACTGGTTGAATAACCTCTCGTTTCGAAATCGGTTAATAACTCCGCAATTTCCCCGTTCACTTCGTACTGTTGTAAGTAGACCAGCAATCTGCTATCCCGTTAATACCCGCAATCAGTCCAGTAATAAATTAACGCCATTACTAAATTATTCGTAGCTTCTAGATTAATCTAGAAGTCGGGCCGCAGTCCGACGCGGCCGCTCTTACATTATTACAGCATTCATTAGAGTTCGCTAATTACTCCTTGCTTTAATGAATAAGCTCTAATGAACCACTTTCTGTTAATTAAAGGCGGCGTGGGGGTTCGCGGGGGGTGTGGGAGGAGGAACTTTTCTCCGGGCTCTGATTGCAAATGTGAATTTGTGTAAGTCTGAGTGGAAAGAGTGTTCCAACTGAAAAGGGGTAATGAGTCGGTCGAGTGAGGCCGAATTAGTTGCAATGCGCGCCTAGATAAATTACATTTTGAGATCGTAACGTTGCGTGTTTTCGTCACTGTTGTGATAAGAATAGAAAGGGCTAGGGCAAACTGTACTAAAACTGCGGGCACATTTCCGGATGACAGCGTTGTAGAGGAATGCTTCGACGCCCGAGTGTATTTTGTGTTTTTGTATGATATTTACAAAAACATACAAAAATTGTAGTCAACAAGTAATTATTTAACATTCATACAAATAGAAATAACTACATAATTTTTTTTCTAGTGCAATAGTTTATTTAATAGGATATAAATATATCTTAACTTATAAATTAACAGGTGTATACAAATTTAAAATAATAATATGTACAAACGGGTAAAAAAGGGAACTCATAGGGTATCAAAAAATTCGTCCACATCGATGTCAATGTGAAAAGTACCCAGAAAGCTGGCAGCATTGCCACGCTTGATGGCAATAACTAACATTATGTAGTATAATGAAAAACGTTCCAGGTACTGACAACCCCTGTTTCTTTTATCTAAGCGCACGGCCGTGCGCAGGCCAAGTTCCAGCAACAGGCCGCGCGCATGCCGTACACTATTTACACGAACCGTTTTGACCCACTTTTGACCCACCTGTAGCTCACTGCCTATTGCAAGTACAGAGATAAAATTGTACCTACGTTATCATATACTAGTATTAAAGCAGTATGCTAAATTTCATAGATATAGCTTCAGTAGATCCTGAAATATGACCCTGTGAATATAGCTAATTTTGGCACTGACTCACTGACCGGTAATCAAAACCAGGCCACTTCCGATTGTCCTAGCGTTATGAAATTTGGCACACAGGTCGTGTGTTATATGTAGATTAACAAAAAATTAAGAAATTTAAGAAATCCGTCAAGCGTGAGTTGGCCCAATCTAATATTTATGAACCAGTGATATGAGAATACGAAGAGGAGGGGGGGAGGAAGGGGGTATAAAATATGTTATAAGAAATTTAAGAAATCGGTCAAGCGTGAGTTGGCTTAATCGAATATCAAATTTTTAGTAAAATATTTATGAACCAGTTATACAATGAGAATACGATCTAAGGTTAACAATGGATGCGGGCGTGACACAAAATGAAAAAAATAGGTACGATTTCTTGAAAAAAAGTATTGAAATCCCACTAAAAATATACCTGTTAAAAATCCAATGCCAAGTTTAGATGCACTTTAAAATCGATCATAATCATCTTCATCAACAGCCTGATCATCGTTAAATTTGAACTTGGCAGGTTTTCATGCTACACGTAACACTTTATTAATTGTATATTTGGCATTGATTTGGATTTCAACCCTTTTTTAGGCGAACAATTAGCCGATAGGAACTTGGCTCACTTTTTAACAGGTATGTTTTTAGTGGGATGTTTTTAACATGGACACTAATATTAAGTAAGAACTAAATAATTGATTTAATTAATAGCCTCATAAATTCAGAAGATGGATAGTTCAAATGAATTCATCTAAGTATAACATTTGGTTTTTTTTTCAGAAACAGATCTTTGACCCCAATAGGCTTCGACCCTACTGAGCCCCTACTGTTTGCTGACAACTCCTAGAAGGCGCGCGTGAATACGCGCCGTCGACGACTTGGGCTCGGTCCGGACGATTACCGGACGGCCGGACGGCAAGCTACCCATTACTCGCCGACCGCAAGCCCGCGCCTACGATGGGCGAAAAATGACGATCGGAATCGCTGGAGCGTGAAGACCGTTGCCTCACGCGAGGTATCTCCTCCTTTGCTAGCGTTACTGCTTCGCAGAAGGAGTCGACCAGCTACTCCTCCTCGCTTTGGACCATGGCCCGTACCGTTGCCGCCAATGCTCTACCGTTTGCGTCTCCGGGGGGTCCACACATTGGTGACACCCAGGCGTTTCTTCCGTCCGAATCCGGTGCAGGAACCTCGCAAACTTACCATATTCGGTGAGTACCTGCATCATGCGAAGGTAAGGACGCCGTTGTAGCCACTCCTCAAAGAGGGGACTTACCGCCATAATTATGGCGTGACCAATCATTAATACAAGTGCAGTTCTACCTAGCCCTTCAGATAATTAGGTACAGCCGTAAATAATGTTCATTAGATAACATTAAATTAATTTCCCCGTTTGACAAGAGTTTTGGTAGATGCCGCAACGTTATGAACAAAACTTTATTTTCTTCAACTTGTCCTTAAACCATATTCGCGTTTTCACACAAGAACGAGTTTCGTGTAAAAAACTGCGCACAACGCGAACTGAACATTTCGACTAAGGGTTCCGTAGAAGTAAAATTGTAGAGTTATAGTTATCGGCACGGATCTTGAGCACTGGCTTCAAATTGCGCAGAAGTCAAATAATCGGCCTCTTTACTGGTGTGACGTGAGACGCGGGGGCGGGGAATGTCAGAGATTGGCTCGCCGCGCCATCGTGTCATAAACGTCACTCGTGATTCGTTCCCTGTGCTTGCTACATGTATCTAACAACGACGACGATTGGCTCGCCAATGTCTGGAATGCGCAAAGCGATCCCCAATCTGACGCCGAGCGCTCAATATCCGTGCCGATAACTATATGAGTGAGCGAGATACGGAATGATGCACGAAGATAGTCGAAAGGTCACACTAATTCCATTGTAATTATACATCTTGTTTGTGGGACGGAGTTTGTCTTCATAGACAAACTCTGTCTGGTAAGAATGGATGGCAATGACGGACTTTTACCAAAGAAAACCCCACGGTTAAAAACTACCATGAGTTGGGAGTCCAAGCAGCAACAGATACAAGTAGATACCTTGTATGCCATTGTAGCGACATCTAAGGCGTCACATAAGAACTAATCCTGCATCGCACAATTTAAGTTCTCCGCGCGATTTGAACAAACAGAACAGCCCGAAATCACCAGGGCAGTTGCCCACCAGACATAACACCTGTCTGTCTGGTCGGAGGATTCTGCCTTTCCAACGGAGGTATGTAGGACTTCACTCTCTGTTTCGGATACCTCCAAACCATTATTTCATAACAAGTTCTGATTGGAATATTTCACTATCAATGGTATGCTAGCTAAGTGCACAAAATACACATGCTTTTATTTGGCACAAAAGTATGCAAGTAGATTGCATGCTAGTGAGCCATTACAAGTTCTGATTGGAGGACGTCATTGCGCTATACTTGCATATTTTTGTGCAAGCTACAGACATGTGTATTTCGGCCTTTATAAACAAGTAACTTGTGTATTTGGGGCTTTACAGTATCGCTGATGTTTATAATTTTGATTTAGGTATAAATTTAACAGTAAAGAGTAAAAGCTATTTTAAAACAAGAAAAAAAAAATATTATACCTAATATTATTTTTTATTTTTTTTGTGAAAATATTTTTTTCATAGCAAGCTTTATAGCGCGGTATATACCTATATAATTAATACTAATCAAGACCGTTCCTAAAATCTCAACCACGATAGGGTTTCCTGGGTTCATATAGCCACCTTCCGGTTCCATCATCAGTTCACCTCCATGTCATAATATTTTTGCCTTGTCATCTAATTTACACATGCTTGCAAAATTCAGCTCAATCGGTAACCGGGAAGTGGATCAATTTGCAGGATTTGATTACAGACAAACATTGGGACAGGTGAAACTAAATAAAAGCTTGTAAAAATGTAAAAAGTGAATAAGAAGACACACATCAGTAGAAACTCGTGGCTCAAAAGACATCAGCCGCACAGGTCGATCTTCTAAGTATTTTATTTTTTAAATATCTTACATTTATTTTTTGTTTCACAAAAAAGTACTTAAGGCGTATAGTTCCTTGAACCATCTGGCCGAAATTATGTGAACGCAACTCTCGCATTTGCCTAGGCGGCAGTACGCAAATCTGTGCATTTATTTGCGGCCAGCAGCGCCCGGAAAGCGCTGTAAATCCATTTTCTCTGCGAGATATTGATTGATTTACATATGCAATGTTCACTTTGAAGAATACTTAACCACCAATTTTTATGTGTAAAAATGTTTCTAAAAGTCCAAGCCGTTTCGAAGGAGTAGGGAAAAGTTGCGAAAAGTTGCGAAATTGCAAAATTTTTTTTTTTTGACAAAATTATTAATTGCACGAAAAAATCAAATGTTGATATCATTGTTCATGAATCTATAATAAACATATATTTTTTTTCAAACCAATTGACCTAGCCGTTACGGAGGAGTAGGCCTCAGAAAATCACTGTTTTATGGCACTTTTCGGGCGCTTGGCCCTTAAAAATGCTCGAAAAAGTAAAATTTGTGTACACAAAAGTTTTAGCAGCTCGAGCCGAACTAGGAGGAACCTGTATTTCGGCTACAGCACCCCCCCGCGTTACATTTCATGCTAAATCTTAAATGCTTGCATTATACAATTCATAAAAATATGGCGTACTCTCATATAGCTCTGTCCTGTTCCTCTCTTTGCATATTTATGCTAGGTGAATAAGTGAATGTATGCTGTGTGTATAGTTGAGTAAGTGTGTGGCATGTGGGAGTTTATGTAGTTAAGCAATGTTTACCAACGTCGGCCTGTGAATGCGTCACCATCTTAACATTTCGAGATTCTTTTGTGCGTCTGAAAGCACGTTAATCCGTTGGTGCCGGGTGTCATTTGTAGATTTTTGACAGTCGTTATGGATAGCCAAAAGCCAAGAAAACTCACCTCAGTCTTGGTAAGCCCAGCGTGGGTAAAGTGGGTCCTCGCCCACGGCCCCGCACCCAGAGTGCCTCGCACAAGCGACGGCTCTTTAAGAACGAGGGTTTTTTTTTAATACTTATTGATAGACTCGCGTTTGAACACTGTTTCACCCGATGGTAAGCAACGATGTGATCGAACACCGGGTTGTGATAGTCGCTGTCTCATTTTCGAATTTATGAAAGAAAAAACAAAACACACATTCAGCCGAACATAGAACCTCCTCCTTTTCGAAGTCGGTTAAAAAAGGCCTCGCTGATTTGCCCACGTCTAAATCAGTCCACGCTAACCTCTGGTTACACGATACCTCGTGTTACTCGATTACTGGGTTGTGGATATAAAATACTGGTATCCAGCAGAATTCGGTCAGACTGGAAGTCGAAGCCCAGCATAGTTGGCAAAAGATAGACAGACAGTTTATAGAATAGCTATAAATGGAGCATTAAGGTAGAACTACACTGCACACATGTGTACTACCTACCACACACGCCGATCTGGGCGAGTCGGTCTCCATACATTTAATATGGAAACTAGACTTGTAGATCTACACTTGGTCCACGCCAAGCGACGTCCTTCTACGTAAGGCATGTTACAAGTGTGCATCGGTCTAATACAGTTCTAGCTTCAATGTAACCAGTAATAGCTTTCATTTAAATAGATTTCTTTACCATTTTTTTTCCACGGATCCCTAAACAGCAAATCCAGTCATGTAAATGGGCGAGCTTATTAGATTCACAAATGTACATACATACATATTGCCATTAAAAATGTTGTAAATATGTTCAAGCCTAGTTGTAATAAAGTTTATAAATATTGAACAGCCTTAATTAATATCGTTAACGAGTGAAGACATAGCTGTGTATGAATCCATGAATATTTTCTGCCGAAGAGAGATACATACATATAAGTATATCCACGGTATTTTCGCAACTTACACATGGCTACATCTGCTAAAATATATATGAAGAACTCAATACATTGTAACATGTTTTTGTTAAATATTTACGAGATATAATTTGCTTGCTTTTCCTGCCTAACTTCATAAGAAGCTTTACGATTGTGATGGCTAAGACAGATAGATTTAATAACACTATTAGTGTCTATCTAAAATTTATAACTTAAAAAAAACAACTAAATATCACACGAAAAAAATTACGCGAACGAAGTCGCGGAAAAAAGCTAGTATGTAATATAAAAGGAGAAACTGACTGACTGACTTATCAACGCACTGCCCAGTCAAAACTACTAGGACTAGGGGCGTAAAATTTGCCACAAGGTTTCCTCTTGTGAAGTAGGCGAGCACTAAAAAAGGATTTCCAATTTACTCCCTAAAGGCATAAAATGGGGGTTGAAAGTTTATAAAACTTATTTTTACGCGGGCGAAGCCGCTGACAGAAGCCAGTCTACATATCAGAACCATAATTCTGTTCATGTTAATTGATCCATACATTAATTAACATACCCAAGATAATTTTTGGTTTCAAATTTTTTTAGTTTTGTCTCTGTGTACCACACCACCATTGCACTACACCAGGACAACCACACAGCACAAACAACACAGCATAGCACTACTGTACTTATCATAATAGAGTCTGTCTAAAAAGTCAAACGACTTGGGTAATTATTAAGATAAAATGAAATCTGATGTAGTCAACACTGGTTCAATAATTAAGGTTGATTAAAAGATCTTGATCATTGTTTAAGGGCTAAGCGCCCGAAAAGTACCATAAAACAGTGACTTTCTGTAGCCTACTCCTCTGTTACGGCCAGGTTAATAGATTTGAAAAAAAAAAATATGTTTATTAAAGATTCATGAACAACATTATCAACATTTGATTTTTTCGTGCTATTAATACTTTTGTCAAAAAAAAATATTTAGCAATTTCGCAACTTTTCCCTACTCCTTCGAAACGGCTTGGACCTTTAGAAACATTTTTAAACATATAAATTGGTGGTTAAATATTCTTCAAAGTGAACATTGTATATGTAAATCAATCAATATCTCGCAGAGAAAATGGATTTAAAGCGCTTTCCGGGCGCTGCTGGCCGCAAATAAATGCACAGATTTGCGTACCGCCGCCTAGGCGAGTGAGAGAGTTGCATCTACATAATTTCGGTCAGATGGTTCAAGGGACTATACGCCTTAATAATTAAAGAACCTTTTAAAAAGTTTCAAATATAAGTATTTTTTAAATGATTAAATATTGTACAAAATTCCCAAATCGGTTGACTTTTTAGACAGACTATATAGGGTTATTTGTAAAACACTAAGGTAGGCGCCAAATAAATGTGGGTACATTGACCCTCCCCTACATTTATTGACATTCTTAATTTAAAAAACGGAATGCTGCCTTGAATTGACATCTACCGTGACCTTTTTTGAAAAACAGTTTATTGATGGTTATTGGTGGACCTTCGATATATTGGAGATATTTGGAAAAGGTCAATGTACTTTATTTTAAGTTTATCTGGCGCCTTGCATAACAACCTTGCAGGACTGTATTATTATCATCATAAACAACAACTTTTGTTCTATGACTTTTTACAAAACATATTCATTTACCAAAAACAAGATTTCGTTGTTCTAACACATTTCAACTCCATATTTTGCTATACCTATCTACGTCTGTATGACGCGGTGCAAGCGCATCAAGCACTAGTTCCCCGCTCCCCTCCGCTATTGTACTATCGCTTGCTTCGCTTAGACTTCGTAATATTTTAACGAACGTTCCTGTTTTTTTAGGGTTCCGTAGTCAACTAGGAACCCTCATAGTTTCGCCATGTCTGTCTGTCCGTCTGTCTGTCTGTCCGTCCTCGCTTAATCTCTGTGACCGTTAGCACTAGAAAGCTGAAATTTGGTACCAATATGTATATCAATCACGCCGACAAAGTGGTAAAATAAAAATTGGAAAAAAATGTTTTATTAGGGTAGCCCCCCTATATGTAAAGTGGGAAGTGTTTTTTTTTTTAATTTCAACCCTAACGTGTGATATATTGTTGGATAGGTATTTAAAAATGAATAGAAGTTTACTAAAATCATTTTTTGATAATGTCAATAATTTCGGAAATAATCGCTCCAAAAGTAAAAAACAATGTCCCCCCCCCCCTCTAACTTTTGAACCATAAGTTTAGAAAATATGAAAATACTTAACAATATTTTTCAATACTTTTACAATAAATATTAGAACGTAAATTTTCATTAGCATAGCCAATTTTAAATTTTATTATTAAATTTTCGTTTTTCGCATTAAATTTTCATTAGCATAGCCAATTTTTGAGGAAGTGTATTGAAAATAAATAAACCTATTTATCCCTGATTTTTAAGACAGGCGGCGCATCTACCTACCAGAGCTCTATAAGCCTTCTGGAAAATACATATTTGCCATGTGTTTAGCCTCCCTTATGTAGGGTAGCAGCTAGTTCTCTCATATTATCGACAAAACGAGGCAAACAGGCCACTCAAAGGGTGAGCACCGAGCAGAATAATAACCAATCAGAGCCGTTATATCTCAGAACTCACATCGTGTAACATGCAACGGTTACCCGTACCTGTAACATGTAGGATTGTTCATTAACTGCGGCCAGGGAATTAGAACAGGCATATTGAGATTGACATGAAGTTATCACAGATTAGTACAAGTCGTCATGTTAGCTACATATGCAAATACAACTATACCTGACCCAGCAAAGTGTTCTACCATATAAAAACCGGGCAAGTGCGAGCGTACAAACTTGCCTATGAAAACAGTTCAATTCCCGAATTGAGTTACAAGGATTTTTCCAAATATATATTTTTTTTTTTTTGTGACATTCTACCAGTTTTCATATTTTTTCCTATACTTGGGCTATGAGACCTTGCTTCGTGCCAAATTTCAGGTTTCTATGTCAACGGGAAGTACCCTACGAATTTTAATTCCCTTAAGTGTCGAAATATTTACACGTTTTTTGCGACATAAACGGCCCTATCTTTTTTTTGTCAATTCAGAAGTTTGATTTTTTTCACAACTTCAAGGGACCGCAACTAATTTTAATTCGTTACCGCCATGCGTTCCCGATGTAAAGGGTCTTGACAGACAGACAACAAAGTTATCCTATAAGGGTTCCGTTTTTTCCTTTGGAGGTATGGAACCCTAAAAAATGGAGCATGGGGAATGGGGATAGGAGGGTAAGAAAAAGTTTACGTCCTATTATGAGACCGAATTTACACACAAAAAATCATAAGAATCGGTCAGCCGTTTCGGAGGAATTTTATTACAAACACAGTGACACGAGAGTTTTATATATTAGATGTTCCAACCGAAGTAGGTATAGCTTGGGAAGGTACGTTATGGAAAATTATAGAATTGGAAAACCTGCAATTAGATGAACAAAATACTTAATGAGCAAAAAGCAATGGACTCAAAATATTTTAATAATAATAAATAATGTATTTGCTTGAAATATGGTGGTCTACAAAACTATGAAACTCTGTCGACGAAGCGGCAACGTCGTGCTCGTGCCGTAGGCAGTTGCCGCTTCGACGACAGAGTTTCATGTACGCTGTGAGCAGGCGTTACACCAAACATATAATGACGAATACGCGTCAATGAAGCTACGCGTCCGATAATAGGTCTGAGTAACGAGCTATTTAAAAATTAAGTTATTGACCGCGTTCCGGCATTTACGGATGAATGGAACAAGCAGAAGCTAATTGAGCAACTACCGACTAATTATCACATAATTCCTGATAATCGCCAGGAATCTGATGAAACAATTACGCCGTTTTACAGAGAGCATATGGAACAAACTATAGACATAGAGAATGGACTGAGCATAGAATATAGCGGGAAAATTAGACCGACGCACATGTGGTCTATAAGTATTATTTGTAGTAGTATTATTTGCATGTCGCTGACACCTGAGTGGTACGTAGCGGCGCGTCGCGTGGAGTGGGTCTAATGTAGCTCTATAAGTCTAGTTGCCATACAACGTAGCCCAGTGTAGTTCTACCTGTAAACCTTCATGAAATTGGAAAAAGACAAAGCGTCTATGTAACCAATACCCACCTTTTTTTCTGTCAGACATGTAGATAACGAAGGAGACATTGTAAGACTGTGACGTGATCTCTAACAGGTCTGTTGGTCTAGTGGTTAGTAGCCCCGATTGCTATGCCGGAGGTCATGGGTTCGGTTCCCACCCAGGACAAATGTTTATGTGATGAACATGATCATTTGTTCTATGTCTGAGTGTAATTTATCTATTACATGTATGTATTTAGAAATATTTAAGTATGTTTATCAGTTGTCTAGAACTCATAACACGAACTCTGCTTAGCTTGAGACTAGATGGCGTTGTGTGATAATTGTGGAATATTATTATTATTGTATAAAAAGGCAAATACTGGTCGCACGATCGTCATCACTTCATCTCTATCACACATTTCTTTCCCTATTCACTCCATGTTTGCGTAGGAACAATTCAGTTCATTATCTATATCAATGCTGCGAACCAACAATTAACTAATTAGAATTACCCACCAGCGATTTTAGGACACGTTATGAAAATATATTCGGAGGTGCGTAACGTGAATAACCAATGAGCGTGAAACGACAAAGGATTGTAAGGAATTGACAAATAAGGAGCCGCTGCGCGTATAAATACGAACGACGGGTTCGTATTACATTATTAGTGCACAAACAGTTTGGTTAACGTTCACAGGACCGCTGAATTTACTTGTTCAACATGTTCAGTTTCATTGCGGTAAGAAATAGAGAATACAGACCAAGGCTGATATAGTTTTGATACAAGTGGAGGAAGTTTATCATTGCGACCGAGGCGAAATTCGCCTGAGCCGCAGGCGAGAGTGTTATAAAACCGAGTGCTGCAGTGACAAATTTCCACGTGTATCAAACGAAGTTTTTCAAAACACTTACGAAGATATAAATAAACGGGCAGGAGCGAGCTTGTGCACTTTTTCGCACTAGTGCGGAAAACAGCAAATTGCCTGCCTAAAAGCGGTAGCAATAACAGCGTTTTCGAGTAAGTGCATTGAAAAGGAATTTGCCTTATCAATCTGTGGTCCGTATCCTCATTTTCTATCTAAGATTAAATATTAATTTCGACTTTGTTAAATTGAGATTCATCAGTGTTCAAGATATTTAGGTAGTTAAATTTAGTTGACATGCATGCTGATATTATGGTGCTGATATTATGGTACTGGTGATGAAGTGCTGGATTTATGTGTTTCCTGAATATAATGAACGGATTCTCCTAGTTAACTTACACGTTGTAAAGTAGACGAGACAATGCAATCGCGAAGCGATGCGGCGCGAATGAAACAAACAATTGAGACTCTATTGCGGTGGTGTGTGTGCTGCAGCGAAGAGCGAAGCGAAGCGGTCGCAACTAGTTGGTTTGATATTTTCGCGTTAACTCTTGCAGTGCAGTGACTTTACGCGCACGTAGGACATCGCTTCGTAACCACATTCACGTTGACATCCATTAAACAAGTTCAAACTTAACTTGGTTGTGAGGTGTAAACTCAATGTGTCAATTTATAATTTTTCGCATTTACGTACCATCTAACCACGTAAACGTTTTATGCGTGTGTTTATCGTCCAAATGCTCTTAAACGGCATGACCGATTAAGATTTAATTTTTTGTGTATATTTGAGAGAGTCCCTGCATGGTTTAAAAACACAAATAGACCCGGTTGGTGGCGCTGCAATCATGATCTCAATTTTTTTCTAACGTAAAGATAGTCTATTGCAAAATTATAAACCTGCAGAACAAAGACAAAGATTTTTTTTATTACTTAAATATTATAAGCAGACATTTTCTGATGGCATTGTACTTAATGACATTTCAACGAATTATGTGATTAGGTATCTAGAGTCTGTCTAATAAGTAAAACGACTTGGGTAATTATTAGGATTTAATGAAATCTGATGTAGTCAACACGGGTTCAATAATCAAGGTTGATTAAGAAATAGAGATCATTGTTAACTAACAGAAGAACCTTATAAAAAGTACCGAATACCTAGAAGTATTTTTTAAATGATTGAATATTGCACAAAATTCCCAAGTCGGTTGACTTATTAGACAAACTATATCACTCACTGTAAAAAACATTGTGTGTAAAAAATGCAAATGGCCATTTCATTGCGCTTATCGCTTACAACAAAATCAGACAGTGCCAAAAAAAATGATTGATTTCGCGATAGTTAGACTCGCCTACAATACGTTTCAATATTCATGCCACCAGTTGCTTCAATCATATATTTGCATTCATTTTTTTTCAGATTGCTTGCTTGCTGGGTGTAGCAACGGCGGCTCCGTCTGCGATCGGGGCGCTGCCCATCGCTACCGGCAGTATTGTGAGTAATTTACTAAAGATATAAAAAATAAAACATTTGCCTTGTAGAAGACAAATTTTTTTTAATTAAAAAAAAGTTTTCCAAAAAAAATACAATTGATTTCAATAATATGTATTTTTATTTGCTCATAAACTAGTACCATCTCGCTATCAACAATTGCGTCACTGCTTACCAGGAGGAATCGCAGTCAAGCACTAGTTGATATCGGGGGCTCCCATACAACGAACGCGATTTTTTTGCAGTATTTTCCTATTTTACGGACGGTACGGAACCCTGGGTGCGCGAGTCCGACTGGCACTTGTCCAGTTTTTTATTTTGTTGTAGCTTGTATTTTTATTTTACACTTTTTAGTTGTGGTACCCGTCAATTAAACCTATATAATATGCAAGTTTTATAGAACAGTTACTAATTAAAACCACTTATACCCAGAGTACTTACCTAAGATTATTTTTGGTTTTTTAGAAATGTCATTAGAACATGATCAGCCCAGAGCAACGTACATATGTGTGCTGATATAAATAAGCATACCTACTAAATATAAATAATATAGCTCTTACATTTATATAAAAAATATTTTGTTCCCCAGTCAATCCCGCGTTATGGCTTCAACTACGCGGTCAACGACCCCGTAACTGGTGACCATAAAGCGCAGACCGAGTCTCGCGACGGAGGCGTCGTGAAGGGCTCTTACTCACTGACGGAACCCGACGGTACCATCCGAGTTGTAGACTACACTGCTGACTCCGTGTCAGGGTTCAACGCTGTGGTCAAACGTGTTGGCCCCGCCGCCCATCCACAAACGTTTGTCGCTGCTCCAGTAGTCAGCAAGCAAATTGTGGCGCCAGTTGCTGTTGCACCAGTAGCCGCTGCCCCCGTCGTCTCTGGAGGATACGCGAGCAGCCTGGTCGGGCTCGGTGGACTAGGATACGGTCTTGGAGCTGATCTAGGCGGCATCGGCTATGGATATGGTGGTATCGGACTATCCGGCGCCGGTATCGGCTATGGTCATGGCGACCTCGGTCTCGGCTACGGAGGCCTCGGCTACGGCATCGGAGGCCTCGGAGGCCTGGGAGGCGGCTGGAAGCACTAAAGTGATTACCCTGGTGCCAGAATACCCTTACGGACGTTACCACGACCTTACTTTCCTTTCGCATCTGAATGTTCCTTGTTCATTAGGCGATATGAATAGTATAGGTTGATTATTGTATTTGTTTGTGAAATACTGAAATAAAATAAGTGTCAAAGAGGATTTTGTAGTGCTCACACTGAATCAAAGTTTTGCTTAAACATGACAACATTAAAGCGTTCATATGAAGTGTGCAACTTATAGATAATAACTAGCTGCAGCTAGAAGCTTCGCCCGTGAAATATTAGAAAATTATCCCAAGGGAAACTTAATCCTGGAAAAAAAATAGGTATCCTGTTCTTTTCAAATTTCATCGAAATCTGTTCAACCGTTCAAGTGTGAATAATGAACAAATATACACACACATTTACAAAATTACGCATATGTAATGTTGAAGGCACCCACAGAAAAGATGAATGAGGTTAGAAAGGAAATCCTTTCTGATTTGATTTGTACTACAAGTGTCGCAGCTTGTCTCCTACCCTTTAACTCCACTACAGGCAATAAACCAATACGAACACGCAATACGCAACTAACAGACCACGCACACTTAGATCGCAAGTTCGCTATTGGTTGTCAATTATGAGCATGAATATATTTTGAGGCACCTTTTATCCTTTTCTGTGCCACACCCGACAGTTCTATTACGAACAAGATGTGTGTGTACTCATGAGAATGGCTGATGCTGATGCAGAGAAGTGTAAAAAGGCTAATAGGAATTCACTTGACTAAATAAAACAATCTGGTACATTTAACTACACAATTATATTTTATAATAAATACCATCGACACATTTATTCATCATACTTAAATGCACATATATTTGAGCGGTTACACCGTCCCCAGTCAAAGACTACACCGAGACAAGTAACGTATTTGTTTCTTTATAATTTAAATATTTACATGAAATATTGACAGATTCCGTACTGTTTAGAATACTTGATTTTGTACATTTGTCCCTGGGTAGACGAATAAAGGCAGTATTAGTAATGAAAATATCTCTTTACATAATGTAAAACAGGGGAAAGGAAAATATAATTACCTATATGTAATCTAATTACCTGTATGTTTAAGATTTAATTCAGATTTAGTTGAGAAGTATATACTATACTAGCTGTTGCTAGCAGCATCGCTCGCGAGATAATAGAAAATTATCCCAAGGAAACATACTCCCAAAATAAAAACGTATCCTATGTCCTATTCCAGGACCCAGTCTACCTGTGTGCCAAATTCCACCCAAATTCATTAAAGCGTGAACAATAACAAACATACAAACACACTCACAAACTGTCGCCTATATAAATACTCCATTTACAATAAGATTAGACATCTAAACAAACCGTTTTTACTGTCCGTTCAAACGATTTTGATCTTTATTGCGTTGGTGGCATGACAAATGGTGCCTGCAGTAAATAGTTGGTATTGTTACCTCTTTTTGACTTTTAACCTTTCAATCGTGTCAATTAGAGACACAATAGAAAGACAATGATAGCGCGAACGCCGGCTTTAGCTTGGGGTTTAATGAATTAATGCTAACCTAGAAAGGCTTAAAAGTCAAAATCGGTTGAATGGACAGTAAAAAAGGTTTTTTTTTAATGTCTAATCTTATTGCGAATGAAGTATAGTGTGATACAAAAGTTTTAAAACAAAAAAGAATGTCCTCTATTTTGTCGAGTTCGGAAAACTTCAGTCTGGATTTGTGTCCGAATAAATAGGATATACACATATCTTGCTAAACTATATATATATATAGTTCTGTCTATCTTTTTTACAGGCGTGAACTTATGTTTTACCAATTCAATACAAGCGTAAACGCCAAATATTCAATCCAGTACAATATTCGATCGGCTGCGTTATTATTTGAAAGAGTTACTTTTGCCCTCGCTTTGTGGTATTAGTCATATTTTGATGATTTGCCACGTATAAAAAAAGTATAATTCGGTCAACAAATGTACAAAACAAAGTATATTTCCAGTAAATAATCTGTGGACGAACACATAAGCCTATTACCGTTACATAAAGACCGAGTGAGACTGGATAGCGGTGCCACGCGCTACGTACTCCTGAACCGGAGACCTTCGCCGAACAGGATGAGACAGAGGCGGTCCACTAGGTATGCGAACAGCATGTCGGCTATCAGGACTTGCACTAGTATAATCCGGTACTGGAACAAGATTAGGTATGTTAATTTTAGAGTAATTAATAGTCATTGGTATGATGAAAATGAGCTTTCCAGCTTTCATTTTAAGGATCACTTTTAACTGAAAACTAGTTTTAATGTCACTTTGTGTGTGTATAATTAATAGATCAGTTGATTTTTGGGTCTAATAGACTTTTTTTCATCGACGATCAAAAGGCGAAAGAGCATCAGAAATATGTACAGTTACAGGCAATCAAACATGGTGGTGGTCAAGTTTCGGGGTGTTTTTCTAACTATTCAAGGATGGATTTGAAAATTCATAAAGATTTTTATAGCCATGTATTGATTTTAAATTAATCATTCTTGATTAATTTGAAATCTATACAAAAATAAATATTGCTTTGATTTGTTTTATTTGATTTTTTCTGGCCGCTACAAAGGACAATATTGTATTTCAGTTTCTTATTTTATTTAAGTTTTATGGAACTGTGTGATTATTTTAACAAACAAAAGAAATCAACAAACATTGTTATTGGTTCGAAATCTCCAACAAATTGCTTAATCTGATCAGTCAAGACTTCAAGGCTAAAATAATCGCCAAAGAGGTCCTGACTATTCGCAGAATATGTGGCATAAAATCTTGGGAATCAGCTCTCTCTCTTCTTATAATTGAATCGAATCAATCGTTATTAAAGGTTTACCCTCCAATACCAAGCATAATTAACGTAATGGTATACTTACATCGGGTGGGAAATATACAATCTCGAACATGTTGGAGAGGTCGGGGAAGATGCCGAGAGCGAGCGCCAGCACCGCGCCGCCCGAGATCATAATACTGTACAGGAGCGGCTTGTTGTCGCGGAGACCTTCCATGAACGGCTCTCCCTGGACACGGAAACACATTCTTACTCATCTGGTGTTCATTGTATATTGTTGATAACTACCTACTTGTCAAGGACTTTATAAATATTATAGTTAATATCCATCATATGGAAGTCAAATGCAATGTTAAGCAACCGAAACTGAATATCAGCTACAGACAAAAACATACATTCAGCCGAACATAGAACCTCCTCCTTTTCGAAGTCGGTTAAAAAACAGAAAAACTGTCAAGAAATAATATTTCGATACAGTCATTCCTAAGTACTCGTATTAGGGAATCCAGTCCCGCATCAAAATCGCGATCCCGCATGCTTGCTGGATTAAAGTCCCTGGAGAAATTCCTGAGGGGTGCAACAGGCTTCGGCCCTGCTGGGGTTTTACTGACTTCGACGAGACGCGCGTGGAACGCTACGCGCCATCGACGACTCGGGCTTGTTCCGGACGGTGAGCTACCTATTCAATTTACATTACAATTCGTGCGAGCTTTTTGTTTTTCTTTCGTTAATTTGATTACGGTACAGTTTGATACGTACCCTATAGTTGATAGCGAAGGTGGATATCTGCAGCGACATAGAGATGATGTAGACGGTGCTGTTGAGCAGGTCCGGTGCGAACTCTCGCTCCTCGTCCTCTGCTAAGTCCATATCTAACTTAGGTTTGTTATCCCTGCAAAAAAAAAATGCTATGATTCAACGCAGATATTGGCTTTAATATTATCTTAAGTACTACGCGTTCCAAATGAGAATAGGACCGATTCCTATGTTTTGACGTCTCGTCGTACTGTCAAATTGAAGACATTTTGGCAAAATTTAAGAACTTAGAGATGAGTAAAATTGAAGAACTGGATTCTGATTAAAGTTTTTCAACTCTACCCTACTTACCCTACTCTACCCTACCCTATTCTACTCTACCCTACCCTATTCTACTCTACCCTACCCTATTCTACTCTACCCTACCCTATTCTACTCTACCCTACCCTATTCTACTCTACCCTACCCTATTCTACTCTACCCTACCCTATTCTACTCTACCCTACTCTACCCTACTCTAAACTACTCCACACTACACTACTCTACCCTACTATACCCTACTCTACCCTACTAAACTTCTCATAAACCATCACCATCTACTAAATAGTCCGAACAAAGCCTAAACATTTGGTTTGGATAGGCGAGCCCTTTCTTGAGTTATAAAATTACAACGAAAAGTGGCATTGATTTATATATACATATATATAGATTTTATTTGTGTGAAATAATTATTTTTATTTTTATTTCTAAAGATTACAATTAACAAGATAACAATACCACAAAGGTAATTATTTTTAATGAAAAAAGAATAAGCAATTTCGCAAATACGACGCTCATTAATTAGCAGTAAAAGTCGCACAAGCAAGCTCTTAATTAAGAAATGGGTCATTAAAACGCGTCACATGACTTGCGATTGCCTTGGCTTATAAATAAATCATTTGGATAAGAGGAAAGAGACATGTCAATGTTATGCATTTGCATTTTTAACAACTGACACAAAAAAAGGATGTTATAAGATTTACGCCATGTGTGTGTGTGTACCTCTATGGCACCGTAGCTCGAAAACGAGTGAACTGATTTGTTTTTTTTTTTTATTTAAAAGCTAGCGGTTCTGCTATTTACAAGATATGGGGTGAAACTGGAAATGGAAAATCGAATACTTTACAAATATGGCTAAACACGTGTTATCGGCGTTTCAGAAATACTTGACCAGGCTCACCCGGATTTTTTTTACCCGGCTTTGGATAAGATGACCGGTGATTTCTTATAAGAGAAACGTAGCCCTACACTAAGATTTACTCCTGTTCTATGTGTATGTCCACAAACATGTACACTCACATACACAAGACACCCAGATCCGGACAAACTACTGATAGGCCCTACAAAGATTTGACAAACGTGACTGATCTCTGTTTGTGATGTGATTGTGCGTATTAGTACATTATGATACAAGTGTATAATGTTGGTGATTACCGCTGAGGCGGTATTTAGATCCGAGCCGAAGGCGAGGATCTTAAGAGAGCCGAGGACGGTAATCGCCAATATTCACGTATATCATACGTTTTTCGACACACTTGAGTAGAAAAATTTTACAAATTAATTAATAATTGCTTTATCAGCAAAACTATTTTTTTTTTTTTTAGTATAGCGGCAAAAAATTGTTCTTTCTTCTTATGCGCGCGCATCCAAAATGGCGGCCATAGACTAGCTACTCTAGCTAGACTGTTTGAATAAAAATAAGAATGAGGTTGCATATGTTTAAACAGAAAAAATATTTCTACTTATTTTATGAAAGGTTTTATTTATTAAACATGTAAAAGTTAAAATAGTTTATTTAATTCATTAAACCCCAAGCGAACGCCGGCGTTCGCGCACCTATTGTCTTTCTATTGTGTCTGTAATTTCCACGATTGAAAGACACAAATTAGGATGAAATAAGCAAGCAAGACGCTAATTTGTACTATTGAACGCAATACCTAATGTATTTTTTTTTTCGAATTTAATGTTTGATTTGAGAACAGAGCTCAGAGGTTTAACAAGAAAGGTTATCACTACATTATCACACTTGTGCATAATGGTAATCAAAAAGTCACAGTTTGGTTACAAGCTACATTATATACCTAAGTGTAGTGCAATTATAGTCACTTTCTGAGCAAGTGTGTCGAAAAAACTTTTTCTTTTTCTCTTACCTTCCGGGCGACCGTGACGTTGCTTCGTGCACCAAGTATATGAGACACAGAAAATGCACAGCGAACTGCGTAAGAACTGTCATAATCGTGTACACGTTGAAGATGTTCGGGAGCGGACGCTGCTTGGATAGCTGTTTCAGAGGCTGTGGAGTAAAATATAATTATATGTTAGAAAAAATAAGGCCGCAATATAAAATTCATGCAAATATTTGTTACCTAAATAAAGATATATTGTGACATAATAGGAAAAGACATTTATGATAGACATTTAGGGAAAACACTAAGTAAAATTTAATTATGAACTAAATTAATAAAGTGTTAGTCTATTCATTTCATTCCAGTCACCATGGTAAGTAACTTAAATGAAATGGATAGGACATACCATCAAAGAGAAAGAAAAATGGTCAAAAGTTATAATGAACTGGTTCCTATGTCACGAAGATATAAAAGCTGTGGCAATAGGCACATGGATAAAAGTTGCAAATGACAGAGATAAATGGCGACAATTAGAGGCCTTTGTCAATCAGTAACATGCAGTAGCTAGAAACAAACCGAAGTCAAGAACTTACATTTTTATAATACCTTAGCGTTGTTAAAAAATAAATGTATATTCAGAAATAAGTAGTAAGTAGAAATTGTTATACCGACTGTTTGAATAAAAGGCTTATTTATTATTATACTCTTAGTAACTTATTTAAAATTCATGAACAAAGCCAAATTTCAACCAGGTACTTTGTAAATGTAAGGTAACTGGTACTACCTTACATTCGCCTTTTGTACAAAAGGCGAATGTAAGGAACATTCACGTATTACAACTCTCATCGCAAAATAAACAATACTTCTAGGCAACTAGACTTTAAATAATGACCACATTTTGTTCCAAACATCGACACAATTTTTTGAGCATACTTAACTAAGATTATTATTTATTTCAAAACCTCACCTTAGATCTGGATATGAACAAGAAGCAGGACGCAAGCAACAGACTCTGCAGCGTGGCCTGAGTATCACTAAACTTGATGCCATCGAGATACAACACCGACTGACTGTAAGCCAGGATGAGAGCATTCAAAGCCAGGATCTTAAACATCTGCAGGGTGGTAACCAAGGTGCACCGGCCTTGCTTGATGATGTGGCAGACTGAAAATAATAATATAATAGTATTATAGTATCATATATAATAAATTCAATTAACTATCGAATGGCAAAATGCCAATTACACATATTACAAATTATGTAAATAAATACTTTCTTACGTATTACGTTATCATAAAGTCCCGCACCGCGTCTGTCTGTCAATTCGCGATTTTTATGCGGTTTCACCAATAGACAGAATGATTCATGATGAAGGTTTAGGTGTATAATAAACAGAAGCGTAGCCACAAAATAGATAGGTACAGAAGACAATCTCATGTATGTACTTCACTTTTTATACCTACGCTCGGTGGACGCACACGCATGAGCGTTTGAGCCGCAATTGTTCGACGAGTGATCCGAGACGCGACCGAGACATCGTGTCTGTGAGCGGTGTCTTTGTGTGCGTTACTCGAGCGCGCTTTGTATGTAGATTGACTTCTGTACCTATATATTTTGTGGCGTAGCTAAGGCTGGCCATAGTGGGGCCTCGTCCACGGACTAAACTAATTAGTAATTTCCTATAGTTAAAAAAATCAAACCAAAGTGCTGTATTACCTATTACCTAAAATACTTTCCTTATTTTGATCCAGCTGCATAGTAGTGCATTTTCCCATACTTTAGTAGGGAAAGGCCTGTAATGGTAACACTGAAAGCTATATCTGTGAGCATTTTAGGAGCGTAGGCGCATTCGGCTTACGCACACAAAGAAAGTGAAGTGGACACACGAAATCATTAGTGGTTTGTTCTAGGCGCGGCTTCTATGCGTTATTATTCTAAGACGTAAACCTTCCTTACTTTCTCACTCTGTCTGGTGGAAATCGCATGAAAATCCGTTTAGTAGTTTTCGAGTTTATCTTGAACAGACAGACGTTTGTTTCATATTAGTTTCTAAGAAGCGAAATGTCTAGTTCGATACTAGCAAATTAAAAACGTTACCGAAGATATAAGACAGAAAATAAAATAAAATAGGTCCAACAAAACTTACTACAAAATATACTGGAAAGTCGACTGGTGAATGGCGCAGCAACGCTCGCGTCTCCCAGCCTCACAAGCTGTGTGTCTTCTTCCTCCAGTTCGCGCATGGCTCTGCGCAGCCGCGCGGCGGCCTCGGCGCGAGCGTCCGCGCGGTTGGTCGGGCGGCGCGGCGCTTCCTCTACCGGGCGCTCTTCTCGTGGCTTCTCGCGCGGTCGCTCGGGCGCGTTCGCTAGGATTGCTACGCCTACCTGTAGTTTGGAATACACGAATATTATTGTTTGTTCAGCTTGAGTTTTTACATTTATAGATTGTTCTCATGAATTTTAATGCTACCTTGCACTTGGGAAACATTATTTATAAATAAGGCAAACTTAACATTGTATTTTCAATGATGATCGTGTTTTAATCCACCTATTATTATTCCCTATATGTGGTATAACAATTTCTTTTTACCACACAGTTAATTCGGTCTAGCACAAACATCGTCATTCACTCCATCTTTTTAAAGGAAACAAAATTTATTTAATAGATTGTATTTTGTTTAGGATAGATAAGCTGTATCTGCCTTTCTTTAAAAAAATAATTACATAAAATATTTTTTTATTTTGAAGACAAATAAACAAGTAATAAAACTCACGTCAGCATGTTTCAGTGCTCCCACGTCATTTGTACCATCACCGCACATAAGTGTAACATATCCAAGCGCTTTTAACGTCACAATAACAAATTCCTTCTGCTTCGGCGCGAACCTTGCGAACACCTTGATGTGAGGCATCAACTCCAGCAGGAACTTGTGATGGTTCTCATTCAGGAATGTCAGACCCTCACCCGTTATGCACAGATCAAACTTCGAAGTCAATTGCTTTGACGTCTTGAATGGATTCACCGGGAGATTCACTTCTTCGTCTATAGACGTCCAACCCCACTTGTTCTCGCTTTCTGCCAGTATCAGAACTTCTTCTTTCTGAGTAAACTTCAGTTCTTTAGCAACATGACACGCCGTCAGCGGATTGTCACCAGTTATCATAACCACAGAATGAGAAGCATTCACGATTTCTGATATAGCTTTTTTTGAGTCGGTCTTCAAAGGACATGAGATAATAACAAAACCAACAAAGGTCAGATCAGACTCGATATCCTCGCGAGACATATCCCTAATGTCTTGAGAACTTAATTTCCCTAAATTCCTATAACCTAATGCCAGAACTCTCGCTCCTCGTCGCGATAAAGTTAGGTAGACATGATCATAATGACTAGGAACCTCTTTGAGCATGGTCTTCACCGTTTCAGGTGCACCCTTGACACTACTTATGTAATGAGTTTCCATGAAACCTCGTTCATTGACCTGATAGCCTGCTATTACAGACATTCTTTTAAGGGCACTTGAAAAGTGGTTTCTGTGTACAATTTTTAGACCTGGTGACTTCCCTTTCTTTGGCACAACAGCATCTCCTTTGGTCAGGTTCCACTCCGCAGCCTTCAGAGTTGCTTTCTCCAAAGGGTCTCCTACCACGCCATCATCTAGTTGCACTAGAGAATGACATGACGCCAGAACTTGTATAGTCTCCATAGGTGCTTGAGATAATGGAATGACGTTAGCATCTTTGTGGTCCGCTATACCGGCCACACCCTCTACAACTAAATTATCACTTGTAAGTGTACCAGTCTTATCAAAACAGCATATTTCTACTTTGCCAGCAAATGGTATTCTGAAAGGTTCTGTACAAAATACTGCCAACTTAGACAATGATAACAATGATGTGTTAACTGCCAGTGACAACTCTATTGGCAGTTCTGGAGGCACAACTGATGTCAAAATCAATGTGCATTCTAAAAATAGTTTGTATCTATTCCTCTCTGGATCCTCACAGCCTTTGACCCAAACATATGCAGCGGCGGCGACTGCGAAGATAAGCAAGAACATAATGAACCCAAATGTCTCAAGATTGTTAGCAGTCACTCTCTTCACTCCAAACAAAATAGTTCTTAAAAGTTTTCCTTGAGACGTATTGAAGCCATTACGAATGACATATCCGATGCAGCCATTGTCAGGAGCCTTAAGAGATGCTGAAGTATTTTTGGTAGGAGAAGAATGTTGGACTATCTTGGTGCCACCAAACAACATGTGCAGTTTACCATCACCCTCAGGATCTAATAGTTGTTTTAAATTTTTCTCATTGTCTACTGATTCTTTCATTTGGGGCACACTTTCACCAGTTAACATGGACTCGTCAACAATGCATGAACCTCTTAAGAGAACAATGTCGCAAGGGACTAGATTGTCATTGGTTGATCTTATAAGAGACACAACATCTCCTGGCAGGAGCTGATCGCTCATTATCTGGCGCCATCTCCTATTTCTGTACACATTGATGTTATAAGGTTTGTTTCCCATCTTTCTGATCTCCGCCATGTTCCTGAGCTGTTGCTGCACTAGGGTGCACTCAAACATGACCAACATGACGAGGGTGAATATGGAGTAGTACCAGTATTTGTCTAAACACCACAGTGCAACACAGAACACTTGGAACACAAAGAATGGCGCTGTTGCTCTTTCCTTGAACAGTTCCATAAACTCGGGAACTACCTGTAAAGACAATATTGAACTTGTGAACACAGTATTGAACATAGCAAAACAATATTGAACTTAGCGTGCATAATATGAAATAAATTGTAGCTAAAAATACAGCAGTAATTTACTTGGAATCTTAATAGATGCCCTTGAAGTCAACTACATATCTTTTCTATTTACCTACAAAAGATTTAAATATTCATAGACTGAGATACTTAATACACATAAATGGACAATTGGACATGTTCTAAAATGCAAAACTAATAATGCCATTATGTATTAACATGAACAGAATTAGATTTCATCCAATTATAAGAAGGTGTAAAAAGAAATGTATATGTTGCAACCTTAATATTTTCTCATGCATGCATATAATTTAATTATGTACATTATTTTTCTAGAATGTGGCGAAAAAGACTTTCAAATACTATAACAATGTGGAGCATAATACAAAACACAGTTATAATCCAATTGCGTTATAATGTTTTCATTTCAGACTAAACAATACCCATTGATTCAAGCTTTATCTAAACAATGATTTTGTTTGATTCATATTAATTCATTAAAGCCAAACGTTTGTTTATATTGTGTCTCTAAATGACAGTATTTGAAAGGTTAAATGAAACTTAGAAGCAATTTAAATGTGAATTGATGAACTCAGCTCAACATAAGATCACGTATTTAGGGCTGATGTTGATGGAATAATTTCTGACAATTGCATTGGATTGGATTGCATTTGGAGTTTGTGGTAGGGCTACCACAAACTCTAAATGCAATCCATATTAGAACCTAAACTGAACTGTTAAAGGGATGGAGCTATTTAAGGTGTAAAGATCCATCCCTCTTTCTTGCTCACATAACTGTCATTTTAACAAAAATTATTTTCCCTGTAGTGCGTTTAAAAATAACCAGAGTCGAGTAGAGTTGCAACCCAGGGTCGTTCTTTTATAACTCGAGTAGCTAGCCTAGAGTTAGCCCAACTAACTCTAACTCTAACTTTGAGCAGGGTAGGTTGGAGTAAGCAGCAATATGCTTGACATTGACAGTACTAGGAAACCCTTCCGGGTTCAAAAATGCCAGCAGGGTAGAGTAATTACCCAATGACGTCATTAGAGTCAACTCTAAACTCAAATTTGAACGCAGCCCTGGTTTCTTCAGAGTTGTAGACATCACATTATGTACCTATTAATTTTTTTAAATAGATTTTTAATTACATATTACTAACCATTATCATTTCATTTTTTCCAAACTCCTTTTCAGCAGTATC
This sequence comes from Mythimna ferrago, assembly GCA_910589285.2. Lineage (NCBI taxonomy): Eukaryota > Metazoa > Arthropoda > Insecta > Lepidoptera > Noctuidae > Mythimna > Mythimna ferrago. The sequence continues at coordinate 9,331,475 of OU342683.1, read as the reverse complement.
AATGGCTTCATCGTCCAAGTAGCCTTTTGACTCCTTATATTCCTCATAGGTCTTATTGATGGGGAATTCAATGGTATGAAAAGATTTCTTGTCCCAATCATAAACATACTTACTTTTTTGAAATATAAACCAAACATCTGGGTGTATACTTCCTTTTTTAGTTGACTAAAAATAAATAAACAAAATAAGATTGAGAAAATTGGAAATATGTGTGCAAGAAGTCACAAACTTATATTTTTATCAATAAAAAAGTAACAACAAACCTTGGTATGATGAAGTTTAACAATTTCAGAGAACCCATTATTAGATGTTGGGACAACTTTCACAATTTCAGCCTGGATAGGATCTTTAACCTAAAATTAAAAAGTAAAAAATTATAACAGTCTAAGGACCATTCAATGAGTAAGAATAGTAATTGTTTTGATTAAAAAATTTAAATAACTTACCTTAGAACACGACAGAAAACACTGAATGTGTACGCTCCAATAGCAACAGAGGCAAATGAGAATTTGTATGGTGGCGACCACCACGACACTCACGAACCCAGCCTCGAAATTTTCCTCAAATCCATACACAACAATCCACGAATAAAAAACGATTGGGTATATTATCAAAAAGGGCAGCACGGTCCCTTGCAGAACAGTCGGCACCGGCTTGAAAAGTTGTGTATATTGAACTAAATCGTCCAATGACGACTGCATCTTGTTGGATACCATTTTATAATCCTATTACACTTTAAACCCGTACCAATATTTTACTAATGGCTTTTTTTAACTGTTTGAAGTAAAGTTAAACATAGTTTATTATTTCCTCAGAAGAAAATAATTCAAAATATAAATAAAATTCGATTTTTATTGAGTTTACACTACTTGACAGATTGACAATCAAGAGAGGAGAGGAGGGGAGAGGGGTGAAGTCAGTGAAAAACCGGAAACAGTTTGTTGAAGAAGCATGCGTGTCACGTGTTTTTCCATTTTATGCAGCATGTTTTTAATTTTCCCACCACTTGTAACAGAACTTATAAAAAGAGAATCTAAATTCTAGGACAGATTTCGATGAGTGTAGTTTTCTTTGTATCAGCTGCTATAGCTGATGAAGTCTACGAGAAAATTCTAGGACCACGGACCACGGCCCACAAACTTGACCGGTAGTGAATTTTCATCTTTCAGTGGACTTAAAAAAATGTCGTGGTTTATTTATATTTTTCTGAATTTAAATTATTAAAAAATAATTTTTAGTTTGATTTATCTTGTTACATTATCTATCTTGAGATACCGCGCGCACCTAAACTTTTATAAGACATTTACAAGTTTTGAAGTTGCTTGATCGAGCCTAGTGGTTTTTCTATTCTACTTTTATTTTCGAAACCCTAAACTTTTTCTCCGGTTCACTGACGTCTTAGTCTATGCTTCGGTCATGATGATCCTGATCCCTGCGTTCCGAATTGCGTCAATATCGTAAATCCGATCAAAAATAGTCGCAAAATCTGTCTAAAAAGTCAACCGACTTGTGTAATTTTAGAGTAAAATGAAATCTGATGTAGTCAACGCTATATTCAATAATCAAGGTTGATTATGAAATATTGATCATTGTTTACTACTAGAAGAACCTTATAAAAAGTATCGACTAAAAGTATTTTTTAAATGATTGAATATCAAACACAATTCCCAAGTCGTGCATTGGTCGGATTCGCGATTTTATCACTTTTGACGCAACTCAGAACGCCTCCTGCGTTCTGAATTGCGTCACTGACGTCACTGTCAATGTCAAATACGTCAGAAAAGGCGCGAAAATTATTATCAATTTGTTTTTTTTGTGTTCATTGTGAAATTGTAAACTTGTTAGAGAACACGATGGATTTGAATATAAGAAGAAAATCCAGTAAACTTCCACTAACGGGAAGTCTTGTGGAAACCTATCCTCATGATCTTCAAATGTATAAGGTTCCACCTATTGAAGACATAACACTTCAAGAATTCGAAAATCTCGCTTTAGAAAGAGTGACTTTATTGAGAAGTTTAGCAACAGCAACTACTCTCAAAGGACTGCGAATGTATTCAGAAGAATGGACAGACTACGTGATTGGTGAACTTAGAACACAAGGCTTGAAGTATTATGCAAAGCTTTGTGAGAAATCGTCTTGTGCCACTACTGAAGCCGACTTGCAGGCGAGACGTAAAGATCATATTGCACACTTCATTCTTCGGCTAGCTTACTGTAGAACTGAAGAATTGCGTCGTTGGTTTATAGCAAGAGAATTGGAATTGTTTAAAATGAGGTTTGCGACCATGAGGGGCGAAGCTGTTGAAACATTTTTCAAATTGAACAATCTATGCTATACTAATATCACTGATGAGGAAAAAAGTGAAATCATACACTATCTGAGAGAATCAACTCCCCATCCTAATATAGAAAATATGAAATTTTACAAAGTGAAGTTTTATGAAGTTTTGGATCTAGTTAAAATGAGAAAAGTATATCTTAGCGGTGGTTATGCTTATATTGCACATAAAGATTTCATATCTGTGCTCTCTGCTCAGTATAGAACACAACTAAAGCAAAGCTTAGCTGTTGCTTGTCATCACCTGGGTGAGATTGAACAGGATGAGAGACTCGTCTCATTGTTGAAAGGATTGCATCAGTCATATTCTGGCAATGATTACAGCAGTGCTAAAGCAGTTATACCTATTGAGAGTCTGGACTCGTTAGCTGTGAAATCATTCCCGCTATGTATGCGACAACTTCACGAGCAACTGAGATTAGCACACCATCTAAAACACGGAGGCAGACTTCAGTATGGGTTATTCTTAAAAGGAATTGGAGTAACATTAGAGGATTCACTGAGATTCTGGAGGGAAGAATTCACTAAAATAATGGATTTGGATAAATTTGAAAAACAGTATGCTTATAATGTAAGATACAATTATGGAAAGGAGGGAAGTAAGAAGAACTACTCTCCATTTAGTTGTTTGAAGATTATCAATACCACTGTTGGGCCAGGAGACTGTCATGGATGCCCTTATAAGCATTGTGATGTTGGTATCCTGAAGAATAGGCTTCAAGGTTATGGTTTTGATGCTCAAGGTATGTTCTGACTCTAATTAACAAAATATACAACAGATTTTTAGTATTTTCCTATTGTAATACATGTCATTTATTTTTGTTTCAGCAATTGGTGAAATAATAGACATCACAAAGAAAGGACATTTCCAAGTAGCCTGCAGCAAATACTTTGATGCTGTGCATCATTCTGACCTAGGACTAGGTATCAACCATCCTAACCAGTACTTTGAAGAGAGCCAGAAAATTGCCAAAGGAGATGTCAAAGTAGAAATCAAGAAAGAAGTCAAATCTGCACCAGTTAAAAAAGAGGTGATCAATGAACTTGATGAAATGGATTTTGATGAAGTCATGTAAAGATAATGATGACCTAATTTTGTTATTACAATTAATTAAAGTTCTTTACCTGAGTCAATGGAAAAAATGACAATACAGTTTTCTGTCTCCTGTAAACAATGATAATAAATACAAAATTATAGATTTTAAAAGATCTTTATTGATTTAAATTATATATTATAATATCTATTTCTTCTTAACATACATGGCCTGTCTAGCCAAATTACCGCAATATAAACCACATATAAAAATTAAACCTATAATTGAAATGCCTACAATTAAAAAGTATTTCTTAGACGGTGAAGATGATATCTCATTATACATGTCCCCAAAGTTTTCTATCACGTTCAACTGAAACAAGGAAAAAACAAATACAGTAAAATGGGGTGAATAGAGACAAAACTTTAAAGGGTATTTTCTTGATATTTGAATATTTTTTGCAGCATTTAACTATATTAATTTTTTAATGAATTGTGATTCTAATAAACGATGCTTTGTTAGAGGCCGATATTATAGTACCTATCAAAGTGAAAAACCAAACCAAAGTTTTGTCTCTATTCACCCCGTTTTACAGTACTTATAAAAACATATTGTTTTCTTTTGGCTGCTGAATCATTATTTTTTCCTTTTTATGATTTAAAATGGCTTATCTATACATATGTATAAATAAAATTGGAGTGTCTGTTTGTAATATTGAAATAACCGCTTTTTACTACATGCATATGAATATAATACGGTACATACACCAAAATAACATTTTTTACAATTTTTCTCTGTCTGTCTGTTTGTTTCGGCAAAACTCTGAAATGGCTGGACCGATTTTAACGGGTCTTTTTTTGGCAGGTAGCTGATGTAATAAGGAGTAACTTAGGCTAATTTTATTTTAGAAAAAAAAAAAATCCTGTAGTCTACGTGAACGAAGTCGCGGGCACAGCTAGTCAGTATAATAAAAGTATACTGATAAGCCGATTGAAAACAAGCTTTATAAAAATATATGTACATATACCTATTTTTTTTTTTAATTTATGGCCCACAAAATGGCAAACACATGGAGTGCTTATTATATCTACATTTTTGTTTATTGAACTTCAGTACTCAATAGGTTAGCTACTCACAATATAGATACTTAACATTATACTTATAATGAGAAAAAAGTATGGTATACTCACTGCAGCAACATGTTTATACATCTCTAATCTACTTGAAAGTGCTTTTTGACATTCAGCCTCTAGTTTTCTATTGCTATCATTCAATATTATCTTCAGACATTTTAAACCTGGAAGAATAAAGAAAACACAAACACATTAACTAATGGGTATCATTTAAGCTATCGCCAATTTAATTTTGTGTTTCTTAAATAACAGGGTTTGCCCGCAAAATAGTAGATTTGTCACCAAAATCTAGGTAGTCACCAAATAATATAAAATCAATTCCGCAATAAATCACCTGAAATCATGGAGATATAGGGTCTAGTACCAAATAAATATTTTTGTATGTATTATAATAGGTTTGTCCTAATAAGTATTTAAGCAAACTAATTTAAAGAAATCACCAATAAATCATATATTATGTCACTAGAAAATTTCATAAAATTTAAAAAAAAATTAAGGTTGTCGTCATCATGGTTTCAACCAAAAGACTACGACTTCCTGGTCATATGCCTCCCCCAAGGATCTTAATTTCCACAGGTAGTATAAATATATTTAAATAAATTTTCTAGCAACATAAATAAAACACTTAATTAAAGTAAAAACAATCAATATTTATTGTTAAAAATAATAATCACTTAACAATAATAATCAGCGCTGGTTTGGCTTTTGAAGGCTACTTAGGAACCATGAAGTCTCCTTTTTAAATTTTTTATTTAAAGTTGAAAAGCTAAGTCATAATTTCACGAACGTAATTTTTTCACTTTAGACCAACTTTTTCATAACTTTCATCACAGTTACGAAGCTGATTATTTTATGCATAAAAGTACTACTCATGAAGAAAAAGTTGCAAAAAAAAAAATCTCGACAAAGCCATGTACTTTTTTAAAAAAAAAAATTTAAATTGGTCTGGTCGATCATTCTCAAAAAATCTGAAAAAAAATCGTAATTCTCGAAAACTATGAAAAGTCGCGGAACATACATGGGGGTGATTCGGATACCCCACAATACGAGGGACCTAAATTTTATTTTTGAACGTCAATGTTCTGGCCACCCTGTATATTAACATTAATTTGACAATTCATACCTTGAAACACTTTGTTTATCTGAAAACGAAAATATTTCGTGGCAATAGATTTATTTATTAGGTGATACAACTTGATGGCAAATATAAATTTTGGTGACAAGAAATATAGTCCCCTTAACTAATTCATATCTAGCTACAACATAAACTTACGCCTGCCAGCACCATGGTCCAGATCTTTGCAATATGTCAATAAGTCCATCGCACAAGCCCGCTCCAGTAAAGGATCTGCCTCAATATCAACTTCAGTTTCTTCTATTATTTGCGCAACCTCACGTGCGCATTCAGCCGAGACGATTTTATGATTCAAGAGAGCATTTTTCAGGCATTCTTCCACCTGTTGAGAAAATAATTAGATTTAGAGCTCATAAATAATTGTAAGAGACTAGCTTCTGCTAGCAGTTATGTCCGCGTAAAAGTAGAAAATATAGGTATAGCTTGTATTACTCAGTGATAAAAAAGTTAGTGAATTTTATTTTTTAAATAAAACTCATCAAAAAAAAAATTCTAAACTTTCATGTAAATAGTAGTATCTAAAAGACAATAACCATAACCTCTATAATAATATGATCCGTGATCCAGTATCATACATAAAGCCTTTATTATATCACTACTATCTGGTGGAGAATTGTTAGCACAGAAAGCTAGGCTGGTAGTTTCATTAGTTTAAATATTCAGTTTCATTTTACTATACCTGTCCATCAGAATTTGTAATATCGTTTGGCACTGCACAAATAGTCTGTATTTCAGCTTTGCATAATTTACCAAGCAAAGGATCAAGACGATAGTTCAGAGCTTGCTCTTTCAATACATTTGCCAGTTCATTCTCACAATCTTTAGTCAACTTTGATTCTCTAAATTTCTCTTTTAAACAATATAACATTTTGCCTTGAAGTTCCATATCTTGTGGTTCTTTTGCTGAAAAAGAAAACGGTAAAAAGATTAGGATCTAGTTATTAAAACTCAGAATAATAAGCAAATGGGGTAGTAACATGGTGGTGACATGGAAAAAAAAAACAATGTCTCTGTGACCTAAAAAAATTATGTGAATAAGACTGATTGAAGTAACATGCATATGACACTCCATTTACTTACTACTCTGTGTTCAAAACATTTTTGTCCTGGCATCAACTAACTACACTACCTACAGAATCCTAAATAATTCATTCATATTTAAATTATCTATCTACTACAGAGTTGGCAAATATGTCTACCTAATTTAAAAATGGATTTTATACCGATCACATCTGAACAATATTTCGTAATATCCGTTTTGCAAGCATCTTGTAAATTGTTGTTGAACCGGTAATCCATATTTTGTTCTATCATCCTATTAACAATAACTACTTTGCAGTTTTCATCAAAATGTGGTTCCTGGCGATGAATCTAGAACAATGAACAACATACAATTAAAGAAATATTATTTGATGATGGTTCAAATAGAAAATATAACTAAATTAATATAATAAATACCTTCAAACAATCTAGAATTTTTGATGCATCTGTGTTATGGCAGTACAAGTCTATCATATCATTACAACTCGTAATTAAATGATAGTCAACAGCATTGTCAGCAAACTCTTGTTTACGAACAACAAATATGGCTTTCCTGCAATCATCTGATAACTTTCCTTTAGCCGTCTGAAGACATTCCAATGCAGCTGACTCACCATGGGGTACATTAGGACAGTACAGTTGTAAGTCATTCTTACAAGCTTGTTTTAACTCCGGATCTAAGTCAATATTTTCCTTTTGTTGAAACAGCTGCTGTCTCAGTTGCTGACGACAGTCTTTAAATATTGTATGCTTCTTTTTAGTTATTGTATCATTTCTTACTATTTCACTGAGACATGTGACAACTTGACTTTTGGTTTGTGCCTTAGGACAAAACCTAACCACATAAGATTTGCAAGCATTCTTGAATTTTCTAGTAAATCTATAATTTTTAAGCGAGATCAGTTGCTCATGTTCTATGGCAGCTCTGCAGTTAACATTAGCTTTAATTTCTGGATCATTTTTATGACTAATCAAACACTCCATGACATCATCCTCCTCCTTCTTACTCTTCAGCTCAGATGAGCACAGCCTCTCAATAGGAATCCGACAGTTAATGTTTACAATTGCATTTAATTCAATATGGCCACTTTGAGTTTCTGTAAAATTTGTAACAATTTCTCTACACTTTGGTCCTAGTTCTTTTATTTTATTTTGTAAGCATGATATTTCTTCTCCTTTTCCAGTATTTTCGAAGCACAAATTAATTAGGTCATCCATGCAATAATCTTCGATTTCTGGCATCATGTCCACACTGACAGCTCTCTGTCTCATTACTCTTCTCACTTGAGCTTCACAACCAGGTTTCAGCTTTCCTCTGAGATCAGGATTATAGGCATAGTTGTACAAGCATGGTAATACAAGAGGGTCTTTATCATTCTGGTGTTCACTGGCATCAGCCCACTGGAGTTTTGCTTTACACACTGTAACAGCATCATATTTGCATGCCTTGTATAACTGAGGATCCAATTTAAAATCTCTGGATATAAAATATTGAATTTGCAATAAAGCAGCTTCACAATCAGCTGTCATTAGATTGGTTCCAAGTTTCTCCATTAAACATGACATAACTCTACCATTGCCATAGCTTACTTCTCTACAGGCTCTGTCCACCACAGGTTTACAAGCCTTCCTAAGTATTGGGTCCACTCTCCAATCTTCACCTGGGTCAGCTTCTTGAACTAAAGTTTCCAAAGATTTTTGACATGCTATGCTGATTCTTTTTTCTTTCCTTTTTCTTGGTCTTGCATGATCCATGAGGCAGTGAATTGTTCTGCCCCCTGCTTCAATCCCTTTACATAGCATTGTAATGTCATTGGCACAGTTCTGCATCAATTCTGGTGATAGCCTGTAGTCATCCATAAGCATTTTTCTATGATCAATCATTTCAGCTGTGCATTCTGGGCTTAATTTTGTGCTATCATTGCGAGAAACATTTTCCAAGCATAATAAAATTTGTGCAAGTCTAACATCTTTATCGTCTACAACTCCTTTTCGGCAGTGATATTTTCTAATATCTTCTTTGCAAGATTTCACTAACCCTTTACTCATTCTATAGTTCATAACAATATTTCTTTGGTCATAAAACAGTTGGTCTTGGCACTTTTTCCTCATTCCTGTAGCAAAAAATAGAAATTACTTTAAAAATAAATTATTTTTATTAAACAATTTTATTGCACATCTTAACTTAACCTTTCGTATGCAATAATTAGAGACACAATTAAAAAGTTATTGTGTATCGTGTGGATCCACGTTCCTGACATACAATGGGTTAATAAAAGGCAAACATTAAAAAAAAATAGAATTAGAAAAAAAAATAAAGAAAGAAATAGAAATATTAACATTAAGCTTTATCATACCTAAAACAAGTGCTATTAATAATACTTATCATTAATTGACTACACAATTCTGTTTAGAATATAAGTAATAATTTCATACCATTTTCATATTTGTGTCTCAAAAGACACTTATACATCAGCCAGGATCCTGGCACTTCATCGGGGCAGAAGTTCTTCTGATCCAAGTTACATGCAGCAAATATTAACTTGTCCAACTGCAAAGTATCATACTTCATTTCCTCAAGAACAGTGATCTCAGCCTGACATTCAGGTCTTGGGTGAATGTCTCTGCCTTGTAAGCAGCTTAAAGTTTGCTTCTGAGACAGACTTCTTTGATCAAATGGAATTCTACCACAAGTATGAGCTTCTATGTCATCATAACAGTTCTTCAAAAAATTCCCAATGATCTGCCAGTCATTGAAAACTAGAGATTCAAGTTTGTTTATCATCCTCCAACATTTTTTATCTCGTACACTTGATTTCTTTTTAAGCACACAATCTATCATATATTCATTTGGGCTGAGGCAGTTTAATATGACAGGTTCCTCCTGACATGGTTCCTTTAATTTATATTCCACATAATCATTATCTAAGAGCTCTGCTTGGTGACTCCATAGTTTGTGTTGGCAGAGTAATAAAATTTGAGTTTTGTTGTATGACGCATTTAGTGCACAAGAGAGTATAGCGAGATCATCGTCCAAGTGCGAGCACAGTTTATGATATAAAGCACATCCAGATACATCCAGAGTATATCTATCACTGGGTCGATTTATTATGTTACCCAAAACTTGTGCGTCTTGGACGAATATTATTAAACATGTTGCTAGAATTCCTGCAGTCGTTGTTGCTATGTTATTTAGCATTTCGCTGCCGGCTTGAGCTCTTGTAAAAGAATAATCAACAATTTCACTCAAACATAATTTCTATCCATGATACAGATGACTTACATGTAACTTATCATAACTGATTAATTTAAAATAATATTGCTTTTTTACAAATCCACCGAATGACACAAAATTTCTTTAAAAACTAAAACAGAGCACTGCAAAATTTGTTTAGGGAAAATTGGTTGGAAAGAACGATTGTGTTCAGTACGTCGACCGAATGACAGGATAAATGAGTGTTGCCATGGCACAGCGCACACAGAATACTAATGCTACGTTTTTTTTTTGTATTTTTTGACCTGGTCACTTGGACCTTTAAGTCAATAAACTAATGCTACGTTTACATGTGGGTAGTGTTGGGATTTTATCCGAGTAAATACTCAAAATGGATAAATACTCAATAGGTTCTCGTTTTTACTCGAGTATTTATCCAAATCATGGGTAAATACTCTCTACTAACTAAACCAAACTGGATTGCGTTATTTAGCCTAAATCTTGTTATTTTAGCAACAAAAGGATTGAAGTAATAAAAATGCGGAAAATATAGATTTGTAACGTGCTTCATAAATCACATTTATAATAACCTATAGCCCATTATGTTTCATCTTAAATATTTTCGTCAAGCATTATCAAAGTTAGAATTTGTATATTGATTTGTTATAATTTTTATTAAATTACAATACAAGAATAACAACAAATTTATCATTACCGTACATTCGCATGCCTTTTAAAATTTCTTCTCGGAGATATTCACTAGTGTGGCGATTCTGGTTCTGTGTTTACTTTAAAAACAGAATGGTCCTGATTTTGAAATGGTAAAATTAATAATAACGTCATTTTTAGGGTTCCGTACCGCAAAAGTAAAAAACGGAACCCTTATAGGATCACTTTGTCGTCTGTCCGTCCATCCGTTTGTCTGTCTGTCAAGACCCTTTAACTCGAAAATACGTGGAGGTATCAAGTTGAAATTAAAACTATGTACTCAGGACTTCAGTTCCTTCAAGCTTTGAAAAAATTAAACTTACAAGTTAACGAATAAAAAAGATACAGCCGTTTATGTCGCAAAAATGCATATTTGATACTCTCAAAGATCGAAGTTCATAGGGTACTCCTGTTAACCCAGAATCCAGAAATTTGGCACAAAGCAAAGTCTTAGAGCACAAGTATAGGAATAAATCTGAAAACATTAAATTTAATGTTAACTACGTCACAAAAAAAAATAGTGTTTCCAAACACGTTCATTTTTTAGTCTTCCCATGATACCTAAAACAACAAAACATTAAGTTAACACAGAAAAGTGAGTTAATATGATATTGTATGAGGGCTGTAGCTAAAGTCGAATTTGAGGTAGGGCAGCATTAGTTACAGGTAGGGCGGAAGTAAAAAAATATCATAATTGATCTCCCCTCGAAGCACAGGCACCTAAAGCAATCACCATGTATATCACTGACTAATGGTGACTGATCAGTGATATACATTCAACAACCAAGCCAAAGCTAAAGTTATTCGTAAACAAAAAAATTCTCAATGATGAAGAATAAGTGAACAAGACGGTTGAACTTCCAGATTTGGATGTAGAAATCCACGTCTGAGTGAGATTGAGGTAGGGCATTGTGATTTCAAGGTAGGGCATTGCCCCGCAATGCCCCCTCCCTAGCTACGGCCGTGTATTGTATTCTATCTATGTTCAAAGTTACAAGTTTTTAGCTTATTGGGACGCTACAGGTATGTTAATTATGTAATTGGTAAAAGTTATTAAAAATGTTTAAAAAAACGTTATGTAATAAAAATAGGTAATCAATCACGTTAACATAGGTATAATGACCTTAAGTACCCAAGTAACCATTTGGATTAGCACAAATCATTAAAACCCAAGCGAACGCCGGCGTTCACGCATCTATTGTCTTACTATTGTGCTTCAAATTGACAGTATCTGAAAGGTCAATAAGTAATAGTAAACTTACCTTGAAACATTATAACATAACTGGGCACTGAACGGGACAGACACCTTAGGGCGTGGGGGTGGAAGGTGAGATAAGCAAAACAAAAGAGACGGGACAAAGGAAACCGGGGTAGCGCGTATTGAGAATATCATTGACATCAGAATTAATAAAATGAAAGTAATGTAGTGTTTTTGAAAGTTTCAATGAAGTACTAACTGAGTACTCCTTTTTTGAAATCTCTAAAGATAAAAATAATAGTCATTAATCCTTAAAATAACCATTCGATTTGCAAAAAAAGACATGTGGCACTCGGGGACTGCCGCGGTAAAGCTATTGCCTAGCATTTTTATCAACTTATGCAATTATAATTATTTATTTATTTTATTTATGCAGTATTTTTTTTCCTTTGTTTTTTTTTTTCTTTGATATTAATTGAAGTTACACTTTCACACATTGAATTGAATTTTTATTGATTGTTCACTCATTTGTTAGGTTATTTTCGTTACGGAATTTCTGGATTCGGTCTCCAGGCTCAAGGCCCGTGATAGAAGCTATGCAATAGCTTGAAAACAAACATCATTTCATTTTGAGTAAATATCCATCACTTTGAGTAAATACCCAATAAAAATGGTTAAAATTGAGTATTTACTCATTTTGGATAAATACTCGAGTATTTATCCGCAGCCCATCTCTAATAATAACATAAAGCCCATTATGTTTCATCTTGAATATTTTCGTCAAGCATTGTCAAAGTTAGAATTAGTATATTGATTTGTTACAATTTTTATTAACTTACAATAAAAGAATTACAACAAAAATAAATAATTAGTGGTCATCTTTTTACGGCCAAAGTCTAATAGGTACGAAACCTTTCCTTCGTGTGCAAAGATTTTATATATTATCCTAGTTCGTGTGCGAGTCTGTATCGTCTTGACTTACTTTTGACTTAAGTTCCTGTGACCCCTAGATGGGGCAGAGGGCGTCCACAGTGCGCCGCCATCCCGTTCGGTCTTGAGCTTCGAGTTTCATTTCGCTCCAGGTCTTCCCAATGTTCTTCGCCTCTGCGATGACTGTACGTCGCCAGGTCTGCTTAGGGCGACCACGTCTACGCTTTCTTCGAGGGTTCCAATCTAGGGCTTGCCCTGGTATATGTTCAGGATCCCTTCGGAGCGTGAGGCCGATCCAGTTCCATTTGCGGCGTTTGATCTGCTGGTCGATCGAGATTTTACCGCAGCGCACCCACAGATCTACATTTGAGATTTTCTCGGGCTAGTAGATACCGAGAATACGGCGAAGGCGGTTGACAACGACCTGGAGTTTATGCGAGATATCTTTTGTGACCTTCCACGTCTCACACCCATACAACAATACGATTTTTACGTTGGACCGGAATATTTTGAGCTTAACTCTTCTGGTCAGTTTCCGCGATTGCCACACGGGACGGAGCTGTGCGAAGGTGGCTCTTGCCTTGGTGATCCTCGAAGTGATGTCCTCTTCGGTCCCTCCAGTCTCTGATACAACACTACCGAGGTAAGTAAAATTGTGGACCCTTTCCACAGCCTCTGTGCCGATAAGCAACGGCAAAGAGCTCGTCGCTCCGCGTCTCATTTCCTGGGTCTTCCGGGTGTTGACTTTTAGTCCCGTCTTTTTTGCCTCTCGTCGTAGGTCGTCCAGCTTGGCTTGCATCTTGCATCGGCGTAATCCAAATCTTCCAAGACGTTGGATAGTCCCCACTCTATGCCGCGGCGCTTGGTTTTTAACACTTTGCTCATGATGCCATCCAGAACAACAAGAAAGAGGAGAGGTGAGAGAAGGCAACCCTGTCGTACTCCTGCAAGCACCGGTATGTCCTCCAAGACGAGGCCGTCGTGTGTCACTCTACAGGAGTAACTCCTGTAGTTTGCCCTAATTAGGTTTGTGATTTTCTCGGGGACTCCAATTTCACGCAGTCGGTCCCAGATGGAACCCCATCTCAACGTATCGAAGGCTTTTTCGAAGTCCACAAAGGTCAAATACATTTCCCTTTGCCATTCTGATGCCTGCTCCAGGATAATACGTAAGATATTGATCTGGTCCGTACACGATTGATTGGGCTGGAAGCCAGCCTGCTCTTTGCGAAGAAGAGGTTCAACGGCCCTCGACAGCCTATCTAGGATGATCTTGCAGAGCACCTTAGAAGGTATCGAGAGCAAAGTAATACCTCTCCAATTGCCACACTTACTGAGGTCTCCCTTCTTGGGAACGGTAATGAGAAGACCTTTTTCAGTAACTCTTCGGTTGGCCAGATGTTCCGTAAGAGAGATGTCAGCGCGTTTGCGGCGGAAGGCATGTCAGCTTTTAGCATTTCCGCCGTGATGAGGTCGACTCCTGGAGCTTTGCCATTCTTGGGTGAGTGGATGGCTTTCACTACTTCCTCTTGTGTGGGGGGGTGACACGACAATATCCAGGCTTTGTGGGGGCAAACTGGCAGCTGGTGCAGTCGTGGTAACGGGGTCGTTCGGGACTCGGAAAATCTCGTCAAAGTGCTCGCGCCAGCATCGGAGCTGCCCCTCCGATGTCACGATGAGCTGGCCTTCTTTATCCTTCAAGGGCTTCTTCTTCCTCTGGTTTCTATTCCCGGCCCGGTCTTCGTTGCCTTGTACATCTCCCTGAGATTACCGGAGTCAGCAGTGCGTTGAGCACAATCTGCTACACTATCTGCCCATACTCGCCGATCACAGCGGGTACTGCGATAGATAGTCTTGCGTAACTGTCTTTATTGCAGTTTTTCGTCTCGACGCACTGCCTCATCAATGATTGCCAGAAGTCGAAGATAAAGTTTGCGCCTCTCTGCAATGAGGTTCCAGGTTTTTTGTGACATCCAGTCTTCGCGTGTGGGTGTTTTATGTCCAAGAACGATGGAGCTGGTCTCTATGTAGGCCATTTTGATGCGATTCCACTCCGCGTCGACAGAAGTAGAGTCCGTCTCAAGGGAGGAGAAGCGATTTTGCAGCTCTAGTCTGAAGGCTTTGCTAGTTTTTTTTTTGTTTTGGCAATATTCTTGCGGACGTCAGTCAACAAGACAATAATTCAGGGAGGGCCAGTCATTCATTTTCAGTATGTTACAAAGTACTCTGTGGTCATTCATGTCATTCGTTATTTCATTCAATTCCATTCAAATATTTCATTTCTTTGACTAGTGCAGATTATTGATAAAATATCGGTACAACGAGGAACCGTACATAACTCGTAGAAATTAAATAATTGTAGAAATTTGGAAACAGTTTGTGTTTACGTGTGAATTTTCAAAATGGAGGAATTTGTGGAAGTTAATCAAATATCGGATTTTATTTCATATCTTCGCAGTGTGAGTATTATCATTATTGCTAAGAATTTATATTGCTGGGTTCTCAAAATAAACTATGTATTACATTATTTAGAGACTATTTTCGCAGTAAATGAAAGTGAAAATTCGTGGTTACAATAATTAGGCATAAAATATTCCCATCTGGGCGGTTACTCGTTGCGTCGCGTTTGGCTGGCCGCAGCCGACGGCGTTCTCAATCGGTGCCAGTTTAATTATCATTTTACTATTGTTTTGTCGGTGACAGAGAGCAAAGGTTTATAATTAACATAATATTTACCCATTGTATACAATGTGGGAGCAATAAAGCGGGCCAGAGTAACTCAACTGCTTGAATTGCCAATTTATTTGGTAGGTACTCCAAGTGCTGTACTGTTTTTTGCTATTAGACCATTTGTATAATTATTGACACAGTACGATCCCCAGAATGTTCTATATTTAAACTAGTTTATGAATAAATTTATAAATGAACAGGGAGACCATCATTTGAATTTGATTACTTTTCCCATAAGGATATGTACCACTGAAATGGGTCTTCCTTTCGTGTTCCATTGTAAAATATAGATTATTCCATCACTAATCACATCTGCCCATGCTGTTACAGTCTCTTGTCAACTGGATAACCCTATGGTTATCCATTGATTATCTAGGTTACCCTAGATGTGCGTTTCTAGTTGTTTGTGTAGTTGATCTTTATTATACACAATATTGTATGATCTTTAACATGATTTATGATTATAAAGTTTTGGTTATTATTTTTGTTTAACATTACTCCACTCTAGAAATCACATCTGAGTTTGTTTACAAACATTTAAACTCGCACCCAAACAACTCGACCTGCGAGGGTGTAGGCCAGACAAATATCTGATTCTCCTTTCTTACCTTACTCCTGTTCCTTTGTTGCCTTTAGTGCTGGATCCAAAAGATCCTTTCAGAAATGAATCCAGTAGGCTTCGACTCTATTGGGCCCCTACGGTCCCATTACTTAAGGAAAGGGTTCAATTGATTGTCAATCAATTAATTTAAAAATCTCCAGAAGTTCAGAAAAAGAGACTTCATTACCATGTGAACATAAAGGCTTTTTTCAACCACAGAAATACATAATAGTGAGAACAGTATAAAGAACAAAACCACGTGAAGCAAAGTGCTATCTAATAAACACAGAATGAAGCTATAATAGATACACTACAAAAAATGCAAATGGACACCTTCTTAGTAAAGATAAATAATTAAGATATGATTCAATTACTTATTTAAAACCTAATACAAAGCTATATTGAAATTAAGAAAAATAGAAATAAAAGTAAAACTATTCAAGGACAGTACTATCTTCAGTATAATCAGCTCCATAACATTTACATAATTATAAGATTGGTCAATTTACTAAATTACCTCTAAATAGCTTAGTTCGCAAAACTGAAGGTCATTGAAATAATTTTTTTACCTAGTAAACTTTCAAAATTTTGGCTTACCTATGAAAATAACAAATCAATTCATTAAACCCGAAGCAAACGCTAGCGTTCATTCTGTCATTGTCTTTCTATTGTGTCTCTAATTACGGTATTCAAAAGGTTAATAACAAATATTTTCCACAATTCTACGCAATCGTCCAATATAATAGAGTACTTTTTATTTGACCATATCTAGAGTTTTCTCTGAGATCAATGGAAACAAAACAATGGACTTGAAAGATCCCAATGTGTTCCCACTTGGTTTCAAATATTGTCAGTTTTAATGATAAAAATTACATTTACAACATGTGTAGCTTGGCTTATCAGTGTGTGGACATTATCTTTTTTAAAAGTATGGAGAAGTATAAATTATTTTGTGATAGTATCATAAATCTTGAAAACACATTATAAAAATCACTTTTATTTTACATTATATGTGATTGCATATCTGCTGCACATAATAAGATTCTAAGTACCTATAATAAGAATAATAATATTTTTTTAATGAAATACTAGCTTTTGCCCGCGGCTTCGCTCCCGCTCTACCCTACACCACCCTACTATACCTTACTCGACCCTATTCTACCCTACTCTACCTTACTCTACCCTACTCTACCCTACTCCACCCTACTCTACCCTACACTTCCCTAATTTTCATTTCTTTTTTCCTTATGAACCTTCTCACAATAACAAACAACAAAAAAAGAATTAGCGAAATCGGTTCAGCTGTTCTCGAGATTTGTGTTTAGCAACATATTAAGCGATTCATTTTTATATTATAGATTTAAAAATATAATTTTTATGTATCTTTAAATGAATAAACGGAATAATAAACATTTATTTCGGATGGTAGGTATCTATATTTTGTTATAGTAACAATATTTTAACAACCTATGTATATATGATTGCTAAATATTTTTGAAAGCATCATAATTATTATGAAACACTATCTCTTAACGAAAAAAATATTTTGGTACCTACTGAGACTTGGCCGCCTTGAATGATGCATTCTAATGTGTTCAGTAGAGGTCAAATTAAAATAAACTTGTTTTTTACACTCAACTTTTGCTTCTAATTTTATAACCAATAGGTACATATGTCATAGTATCAAATAAAAAGTTAATACCTGGCTACTTATGTATTGATTTATTGAAAAATATGATTAAGTACTTAAATAAAGTACCTATACAAAAAAACTTAATAAATTGGTATTGACATTGTATTGCTTATCGATTTAATCATATTAGACATAAGATAGGTGTGCTTTTGTTTAATTTGATTAACTGGATATGATATTTCGAGCGCAAAAAGGCGCCTTGTAGGCACGAGACAAGTCTGGCAATGACGCACTAGTGATTAACATGGCGGTCACGAAAATGTATCATAATCCTCTTGTCCTTGACCTTTGTCATGGTACCTACTAACCAAGGTTAAGAGGCTCCCTAAAAGGTGAATACAATTTTTCTTTTTTTTTTTTATCCTTTTGGTCGTCGTGTTGGTACGACATGATCGTTAGAAAGCAATGCATGTGCATTCGAAAATAAAAAAAATTGTAGGAACCAAAAATCGCACAGTTTTTTTTCAATTTGATTTAAGGGCTTTAGGTATCGCTGTTGAAACAAAATCTACCGCTCTGCAGTCATCAATGTTACTGAAACTTTGGACGTTTCATCCCCTCGCGGGGTGAATTTTGGAAAACTCTCTCCTAGCCTACGTCATAATAGGAAACCTTGTGCAAAATTTTACGCTCTTGGTAATTTCGACTGTGCGTTGATAGGTATAGTGCGTTGGGGTAAAATCGGTACTGGGGTGAGAACGTCTAAATAAATTACACCATTTATTTAGCTTAATTTTTAATGCCAGCCATTTTGCATGTCACGTCATAATGACGTGGCATGCAACCGTTCCACCTTGCACAGCAATGTGGCTAGCATTTAAAATAAAGCTAAATAAGTGGTATAATTTATTTATACGTTCTTACCCCAGTGCCGATCTTACCCCAACCCACCTTATGTCAGTCAGTCAGTTTCACCTGTAGGATACTGTACTATAAGTGCTTTGATCGCGAACTGGCGCCATCCATACAGAACTGACTGAACTGTATTCAATGAATAAGACGTTCACTCATG
Organism: Mythimna ferrago; assembly: GCA_910589285.2. Classification (NCBI taxonomy): domain Eukaryota; kingdom Metazoa; phylum Arthropoda; class Insecta; order Lepidoptera; family Noctuidae; genus Mythimna; species Mythimna ferrago. The sequence goes on along the minus strand of OU342683.1, from coordinate 9,312,705 downwards.
ATTTCGCTACTCTGACCTTGCTTGCATCACGGCGTTCACGACTTTTTCTGAGATTGAGCTTAAGCACACGGCTACCCCTCCTACTTTAACAAGATCTTTATTCAGAAGACTACAGTCGTTTTGTATTTATTCAACATTTTTGATATGATAAATTTTGACAGAATTTGTAAAACCCTGACCTGACTCCGCTAGGCAGGCAATGATTACATAATATCTATACTTGAATGTTTACCTACCATTTAATTTAAAGTACCTAAGTATTTAAATTAAATATTGATTCGACGCTTGCCTACATAACATATTCTGTACCTACGCACGAGATTCTGAATTTATGTTGAACAAATTTTGTTATCATTATGCACTAGCGATAACACTATGGCAACTGAAACGGAAATTTTAAACATTTCTGTAACTAGAACGGAACTACATAATTGAATGGCCGAGAACTTTGAACATCTGAATGAAGAAATTTTTTTTTTTTTTTTGTTTTTCTCTATGTTTTAACTTTGTTCCCAAATTGCATTTCTACCTACTTCATGTATGACATTGCTGTGCCCGACAGGGTCCATGTGCACTTATATAACTATTTTGTCATCTTATGTAACACATGTGATATAGCAATAAAGAATTGAATTGAATTGAATTGAAATCTTCAAACTGAGGGCATGAAACCGAGGTCTCAGCATCGCGTGAAAGTCCACTCCCACGCATTGTAGACACGTGGCCATCCCACACAACTCAATTTACACGTTGATTTCTACCACGTACCTAATCGTACGTACGTACGTAATCTGCGAAATGTTAAATGACTCGTAAGAAGACTATCACAAAATTTAGTTCTTTCGTAAATTCGAAGTTTGAACAGTTGAAATGTCATACAGCTCTTTGGATTACCCTTTAAAAAGTTAGGCAGGCGCGTGTGGTATCCTTGTACTGCACATAGGTGGTTAATATCAGCTTGACCAAAGCAAAGCTGGAGCAAAGGCCGCCATGGCTAGTGTTGCCAGGCGTCCCGATTTGCGCGGGACGTCCCGATTTTTAGGGGTCTGGGGACGCGTCCCGATTTGCACCTGATCGGGACGCTAAATGTCCCGATAAATCTCTCTCGCGCAGCGTCTTCTACGTTACTCAATCCACACAATTATTAGTAATCTGTGACTCCATCTTCGTTTATCCATTCCATTCATATGCAATAAAATGTAATCAACAATATAATTTTAATATAATATTAAAACTTTTAAAACAGCGGGAATCATTCATAACTTCAATATTTTTTTAGTTTTTGTCTTTATTCCTGCACCTAAATCACGCGAAAGAAATGCCCGGGTGTCAGCATTGTGTGGACCGCCCGGGTGACACCATGGAGCTTATGATGGAAGTGTGCCATGCTTGAGCGGAGCACCGCTGTTTCTTTGTGAAGGCTTTTGGCGGCGGCTGCTCGCTCGCTCGCTGGGCGCTGGTTCTGGCCATGATCCAAAGCGAGAGGGAATGGGAAGCAGTCGCCTCTTACCGTGGAGAAGTTGACTGCAACCACAAAAAAATTGACCGTAACCGCGAATGAGTTGACCGCAACCGTAAAAGAACGTACACCCTCACGTCCCGGTCGTCTCCGAAGGAGATGTCCCGGGCGAGTCACACAGCAATTTCCGGCCACAATAGATATGGGTTTGCAAACGACGAGCAATGGTAGCTCGTCGTTTACTCGTTCAATAAGTAGGTACCAGGTCCGAGGCGATGCCGCACACGTTTCTCGAAGAGATACCAGGAAAACTGAAGGGACTCGTAGGGCCGATGCCTGCTAGGGCTGCGGGAACGCAAACGCAAAGGTCGACTGAAGAAGTTTGGCTTTTAATCAGTACAAGTTTGCTCTCGTTCCACCCTAGAACGGGAGAAGTTATTAGAAGATTTCCCAATAAAAAAAAATTACTGAAAAAAAAAACTGTCCCGATCTAAAACCCTAAATCCCGATTTGTTTTGCTGTCTGTCCCGAATTTCATCCAATCAGACCTGGCAACACTAGCCATGGCCCACGCTTAATGGTTTTGCCAAGGACTAAGTGCGGCAACCAGACCACAATACGCCTGATAAAAACTGTCGAAACTTTACAATAACAATGTCGTATTTACTTTAAACATAAGAGTTATGACACTTGGATCTAACGTCCAACATAAATTTTGCCTACGTAGATAATACCAATGAACCCAGTCTCCGGGGAGAGGTTAATGCTATGCAGATGCAATAAGACTTGCCTACTATCGATATGCATCCAAGCAACTGTTCAAGCATAATAGCTAGAGTAGTAGCTGTATTGCATTCACACTTCACACCAAGAATTGTAAATGTAAAGTGTTCGTATGGGCCATATTACTTACTAGCTGTTGCCTGCAGCTTCGCTAGCATACATAATATATAGCCTATGTCATTCAGGAATAAAGCAACTTTTTATCGGTGAAAAAATTTTCGCAATCGGACTAGTACTTTCAGAGATTACCTCCTATAAACAAAAAAAACTATTAAGATAGTGTAGATTAAATTCACTTAAACATTGCAAGTGGGAAGATCGTTGTCTGATGAGATACTCTTCATCTGAGGAGGTCTAGGGACAGTGTTATATCACACTACAGCTGGGCCCCAAGTCTGCTATTTTTATAAATTCGTCATTCCAACACGATCCCATTGTCATTTTGATAAAAGTTTGTAATCTGCTAATTCATAATGATCGATCATTGATCGGTCAATGGTCTTGTAATAGAATCGTGGTAGAATGATAATTTCGAGCATATTAAAACCAATAACTGCACAATAACGTTCTAATGGTAGAACACTGATCAAATAAACTGTCAAAGTTTTAGCAGATTACCGCAAACGTCAAATATTAATTTGTCAAAATGTACGAGATTACCATTTTATGCCACTTCTTTCAATGGAGTGTCAGTGGTTGACCATTGGAAAGTCATGATGACGCCATTATATTAGTAGATTACCAAACTTGTCAAAATCGACAATTATGACATCAATGATAGACCATTCTGACACTATTGTAATAGCAGACTTGAGGCCCTGACCTTAAACTCATGAGTCGTATGCCCGAGATACAATTAAATTCACGTGCACCCCTATCTAGAATCGGCCCACCTTTCCTAGCAGGCTCTATCAACTAGCTAGGCCGATCCAACGACTACTAACTATCATAAAGGCGCCTCTTTAGGCCTGACTGGTTCGGTGATGACTTAGCCACAAGTTCGCCGTTGGTTGGGCCTTCGACGCTCACGCTTCTTCCCTCATCCTCTCCACAGCCTCCTTTAGGTGCATTACCACTTTTCAAAAGGGCGACGGCATCCTACGTGTTCTTGCGTCCGCTCCCAATATACGGTGCTAAGAATATACAATACGGTGCAAGGAATTCTCGAAGAATCTATGTCCAGTTAGCCAGAAACTGAGGACACCATGTCCTTATTTGGGTTGCGCAAGTCTCTCACGTTTGATTACTGGGTCTAATGGAGCTCGGCTCTTTGTGTTTTTATTTCCCGCTGAACCGGCCGCTATTTGCGCGCTAACCTCTTCTTCCACCGGCGGCTCTCTTGAGGTTGTACCCAGATTGGGTAAAACCCGCACAAGAGCAACATTAGCGCTCATAATTCTTGGGACCAACCGCTGAATATGCGGCTTGTAGCATCGGCAGTCGAGGATGAGTCCCAAGTATTTCATCGTCGACTGTACCGCTTTTCTGTTTGACTCATGCTAGCTTCGGCTTGCAGTGTTTCTAAAGTGACGACTACTGGGACTGGCCCAGTAGAGTCGCCACTTTAGAACTCGCTCTTACTGTGCAGTAAGAGTAGTGGCCTGTAGCGCTTTGGTTACCAACTAGTTCCTGAAGTGAAAACAAGTGAAGTCGGAAGTCCTTCTTAAGCACTCCTAAATACCTACCAGAAACACCTAGACATCCAGGAGAACTTCAAACCATAGGATCTAATAGGTAATACAGACAAAATCTCAGTCCAAATCCACCACTTCTACTTCGTGCTGTAATATCATTAGCTTATCAATACTTAGCTCAGATTTTATAAATGTAAAATTACCTAAGTACTTAAATGATAAATGATAAAGCACAGAACGGCATCGGCAGTATTAGGAAAGTAGGTGTATTATCAATTTATCATATTTCAATCTTGTGTTTGCAGTAAAATTGCCGTAAAAAAATAAAATAGTTTGTTTAAATTAGTGATCTACGATAAGTTTTGGTTTCACCGAGTGCTTCGCAAACAGGTTAGGGCTGGAATTCCCATTTTCGGCCAAAACGTTGTCGAATATTCGATTCTACCGAAACCAGCGTCCTAGGTGACGGTTGTGATAGAGACATACCTAGGTTTTCGGTCTCTACTATTCCAATTGTGTATGTGGGTAATTATTAATTTATTTTATGAAATATTTACAATGGTATTTCTTTTATCCAAACATCCATTTACGGTTTCGGTAAAAAAAAAACGTGTTTCGGTCGCTCACACATGGAGACCTATAAAAGCAGGTACATTACAAAACTCGTTTTAAGAACTGAATCGTCGGGCCATAAATAATTTTCATAGACTATCTCGCTAGCACTAATAGTTTATAAGAGCAGGCGTTTGTTATTGCTACTGACATAAGACATTTATGGCCTGACAACTCAGTTTTTAACATAAGTACTACACGCAAACAAAAAAAACGTTCTCAGATAGGTCACGGAAACGTATCTGCAGGTGGGATAAAATCTCGTATATTTTATGTCTCTAATCCAATATTTTAAGAGGGCACTTCCCGTATCGTCTATCATCAACGTGGAGCGTTGTTTCATCCCACGCAATTCTTTGCCTGTAAGATATTAATATAATAAAGAGGTGAAGTTTGTTTTTTTGTGTGTAGGAGGTATCTCTGGAAGTACTGGTCCGATTGCTAAAATTTTTTCACCAATAGAAAGCTGCTTTATTCCTGAGTGACATAGGCACTAGGTGGTTAGGTGTTTTATGTACGCGAGCGAAGCTGTGGGCAAAAGCTAATGTAACATAAAGAGACAACGCGAAAAAAGAGAGATACCTAATGCCTGAACACTCTGTTGGTGACCAGTAATTCCGTCACTCACTCGAATATTTCACAAAACTTGTTCCAGGAAACAAATTCGGTTTTTAAAAAATCATAAATGTTTATGAAAAAAAATTTCGTAATTCTCTGAATTAAATGCGCAAGGTTTCTATAGATATCAGAAGCAAATTATCAGAGGTTTTATCTGGATTAGCTTTACACTAATTTATGTTTTGATTTCAATACAAACCTAGAGAACACCCACAAGATATTTGTATTTCCAAATTATATGAGGAAAGATGTGTAATAACGTTATAATTAGGGAATCCAATCCCGCATCAAAATCGTGATCCCGAATGACTGCGGGATTGAAGTCGGCAATCCCGCGGATCCCGTGGGTTTTGCTGAATTGAGATTTTTAAATGGTTTTTTGTTTTAAGTGTTAATAAACATAAAAATCGATCAAGTGCGAGTCGGACTTGTACACCGAATATTTCTTATAAATTCTTCCTACCATTCAGTACCCGAATTGAGTATCAAAGATTTACAGAATTGCAAAAAAAATATTATTTTGTAATGAAAACTTACATTTTCGTATAAATAATAATCAAGTGCTTTTATAGAACAATATAATAAGATATTTAAAAGGCCTCCTGGGAAAGTAAATTCACGTGCTTTAGAGAATCCCGGGTCAGATACCTAAATTGACATTGATTACGTTCCGTTCCAGTTGCGATACTGGACTCGCACAACAATATGAAATAGAAGTTCAAAAACTATTTAGCTGCAAGATAAAATCGAAAACAAAATAATTATTTTCCATACAAATTCTATAAAAAATGTCACGAGTTCCATGCAAAGTTAAAATAAATAATCAAAACGGCGACAGGTCGTCGGAGTCCAATTTTCTTATAAAATTCTTCAATCCCCACTTACGAGATTGGATTCCTTACTCATAATCACATAAGAGCGGTTGTATGGAAATGTCTCGGGTTGGTCGCTCTTAAGACTAGTATTTTATACAGTAATTTCTAAGAACCTAGGTACGAAAATCTCTACCTATTGTTTTTCCGACTTGTTAACCGTATAGAAAAGTGTAAATAAACAATAACGACCGTCTGTTACGCTTGTTTTCACTAGTTTGAGTTTATAGAACGTTTTTATCGTTTACATTTACTTACTTCAGTGCTATTATCGATAACAGAGTTTGTAATAATTAAATAACTTCAATTTTCTATGTTTGAACTCGTGTCTGAATGGTAATAATACAGGCGTTTTTAAGTAGTTACTTCCTGCGTAATTATGAATGAAATATGTACTTGCTTCTTCCGAAACAGTTAACATAATAGTGAAATCAGTCAAATATTCCATTACAAAAATAACCATCAGATAAAAACTTTTGTCCCGAGTTGCCAGAATTATGGACATGATATTCGAGAACGTTTGTTTATGTTCAGTGCTTAAAATACCTATAGCGATGTGTTCGTTGCATGTTGTTGCATTGAAATCCGAAAATATCCAAGTACCTTATCACGGATAGCTTCTACCTAAGCATGTGTAATCGATGTGATTAAAATATCACGTGTACTAAAATCGATAAAGGAGCGGCTCTAATCGTTTACATTAAACCTTGACCGATAAAATAGTCTAGTATGACAAGGTCAATTTATTTTGAAAAATGAAGAAAATAAATCGCAAAACTTTTCACTTTGTTAGTTTTGATCAAAGTTAAATGAGCCAATAAACTAAGTTTAACAATGAATCCAAGTTTGCAACGTTAGGAAGAACAAAATTCGACCGCAGTTATAGCACTACCAAAGAAGATTAAACCAATTCGTATTCGCATTATTTGATCACTCACATGTCTGATCTGGGATTAGAAGCCTTATTTTTGTGGTACCTACGAGTATACCTACACAGTCTACAGTGCCACAATATAGATTAGTGTTCTGTGATAGTGCAAAATCAGCGGACTTGCAAATTATTGGTACGGGCTCCGCTCTGTGGGGTCGGCCCCGCTTGGATGTAAAAAAACAATCCAAGATTCCTGTGTCATATAACCACTTCTAGATTTTCTATCAAGACTATTTAGGGAACTGACTGGATCCAATCCATTGCTACTTAAGGGCCTTGCGATGGCAGCTTGTTTGAAGATTAAGTTTAGTTAATGAAGTTTTAATTCGTTATCATTTATGATTTAGAGGCCCCCTTAGTAGAAATTGTTAGGCCCCACGCTTGCTTAATCAGGCTCTGGGTACCATTAGTTGAATGACGAACCTAACCTTTTTTGTTTCACCACCTTAAAACAAAAAGAACAAAACACATAAATAATAAAGTTTCCTTTCCTTCAATTTCAGATTGAATGGCGCGACCCATGGCTAATGGGGCTGATATCTTTCCACATCATAATAACGTTCACCTGCTTCTCTACGAGGAACTACGGGAACTTCCAAGTTATCTTATTCATAATATTATGTAAGTAATTTTGAGATTCTTTCCTCATTTTTGTTTCTTAAGATCATCCTATAAAACTTGTAGGTATATCTAAAGGATCCCCAATGACCTTTGTCCGAATAAAATTGTAAGGGGAACAGACTAGCCCACCAGAAGACGTAAATCATCTCACTACGGATATCAACGGCCTTGACGTCGAGTTACTAACCTACTATTACGTACGCGATGCCAATTTATAACTATCAAGTAGTATAGCAACAATAAAATCGCTCCATACAGTCTCGCATCATGATTTCTCAATGGATGCCAAGCCCCTGCTCTTTAAATACCAATCCTAGACACACACAGCTATATTACAAAACAAATATGTACATATTTTCTCGCTATCAGTGTACATTTTTTAGCTGTAATGCGAAAGTCGAAACCGCAGTTCCCAAGTTCAGAAAGCGCCTCTGCGTCATTTGGCACTGCGACAAAGTAGTGAAAGTTATTTCGTGTTTCTGAAACTTTATTTCATTGTTGATATTTAAAAAGGAAAGCATTCTGTCTCTGTCGCGTGATTTGAATGATGTTTATTTATTATTATAACCTTCAAACTCTGCTATCTTTTTTAAAGGTATAGTAGGTTTCGAGATGGTTTTATTTTATTGCAAAAAACTGCATATCAGTACAACTTAGCCTACAATATTCCCCTCTCCACAAACCTCCGAGAAAAAACTTTTTTCTGGAAAAATAAACCAAAATAACATTACTTTGAATCGGGTTTTTTGTAAGCTCTTAGTCAAATAAATAAACGTAAATTAAATTAGGTAATTTTTTATATAAATTCTTTAATTAGGTATAACGAAGGTCTTCAGTGACACGGTTTATGGCGTCTTCTATTGAAAAAGTCGCTTCTGGCTAATCGCGCTAACTACGTATCATCGAAGACATTTCCGCCTGACCACCGCTAAGTTTATTTTTACTTGCAATCGAAACGAAAACTTCATAGGCGCCGTTATGGCGCCGCGCCGCAGGATTGAAGCGAAAATCTTTTTAAATGATCAGGCAGAAATGACCGCAATGGTACACTGACCATGCAAAGCCTATTCAATCTATCCTCGGTTATAGTTGAGCTTAGCCATTTTTTTACGCGTCTACGTGTGCTAAATAAATCTTTTGATTGTAGCAGTAGAATAAGGCATTGCTGGTAAAACTAGGGCTATCTATACCTTTGGGTAAAAAGATTCTGCTACTTGTATTAAGAGAGTCCTTTTCTACTCGCTTATCCGTCAACATCGAGCATGGTTTAAAAGCTTGTTGCTTCATTTAACGGAATCCAACGCAATGTTTTTGATGAAGAGGTAATGCAAAAAGAGAGAGTTAACGCCTGAAAACTCTTTTAGCATTCGGTAATTTCGTTATTTAGTCAAATATTTCACAAAATTGGTTCGACGTAACCTTTTAGGGGTTTTCAGAAAAATTTTCGTCATTTAGAATCTCGATTAAATGTGCAAGGCTTCTTTCTATTCATGACTTTTTTATATTTTTAATTTATATAAGTACATAATGTAGGGCCAAAGTTCACGTAAAATAGCAGATTTTCGGAGGTCTTGCTAGATTAGTTTTACATTTATTTGATTTCTATAGAAGTCTAGATAATATCCACAAGATAGCACATAATCACGCAAGCGCAAGAGCGGTGGTATGAAACTCGAAAAGCACGCTCTTAATTCCGTTAATCCAATACTTTCATAGTTCGGCTTCCGAGATGATCTTTTCTAATTTATAAAAATCAGATAAGTACTTCCTTCACACATTTTTCCAATTTTGGAACTGTAAATGTGTGGACTTGTGTATATTGTTACGCCATATCTCCGAGAAAATAACGAGTAGCACGTAATAATTAAAACGCATTGCTGTTCGAAAGATCTAGAATGATTGTGCGAAGACAGGCTTAGAAAAATCTCGAAACATCCACAAGGTACCTACAACTAGTGGGTAGGCATTTATCTAGTATAAGGGAAATGATACTCTCCGACGTTAACAATAGAGTCGAAATTCGCATGAAAGTGACTCTTATTACCACGAGTAATAAAAATGATTTATGACTTCGAGAAGCGATTCAATTGTTCTGGAATTCTGGATCGTTCGTGGGACGTCGGTATCTAGAATTTTCTTGGCTCCGCATATAAATACGTGCCCCCGGCCGGAAGCGAGTTGTTGTGATTTCGACTGCGATCAAGAGCGAACTACCCTAGTACTTGAAGTGATTTTATCTAACGACCTAAGCGATAGTGTAACGGTACTCTAGTGTTAATTGCGATTCGGATTATTGTTGACTGGACTATTTTGTTATTGTTTGTGGTAAATAAAGTTCTCTCGTCAGTAAATCGGCATTTGATTACCCACGTACGTAACAACTGGTGTCAGAAGTGGGATGCCATTAACACCGAGAGACGACGAACAGCGACCACGAACAAGAAGGCAAATGGAGATGGATGCTGCGCGTCATCGTATGGAGGAGGAAGATCAGGCTGGTATGGTAGCAACAGAAGCTGCTGACGCGCCAACAGGACCATCCTCGGAATTGAACCTCGCTGCGGTGTTGGCCGCCATGCAAGCTAGTATGGAAGCTGTCCGCCGCGACCAGGAAGCCGCTCGCCGCGACCAGGAAGCCGCTCGCCGCGAACAAGAGGCCAACCAGCGTAAGCTTCAGGACCTAATCGCAGCGAACCAGGAAGAAGCTCGCCGCGAACAGGAAGCCGCTCGCCGCGAACAGGAAGCCGCTCGCCGCGATCAGGAGGCCAACCAGCGCAAGCTCCAGGACCTCATCGCGGCTAATCAAGAAGCTGCTCGCCGCGAACAGGAGGCTAAGCAGAACCTAATCCTCGATAAGATCGATCACGGCCTCGTCACGTTGGGCGAGAAGGTAAAGAATCTCACCGTAGAGGTCAAGGAGGTTTCCGCCCGAGCTGATAGCCTCGAAACAAGCCTGCTGGACATCAACAAAAAAAATCGTCAAGCTCGAAGCACGCGAACCCGTTGTTGTCGGCTCACCGTCGCACACTCCCTGTGCATCCGCCGCAAAATTTGATGTGCCGCGTTTTGATGGCACGTCTTCCTGGACGGCATTTAAGTACCAATTCGAGACATTGGTCGAAACAAACCGCTGGGATGATAAGCAGTCTTTTGCGGCATTAACTTTGGCTCTACGAGGGGATGCCCTGCTGGTCCTAGAGAACCTTCCTCCGAACAGCAGGACGCTGGAGCGTCTTATGGAGGGATTAGACACTCGCTATGGAGACAAGCACCTCGAGCACGTTTTCCGCGCGCAACTTCGCGAGAGAACGCAGAGGTCGAACGAGAGCCTCCAGCAATGGGGAGTCGAGGTCGAACGGCTGGTCCGGCGTGCTTACATGTCGATGACACCAGAGATGGTAGAAGTAAATCTGGTGCAAGCTTTCATCGACGGTCTACGGGATCCTGAAGTCAGGGCTACGGTGCGACTCGGACACCACCAAACTCTAAAGAGTGCGATGGCTCACGCTCTGGAAGTGGAAGCCGTACGACAAGATTCACGCACGCACAGAGTTCGGGAAGTGGTGGTCTCGCCGTCAGTGCAACCACGTCAACGAGAAGTGGTAGCTGCTTCTTCAGCAAAGCCCCGCTATATTCCGACGTGTTACGGGTGCGGAGAAAAAGGGCACATTCGTACCGATTGCCCCAAGAGGAAGAGGGGGAGTGTGGACTCCGGAACTCAAGTTAACGAGGAGTCGTTAAACTAAATGTCGCCAGGGCCGCGGGGCGGGTGCTGGCTGGTCAACTGAAGGCCCCAACCATCACCATCAATCAAGTTCACAACGGAAATAGTTTGATCATCGAAGGGACGCTGAATCATCGGGCTTGCAATTTTACCATTGACACGGGGGCGTCACGGACTGTTATAAGACCTGAGTTGCTGAAACGCACCATCTTGTGGCAAAGGGAGTCTCCATCCTGCCGACTTCAGACAGCAACCGGCCAGCCAGTCTCCGTCCTCGGTGATACAGAAATTGAGATCAAAATCGGTGATCAAGTGTATATCCATCCTGCGTTAATTGCGAATATTACCGACGATTGCATACTGGGTCTCGACTTCTTGCGGAATAACCGATGTATTTTAGATATCGACAGGGGAGTATTGAAATTCCCAGATCAAGAAGTCTTCCTGCGAGGAATTAACTCATGCAACCTCTACTGTTTAAAGAATACTACACTGGGTCCGAGAACAGAAACCTTAGTCGAAGTAAAGTTTCCCAAGAAAATCAGGCAAACAAGATGTGTTTTGGTAGAAGATACTGGCCGGCACCCGGAGATCATCACTGCGAGGACATTAGTTATGACGACAGGGAAATCCAAGGTCAGGATTGTGAACCTTGGGAAAGAAGAGGTCCAACTGAAGAAAAACAGTGTTGTTGGGAGATGTGAAGAAGTTCAGTATCTCCGTCAAATCAATAAATCTCCAGCAAAGCAAGACACGACCAAAGTCGAAACTGATCACATCCAGCAACTTCTGGAAAATTCTAAGAGCAACTTATCGACTTCGGAACTACAGCAAGCCAAGGAATTTCTGCTACGGTTTCGAGATATCTTTGCAACGGGAAAAGACTGCGGAAGAACAGGTCTCGTCAAGCATGAGATAGATACAGGTGATGCGAGACCAATTAAACAGAGACCGCGCCGCATACCCTGGGCTAAGGAATCTGAGGTAGCAGAAATGGTAAAGGACATGGCTGATAGCGGAATAATTGAGCCTTCTACGAGTCCATGGTCTTCTCCAGTCGTTCTGGTGAAGAAGAAGGACGGCAGCACAAGATTCTGTGTGGACTATAGAATGCTGAATAATGTAACAAAGAAGGACAGTTATCCCTTACCAAGGATAGACGATACGCTGGATATGCTCAGTGGCATGAAGTGGTTTTCGACCATTGATTTGAAAAGTGGCTACTGGCAAGTGGAAATCAGCGAGAAAGATAAAGAAAAGACAGCGTTCAGTACGGGTATTGGCAGCGGCCTGTGGCAATTTAACGTCATGCCTTTTGGGTTATGCAACGCTCCAGCGACGTTTGAACGCCTCATGGAGAGAGTCATGGTGGGCCTTCTTGGTGACGTCTGTCTGGTATATTTGGATGACGTCATTATAATGGGTCGCACTTTTAAGGAAAACCTGAGGAATATGGAGAAAGTGTTCACCAGGATACGAGGGGCTAACCTAAAACTAAGCCCAAAGAAGTGCGCCCTGTTCAAGAAGGAGGTCAGCTACCTAGGACATGTTATTTCCGCTGACGGGGTGAGAACCGACCCTGAGAAGATAAAGGCAGTCCAACAGTGGCCGGTTCCAAAGAACAAAACGGAAGTACGTGCATTTCTAGGGTTGTGCACATATTACAGGCGTTTTGTCAAGAATTTTTCGGACATTGCAAAACCTTTACATCAGCTGACTGAGGATAAACGAGATTTTATCTGGGACGAGGACTGTGAGTCAGCATTCGACGAGCTAAAGCAACGGCTATGTGAAGCGCCCATACTGGGGTATCCGAGCAGAGACGGAAGATTTGTCGTTGATACCGATGCCAGCAACACGGGAATTGGTGGAGTGTTGTCACAGGTGCAAGGTGACAGACAGGTCGTAATCGCTTACTTCAGTAAGGCACTTTCAAAGCCAGAAAGGAACTACTGCGTGACTCGACGAGAACTGCTGGCTGTGGTTAAAACCTTGCAGCATTTCCACAAGTACCTCATAGGAAGACAATTTACGTTGAGGACGGATCACGCTGCATTGAAATGGCTTCTACAATTTAAAAACCCTGAGGGCCAAGTTGCAAGATGGCTCGAGCAGCTGCAGGAATTTAACTTTGTGACAGAACATCGTAGTGGAAAAGGGCATAACAATGCTGACGCCCTGTCGCGACGTCCATGTGATGAGGACTGCAGACACTGCCAGCAGAATGAAGCCCGAGAACACGTTAATTTAATTAGGGCTGAAGGCAACTTCAAGAAGTCGCAAGAAGAAGATGACGATATTCGACCTATACTGGACTGGAAGCGTAGCGGAACTAGGCCCCAGTGGAGTGAAGTATCGTCACATAGTCCCGTCACTAAGAGCTACTGGGCACAGTGGGACAGTTTAGTCCTAGAAAATGATGTGCTTTGTAGGAAATGGGAATCGAACGATGGCAAGGAGGTGACCACACAAGTGATAGTACCACGATGTGAAGTAGTCCCCCTGCTACAGGAAATACACGATGGTGCTTCTGGAGGACACCTGGGCATCAAGAAAACTCTACTGAAAGTGAGACAGCGGTATTACTGGCTCAATTGTAGAGATGACATAGAGCAATGGTGTCGGAAATGTACAGCGTGCGCATCTGTGAAAGGACCACAGACTAGGAGCAGGGGCAGGCTTCAGCTGTACAATGTGGGAGCCCCATGGGAACGCATCGCTATCGACGTCGCTGGACCTTTTCCAGTTACAAATGACGGAAACAAGTACATAGTGGTGATCCAGGACTATTTCACAAAGTGGCCCGAAGTCTTCGCCATACCCAATCAGGAAGCGACGACAGTGGCGAAGAAGGTGGTCGAAGAAGTAGTATGTCGGTATGGCGCACCTTTGGAAATCCATTCCGATCAAGGCCGTAACTTCGAATCTGCGCTGTTCCAGGAAATGTGTACACTTCTGGGAATTTATAAGACACGCACAACACCTGCGCACCCTCAGTCGGACGGAATGGTGGAAAGGTTTAACCAAACCCTGGAGAATCACCTGGCTAAGGTTGTCGATGACCATCAGAAGGACTGGGACCGGTATATTCCACTATTTCTGATGTCTTACCGATCGGCAGTTCATGATAGCACGGGACATACCCCAGCAAGAGTGAATTTCGGCAGGGAGATGAGACTTCCAGTCGATGCCATAACTGGCGTGCCACCTGACAAGACTAAGCCAGTTACGGACTACGTAAGTGACCTTCAAGATCAATTGGACGAAGTGCATAAACGAGTTCGTGAGAATAGCATGAACACCAGCGTAAAAATGAAAACTAGATACGACCGTAATGCCAATGCCAAGGGATTTGAGGAAGGTACACTGGTTTGGTTCCACAACCCGCTTCGACGGAAAGGGAAGTCGCCGAAACTCCAAGCTCGATGGGAGGGACCTTACACCGTGTTAAAGAGGATTAATGACGTGACCTACCGCATCAAGAAAGGGGTAAGAGGCAAACCCAAGGTTGTCCATGTGGATAGATTGGCGCCGTATCACGGATCTAATAATGCTCGGGACGAGCATGACTAAGAGGGGGGCACTGTTACGCCATATCTCCGAGAAAATAACGAGTAGCACGTAATAATTAAAACGCATTGCTGTTCGAAAGATCTAGAATGATTGTGCGAAGACAGGCTTAGAAAAATCTCGAAACATCCACAAGGTACCTACAACTAGTGGGTAGGCATTTATCTAGTATAAGGGAAATGATACTCTCCGACGTTAACAATAGAGTCGAAATTCGCATGAAAGTGACTCTTATTACCACGAGTAATAAAAATGATTTATGACTTCGAGAAGCGATTCAATTGTTCTGGAATTCTGGATCGTTCGTGGGACGTCGGTATCTAGAATTTTCTTGGCTCCGCATATAAATACGTGCCCCCGGCCGGAAGCGAGTTGTTGTGATTTCGACTGCGATCAAGAGCGAACTACCCTAGTACTTGAAGTGATTTTATCTAACGACCTAAGCGATAGTGTAACGGTACTCTAGTGTTAATTGCGATTCGGATTATTGTTGACTGGACTATTTTGTTATTGTTTGTGGTAAATAAAGTTCTCTCGTCAGTAAATCGGCATTTGATTACCCACGTACGTAACAATATTGTATTAGACACTAATGACAAAAAAAAAACTTTTTTTTTTAACGTTTATTTTAAATTAGATTTTAGATTTAGTACGAACGTAAACAAAATCCAGGGGGGGCAGCTGCCCTATCCTTCCCCCCCCTGGTTACGCCCATGGAGATATATAATTTCAATTACTTTAGAAGATTAAAGATTATATAATTTTGTTGAACCTTGTGATGATCGTTACCTACTACTAATTAATAAGATTGGCTCATTTTAAATCTGGAACATTCCCGAAATAGGGGCAATATGATCCAAGGGATCGTTTAGGACTTCAGGGTGAACAAGATGATTATTTGGTAGAGTTTAAAAAAAATATACAATAATAACTAATAATTTTACAATTCGAGTATGACAATAGGTAGACAAATTTATGACAAGTAAACGCTTTTACATCTACATTGAGTATCGTTTAAACTACAAGCATTGCTCTTTATTTTAATTATTTGACTAACCTCTTATAGTTTTCTCCTATTATTTTAGTAAGTTAAGTAAATATTTCGTTACTCTTGATGAATTAATTACTACATCCGCTATCCGGCTATTAATTTGATTGTACAACTAATTAACATCGACCTTGATTTTAATGTTTCAGTGTTGCTGGTCTATTTCTCCGAGAATATCAATGAGGTTGCTGCGCGGAATTGGGCCTTATTCTCAAGACAACAGTACTTCGACAGTAAAGGCCTCTTCATATCGGTTGTTTTCTCTATCCCTATACTACTAAACTGCATGATAATGGTGGTAAGTTGATAAAATATCGTATGATCTAGATATCGTAATTGATTTGTTATTGTAAATTTTGATGAAATTGCAAAAGAAGTAGGCCAATGTCCAATGTAACGGATTGAGGGAATGAGAGTACTTAATCGTAAAAATAATAACACAAACCAAAATACAATACAACATGTAACACCTAATAAACGCATATCCTTAAAGTAGTATGTTCAGAATCAGTGACTGAATCGATTTCAGCTATTATAAAGTACTTTTTTATATCCTGAAATAATTCTTGATTATTGCCTATTTTATTCTAAAAAAACTAGTTTGATAAATCTTTATTGCGTCATTAGAGTGTTTGTGTGTGCATGCGTTGTTACCAATACCGATGCGCTACTAGCCTCGATGTTCTTATTGTTTGCCTACAAGTAAGATTAAGAAGAATTTAAAAAAAAAAAAAAAACTAAGAGCCAAAAAAACAAATCATAAACCGTTCATTCACACATGTTAAAACATCTGCCATATAATATGTTCCAGGGTTCGTGGCTGTATCAATCAACGCAGATCATGACGAACATAAAGAAGGCACAGCTGAGACAGAGATTGAAAGAAATGAACATGAACCGAGAACAACAGCAACACATCAAGGCAGAGTAGTGTTCAAGTCAATTATGTAGGTAACGAAAATCAAATATTTTTGCTAGCATTGTGACGGAAAACGATGAATCTAATTAAGGCAGATGACGCAGTGATTTATTTATAATTAATTAAATGTTACAAAGAATTTTCGACGGACAACGTCTAATAACAGGGCTCTTTGGACCGCGACCTTGGTCCCAACTTCCTCCTATAAAAATAAATAATTTTTTTGAGTGGTATTTTGGGACCACACATATAATAAAATAAATACAGTTTTTATGTTAAATGTACTTTAATGCCTTTTTCCTTTTTTAGTTGTGGTCCCAAAATACTATTAATTTTTTTAAATTATTTTTATAGGTGGAAAATGGGACCGCGATCCCGGTCCAAACAGCCCCACGACCCCGATAAGAACTTATCGAAATGAAAATGTTATGTAAATATTTCTAAAATTACATTTTTAAATGCGGCTGAAGTTCCATAATTAAAACGTTGTCGTACACGTTTTGATATTGCTTGAAATAAAATTGTATGTATGTAGACTTCACTGTTTACGAAGCACATAAATGTTTTGTATTCGTTTTATAACTTGCCTTTTGCAATTGTCTTTTGAGACGGCAAGCACCTCTTAATTTAGGATGCTGAGAATGTTATCTGAATTCTTTATTAACATTATTAATAGATAACAAACATGTTTTTGAAACACGTTTGTTTGAATTTGAAATGATCGCACGCAGCTTTGATTCTTGCCTCTCGATATGAACTCAGAATTGAGTTCCTTCCTTCAGTAGTAACGATGGCCAGTCACCGCCCAAAAAGTTGTAAGCATTTATTATGACGTCACAATTTATGTAGATGTTTAAATTTTTGAGTGCATTACAATGACTTATGCAGTATTGTGATGAATACATTGAATTGTTACGTTCAAGGACATTTTTTAAATAATGTTTCAAGTACAATTTATTTTACTGAAAATCGATGTAGTATTAGCATACGTTATGTGTCAGCCACATGCGCAGATGGTTTTTGTAAGCGTTTCCTTTGAGTGCTTTGGATTTTGGCGAGAAACTAGCGCCACAGAGCATCGATTGCGTAAGTTGTCATGCACGTTTTGCAAGGATTTAAAAACTAAAAGATTAACAGGGAATGATGTATTATGTCCAGAATACGTCGACATGTTTAGACGTGCTTATCCGAACAAATGATTTTTTTTACTAACTTCGGATGCTTTACAAATAGTAAAAGGATACATAACATTTAAGGTTCTGTAAAACGCATCTGGAATGATATTGAACCGAAAAAAGAACTTGACAAAGATGGCGCCCGCAGACACGCTTCTGATTGGTCGAAACCCTTTCAAACATTGGGTGCAGACTCATTCGCAGAGCTCAATAAGAGAATGATGCATCCAGTAAACAGATAGGACTGCCTTAATTGCAAGTTCCCTAAACATAATAAATAACTGTGTTAGAGAGAAATGTGTTGAAATAATAGCTAGTGATACACATTTTAGAGGTCTATCTAGCTTAGAACTCGGCCTAAATAGGTTTAGGTAAGCAGGATTTTAGAGGATTTAAGAGCAGTGGCGGCCGAGTGGTAATGGTCCCGACTTACGAGTTGTAGTTGGTTCAAACTCAGCCAGGTGCATTACTTTGTGTAATTTATTTCATCACCACTGCTCTCAAAACGGTGAAGGAAAACATCGTGAGGAAACCGGCGGCGTGTCTTAGAACCAAAAATTCGAAGATATGTGACATTCACCAACCCGAACTGGGCCCGCGTGGTAGATTACGGCCCGTTCCCTCTCCTAGACAGGAGGCCTGAGTCCCAACAGTGGGAACATTATAGGGCCGACTATGCTAAGCAGGATTTAGTACATATTTTTTTATTGTCGACAATAATACAATAACCATACAATACAAATGGTTTAAAAACTGGAACCTACCTGTCAAGAGTCGTCTGATGCTAATAGCATAACTAAGACTGGATAGCTGAAAACGTATGTATATGAAGCCTTGTCTCTTTCACCAGCTCTTCTGTAAAGAGGGTTCTCTTCAGAAGAGAAATAGAGTGCAGAAAATACTACGTACGACCCTGAAACTGGGAGTATCGCTTGCCCCAAATCTGAACGGTTAAAACGCTTTTTGAATACGTCTAGGGATCGCATCTGGAGTATTTTTTTTCTATGGATTTGAGGAGTATTTAATTTAATCTTTAAACTACCTACGTCGGAGGTATCCGACAAACAGTGTCGCGTTTATTCTACGACGAAATGCGACCATCCGTCAGCTCTTTTGTCATCTATGGGGATTGAAGAGCCAAACAAGATGGAGTACTCAGTCCTAATCACACGACCCTGACGAATGATACACGAAAACTCTCGTCGGAACAATCAGACGCGCGGTTTAAGGGTTAATTTTGATTACAGGACTACTTTATCTTGAACAATCTGTTTATTATGTCTTAGTCTACAATGATCTAGTACTCGACTCATATCTTTCTACACTATGTAGGCTTGACAAGAAACTTATTATCTCTATTGATTGGCGATGAAATTATTTCTTAGCTAACGTCGAGATTTCAATTTTAGTAAAACTTTGTGGATAGCGATAAAAATCGATCACATATCTACTACATATAACCTAATAAAGAAAACTGAGTCCACACACAAAATGGAACTCGTAAGCTCGTTTTAATGATAATTTCTGCCAATGAAAATCATTCTAATCAGCTCAGCTACATTGCGTATAAGAGTTGCCAGTATCATAATTTTTTTCTAGAATATCTCTAGATGATCGCATTTTCGTTTCATTGGTGAATATCACCCTCTAATGTTGTATTTCTCTATTGATATAATTGTTTTTGACTCCCAAATGTGATTGTATTGTTGTATTTACTCGTAATGTATTCCATGTTTGTAACTAATTGCATTTTTTATTTGTAACTTACGTACTTAAACCAACGCAGTCACTTCGTTCATACCACCAGTGAATAATTGCATTTTTTCTGTATTTTTTTTTAATTGAAAACTTCTTTAGGCACGATAACCACTTCATTGAATGGACTACAGGACTTAAAAAGTGGTCACTCTCGAACTGTAAACAAAAGGAAGGTACTTATACTTATGCTTGCTTGACACGATGCTTGCAAAATATGAAGCATTTATAAGCATTTTAGCGATTTACTAAAAATCTACAGATTTGATTATTAAAATTAAAACACTATAACGGGAAAACGTTGTTTGTTGTCAAAATTATTGTATGTATATTAGTCCGGTTTTTCGATAAAAGTAATTTGATATCGATAAAGTTAATTGTTAGAGGCACTTTCGTGAAGTTTTTTCTATCGTACTAAATTGGCTGTATTATTATTTATTCTGTAATACTTTTCTGATTATGTTTACTGCAGTGGATCATATACTTTTATACAGTATAAAACTCACGATTAACTCCTGTAATCCTCTAAATGAGACAGCCGTCACGCTCGGTTATGTAACGCTTGTTCGGGTAAAGTCGGCTCGTGTCGGCCGATGTTACCCGAACGATTACGATGTTGTGTCGCCTTAACGAAGTTTTCACCTCTGTTGTGTTACATACACCGTTTTTTTTTTTTTTACTTTTATAAGTTGCCATGTATTTTAAATATGGTCTCAAATAGTTTGGTACCGGAATATCGATTAAGCGTATTTTTATTTGGTGAGGTTAACAATGTATGTTTATTTTTCCCTTGTTTAATGCTTATTTATGTATAAATGTTACCAATTTGTTGTTTAAAAGTATAAACGAATTTCATTGTGATTGTGAATGTTTCTTTAAACTGATTTATTTGGCGGGAACGCAACCTTCGAGTAACTACCTACAATATTTGAATCCTTATCTTTTAGTGCTTTATGATAATATACTAAAACTTTGTCTTATTTTTGCTAACAGCGATTCACTTCAGACAAAAGTGCATTACAGTTGAAATGCATTATTTCTTTCATACTCCAATATTTAGCCTGGTAACTAAGTATTAGATCTTTACCTATGAAGTTGCCATTTAAAAAAAGAGCCCCTTTGAAATGTGATAACTTCGGATTGACTTGGAATTATAAGCTCAAATAAACTTCATATTAAATTTTAGGCATGTTATTCCTTTTCAAAACATAGTTCGTTCATTAGAACCAAGTAGTAACTATATGTCGTTAATATTGTTTGCCTTTGAAAGGAATAGTTTCCACGTTGAAACTCATATTAAAAGATAATGTTTTTTTACTGAGAACCAAAGTTTCTGAATGTAGCTATATTACAGCAAAATAAACCATTTAGAAAAAAGATTAACATGCCTTGAATGTAATATTAATTTGAACTTAGAATTCCAAGCCATTTCGAAATAATCACAGTTCACAATGTGCAATTTTCAAAAAACGGTTATTTCATAGATAAAAACCTAATAGATACCTTCCTGACGCAAGACGAAGTAAGTGCCATTACAAACATTCACAATGACTGTAATATACGATTTGTGATAATTATTATAGTAAACAGAAGGTGCAATAAAATTAAGTTGGCTAGATTCGGCTAGAAATTTGATTTTATATATATTTGTATATAATTTTTTCGCGCTAGTAATACAGAAATAAATAACACGTAGATCTATAAGGTGGAAAGGCATTTCGTTAATTTATTTCTCGTAAAATTACGATTTTAAATTACCATAGGAATTTTAAAACTAGAAATGTCTTAAAATCACAGAAACACCACTATTTTAGAGTTAAAATTGTTAGTAGAATAGAATTGAAATAGTTACATCTCATAATAATTACGCGGCAACATTGAGAAAAATAATAATTTGTGTATGGAAATGAACGTTCTGCCTATAGTAATGTTACGTCCATAACTAGTGAATATTGTCATAGAAATAATATAAGTGACCGTGTTGCCGACGCGTAACGTAACGAAGACTGAGTTGTGTATAGTGTGAATTGGAAGTCATTTTATTTTTAAGTTTCATCCTCTGATATTCTATACGACCTCTACCATGAGTCTATCTACTTCACAGTCCCTTTACTTACCTCTTATTTTGTAAACATCACTTTAAAACTGTTTTTATTTCTAACTGTCGTAAACTCATGGTAGAGGTGATTTGTTTTCTTTTTCATTGTGTACCTGTGGGTAGCAAACCTGTACATGCTTAACACTGTTTTTTTTTATTATTCCTTTAAGCAAAGGTGATTTTCATTTTGTTTTATGCTTAAATAAAGGAATTGATCGAATTTATGCCTCTTTTATTGCAGTAACCTGGCCCTTACCACTCCATCCATCTGGCAGGTTCAATATGAACTATAAGGATAAAAGCGAGTCCGAAATATTCCAATGACAAATGAGAGCATTATAATTTACATATTACATCTACTTTATAAGGCAAACACACACACATGTACATCACTCACTAATCACAGTATTACCTCGCGTGATTCCCAAAAAAATATCCTACCCTAATATAATAGAGATCCCTCGATTTCGCCTTGTTCTCACAAGAGCGGTATCATCAGGAATAAAAAACACTGCCCTACTCTCGATGCAAAACCTTTGCAAGTTAAATGCGATGTTGGAACATACCTGCATATACCTATTGCCAGATTATGTTTGATTTCACCAAACATAATCTGAGTAATAAATTTACCCATTTACCTTTATTTCAATTCAGAATTCATGTTAATTACCAAATTTTGGGATAAAAACTCTAATTATTAAGGCGTATAGTCCCTTGAACTATCTGACCGAAATTATGTGAACGCAACTCTCGCACTCGCCTAGGCGGCAGTACGCAAATCTGTGCATTTATTTGCGGCCAGCAGCGCCCGGAAAGCGCTTTAGATCCATTTTCTCTGCGAGATTTTGATTGATTTACATATGCAATGTTCACTTTGAAGAATATTTAACCACCAATTTTTATGTGTAAAAATGTTTCTAAAGGTCCAAGCCGTTTCGAAGGAGTAGGGAAAAGTTGCGAAATTGCTAAATATTTTTTTCTGACAAAAGTATTAATAGCACGAAAAAATCAAATGTTGATATTATTGTTCATGAATCTATAATAAACATATATTTTTTTCAAACCAATTGACCTAGCCGTTACGGAGGAGTAGGCCTCAGAAAATCACTGTTTTATGGCACTTTTCGGGCGCTTGGCCCTTAAAGACAAAATTCAAATTTGATTGCAACTAATGAGTTTTTTAGGGCCTTCATAATACATATGGTCACTTAAAAAGTAAGTAGGCTATTATAAAGGTAAACTGAGGTTTTTATGTGAAGTAACGTAATTTCTTTTTTTTTTCCGTGGGTAAAAATCATCCAAATCCCCCTAGATATAGGGAGCGGGAGATAGTCTCAGACTCTTACTGATTAAAAAACCCACGCCATTCCTTCTTGCCTTTCATACCGGGGCCGATCCTCCCTTTCGGAATCAGACCCTAGACCCAGCTGGGTCCCTACAGCTGCTGACAACTCATTGAGGCGCGCGGGAACAGTGCGCGCCGGCGACGACTTGGGCTCAGTCCGGACAGTTACCGGACAGTCGGACAGCGAGCTACCCATTGCTCGCCGATCGCCGATCGCCCCCACAAGGACACGCCGATATGCTCTGCCCAGGCGGGGCACACTTCTACCGAGTGCTCCACCGTGTCCTCCGGGCGTTCCACACAGTGGCAACACCCGAGCTATGTGAAGTGACGTCATTAAAAGGCATATAATTTATACAGCCTTCGGTCAATGCCATTAGGACAGGTAACATAAAGACCTAAGTATTTATGCGAATTAGATATGAGTCTGGCAATGACCTGCGTATTCAATATGAGTGGCAATGACCTAAAATCACATGTATGTCTTTGATCTGTTTTCCAGTTCATGGCGATTGTGAGATAGTAAGAATAAGTGTGCAGTATTATAAACTATTTCTCTCTATTACTCCCTAGGGGCGTTTATCACACTAGCGGTTTGCGAGCGGTTGCGGGGCGGTAGCGAGCGCACAGCGTATGCGCCGTGAACACACCGCGGCTGCACGTCGCGAGTGCTTGGAAATTCGCAACGTTTTCAACTCTTTGTAGCAATGACGTACAATACACTCAGTAACGAAATGGAATCCAACGAGGAGACACTGCTGTTAGTTTTGTTACTTTGAAGATCTTGCCCGCATCTTGTTGCCGGATCTCGTTGCGCGTTCGCAACAAATTCGCTACGCATGCCCGGCGTGTTCGTTACGCATCCGCTTCGCTTTGAGTACACTCGCAATCCGCTAGTATGTTAAAGCCCTAATGCCTTGATCACACGTACCGAGTAAACGGGCGAGACAGTGCTCTCGGCGTGTATTCGGTACGTGTAAACACGGCGCCAAGAGCTCGGCCGAGCGCTTATCTCTGCAACTCACTTCACTGTCTCGGCCGAGCTATATTTTACTGTCTCGGCCTTTTACTCGCTACGTGTGGTCAAGGCATAACTATTTCGTTGCCTGGCTTTATAATAAACAAAAGACGTTCAGTTAAAGCGTTTATTTATATTAATTACATTTAAAAACAAGCTATAAACCCACTGACGTCCTTTTAGCAACAAAACCGAGATGATACTGCTTATGAACGCGAAACTTATAGCGTAAGCTGTGTTCCTGAGTGGGGGAAAGCGTACTCCTTGGAGTGTCAAAAACAGCATGATGAGCGATATGCAAACATGAGCGAGATCTCATGTTATGATAGTCCATTGGCAGCGATTTTTTCTTTAACCTCTTTGACCATCAGTTTCACAAGGTTGTCCAGATCGACCTCTGGTTTCCAATTCCAGTCCCGCCGAGCTTCGCTGTCGTCGAACACTTGAGGCCAGGAATCGGCTGAAATTGATATCAGGTTTATTTTTAGAAATAGTTCGTACAATAGTAGAACGTGTTATTAATTTTTTTTAACGTATGGAATTAGGACTCCCACACTGGGAATTACTCCTGTATCGTGGGATCAGAAACGTTTATTTCAAATAGGCCAATTACAGGCACTTTTGAATTGTCAAACTGTCGGTCAGTCAAACAAATGAAGCTAAGGCTGCTCGCCCACGTCCGATTTTTTGTAGGAGAAAAACAGAACACATTGATAGCAATAGTGCAACGCACACGTCCTACAAAAAGTCGGTCAGAAAACAGAACAGTGTTACAAATATACAAAATCGGCCCGATTATCTGTCCTACAAAATGGACCGATCAATGATTGATCATTATGAATTAGCAGATTACGAACTTTTAGCAAAGTGACGAGGGCATCGTGTTGGAATGACGAATTTATAAAATTAGCAGACTTGGGCCCCAGGTGCCCCAGGTCGCTGGTCTACCTTGTGGGAGGCATTCCAACGCTGCGAAAATAGGAGGATATATTTCTGTATCCTCCCATTTTAATATTGGCTGTTCCTACGAGTATTTGGTCACACTTAGGGGCCATTCATTTATTACGTAAGACGATTGTTTTACCCCCTCCTTAATAAGAAAATAAAAATAGGCCGACCCCTCCCCCACTGTTTAATATTTATTACGTAAGAACTTAAGGGAAAAATAAGAGTCGTGCGGAACTTTGGACCGGGACCGCGGTCCCAACTACCACCTACAAAAATAGTAATTTTTTTAGTAGTAGGTATTTTGGAACCACAAATAAAATAAATACAGCTTTTTGGGTAACTGTGCTTTAAAGCCTTTTTCCCTGTGCTCTCCTAAAAAAAAAATATTGGTGAACGTTGGGACCTCGGACCAACTAGCCCCACGACCCAAAATTAATAGGTTTACGTTTGGTTGGTTTTATGGTTATTTTTAAAAGTTAAAGTTTTTAGGAACATTTACAGGATTGACATTTAGGTACGCAAACAAATAACGTCTAGTTTAAATAGTTTATCTCTAAGCACTCGCACTCACGCGGTAGTACGTGCTTTTTCAAATCTTAACTCTGTACCGTTTGTGATCTTACGTAAGAACTACCAAGACTCCCTCCCACTCCCTTGAATAAAAAAATAAGACATGCGTCACCCCTCCCCCTAAAACATTTTACATAATAAATGAATAACCCCTTAGTACACATTACTAGTTGTAGTTACATTGTTTATTACCCTGACCTTGTTCACATATCGCAGTCTGACTTTGAAACATTATTGTTTATATAAATAATACGTCATTTACTCACCGATTTCCTGCCTGCTATCAGGCATATAAGTGATCTTGAAGTCTGGTATATATTTACTCATAGCTTCTGTCAGTTCTTCAGGCGTGAAGCTCATTGACGTGACATTGTATACTCTTCTGTTGAGCTGTTCATTTGGCGCCTCCAAATATTCTGAGAGGGCACGAAGAGCATCCCTGACGTGCATCATAGGAAGTCTTGTGTCTGGCTTGAGGTAGCACTGGTACTGACCTTTGCGTATCACATCGTGGAAGACCGCAATGGCATAGTCTGTAAAAATAGTGGTTTAAAGATTACTTAGTTGGTACTACCTGACCCGGCTAACTTCGTACCACCTAAAAGTCAATGAATGTAGTATATCTTCCGATATAGACCACCGATTGCGATGAAACAAAGCCTAAGTAATATACCAAGCTACACACAATTTTATGGTATAAAAGTTATCTACATCGATTTCGTACATTTTACGTGATGCGCGCACAACTAAAAACTTCTTTAGATTTATTGCATGTATAGATTTGAACGAAAACATTAATTCTAAGAAACTGGTCGCCCTTTGGAAACGGTCTCTATTTATGTGTTGAAGTCATTGCTCTAAACCCTGGCCGGCATTTTTTTCTTTTAGCTTATCCTGTCCCACTCCTGCGCAAAAGCCTCCCTCCAATCCGACCATTTGTTGCGGGCCCGCGCTCCCTCTGTATATTTCTGGCGAAGTCGGTCTAGTTCGTCCCGCCATCTTCTTCGTGGTCTGAAGCGACCCCGTGTCACTGTCTCGGGGCACCAATTTTATTACAGGCACTTTTGTAAATTATTTCATCGCCACTACTCTCAAAATGGTGTAAGAGAACATCGTGAGGAGACCATGTGACATATACCAACCCGCACTGGGCCCGCATGCTTGAGTATAGCCCACTCACTCCCTCTCACATAGTGGAGGCTAGGCTTGTGACCCAATAGTGGAAATCGAAGGCTAAGTGCCAATACCTCCAACTCCCTAACTGTCGAAGTCAAAAATTTCTAGAAACTGAAATACTTTCTTAATATTTTAATTTCATAAAAAGTAAAAATAAAATAATTGGTTAATTTATTGAGGACTAGCTTTTGCCCGCGGCTTCACCCACGTACATAAAACCCATTCAGGAATAACGCAACTTTCTATCGGTGAAAAATTTTAGCAATCGGACCAGTTTAGAGATTACCTACCTCCTACAAACAAAAAAACAAACGTTACCTCTTTATAATATTAGTGTAGATAACGATACTTCTGTTTTAATTTTAATTAATATATTTTATGATAGTGTAGTAGTGCCCCAAAAAAGTTAGGAGATAATATCTTAAAACACATTGGTTTAGAACAATATCCCCTTCGGAGATTTTACTAAAACATGCAGAAACACATTTAAATTATAAGCGCTAAAAAATCCCTAAATATGACAGTCAGAAGGTATTGGCACTCCACCGTCGATATATCATTTATAGACTGATTAAACTAGCTTAAGCATAGCTTTGAAAATGGTACCCGTAGTCGTTAGTCGTCAATATCTTAATCTTTCGAACAGGTTTAAAGGTAAACTTAAGTAAATAGTACCTAATCTCTCTATCTTTGGCATGACCCGACAGACCCCATCAGACTTCATTCAAAGAATTTATTTAAATATTTTTATGGCAAGTCACGTTCAAGGCTTTTCGATAAGAATTTTTTGCATAACTAGTAAGTATAGGTACCCATCAACGAGTCCATCTCGAAATTAACATAGAAACACACATAAAAACAAATAGCTACACGAAAAAGTTTGTGGCCAACAACTCTACAGTATTAGAGACTAATGATACTGTAAAATTATTAAAATTTAATTAAAAATTGCTATCTTAACTATGTTTTTGTGACTCGGCACGTAGACACTGAAATTACTTCACTATGCGACCGGTTCATTGACACACTTGTTTCGAGTCCAGTCAATAAAAAAAAAAATATAACCGACTTTAATGTTAAAAAACACTAAAAAGTATAAAATAACTTTAATTTCGGAAGTCGGTGTTTCTTTATTAGTTTTCTCTTCGTTCAATAAAAAAAAATAACTTTCAAAATCGGTCCACAATTGACCGAGATATCGGTGAACATACATAAAAAAAACATACATTCAGCCGAACATAGAACCTCCTCCTTTTCGAAGTCGGTTAAAAACATAAATTGACAAAAAATATATAAAAAATAAGAGGAATATATCCTTACCTGTTGTACCTCCGCCGGGTGGGTCACTAGATATGACTCCAGGGAACCTCAAGCAACGGAAGTCCAAACCGAATTTGTGGAAATAGTATTCCCCTAACAACTCCGCATGCACTTTAGACACACCGTAAATAGTTCTTGGTCTTTGTACAGTTATATTTGGCGTAGGATTTCTAGGAGAGTCCGGACCAAAGGCCCCGATTGTACTCGGCACAAAGATCCTAAGATTATACTGTTTAGCAAGTTCAATAACATTATGCACTCCTTCTATATTCACTCGGACGGCTAAAGGAACATTTTGCTCTCCAATCGCACTGAGGAGAGCTGAGAAGTGGATCAGCCAGTCCACTCTGTGATCGACAACGGTTTTCTGTAGACCCTTGAAGTCTAAAATGTCCACGAATATGTATGGACCATCATTCACAATATCTTGGGAAGGCTTAATTATATCGGAGAGGATGACATTGTCTCTGCCATATTTTCCTCGAAGGTATTTGGCGCACTCTACGCCTAGTTGACCGAGGCCTCCTGCAACGATAGTAGATTTATAATAAGTCCTTATTCATTAGAAATTTTATGTATTAGTCAGGCAAAATTACCGTTTAAAGAACTGAAACACAAAGCGATGTATTTTAAGAACTGAATGGGCGATGGATTAACTGCGTTGCCGAATAAGTAATTATCAAGGCTCCACGGGTTGGTTTTCGACAGACAAACATGTTTTTGCAATACTTAATTTTGCTACGACGTAATCATTGATATACAAAAAACCCAAGATACACAGTCAGCGTCTCAAAAACGTCCGTGAAAAAAGAGCGCAACATTCGACAAAGTGCGCTCTTTTCAAATAGTCTCGCATCACCCGCGTCACTGCACGCTCGTTAAAAATGCCGAAGTGTTCGTTAAGAAATTGTAAAAATATTACGTCAAAAACGCTAAAAAAGGATGGGATATCGTATTTTCGGTAAGTAAAAGTGTTTATTGAATTGTTTTTGTTGTTTTTATGACTTAGTATACACTGTAATATGTGATTTTGATTTAATTTGTCCGAAAATTTCACTCATCGGTCCAAGTATAATACGGCAAATTTCAATGACCGCATTGTCAGTGTAAGAACCATGTTTACCAGCCTACTATTATTTTGTTCGTATAATACAAATAACCCCTGTTCTTAATTGTGGAGTCGATTTTTTTTATTGTGTTTAATATTTTTTTTTAATAATTTTGAACTTATTTCTAATAAAGTTTTAAACAAATATTTATGGGTTGTAATTATGTATATACTATATTATATGTATATACTATATATATTTATTAGGAATTGTTTTTTTACTTTATTTACTGACACTTAAGTTTAAGATATTGATACGAACACAATATAAGTTTTGCTCAAATTAAAGATTTTATTAACATCCACATATATATATGTTATATTTAACATCCACATTACCATGTTTTTGACCAACAAACTACTTTGACTTTGTACAACCTTTTACAAAAAAAAGAGTTTTGAAAATCGGTTCATAAATGACGGAGTTCTGAGGTAATAAACGTAAAAAAATACAGCCAAATTGAGAACCTTCTCCTTGTTATGAAGTCGGTTCAAAATAATTATATTTTCTAAGTTTTAATTAAGAGGAATTCCTAGTAGATTATACCCTGACAATTTTACTACCTAATTACTTTCTACTAAATAGGTACCTACATATTTACTGTATGGACCTTAAAAGAGACTTTGACCCCTGAGTTTCTTTCGGTGTTTCTTCTCAGGGTAGTCAGCTAGGAAACACCGGCCTCATCTAGCTTAAACTGACGAAAAAAAATTTTACGTGTAAAAGTGTTTTTTAAATCTATTTGCAAAATAAATATCATTTATCATTCACCTACTCAGTTTCACCTTTGAACCAAATAATTAAATAAATAATGTTACCAGTAAATATTTGTTTCATTGATTTATACACATATCCTACCCAAAACATATTTACGCTCAGATAAATTTGTTTAGAACGCAATTTAACAATCTAATTTAATATCGTATAAAAATAAAAACTATATATTCGACTCCACTCCATGATTTGTTCTGCCGGATAAATTCGGTCGTAAAATTTTATTGCTTTTTGTATACTGCTTTGTAAAAACAACTTTAAGCAATTCGAGTAAGGTTGAATTTGCAAAAAATATGTTTATGTTATGATTATAACTACCTACATAGAATTTTTGAGTATTTGGTGACAGTTTCGAGTGTTACTTTTGTTCGAGACTGTGCTTCTTGGGTTTTTATAATTCAATGGACGTAATGCAGAGATTCAATACGCACTAGAATATTATTATTTACGTAAACACATAATGCGGAAGTTTTAGACGTAGATTTGCGATCATCAATATAAGAGCATCGAAATAAATATTGAAATAGTTTGTGAAGACACTTTATTCAGAGATACGACAATGCAGTAGCAGTCAGGCGAGATAGCTACAAGGGTAGCTTCAAGTTCAAGAGCAGAACGTTACAGAGTGATGCTTGAGACAAATTTTAAGAATAAGAAGCCGTCTTTAGGTCGTTCATTGACATTGATAGTAATACATACAGTTTTGAACTTTTGATAGCAATTGATAAAACAGCAGTCATCTTATCGAGTAACACAGGATGACAAGACCCCACTACGAATACAGCTGCCATTGTAGGTCAGTGTGATTGTCGTAAGATTAAACAATAATAATAGAGAATTGATAAGCTTTTAGACATTATTGACGCATTTAAATCAATAAATAATCAAGATAGGATAAGAATAGAGGATAGAGCTGGTGATCTTCACAGTGTCCACTGACCATGTAGTACTTATAAACTAGACCAACATGGACTTGTCTAACACAGAAATATGTAATAAAAATAAAATAAAATTACTGAAACTATACTCGTAATAATTAACTGTACTGTAATACGGATGGCTATAAAATATACTCTCGTCGTTGGGACTTATATGTACCTCTGTAACTTTTTCTTTTTTCTCTCCGAATTCCTTCCCAAATTCTCGCGTAGTGGTCAATACGAGTTTTTTTTTGAATTCTGAAGTTGTTGACCTCTTTGACGCATCATTCTCAGCCAGATAAAATGTTACTATCCACTGGGATATTTGGCAAGTTTATGTTTTCGGAAAGGTTCTGACAATGTTCTATTATGAATTGTTCTTTTCAAGTAATCAGTTTTAACTTCAAATCAGCGTACCGGTCGTTTCAACTACGCGACCACCGATAACGGAATGCACGCGTTTGAGCAATCCGTCATCCTCGTGCTACTGCACTTTCGCTTTAATTCGATCATTATTTTCAAAATAGGCTGTTATTAGAGAAACAGCCTTCGCTATATTGTATCCTTTCACTTATTTACGGCGTCTTGACCTAATGATCCGAATGTAAAGTTAGCATATCTTCGATTTCCTTTTTATCTAAGCCTAACGGTATTAATGATTTTGTTTTAAAGATATATTTATTATTTGTTTTTAATTATATCAAAATATTTTTTTCCTTTTAATAATGGACATAGTGGTATGATATTAGTGATTGCACTTCTAATTACTTCTAATTTAATTAAGTCCATGTACGTTTCCATAATTTCCTTATGGCCCACTTTCAGTTTCACTTTATCATAATAAATAAACTTACCCGTAATCAAAATCTTTGGCGGTTTTTTTAAACTACTTCCTGAATAATTTCTAATATTTAATTTAATAGAAGTTCGATATAAATTCCTTAGGAACATTATTACGAAAGATCTAGCGTCAGATAGACGGCACGATAAAACACTGAGTAAGACAAACGGTAACTGGTAAACAGAACGGAGGGGTCTCTCGCGTGAGGTAGAAACAGGTTGGTTGTAAACCAATATTAATTCTGCCTATGTACGTGTGAATCGTACGATAATACCTGTTATA
Source organism: Mythimna ferrago (assembly GCA_910589285.2). NCBI lineage: Eukaryota > Metazoa > Arthropoda > Insecta > Lepidoptera > Noctuidae > Mythimna > Mythimna ferrago. The sequence continues at coordinate 9,280,583 of OU342683.1, read as the reverse complement.
AAGAAATGAACTTTATACCAATAAAAATAAGCTCCAATAATCCGTGTAGTCGTTTGGTGGGTGTGTCGCCTTTCACGTCAAATTTTGGGCAAAAACTTGACATTGAATTTTTTGCACCTGTAAATTAGCATAGACAAAGTGTAGATGTTTGTGTTGGCGCAAAATGTTGGCATAGGATTCAAGGTGGGTGTGTAGCGTTACGTGCAAGAAAAGTGGAATAATAAAATTGAAGTTAAGTTCAATCTTAGCTTAGGAGACTGTCAGAGGTGTATACCTCTGTGTTAATTTATAATAATACTATTTTACACATCTATGATATACTGTTAAACCACGTAGTCACTACGTGGTGGTACTATATCTATCTACTGTACAATTGTAAACCTGGAAACAAAGATTTTATTATTATTTATTTGTTATTATTCTCAACGGGTTTATAGGTTACACTGTTACTGTGTGTGTTAAATTTTCCAAGTTTTCGTCCGCCGTCTGTAGCTACTTTACACAGCTGTTTACCTACAGAAACTCACGCGGCCACTTAGGTACCTATTCCCTACACATCACGTGTATTCTATCTTAACTTACAAATGAATGGGCGCCGCAGAATGTTAAATTCCTTACTCAAAAACGAAAATCCAAGTTCTAATATCCATAAAAATCACTACCTAGCAATCCCAAATTTCCAATAACTCCATCCTGAAAAATACTAGTTTTAAGACTATTTTGTTAGTCCTTATGAGGACCTGACCTATGATAGATTTTTTGGAATCATTTGTTAGCTTATCAATAATTTTCCCTAAAACGTATTTTTCTAATTACTTATAACACCGACAAAACGTATATTAGATAAGTAAAAAAATACAATAATTAAAAACAACAAAAAATATGTTTGGAGTTTGGACCTTACATAATCACAGTAAGAAAAATCAATCAATCATCATTTTTGGGATATAAATTCATTTTAATGAGAACGGTTAGAATTATTTCACAAAAATGAAGTAAACATTTCTGAGAGTCGCCAACTTAAGAGCGGCTAACTCGAGGTACATTTTCATACAACCGTTCTCACGTGATTGTAATATTCCGGTTTCCGTGACGGGGACCGACGCCGCGTCGCCGGCGTCGTCGCGCACAACATACGCACGACGTCATGCAACGGGTGCCCGCTGCGTCGCACGCCGGCCCTTATGAAAGCAGTTTGCTATATCATTTATTTACATAATGATTAATAAAGGACCTAGTATCGATCCCTGTGGAACTCCTGATGTAGTCAAAAATACATTAGACTGATATCCGTTGCTTACAACAGTCCGATTACGATTACTGATATATGATTGAAACCAACGAAGTAAGTTGCCTCTGACGCCATTAAATGCGATTTTTAACCGACTTCAAAAAGGAGGAGGTTCTATGTTCGGCTGAATGTATGTTTTTTTTTTTTAATTTTTTTTTATGTAAGTATGTTCACCGATATCTCGGTCAATAAAATTGTGGACCGATTTTGAAAATTCTTTTTTTGATTGAAAGGTTATGCTTTCAAGTTGGTCCCATTGAAATGTTGTTATGACCTGATCATGAACTTCGAAGATATGGAACAGAACTCCTCATAGAATCACAGCAGAACTATGGTTACAAGTAAAGTTGCTTTGTTTATACGTGTAGTCGATGACTGACTGTCAGAAAAGGGGGGGGGATGTATCGAACTGATTTGATGATGAAGCCAGAAGAAAAAAAAATAATTTACTTAATCTAACCGTGTTTGGGATCATTAGAATCGTTATGAGATGCACTGTGGCTAAAAGTTATTTAAGTTTGTCTAAGGGGTATTTTTTAGTGGTGGTACCATAACTAAAAAGTGTAAAATAAAAAACTTTTTACAAAAAAAAATATAACCGGCTTCAATGTTAAAAAACACTGAATAGTATAATAGTAGTTTTTACACCACCTGCTCGATAATGTCGTTTTATACGTCATACAAACCTCACTTAAAGCAAGTCATTCTATCCCTAGGGAGATAATGCAGTATGGCCGATCCCTAGGGAATAATGAGATTTGAATTTGGAACATCAAAAATCGTCAACATTGTGAATTAAAATGTACGTGCATCGAACAAGTTCACTCGAAATTCACACTGGCCACTAACAAAAAAAAAATTAAAATAAAATAAAACGTGCTCACTGACGGGAGCATTATAGAAAATTTAAACTATACTCGTAGAATCTTGGAGTAGTGAATTTGGTTTGTTTGATGAACTTGAATACAATACTTATATTTCTCTAATATATGATTTGGTCGACCAAATTTTCTTTTAATTATCTCACAGATGGTGTAAAAAGTAGAGTATGCAACACGGGGATAAAGCTGTCTTTGTCTTGGGCGGCTTGAATTCCTCACTTCACTCAGGTTTCTTTATTAACTCCCTCGCAATGCTCGGGAGTTAATTTTATAAATCCCTCACTGTCGTTCGGGATTAAAATCAGCACTGCTTTATCCCCTAGTCACATAAACTACTATTATGTGACTAGGGGATAAAGCAGTGTCTTTAAGTCGCGGGTGGCATGTTGAATTCCGAACGAAACGAAGGTTGCTGATTTTAATCCAGAACGATAGTGAGGGATTTATAAAATTAACTCCCGAGCATTGCGAGGGAGTTAATAAAGAAACCTGAGTGAAGTGAGGAATTTAAGCCGCCCAAGACAAAGACAGCTTTATCCCCGTGTTGCATACTCTACTTTTTACACCATCTGTGAGATAATTAAAAGACAATTTGGTCGACCAAATCATATATTAGAGAAATGTAAGTATTATATTTACAAGTTCATCAAACAAACAAAATTCACTACTCCAAGATTCTATAGTTTCAATTTTCTATAATGCTCCCGTGTCGTCAGTACGCACGTTTTATTCTATTTTCTTTTTTTTGTTAGTGGCCAGTTTGAATCAGTGATTACATACTCTTTGGTTTGAATTTCGAGTCAACTTGTTCGATGCGCCTACATTTTAATTCACAATGTTGACGATTCTTGATGCTCTAAATTCAAATCTCATTATTCCCTAGGGATTGGCCATACTGCATTATCTCCCTAGGCATATAATGACTTGCTTTAAGTGAGGTTTGTATGACGTGTAAAACGACATTATCGAGCAGGTGGTGTAAAAAATAACTTTCATTTCGGATGTCGGTGTTAAATAACGAAGAGACAAAACTATTATAGAAACACCGACTACTATACTTTTCAGTGTTTTTTAACATTGAAGTCAGTTATATTTTTTTTTGTAAAAATTTTTTTTTTATGTTTAATAGTATTTTATGATCCACTCTATCGAAAGCCTTTTTAAAATCTGTTTATACAGCGTCAATTTGTGCTTTAATGTCCATATTTAAAAAAAGTAGTTAAATTAGTTAAAGTGGATATCGAAGGACTGGGACAATTTGCCTGCCCGTCCGATTATAATTTAGGTGCCTTCAAGGCTATAGTGAACAGGCTCTTAATAAACTAGTACGTGCTCTTCATCATCAACGACTGCATCACTGCCATCATGTGGGATCGCAGTCAAGCACTAGTTTAGATTTTTTTATACACCGTGAAATTTTAATGGTCCCGCGGCAGAACGACTTGCCATAAGGAGTACTTTCGAAACATAAAGAAAAAGTAAAAAAAAATAAAAATGGATTTGTTTTAAAGTAATTAAAAAAATATTCAACAACTCGAAAAAGTGAGAAAAAATAGTAACATTAGACGTAACTTGTAGGTACTCGCGTCGCACGCGCCGGCGCTTCAATGGAAAGCAATGCATAAATTAATGTTCAAACAAAAATAAGCTCCCGCAATGTGGTGATACGGCATAAAAAAGCTTGCACGCAACAATGCAATGCAATTCTAATATTTCATTTATTTATGAAACGATCATATTACTAAGACAAAACCATTTCGCTGCGGGAAAACAACCATTTAAATTTCACGGTGTATATACCACAACTATACAACGCCATCTAGTCCCAAACTAAGCAGAGCTTGTGCTATGAGTACTAGATAACTGATAAACATACTTTTATATTTCTAAATACATACATTACTATGGATAAATTACACTCAGACGCAGAACAAACGATCGTGCTCAACACACACATATTTGTCTTGGGTGGGAATCCAACCAACGACCTCCGCACACTATGAAGGCAAGTTGAAAGATTAGGTATACGAGTATTGAAGACAAAAATGCTTGACTCAATGCTGGTCCAGGAGTTTCTTGCACTTTTTTCTCCATAGAGATATACACTTTGGAATGTGCAATAATCATCATTTTTCTCTCTCTTGATAATTGAAAAGTGCTTGTAAACGGTTTCTTTGAAATAAATGCTTTGATTCTTGATTTTTAATTCTCTATTCTTGACTTAAAAAGAAGAAAAAAAAAGATTGCACGTAGCGGAGACGACAATGTTAAGATGGGTGTGTGGTGTGACGAGAACAGATAAAGTGAGAAATGAGTATATTAGGCGAAGTTTGAAAGTGGCGCCAGCGACTGAAAAGTTGAAAGGGAATCGATAGTCTTGGTATGGTCATGTGAAGAGGAGAGATGAAACGCATGTTGCTAAAAAAGTTATGAGTTTACATGTAGATGGATGGTGGGGGAGAGGGAGGTCAAAGAAAAGATGGGATGGATTATGTGAGAAGTGATATGAAAGAAAAGGGAGTTAGTTATAGCGTGTCGATTGACAAGACAGAATGGAAGAAAAAGACGTGTTGCGCCGACCCCAAATAAAACGGGTCAAGGGCAGGAAGATGATGATGATTCTTGATTTACAACGAAAATGTAAATTGATGTTATTTTCACAATTTACATTTTTACACGAAAACTTAAGGTTCTGGGATAGATACCTATAGAAGCATAAATTCTTCTTTTGCAAGTTATATAAGTATTTGAAGACTTATACAATAAAGAATTAAAACAAACTCTCCAATCCAAATCGTAATTCGCGGAATTCCATTCCATCAAAAAAATAATTTATATTATTATAGTGAGCTGAGGCAGCATACCATACAGTCCACGGCCCGTATAATAGTTGGTTTGGTTACATTTCAACGCCTATTTTAATCTGAATTTTGTTTGCTCAGAAAATTGTTTTTTGTGCGACATCTATACCAAGGTTAGCAGGATGGAAGCAGGTTTTCGTACACTTACGATCATAAAAATTAGCAAACAATTTTGTTTTGACTGTAAATGCGTTTTAGATTATATTATTATATATAGAATTATATTTATACCTTGGTCATTAGCGTCACGAGTTTTTGTGACTAAAGTAGAAACTTAGGTAAGTACAATTATTACTTCAACAACACCATCAACAACATCGTAAGGAAACCGGCATGTCCTAGAAGCCAAAAATTCGAAGACATGTGACATTCACCAACCCGCACTCGGCCCGTGTGGTGGATTACAGCCCATTCCCTCTCCTAGATCCCGGCTTGAGTTTCAACAGTGGGAACATTAAAAAAGGCTGGTGATAATGATGATTATTTCAACTGCAGATAGTGCATAAGCCTTATTTTATAGTTGCATACACATTGGTACAATGTGTGCAATTCATGTGAAATTTCAGTTGTATTGTTTGTATTTCTGATTATTACAGACATGTTTCAATACAGTAATTAAGGCGACATATGGCAATTTTATTGTCCAAGCGACCACCCTTCCTAGTTACCACATCGTACGATTTAATCGAGATAAGTCGCTTAAGCATTCTTTATTTTGCAACTTGCGGTCAAAGAATATAAAATTTGTGTAGACAGACACGTCATTCTTTCTCCGACCGAGGTAGGCCTTACTTACCTCTTTGACTCTACATAGACATACAGAAAGCAACACTATCATCAAAGTATTGTAGACATCTGCCACGTGAACTCAAATTGGATAAGTCGTTTAAGACAAGACCAAATGACTCGACAAACCACTTCTCTATACACCAGCTTTTCTTTTTCGAGAAAATCCATTCTCCTTATCCCTAATTAAAGACCAGTTTAATGTGAATGTAGAAAGCTATTAATTTCTATGGATATAGGTATTCAAATTTTTTAGATAACCTATTATGTCCCACTGCTAGGCAAAGGTCTCTCTCTCCCTTTTCTACACATGTCGGTCCTCTGCTTTTGTCGGTCAGTCCCTCCGGTAAGAGTCCAACTCATCTCTCCACCTTCGCCTTGGCCTCCACGATGGGGCTGCGGCGGCTCTTATAGCCAGACATGTCCGACCCAATTCCAGTATTATATTCTTTATGCGGTCTGAAATTCAAACCCCCAGGATATATTTTATTTTATTTTGCTCAGGTTTGCATCTACTCCGTACGTGAGTACCTACAGGGAGAATGGACATTATTGCACATGTCTATAATTTTCCGTTCCAGGCAAAGCGATAAATCTTATCTGAGAGATCCTTCATTGACCAAAAGCTCTTTCAGGCTCCAGTCTATGATATGCAACACTTTAAATTTTAATATGACTACCCATTCCCGTTACGGTTACACGCACATAAGATAGATTAATTTTATTTATCTCCGTCGTGTGCTGCCTCACTCAAATGTATGACTGGCGAACCTGTTTATATGTTCTAAGATTACAGCATACATATTTGCACCTTTATCATGTCCGGCTACAACGGCATTTTTTGCAAACCATTGAACTTGATCCTCATCTACTCTCCAGCTGCAGCTCTGTCTCTGTATCTGGTGTGGCTCTAAACTAATGAGTAGCTGTTACTGCAGGATTCCTCTTAGAGGCAAATAACAAAAAAAAGACAATAGTATTACAAACATTCACATCTATGAATAGTTTACAAGTAGTTACGGGCGGCAGCACGCGCCACAATGGTGAAAGATAAGTTACTTGATGTGCATCGAGCTGTGAACCGAAAGTCTGGTGTTTACATGCGAAATACTCGCATCCCAGTTCATGTTGGGCCACCATAAGCCACGCTTGTCCACTGTGTTTTGTTTGTGATTGTTACGTAATAGTGTCCGTGTTTTAATCAACCAGAGGAGTTGATGCTGTGTTCTTTTTATCATCTTTGACGGTAAATCTATTATGTTGTAAATATTTAAGCGTTTAGTGATAGAGAATGTAATCCTGGTGTTTGATAGAGTTATTATGCGTTTATGCCTTCGATCAAGTTTATGCAAATTACATTGTTTTTCTTGGCTCGTGATTAGATAATAGGTAATAATGTGAGAGTTTTTTCTTTTACATAGAAATGTAGTTTAGATCTTTCTCTGTTCTTTTCCGGGTTGTGAAAAGTTATTAATATTACGTAGAATTACTAACTGCAACTCGCGGCTCCGTTCCCTTGCAAATAGCGTTGCCCAGTATTTTCCACATTTAAGATGCGATTCCCAAAAAAAAAATCCAATTTCAAATTTCGCTCTTCCCTTATAGGTATTTAAGACAGTTGTTCGAGACGTTTCTGAGCGAACAATTTAGCACATTAGTGATAAAAATCAATTGATGTTCGTTAGTACCTATACAAATAGCAATTGATTTTATAAACAATTGTTTCGTCTAACTTTTGCAGATGTATAAAAAATTAACAAGTATATTTCAAGATTATTTTTAGTTGTACCTATACGAAACCCGAAGCACGTGACTAGTATTTTCTATAGTACCTATACAAAATTTCGTAATATCATGAAAAATTACAAAGTTATAAGCTTGTTGTGTTAGGTACTTGGTTGTCGGCACAAATACATGGCTACTGGGCCATCCAGACGACTGAAGGGTTGTTTTGCTCCCGCACCCAGATGTGCGCGGCGGGTTCCTAATGCCCGCTATGACCTGCTGTAACCTGTGTTGTACTTAGGTGATTCCATTTTTATTGGAATCAATTTAGTTACTTATTCTAAACTAGGGTTCGCATATACTAAAAATAATGTGGTATAAAACGCGTTAGGTTACAAAATCAGAAAGTGAAGACATGGGAAAATTACTTTTTGAAAATATCCTTCGTGGCTCTGGCACTCTTCAGAGCGATATCTAACATTCATGAAAACGCCCCTCAGATATAGAGTTCCTGTTGTTGATTTTTTTTCTAATGTTTTCCTAAAATTCAGTTTCCTAAAAGTCAATTTTTTGAGGACTCTAGAGGCAATTATTTCAGGCCTCTACGAATGCATGATAAACTAATTTTTATGGCCGCAACTACCAGCGGGAGCGTCGCTAGGTAACCAACCGCAAAGGCCCTGGTACAAAAAAAAAAACTGGGGCCCCTTATTGTTACGTGGGAAATCTTCAAATAACTTTTCCTGCTCAGGGTGGTGTGTGCGGAAGTATCAGACTTTTACTGCCTAAAACGAGTTGCCATAATTAAAGTAGTGTTGCAATCCATTTTATTTAGATTTCAATAGTGGGAGACCATGATTTGTTTCTAGACGGCATGTCCTAGAACCAAAAAATTCGAAGACATGTGACATCCACCAACCCGCACTGTGCCCGCGTGGTGGATTACGGCCCATTCCCTCTTCTAGAGAGAAGGCTTGAGTCCCAACAGTGGGAACATTATAAGGCCGACTATGCTATGCTAGTGGGAGACCATGTCCTACCTTTCATCCTCCATGACGTGCCCATGTTACCTGTTCATGTAGGGATCTAATGACAACATCAGTGGCCGAATACTGGGCCAGACAAGGAATTTAATTAGTGTTTTTATCGACACGCTAAGAAGAAGAAAGGTGGTAGTAGGTATTTTTTGCTGGTTCAATAAGAGGTCTGCTAATCAGGTTTTGGGGGGCCTCCGAACTTGAGGGCCCCGAGCCTCGCCCAGCTCTTAGGTAGATACGCCACTGACTGTGAGATCATATTAATGAGTTGGTTTCAACAATCGCCTGTCTGTACCTGTGTCTAGGAGTTAAGGTTCAAAAAACAGGTTATTCTAGTTTCTTTATTTTGTTTTGATTCAACCACATTTTTTGTTAGTAATCGAATGCACAGTTCGTGGAAGTTAGGAGTACCTAATTACGTATGAGGATAATGAATGGGTAAACTAAACATGGCTATGTTTTTAAGACGTCTGTATGCATGGTTACCATTACCATATCTTCTTCAGGATTTTTAGAATTTTTAATAAAATACTGCTTAGGTACCTACACTTAAAAGTTAAATAAGCTTAACAAATCAATAAAAAAAAAAACTTAAATAAACTAAAATTAACGTTATAGGGGGATTCCGCTGCCACCCCCACCACTTTAAATGCGACGTGCAAGGCATGAGTTAGATCCGCAACGTAAAAAAAATCTCAAACTGCAAAAAATCTCAGGATTTTTCAATGGAAATCGGGCCTTATATCCAGACTTTTGATTTTTTCATCTGGTAACCTGCTTCTGCCAGTGAAGAACATTATACCTCGGGAAATTCTCCCGGAATAAAAATGCCATTTAACGACTGAATAACAAACATACATATCCTCACAAACTTCTGCCAATAACTATAAATAAAATACCTATTATGTAAATATCTATTAGGGTAAAAACTGGCTGTCCTCCGCGGTTTCATCTGCGTCTATATTTACTGCTCCGCTCCTATTTTTCGTAGCGTGATTTTATCTATAACTAGCTTTTGCCCGCGCGGCTTCGCTCCCGCTCTTCCCTACTTCAGCCTACTATACCCTACTCTACCCTACTATACCCTACTCTACCCTACTCTACCCTACCCTACTCTACTCTACTCTACCCTACTCTACCCTACTCTACCCTGCTCTACCCTACTCTACCCTACCCTACTCTACTCTACCCTACTCTACCCTCCTCTACCTTACTCTACCCTACACTACCCTACACTACCCTACTCTACCCTACTCTACCCTCCTCTACCTTACTCTACCCTACACTACCCTACACTACCCTACTCTACCCTACACTACCTTAATTTTCATTTTTTTTTTCAATAAGAACCTTCTCCTCATAATAACGAACACAACAAAAAAAAAAATTAGCGAAATCGGTCCAGGCGTTGTTGAGTTATGCGCTTACCAACACATTTTGCGATTCATTTTTATATTATAGATATTCTAAAGAGGTAAAATTTGTAAGATTGTATGTAGGAGGTAATCTCTGGAACTACTGATCCAATTCTAAAAATTTTTTCCCTGGTCGAAAGCTACATTATTCCTGAGTGACATAGGCTATATTTTGTGTACGCGGGCGAAGCCGTGGGCAAATGCTAGTTTTATCTATAAAGCCTTCCTCTATAATATGAGGGCCAGTTTTTCAATGTGAATCCTTCTGATTAGTTTGTTCAAACCAACAAAGAAACTCTTATATAAGATATTAGTGTAATTACAGGTAGTTTAAGGATGTAGGAACAGAGTATAATACTCTGTTCCTACATCCTTAGACTACCTTGAAATCTCTAAAGTCATTACGAAGACAGAAGTCTTACCATGACGAATTAAAATGTCAGTCGTGCGAAGGAGAAAGACGGATGGCGCTTTAACTCCCTTTAGTGCTCCATCCCTTGAACCTTTCATTTTAGGCCGTTAAATGGATCGCGGTAAGAGCTATGTTAGGGCCTCAGGCGGGCCGCTGCAGGTACAACTTAGTCAGACGGGGATACTCCAAGAGTCACAGTAGGTACTATCGCGGTAATTTCTGCTTGACCACAAAAAAAAAATTCGCTTGAATCCTGCGATGCGGCGCCAAACCAAACTCTGAAGTTTTCGTTTCGGGTGTAAGCAAAAATGAACTTAGCGATGGTCAGGCGGAAGTGTCTTCAATTGTACCTACAATTGCGGAACTAGGTACGTCCAAAGTAATGCCTCGCCTCTTGACGTACTCACTGTGCAACAACATTGAAGGTGTTGAAAGACCTTTTGACGTTAACAACATCAAAGTGGCTGAATATTGTTCAAAAGACGTTTAAATTTAGAACCATAGATACGACGAGGAAGAAGGTTCATCTCTCACCTTACTACTTATTCGTCAGCATTACTTATGGGCCTACCATATGCACCGTGTAAAACTGTATAAGTTTTACCAACCACAAATCAAAATCATTTATTTCAAACAGACCATTTACAGGCACTTTTAAATAGTCAAATGTCGGTCATTCCAAAAAAAAAAGTGAAGCAAAATTGCACGTTCCAAAGCGTAGATCTCTGTGGAGAAGAATGTGCAAGAAACTCCTCGTAACTTAGTCTAGTCAAATTAGGCCATTTTTTAATAAAGATTGGAATAAATTCTCTGGAGAGGCAAAAACATTTCTGATGGTATTGTATGAGTGAAAAATAGAGTATAAAAAAAAAAATCATTTGGCACCCCTACGGAAGGGGGTGAAAACTGTTTATTGCTCATAACTAACCAGAGAATATAGGTGTGCTCACCATTTTTTTTTTTATGGTATATTAAACCTCAACCTACATTATTGCATTTTAATTATTTTAATTCGACCAACGCAGCATTAGAAAAAAATTAAAATGTTATTTTTGGCCATTGCGGCATTGGGGAAAATTGTGTAGTTTTGTAAACTGAGGAAAGTGTTATACATTTCGACCTAAGTACATGATTGATTTTGCACCCCAGTGCGACGTATGGAAATTAGCTTTTCACGTTTTTTTGCCTCTGTACTTCGGGGGAAATTTAAGTAGTTTTGAAAATAATCACATCACATTAATTTGGTTTCCTTTATATTTGCACCCTATAAAAAATTAGCATTTTTTTATGGAACATACGTTTTTCTAGTGTTGTCTTTATTGCCAAAGAACTATTACGCCATGGAAGTGACAAGCGCGCGACACGGAATAATAAACTGACAAGAAGAGATAAGCGTAGTTATTACTTAGGAGTGTTGTGGGATGTATTTTACGAGGAAGGAGTTCTTTCTGATTGTAAATGCTCTGTTAGTAAGTGTTAGTAACCTGAAACTTCTGGCGTCTACACACTTCCCTGGCTCGGTGATGGCACCAGATAACATCGTACAAAATACTCCTCATATCCGCCTCACCAGGCCTTCAAATGAAGACTGGAGAAGAGCGGCGAGGTATTTTAGACCGAACAAGGTAGAATGGGCTATAGACTCATTCAAGCCAATTAAATCTGCAGGGGATGACGATGTCTTCCCAGCTCTTCTGCAGCAAGGGAAGACTATTCTCATCCCTATTTTAATCAAAATCTTCAGAGCAAGCTTTGCCTGGGGATATATACCAGAGAAATGGACTATGGTTAAAGTCTGTTTTATCCCAAAGGCCGGTAAGAAGGACTACTCTCAACCAAAGTCCTTCAGACCAATAAGCCTTACCTCCTTCCTACTCAAGAGTATGGAAAAGGTTATTGACGAATGCATCAGGGATGGACCATTAAGGGATAACCCTCTGCATCCGAAGCAACACGCTTACCAAAAAGGAAAATCTACAGAAACTGCTCTGTTAGAACTAACAGACAGGATCGAAAGGGCTTTGGAAGATAAACAGATAGCCCTATGTGCTTTCCTTGATATTGAAGGAGCTTTCGACAACGTCACCATAGACGCCCTTTCCAAGGGAATGAAGGCGAAAGGGATTGACGAAACAACTACTCGTTGGATCGAATTCATGCTCCTCAACAGAACTATCAGTGTTACCTTACACGGAACTACAAAGAGCTTCAAAACAACTAAAGGGTGCCCGCAAGGAGGCGTTTTATCGCCACTTCTATGGCTACTCGTTGTTGACCAATTGCTGGTTGAAGCCTCTACAAGAGACTTAGATGTACATAGCTATGCTGACGATGTGGTGGCTTGTGTTGTCGGCCCCTGTCACAGCACGGTATCATCTATACTACAGAGATCTCTGAACATTATTAACACATGGTGCACAGAAAACAATTTATCGGTTAACCCGAGTAAAACAACAATAGTCCCCTTTACTAGGAAGCGTAAGTTGGACAAACTTGTAACGCCCACTGTAAAGGGGACTCTCATACCATTCTCCAGCGAAGTCAAGTACCTGGGCGTAACTATCGACCAGAGACTGACCTGGAACACTCACATTAACAATGTGATCCAAAAGGCTAAAATAGCTTTAGGAATATGCTGTCGCTTAGCAGGGAAGAAATGGGGCTTAAACCCTAAAATCGCCCTGTGGTTGTACACCGCCATAGTCAGGCCGATAATAACGTATGCCTGCGTAGTATGGTGGAGGAAAACAACTCAAGTGACAGTCATTAACAAACTTAATGGTTTGCAGAGACTTGCATGCCTCATATCAACAGGGGCCATGTCCACAACCCCAGGAGCTGCTCTAAATGCCCTGCTTAACCTACCGCCACTTCATCTATTCATTACGAAGGAGGCGAAGGCAAGCATGTACAGAACAAACAGCACTGGCAAAGCAAACTGGCGCTCTCAAGCACTGAGATCGCTACACGAATCAGTACTTGAACACGATCAACTAGCTATGACAACAGACGTCATGCTTCCACAGTGTAATTTCACAAGGAATTACACAGTGGAACTGCCGAGCAGAGAGGATTGGTCAAACAACCTCATCACTTGCAAGGCTGGAAGCCTGATCTGGTTTACAGACGGGTCCAAAATGGGTGAGAATGTAGGATGTGGAATATTTGGCATTAGCCCGAAATTCAGCAAAAGCTTGAATCTGGGTAAACATGCTACCATATTCCAAGCGGAGGTATACGCCATTATAGAATGTGTGGAGGCCAACCGTCAACGAAACTACATAAATCAATTAATTCTGATTTACTCAGATAGCCAGGCAGCTCTTAACGCCTTGAACTCGAATACTTTAAATTCGAAACTGGTAAAAGACTGCGTTAACAAACTGAATGACCTGGGGCAAAGGAATAAAGTTATTCTGAGATGGGTACCAGGTCATTCTGGAATCAACGGCAACGAAAAAGCCGATGAACTTGCACGGGCTGGGGCTCAAGGTCATCAGATAGGTCCAGAACCCTTCTGTGGTATCTCAAAGAACCAGGCCATGCAGACCCTTAAGGGCAACTTATTTGGCGATTCAAAAAAGAACTGGTTGGTACAACCAGGTCTGCTACACGCCAAATCTCTCATAGAAGGCTACTCACAAAAACGAACTGCCGAGCTTCTTGAGCTTAGCAGGACGAACATCTGTGCGATAGCCCGCGCCTTAACCGGCCACTGCAAACTAAACAGGCACCAATTTCACATGAAACTGAGTGACACTGATGTTTGCCGGTACTGCAATCAGGAGAGGGAGACGCCTAAGCACCTCTTGTGTGAATGCGGGCCCCTTGTCCACAAACGCAGTGTCCATCTGGGCCGACACATTATTCGCCCGGAGGAGATTAAAACTCTAAAAGCTAGGAGTATTCTAAATTTCTTGGAAGCCTCCGGGCTAAAAGAGTTACTCTAACAAGGTGGCGAGTCACAATAGATCTTTTAGGTCGCAGTGACTACATCCCCTACACTATGGGTGATGCATAGCCCCTTATCTTCTAAATAATAATAATAATAAGTGTTAGTAAAGAAACCTAATTTTGTTTTTTTTTTAAAAAAACAGTTAAAAAAATCGTCTATGTTTAAACAAAAAAAAACGAGTTCCTGCAAGCATGTCCTTTATTTATCTTCTAAACATACATATAAATAAAATTGGAGTATCTGTTTGTAATATTGAAGTAACTGCTTTTTACTACATGCATATGAATATATTATATACGGTACATAGAGTTTGACCATCGAAAGAAGATAACGAATTATTAATCAAACGTTATGTATGGCAGCATTTAAAAAAATTAAGAATTGTCAAAATTGTTTTCCTGCATCTTATTATACTCATTTTGCTTAAAATAATGCCATAAACAATCACTAGTTCGATGGAAAGGCTACTATTTAATGTAATTGACAAATTTAAACACGCAAAAAGTAAATAAAATAGAAAACATGCAGATAAAATGCGACGGTTGGATACAATAATATCATTTCTAGGTTAGTTTTTTAATTACTATTATAAAAACTTGATACTTTTTGACTATTTAACTCTTTGAATGTCGTAATTAGAGACACAATAGAAAGACAATTACCTTATGTCGGACTGTGTAACTTAAGACATTCGAAAGGTTAATAATTGTAATATTACTCACACGGTGTATTATACTTTTCAGGAGGTTTCGGCCATGAGTAGACGAAACTCCTAATAATGAAAACAGTAAAAGACATGGAAAGTTACATATTTCGTATGCGCGCTATCTAGCAAAGTAGCGGCGGACATTTGAACGATATTATATTCCATCCAAATTAATAAAAAAATCGATAACACACAATTTGTTTTATTCAAATTTAAAGTCAAAGTCAAACAGTCAAAGTCAAAGTCAAAGTACTTTATTTGCCAGAAACATGGTAATGAGGATGTTGAATTCAGTACATAAGTTCTACATGTTTCACCAATGATTGGTATACAAATATTAGTTAATATAATAAAATTGTCATTTAAAATTATTAAACATTAATTGAACATTATTTAAACATCATTAAATTATTAAACATTATTTAAACATCCTACAACATTAAAAAAAGACCACAATTGAATAAAATATTATTTTGCATTTTTAACATGTCTCAATTAGATAATATATATTATGTCACTTATATTTTCTTTCTACGTCATTCTTGTCATTAAAAAAATCGCTTTAGTTATAATAGCATTTGTCCAACAGCCATTCGCGTAATCTCATTTTAAATAATCTTATTAATTGCAATTCTCTGATAGATTTTGGTAATTTATTAAAGACCCGTATTGCCATCATGCCACAGTTTTTCTGATACAAAGAACTTTTACAGCAAGTGCTTCTAAGTATCGTCGGATCCCTGCTAGGGTACAATTTTCTTTTTCCAAAAGTTTCGAATAATTCTGGATGTTCTTTTACAAATACACCAATTTGCATTATATAAAGACTAGTGATGGTCAGCAAGCCAAGCCTTTTAAAAAGTGGACGACACGATTCTAAAGGGCCACAAATTGCTCTTACACACTTTTTCTGAACAAGAAACGCTTTATTTATATTTGTTGAATTTCCCCAAATCAAAAGACCATATCTGAGAACGGAGGCAACATATCCGTGATATGCTGTCAGTGCTGCTTTTTCGCTAGCAATTCGCCTTAGTTTCCTTAATGCAAATACAAATCTATTAATTTTATTACATACAAGATCTATGTGACTTTTCCAGTTATAGTGCTGATCAATCAATAAGCCAAGGAATTTATATTGATCTGTCAGCTCAATAGGCTGTCCATCGGCTTTGACGTCACATACCATTTCTTTTGAGTTATATAAAGATTCCAGGGAAGTGTTTATTGAAAGACCCACTGGCTCCACAAATGATTGGACCTGTGCTTTGTATAACATTCGATGTTGTCCTGGTATGAAATGCCGTCAGTGCCGTATTAAACCGACGCTATCTATTGCTAATTCGACCAAGGGCCCCCCTACTACTAATCAATTAATTTAGTAGATGATCGTTTTTTGCATACCCCGAATGATTAGAATTTTGTTTATAGGACGTCTTAGGTTTTCTTCTGACAAGTAATAAAGAATTAAGGAGTCTTTTCGATGCTGATGGCGAAGCCTTTGTGAATTTATACAGAAAAGCTGTACAGTTAAGATTTACTAATAGGATGCAACATTTATTTTTCTTTGAAGTAGTCAGATTTAGCCAATTTTTAAGTGGAGTAATCTTTCGGAGAGATTGATTTCATCAACATGCCAACATCGATAGTCATCATCATTTAACCTGAAAGGCTTCTATTGCTAGACAAAGGTTTTTCCTATGTCACCACAACGGCCGGTCCAGTTTATCACGCCTCCATCGAATTCACGTGAACCTTACTAAATAAAAGGTTATCAGTACCCTTGTTGCGAGACCTTTCAACGTTACGTCTTCAGGTATCCGGTCGCCATTCCAGAACCTTTCGGCCCCATCGATCATCTGTTCTGCGAGCAATGTACCCAGTTTACTGCCACTTAAGCTTATCTTCCTCTCCATTGCTCTTTGTGTTACTTAAAACCATCTGATGAGGCGCATTGTGAACGACCACGTTTCAGAGCCAAATGTAATATTCACATAGACACACAAAATATGTAATTCCCTAAAAACCTTGTTTAAGCTTATTCTTAGTAGGGTTATTAAGATTGAGCTTAACCTACACATATTAAAATTAAGTGGTTTTAGCTAGCGCTGCTAGAAGCTGCTGACTAAAGCTACCCTTTCTAAAAATAAGCTTGAACAAGGCTTTTATTCACCAATAACTCCGTGGATTTTAAGATCACTTGCGTAAAAAGTACGATGATGGGATAAATTCTAAGAGATCTTCTATTCTGTAGTTTGCTTGCAGGATAGTCTGAATTAAAGTGATTATCTCATCACATCCAAAAAAATCAGCTGTATTTAGGTTTCACGCAGTACCAATATTTTGACTAGTTTTTTTTTATGTTCAAAAGTGCGGGATCCCCGAACGCGCGGGGCCCCAAAATGGGGGGGTTTGCCATCTAACCTTTGCATGAATGTCGAGTTTCCTAGCAGTTACCGTAGCTTTGTGCTCAATGAACTGCCCAAAGTTTAAGGAAATTTTAACTCCCAAGAGCTGAAGGCGGCCGATACACTCCAAGGATACATTCTAAAAAGCATGTGCCAAGGTAATCAGGCTGCTTTTGGCAGTGAACGGACATGCTTGAGTTTTGGCGGCATTGAATATAGCGGCTAAATAAGCAGCACATGTTTAATTGTTAAATACACATGCATCATATATATATCGCATACTTATTATTTTCATGAATAATCAAACGTATCAACTCCTTTTAAGTGGCGTACAGCTAGGGTGAACAGCTTCAATTTTTTTTAATACGGCCTCCTTTTTGTTTTGCCATCTTTCGTTGGTCAGAGTCTACACCAAAATAACATTTTTTGCAATTTTTGTCTGTCTGTTTGTCTGTTTTTCCGGGCTAATCTCTAATATGGCTGGACTAATTTTGACGGGACTTTTTTTGGCAAGTAGCTGATGTAATAAGCAGTAACATGAGCTACTTTTATTTTAGAAAAAATAAATTCAAAATCCTGTAGTCCACACGAACAAATTCGCGGGCACAGCTAGTTTCAAATAAATTAGTTGTATTTCGGTTGTCTTTAGAACTATAAACCGTGTGACAGCGCTGATTATTCTACGGCATCGGGTAAGGTAGGAACAAAAAAATATTAGTATAAAAATGTGGAGTTTTAAGTATGCGCCTCAAAAAGAAACTGGGTAAGGGCGAGTCGGACACGCACACTGAGGGTTCCGTATCAACTAACTTAAATAAAATAAATATCTAGCTTTTGCCAGCGGCAATTATTCCTATACTTATGCTATAAGTCATGCCAAATTTCAGGGTTCTAGGTCAACGGGAAGTACCTTTATGATTCCCTTGAGTGTCGAAATATATTTTTTTTATGCGACGTAAATGTCGGTATCTTTTTTATTCGTTAACTTAGAAGTTTTTACTTTTACACAGCTTTAAGGGACCGCAGTCTTGAGTATTCGGTTTAAATTTCAACTTGATACTTGCACTTGTTCCCGAGATAAAGGGACTTGACAGACAGACGGACGAACAACAAAGTGATTCTATAAGGATTCCATTTTTTCCTTTTGAGGTACAGAAAGAAATAAAGGTCGACAGAGAATTGCTATGGTTATCATAATTTCTTTTTAAATAAATACTTAATACAGGGGCAGGTCGGGAGGTCACGACAAACACTTCATAATCCATTTTTCACAACACAGCTAATAAAATAGAGGAAATTATAGTTATTAATTTGTATAGCGCAGGGATCGCTTCTTGCCACAAAAATGATCTAAACGCATATACATGCACGCACTTACTTACTCTCGACCCCGCCGCGCGCGCGCTGCGCGACCCCGCGTTCGCCCTCCGAGCGCCACGAGGCGCAGTATGTATTCACGTTAACTCTACATAAACTTCCAGTTATATATTTCTTATTTTTATTACGTGCGAATGTTTTATAAATAGAATACATTATATATGAAAAAATTCATGACTACACTAATTTGCCCCGAAGTACAATCTACAAATATTGTAAAATGCTGTTTTCCTAGGGGTGCAAAAGGGTGCAAAAATAACTGGGTGTATAGGATGCTTTAAAAAGCTAATTATGAGTTTGCACCAACTGGCTAAATTTCCCTTGAGCCGCAAAATAAAAATAATGATTTATTAGTGTTTCATACACCTCACACTTTTTTTGTGAAAAGTAATTATACACCAAAGGGGTATCTACATATATCTAAACTTACCACAACGAAATACTTATGAAATTTTTAAATTTTGGGACTTTAATGTTAAAACCTAATATTAAACGATGTTCCGTACATAACAGGAATGGTGCAAACTCAGAGAAGACTTATATTTATGTCTTCTAATGATTCCACAAAAAATTACAACTACACGAATTAGGTCCAATCTTTTTGCTAATTTGACTAGACTAACTCGTATCCTGGTGGAAACGATTTTGTAACACTAAGATGGTTCTCAGTGTTACAATACGCGCGAAAATGTTCATAGCAATGCAAATGCAGGTTGTTATGTTTCGACAAAAGCCCATTGTTCTTTTTTAATTTGATGAAAGTGCATTTCAAATAGTGCATTTGTACCGATAGATCTATCTAATAAATATGCAAGAGATTAGGATCTGCTAGCATGAGCGAGCATAATGCATTTGCTTTCCCCTCAACATGTGTGACATTTATAGCTAGTTTTTGTTGGAAAAAACCTAATTCAGTTCATTTTTATACAATTTTCGTTAAAGAATATAGTATCTTCAATACAACAAGCCAGCCCAGTATTAGGAGGTTCTTTAGAAAAACTACTTAGATGTACATTAAAGAATATAAGAAACTCTTGACTCTATGGCTTTAGTACTTGTTGCTACAAATACTAATCCCGATAAATGTAGCCTGTAGGCTATACGGTAACAAAGCTATAGGTACCTATACGGTATACCCTATACCATGAAAGTGCCGCCTTCGTGATTTGGAACAATCATATTTTAATGAGTGGCTAGAAATAGGAAACCTGGGACCTTACGATGACGTGTTGCCAAATGTAATAATAAAAAAAACATGATTTTAATTGTGTATGTAAAAAAATGTTTCGACAATAAAATAAAAAAAAAATTAAGAACTCGGGCGCCAGTCGAAACGAGAATATATTTATGACCAGAATAAGTTTTAAGAATAATATCTACTGAAAGCATCAACATAGGTTTATCGACTTTTTTAGGGTTAATCATAATACTTACCAAAAGGAGGATGAGTGGTATGTTTATAAGCTTTACAAGTATCGCAGGCTAGAATATATTTTTTTTGAACATCGTTAAACATTCCTTTCCAAAAATAGTGTTGTCGCAATTTATTTAAATTTTTATGAATACCAAGATGACCAGAATTAATATCGTCGTGATTAGAACGAATTGTATCTTAAATGTGTTCTTTAGGAATAACTATTTTCCAATTAAGACGACTATTAGGATCAAATTTACTTTTACAAAATTGTCAGGCGTGTGAGCGTGAATGAGGGATGGAACTATACTTCTATAGCTCAATGACTTTAACAGTTCAGTTTAGAAGAGAAGATTAGAACTGCTAAAGTTCATTTTACGTTTAAGTTTAAGTTAAGTTAAGTTCCTTCTTAAGTTCTCAGAAACCGAACGTATCGTGATAGCACAGAACAGAATCCGTTTGTACAAAATAGACGATAGATTTAGAAAAATCCGTTTGTACAAAATAGACAATGAAAAATGCCAATGAATAAACCATGCTAGGACCACCAACCGATCTTGATTCGAAAGCACATTACACGCTGTATGGTTTTATCTCGTAATCTCTGTCGTAGAACCAGTCAAGAGCGGAGAAGAACACGTACCAAAATAATTATATCTACCTATTCGTTTATTCTGGTGGTTATCAAAATCAGCATCTCACTTTTAGCGAGCAATATCTAGATCCTAGGCCCCTGGTAATGTATTTTTGGTTGACCTTTTTTTACAAACTTTGAACCTCCGTTTCATCAACTATTTCTTTTACTTATTCTGTGGTTTCATCCTCTTAGGGGGTGAATTTAAAAAAAAAAATGCTCTCGTAGTGCTTACCTATATCATAAAAAGAAGCTTTGTGCAAAATTTCACGCTCCTAGTCCTTGTAGTATATATAGAATTTATATACCTCTAAAGAAGAATAAATATTTTATTTTACCAGGAGCTAAAGGCTTGGATCATTAGCCTTGGATTGTTATTATCCTTCTCTTCTTACTTATTACATAAGGAAAGAGGGGGATGTCAGCAAGCATGTCCTTTTACAGACATTCTGTTTCTATCCATGTCATTTATTACAATCCATTTGTCGTTTCTTGCAACTTACTATAAGGCTCATTAGTATCAACAATAAGTACCTATTTTATACTCATCATAATGTAAACAGATTACCTACAGACGTTTAAGAAGTCAGCTAGGGCACTGGGTTAGTATGCTTCAACTAAGTAATGCATTATTTTATGCGTAATTTACGATCGTCGGTAGTCCTCCACGGTTGCGAGTCGCTCCAGTTTTCAGCAAATTGTTTGATTGCGTAATAAGTCAATCAAATATTGTATTATGAAAGGTAATGGTTACTATATCGTTAGTATGCAAATTGTATTCTCCATTGTTATTGAAATGTAGATAATATGATATGTCGGTATGGTTTTATTCGCTACTAGCAATCTCGCCCTAGCATAAATGAAAGAAAAAAAAAACGTTTTGCGCCGATCGCAAATAGCATGGGACAACGGCAGGAAGATGGTCGAAAACTCAATCATTTATAAATTTAAGTAGTTAGGCAGAATTACTTTATTAATAAAAATTAGGTAGAAAAGTCTACTTAATGTCCATTCTATATACCCCCCTATAGTTAAACAGTTCTACCTACTAGTTATAAGCACTCCTATTATTATCATTACTAATGTCTTAGTTGATATAACCTCGATGTTTGCGATATTAACAATCAAGAAAACTTAGCTAAACCATTTACAGTCTCCTTGTCAAGTCCATAACCACCATATGGTTGCGTTTGTATTGAACATGACTTTTGATTAGCATTAACTATAAAATTTATATTAAAATAATAAACTACTGCATTTAAGTAGAACAAACTAAACTCAAGGAGGATATGCATAATGCTTTTTTGAAATTCTCCGAACATTAAATTTCATGGGGTTGATGAATTGTTAAACAAAGAGTTAAATTGATGGAGTAGGATATTCCTTCGGACGTAATAACGTCCAAAGGAATATCCTACTCTAATATTATAGCTTAATTTATCTATAATATGTATGTATTTAGAAATATATAAGTATGTTTATCAGTTGTCTAGTACTCATAACACAAGTTCTGCTTAGCTTGGGACTAGACGGCGTTGTGTGATAGTTGTGGAATATTATATTATTATCATATAGGTATCTATATTATTATTCTTTATTGTACACAAAAAAATATAAATATTGCTGCAAGTATCACAAAAGCTCGTCTTTTGTTTATTGGGGAAAGGTTAACTTAATTCAGAATTTGTTTTTCCTACATACAAGTTTCTTCCTACTGATATCTATACGTATTGCTGACCCAGTGACCTTCGAACCGCCTAACAGTCAATGAATGTGGTATATCTTTCGATATAGTCAACCGATGGCGATGGAACAAAACTTAAATAATATATTAAGTCACACACAATTTTAATTTATAAATGTTATCTATATCGAATTCATATATTTTACGTGATACTGGCACAACTAAAAACGTCTATAAACAAGAAAAGAAAAACCGCCAAACGTGAACGTTCACAAGTGTAAGTAGGTGATGAATTTATTTAATTATGAAGATTGGAATGCAATCAGAGACACGCGATGCGTTCGTAAATTGCATGACAACTTATTTTTATTAGATTTAATTTATTTGTAACTTTTAATTCCTATGAGCTAAAAACTCAATATTTTTTAAATAATCCTTTATCAAGTTCGTAATTTAAATTCACAAAGACTTGCAAGTGAACGACGCCTCCTTTATTTTTAAATCAAGTGGGTCCATTCTCGCCAGTGTTCTTTTTTATATGTATAAATTAGGTAACCTTTTCATAAAGATTGTAAAGCAGCTCCTTCTTCGGAATTCTTAAAACAGTTCTACGTCTTGTTTTAATATCTTGCATCATTTGAATGTCCTACATGCATTAGGGCATCTAGCTTCTCTACGTTGCTGTTTTTCGATTTTTGCCTTCATTTATGTAATTTTCAAACAAACCAAAAGAAATCGAAAACGAAATTACATTACAACATAACATAATCCGAAAATTGCTTTTGGTGAATGATATGGAGTTTGTTATTGTTTCTTACAATGAGCTAGATCAGTCTTCCGAGACCATGTGATAACGAGCTTTCGGTTAAGTATATCTGAGCACATGTAATATAAATAAAGTATCTGAAAATCAAATTGATATTTACACTGAATGGAATCGAACCTGGGATTAATAGAGAAAAAAATATGACTGATATATAATTAATATCCGAAGGGAACATGATGTGCTAAATCAGGACTTGTCTTTTTCGAGAGAAACAAATAAGATATTATTATTATTATTCTCTTTATTTGTCATTTTAACATATTCAATGTATTTTTAAATATTCCTTATAAAACAAAATTAAAGAAAACATTAAAAAATATAAAAAACAGTAGGTATCCCAACGGTTTTGGGAACAGGGTCCAAGCTACCGGGCGGTCAGGGCTCCAGATAAATGAACCTCCTGACTATACGAACCGTATCCAGGAGTACCGCTTTTTGAATCAAGCCCTTGATCCAGTCGCCTAACCAGAGCCTCCTAAGGTGTTGGTCGAGGCTCTTGGCTATTAAGCCATTGGCTTAGGTAAACTAAAAAAAATATTATTATTATCAACTAGCTTTTGCCCGCGGCTTCGCTCGCGTTAAATTCGGGATAACACGATTCCCCTTTCTGTAGGGGGTTAGTAAACTCCCCTTAGTGAAATCCACTGCGGGTGACGTAACCTACGACAAACTCATTATTTGCGGTTGGTACAGTAATCGGGTCTAGGGATCGAACCGCAAAATTAACTTTTCCGGGATGAAAAGTACCCAGTGTGGTGACCAGGATATTAAAGAATAATTATAACAAGTTTCATCGTAATCGAACCGGTAGTTTTTGCGTGATGCCTAAACAAACAGACAGACAGACAAAAATTTTTTTAATCACATTTTTGGGTTCGATGTCTGTCTAGTAACACCCCCTGCCATTTATTTTTTTGATAAATTCTGTACATTGAAAATTCAATGTACAGAATCTTCACTTCTACAGATTTATTATATTGATTGCTTAAAGAAAAATAAATAGAACTATATTGTAAAAATGTCAGTCGTACGAATGAGAAAAAGGGACGGAGCTACACACGGTACCCTATAGGTATAACTCCATCCCTAAAATGGATCGCCATAAGAGTTCGTGGTAGGGCTTCTATTATCCGTTTGAGCATGAAAGAATAACAAACATAGGTACACTGGTACAACATGTTCAAACTTTATAACATTAATGAGGATATATCAGCATAAGCACTTGTAGGTACATGTGTAAAGATAAATACATAACTACATCTAGATAGCAAACCTAGACCACATCCCTATACTTAATAAAACAAAAATAATAGGTACCAAGCACGTCGGTACCAAGTTATACGATCGTACTACTTACGTACAAGATGACAGTCTGCAACTGTTACTGGAGATAAATGAGATAACTGTACCATAATGACTGCTGTCCCGTTTACTGCATATACGTCGCCGTACGTACTCGTATGATGAGTATACTTATGATATTTATATCATGCTTCCAACGGTAAAATATCAAGGCCACGATAGGTTGGATTATGATAGAATTTTATCAAGGAGTAAATATACATAGTAACTAGAAGTCGTTGGATCGACAATACAAGATCGACTTACGCAATGTTTCCTGCTTATGATCTTAGAGGCAGAGACCTAGGCAGCAAAAAGTTCTACGAGTAAAGTCAACTAAAATCGGCAGTCCAGTGTTCCTCAACCTTTCTTCTCGGCGTGACAGGGGTCTGTCAGACTCTTAATGACTAAAACCACCCCGATGTTCCCTCGTACACTTGTGTCGGGGGCTGCGGGTGCAATTTGACTTCCGTTGCCCCAGACTAGTGTTGACCCGATCCCCGTGTGTCTCGTCCCGTATCTATTGGAGAGTGGCTCTCCCATACGTCTAAGAGTGAACGCTACGCGCCTATCTCGGGTCCAGATTGATTGATGACGGACGAACCTAATACGTTGACCTTGGACCTGGTCTCGGCGGGTTAGAAAAGTGCGTTGTCCCTTTCTTGACTTGCTTTCCCTTTCCGCAGCCTCCTTCTGCGAGATGACATTCTCGCAGGAGATCACCGCGTCCCAGGGCTCTGCACTGCCGACCATAGACAGATGCACGGCGGTGTTTCTCAACCTAGCCCAACTGTTAGTCGAATAGGATAGGCCAACACAACTTGCTACTGCGCAGTAGATACCTACCTATAAAACGTAGCGTCACAAGTTTTTGTGAACTACCAAAATGAGGCACGACGAATTCAGCAGCTGTGTGTACCTCCCAACCTCTTATTTAGCTAGTGTAAACATAAAATATGCGTCACGGCTACTTTTGTTATAACATTTTTACGCTTTAAAATATTCAGCGATGAGCACAATATAATTCGACCATTTACGTCAGCGTTTATTTCTTTTTGGAAATACAGAAATTATGCTAATCACAGTTGCAAAGTAACGCTTTAAGGCTATTGTGCAACATAACGAGTCGTTTATGAAGGCATTGCGAAGTTAACTGTGATACTTAATAAAAATTTTAGCTGCTCTAAGACACATTGCTTCACCACTACACTCGGTGCCTGATATAAACTTATGGCTAATTTTCGTAACCGATATTATTAGCTATGTCCATCTGGCTAGTGAAGTTTCTACACTTCTTGTTGAATCTTTAAATTCATTGGCCATCTAAATACTTTCAATTGAGTGTAAGATATGCTTGACAAATCTCCTCATAAACAATGGCGAGTAATTACGCTACTTACGAGCAGCCCATTGTGATCTCAATAAACCAAATCTGAAGGACGAACAGTGACCTACATCAACCTCACTCTATCAATGACTTGCATAACACTAAAACAATGATGTAAATAAGATTGCACACCATAGATCGCCGTTAATAACAATAGTGAATAAGTGAAAGTGCAACTCAACCACCGGACCGTTCCGGCCGGCTATTGTTTCTATAACGCATTGTTTTCATTAGTACCGGTCCTTGGCGCCGGTTTGCGATTTGGCGTTGTACAGGGAGATGAAGCAATCAAGGGTTAAAGTTTTGATTTCGCAGCAAACGAAAAGGATCGAGTGTCTCCTGCCATTCTCGTCCAAGCCTCAATTTCCTTCCTTACATAATACAAAACAAAGTCCAACTTGCCACAACTGCAATTCAAACGTTTAATCTATTGTTTTATATGCTTTCAGATAGAAAGGACTGTAAACACAAAGAATATGCTACAATGATCATCTACGTTTTAGAGGAATGGACCCAAAGAAAGGAGAAATAGTCTCATGGCTCCTCTTCTTGATATTTTCTTATGTGACTGGACAATCTACGATATGTCCAGCCACAGAGACAATCCTCCCGTGCATATGCACAAATCGACACGAAGATGTTCAGATATGGTTGGTATACGTAATCGCTGGAACATTAAGATCGCTCTTGGCTAAAAAATAACAAACTTTAAAACTTTGTTTTCAGGTGTACACACAGCGACTTGCCCCAAGTATTAAAGGGCGTCCAAAAAGTTGGAGAACTTGTCAGAAAGCCCGTAGATGAACTGATAGTAGAGAACAATTATCTCCCGTCCCTTCCAGGGAAGATATTCCAAAATGTGAAAATTATGAGATTAATGCTCCGTCACAATGGATTGGAGCGACTATCCGCTGCTTGGCTGGAAACGCAAGAACAGAACCTGGTAGAAATATTTATAGTCGAAAATGATTTAAGAAGCCTCCCAGCAGAAAGTCTGATGAAACTACAGAATCTTCAAGCCATAACAATACAGTCGCAAAACCTGAAAAGGATACCGGCGTTTTCTGGTTTGCAAAAACTACGTTACATAAACATACAATCGGAAAGTTTAAACGCTGTCAATGAAAATACTTTTGAAAACTTGCCAAACCTAGAGAAACTTTTTATCCAAGGAAGTATTAACCTACGAATATTGAAAGAAAACGCATTTTACAATTTACCAAAATTACGAAGACTGGAAATCACAAATTGCGGTATTAACCTTATACATATGAGAGCTCTATCTCTGCTTCCTTCCCTAACCGAAGTATCGCTGAGCAATAATAGAATCGCAGATGCAACAATGGTTGGCAGAGCCATGAGAGACTTGCCAATGCTATCTCATTTAAACCTTAATTACAACTTGATTGACAAATTAAGTGAAGGTGGATTTGTGGACCAACCGATGCTTGAGAACTTATTTCTATCACATAACAATATAAACATCATACATCATGGGGCTTTTCATAGGGTCCCAAAGCTAAGAGTTGTAGACTTAAATTACAATAGAATAAGTCAAATACACCCTGAATCGTTTTTGCAACAGTCTGGCAGTGGAGTTGAGGAGCTCACTTTGATTGGAAACCAAATAATGCATATCTCAGAATTTAGAGCTTTACTCGATGCTCTGCCTCGTTTGAAATTCCTTGATCTGAGTCACAATTTGTTACAAGAAATTCCAAGAGGCGCTCTCAGAGGTCACCCCAGTCTAGAAAGATTGCATTTAAATAAGAACAACATCAAGTTCATACAGACAGACGCGTTTGTCGCAATGCCTGCATTGAGAGAGTTACATCTAAGTAACAATTCGTTGAACGATATGAACGAAGGTCCGTATTGGAATTTACCTGCACTCAAAGGGCTAGATTTGTCGTATAATTACTTCACACGACTGCAGCCCAAGCTTTTATACAATCTTCCATCATTGAGAAGGATTAACTTCAGTTACAACCAACTAGCGATAATAGACCCAATAACTTTTATGGAATCACCTTTACTAGAATACGTAAACGTATCAGGAAATAGCCTAGTCTCCATACATCCAGCTACTTTCAGGAACTTGGCAAATCTTTATGAGTTAGATGCCAGTGTTAATAGACTGATAGAATTTGTACCTGGTTTACCACGAGGGCTGGAAAAGTTATATTTAAATCAGAATCAAATAACTAGCTTACCAATGCCTCCGTCACCAGACTTAGATTTACCCTCCCTAAGAACTTTAGATATTTCAAGTAACGGGATTCAGAAAATACCTCATGGCAGTTTGAAAACGTTGCACAATTTACGACGATTTTATATGAAACGCAATGGTTTGAGACAAGTTGAAATGACGACATTTAGCGACTTAGATCATTTGGAGATTTTAGATTTGAGTTACAATCAAATAATGGCTGTTCACCCAAAAAGCTTTAGTAAACTTAATAAACTGAAGCAAGTGAACTTGCACGGGAACACGATAGAGAACTTCGACTTTATGGCGATACAAGACAATGCTGCGCTTGCATCTTTGGATTTCAGCAAAAATAAGTTAAAAAGTATAAGCCCGAATATTGTAAACAGAGCGCTAGATGTAGAAACGTTAAATATTTCTTCAAATAATCTGAACGAGTTACCGGCTACCTTGAACATGATGTCTAAATTAAAAGTTTTGGATGCTAGCTACAATCACATAAAACACTTCGATGGCAATTCCATAAACAGTATAAACACGCTGACGGATTTTAAAATGCCCAACAATAAGCTTATGGAACTAAGGTCTGGAAGTTTCAAAGACCTTAGAGATCTTGAAACGATAGATTTGGATAACAATAATATAGAAGTGGTTCATCCAAAAGCGATAGCGAATCTGCCAAAATTGGTCTCTATATATTTAAGCCGGAATCACATTATAGATTTACCAGACCGGGTATTTTCAAACCTGCCTAAACTAAGAATAATAGAGCTACAAGGGAACCGTTTGCAGTACATTTCGCTGAGAGCTTTTGAAAATATGCCATTAGTGCAATATATGAATTTGAGTAATAATCAAATAACTAGTATCGATAATTCAGGACTGAGGCAGTTATCTTCTATAGAAGTGTTGGATTTAAGCTTTAACAAGCTTATGAGGTTGACGAGAGCGTCATTTCAATACATGGAATGGTTGGTGGAATTGAATTTGGATAACAATATGATATGCCATATTAGCGGCCAGCCCTTCGATTTCATGCCCCGAATGAAAGTCCTCTCACTCAGACATAATAAACTAAGCACAGTATTAGAGAACACATTTGCTAAACTAAGAAATAACATAGCTATTTTAGATATTGATGGTAAGTTCACAGACTGCTGAAGTGCTCTACTTAAAAATTATTTTAATAAATGCCCTGTGTCTAACCATATTTTTATCCTTGTTTTCAGGAAATCCACTAATTTGCAATTGCCATATCATTTGGCTGAAATCATGGCTATCTGAGTCTTCTTCTATAGGGCCTAAATGCGCTGATGGAACATACGTCAAAGGTATGCCGTTTGGAAGAAATGATTGTTCAAACACTGCGATAAAACAAGTCGATGAGGAAGATCTCAGAACGTGCATGATACATGAAAATGAAGCGCTACTACCTAATTTAGCGACGTCACAAGTGTATTCAACAGTTGACAAAATAAAAGATTACACATCACAGATTAAGAACACATATCAAGCTAACAAAATAAACAGGCCATCTCCAGAGGAATCGGATTACTTCTACGATGAATACGTCGATTATCCTTACAATGAAACTTTAATGGATGGCTTGAACAACGAAGTAAGTGCTACGCAAAATAAAAATAGATCGTCAGGGGGGCTTCCTACGATATATGCGGCAATGAAAAATACTACAGATAGAAATAAGCAGGTTCCAGTAAATGGTCCTAACAGCGGATTCACATTCTTTGGAATGCCTTTACCGCCGATAGACATGGGAAAATTATTAAATACAGGACGCAAAATAGACTGGCCAGACAAGAAAAACTCTCACTCACACTCCCACTCCCACTCTCATGGGAACAAATATCAGCTACCAGAACCACCCAAGTTTGAAACAGGTGGGTTCTCACCAATCCTGCCTACAACTGCAGGAGGTTTTAAGCCAATCCCTGATCCAACACTAAATGTTTCACAAACTGCTGTGCAAACTCAAAGTGCTACAAGTTATAATAAACAGGGAGCTATGGAACAAGCCATAGCAGCAGTGTCAACCAAGCCACCTGTCAAAACAGTTCATAACAACACAACCCACCAGAAAATTAAAAGTGAAATACATGAGCTCCAAGCATACATCAATGATGACAACAGTACTCATGTAGCTTACAACAGAACTAAGAATGTGGAAGAACAAAAGAGTGATCCTAACAATTTGAGCAAATACAATTTGATGGAATCAAACTTGACTATTACACAAGTGACTGAAAAAGAAAGCATGCTTATAACAACAGATACAACTAATGATATGTCACTGCAAGCTTGGATGGAGAGCAGTACTTCATCTTACTCCTCATCCACTGCAGTCACCGCAAAGCCTCCAATGAAGAAGCATATTGAGCCAGCACCTACTGCTCTATCTGCAGTCTTAGTACCCAGCACTGCAGAGTTATATGAAAGAAACCATGGCAAGAGACCAGCAACCATCACCAAAGTAAACCTACCAAACATAGAACATAATGAGCATAGAGAAAATTATTCACCAAATAGAGAGCCAAAGACAAGATTTCCAGAGATAATGAGCACAGGCAACACAAAGACAAGG
Source organism: Mythimna ferrago (assembly GCA_910589285.2). Taxonomy (NCBI): domain Eukaryota; kingdom Metazoa; phylum Arthropoda; class Insecta; order Lepidoptera; family Noctuidae; genus Mythimna; species Mythimna ferrago. Next base: position 9,249,635 of record OU342683.1, on the reverse strand, counting down.
CAGATTGGTGATAATGATTGGTATTACAAAAATTACAACAATTCAAATTTAGAACCTTACATAGCACCTGGTGTACACAAGCCAACATCTCGAAGTAATGTTAATTCATACAATAAGCTTATTTTATCCATTACGGTATTTTATACTATATATTTAACGTATAACTAGTCCATTGTGGACGAAATCCTGCTATTAAAAATATTAATCAAACATTATGATGATTGTGTAAATAAATGGAATTGGTAATATCATAATAAACAGTAACATACATATTTGAGTTGGTTTTATTCTAACAAAAAAGATAAAATTTTCACATTTGTTATGATAACATTGTATGTGCTTATTAATAGGTAACATTTAACTGCTTCATAAACGGCATCCTTATGATAAACTAATAGGAAAAATTGTTACAAATATTGCTCTTATTTTGTGAGAAAAACTTGAGAATAACTCTCAAGTTTTTCTCACAAACTAGATAGGCATACATGTTAGGTACTTTGATTTTCAGTTATTTTTTTATTTCTCATGTCAGAGTAAAACACTTATTTATTACCCAGGTTGCACCAACTCCAAATTATGAATTTTTATGAGGGTAGGAGAATTATATATTGAGTTATTTGTCATACACTTATTCCAATGGATTATTTCATAGGATTTAACACAAAATAACTATTTATACAATATTTTGACCAATAAAATGTGTTTTAAGCTTTTCTAGAGCTTTGTATCTGTGAGATATTTTATTTTTCTCAGTCTTTGGTAGTTCAGCATAAGTTTGACTGTAGCCATCAGGTTGAAAAACACAGTCCCACCCAAACTCTCTGGTACCTCTTGGAGCTACAATTTTTCCAGTAGTAATGCCTTGGAACAACTTAACATCTAGGTCTTCACAGTTGCCAGCACAATAAGCAAATGTGCACACAGCCTTAGCAGATTTATCCTCCCAACCAGTCAGCAGTTTCGTGAGCCCTTCTGGCTCTAATTTCTCCAGAAACCACTTGATGTAAGGTCCAGGAAGACCTTTTAGAGCATCAAAACAAAGAGAAGTATCCTCCACTACAACAGGTGTCTTCAGACGCCGTGCAGCTTCTTGGCATTTCTTAATAGACACCTCATCGATTTCTCCTTGAAGTTCCGGCAAGTCTAGCTTGTGACTTATAATTTCTAAAGGGAAACTACTGCCAAGAATTGCCCTGACCTCTTCTAGTTTTTTGGCATTGCCAGTTACGAAGGTTATGGTTCTTTGTGACATTTTTAAGGAAATGAAGTACAAACGTCTGTTGTAACGAAAATATATGTTAAGAAATGTACATTTAGTTTATAATTTTTAGAAAACTAAAAAAAATATTCAAAAGGCACGTCTCCTCAAATGTTGACATGATGAAATTCAATGAAATTGACATTGGCATCTTGGCAGCAAATGACAGCTTATCTTTTTTTTAATTACCTTGCCACGCCTTTGGCATAATCTTCATCTTTCTCGTTAATAAAACTAGCGAGAATCTCTACTCTATAGTGTGGTGTTGTCAGCTCAAAGAAAGATCCATAGACAAAATAACCATAAACATTCTTTTTTCTCTAATGACTGTCAAATTTTAGTTTTGATTGCCGCTTGGCAAAAATCTTTGTATTTTGAGCAAGTTGTAATAGTGAGTTATTATTGTGGTTTTATTTGCTGTTAAAAGCGTATATTATATTAACTGTGCAGGATTTTGTAAAATACCGTACCAACAATGCCAAGCCAAGAAGTTTTAACCACAAAAGTGGTTGTTCACCCTTTGGTTTTATTGAGTGTGGTGGACCACTTCAATCGTATGGGTAAAATAGGTAACCAGAAACGAGTAGTCGGCGTACTGCTAGGATGCTGGAGAGCTAAGGGTGTCCTGGACGTCTCCAATAGCTTTGCAGGTAAATTGCTAACTCATTCATTATACTTTAGAGAATGGTTTTATGTCAAGTAATATGACTAAACAATAGTAATTTTGTTATTCTAATTTGTTTATAACTCTACCTATGTCTCATCCCTGAAATATCACCATTCAAGTCCCCGGACCCTGCCTAACTAGTATTTACAAGTTTTTTTATTTTTATTTCCAGTACCTTTTGATGAGGATGATAAGGACAAGTCCGTCTGGTTCCTCGACCATGACTACTTAGAGAACATGTACGGCATGTTCAAGAAAGTCAATGCCAGAGAGAAGGTTGTGGGCTGGTACCACACAGGTCCTAAACTCCACCAGAATGATGTAGCAATCAACGAATTAATCAGGCGCTACTGCCCTAATTCAGTCCTTGTCATCATTGATGCTAAACCAAAGGACCTTGGTCTCCCCACTGAAGCCTACCAGGCAGTGGAAGAGGTCCATGATGATGGGTCACCGACAACAAGAACCTTTGAACATGTACCCAGTGAGATTGGAGCTGAAGAAGCAGAAGAAGTTGGCGTGGAACATCTCCTAAGAGATATTAAAGATACTACTGTTGGAAGTCTCTCTCAGAGGATTACCAACCAGTTGCTTGGTCTGAAAGGCCTGCACTCCCAACTGAGTGAGATTAGAGACTACCTCGTACAAGTTGGCCAGGGCTCTTTACCAATGAACCATCAAATTATCTACCAGCTCCAGGATATCTTCAACCTCTTGCCGGACATTGCTAATGACAGTTTTATTGACAACCTTTACATCAAAACTAATGATCAGTCTCTTGTTGTGTACTTAGCTGCACTGGTAAGGTCCATCATAGCCCTACATAACCTTATCAACAACAAGATCACAAATAGAGATGCTGAAGAAGGTAAAAAGGAAGATAAAGATAAGAAGGAAAAGGAAAAGAAAGATGGAAAAGATGGTAAGGAAGAAGATAAGAAAGATGAGAAAGCAAAAGGAGACAAAAAAGAAAAAGATGAGAAGAAAAAGTAATTTAGAATCATCATTAGATTAAGTTGTTTGTAATGCTGAATTATTTTTAAATAAATTGTATTTACTAATTCAATTGTTGGCATTATTGTTATTATAGGATAATGCTTAAAATGACTTCTTCTTCACTTTATTCCAGTCGGATAAAAATGTATTTTGATGGTCAAGCTCAAGAGATTCTAGGCTGCTTGGTTGTTTTCGTAGTCTGCTAGTAAATTTTTTGTTCAGACAACATTCCTCTTTCAACATATATTTTTTAATTTATAGGATTTAGAAAATTTCAATTGCTTTTAGTTTGTTGCATTTTCACTGATATAGATACTACTATACACACTTATGTACACATATCAATCTTAAGATTTTAATGGTAGTAAAATGATAAGATTTTTTTGTGATAAGTAACATCCTTTTTTATCCTGCAAGCAGCAATAAAAACTAGGAATCGAACATAAGACAGACAATAATTTTGAAATAATCTGACTTTAGAATAAAATGCAATTAGACTACAATTCCTACCAGGGGTTTCTTTGGCTCTACTGTCACTATAAAAAATGTACTCTGTGACTGCCACCGGGCAGACCACATTGCTCGCAGAACAAATGGCCGTTGGGGCCGAAAGGTTCTGGAGTGGCGACCGCGCATTGGAAGACGCAGTGTTGGAAGGCCTACAAGGTAGACCGATGACCTGGTGAAGGTTGTGGGAATCCGATGGATGCGGGACACAAGATCGTTCATTGTGGCGACACTTGGGGGAGGCCTATGTCAAAAAGTGGATGTCTATCGGCTGAAATGATGATGATGTTTCTTTGATTGGTTCCCTTTACGTCTAGCCTAAAACTTTGTTTAGCTTCTGTTACCCCTACGTCGAGTCTACGATTTCTTTATTGTTTCTACTACCTTTCTGCTTTTCATAACAATTCAAAAACTCCTGAAGGATTTATGCCTTTATTAATTATTTAAGTTAAATAACTAATCTACACTTATTTAGGCACGATTGGTTAAGGTTTATATCGGAAAATATGTATGATAAGTCCAACTTGCTATCAGATAGCGATAAGACAAAGCTGACCTATTGATAAAATTCGACAGTCGTCGCATAAGCGTCACGCGGAACCTGTGAATGAAAAAAAAAAGAATGTGTCATAAATTTTTGTGGAGTGAATCTCAATAACCAAGATGGCAGATCGTGTAACTTTAGCAGTAAGTTACTGTTTGTTTACTTACCTCTCGATCCAGTAAACATACGTTAAGACAAAAGCTAAAAGAATAGGTAAATCGCATAACAAATAATACCTACTTAGCTTAGTTATGATGAAGTGAGCCACATAATTCGTTAACAGTCAACACAGAAAAATATGATGGCAATTTTATTTTTAACCGACTTTGAAAAGGAGGAAGTTCTATGTTCGGCTGAATGTAGGGGGAAGTGGGGCAGATTCATACAAGGGGCACCTTCATACACTAGAAATATCTGTTGTTAGGCGCACATCAATTGAACGACTTATACGTGTATGCGTAGCTTATATAAATGTGTGTTGGCTCATGGAGTTTGACAGCAGTCGGTGTGAAAAGCGCTACGGGGTGGCATGGAAAGTGATTCGGCCACGCCTAATTAATTTTGTAAACTCTCTTTGTACATCTTTTTATTGTTAAAAGCCGTTTTCTAGATTAATCAGCACTATTTTATTTAAAAGATAATAGGGTCAAGTTCGTGAATTGATATGTGAATAATTATATATATGATTGGTTTTTTTTTAGGAATATTTTTATTTCATTATCTTAAGATGGGGTAGGTTCATACAGCAACAAGCGAGGTACATTCATACTGTATAAATGTACTGTCTATATGAATGATTATTGGTACTGCTACTAAAGAGATTTTTCAGTACTGATATGACTGATCAGAAAGACTATTATTTAGGTTAAATAAGTTCGTTCAGTGCCATAAAAAGACAAACTACCTACCTACATTTATGTTATTCTCTTTTTACTTAGTATTATTTGACTATCACTCTAATAATATGTGCCCATAGTTTATAATTGCTTTTATTTTCAAAAACGTTGTATTTTGACATTTTAATTTTGATAAATAATTAAACATTTCACGCTCCATTTATTGTACTTTTTCATATGTATGAATCTGCCCCATAGCCTGTATGAAAGTGCCCCGCATGTGGGGTACATTCATACATTTTTAATTTTTTGTTTTATCTTTTACTAGCTTTTGCCCGCGCGGCTTCGCTCCCGCTCTTCCCTACTTCAGCCTACTATACCCTACTCTACCCTACTCTACCCTACTATACCCTACTCTACCCTACTCTACCCTACCCTACTCTACCCTACTCTACCCTACTCTACCCTACCCTACTCTACTCTACCCTCCTCTACCTTACTCTACCCTACACTACCCTACTCTACCCTACACTACCCTAATTTTCATTTTTTTTTCCATAAGAACCTTCTCCTCATAATAACGAACACAACAAAAAAAAAATTAGCGAAATCGGTCCAGGCATTGTTGAGTTATGCGCTTACCAACACATTTTGCGATTCATTTTTATATTGTAGATAGAAAACCGCACAAGTGTATTTACTACAATCACATATTTTTAATATAAAGTCAGATAGTAAGACTATTAGTTTTTGATGAATCGATAAAGATATTGATACCAGAGAAAATTCTATATGACAAAATATAAAAACTGTATGAGGCTGCCCCACCTTCCCCTACCTATGTTTTATTTTTTATGTATGTTCACCGATATCTCGGTCAATTGTGGACCGATTTTGAAAATTTTTTTTTGATTGATAGGTTCTGCTTTCAATTTTGTCCTATAGAAATATTTTTATACATAATATAATGTGATCTATAAAATTGCTTTGTTTAAACGTGTAGTCGATGACTGAAAGAAAAGAGGGAGGGGATGTATCCAGCTGATCTGATGATGGAGCCGGAAGGTACATTAAAGTAATCTAACCGTGTTTGGGATTATTAGAATAGTTATGAGGTGCACTCTGGCTATAAAGTATTTAAGTATGGCTGAGGGGTACCTACTTACCTACTTTTTAGTGGTGGTACCATAAATAAAAAGTGTAAAATAAAAAACTTTTTACAAAAAATATATAACCGACTTCAATTTTAAAAAACATAGAAAAGTACAAAATAACTATAATTTCGGAAGTCGGTGTTGAATAACGAAGAGACAAAACTATTATAGAAACACCGACTTCCGAAACGACTTGTCGAGAGCGTACAGTACATTGAATTAACAATCCAACGTAGAAGCACATTGGGTCCTATTTGGATTTCGTCTTTGCGGCCAGCGCTGCGCTCAAGGCTGTTTTCTTAGAGAATAGCACGCCTGATTTGGATTTCCCACCTAAAAAAAAACTGCAAGTGCAACTTTTACTTCCGACTTCGATTTCATAATTGAAGTCGGAAGTACCGTAAAACACATAAAAGAGGACAGACAGGATATCTTCCATCTGCGTCTCCAAACTTAGCTAAAAAGCGCATAACATTAGAACTTCCTGCTTTCACCTATGTTTCACGGCATGACTGCCCACTCTTATACCTTCCTACCGTGCTTCTCAGGACCACGTCTGGCTAAAGCCACCAGGAACATCAGAATTCGATGTCCCGATAGCAGTGAAAGTTCTCAAGAGCGCTGGTGATAAAATCGAAGTAAGAGATCACGATGGCAACAAGTTCACGACCTCCATCCAAAATGTTCTCAAACCTCTGCACTCCACATCGATTGAAGGGGTCGAAGACATGATCACACTTGGCGAGCTGCAGGAATACTCGATCCTCCACAACCTTCATATGCGGTACACCAATCAGCTCATTTATGTAAGTATATCTTCAGCTATAAGGAATAATTGTTAGCCAGTTACATTCAAAAGCCATTATTTCAGGCTGGCGCGTAGTTTTCAAAAACATTATCGTCTTTCTAAGGTAGTCGGGTAAAAACGCTTACCCCAGATTGGTGTGACCACGGAACAGTATTTTTACTGTTCCGTGGGTGTGACAGTGCGCGACGTCACAATAATACACTTATATAGTTTTAATAGATGCCAAATAGGACTATGGAGGGGCAGTAGTGGCCCAGTAGTAATGACCCCGACTTACGTATCCATAGTATGGACCCCGACCAGCGACGTATGGACTCCATACCTACGTCACGGGTTCTAATCCAGAAAGGCGCTTTACTTTGTACAATTTATGTTATCACCATTGCTCTGAAAACGCTACAGGAAAAACTTCGTGAGGATAACGGTATGTCCCAGAAACAAATTTCGAAGACGTGACATTAACCACCAACGCGTTGTGGGCCCGCGTGTTGGATTACTTAGAGAGGAGGTAGAAACCGAAAGAATGTCTCATTCATCTGGCCTAGGTTTTCTTTACAATTTGATATTTTTATTTTCATATTAGTTTTCTCCGATCACTAAACGCATCAGACACTCATTTGCGCCCGTTACGACACAAAATAAATAGGTACCAAAACCTACGCCAGATGAATGAGACATTCTCTCGGTTTCAAAGAATCACCCTAAAGGTCAAAGCACACTTCAACGACTCTGCTCCCACCCGGCAAAAAGAAGATCATTCAAATATGGGCTTTAAACATTGCTCTTAAGATATATTTTATATTGGCATCATAATTTAGCAGACAGCTCGCTGTCAGCGAGCTTACCGCCGTCAGACTGCTCGGTAGTTGACGCCTCGCTGGCCGCACGTTGTAGACGAGCGGTCGACGCGGTTTCCGTGCGCTCACTGCTAGCAGTCGCCACGGCGTCGCCGCTCGGTAGGTCAGTATCTAAACAAAAGCGAGAGCGGTCGGCGGGTGGACAGCTGGCCGTCAGCTAGCTGTCGCCGCGTGGACTGCTGGGTGCCTGCTAGCTGTCGCCACGTGGACTGCGAGCAGTCGTCTTATTTTAGGGCGGTGTTGGGTGGGAGCGGTGTTGGAGCAGGGTCGTTTAAGTGTGCTATGACCTTTATACTATAACCTGAGACGTGCTTTCAGACTGCAACAGCGGCGGTGAAACGATGGTTTATGTTGCACCAACGCGTGCAACGTACAAATTTCCTACCTGTAAAATTTAACAACTAGGTACCTAATGATTCAATATCGAAACGCATTTGTTATTTTTTTGTCCTCCAAAATATTTACTCACTTTAGAATGACGTCTTCAACTTATCTCAATTATGCTGAATTGCTGATAATTAGATATCTATATGATTTCGTGTCATTGATATTAATACGTACACATCCTAGTATAAGATATACTATATTATATTTTTTTTTGTACGTGTGATTGTTACCAAACTAATCCCAGTGGCGTATTAGCCATGTAACAAAGTAGAAAATGCTACGGACCCCGCGCATTCTGCGGCTCCGCGCATTCGGGGATCCTGCACTTGAATTCAATTACTACTGATTTCTTTGGATATGGTAGTCAATTTAGTTCAGACTTTCTTAAAAGCCTACAGAATAGAAGATCTCTAAGAATTTCCTCAATATCGTATTTTTCACATATCTAATTCAATCTTAAAATCCACGGGGTTATTGGTGTCCATTGTAATTTACACATACACGATTAGTACCCCAAAAGACCTTATTGAGAATAAGAATTAAAATAATTGTAGGTATCTAAGCAAAAAGGCCTACACAGGGGCTCTTTAGTCAAAGCTCTCTACTAGTAAAAAAGGTTCACCAAGCATTATCTACATACAGCCCATTATGACACCCTGTTAAGGCATATAGTCCCTTGAAAATTTATGGCCGGAATTACGTCTGAATAGAGCCCCATCATCATATCAGACGAAATAAGTCCATTGTTGGACATAGACCTCCCCCAAACGTCGCCACCACGACCGGTCCTGTGCATCTGACATCCATCGGATTCCCGCGACCCTGACCAGGCCAGGATAGAGCCCTGCTGACCTTTAAATCCATTTTCTTTGCAAAACATTGTTTGATTTACATACACTATGTACGTTTTGAAGAACACTAACCTTAAACTTGATAGATTACGACCCATTCCCTCTCCTAGAGAAGAGGCCTGAGTCCCAGCAATGGGAATATTATAGGGCTGATTATGCTATGTAGTGTAACATAATTATATTCTTTTTTCCAGACATATACAGGATCGATGTTGATAGCGATAAACCCCTACGAAATCTTGCCGATATACACAATGGATCAAATACATTTTTATCAAGAGCGCAGCCTCGGGGACATCCCTCCTCACATATTTGCAATTGGCGATAATTCGTATAGAGAATTGCTGAACACTACGTCCAATCAGTGTATTGTCATCAGGTAATAAACTTTATTAATCGCAATTTATACGTGTCATTATGCTAAATAACTACAGGCAAAGAGGTATTAAAATTACTTGGCAGTAATGCACAAATTTTGCAGCTCTCAATCAAAAGGTTTTACCTAATTAGAAGTCGTAATTGTATTACAGACAAAGACAGACTAAGAACTATATCAACAGGTCTATCAAAAGTACTTGCTTTTATTTTTCTGGACTGAGAATAGCCCTAAGACAGAAATACTCTGTCTACGCCTAAGACCCTAAACTGCCCCACAGTGCTTATTACTTTGTGTTGCCAGTTGTGTAATCTACTGATTATTACAGTATCAAAATATGTATATAATCACGTCATGCATTCTCAACCAATTTTACTGACATTTTCAGTGGCGAAAGTGGTGCTGGTAAAACTGAAAGTACGAAGCTACTACTGCAATATTTAGCTGCAGCCAGTGGCAAGCATTCATGGATAGAACAGCAGATCCAAGAAACAAATCCAATTCTAGAAGCTTTCGGTAACGCAAAAACAGTAAGAAACGATAACTCGTCCAGATTCGGAAAGTACGTTAACATCTATTTCAGTAAAAAAGGAATCATTGAAGGAGGTAACATTGATCAGTATCTTTTGGAAAAATCAAGGATCGTTTTCCAGAATAAAGGAGAAAGAAACTATCATATTTTCTACTCGCTCGTAACTGGATTATCGGCAGATGAAAAGAAGAGGCTGGAATTGGGCCGACCCGAAGATTACGCTTACTTGAACTCTGGTAAAATGCTAACGTGCGATGGAAGAAATGATGGCCTAGAGTTCAATGATATAAGATCCGCTTTTAAAGTTCTCAATTTCCCTGACAGTGAAGTTTGGGGAACTTTTAGCCTTTTAGCTGGCATTCTACATTTGGGCAACTTGAAATTTAAATCGTTGAATTCAAACAATATTGAAGGGTCTGAATTAGCTGATGCTGTTAGTGCAAATAGGATCGCTAATCTCTTAGGAGTAAATAAGGCAAGACTATCTGAAGCTTTGACAAAGAAAACATTCGTTGCACATGGGGAGAAGGTGGTCTCACCATTGAACGTAGCTTCAGCTATTGAAGGCAAAGATGCGTTAGTAAAAGCCATATACGGCCATATATTCGAGTATATAGTTGGAATGATAAACAAAACTTTGTTCAAAGACCAACAGCTTACCAGTGGATCGGTTGGGATTCTAGATATTTTTGGCTTTGAAAATTTCGACTTCAATAGTTTTGAACAGCTTTGCATAAACTACGCGAATGAAAATTTGCAACAGTTCTTCGTTAAACACATTTTTAAATTAGAACAAGAACAGTATGAGAAAGAAGGGATTAAATGGACTAATATAAAGTATGTAGATAATCAAGAGAATTTAGATATGATTGGGTTGAAGGCAATGAATTTGCTCTCTCTCATTGATGAAGAGTCTAGATTTCCTAAAGGCACGGACGTAACTTTGTTGTCTAAGTTGAATACCAATCATGGAACTAAATCCTGTTATGTTACTGCTAAATCTTCACGGGAGTATAAGTTTGGTATCAAGCACTTCGCCGGAGATGTCACTTATGCTGTTCAAGGTAAGGATATAGAAGATTTTAACTGATCCACAGAATTTTAATTACAAAGACTCAAGTTCTTGGTCTACCACTTTTCTTTACTTATTGCTTAGGACGGAAAGTAGTCGACCTAGTGAATTCGTGATAGTAGGTACCGATTTGGAATTATTGCAAGTTTTGCTTTTCTATTTCAGGCTTCCTCGATAAAAATAGAGACATGCTTACAGCAGACGTGAAAGAAATGATCTTGGATTCGAGTAACGATTTTTTGAAAAACCTTTTTATAACCGAATATGCGGCTACACAAACAGGGAGTCGGAAAACTGTCTCACTGAGTCATCAGTTCAAAACTTCTCTGGATTCTCTTATGAAGACTTTGTATGCTTGTCATCCATTCTTTGTGAGGTGCATCAAGCCTAATGAGGTGAAAAAGCCTAGGGTAAGTGGTATACCAACATATAGCAATGAATTATTGTCCTGATTTCCGAGGCAGTTACGGTGTTAAAAGGGGCGACTGGCAAGGTAAATCTTTGGCACCTACATACAGGTTTCTCAATGCTGAATGTTTTGCCATTTCGTTCTCCCATTCATGGCCATCACTTCGACGAACGTTTGTGTACCTATACTAAGTAGGTACATTCTTACATTTCTGATTCATTGCAGATCTTCGACAAAGGCCTATGTGTTCGTCAGTTACGATACGCTGGTTTGATGGAAACAGCTAAAATCAGACAAGCAGGTTACCCCATACGTTACTCTTACCACGACTTCGTTCACCGCTATCGCCTTGTCGCTCCGGGCATACCTCCTGCAGATAAAACTGACTGCAGAAATGCAGCAATGAAAATCTGCACAACGGTTTTTACCGACGAAGATTATCGATTTGGACACACCAAAGTTTTTCTGAAAGACTATCATGATACTATCCTAGAAGAACTTAGACACAAGGTACTTATCACTGCTGTGATTAAGACACAAGCGAATGCTAGAAGATTTATTTACAGAAAAAGATACTTACGTTTGCGAGCTGCTGCCCTTCTTGTTCAAAAGACTTATCGCGCTCGCGGCTACAGGACCAAATTCTTAGCTATGAAACGAGGATACGCACGTTTGCAAGCTAAGATAAGATCGAGAGAACTGAGAAAAACATTCATAAATATGAGAGTTTTCTTCAGAAAGTTCCAAGCAAATTGTAAAGGGTATCTTATAAGAAGGTTGGTTAAAGAAAAGGGTCATGTTATTAAGTCTACATTGATACAACTAGACAAAGAAAGGGCAGATCTAATAAAGTCTGGCAGAAGTGCTGAAACCGCAGGAGACAGTTATGAGAAGAAGTATGCTAACATGATGAGATCTATATGGTTCTTGAAAGAAGAAGCGACCGAAAATGAGGAGCAGAATACTACAGCGATTGATGATAGATACGTGGATGATGTGTTCGGTTTCCTCAAGGATTCAGCGACGCCTGGTGGCACAGTTAGGGGCACTGGTTTTGGAGTGGTGAGTTTACATAAACTAAAATCATCGTATCACATAGTTCGAAGTTCAGATCTGGATAAATCTATAAATCAAAATCACCTTTATGATTTTAAACTTAATTACTTTAGCAGCCTATGTTCATTATTTTGTATTTAGAACTTTACTTTAGTCCAAATAAAGTTCGAAATCGAAACGACTTCGAAGATTCAAGCTTTATAGTATGATTGTAATACCACAAATAACTTCTTTTTTAATGCAAAATGTTTAATTTACAGACAACAACAGCAAAACCACAAATATCATCAGTAATCCCATTACAAATACTACAAGATGTGGACGAAGAGTCTTTCGACGAATTTAACTTTAGGAAATTCGCTGCAACTTACTTCTTGGGCAATACGACGCACCAGTATTCTCGAAAGCCATTGAAGCACCCTCTTTTGGACTTACCATCGCCGGTAGATAGAATGGCGGCCCAAGCATTGTGGATAACTATACTGAGATTCATGGGTGATTTGGCTGAGCCAAAGTATGTTGATGAAAAAGTAGATAATGTTCCTGTAATGGCTAAGTTGGCAGATACACTTGGTCGAGCGTTCCAGAAGAGCAAAGAGTTTGATGTGAGTAAACATCTATATTTAATGATGGTATGGATGAGTTAGATCTGTACAAGTTTGCGACGTTGATCTAGTGATCCCAAAGGCAACTGCTGCTCGTAAGGTTCTAGGTTTTATCTCCAAGTCAGACAAAGTTCAATTAAGATTTTAATTGGAGCACCCTCAACTGAACAATCCGACATTTAGGCGCTCATTACTCGATTATACCTTGTTGCCAGTTTTTGCACTCAGTACAAGTACATGTATTAGGTACCTACATATTATGTGTAACAAGGTCTTTTTTTATTTTTTCGATGGGAATAATCTTCTTATGACAACCCCCGCTCTTGGGCGGAGCGGGAGATAGTGTTATACTCTTACAGTCTAAAAACCCATCCCGTTCCTTCAAGCCTTCATACCGGGGCTCGAGCGCCCTTTCGGATAACCCTGGCCCCAGTAGGCTTCGACCCGGTTGGGCCCCTGCTGTTGCTGACAACTCCTTGAGGCGCGCGGGAACAGCGCGCGCCGTCGACGACTTGGGCTTGGTCCGGACAGTTACCGGACGGCCGAAGAGCGAGCTACCCATTGCTCACTGTCCGCAAGCCCGCGCCTACGGTGGCTGGAAATCGGGATCGGAATCCCGGCGGCGGCGAGAGCGCCGTTGCCTGATACGGTCGGCCTCCTCCTTAGCGAGCAATACTGCTTCGCAGAAGTCGGCGACCGCCTGCCACTCCTCCTCGCTCCGGACCATGGCCTCGACCAAAGCCCGGCGCGAGAGGTCTCCGCCGCCGATCACCCCACGAGGGCACGGCGATGCTCCGCCCAAGCAGGGCACACCGCGATTGTGTGCTCCACCGTGTCCTCCGGGCGTTCCGCACAGTGGCGACACCCGGGCGTCAGTTCCGCTTTGATTCGGGACAGGAACCTCCCGAACTTGCCATTTCCGGTGAGGACCTGTGTCATGCGGAAGGTAAGGACGCCGTGAGGTCTTTCCAGCCACGCCTCAAAGAGGGGACTTATCGCCATAATTGTGGCGTGCCCATGACGGGGTTGCGATAGTCGCTGACGCCATTCCACCATGAGATCCCGCCGGAGCCCTGTCCGCCATGCCGTGACCTGTCGCGGCAGAGGACTTTCATCTCGACGTTGCATCTCCACGCGCATGTCGTGCATGTGTGCAAGGACTGTTGCCTCCAAATCCCACGGTGGTAGGCCTGCCAGAAGGCTCGCCGCTTCGCGGGAAATCGTGCGGTATCCCCGCACCATCCTTATTGCCATGACCCTCTGGCAGGCGTTCAGTATGGCCGCCGGTTGCTTTTTCAGCGACGGCGCCCACACCGGCGCCCCGTAGAGGGCCATGGACCGAACGATCCCCGCGTAGAGCCTCCGGCAGGAGGCGTCTGGACCCCCAAGGTTGGGCAGGAGCCGCTTGAGCGCAGCCCCAGCCCGGTTGAGTTTGGGAGCCAGACGTCGGAAATGCTCCACGAAATTCCACCGGCTGTCGAGGACGAGTCCCAGGTACTTCATCGTCGACCCGACACCGATGTGAACTCCTCCTACCGTTAGTTGGGAACTCAATGGCGGCGCGTTCCGAGAGCGGCGACCGTGAAAGCACATCGCCTCGGATTTGTGAAGCGCCACCTCGAGTCCCAACTCCTGGATCCTATCAACGACCATCGCAACCCCGCGTGTCGCTAGAGCGACCGCCGCCTGGTACGACTTTCCCTGCGCTAGAACCAGCGTGTCGTCTGCGTAGCAGACCACGCTGACCCCGTCAGGGTTATGTGTAACAAGGTCATTTTTATTAATGATTTTATTTGATTTTAGGAATATTTACAAAAAGATTTAACTCCAAGTGGCAGAAACAAACTTATATCGAAGACCCTAAAGCAGCGCAGTAAACTAGATGAAGATATGATGAAGAGCTTAGTCAATGACGATGTTACCAATGAAATGTATAGCCACTGGCTCAATTCGCGACGTAGTACCAATTTAGAAAAATTACACTTTATTATTGGACATGGGATTATCAGAAAGGAACTTAGGTATGATTTTGAATGATGATTTAATTTTGAAAATCACTTAAAATAGGTTTTCTGAAGACTCTTATAAATATGTTTTTTTTTTTCATTTCAGAGATGAAATATTCTGTCATCTATGCAAACAGCTAACGAACAATCCATCAAAGGTGTCGCACGCACGCGGTTGGATCCTGCTCTCGCTATGCGTCGGCTGCTTTCCTCCATCCGAAAGATTTGTGAAATACTTACGTGCTTTCATCCGCTCCGGCCCACCGGGATACGCTCCATACTGCGAAGGAAGACTTGTTAGGACCTTCAAGAATGGTCCCCGCACCCAACCACCAAGTTGGCTTGAACTTCAAGCTACCAAGACTAAGAAACCTATGTTGCTCACTGTTACATTAATGGACGAAACAATGAAGACAGTCCAGTCAGATTCAGCATCGAATGCCGAAGAGATCTGCCAACAAATAGCAGAAAGTGTAGGGTTGACAGATTCTTTCGGCTTTTCTCTATACATTACGTTATACGACAAAGTCCTTTCCCTAGGAAGTGAAGGAGAACACATCATGGATGCTATATCACAGTGCGAACAATTTGCTAAAGAACAGGGAACACCCGAAAAGAGCGCTCCCTGGAGGCTGTTTTACAGAAAAGAAGTATTTACTCCTTGGCACAACCCCGCTGATGATCCAGTTGCCACTAACCTCATTTATCACCAAGTTACCAAAGGAGTTAAATTCGGTGAATACAGATGTAACTCAGAAAAAGATCTAGCTATGATCGCAGCTCAGCGACATTACATAGAATTCGGAGAACGTATAGATCCAAATGTTTTAAGAAGAGTTATCGGTAACTATATACCGAACCAATTCCTTCAATCAAATGATGCTGCTCTCACAAAATGGGAGCATTTAGTAACAAAGGCATTCGAAAACTCAACGAGTATTCAGAGTAGAACTGATCCTCTAAGAAGTAAAGAAGATATAGTCATATTTGCTAAATTAAAATGGCCGATGCTGTTCTCGAGATTCTTCGAAGCTATTAAGATTAAAGGAGAGACTATCAATAAAGATATAGTGATTATAGCAGTTAACTGGACTGGAATTTACATTGTCGATCAGTTAGAACATATTCTTCTAGAAATTTCATTCCCAGAAGTCACTTACGTCGCATTTAATGCTGATAAAGATTACGATAGTGTTGGCAGAATCACTATAAGAACGATACAGCAAGAAGAATTTGAATTTCAAAGTGTCGATGCTAGCGAACTGAGTTCTCTTATAATATACTTGATCGATGGACTGAAGAGGCGATCCATTTACGTGGTCGCTCAGTCAGATCTACAAGGTTATAGTGACGCATCATCCTTCCTACAGTTTAAGAAAGGTGATCTCATAGTACTTTTACAAGATACTACGGGAGAGACTTTAACAAATACTACATGGGGACATGGAGTCTGCAACGGCGAAGAAGGATTATTCCCAACGGAGCAAGTCTACATACTACCAACTTTGGAAATGCCATCACCTGCCATACTAGAGGTATTCAAGAAAGGCAATATTAACACTGAAAAGAAACCATTCTCGAAATACAATACTATTCAACGAAAGAGAATGTACACACTTGAAAGTTATGCGAAACAGCACTTTAGAGAAAATTACGATATCAATGCTACTGTTTCGAGAGGGGCAATACTCACTACAGCAAAACGAGCAATTGCCGGAGATTTGTGGGCTCATACAAGAGAGCCTTTACGGAAACCACTACTAAAGAAATTGATAGGTGACGAAAAGAATTCTAAGATTGCCATAACAGCCTTCTATGGAATTCTGAAATACATGGGAGATATGCCAGCTCCCAAAGCCAGAACTGCCACCGAATATACTGACGAGATATTTAAATCTGCTATATCAGAGCCACACTTACGTGACGAAATCTACTGCCAGATAATGAAACAGTTGACGAACAATAGGATACAGTTGAGTGAAGAAAGAGGGTGGGAGTTACTGTGGCTTGTGACTGGCAACTTCGTCTGTGGCCAAACACTTCTCAAGGAATTGGTCGAGTTCCTCAAAACGCGACCGCACCCAATTGCTAAAGAATGCCTGAAACGTGTATTCAAAACGCAAAAGAAGGGCCCTAGACTGTATCCTCCATACATCGTCGAAGTTGAAGCTATACAACATAGAAGCATGCAGATATATCACAAGGTCTACTTCCCGGATGACACTGATGAAGCTTTCGAAGTGGATTCCTCAACAAAGGCAAGAGACCTTTGTGAACAAATAACGGGACGATTGAATCTTAAGAACAGTGATGGATTCAGCTTGTTCGTCAAGATTGTTGACAAAGTGTTCTCAGTACCTGATAACTATTACTTCTTTGACTTTATTCATGAGCTTGTTGAATGGATGAAGCAGACACGCCCTATTCGTGGCGGTAAGTTTTATTTCGTTCAAAAATAGAATCAATTATGGGATTAGAATGCTGACTAATCATCAATCTTTTTTTCAGGTGGGTCTCAAATGCAAATGAACTATCAAATATTCTTCATGAAGAAGCTCTGGATTAACACAGTTCCTGGAAAGGATAAGAATGCAGACCAAATATTTTATTTCCCACAAGAACTACCGAAGTACTTAAGAGGCTATCACAAAACATCCAAACAAGATCTCGTAGAATTAGCTGCACTGATTTATAGATCGAGACACGGCACTGACAATTCTTTGCTTCCACAAATAACGCAAGTTCTCGAAGAGTATGTGCCTTCCGATATGGTGAGGATACAGAATAACTCGCAATGGAGGTCATCAATCCAAAAGGCCTATATGGAACATGGTTCTATGACGGAGAATGAAGCGAAAGAAATGTTTCTGAAGAAAATCTACCAGTTGCCGACGTTTGGAACTGCTTTCTTCGAAGTGAAACAAACTTCTGACCCTTCATACCCAGAAATGGTCATTATCGGGATTAATAGAAACGGCGTTAGTGTGATTCATCCTCAAAGTCGAGTAAGTACAATTCGTTTTTTGACTGCGCAAATACTTATAGATATCTCTTGGGCTAATGAAAGCATTTGTCAGACTTACTGAGTAAAGCCATACTGTGTCCATTCACAACCCATAAACAAGAGCTTAGGAAGTTGGATCCTTATCATTGATAGGTGGCCCGTTAGACATATAGACAAGCGTCATCAAAAGGACGGTCATATGCAGAACTCAGTAGTAACTTCTGATTCTACCTACTTTAAAATGAAGGCGATATCAGAATCTGGTATTATCTGCATACAGTTGGAGTTGCAGGGAGTTGTCAGCATCATGGCGGTAAGTCCCCTCTTTGAGGCGTGGCTGGAAAGACCTCACGGCGTCCTTACCTTCCGCATGACGCAGGTACTCACCGGACATGGTTCGTTCGGGAGTTTCCTGCACTCGATTCATGCGGAAGTGACGACCGGGTGTCACCACTGTGCGGAACGCCCGGAGGACACGGTGGAGCACACAGTCGAGGTGTGCCCTGCTTGGGCGGAGCATCGCCGTGCCCTCGTGGGGGCGATCGGCGGCGGAGACCTCTCGCGCCGGGCCTTGGTTGAGGCCATGGTCCGGAGCGAGGAGGAGTGGCAGGCGGTCGCCGACTTCTGCGAAGCAGTAATGCTCGCAAAGGAGGAGGCTGAACGCATCAGGCAACGGCGTTATCGCCGCCGCCGTCGCCGGGATTCTGATCCCGATTTCCGGCCAACGTAGACGCGGGCTTGCGGACAGTGAGCAATGGGTAGCTCACTGTCCAGCCGTCCGGTAACTGTCCGGACCAAGCCCAAGTCGTCGACGGCGCGCACTGTTCCCGCGCGCCTCAAGGAGTTGTCAGCAACAGCAGGGACCCAGCCGGGTCGAAGCCTACTGGGGCCAGGGTTATCCGAAAGGGCGCTCGAGCCCCGGTATGAAGGCTAGAAGTAACGGGGTGGGTCTTTTAGTCAGTAAGAGTCTGACACTATCTATATAGTTGTCAGCAAACCGTAGGGGCCCAGCAGGGTCGAAGCCTAATGAGGCCAAGGGTCTGCTTCTGAAAGGAAGATTCGGCCCCAGCACCAAAGGCAACGAAGGAACAGGAGTGGGTTTTCAGTCAGTAAAAGTCTGAAACTATCTCCCGTTCCGCCCAAGGGCGAGGAGATGTCATTGGTTGATTTTCCAACCGACTAAAAAAAAACTATATACAGTTCATTCGTTGTTTACTATGTTTTTCTTAATTTACTTTCTTGTATTTAATATTTGGAAGTTTGGAACTTGAACTAATTATATTGTTTTTTTTTTCTAGGACGTGTTAGTCACGCATCCCTTCTCTCAAATTTCCAACTGGTCATCAGGAAACACCTTCTTCCACATGACTATGGGCAATTTCTTACGTGGAACTAAAATTCTATGCGAAACATCATTGGGATACAAAATGGATGACCTAATTTCGTCGTATATAGCAGTTCTAAGACAGTATTTGAATTAAATAGGCGATAAGGGGTTAATTTTGCAAATTGTTATAAAAATTAATAAATTCTAATCTATAAACTATGCTAAATATTAACTAATAGAGACATTTAAAAAATGTACATATATTTTATTTCAATTACCGACTTGCAGAGATGCTGCAAATCCTTAAAAATTCTCGGCTTTTTCTCTACTTTTATGCTGGTCACATACATCCGGAATGTTTCTCTGGATTCATATTATAATTCAGAAAAACCGGAATACCATACAATATCAGTAGATTCTGATTTTTTCAGATTATGAATTTCTCAAATTCACGACGAGCGTTCTGAATTCAGGATTGAACTATTTAAGATTATGATTTCATAACGCGCGTATTCCCATATATTTTAATAGAGCGGCAGACACATACTGGAAGGTGGAAGGCGGTTGCCCCCCTGCGAAGCAGTAATGCTAGCAAAGGAGGAGGCCGCACGTGAACGCGCGAGGGAGCGACCCTCACGCCCCAGTTGCCGGAATCCGATCCCGATTCCGATTTCCAGCCACCGTAGGCGCGGGATAACGTCCGACCGTCCGGTAACCGTCCAGACCGAGTCCAAGTCGTCGACGGCGCGTCGTGTTCCACGCGCGCCTCTGGGAGATGTCAGCAAACCGCAAGGGCCCAGCAGGGTCGAAGCCTACTGGGGCCAAGGCTTTGTTTCTGAACAGAAATCTCAGCCCTGGGACGAAGGCAAAGAAGAAACGAGTGGATTTTTAGTCACCAAGTTTGAGACGCCCATCCTGGCCCTCGGCTTCGTCCATGAGCGGGTGAAGTCATTGTATGATTTTTCCACTTAAAAAAACCGGCCAAGAGCGTGTCGGGCCACGCTCAGTGTAGGGCTCCGTAGTTTCCAGATGAGTTTAAAAAAATGCTTGCATATACGATTATACTACAAACTTAGTCCAGAAATTATTTTTGCCCTGGAACAAGGGCAAAAAAACCGGCCAAGAGTGTGTCGGGCCACGCTCAGTGTAGGGTTCCGTAGTTTCCCGTCCGTCACAATAAGTGTACTCACTTATGAGTTTAAAAAAATGCTTGATTATACTACAAACTTAGTCCAGAAATTATTTTGTAGAACCCTTTTGTCTTTTTGTACAAAAACTGTTCTTTCCATCAAGTTCAAAATAATTTTCCTAGAAAGTCCTTATAAAGTTCTACTTTTCAGATTTTTTTCATATTTTCTAAACTTATGGTTCAAAAGTTAGAGGGGGGGGACACATTGTTTTTTACTTATGGAGCGATTATTTTCGAAATTATTGACATTATCAAAAAATGATTTTAGTAAACCCCTATTGATTTTTAAATACCTATCCAACAATATATCACACGTTAGGGTTGAAATTTAAAAAAAAATCACTTCCCACCTTACATATAGGGGGGCTACCCTAATAAAACATTTTTTTCCAATTTTTATTTTACCACTTTGTCGGCGTGATTGTTATACATATTGGTACCAAATTTCAGCTTTCTAGTGCTAACGGTCACAGAGATTAAGCGAGGACGGACAGACAGACAGACAGACAGACGGACAGACAGACATGGCGAAACTATAAGGGTTCCTAGTTGACTACGGAACCCTAAAAAGACATACTGGAACCAGATTATAAATTATTTCAGTAGACACTGCCAAAAGCAATGCGTTAGTGCCAATTCCAATGTGGTTAGTGGCCCTAACTGCAATGCTGGAGGCCGTGGGTTCGATTCTCATCCATGACAAATGTTTGTGCGGTTATGAAATTGTCACTAGATCCATAGAACACCATCCCAGCGTTCCGAAATGCAATAATTACATCGCGAATGTGAAATTATCCAAATCTCCAATGATCCAGATCCAAAGCGCATTGCGTAAAAGTGTCCCCACCCACCAACAGACTTGAGACAGGTGTCATTCGAAGTAGGTTAGGTTAAAATAAAACAAAACTTACTTATACCACCACACACATCACATACACAAACATACTTTTGAAGAATGTTGATATAAAGGTATGACACCTGAACCCCTAGCCAAGTTCATCATCATCATTTCAGCCGATACACGTCCACTGTTGGACATAGGCCTCCCCCAAGCGTCGCCACATCGAACGTTCCTGTGCGTCTCGCATCCATCGGTTTCCCGCTACCTTCACCAGGTCGTCGGTCCACCTTGTAGGAGGCCTTCCGATGGCGACCGCGTACCGGAAGACGCAGTGTTCTTCCGGTACGCGGTCGCCATTCTAAAACCTTTCGGCCCCAACGGCCATCTGTTCTGCGAGCAATGTGCCCTGCCCATTGCCACTTAAGTTTGGCAATTCTTTGTGCTATGTCGGCAACCTTAGTTTAAGCCAAGTTGATAATCTGCAATCGTTAACGGCAGTAGAAAACTTCAAATGTACGGGAATGATGTTATCTCAACGCTCAGTCACGTGGTCAGAACAAAAGAATCGGGGGCGTGGCCAACCCGAGGCGTTCGACGCAAGAGAAATATTTGTAACTTGGCTAGGAGGGTGTTTCAAATCTGTTGGTTTTAGATTTGAATCAGGTGTCATTTTTGGGGACAGTTTTACTCAGTTCCCTTTGTCAAATATTTTTGCAGAATCGTACAGAGTTTGCAAAGCCGCATTCAAAAATAATGACAGTACTATATTATGAGTATATTTAAGGTCAAAAACACTTGGGTTAGGTTAGGTTAGGTCAAAATATAATATTCTATAAAACCTAAATCCTTTACTTTAGATATCTGTCGCCATAATCGAAAATACTTTATTTAACTAGATGCTTCGTATGACACCTGTCTCATGTCTGTTGGAGGGTAGGGACGGGTGAGGGAGGCCCGTACAAAATCCTCCATTAGTAACCAAAATATCTAGGGCAATTGAAATTGAGTAATAATTGTGACATAGCCCGTTGGCCGGATTCGCAATATTATCGCTTTTGTCGCGCAACTCGAAACGTACGGCATAAACAGGGACCGTTTTCGGTTAAGGTATACGGTTACGCTACCGGTATTAAAAACCGGTACCGCTTTATTTTAAAGGTACACCAAAACCGGTTAAGATTTGCGGTTACGCTACCGTTATATACCGGTATAAACCTTTATTCAACCGAAATAATTTCGGTAGCGAAAAAACGTATGAGTAGTACCTACGACATATGCGACGTTGTCAGCTCGCTGCGAAAAGTACCTATTGCGAACGATTGGCGTCAACAACGTGCCGCGTCGCGCCGCCCGTTCTCCCGCATCTTTCGTCTTGCAGTATGAACATTTTAGGCATGATTCAATAGGTAGGTACAACGAATGACGTTGACAGAAGACCGCAAGATGTTTTTTTTAATGTTTGTTACCTCAGAACTCCGTCGTTTATGGACCGATTTGCAAAATTTTTTTTTCCCCTTACATGATATGTTTCCAGATTGGTCCCATTTTTTTCAAAATCCAGTTCTGATGATGGTATCCATGAGGAATCGAGGGAACTCCTCAAATATTATAGGTAATTGGAACGAAGTTCCTTATCGCGCGTTGTGAAAGGGGGCTAGACGGAAAAAAATCTCACGAAAAGGTGTACCGACACTTTTACTGTCAAAATGTAAATCCAAGATGGCGGCTGCAAGAAATTATCAACTTTTTCGTCATGGGTGTCGTTTTCATGGTTTTTGAGGGTGTTGAAACCAGGGACCGTTTTCGGTTAAGGTATACGGTTACGCTACCGGTATTAAAAACCGGTACCGCTTTATTTTAAAGGTATACCAAAACCGGTTAAGATTTGCGGTTACGCTACCGTTATATACCGGTATAAACCAGGGACCGTTTTCGGTTAAGGTATACGGTTACGCTACCGGTATTAAAAACCGGTACCGCTTTATTTTAAAGGTACACCAAAACCGGTTAAGATTTGCGGTTACGCTACCGTTATATACCGGTATAAACCTTTATTCAACCGAAATAATTTCGGTAACGAAAAAACGTATGAATAGTACCTACGACATATGCGACGTTGTCAGCTCGCTGCGAAAAGTACCTATTGCGAACGATTGGCGTCAACAGCGTGCCGCGTCGCGCCGCCCGTTCTCCCGCATCTTTCGTCTTGCAGTATGAACATTTTAGGCATGATTCAATAGGTAGGTACAACGAATGACGTTGAAAGAAGACCGCAAGATGGTTTTTGGAACGAAGTTCCTTAACACGCGTTGTGAAAGGGGGCTAGACGGAAAAAATTCTCACGAAAAATTGTACCGACACTTTTACTGTCAAAATGTAAATACAAGATGGCGGCTGCAAGAAATTATCAACTTTTTCGTCATGGGTGTCGTTTTCATGGTTTTCGAGGGTGTTGAAACCGATGGTACTGTCAAAATATAAATCCAAGATGGCGGCTGCAAGAAATTATCAAATTTTCCGTCATGGGTGTCGTTTTCATGGTTTTCGAGGGTGTTGAAAGCGATGGTACTGTCAAAATATAAATCCAAGATGGCGGCTCCAAGAAATTATAAAATTTTTCGTCATGGGTGTCGTTTTCATGGGTTTTGAGGGTGTTGAAACCGATGGTACTGTCAAAATGTAAATCCAAGATGGCGGCTGCAAGAAATTATCAAATTTTCCGTCATGGGTGTCGTTTTCATGGTTTTCGAGGGTGTTGAAACCGATGGTACTGTTAAAATATAAATCCAAGATGGCGGCTGCAAGAAATTATTAATCTTTTCGTCATGGGTGTCGTTTTCATGGTTTTCGAGGGTGTTGAAACCGATAGTACTGTCAAAATGTAAATCCAAAATGGCGGCTGCAAGAAATTATCAACTTTTTCGTCATGGGTGTCGTTTTCATGGTTTTCGAGTGTGTTGAAACCGATGGTACTGTTAAAATATAAATCCAAGATGGCGGCTGCAAGAAATTATCAAATTTTCCGTCATGGGTGTCGTTTTCATGGTTTTCGAGGGTGTTGAAACCGATATTACTGTTAAAATATAAATCCAAGATGGCGGCTGCAAGAAATTATCAAATTTTTCGTCTTGGGTGTCGTTTTCATGGTTTTCGAGGGTGTTGAAACCGATAGTACTGTCAAAATGTAAATCCAAGATGGCGGCTGCAAGAAATTATCAACTTTTTCGTCATGGGTGTCGTTTTCATGGTTTTCGAGTGTGTTGAAACCGATGGTACTGTTAAAATATAAATCCAAGATGGCGGCTGCAAGAAATTATCAAATATTCCGTCATGGGTGTCGTTTTCATGGTTTTCGAGAGTGTTGAGACCGATGGTATTGTCAAAATATAAATCCAAGATGGCGGCTGCAAGAAATTATCAAATTTTTCGTCATGGGTGTCGTTTTCATGGTTTTCGAGGGTGTTGAAACCGATAGTACTGTCAAAATGTAAATCCAAGATGGCGGCTGCAAGAAATTATCAATTTTTTCGTCATGGGTGTCGTTTTCATGGTTTTCGAGGGTGTTGAAACCGATGGTACTGTCAAAATATAAATCCAAGATGGCGGCTGCAAGAAATTATCAACTTTTTCGTCATGGGTGTCGTTTTCATGGTTTTCGAGGGTGTTGAAACCGATAGTACTGTCAAAATATAAATCCAAGATGGCGGCTGCAAGAAATTATCAAATTTTTCGTCATGGGTGTCGTTTTCATGGTTTTCGAGGGTGTTGAAGCCGATAGTGCTGTCAAAATATAAATCCAAGATGGCGGCTGCAAAAAATTATTAATCTTTTCGTCATGGGTGTCGTTTTCATGGTTTTCGAGCGTGTTGAAACCGATAGTACTGTCAAAATATAAATCCAAGATGGCGGCTGCAAGAAATTATCAAATTTTCCGTCATTGGTGTCGTTTTCATGTTTTCGAGGGTGTTGAAACCGATAATACTGTCAAAGTAAAAATCCAAGATGGCGGCTGCAAAAAATTATCAACTTTTTCGTCATGGGTGTCGTTTTCATGGTTTTCGAGGGTGTTGAAACCGACAGTACTGTCAAAATATAAATCCAAGATGGCAGCTGCAAGAAATTATCAAATCTTTCGTCATGGGTGTCGTTTTCATGGTTTTCGAGGGTGTTGAAGCCGATAGTACTGTCAAAATATAAATCCAAGATGGCGGCTGCAAAAATTTAATAATCTTTTCGTCATGGGTGACGAAAAGATTATTAAATTTTGACAGTACCATCGCTTTCAACACCCTCCAAAACCATGAAAACGACACTCATGACGAAAAATTTGATAATTTCTTGCGGCCGCCATCTTGGATTTATATTTTGACAGTACCATCGCTTTCAACACCCTCCAAAACCATGAAAACGACACTCATGACGGAAAATTTGATAATTTCTTACAGCCGCCATCTTGGATTTATATTTTGACAGTACCATCGGTTTCAACACCCTCGAAAACCATGAAAACGACACCCATGACGGAAAATTTGATAATTTCTTGAAGCCGCCATCTTGGATTTATATTTTGACAGTACCATCGGTTTCAACACCCTCGAAAACCATGAAAACGACACCCATGACGAAAAAGTTGATAATTCCTTGCAGCCGCCATCTTGGATTTACATTTTGACTGTAAAAGTGTCGGTACAACTTATCGTGAGAATTTTTTCCATCTAGCCCCCTTTCACAACGCGCGATAGGGAACTTCGTTCCAAAAATAGAACCGAATTGAGAACCTCCTCCTTTTTTTGGAAGTTGGTTAAAAAGTACAACTTAAAAATAGTAGGTAGAATCTAAGAAAGACAAACGATGAGCGGCAACAGGCAGCTAGCTGCAACAGGACGAAAGAACGCAGAAGTGGGGGGTTTCAAACGATACCTTAATATAAGCGGTTTAGGTACCGTAAAAAATAACGGTACCGTTATTTTTCGGTAGTGAAATTTTTGTGTATCGTAATTTTACGGTACCGAAAAATAACGGTACCGTTATTTTTCGGTATTGAAATAAAAAGGTATGACGTAATACCGTTAACCTTTATAACCGATATTTTTTCGGTATGCAGTCCCTGGTATAAACCTTTATTCAACCGAAATAATTTCGGTAACGAAAAAACGTATGAGTAGTACCTACGACATATGCGACGTTGTCAGCTCGCTGCGAAAAGTACCTATTGCGAACGATTGGCGTCAACAGCGTGCCGCGTCGCGCCGCCCGTTCTCCCGCATCTTTCGTCTTGCAGTATGAACATTTTAGGCATGATTCAATAGGTAGGTACAACGAATGATGTTGAAAGAAGACCGCAAGATGGTTTTTGGAACGAAGTTCCTTATCGCGCGTTGTGAAAGGGGGCTAGACGGAAAAAATTCTCACGAAAAGTTGTACCGATACTTTTACTGTCAAAATGTAAATCCAAGATGGCGGCTGCAAGAAATTATCAACTTTTTCGTCATGGGTGTCGTTTTCATGGTTTTCGAGGGTGTTGGAACCGATGGTACTGTCAAAATATAAATTCAAGATGGCGGCTGCAAGAAATTATCAAATTTTCCGTCATGGGTGTCGTTTTCATGGTTTTCGAGGGTGTTGAAACCGATGGTACTGTCAAAATATAAATCCAAGATGGCGGCTGCAAGAAATTATCAAATTTTCCGTCATGGGTGTCGTTTTCATGGTTTTCGAGGGTGTTGAAAGTGATGGTACTGTCAAAATATAAATCCAAGATGGCGGCTGCAAGAAATTATCAACTTTTTCGTCATGGGTGTCGTTTTCATGGTTTTCAAGGGTGTTAAAACCGATGGTACTGTCAAAATGTAAATCCAAGATGGCGGCTGCAAGAAATTATCAACTTTTTCGTCATGGGTGTCGTTTTCATGGTTTTCGAGGGTGTTGAAACCGATGGTACTGTCAAAATATAAATCCAAGATGGCGGCTGCAAGAAATTATCAAATTTTCCGTCATGGGTGTCGTTTTCATGGTTTTCGAGGGTGTTGAAACCGATGGTACTGTCAAAATATAAATCCAAGATGGCGGCTGCAAGAAATTATCAAATTTTCCGTCATGGGTGTCGTTTTCATGGTTTTCGAGGGTGTTGAAAGCGATGGTACTGTCAAAATATAAATCCAAGATGGCGGCTGCAAGAAATTATCAAATTTTTCGTCATGGGTGTCGTTTTCATGGTTTTCGAGGGTGTTGAAACCGATGGTACTGTCAAAATATAAATCCAAGATGGCGGCTGCAAGAAATTATCAAATTTTCCGTCATGGGTGTCGTTTTCATGGTTTTCGAGGGTGTTGAAACCGATGGTACTGTCAAAATATAAATCCAAGATGGCGGCTACAAGAAATTATCAAATTTTTCGTCATGGGTGTCGTTTTCATGGTTTTCGAGGGTGTTGAAACCGATGGTACTGTCAAAATATAAATCCAAGATGGCGGCTACAAGAAATTATCAAATTTTTCGTCATGGGTGTCGTTTTCATGGTTTGCGAGGGTGTTGAAACCGATGGTACTGTCAAAATATAAATCCAAGATGGCGGCTGCAAGACATTATCAAATTTTCCATCATGGGTGTCGTTTTCATGGTTTTCGAGGGTGGTGAAACTGATGGTACTGTCAAAATATAAATCCAAGATGGCGGCTACAAGAAATTATCAACTTTTTCGTCATGGGTGTCGTTTTCATGGTTTTCGAGGGTGTTGAAACTGATGGTACTGTCAAAATATAAATCCAAGATGGCGGTTGCAAGAAATTATCAAATTTTCCGTCATGGGTGTCGTTTTCATGGTTTTCGAGGGTGTTGAAACCGATTTTACTGTCAAAATGTAAATCCAAGTAGGCGGCTGCAATAAATTATCAACTTTTTCGATATGAGTGTCTTTTTCATGGTTTTCGAGGTGGCTAAAACCGATAGTGCTGTCAAAATGTAATTCTCTCAATTTTTGCGCGTTGTGAAAAGGGGTTAGACGGAAAAAAATCTCACGAATAGTTGTAACGACACTTTTTGCTATAGTAAGCTATTGTAAGCCGTGCGCCTCTCTCTCTCTCTTATATATATATATATATTAGGGTGTCCCAAGCTTTAAGGGCGAAATTTTTTTTCCGATTTTGAATACGCATACCCTCTATTTTCTTTCTATTTGACCCTAAGAACTAAAATAATAAATGTTATTGGTATCGGATGACGATAACCCGTGCCGACTTGATGTCAAACTTTTAGAAGAAAGTTTGTATGAAAACTACAGAGGACATTTTAGAACTTAATTTTTATTCAGAAAATAAAACATTGCTTTACTTGTACCTTATATTTTTCAAGTATCAATTATTACTAGGACTTAATCTTTCCAAATTTTGGTTTTTACACTTAAGCTAAACCTATCTATCTGTTCTTGTACACAACATTAGAAAATATGCTTTTGTTCGTTGTTCCTCTTCAGTAGTGATTTTGCTATGAAAGTGCTCTCAAAGTCAGCACCTGTTTTGTAGCATGTTGTAATGCATTACTAGACCATGAACTGCATTCTAAACTGCTGATGCCTATTTACTTCCTGTAAAGTTGTCCAGTTTTGGCACCACGACAAGTTGTTCTATAGGACTGTGTCACTATGCGAAATAACTATCGAAGAGGCATTATTCTTTACATTTGCGCACATCTAAAGCCGAAAACAGTGTATCATCTGTGTCAGTCGACAGTTTATAATCGTACCAGTACCTACCTTGTTTTGGAAATCGACTTTAATAGCTCCTGCGCGCTCTTTTTCGATTCTCCATACGAATTATTTGAATTAAGGACTTGCTGATGGGAAATTCGTCAGTGTTGTATGCAAGTGTCTCAACAGTAGCTTTTATAGCAAAATTCTGTGTTTATTATTGTTAACACAGAATCGCTCATATTTAACTGTTCTCTACTCAAAGCTGCAACTGTCTTTGTAATGATAAGATTTTTTCCCACGGAACTTTTATTCGTATGGAGCTGTGTACTCTTAGTCTGTAGTGATTATTTTTGTAAATCCATCATTTCAGAATCTGAAGACGCATTTTCGTGATAAGATGATTACAAAGCAGTTGAGGAGAAACAATTAGTAGCCAGATGGCATGGTTCCTAAATATTTCTTAGGCGCGCTTTTTTTTTCGAATTTTTGGTCCACTCCATCTAAGTAACCACATCAACCTGGCTCTCTCTGGCACTACAAGAACATTTTATCTTTTACTAATGGAAACGCATGTGCAAAGTCAAACAATTTGTCTAATTTTATTACAAGCTCATGTCTTTGCTTCTCGAATACTTCTTGTGTTTTGTTCGCATTTTTTGCAGATCTCTCCAAAACTCTCAAGTTTAAGTTTTTAACACAGATAATGCTTTAATTAGGAAATGTCACGTGTATTGTGCCTTTCCCAATAAATAACACACTTTCGAATAGTAAGATTCACGATTTTCAGTGACACATAAATTCATTAAAGGAATGTTGTAAAACAGTAAGTACTGCCAATGCTTGTCAATTATAGGATAGTTTTGAACCCGTAATTTGATTTTAGACGTATACCATATTCAAAATATTTCATTTGTAAGACTTCGTAATCCTACTGACATGTAGACTGAATGAAAATTATGCGTTTACTAATTAAATAAATAAATTATAACGAGCACTTGATACGTTAGCTGCTTCGCGCCAAAGTACGAAGTTCCGATATCTATCGATGCAAGTCGGCACGGGTTCCCTTGGTCCTAAGTACTTAAAATTTTATTTACAATTGTTTTGACACTATTCAAACAAAATTAAAGGGTATGCGTTGTAAAAAAAAGACTTTGATTTTTTCGGGACACCCTAATATATATGTATATATGAGAGAGAGATAATACATAATAAAACAATGTATCCCAGCAGATTTGAATTAATTGGCAGAGTACCTTTTTCTCATAAAGGTACTCTGGCTATAAGTGTATCGCTAAAAACTAATTGAGAGGTGTCAAGGGACACCCGGATGGCACGAAGTTCATATATATATATATATATATAAGAGAGAGAGAGATGCACGGCTTACAATAGCACTATCGGCTTTAGCCACCTCGAAAACCATGAAAAAGACACCCATATCGAAAAAGTTGATAATTTATTGCAGCCGCCTACTTGGATTTACATTTTGACAGTAAAATCGGTTTCAACACCCTCAAAAACCATGAAAACAACACCCATGACGGAAAATTTGATAATTTCTTGCAGCCGCCATCTTGGATTTATATTTTGACAGTACCATCGGTTTCGACACCCTCGAAAACCATGAAAACGACACCCATGACGAAAAATTTGATAATTTCTTGTAGCCGCCATCTTGGATTTATATTTTGACAGTACCATCGGTTTCAACACCCTCGAAATCCATGAAAACGACACCCATGACGGAAAATTTAATAATTTCTTGCAGCCGCCATCTTGGATTTATATTTTGACAGTACCATCGGTTTCAACACCCTCGAAAACCATGAAAACGACACCCATGACGAAAAAGTTGATAATTTCTTGTAGCCGCCATCTTGGATTTATATTTTGACAGTACCATCGGTTTCAACACCCTCGAAAACCATGAAAACGACACCCATGACGGAAAATTTAATAATTTCTTGCAGCCGCCATCTTGGATTTATATTTTGACAGTACTATCGGTTTCAACACCCTCGAAAACCATGAAAACGACACCCATGACGGAAAATTTGATAATTTCTTGTAGCCGCCATCTTGGATTTATATTTTGACAGTACCATCGGTTTCAACACCATCGAAAACCATGAAAACGACACCCATGACGAAAAATTTGATAATTTCTTGTAGCCGCCATCTTGGATTTATATTTTGACAGTACCATCGGTTTCAACACCCTCGAAAACCATGAAAACGACACCCATGACGGAAAATTTGATAATTTCTTGCAGCCGCCATCTTGGATTTATATTTTGACAGTACCATCGCTTTCAACACCCTCGAATACCATGAAAACGACACCCATGACGGAAAATTTGATAATTTCTTGCAGCCGCCATCTTGGATTTATATTTTGACAGTACCATCGGTTTCAACACCCTCGAAAACCATGAAAACGACACCCATGACGAAAAATTTGATAATTTCTTGTAGCCGCCATCTTGGATTTATATTTTGACAGTACCATCGGTTTCAACACCCTCGAAAACCATGAAAACGACACCCATGACGGAAAATTTGATAATTTCTTGCAGCCGCCATCTTGGATTTATATTTTGACAGTACCATAGGTTTCAACACCCTCGAAAACCATGAAAACGACACCCATGACGGAAAATTTGATAATTTCTTGTAGCCGCCATCTTGGATTTATATTTTGACAGTACCATCAGTTTCAACACCCTCGAAAACCATGAAAACGACACCCATGACGGAAAATTTGATAATTTCTTGTAGCCGCCATCTTGGATTTATATTTTGACAGTACCATCGGTTTCAACACCCTCGAAAACCATGAAAACGACACCCATGACGGAAAATTTGATAATTTCTTGCAGCCGCCATCTTGGATTTATATTTTGACAGTACCATCGCTTTCAACACCCTCGAAAACCATGAAAACGACCCCCATGACGGAAAATTTGATAATTTCTTGCAGCCGCCATCTTGGATTTATATTTTGACAGTACCATCGGTTTCAACACCCTCGAAAACCATGAAAACGACACCCATGACGGAAAATTTGATAATTTCTTGCAGCCGCCATCTTGGATTTATATTTTGACAGTACCATCGGTTTCAACACCCTCGAAAACCATGAAAACGACACCCATGACGAAAAAGTTGATAATTTCTTGCAGCCGCCATCTTGGATTTATATTTTGACAGTACCATCGGTTTCAACACCCTCGAAAACCATGAAAACGATACCCATGACGAAAAATTTGATAATTTATTGCAGCCGCCATCTTGAATTTATATTTTGACAGTACCATCGCTTTCAACACCCTCGAAAACCATGAAAACGACACCCATGACGGAAAATTTGATAATTTCTTGCAGCCGCCATCTTGGATTTATATTTTGACAGTACCATCGGTTTCAACACCCTCGAAAACCATGAAAACGACACCCATGACGAAAAAGTTGATAATTTCTTGCAGCCGCCATCTTGGATTTACATTTTGACAGTAAAAGTGTCGGTACAACTTTTCGTGAGAATTTTTTCCGTCGACAACGCGCGATAAGGAACTTCGTTCCGAAAATAGAACCGAATTGAGAACCTCCTTTTTTTGGAAGTCGGTTAAAAAGTACAACTTAAAAATAGTAGGTAGAATCTAAGAAAGACAAACGATGAGCGGCAACAGGCAGCTAGCTGCAACAGGACGAAAGAACGCAGAAGTGGGGGGTTTCAAACGATACCTTAATATAAGCGGTTTAGGTACCGTAAAAAATAACGGTACCGTTATTTTTCGGTAGTGAAATTTTTGTGTATCGTAATTTTACGGTACCGAAAAATAACGGTACCGTTATTTTTCGGTATTGAAATAAAAAGGTATGACGCAATACCGTTAACCTTTATAACCGATATTTTTTCGGTATGCAGTCCCTGGTTGAAACCGATGGTATTGTCAAAATATAAATCCAAGATGGTGGCTGCAAGAAATTATCAAATTTTCCGTCATGGGTGTCGTTTTCATAGTTTTCGAGGGTGTTGAAATTGAAACCGATGGTACTGTCAAAATATAAATCCAAGATGGCGGCTGCAAGAAATTATCAAATTTTCCGTCATGGGTGTCGTTTTCATGGTTTTCGAGGGTGTTGAAAGCGATGGTACTGTCAAAATATAAATCCAAGATGGCGGCTGCAAGAAATTATCAAATTTTTCGTCATGGGTGTCGTTTTCATGGTTTTCGAGGGTGTTGAAACCGATGGTACTGTCAAAATGTAAATCCAAGATGGCGGCTGCAAGAAATTATCAACTTTTTCGTCATGGGTGTCGTTTTCATGGTTTTCGAGGGTGTTGAAACCGATGGTACTGTCAAAATATAAATCCAAGATGGCGGCTGCAAGAAATTATCAAATTTTCCGTCATGGGTGTCGTTTTCATGGTTTTCGAGGGTGTTGAAAGCGATGGTACTGTCAAAATATAAATCCAAGATGGCGGCTGCAAGAAATTATCAAATTTTTCGTCATGGGTGTCGTTTTCATGGTTTTCGAGGGTGTTAAAACCGATGGTACTGTCAAAATGTAAATCCAAGATGGCGGCTGCAAAAAATTATCAACTTTTTCGTCATGGGTGTCGTTTTCATGGTTTTCGAGGGTGTTGAAACCGATGGTACTGTCAAAATATAAATCCAAGATGGCGGCTGCAAGAAATTATCAAATTTTCCGTCATGGGTGTCGTTTTCATGGTTTTCGAGGGTGTTGAAACCGATGGTACTGTCAAAATATAAATCCAAAATGGCGGCTGCAAGAAAGTATCAAATTTTCCGTCATGGGTGTCGTTTTCATGGTCTTCGAGGGTGTTGAAACCGATGGTACTGTCAAAATATAAATCCAAGATGGCGGCTGCAAGAAATTATCAAATTTTCCGTCATGGGTGTCGTTTTCATGGTTTTCGAGGGTGCTGAAATCGATGGTACTGTCAAAATATAAATCCAAGATAGCTGCTACAAGAAATTATCAAATTTTTCGTCATGGGTGTCGTTTTCATAGTTTTCGAGGGTGTTGAAACCGATGGTACTGTCAAAATATAAATCCAAGATGGCGGCTGCAAGAAATTATCAAATTTTCCGTCATGGGTGTCGTTTTCATGGTTTTCGAGGGTGTTGAAACCGATGGTACTGTCAAAATGTAAATCCAAGATGGCGGCTGCAAGAAATTATCAACTTTTTCGTCATGGGTGTCGTTTTCATGGTTTTCGAGGGTGTTGAAACCGATGGTATTGTCAAAATATAAATCCAAGATGGCGGCTGCAATAAATTATCAACTTTTTCGTTATGGGTGTCTTTTTCATGGTTTTCGAGGTTGCTGAAGCCGATAGTGCTGTCAAAATGTAATTCTCTCAATTTTTGCGCGTTGTGAAAAGGGGCTAGACGGAAAAAAATCTCACGAATAGTTTTAACGACACTTTTTGCTATAGTAAGCTATTGTAAGCCGTGCGTCTCTCTCTCTCTTATATATATATATATATATGAGAGAGAGAGAGATAATACATAATAAAACAATGTATCCCAGCAGATTTGAATTAATTGGGAGAGTACCTTTTTCTCATAAAGGTACTCTGGCTATAAGTGTATCACAACTAAAAAAAATTGAGAGGTGTCAAAGGACACCCCGATGGAACGAAGTTCATATATATATATATATATATATATATAAGAGAGAGAGAGAGACAGACAGAGAAACATGCGCACTCCGCACGGCTTACAATAGCTTACTATAGCAAAAAGTGTCGTAACAACTTTTCGTGAGATTTTTTTCCGTCTAGCCCCCTTTCACAACGCGCGATAAGGAACTTCGTAAAAAATTGAGAGAATTACATTTTGACAGCACTATCGGCTTCAGCAACCTCGCAAACCATGAAAGAGACACCCATATCGAAAAAGTTGATAATTTATTGCAGCCGCCATCTTGGATTTACATTTTGACAGTAATATCGATTTCAACACCCTCGAAAACCATGAAAACGACACCAATGACGAAAAAGTTGATAATTTCTTGCGGCCGCCATCTTGGATTTATATTTTGACAGTACCATCGGTTTCAACACCCTCGAAAACCATGAAAACGACACCCATGATGGAAAATTTGATGATTTCTTGCAGCCGCCATCTTGGATTTATATTTTGACAGTACCATCGGTTTCAACACCCTTGAAAACCATGAAAACGACACCCATGACGGAAAATTTGATAATATCTTGCAGCCGCCATCTTGGATTTACATTTTGACAGTACCATCGGTTTCAACACCCTCGAAAACCATGAAAACGACACCCATGACGGAAAATTTGATACTTTCTTGCAGCCGCCATCTAGGATTTATATTTTGACAGTACCATCGGTTTCAACACCCTCGAAAACCATGAAAACGACACCCATGACGGAAAATTTGATAATTTCTTGCAGCCACCATCTTGGATTTATATTTTGACAGTACCATCGGTTTCAACACCCTCGAAAACAATGAAAACGACACCCATGACGAAAAAGTTGATAATTTCTTGCAGCCGCCATCTTGGATTTACATTTTGACAGTACCATCGGTTTCAACACCCTTGAAAACCATGAAAACGACACCCATGATGGAAAATTTGATAATTTCTTGCAGCCGCCATCTTGGATTTATATTTTGACAGTACCATCGGTTTCAACACCCTCGAAAACCATGAAAACGACACCCATGACGAAAAAGTTGATAATTTCTTGCAGCCGCCATCTTGGATTTACATTTTGACAGTAAAAGTGTCGGTACAACTTTTCGTGAGAATTTTTTCCGTCTAGCCCCCTTTCACAACGCGCGATAAGGAACTTCGTTCCAAAAATAGAACCGAATTGAGAACCTCCTCCTTGTTTTGGAAGTCGGTTAAAAAGTACAACATAAAAATAGTAGGTAGAATCTAAGAAAGACAAACGATGAGCGGCAACAGGCAGCTAGCTGCAACAGGACGAAAGAACGCAGAAGTGGGGGTTTCAAACGATACCTTAATATAAGCGGTTTAGGTACCGTAAAAAATAACGGTACCGTTATTTTTCGGTAGTGAAATTTTTGTGTATCGTAATTTTACGGTACCGAAAAATAACGGTACCGTTATTTTTCGGTATTGAAATAAAAAGGTATGACGTAATACCGTTAACCTTTATAACCGATATTTTTTCGGTATGCAGTCCCTGGCATAAACACACATCTGTCAAAGATTAAAGGATTCTGGCGGGAACTTCAAAAAAGAGCGCGCGGAAAAAAAATCTCAAATTCTTTTTTAATTAAAAACTTGCATTTTTTACTTAAAAACTTAATAAAATAACAGTGCTAGGTGTGCTATATAAATGGTGGGAAACGAGGGGGGTGGGGACAACCCCCCCACCCCAAAACGTCTTCGGTCTGAGGCCGGAGACGGAGGAAAGAACATGGACTTGGATGGCGGCGGCGGTGAGCTTGATTTACCGTACATTAAACCAGATTACAAAAGACTATACCCGGAAAATGCTAATTACGTAGACTTCAAAGTCTTCATTGAAGCTACTAATAATAAGGATAGAATAGGCAATAAGAGCCCTATCTACCTCAACCATATATTTTCTAGCGAAATAAAAGGTGTGACGGCTATACAGAGAATTAATGCAAATAAACTAGCAGTAATATTCAAACAATTTAATACGGCCAATAACTTTATTAATAACAGCGCTTTTCTTAACAAACATGGCTTGAAAGCATTTATTCCGGCTGCGCAAATAGAAAAAACAGGCATAATTAGATATGTACCAGCAAACATTTCCAACAAAGAACTTTACACTAAACTATCATCAATTTATGAAATAATAGCAGTAAGAAGATTTACAAAGAAAGTAGGACAAGAGCGGGTACCACTACAAACAGTTAGCATTACTTTTCTATCAAATATACTTCCAGACAATGTACAATATGATTTGTTTTCATACCGAGTTTTTGAATATGTCGCCCCATTACAGCAATGTTTCCGCTGCTTTAAATTTAACCACTCTGCTAAGATATGTAATGGCAAACAAAGATGTTCCATTTGTGGCGGTGAGCATTTATATAAAGAATGTGATAGA
Organism: Mythimna ferrago; assembly: GCA_910589285.2. Lineage (NCBI taxonomy): Eukaryota > Metazoa > Arthropoda > Insecta > Lepidoptera > Noctuidae > Mythimna > Mythimna ferrago. The sequence continues at coordinate 9,212,543 of OU342683.1, read as the reverse complement.
CCAACAGAGATCTGCTGTTGCAACTGCAGCGGGCCTCATCTGGCAATATCTAGATTATGTCCAATTAAGATTAATAAAATTTTAGAAAAGAAAAATAAAATTACATATGCAAGTGCTACAACAACAAAACAAAACATGAATGAAAATACTCAATTTCCACCTCTACCACCTCCAAATATGAAACCAATGGACACTGTAAATAAATTGGTAAATAAGTCTGTACATAAATCTGTAAATAAACCTATATCTGTTAATAATTCTGTACAAAGTGTAAATAAATCTATAGATGTCCCTCCTAAGAGTGACATCAAATCCCAAATAGTTGCCAACAATGATGTACTTATGGCCCTGGTACAGACATTGGTGGAACTGGGAAATAAGGGAGATAATACGCCTACCACCGTAAATAGTATTAAAGAAATACTTCTTAAAAATCTAAAATAATGGATCCAGACACACACTGTCTAAGCTTCGTATTGCTCAGTATAATATTCAAAGTGCTAATAGTAAAAAACCCTTATTGATTCAATTCTTACAAAAACAAAACATTGATATTTGCTTACTTAACGAAACATGGTTTAAAGACAATAGTTTTAGAATACCTGGCTATAATATTTATAATAAAAATTCTAATAATACTCATAATGGTGTAGCAATATTGATTAAACCATATTTAAAATACAAAGTTTTAAACACTAGATTTTATGAAGACATTCAAACTGTTGCTTTGTCCTTATCTACTGTGCATGGTAGCTTGACTATTCTTTGTGTATACTGTCCTCCTAGTGGACATATACGGATCAATAGACTACGTAACATAATTAATGATCTTCCAAAGCCTATTTTTGTCAGTGGTGACTTTAATGCACACCACATTGCATTTGGATGCCTATCCACTAAGAGCAGAGGTCAAGATTTATTTAATATCATAGATGACTTGGATCTATGTATTTTAAATGACGGTAGGTTTACAACTGTTAACAACCCGAGACGAAATCCGTCTGCAATTGATGTTAGCTTTATTAGTGCTAATCTCGCATCAATATGCGAGTGGTCTGTGCATGACGACGCTATGGGCAGCTATCACTACCCAACAATAACAGAAATTTCACTACAAATAGATAAATATCATATTAATCCTCCTGTTGATAGGTTTATATATAAAAAAGCAGACTGGGAAAAGTATAAAACTATTTCCAAAACAATATTTAATGATTTAGTCCTAAAATTGTATGATCCTATTCCAACCTACAATGATTTTTGTTCTCGATTGAATACTTTAAAAGATATGACGATTCCTAAATTTAATAAACCAAATGATTTCAAAAGCAGACCTCCAGCTCCTTGGTGGAATGACATTTGTGAAAAAAGTGTAATTGCCTCTTACAATGCATTGAAACTTTATAGAAGGGAACCTACCATGGAGAACTATTTAGCATATAAAAGAAAAGATGCACTTAAAAAAAGAACCATATCGGAACAAAAAAGAATAGGTTGGGATAACATATGTAACACTTTTAATAGAACTACTCCTATAAGTAAGATTTGGAATCTTCTTAAAATGTTCAAAGGTATAAGAGTTGGCAATAAATCATATAAAGATGAGTTTATTTCTCAATTTCTAGATAAATTGTCCGACAATAGCAATTTAATTGACATTAATAGTTTTGGCAATATTTTCGAATTAAATAATGATAATCTAAATTCTAAATTTTTGCTAGATCCTTTTACATGGTCTGAATTTAAAATGAGCTTGTTATCCCGGAAAGACACAACACCTGGTTTAGATGATTTCCCCTATAATATTATCAAAAATTTAGATGAGTCTGCACAAAAAATATTTCTTAATATCCTTAATTTACTTTGGCATTGTAAATGTATTCCACAATCATGGAAAACACAATGTGTCATTCCGATTCTCAAACCAGATAAACCTTCAGATCTTGCCGACTCTTATAGACCAATATCACTGTCTTCATTTCTAGGTAAATTATTTGAAAACATGATTAAAAATCGTTTGGATTGGTATATAGAATCTATTGGCATCATTCCACATGTACAATATGGATTTCGTCGTGGGCGAAGTTGTGCAGACAGCTTCACTTCCTTAATTTCAGACCTGAAACATGCAAAGGAAAGAAAGTTACACACTGTTTGTGTATTTTTAGATGTTCAAGGTGCTTTTGACAGTCTAGATCCGGCTATACTTGCACAAGTTATGTCTAGGTTAGGTATACCTGGTCAACTATGTAAATGGATATATAATTTTTTAAATAAAAGAACACTCTACGTAAGACACAATAATGCATTACATGGTCCAAAATGTGCATCTAAGGGTACAATGCAGGGTGCTACACTATCTCCTTTGCTATACAACATATACACAAGTGAGATTTGTAAATTTGTAAATAGTGATGTAGATATTTTGCAGTTTGCAGATGATATTGTTTTGTACAGTAGTAATTATAATGTAGAAATTGCAATTGAAAATATTAATAGAGCCTTGTCTCAACTATTTCATTATTATAATGATGTGCTACATTTAACAATTAATCCTTCAAAAAGCAGTGCGATGATATTTGGAAATGAAAACACAAACTTAAATGTAGTATACAATGGAGAATCTATAAATCTAGTAAATTCAAAGAAATTTTTAGGTATTGTCATAGATAAGAAATTAACTTTTGAGGAACATATTAAATACATATCAAAGAATGCTCTAAAAGGTATAAACGTAATTAAATGCCTTGCAGGCGTCTCATGGGGAGCAGACCCTAAAATATTGTCAATTTTGTATAAAAGTATTGTTAGAAGCCATTTTGATTATAGTTCTCTAGTTTATATAAATAGTAGTCATGTAAATAAACTAGATCTATTGCAGAACAGGGCTTTGAGAACAATTTCTGGTGCAATGTGCTCTACTCCCATAAGGGCCATGGAAGTGGAGACTAAAATTATGCCCCTAGCTTTGAGACGTATTTTACTTGCAAAGAGATTCTGTCTTAAATTAATTGCTGCTAATAATAGAAAAATAATAAATAAAATTGCACCTTCTGTAAATAGAACTCCTGGGCCTCTAACAACAGGAGAGGAACTCTTGAATGGCAAATCCCCAACATTATCCAAAATATTATTAGAAACAGAAGATAGTTTAACTGGTATTAGAAAACAGTGCCCATGGCCATGTTACTCCTTCTCTTACCAATGTATTTCACATCCTGTAAAGATATTGCAAAATCCCATAGATAATAATTTAGATATGTTGCAATTTTTGGAGGATAATCAGAATTATTATGTTATTTACACTGATGGCAGTAAGGGGAGTGATTATGTACATGCTGCTATATATGATCCACATGGAAAAGTTTCTCGAAGCTTTGTTCTGCATAATTTAAGTACTATATTCACTGCAGAGGCATATGCGGTTTATCAGGCATTATTACATATTCGCCAAATTAGCCATTGTAAATATTTTTTGATAGTATCGGATTCACTGAGTTTGATAAAAGCGTTAACTAACCTTACAGTTTCATTGTCAAATTATATTCTGTATTTTATCAAGGAAATAGTTCATCAATTTTACCTTAAGCACATCAAAATTGCTTTCCTGTGGGTTCCTTCTCACCGGGGTATCTCTGGTAATGAAGCAGTTGATAAAATCGCATATGAAGGTAATAATGCTGTTGATGTTAGAAATGCAATGGATATTCCTATGACTGATTTCCTGCAATGTATCAATGAAAAAATATGTAAATTATGGTTAGAAATGTGGAAGAAAGACCAAGACATAAAAGGAAAGTGGTATGGCAATATTCAAGAAGCATTACCTGATAAACCGTGGTACAATAATTTAAAGGAAGCCAGCCGAGACTTTATCACTACGATTAATAGATTGCGCTTTGGCCATAATACTGCACCGTCACACCTTGCTAGACTTGGCATTATTGCAAGTAGCAGATGCCCATATTGTGAATCCGAAGAAGGGACCGTTGAGCATCTTATTTTTGATTGTCAAAACTTTTTACTTGACAGATTAGTGTTGGCTAGTGAACTCAGTGATGTGAACATTAAGTGTGATTATTCTGCCCGCCCGCCGCCAATTAGACACCTTTTAAAAGACCAAAACACTTTCAAACCGCTCTATAAATATATTAAAAACACAATTAAATCTTTATAAAAAGTGATGTGATACATAGTGCAGTCTTTTGAAAAATAAAATAAGAATTGACTTAAAGGTCCAAGTGACCAGGTCATAAAAATACAAAAAAAAAAAAAACAAAGATTAAAAGTCAAATCTGACATGTTTCTGATCTGTCAAAACACATGTCAAAAATGTTGCACATTTCACTTTGGTTTGTGCGATTTTATTTTTCATTTTCTTTTATTTAAATAATATCAATTTAGTATTACTTGAGTGTATTGTTATAAAGTTAATCAAACTTGTATAATAACTAAATAATTGACAAAATGAGCTCAAAATCTATAAGTTTTATGTTAGAAAACGGTCTCAATCTAAGGCAAGTATTTATTTTTATTCATCTGAGATTACATTATTAAAATACCTTCAGCTTTATAGAAAAAACACTTCTCTGATATGACGGTATGAACGCTTAATTTCATTGCTATGGTTTTCAAGTTATTGTACACCAAAATAATTTAATTTTGACAAAAACATCACAAATAATGATTTATTTTCTCTCCTAATTCCAGAGAAGTTGTAACTACTGGTTCTATTCTACACATCAACCAAGACTATGACGAATCTGATTTAAAATTAGACGAAAATAATGCTGACATAGGATTAAATAAAATTGATGTTCTTGGTCAACCAGTTCCTAATTTTGCTGGTTTGGCTGAAAAACTAGTGCCCATCGATGACACCGGTTTTGTAAAAAAGAAAATAATTGAAGAAGGAGGTGGTCTACCTCTTCATGAAGGGTGCACAGTTTCTATTGCCTTTTCTGGTTATTGGGAAAATGAAGAGGAACCTTTTGATGTAGTACCACTGAAGAGGCCAATAGTAAGTTAATTAAGTTATTGTTTTATAGTTCACCTGTATATTGTTAATTCGTCGTTCGCGCATCTATTGTCTTACTATTGTGTCTCAAATTGACGGTATCTGACACGTTAATACCATTGTTTGAACTTACAAATTTTAAAGAATCAAGCTTTTGTTTACAATGATAAATTACAGAAGTAATTTTTATGTGATATTCAAATTAAAATGAGGTACTTATTGAATTGCCTATTTTCAGGAGGTGGATCTCAAAGAAAATGGATTATTACCAGGCCTTCAGATGGCTGTAAAGTCCATGCTAGTGGGTGAAATAGCTGTTTTTCTTCTCTCTTACAAAGTTATGTATGGTGAGATGGGAGTTCCACCTAGGATTAAACCGAAAGCTGACTGCGTTTTTTATATCAAAGTTACGAGGAGCATCTTAACTCCCAAAGAAGGGTAAGGTTGAATTATAAAATTTGCATGTACTATCACAGCGTTTTCTGCCAGGTCATTTAATTTTTTTGTGCCAAAATCCTGTGACGGCACCAGGCCACAATCTCTTAGGCCAGAGCTACACTTTCTACATTTCCGTTACGTCGTGGAAGATCCACGATGAAACGGAAATGCATGTTATTGTATATCATCAATTCATCAATCGATTGATTAAAAGTTCAATTAATTGCATTAGCGTTCAAAAAAATGTTCTCGTGAACATGTCTTGAATATACGAGTATGTATGATAGAATGCTCTTGAGTCAATTTTTTTCATCATAAAGTTGATTTTATTACTAGACATTAATGTGTGTTTTACCTATTTACGAAATCTAATTCCTATACCCAATATTTTCTGAATAAGTATCTTTATTTATTTTATGTAGTAAATAAAACTAGTAAACCATCAAAATAATATTTTACTTTTTAATGATTGCCTGACCAGTGTGTGGCCCAGTGGAAACGGCCCCGACATAGGAGTATAGTTATCGGCACAGATCTTGAGCGCTGGCTTCAAGTTGCGCAGAAGTCAAATATTCGGTCTCTTTAGCGGTGCGACGTGAGACGCAGGGGCGGGGAATGCCAGTGATTGGCTCGCCACGTGTCATAGACGTCACTCGTAATACGTTCCCTGCGCTTGCTGCATGTATCTAACAACGACGACGATTGGCTCGCTAATGTATGGAATGAGCGAAGCGATCCCCACTCTGACGCCGAGCGCTCAAGATCCGTGCCGATAACTATACCATAAAAATCAATTACTTGCAGATTTCTTGCTTACTTAGTATATTTTTTGACTGAGCTAAAATATTTAAAAGGGAAATGGAAATATAACAACATACCTACTTTTTTACAGGAAAATCAACTTCTCAGAACCCAATATGTTTCAAAGGGTTAACCATGAAGTCAAACTACTATACAGCTCAGGATCTACCTTATACAATACAAAGAATTACATGGCGGCAATCCAGTGTTTTAAGAAGGCAGTCAACATGCTCCATCGGTGCCGGCTTGCTAATGAGGAAGAAGAGGCGACACAAGAGAAGCTACTTAAAAAATTGTATCTTAACTTAGTTGTATGTTACAATAAGGTGAACAAACCACTAATGGCATGCACTGCTTGCAATGAACTGAACAGACTAAGAAATCTTTGGAATAATCCAAAAGCGCTCTTCCAAAATGCGAGGGCACTTAGAATGATTGGAGGTTACGATGAGGCCCAAAAAAGACTCAAAAGAGCTATGAAATTGAAACCTGGCTGTGAAGAAATGGAAGCAGAGTATGAACTGTTGATGAAAACCTGGTCTGCCAGTCGAGAAACAAAACAAAATGCTCAAACTGTAAAAGAAGCAGCAATAGGTTTAATCAGTGAGAAATTTAAACGCGAAGTTGATGATTTAGTAAAAAATTTCAAAATGAATGATGATGAAGATACGTTAATAATACCCTCGTATTTTAATTCACACGAAATTGCGTATTTTAAAGAAGTATGTGTTAGAGAAAACCTATTTTTCACTAAAGATGACAATATGTGTCCGACGAAGTGTGAAGACACGCTACCCGATGAAGATATAAATCAGACAGGTGAAGAACAATCTGAATTAGTAATGGATTTGTTCATTACAAAAAATTAAAATGGGTGAAAATAAAAAGCATTGCCGACGAAGTATTGAATGTGCTGCGCCTGTTTTAGACCCTGACCAGATTACCAAGGTGCGGCAAAATGGCACGGCGTTTGAACGCGTCGTGCAAATGTGTATAGACAAGGCAACGTCGACTATTGTCATATTTGCTCGCAGAAATTAATGGCAGGTATCTTATTACCAATTTTGTCTATTTAGCAACCTTCTGGACTTTATTGGTCAATGATTGGTTTGGACCAAGGTCAAATGTGAGTTCAGGACCATTTCCTCCCCATAACGAAGACTGGGGAACCGAGACTGAGTACTTTGTCCGTAATGAGAATCTACATTTAGATCTCAAAATCCCTACCATAAAGCAGTTCATGATACGCCTTGCTAAGCATCAAAACCCGGCCGCCGACTGTTGGTCATATACTCAGTTGATGAGGTGGTTCCTTTATAATGTACCTAAGTAATTTATTGGTAAGTTATAAGTGTAAAAATTTAGGACTTTTGAAAATTAGAAGCGATTTATGTAATATAAATACCTACGCATCGTAAACATGAAATTGTAATACCCAAATGGAGGACAAGCAGGTCATTCCACATAGACAGCATAATTACGCTTTTACTACAGCCAAACTCGGTTACAGAACCCACATCAAGCGTATCCTTGGCGAGAAAGCGTATCTACATATTATAAGGTTAAAGACTACGTTAAAGACACGCTTGTTTGGCAATTACTGCTTAGTGGGTTCTCACATAGCTCATTATCTGCATTATCAGTGTAAATGTCTACTGACTGCTACAGCTTTTTTTTTTATTTCATTATTTCTTTTGTGACATTAGTTTTCAAATTGCAATGTTTTTTTTATATTATTTAAATCACAGCTACCTTAAATTCATTAGTAATTTATTATTGTAAACATCTCGCTTGATTGATTTATTTTAGGCCTTTTTTTATAATAAGGTTTTCATTTTTTATTGTACTTTTGGGTACAAAGTTGACCGGTTTACACTGTCCTCTCATACCTATCAATATAGTAATATTGTTAATTTTTTTTTTCTTGTTGGTTCTTCTCCATAGGAAACAACCAATTGCAACTGTGTAGGTAGGTAGTACTTGAACGTTAGAAGCTAGTGCTTCTAACATTTATAAGTGCCTATGTAGGCCTATGTGAAATAAAATGATTTTGAGTTTACGTTGATATAATCGTTGATAAATTCTTGTTTAAGAAAAAAGAAGACAATTTGTATAATTTTTGTATGTTTATAGGAGTACCTACCTAAATTAAAAAAATATAATAAAAATATTTGTATTTCATTTAAACTAAACAATAGATTTTTCACATATCTAAATACCTAAGTTTTGGTTTGAGCGAAGATTTAGTGTCGGTCGGACACTACCTACTGTACACCATATTATGTTATGGTGTCCAAAACTTTTAAACAAACAACCTTTTTTTATTCGGGAAATTATCAAACGATGTCTCCCGCTCGGGGTCGAACGAGAGTATCAGACTTTTAGTCTAAAACCCTGTTCCCTTTATTGTTGATAGGCTCGCACTTAACCACTATTTCACCCGATGGAAAGCGACGTTGACGACAATTGCCTTTTGCAAGGGCTACCTACGGCATCTCTTTCGAACAAAACTTAAATCTAATAAGATCGGGCATGGCATAATTATGGCGGTAACAGTGGCGTAACTATATCATCTGAGGCCCGTGGCAAATTCATTAGATGGGGCCCCTGATAAATCACTACGTTGTGATTTCATTTTTTTTTTTTTAATATATTTTGGGTTACTTTGTCTGAGCTCGCGGCCTCTAAGACCTGGGGCCCGTGGCATTTTGCCAGCCTTGCCACCCTATAGTTACGCCACTGGGCGGCAACTCCCCTTTGGGGAGCGACTGGACAGACGTCACTTAGACGTCACGGCGTCCTCACTTTCCATGACGCAGGTCTTCACCGGACTTAAGTTCGGGAGTTTCCTGCAAAGAAACGGCTAGGTGACACCATTGTGTGGGCTGCCCGGACACGGTGGAGGTGTACCTCAGCGGCCGGGAGCCAGACCATAATTTCCAGCCACCGTCAGCGTGGAGCAATTGATAGCTCACCGACTGGCCGTCTGTACCGAGGCAGATAGTCGTCGATGGTGGGTAGTGTATAACGCACGCCTCAAGATGTTAGCGAAACCGTAGAGACCCAGCAGGGTCGAATAAGCCTACCTAATAAGCTTAATGGGGCCATGGGTTGTGCGAAAGAGAACCTCGGGACCTTGGAACGAAGGCAAAGAAAAAACATAGGAGTGGGTTTTAGTAAGTCTGACACACCCTACCTCGCCGCCATAGAGCGGGAGAAGTCATTGGACGATTTCCCTCCAAAAAAAAGTAATAAGTCAATTTCCAAGTTTTAAATCCTCAAGTGTCTAGAATGTGTGTCATGAAGGAACTTAAAAACAATCTTTGAGATAAAAGGGTGTTGGAAGGTGTAGGAATATACAGGAAAGCAAAGTGATCGCATTACTGCAATTGGGGATGCGAGTGTAATGTTAGGTACTCGGAAACAGAATTTAGACCGTTTTGCCGTTCGACGAGTATTCTAACGGTAAACAGTAGACAAGGTCTTCAAAAAAAGAAAGAAAACAAAATCATCAACAAAATTATAGTTTAATGCGTAATTACAACTTTTCATAAAACTAATATGGACTACTATCTATTGGCGCAACCATACCTGTGTCTCAACAAATGCAACATACTTATACAATATTAAATGTTATGTAAATACAAATGCATTTTACAGAACCAACCCCGATTTTAAGTGAACACGTCCAGCGTTATTTAGGCGAGATTAGTTTTGTGTGGGAAGATTTAAGAGGACATTTTGTCCGGCCGGTAGGTAGGTGACGTTGCGGGATTTAGATAGTTGGTAGGCGATATCTTCGGCGGCTTCAATACGACGGAGTTCAACCAGACCCTCTCCAGCTTGTCCGAAGGATTTGGCGAGTAGTACAGCGGCTTGGGCATCACCCTCAGCAGCGATAACAGCCGCCTTCTTCTGCTGTTCAGCCTTTTCTACGAGGAACCTCGCTTTCTCAGCGTCCTGTTGCGCGACCTGCTTTAACTCGACGGCCTGTGTGAACTCCTTGCCGAAGGTCAAGTGTGTGATTGAAATGTCGTCTAGGATGAGACCGAACTGTTGTGCTCTCTCAGTCAAGTCCTCGCTAACTTTCTGTGATACAACCTGGAACACAAGATTAGTAGGGTGAATTTTTGTAGCAGCATAGGTAACCGTTATAGAAAATATCCATAGGAGAACCAACGATGCCAACATAGCTCGAAGAATCTTCAAACTTAAGTGGCTGTGGGCTGGGCACATTGATCGCAGAACAGACAGTCGATGGGGCTAAAATGGCGACAATGCAGCTTTGGAAGATCACAAGGTGGATCGATGAGGTCATCACCAGGTGGTGAGGGTCGCGGGAATCCAATGGATGCGATTGCACTGTACACAACATGTGTTAATTGTTTACCTTTATGAACAGTATGAAAACAAACAATAGATTGTTCAGCTTGTGATGTCTGACCAGTCTTATCAGTAGTAAATTAAGTTCGATCACATTACGATAATAAGTGCAATATGATTGTTTTAAATTTGAGCCAGTTACCAATGTTAATTTGTTGGTACCCTTTTAAGTTTCCGACACCCAGTAAAATCTTAATTTGAACAGCACTACGACAAAAAAAATAACTGTGGCCCCTCTTACTAGGAAATCAGCGAATAACTTCTGAGCGGGAGGGAGTTTATTTAAAATTCGAAGGTGGGAGAATTTTTTGCTTTTTCAAGAAGAGTACTAAACAGATTTTTGAAACCCCCACACCCTAATCTTGGGGGCTCCGTGTTTTACCCTGCCTTTGGTAGCTACGCCAGTGGCTCCAATTACCAACCAACTTGGTTGTTGGGTGGCCAACTTGGTTTAACCCATGATCTACTGTTTATAAAATCAATTTCACAATAAAAAAAAAACCGGCCAAGAGCGTGTCGGGCCACGCTCAGTGTAGGGTTCCGTAGTTTCCCGTCCGTCACAAGTGTCTACTAATGAGTTTAAAAAAATGCTTGCATATACGATTATACTACAAACTTAGTCCAGAAATTATTTTGTACAACCTTTTTGTCTTTTTTGTACAAAAACTGTTCTTTCCATCAAGTTCAAAATAATTTTCCAAGAAAGTCCTTATAAAGTTCTACTTTTCAGATTTTTTTCATATTTTCTAAACTTATGGTTCAAAAGTTAGAGGGACACACACATTGTTTTTTACTTTTGGAGCGATTATTTCCGAAAATATTGACATTATCAAAAAATGATTTTAGTAAACCCCTATTCATTTTTAAATACCTATCCAACAATATATCACACGTTAGGGTTGAAATTAAAAAAAAAAATCACTTCTCACTTTACTTACATATAAAACATAATAACCCTAATAAAACATTTTTTTCCAATTTTTACTTTACCACTTTGTCGGCGTGATTGATATACATATTGGTACCAAATTTCAGCTTTCTAGTGCTAACGGTCACAGAGATTAAGCGAGCGGACAGACGGACGGACAGACGGACAGACAGACATGGCGAAACTATAAGGGTTCCTAGTTGACTACGGAACCCTAAAAACGAGAACAAGTTCAAAAATTTTACCTCAAAGCTTCGAAGAGGTTCAATATGATAAAATGGTGAAAAATTTTGTTAAATTAAAGAAAATTTTGGTAATCAAAGATGAAAAATTACTGGGCTATTGCGAGTCGGAATCGCGCACTGAGGGTTCCGTGCAAACTACAATTCCCGAATGCAGTCTCGAAGAATTTTCCGAATTGCAATTTTTTTTTTGTGACGTAGGTAACAACAAATATACTGTTTTCAGATTTATTCATATAAGACCTTGCTTTGTGCCATATAATATGGATTTTGGATCAACGGTAAGTACCCTATGAATTTCGATCTTTGAGAGTAAAATTTACGTTTTTTTGCGACATAAACAGCCGTATTTTTTTTATTCGTTAACATAGAAGTTCGATTTTTTCACAGCTTGAAGGAACCGCAGACGAGTAACAGGTTCTTGACACACAAACAGACGGACGGACAAAAAGTGACCCTATAAGGGTTCCGTTTTTCCTTTTGAAGTACGGAACCATAAATATAGGTAAAGGAAGTTCAATAAATGAGCAATTTGGTTAGAGAATATTTCTTCCGGAAATACGGGCAAAAAGTATCATATATTTTACTCTGTAGTTGGTATTCATTGCTTGACATGGAAATTCGATCACAAAAAATGCTGCAAAAAGACTTATTAAATATATAGATTGTTTTTTTATATCTACCTCTCTCTGCGTAATAAGCTCTCCAGCATCGAATTGTGCAACAACTGCCTTCAAGACCTCAGCTGTAATGGATGGCAGCACCCTCTCATCGTAGTCTATGCCCAGGATGGTGTAGATCTTTGGCAGCTGATCAGGAATTGGTCTGAACAGGATACGGAGTGTGATGTTTACATTCTGGAGATCTGGAAAATGTACAATCATATATTTTTATAAATTACCTATAAAAATATATTTGAAATGGCTTTGCCCTATAAATTAAACTATGACTGATAAAGCTCTACTTCTGCAGTACTTCTCATTTGCACATTTTTTTTTTGACTTCTTGTCTGCAAAACCAATGGAATTGTCAAGAGGTGTGGTGTATCAAAGTCAAAGTCAAGTCAAAGTCAAATCATTTATTTCAAATAGACCATTTACAGGCACTTTTGAATAGTCAAATGTCGGTCAGTCCAAGAAAAGTGAAGCTAAATTGCACGTTCCAAAGAGTAAAAGTATATACTATAAAAGTATATACTATAATTCAGATATATATTAATTATATATATAAAAGGTAAGCTGCAGAGGTAAAATCTAAAGTTATTGCATCATCTCATTTGTATTTGAAGTTTAGATTAGCAGTCTTAGTATAGCTTAACCTTTCGAATACCATAATAGGGTAGTGTCCAGGGTCAAAATGATTACATTTTATTTAGTCCGTATTTTAGATTATAAAAAAATATTGGACACGTATTTTTTCTTTTTTCGATTAAACAAAAACTAACAAAGATATAGCCCAATAAAGTTACGTGTGACGTCACGCCGTGCTGCATTTTTTCGCGCGGGATGACGACACACGTAACTTTCATTTTTGGTTTAATTTACAAATAAAAAAATACGTGTCCTTTATTTTTGAATTATCTAAAAGACGGACTAATTACATTTTTTACGGCCACTAGCCTATTAGAGACACAAAAGAAAGGCAATGAGAGAGTGAATGCCGGGCGTTCGCTTTGGGTTTAATTAATTAATCTGCTTTATATTATAATGTTCTCACTGCCCTGACTTAGCCTCCTCTCTAGGAGAGGTAATGGGCCCTAATCAGTGTGGGTTAGTTAATAAAAAATTAAGTTCATCAAATAATATTTTCAAATTACCTTTGCTGCCGGTAACAGTAGGAACATTTCTAGGGCGTGATCTAATGTCAAAGATGATGGGCCTCTGCACCCATGGGACAAAGAAGTGGGTACCTTCACCAACCACCAAGTTTTTGACACCGGCAAATCTGTCAAAGATCACAGCTCTGTGGCCTCCATCAACTGGAAATAGAGATTAATAAGTATTAATACTAGTCATTAATTCGGTGAGTCTCTTGTGAAAGGAAAGTTTAACACGACAGGGCGCTTAGTATTTTACAAGAACACTCGCGTGCTTGACTATAGTAATCAATTTAAGACTCATGTTTTCCATGAATAATGCCCAACAGTGGGATACATCCCATAGGTCTAACAACTACAATAAGATATTCAATTTATTGTAAAGAAAAAGTAATGTTCCCTTTTTCTTTCTATTTTAATTATGCTAGAGGAATCTTGTACATTCTTAAAAAAATAAGCATGTAGAAGATTCCTCTAGCATAATTTATTACAGATCATGTAAAAAGTACTACATTTATCATTAATGATTATATACTGTTAAATTTTAATCGTTTTAATCCAGTGGAGAGTCGATCCACATGAAACAACATCGATTTGTAAAGATAAAATTAAAAAAAAAAGTACCTTTTTTTCAAAATTCGTATTTACGCATGTACGAAAATAATTTCTTTAAGAAAACGTCAGCTGAGCGAGTTCAATGACCTGTAGGTAATAGCCGGCGTTGCGTGCAAACTACCTACATCATCGCTTACCATCAGGTGAGATTGTGGTCAAATGCGCGCCTATACATTATAAAAAAAAAAAAAAAACATCAACAATTTTGCAGGCTCAGTTAGTTGGGTGGCTGTGTGCAGAAATCAAGACATTCCAATCTATAATATAAAAATGAATCGCAAAATGTGTTGGTAAGCGCATAACTCAACAACGCCTGGACCGATTTCGCTAATTTTTTTTTTGTTGTGTTTGTTATTATGAGGAGAAGGTTCTTATGGAAAAAAAAATGAAAATTAGGGTAGTGTAGGGTAGAGTAGGGTAGAGTAGGGTAGTGTAGGGTAGAGTAAGGTAGAGGAGGGTAGAGTAGAGTAGGGTAGGGTAGAGTAGGGTAGAGTAGGGTAGAGTAGGGTAGAGTAGGGTAGAGTAGGGTAGAGTAGGGTAGAGTAGGGTAGAGTAAGGTAGAGGAGGGTAGAGTAGGGTAGAGTAGGGTAGAGTAAAGTAGAGTAGGGAAGGGTAGAGTAGGGTAGAGTAGGGTAGAGTAGGGTAGAGTAGGGTAGAGTAGGGCAGAGTAGGGTATAGTAGGGTAAAGTAGGGTATAGTAGGCTGAAGTAGGGAAGAGCGGGAGCGAAGCCGCGCGGGTACAGCTAGTAATACTATAAACATGAAAGTTTGTATGTATGGATGTCTAGATGTTTGTTACTCTTTTACGCAAAAACGATGGAATGGATTTCGATGAAATTTGTACACAGGTAGATCATGTCCTGGTCTACCTTATAGGATACTTTTTATTTCGTGAGTATGTTCCCTTAGGATAATTTTCTACTATAACACGGGCGAAGCAGCTGGCAGCAGCTAGTAAACAATAATAGTATGATGTAAACAAAAATTCTAAACAGATTTTGTACAAAAATAGAGTACACGTAAAATTTACCATTGTAAAGAGCGGAGTTGACGACTCCTCCAACTAGCGCTACACCTAGGCCCACCTGACCAATTCGGTTGAAGAGCTGAGCAGCCATTTCTAGAACAATAAAAAAATATCGGTACATAATTGTTACATTAAAATGTGTGATTTCAGGTTGCGGCTTCAACCGACATTATTGCAGCACCGAAAGTGTCAATATCATCATCCGATTCCGAATAAAAATACAACTAAATAGATTATGAATATATAAAAATCAATATAAAACACTTATTGTCAATATTATGCAATTATTTACTGTAATAACTATAGTAATTCAATCACAAACCCAAAAATTATCTAATTCCACGATATGATAGCTAACCTCAAAATACATTTCGGGTAAGGAACATCAGTTTTTATTTATCTGTCGGCTAATATTACTTATTAATGTCTTACCTTACTAGTTTTAATGTGCGAATTACAATACTGATCTTATATTTCGTATTATTTAATTATTTTCTATCTCAAATCCTATCGAAATTCAGCAAGACCGAGCACAGATAAAAACAAGAATTAAAAAAAACGCGCTACGTTTCGTTATTTCGTTGGCGTCAGGATTTAAATCTGACAACTGACTATAATTTATAGGAGTATATTTTGCATTATAATGAAAAAGATCTATATTTAATGTTAATGATTGAAACATTTTGTTTAAACATCATAATGTTTTCTTATGATTGTTCCATACATCCACTATATTCCTTTGATCGTTTCGTTAAATGAAATGACAACTAAACGTAGTTTTTTTTTCTTCTCCTGATAAAAGTTAATGGCAACAAGTATTGTGTGACCAGTAAGTTATTTTTTCTAACAGGAGTTTTCGAAACTTTTTTCAATAAAAATTGCATCTATGCTGATTTTGAGTAATATTTTTCAGTCAAAACCAGTCTCTCTTCTCCTATAGATTATTTTTATAGTATTTTACGTTATGATTAAAATTAAGCCTAACGAGGTACAGAAAAAAATCCCCTTCGACCCCTCTATGAAAACGCCTCCCAACCTACCCATTATGCAATAGACTGTAGACGCAAGTGCACTACCAGCCAGCCCCGGATCTACGATTTTTTCGAACCGGGGCAAAACCTTGATATTGGCGCCCCCTCCCTTCACTGTTTGAGAAAAACTGTTAATACTGCCAATGAGTAGCATTTTTGTGACCATTTGTTAAAATAATAATCCTTTAATAAATTTAAACTTTTTATTATCTAATAACTAATAACTTTCATTTGTGACATAAAACAGAAACACAGAAAAAATATATAACCAGGAAAGACTACAACTTTACACGGCGTGCTTTCTTTTCTGCGAAAGAATCTATTAGCTCCTCAAAGTCCGTTGCATAGGCAGTTTTGTTTTCAATGGCTAGGATCACGAGGCCAGATAGACGATCCTGACTCATTGTAGAACGTAGATAAGTTTTAATTATTTTCAGTTTGCTGAAGCTTCGCTCACAGCTTGCAGATGTTGTTCCCCTTTGATGATTCCCCTTGGCAGAAAGATCACGGACACTACGCACGCGTTCAAAAACTTACTTGATCTGTTAAGATGCGTTTATAAATCACTTAGTATGTGTTCAAAAACTAACTGGGCGTATGGAAATAGAAAAGTTTGTTTTTCAAACATATTATATTAAGATTCAATTACTTGATAAAAACCTATGAGATTGTAGGAAAAGAGGCTTCATTTGTTCGATATTTCGAAATCTCGTCTCAAGGATTTAGCGCCCCCATGAAACTGCCGCCCGGGGCAAGTGCCCCGGTTTGCCCCCCCTTAGATCCGGGGCTGCTACCAGCAGTAACAAATACGCAGCAATTAGGCTTGCTTTTCGATAGTGAATTCTCGTTTCTGCATTGATATGCAATCTAATCATAGCTTTCCATGGAAAGTATTGCGTAAGTACCTGAAAAGACAGCAGTAAACATAATGTTAAGAAGTGGGGTTTATCGATCCTAATGCGAATGTGCTCCTAGTCAGACTAAGGGTATTATGAACCACTTACTCATCAGTCTTTGAGCTTATGAACCAAGTTCATAGATCTATTCACCGTTCACCTGTTTTCATACTGACCAGAACAACGCTTTTAAAGCTGTAAAAAACTACAGGGTCTAACAAGGACCAGCGATCCCAGGGCAAAAACATAACTGGGGCCCTTTTTTTACGTAGCAAATCATCAATTAACTTCTCCTGCTCTGGGTTAAGCAAGAGGAAGTATCAGAGTTACCATAGTTAGGTTTGCAACCTCTTTTATTTAGATTTTGAAGGTGGGAAAATTTTACGCCAGTTCAATAAGAGGTTTATTAATTAGGTTTTGGGGGGACATCGAACTAGGGGGGCCCGGAGCACTGCCTCGCCTAGCACTTTGGTAGCTACGCCACTCGCCAGTGCAAACTATTTATTCATAAGGTTCTATTGGTTGTCACAATAAGATGTAGGCAAAGGTTTCTGTATGTGAACCTAAAAGCTAGAAACATACATGGACAGTCAGTTCGAAATCGCACACAAGCCAAGCGTGATCAATTTTCTTTCTCTTTCAGAAAAACCTTTGAAAAAGGAAATTATTTTTGGCCAGCAAAGGGGCACATACCTATTTACCTTCAAAATGATGTTATGTAAAGATATAAACTGGGTAGGTAGATAGTATTTATTTAAATAAAATAAAGCACTGTCAAATCAAAACAGTGCAGTTAATTTGAAAAGCAAACTATGGTTCTACTCGATACACGATAGGTACTGCATTAGTTAAATCAGCAAACAAACCGCTAATACGGTTAACTGGAACCAGATGGTAATTGAACGAAAAATAAACAATGAGGGGGATAATCGTTCGAGTATGTTGGGGGTCGTGTTGCGTGGGTGGCTCAATTATGCAATAACTAGCAATGAGCATTGAGCAAATGATTTGACAAGTGTATTAAGGCCCAAGTGCCCGAGCAGTGCCATAATACTACTTACGGAAAAAATGAAAAAGGTTAGAAAGGAAATACTTTCCGATTTGTACTACAACGAGTGTCGCTGATGTCTCACACCCTTTAACTCCACTACAGACAAAAAACCAATACGAACGCGCATTACGGAACTAACAGACCACGCACGCTTAGATCGCAAGTTTGCTATTGGTAGTTGAATTATGAGCATTGCCTGTTCTTCATATTACTATGATTGCCATAAGACCACCATTGTACCCATTAATTTAAGTTTTTGTATAAGCTGTATTACTTTTTGGTGTACAATAAAGTTTATTCTATTCTATTCTATTGCCCTACTTTGTGGCACGCCCATTTTAACCGCTTTCATCTTTTCTGTGCAATACAGTGATTTTCTGAGCCTACTCCTCAGTAACGGCTAGGTTAATAGGTTTGAAAAATAAAATGATAAAGATTCATGAACAACATTATAGAGAGTAGTGGTGGTCCCGGGTTCGAACCCAGCCAGACGCATTATTTTGTGTAATTTATTTCATCACAACTGCTCTCAAAACTTTGAAGGAAAACATCGTGAGGAAACCGGCATGTCCTAGAACCAAAAATTCGAAGACATGTGTCATTCACCAATCCGCACTGGGCCCGCGTGGTAGATTACGGCCCATTCCCTCTTCTAGAGAGGAGGTCTCATTCCCAGCAGTGGGAACAATTAAAAAGGCTGATGATGTGAACAACATTATCAACTATTGGTTTCCTGCGATTAATACTTTAAAAAAACAAATATATTTAGCTATTTCGCAACTTTTCCCTACACCTTCGAAACGGCTTGGATCTTTAGAAACCTTTTTACACATAAAAATTGGTGGTTAAATATTCTTGAAAATGAACATAGCATAAGTAAATCAATAAATATTTCGCAAAGAAAATGGATTTAAAGGTCTGCGGTGCTCTATCTGGGTGCAGCTGCCGCAATTAAATGCACAGATATTCGTACTGCCGCCTAGGCGCGTACGAGTGTTGTGCCCATTTCATTCCGGCCAAATGTTCAAAGGACTATAAGCCTTAAGTACTTCATGCAATGTTTATGACTAAATCCCAGCTGCAGATCTGTATTGCCTTCTTTCTTGACCTTAAAAAAGCACTCCGATTAATCATTTAATTAAAACAACATTGTCGATTTGTTTACTTATAAAGTCAATGAACTTGTTGACATTGTGACTTATGACTAAAGATGTTGGTGTTAACTTATTGGATAGATAGTGCATACATAATCGTTAATAGCTGCATAATTATTGTTTTGTTTGCACAGCAGAGCGCGTGGCATCACCGTTTTGTTTTGTTGAATAATTTAATAATTAATATTTGGATTTAATTAAGTTTTAAAATGAAAGTGCCAGAAGTGAAACGATGCTGTTGCTGTTTTCCTTTGCGCCATGGGATTATTATGTTTGGATTGATTAACATAGTAAGTAACTTGTCTATGTCTGTTTGGAGACAAACGTCAGCCTTTTAAGTTAATAACTCACCAAGATGACCCATTGTTTCTTAATCTATATTGTCTGTAATTGTGTGCATGGGTTGATAAATGCTGTGGTCTCAATATCAACTTGAATCATAATGTCCTTATATCGGACATTGCTGTAGCAGACATGTTGCTTCAGTAATGTCCGGACATATCTTTTATTTATTTTTTTTATGGTGGGAAAAAATCATCCAATGACAACCCCCGCTCTTGGGCGGAGCGGGAGATAGTGTCAGACTCTTACTGACTAAAAGACCGACCCCGTTCCTTCTAGCCTTCATACCGGGGCTCGAGCGCCCTTTCGGATAACCCTGGCCCCAGGTCCGGACATATCTGATAGTGTGAATGAGTGTGTTGTGTAATGTATTTCTGTGTATTTGCTGTATGGGTGCCTTTGGTTGCCTGAATTGAATGCTTTTTATTTTTTTATAATTATTTATTTTATTTTATAATCACTCGTTTTCAACATTCTTGATCGACAATTTTTGACGAGCAGCTAACTGACTTATTCTATTTTTAATCAAAGTGAAGATCTGGAAATGCTGTCATTTGCCACAAAGTAGGTTACTCTACCCTACACGGTACTTACTAACGATCAACCAGTAGATACTATACCAATTTCTAGTCCTCTAATCCTTCCTTTAAATCCTTGGTCTTTCTGCTTCTTGGTTCTTTCGCAGGTACTACCTACCTAAAATGAAAAAGGTTTCTTCAGAAATTAGCATCACCTTTGTACCTATTTCTGGTTTCATTCAACATGTAGGTATTTGATAAATGTGTATACCTACTATGTAGGTACTATATTAGTTGAATTTTAAAAATAAACTAAAGAAAAACTTTATGGAAATGTAAGTTAGTCTTGTGTCTAAATAGCTGAAAAAAGAGAATTTTTGTTTTGTACCAGCAACGTTACCTCATTACATAAACGGTCACCTAGTGGACTATATGACTATTCAACACTCTATTCGCAATAAGATCAGACATTTAAAGAAACATTTTTACTTCCGTTCAACCGATTTTGACTTTTATTGCGTTGATGGTATGATAAATAGCGACTGCAGTGAATAGTTGGTATTGTAACCACTATTTTCTTTTAATGCCATCTTTATGCCTACGGAATAGAAGTCAAAATCGGTTGAACGGACAGTAAAAAAGGTTCGTTCAAATGTACAATCAAATTCCGAATGGAGTATAATTTAACATATTATCCTACCAAGACCTAAAAAGAGTGTCCATGAAGTTTCTTGCACGTTCTTCTCCATAGAGACCTAAGCTTTGGAACGTGCAATTTAGCTTCACTTTTTTTGGACTGACCGACATTTGATTATTCAAAAGTGCCTGCACATGGTCTATTTGAAATAAATGTTTTTGACTTTGACTTGATTGTAACCTTTTTATTTTCTATCTACCCTTACAGATCTTCTCCATGGTAGCTGTAACATGTCTAGTGATAACAACAGAGCTGAAGAAATCGAAGTTGATTGATGGCTCGTCTCTGGAGGTCGTGACGTCGACCATACTGTTCAGTATCTTCGGCATGAGCGTCATATTGAACATAATGCTGCTCTTTGCTAGCTGTCAGGTAAGTCTAGCTTTTCATAATTCTTTTGTGAAAGTTCTGGGATTTTTTTTTTCCGATGGAAAAAATCATCCTATGACAACCCCCGCTCTTGGGCGGAGCGGGAGATAGTGACAGACTCTTACTGACTAAAAAACCCATCCCGTTCGTTCAAGCCTTCATACCGGGGCTCGAGCGCCCTTTCGGATAACCCTGGCCCCAGTAGGCTTCGACCCGGCTGGGAACATTACTGCTTCGCAGAAGTCGGCGACCGCCTGCCACTCCTCCTTGCTCCAGACCATGGCCTCAACCAAGGCCCGGAGCGAGAGGTCTCCGCCGCCGATCGCCCCCACGAGGGCACGGCGATGATCCACCCAAGCGGAGCTCACCTCGACTGTGTGCTCCACTGTGTCCTCCGGGCATTCCGCACAGTGGCGACACCCGGGCGTCACTTAAGTTCTGGGATGAATCTTAGATAAAAAAAGAAGGCATTTAGTTAGGTGAACTTGTTATCAACGACCAACTCATACTTCTGAATTGGACAAGGCCTGGGTCCAGTCAAGCTGGGTCCTGGGTGAGCAGCTCTATATATGGACATGATCTGAAGCAGCAAATTACGCGAGCGGTGCGGTGTCCGAGCTATCTACGTAATTTTCTTGAGACAAAAGCATTAGTGCTTAGCGTATCTGTTTGTCCGAAGAAAATACTTACCTATATGTATAATAATTTACCAATTGTCTTTATCCTAGCAGTGATAACGTTGTACATATGCTAATTAAGATTCTAACTTGACTGGCCTGTTGGTCTAGTGGTTAGTAGCCCTGACTGCTATGTCGGAGGTCGTGGGTTCGATTCCCACCCAGGACAAATGTTTATGGGATGAGCATGATCATTTATTGTTTTGTGTCTGGGTGTAATTTATCTATAATATGTATGTATTTAAAATATATAAGTATGTTTATCAGCTGTCTAGCACTCATAACACAAGTTCTGCTTAGCTTGGGACTAGACGGTGTTGTGTGATAGTTGTGGATTATTATTATTATTTCGTTTATTCACAAGAATATACATATAAATTATATTTTTAAATATTCAATATAAAATAAAAAAAAACATTTAAAAATATAAAAAATTGTAGCTCACCGGTATCGTATTATTATTATTAACTAATAATTAACAATGGGACGTCAAAGTCAAGTCAAAGTCAAAGTCAAAATCATTTATTTCAAATAGACCATTTGCAGGCACTTTTGAATAGTCAAATGTCGGTCAGTCCAAGAAAAGTGAAGCTAAATTGCACGTTCCAAAGCGTAGGTCTCTATGGAGAAGAACGTGCAAGAAACTCCATGGACACTCTTTTAAATACAAGGTGCAGTTTTAAAACTGCACAATATTTCAGGAGGTTGTAATAAAACTCATAAATAATCATGTAAAAAAACGATACCTGGTCAATAATCAGTAATACTTGTTATTTAATTTTTTAATTACACTAAACTAAATCGATTGATCGATGGCCGCGGGGGCGTGGCTAGGGTGTAGCGTGCGGGATGATGATTGGATGATACGTTATTTATGAAACTATCGTTGCGAGTTAGTGTGTGTGAAAACGCCCTTTATTGTTCCGTGTTTGTGTGTGTGAAAGAAAGCGCGGTTGTAAAAAAAAAAAATTACCTACTTATTTTATTATTGATTCGGGTCGAGAATCACTAACATAATTACCTCTTGAAATATTTTGCAGCTTCAAAACGACACCTTGTATATTATGAGTTACATAGATCTTGGTTACATATTTCTTGTCGCTTCTAATATGTGAGCACAATGTAGGTAGATACGTAATAATAATAAATTATTATTATTTTAAAAAAAAAAGGTAATTAAAGACCTGTAAAAGTGGCTGTAGTTGTGGAGCAGGACCAGCATTTAGCCAAGCATTTTTGTCAAGGAGATAATCTTCCAGTTTATAAAATGCTTGTCTACATAGTGTGCGTTTAATGCATGTTTTAAAGGACTCATTTATGTATGATGGTAGATTGGGTTGTATAAGTCTAAATTATATTCATTTTTAGACGCACACTGGACAAAAAAGGTATTCTCCCGGGTAGAGATGTGCCGTTGTCGGCAATATGGAAATATTGCTGGCATTATTTCCACCAATATACATACTTCGGGCAATATAGCCGGTATTATTCCCACCAATATTCTCACTTCACGGCAATATTGCCAGCAACGGCACATCTCTATTCCCGGTCCTCTGTGCTATACCAGGATGTAGTCTACCCGTGTATGTAGAGTACCTACAGTACGGCAGAAATATCTTAACCACTCCGAACTTCGTACAATTTGGTGCGCAGTAATTATTTTTAAGGATCATATGGCGAATACGTATTGCGTAATTTTTCGAGTTGCCTAAATTCAGAGAGGCCAACATATTTAGACCATACCTACTGTACCAAACATCAAAGTCCGTTCAGCAGCGTAAAGGTGTAACAAACTAATACACTTTCCCCTTTATAATATTAGTGTGATAATTAGTACCTATAGTTTATATTTATTTGGTTGTTCGAACTCTCAACGTGTATGAATCATGTGTTATGTCTTTGTGGCAGAGATCGAAGTTTATTATCTGATGTTTATATTTTCGATACATCGTGTGTGAAAATCAACCTAAAATATTATTTTGTAGAACAACTCAACGCCTAGATAGATAACCCTAAAGTAATTTAGTACTTAGTAACATTAATCGTAGGTACTTGATAAGCTGAATAGCTAAATTGTATATGTAGCTAGTTTTTGGGTGGAGCGGATCCTCCCGCGCGTGTCAGACTTTTACTGAGTAAAACCTCAACTATTATAATATGTTTCTTCAGCCCTTTTTAGAGAACCATGGTAACTCCTTCGAATAATCTGGAGCCCTGGCAGACATCGGCCTTAACTGGCCTCATCAAATCTTGCCGAAATCTCTTTGTGATGTGCGCCAAAGACATCGCCTCTTCGACCCGGTGTTGGTCCTTACTGGACAGCCGGACGGCCGGACGGCGAGCTTAATAAATACGCCTAGAGGCTTCATAGAAGACGATGTGGTATCGTTAAGAAAATAACTAGACTGAACTTGCCACTGTCCAGTTGTTCTTTACACACGCTTTTCGACGCCAATCTTACGATACGGTAGCTGCCCTCCTAACATGACGTCTTAAAATCATCATTCTTCGTGTTAGAAAAGGGTAGTGCTATTCGTCCTGTATAGCGCAGTCTCTCTCTCACACCAGAATAATGATGACTTGAAGATGTTATGGTGGGCGTCTAAGCACGCTTTTTGCACTATTTAGACACCTTTTTGTTACTAGTGCAAAAAGGCTTCTGCTGCAGAAGAACTCCTGGATTTTGCAAAGTAAAAACGCATGTGAACAACAGGATCGAAGAAAGACTGAAGCAGGCGATAGCCCTGCTTGAAACCTTTAGTCCACAAGCAGTCATAGATCAACAACATTTTTTTTATGGGTTCCTCTTAATCATGTTATTATATCATTGTCAAAAATGAGAGACGCACGCTGTGGAAGCGAAACACCCACACTTCATCAGCCCATCAGGATGTCTTCCCCCCGGATGCGAACTACAGTAGCCAATCTAGATATCTGTTAACCGACTGCGGACCCAGGTTGGCCGCTGTAAAAACAATTTGACCAAAAGAAGCCCCTTTTGATCAAATTGTTTTTACAGCGGCCTCGACCCATCTCTGACACAGTGCCAGTGCGTCATCTGCTATGCTGCCTGCACAACTACCTGCACTTTTCCGAATTTACCTGAGGTTAATAACAGAACTGTACAGGTTGTAAAAGACTGTTCAGAAAAACATTTGTTTGAGTACATCGATACGAAAAGAAGAAGAAGATTGTCAGAAATACCTTTTTTCTATGGTGCGAAAATCACCAATGACAACCCCCGCTCTTGAGTGGAGCGGGAGATAGTGTCAGACTCTTACTAACTAAAAACCCACCCCGTTCCTTCAAGCCTTCATACCGGGGCTCGAGCTGTCTTTCGAAACTAACCCTGCCCCCGGTAGGCTTCGACCCAGCTGGGCCCCTACTGTTGCTGACAACTCCTTGAGATGCGCGGGAACAGTGCGCGCTGTCGGCGACTTGAGCTCGGTCTGGACAGTTACCGCACGTTCGGACAGCGACCTACCCATAGCTCGCCGTCCACAAGCCCGCGCCTACGGTGGCCGGAAATCGGGATCGGAATCCCGGCGGCGGCGAGAGCGCCGTTGCCTGATGCGGTCGGCCTCCTCCTTTGCGAGCATTACTGCTTCGCAGAAGTCGGCGACCGCCTACCACTCCTAGCTCCGAACCATGGCCTGAACCAAGGCCCGGCGCGAGAGGTCTCCGCCGCCGATCGCCCCCATGAGGGCACAGTGATGCTCCGCCGAAACAGGGCACATCTCGACTGTGTGCTCCACTGTGTCCTCCGGGTGTTCCGCACAGTGGCGACACCCGGGCGTCACTTCTGCACGAATCCGGTACAGGAACCTCCCGAACTTGCCATGTCCGGTGAGGACGTGCGTCATGCGGAAGGTAAGGACGCCGTGAGGTCTTACCAGCCACGCCTCAAAGAGGGAACTTACCGCCATAATTGTGGCGTGCCCAGCACTGGGTTGCGATAGTCGCTGACGCCAGTTCACCATGAGATCCCGCCGGAGCTCTGTCCACCATGCCGTGACCTGTCGCGGCAGCGGACTTTCACCCCGGCGTTGCATCTCCACGCGCATATCGTGCACGTGTGCAAGGAGTGTCGCCTCCAGATCTCACGGTGGTAGGCCAGCAAGAAGGCTTGCCGCTTCGCGGGAAATCGTGGGTATCCCCGTACTATCCGAATTGCCATGACCCTCTGGCAGGCGTTCAGAATGGCCGCCGGTCGCTTTTGCAGCGACGGCGCCCACACCGGTGCTTCGTAAAGGGCCTTGGACCGAACGATCCCTGTGTAAAGCCTCCGGCAGGAGGCGTCAGAAATACATCACGACAGAAATCGCGATCTCTTTATTTATGCTTCTATTTTACAAGTGCTTATGTAAATATTTTCAGAAAGACATTCTGATGCTGCGACTCTACCTGTACTACGGCGTGGTAACGACCCTGGCAGCACTGGTTCCGACCTTCATCCTACTGTCCAGGATGATGACCTTCGATGTCTGTGTCGCGTTATTTGCAATATGTAAGTATATATGCAGCATACTTAAGCATGATGACTACTGCCTATAATGTTTCCACTGCTGGAACTCCCGTCTCCTTCCTCTCCGTGATGGAGTGAACTGGTAACCACCACACAGGTCCAGATTCCCCACAAGAAAATGTCACACGTCTTGGATTTTTTGGACATGCCGTTTGGATTCCCCATTATGTGTTCCATTTTTAAATTATAACTACATCTACTTTTTTTTTCTTTTGATAAAATAATCCGAATGACAATTTCTAAAGTCTTGTCTTTTTTTTTGGATTCATTAGTTTATTTTATATATCAGTGCGATCTTTACACATCTGCGGTACTCCTTCAGAGCGTACTGGTGTGATGTTATGTTATGAAATGGATTTAACAATGAACAAATTTGTGATCCCAGCAATCCCGGAAGTTTTGATAAGAACTTATAGGAGTAATTCTATATTAATTTCCGTAGGTAGTTCTTCATCAGATCTTCACCAAATTTAAATGGTTCCATCTGTGGGCAAAAGTCTTCCAAAGAAAAAAATAATCATAAAATCAGTTAACATTTGACGAAGATGAAAAAAAAGTCGCACCATAAAACAACCACACAACGCAACCTAAAAAGAAGGAGGTTCTCAAAACCTAACTAACCTAACCTATATCTTCATTTTTGATTCGATCACGCAAGGAAAACATAGAAATAAGTGATACCAATAGATATTGGACCAAAAGTTGTCTTTAAATAAATACATTATTATAATTATTTCACAAGTACCTAAAATGCGTTCCAAACGAGAATAGGATCGATTGCCATGTTGTGACGTCACGATTTACTGTCAAATCGAGGAAAGAAATTTTTAAACTTTAATAAAATTACGAAAAATTCAATTTATTTGCGAACTGTGAACGAAAAAAGTTTAATCAGAATCCAGTTCTTCAATTTTACTCATCTCTAAGTTCTTCAATTTTGCCAAAATTTCTTTGATTTGACGGTACGACGTGACGTCACAACATGGCAGCCGATCCTATTCTCATTTGGAAAGCATGGTACCTTTTATTACGCTGGTACCATTTCCAGTCCGAGTCAACATAAGTACACTACCGTGGTTGTACTCGTAAATGCAGATTCTTACTATTGCGTTGGTTAAACATTTATTGGTGGTCACGGTTGAGCGGTACTTAGGAGTGACGGGTCTGCTTACCCCTAGAATAAAAGAAAGTGAGATACGTGACTTTACATACGCCGTTTATAAAACGTTTCACGTTATTTAATAAAATATTTGGAATACTTTTCATGTTCACACGCTGACATAACTGAGATCTAAGAGTTTGTTCTGTGTTAGATTTCTATGATAGAATCCCTTGGATCGCTAGATGCGGCGATCCTTGAAAAGGGATTTTTTTTTTTGTAATGCAGTCATTTGATGATTTCCACAAATGATTCCTACCGCTCTAGGTGGAGCGAGAGGGAGTGTCTGTCTGGGATTAGAGACACTATAGAAAGACAATGAATGAGCGAACGCCGGCGTTTTCTTGGGGTTTAGTTAATAACACCTTCACTGTGGAACCGGCCCATTTCGGCCTGCCGCGGTATTTCACCTGGTGCGGACGAAGGAAACTATGTCTGGTGCGAAACGATTAAATTATCTCAGGTGTTTATTTATTTTATTACTGGTTTTTTTTTCATTAAGAGTTTGGCAGAGATAAATATATCTAAAAAGTCAAACGACTTGGGTAATTATTAGGGTAAAATGGAATCTGATGTAATCAACGCTGGTTCAATAATCAAGGTAATTTTATTTATTTTTTTTAAAAGTTACAAAACATATCTTATTTATTAAAATTAAATTCAATCAAGGTTGATTAATAGATCTTGATCATTGTTTACTGATAGAAGAACCTTATAAAAATATCGAATATAAGTATTTTTGAAATAATTAAATATTATACAAAATTCTCAAGTCGTTTGACTTTTTAGACAGATTACACTTGCAACAGACTTCTGAAATAAAAAACAACTCAAAACTTACAAAATAACTTTAATTTCGGAAGTAGGTGTCAAAAAACAAAGGAACAAAACCAGCAGGAAAAAAACAGCGATAAGATTTTTTTCGTTCAATCAACAGAGTAAATAAGTAAGATTTATCGTAAATTATTAGAAAATGTTTTTGTGTTGATTGCAGTCTTTTAGAAATTCAGTGACAATAGGTATTAGTTCGATTATTTTGTAATAGAGACAAAATAATGGAGATTATATTTATTCGCAAGCTATACGCGGTTTTTTTGGTCACGTACGCTGTTGAGGAGAAGTGGCTATTGAGCAACTTGTGGTCCAGGGAAAGGTTGAGGGTACCAGGCCACGGGGAAGATCGCCTGTGAGATGGACTGATCAGATAAAAGCGGCAGTAAATGGCTCATCATCACTGCATGAATGCACGAGGAAGGCGGCTATCAGAAAGGAGTAGCGGTGTGTTGTGAAGCTTGCCACCAACAATTGAAGTGGTGATCACGACCACTCTGTCAAGAGTGATACACCGGCAAATAAGAAAATACGCGGTTATATACACATATTTTTGGAGTTTAGTTTAGTTGGAAGCGCAAAGTCGCGAGAAGGTGAAGCTGAAATTAATTTCAAATACTCAGGACGGCTATAGGGCTACCCCTTAGACCAGTGAAAATCAAACTTCTAAATCAACTCAATCTAAAGATCATCATCATCATTTCAGCCACAGTAGGGACCCAGCCGGGTCGAAGCCTACTGGGGCCAGGGTTATCCGAAAGAGAATTCGAGCCCCGGTATGAAGGCTAGAAGGAACAGGGTGGGTCGTTTAGTCAGTAAGAGTCTAACACTACCTCCCGCTCCGTCCAAGAGCGGGGGTTGTCATTGGATGATTTTTCCCACCATAAAAAAAATACATCATTTCATCCGAAAGACGTCCACGGTTGGACACAGGCCTCCCCTAAGCGTCGCCACAACTACCGATCCTGTGCGTCCCGCATCCACCGCATTCCCGCGACTCTCATCAGGTCGTCGGTCCACCTTGTGGGAGGGCTTCATGCTGCGTTTTTCTGGTGCGCGGTCGTCAGTCTAGATCCTTTCGGCCCCATCGACTTCACACGTTCTTCGAGCAATCTAAAGATAACGTACAGCTGCCACCACGGATATTGAACGCTGGCTTCAATTTGCGCAGAAGTCAAAAATCGGGTCTCTTTAGGTGGTGCGACGTGAGACGCGGGGGCGGGGAGCGTCAGTGATTGGCTCACTGCGCATCGCGTCATAGACGACACTCGTGATTCGTTCATTACGCTTGCAGCATGTATCTAAAAACGACGACGATTGGCTCGCTAATGTATGGAATGCGCTAAGCGATCCCCACTCTGACGCCGAGCGTTCAATATCAGTGGTGGCAGCTGTACGATACGTTTATTCTCAGTTTTTGTCCGTTTGGCGCATATTTTGACGCTTGCTAGTTATAATCAAAACCTATAGGGGACTTCCCGTTGATCTAGAGTCGTTAAATTTGGCAAAAAGTAATGCTATGTTGTAAAGTATAGGATACAGTCCGAAAACTGTAGTTATATCACAAAATAATTTACTTTTTGCGATTATAAGCTTAAAGTTTTTATGGAACCTTTGGTGCAGGAGTCGGGCTCCCACTTGACCGTTTTTTTTAAAAGATCGAAAATATTTATTAGTCTTCTGTTAGAAAAAAAATAAAAGGATTTACTTCTTTGGCATAAGCATAGCATAATCAGCCTTATAATGTTCCCACTGCTGGGACTCAGGCCTCCTCTCTAAGAGAGGGAATGGCCCATAATCTACCACACGGGCCCATTGCGGGTTGGTGGTTCTAGGACATGCCGGTTTCCTCACGATGTTTTCCTTCACTGTTTTGAGAGCAGTGGTGATGAAATAAATGACACAAAGTAATGCATCTGACTGGGTTTGAACCCGCGACCTACAACTCTTAAGTCGGAGCCGTTACCACTCGGCCACCACTGCTCACCAGCTTATTTCTTTATTTCACAGGTATGCAGTGGTACGTCATCATCCTGGTCAGGAGCGAGATCATGAAGCTGGAACAAGCTAGATTTAGAACTGAGGAGAGCAGCCAGGCGCACGAAGTAGCCATCGATGTTCCTGATCGAGATATTTTACTTTAAGAAATATTTTCTGAGATAAATATATGGTCAACTAATAATGTGTAGAAATATAGATTCGATAATCGTGTTTTTATTTTTAGTTTTAAATTCTTCATTACCCACGTAAGTTTCATTACATGCCTGTACTCCACGATGGGTTATGCATAGATATAGGTACCATCAAAGACACTTCCGCCTGACCACCGCTAAGTTCATTTTTGTTTGCACTCGAAACGAAAACTCAAAGGGTTTGGCGCCGCGCCGCAGAAGTCAAGCGAAATTTTTTTTAAGTGATCAGGCAGAAATTACCGCGAAGGTACATATAGCGGGTACAGCCTCGACATAGAGACATATCGTCTCATATCCATATCTTATTGATTCGTTTGTATTTTTGCTGCCATTTTGGGCCACGGTCGTAACTCATCGGGTCCAGTTACGACCGTGACCTTGAAACGCAAAGGGCAAGTGAAGGAACACAGATGAGTTTTAGTTAGTAACCTCTTTCCCTCTCACTCCACCTACAGCGGGAGAAGTCATTTGGTGATTTCCCATCGAAAAATAAAGGACCACCAATCAACTAATTGAGTCTAAAAATTACTTAGCCAAGAATACAAATGACTCGCGAATTCCCGATTCGTTCCTTTTCAGTAGCAACCGAAAAACTAAAGACCCATAAAATTGTGCAATACAAAATATGTTAAAAGGGGCAGCTCTTTGTTCAGAGATCACGTTCACAGTAATGATGCCGTCAAATTATTTAAAGAAATGTGCTAAAATATTTCCAAATTTCCATTTGGCGCACAGGTGGGTGCCCGCGGGACACCGAGTCGTGACTTACTCCGTCGGTACCATTGTCAGGAGCCACTGCACTAAGGATAAGGTTGGCTTTGAACGCAGCGGCTCATATTGTGTTGCGACTACTCCAAATTGCCAATTACACCAATCATGGAAAACTCAGAGGCACCGCAACACGAATGCTCCATATTGCGGAAGTATTTAGGTGCTTAAATTTTTATTCATTGAAATATCTATTCGAATATTTCTTTGCTAAAATGTTAATTAGTTATTATTGATAGGCTCGCGTTTGACCACCTTGTCACCTGATGGTAAATAATGATGTGACCGACGATGGAGCACGCTTGCATAGAAGTAACCTATTCACTCTTGACTTAAAGACTCCTATGTTGTAGCTATCAAGAAACAGATTCCGGCAGGGAATTCCACTCGTTAGCTGCACGAATAATAATTCTTTCAAGTTCGTCTTAGGAGATTGCCTAATTGTAAATGTTTCGTGCTAATCCCAAAATCGTTCTCAGGTCTTTTCAAAGACTTTTAGTCTTGTTTATATGGTAACCTACGAGATCTTTTTTTATGTTTTTGGCTTGGAAACTAAGTCCTTTAAGCCATGTCTTCATAAGAATAATCCATTAGTTTACCATTAGAATGTGGATGTAAGTACGCATTCCAATATACACCGCTAAATTTTAACCCGTTGTATGCCGGAACGCAGATCTACGCGAGACACAATGGCTTTTTAATTGTGTCTCTAATTACGGCATACGAGAGGTTAATCGTTTTAATCCCGTGGAGGGTCGATCCGGTACATGAAACACTATCGATTTGTAAAGATAAAATTAAAAAATAAATACTATATTCAAAACTCGTATTAATTTACGCATGTACGAAATGTACGAGCGTGTTCAATGACCTGTAGGTAGTTTGTACGTAACGCCGACTATTAACTATAGGTCATTGAACTCGCTCAGCTGACGTTTTCTTAAAGAAATTAATTTCGTACATGAGTAAATTAATACGAGTTTTGAAAAAAGGTACTTTATTTTTTAATTTTGTCTTTACTTATCGATAGTGTTCATGTACCGGATCGACCCTCCACGGAATTAAAACGATTAAAATTTAACGGTGTATAAATTTGCAGTATTTGGCAGCAAATGTATCAGTCAACCTTCTCGGTAAAATTCGCTGAGGTAGCAAAAATAAAATAAAATTCTCAGCTCCATTTTACTGAGATCGCACCTGTTTCAATGATTCCACATATTGTCCAATTGCGCAGACCCTTGGGATACAAAACTACACCAATTTCATGTCACAATATGAACTAGGAATCAATTTGCGATTAAAAGCCGCCACCGAAACACACTCGAACAAATCCCGCCAAAACCTCGATCAGAAGTCAAATTCAGATAATCTATTCCTCTATAACTGAAAAGCAGATGAGTTGTCTTTTGTTTCAAAATGGATTTAGTAAGTATCATCTCTAAGAAAAAGGTACCTATAGGTGGACAAAATGGCAAAACCTATAGAAGCTATATTACCTATAGCGCTATTAAATTGATACTTCGATCATAACCTGTTCCAAGAAAGTAGTTATTACAGTAATTTGCTATGTTTTACGATAATATTCCATGGGATATATATTTAAATGCCATCTGGTATTCGAATGAGAAAATTCTGGAAGCCGCAAACTTTGTGGGCGGGAATTCAGACTAGCGATGGCGGTTACCAGACGCAAGTTTAAGGACAAAGCTATTACAACTATTAAAAGTAAAATTTATTTAGCTACAAATTGATAAGGCCATGTTAGCATATTCTTCAGTACCATCACTATTATTCTACATAAATAAATCATTTTGTAATGATTACTACACAACATTTCATATTGATCGTGATCTTGTGGAAGAAGATATGTTTTTTTATTTTTTATTGTTGATAGGTTCGCACTTGACCGCCATCTCACCTGATGGAAAGCGACGATGCGGTGGACGATGGAACGCGCTTACCTAGAAGAAACCTATTCACTCTCGACTTAAAGATTCCTGGGTTGTAACTATCAGGAAACACAGACTTCGGCATTGTACATAGGTACCTACATATTCACAGTACTAATATCAGATAATGTCGATGATACGGTTGGAGCAGTGGTTGAGCGATTAGCCGCTGCGCGCCAGGTGTGCGGTTTCGATTCCCGCTCAGAACAAATATTTGTATGGCCTACAGAGGCAACAGATAATTGTTCCGGGTCTGGGTGACTTATATGTATGTGAGTTTACATGTTTGGGAAAACACTTATGACATAGAATTCCTAGTGTGGAAAGAGAAAAAACCGGGGGTTTTTGAATTGAGAACCTTTTTTAATGCCAAACTTTGACAGGTTTTCTGGCTAAAGTGGAATTTGACAAACAATCAACATCATTTTTTTATTTAATCATGGCTAACTATAACCTACACAAAAGGTATGGCTTAACTCATTTTATTAACTACCTAAACTTAAAATTAAAAAGAGTTGGCAATGTTGCTAATTACAAGCAGCAGCTTTTAAATTCTCATTATTAATTAAACAAATTGCTTAATAACTACACTTAGCAATCATTTTAATATCCAGCTGAATGTAAAATGGCGGAGACGGCCATTTTTTAAAAGTAGAGTCTTTAACTATAGCACTAAGGAGTCCTGTAAAGGAAAATGCACTTATTAGCTGAGGAGGGCGCATGGAGGGTTCTGCCTAATGGTCGCTATTCACGGCTTGAATGGAGACGCGAAATTGCCAACAATTATATACTCCCGCAATGATAACTGGTGGATGTTCTGCTTCGGCAAACTCAGGTTTGGCCGTGTGCACGTTTTAGCGAGATCCGGGACTTAAGTGGCGATTGTTCGCGGAGCAGTTTGTTTTCACGGTATTCTACAAACACGTCACAAATATTTACATCAAAATTTATTTACAAAAATAAATATCTAAGTTCTATTTTCAAAATTCCACCGGTAAAACGGTTTCAGAGTGACAGAATAACTCCAAAATCTAAGCAGAATGTGTATTGTGCGAAGCGTGTGGCGGGGCCAGGTGACGTCACAACATGGCCGGCAGGTAGGCAGGAGAGCGGAGATAGGATCCGGTCATCCTGCCCATTTCCGGTCTTCACGCGGCCGTGACGCTTCCGGACACGCGTCGCCGACGCCGCTCACGAGGCTACTGATGCACTAGAAGAGATATTTAGGAGCTGTTTAATTGAATCGGGATAAAGCGTCCTATTAAGTGGTAGAAAGCTTAGAAATGATTGATAGAAGAATCCCTGTGAAAACCAGAAGAGACAAGGAATGAGCCAAGTTAGTATTCAAATTAGAGCCTTTTTCTAAAGTGAGCAAATATGTCCTTAGTCCTTTCTCGGAATTGCAGAATGCAGCAGCCACCACATCACCTAAATTGTTATAATTTAAAAGCATTTGAAAAAAATGCTTTATAAAAAAAACTAAAAAACTTGCAATATACAAACTATCCTGGAGAAATATAACGATTTGAGAAAACAAAAACTAAATTGTTTGAACATTACAAAAAATTGGTTTTGCACCACTTTTCCGGGCGCTAAAAAAATATTTTCTATAGAAATATATTATTATTAATTATCGAGCGGTGTGAGGGTTCATTATTATCAGCAGTTTATTGGTGAATGACTTTCCATAAGTACTGCCATAAAGTACAAGTGTTACCAATTAATAAAAACTACGGTTAAGAAAGTAGAGGTTCTACTTGTCTCTTCCAAAAAAAAGTTAAAGTTTTCCCGCCAACTTCTGTGTCGTGCTGTCACACGGCGCGACGTTTGCAAGATGAGTTTTGTAAAATGAATTCGTTTGTAGCTACAATTGAACACGGTCCTTGTCGCTCCTTAGCAGTGTTGCTATCTTCAAAGTTCGGACTATTTATTTTCAGTTTACCAGGGAAGTTTCCTTCAGCAACTTTTGAGAGTACTTGATAATTTGTAGGTGTGACATTATGTGAACATGTTGTTTTTGAATGTGTGATGAGAATAGAAAATATTGCGGTAATCCCGCTCTCATCTATATATATAAAAAAGGAAAAAGTGACTGACATATCAACGTTCAGCTGAAACTACTGGTACTAGGAGTGTAAAATGTTTTTCTTTTATGACGTAAGCGAGTAAGTACCTATATTAAAAGAGGATTTTCCAAAATTCACCAAGCGGGGCCCCAAAGTTTGTATGGAGAAAACTACCCTCACGCGATTGAAGTCACTGGTAAGCTATAGTCTGTCTAAAAAGTCAACCGACTTAGGAATTTTGTATAATATTTTATTAAAAAAAAAATACTTATTCGATACTTTTTATAAGGTTCTTCTAGTAGTAAACAATGATCAATTTCTCATAATCAACCTCGATTATTGAACCAGCGTTGTCTACATCAGATTTCATTTTACTTTAATAATATATTTACACAAGTCGGTTGACTTATTAGACAGACTCTAGTTCTCAATAAAATTGACAGATGAACATTGCCATTTTCAGTCATTGGAAAACTATGAAGCTAGAAAGCAGCTAATCTGGGCATTAAGTTTATTGGTGAAATTATGTTCACAAAAAGTCATATATAATCTAATTTTTATTTTTTTTTGAATTAAGCTCTACAACATTTTTTTAGGTTGTTGAAAACGACAGGCAATATCAAAATATTTAAAATTAAAACGGCATTTCCCGCTCTTTTAGTAATTGTGACGCCAAGAAGCTACCTTGGTCGCCAGCCACCGACGTTACAATTTCATAATATTGACAGGTGCCTCAGGCCCCACCTGACAGCGGTCATGCCCATATGTCGGCCTCCGCTGGCGGCTCGGCAGACCCGCACGCGAACTACGCCCTTACCTTACCAACAACACTATTAAAACACACTAAATAATACATTGAAGGTTTTGTACCACGTGTCCTTAAAACGTTCTAACTAACTCAGCAATAGAAAACATCCTGCTGTTAATTTTTGTGATAAAAATAGCCACACAATTATAGCTCTTAAGACACAGCAACTGAAAGAATGATTGAATAAAATTAAAAGTTAAACAGTAAGCGATTGTTATGTGTAATTAAAGTCGTGTTTTGTACGACGCCCTCTTAATTTGTTCCCCCTTTGTGTGGGGGGACGCGACATGTGCGAAGTGGCACTCTTGCCTAGCTTTTAATCATCTGAGGTATTTTTTAGGTTTTTTCATTAATTATTTTAATTATTGTGGATTTTTAACTTCAACTTACTATTTACAGTTTCAATGTCACTGTAACATTAGTACCTTATTGCAAATGTCTCTCACATTATCAAGTCTTTTTTATTTTCCACAAATTATCACCATATTGTTGAAATCCGGTAATTAAT
This sequence comes from Mythimna ferrago, assembly GCA_910589285.2. Taxonomy (NCBI): domain Eukaryota; kingdom Metazoa; phylum Arthropoda; class Insecta; order Lepidoptera; family Noctuidae; genus Mythimna; species Mythimna ferrago. The sequence goes on along the minus strand of OU342683.1, from coordinate 9,175,735 downwards.
AATACGCAACAGAGTGTTGAAAAGTTTTTTGATTTCCTAAAAACGGCAGAAACTAATTTATTAGAAACTTAAAAATAAATAGCTAGTGTGGCGTGGACGGGCGTGACGAAAAATAATATTTTGTTTTTACGTCATTTTTGGACGTGATAAGACTTACAAAAAAGGGTGACGACGCGGTTTCGCTCTGAGACAAAAAGGTGGAGAGCGAAACGAATTTACGTATTTCGATGTATGCGTACAAGAATCCAGTGAAGCATCGATGTAACAAATAAAAGTTCGAAATTCTTCGATGGAAATCATGGGCGATTGCCAATGATTTCTATTTAAGTATTTCGAACATTGTGTCTATTTTGTTTTCACCAGGGGATTCCCCGTTTCAACAGAGTGAAAAACCCATCAAAACCCCAACAGCATTTTATCTCACAACAACGTGTCATTATGTCAATATTTCTCGATTTCAGCATTTTTTGAATTTACATCTTTTGAGATTTTTGTTCTCAGTAGATTTTCTTATTAATTTAAGGTTAGAATTGTACCTTATTTTTCTTAAAGATATAATTCTAACCTAATCATCCGAATACAGATAAGTGTGTGTGTATCCTTTCCTGATTGAAATCGACATATGGTAGGATTGGTGGGCTAGTGATTTCCGTCCCAAATACATCCTAATTCGACGTATCTAACACGACCCTTTGGAATTAATGAGATCGATGCGGTTTCGATAGATATCACATTTTATTTTGGTGTATTAGAGATAATTTTTAAAATTGCACCTATTAATTTGTTATCGAGCCGCTTTTGTAACGCTAGATTTTGTTTCTATCTATTTTAATTTAGGGTAGTGAATTCTTAAGTGCTTCTGTTTCAGAAAATGTTACCAAAATCATCATTAAAAAAAAAATGTACATCTTCTTGATATTCATCAAGAAAGGGTATCAATATTTTGATTTTTTAGCAGCAATTAAAAGGGTAATTTCCAAAGAATTCGGTCCAAATAAATTTACACCTTAAGTCGTGACACACAGCCACTTGCAAAACGTGCGGCTATTCGAGCGACGGATCATATTATATATTTCAAATAACAAGCCGTTTAAGAATTTTAAACAATTTCGGTGTGTCCCCGCGTGGACTATTAGCGTCGGTAATGACCCATAATGACAATATGGTCGTATAATCAGGACATTAAGTGATGTGCGCGACGGCGACGCCTGAGGCCGACGGCACCACGCCACCGCCGCGACCGTAGCCACTTTAACGGAGTTTATTCTTTGTAGAATATTCGGCGCTACTACGTGTCATTTGTGGAACTGTTAGGATTTGTTGATGAGAGTTCGAATTGTTGGGTTGATCTTTCATCCGGTGCCACTACAAACAAAGATTTGTTCATGTGAAATGACGTTGTCATTACCTTCTATGTCTTGATTTATGCTAGCAACTCGTAGTACTGACTTTTCAAAAACAATTCACCTGTAAATCATGGAAGTATGTTTAGCACCCATCCGTAGTAGGGGTCGATACCTATATTCGCGTGAGTTGGTCAATACGCTTACAGGCTCGCCTTAAGGTAACGTTTAATGTGACTTAACAGTTCGAAATAAGTGTGAATCGTGATCGAAACACTGGAGAAATACTTTAGTGTCATTTGCTTTCACGGTCCTCTCAATTTTGTCTCATCCTTTAGGGCAAAGGCCAGACTTTGGAGCGTAAAGCGATCTTCCAATTCGTTTCGATTATATTTTATGAAAGTTACACAAATTGTGTGGGTATTTTGGTATTTATATTAACTCTGTATTTTATTGGGTTATTCAAGCTTTAAATAAAACAATTTCGCGGTATTTCTAGTTTGCTACTGTGCAATCTACGAGTATTGAGCTGAGTGCTGCTCATATACGACTCATGTTCATGAACAGACGCTGTCAGTTGAGACTAGATCTCTCAAGAAATATGTAACCAGCTTATATCTAATACACAACATGATCTAAAAGAGTATCCATGGAGTTTCATGCACTTTTTCTCCATAGAGCTCTACGCTTTGGAATGTGCAATCAGCTTCATTTTCTGGCTCATCGTCTTCTTGGTAAGTCAAAAGTGCCTGTAGCAGGTTAATTTGAAATAAATGCTTTGATTTCACAGAACTAAATACGCCTTACAACGTACGTGTACAACGTATTGCCTTATATACGCCTTACAACGTATGTGGAAAACGACAAAACAGGAGTGATGACGTAGACATGCGCTTTTTTTTGGCATTATCTATATAGACATTGCTTAGTGAAAACTGGCATGAGCCCTACAAGTCTACAAGCTGATCATTTAGCATGGCAGGTGAGAGTAGTCCACGCAGTCAGTATGTCGGTAGTATAACTCAAAGGGTAAGTGTAATGAGCTCGCGGAGTGCCTCGTCACGTCCCGTAACGAGGGACACTCTCGGACGACTGGCGGACGTAACTCACTGCTTAACTGCTTTCTTGCAAATGTTATTGAAGTATAAGCAAATTGTTAGCTGCCTTATTAGAGTGTTGATGGTTGGAGGTTGTCAAAGCTTTACGATTTTCTTGGGTTTTCTCTGATGTTGGAAAGGTCATGCGTGTTTCCTGGTTACGGTATTCTGTCTTGTAAAGATGATGCTTTCAAGTATAATATTAATATGACATCAAATAAAAACAATTTTTTGACATTTTATTTATTCGTAAAAATTAACACATTTAAAAAATATCAGTTTTTTGTATTATAATATCTCCATTAATTAAATAAATACGCATAATAAATAAAAAAAATATAATCTCATTTTGTATAACAGTTTCCTTTTGATAAATCAACAGCAGAAAAGTAGGTAATTATGTCAATACAGTAGCTCCGAAACTGAACACAAAGAATGCTCGGATCAGATCCTCCAATCGTACAAAACATTAATATCTTCAAGAAACAATAAAAAGTGGTCGTTTGAATAATAACCATACGCCGTACACTCGATCCGAGCGCGCATATCGGGCGAAGCATCGGAACAACCTGCGTATCGCATTACACATAAAATATTTATTATTTATAGTGTATAATTAATTAAAACAGTAGGAGTCACAAAAACAAGTAGCCTAACAGGAAGCTGTAATAACTCAATCGCGAGAACATCGGCCGGCTCGATTAGTTACAGTCCAGATTCGATCTTGGCTCGGCTGCACAATGTAAACAGCGTTTTATTCGCTCACGGTAGCTTAATGTCTTAACATGATACGTTGCAGCCTACCGCGTTTACGTGGAATACGCCTGCGAGCTAACGCGCGGGAACAAATAATTTGATATTGTGTAACCTGTCTTTGGCTATGTTAGTCATTTAGAATAGGTGTGTCTGGCCGACCATATACAGTAGAATCGCTTTTGTTTTGGCATTTTGATTTCATGTGTCTTCAACATAATCTTACAGAGATAAAAAGGACGTTTGTGATGGTTTTTCGTTCAAATGGACAAGTCTATAACGCTAATACAATAAAAAGTAGTTTATGCTCTATGTTATTTTTAGACCATAATTTCATGGAATTTTTTTTTTGAAAAAGTATTTCCCGTTTGAACTAATAAAGTAAACGGTGGATTAAAACATGAAATGTCGTTCATTGATTTAAACCGAATTACGAATCCACATCATCGCAATGATTCAATTTAATTTACACATTCGCGTATTCGCGACACCTTTTATTCAGCAGCCATAAACTGGCGATATTACTAGCACATGGTGCATTTATTAAAATATATTCATATTTAATGTAAGCAACATTTCACACTAGCCGTAAGAATCGCAGTTTATTCGCTTGACAAGGAGTGGCGGGCTCCCGCGGTCGCAGCGTGGGCTTGAGATACGACTATTGTGCTATGTGTGGAAGGTCTTTATTAAAGTTCTCGTGAAAATGCAACAATGAGCCGGTGGTCGCACTAACTTAATCTAAGAGAATGAATCCGCAAATGAAATCTAGGATGAACTGGTTTAATCTCGCTCTTATTAAGAGGATTTTTTTGTTGTTACTGTTACGAGAGAATTTTGTTAGGAACTGTTATTTTAAGTTCTTTGTTTGTCGACCCGAAGATACACCGTGAAATTCGAAATATTTGGAAAGATTAAGGAAATCTTTCTTTCATAATTGGTCCTATCACAATTTCATGGAAGGTCCTTGAAGGAAAACCTTTTTATTTGAATATTCAGCGACAAAAAAGACACGCGTAACGATTAAATCTTGGTTAGTTTTATTTTTGATTTCTTGGGTATAATTAAATTATAGAATTTTACTTATCTTCACCTACTTCGAGACAGCTAACATACCAGGCAGAAATACTAATATGATGTTGAGTTCTTGTGTAGGTACTCGTAAGACTTTGCTTTTCGCCTATTTGTCTGCAGTTTGACAGGCCTGTTGGTCTAGTGGTTAGTGGTCCTGACTGCTATGCCGGAGGTCGTGGGTTCGATTCCCACCCAGGACAAATGTTTGTGTGATAAGCATGATCATTTGTTCTGTGTCTGGGTGTAATTTATCTATAAAATGTAAGTATTTAGAAATATAAGAGTAAGTATGTTTATCAGTTGTCTAGTACTCATAACACAAGCTCTGCTTAGCTTGAGACTAGACGGCGTTCTGTGATAGTTGTGGAATATTATATAATTATTATTATATTATTATTTACAGGCTTCCAAACAAAAGACGAATATTCCACACAATGCACAACACTGCGACATCGTAGAGCATCACTTCGCAGATGATCTACGATATCGCACCGTGCGAAACTTGCGATGCGATTTCGTACGGCAAAACATTGCAACTTGCAAGTGACCATACAATGTGCACTGCGAATCATTCGCAAATTCTTGCGATGCGTCGTGCTAGTCCGTAGATTTTTACGATGCGTTGCAGTTTTGTGTTTGGGCCCTATAATCGAAAATAAAAATAAAAATAATTTAATAATAATTATAATTATTATTTTTAGATTATGCGAAACCTGACTATAGTTTGTTCAGAATTAGTCACAAGTTGGATACTACCGACACTAAGTACAACACAGATCACGGCAAGTCATAACGGGCATTAGGCGCCACCAAACAGCTGGGTGCAAGTGCAAAACAACCCCTCACTAGCTTGGATGGTCCGGTGACTATGTATTTTTGCTGACATAACCAGCTGATAACTTTGTGATTTTTCATGATGCAATTATGACATTTTGTACATAGATTATTTACATAAAAATACTTGACAAGTGTTTCAGGTTTTACATAATTATTATACTAAATAAAAAACTTTTTACAAAAAAAAAAATACAACCGACTTCAATGTTAAAAAAACACTGAAAAGTACAAAATAACTTTAATTTCGGAAGTCGGTGTTTCTATAATAGTTTTGTCTCTTCGTTATTTAACACCGACTTCCGAAATTAAAGTTATTTTGTACTTTTCAGTGTTTTTTTAACATTGTAGTCGGTTTTTTGTAAAAAGTTTTTTATTTTACACTTTTTAGTTATGGTACCACCATTGAGAAGTACCTCTCAGCCAAACTTAAATACCTTATAGCCCAAACACGGTTAGATTACATTAATTTACCTTCTGGCTTCATCATTAGATCAGTCCGATACATCCCCTCCCCCTTTTCCTTCAGCCAGTCATCGACTACACGTATAAACAAAGCAATATTACTTATTACGACAGTTCTGCTGTGATCCTATGAGGAGTTCTGTGCCATATCTTCGAAGTTCATGATCAGATGATAACAATATGTCAATGAGACCAACTTGGAAGCATAACCTCTTCTTCTCTTTTTTGACCTTTCGATCAAAAAAGAATTTTCAAAATCGGTCCACAATTGACGGAGATATCGGTGAACATACATTAAAAAAAAACACATTCAGCCGAACATAGAACCTCCTCCTTTTCGAAGTCGGTTAAAAATAAGGCTGTATACTGTGTGACCGCCACAATAACTCGTCAAACATGTGAGTACGTACCACCAAGATACCTACCATACTAAAGTATGGTAGGTATCTTGGTGGTACGTGGCTAAAGCCAAGGAGTATTGAAGTTGCTGCTTTTGAAACTTCTGGTTCGATTCTCAGGTCGGGCAAAAAGTGTTATTGAGTTTTTCCTTTAGGATACTCGGTAACAGGTCGCGGTTTGTGAAGGCTGCATGCAGGATTTTTCGATAGAGTCGCCGCCGTTCTGCAAGAAGGAACAGGGGTGGGTTCTAGCCAGTACTTAAAGGCTGACACTCCTTCTAACTTGACCTAGAACGGGAGAAGTTATTTGACGACTATCCTCAAAAAAAAGGAATATTCATTCGGAATACTAACCACATCAGGCACATCAGAAATCAGAAATCAGAAACGTTTATTTAAAATAGACCAGTTACAGGCACTTTTGAATTGTCAAAATGTCAGTCAGTCAAACAAGTGAAGCTAAATCATCTGTGTATATAAAAGGTAAAGTTGAATCCTGACTCACACTGACTCATCAACGCCCAGCCTTAACCCTTGGACCTAGAACGCTAAAATTTTGCACAGAGATTCCTTTTGAGATGTTTACAAAGAACAAGAAGGGATATTTTGAAATTAAACCCCCCCTTTTTTTTTTTTTGTTAGCCTATACTGTCCTACAGCTGGGCAAAGGCCTCCCCCAACTTCTTCCAGATATTCTTTTTTTGAACCACCTCGAACTTCAAAATTCTACTGTTAAGGGAGTAAGAAAGGGGTTAAAGGTTGTATTGAGAAATCTTATTTTTCGCGGGGAATGCCTCATGCCGTTGCTAGAAGCTAGTCAACATCATCATTTCAGCCGAAGGACGTCCTGACTGTTGGATATAAGCCTCCCCCAAGGTGGCCGATGACCTGGTCAGGGTCGCGGGAATCCGATGGATGCGTGACGCACAGGACAGGTCGTTGTGACGACGCTTAGGGGAGAAACTAGTAAATAAAAAAAATGATATCGCATCAACTCTCTTCTGGTAATGAAAGTAATATTCCGAGTCCTTTATCTCCGCCACAGACGTTGATCTATTCCCGTTGAACAACATTTTATTACGAACATAAAATCAGACGATATAAAATATGTCATGGAGACTTGTGTTTATTGAAAATTTAAGAACAAGAGCTATGTATTTCACATAAATTTTATTTGCTGTACCTACATATAATAATTATAGCTGTTAAACTTAATGGGCGTCAACTGCGATGTTTATAGTTGTGTAGGGCCTTTGGTTTTAAACCTTGTCATATGTTTTAATACTTTTTGACCTTTTCTTATTAAAGTGCCCCATGACACTGAATTTTTGGTTTCAGGACATGTCGGATTGTTAAAGTTGTTTGTAAGAAATTGCCGTTTGCGATAAGACCGCCCATTGTACACTTATGTAGTAAACTCATTGCAATAGCATAAGTAGGTACCATTTTTGTAAATTTCATAGATGTTATAAACAAAATACTGGCCAGTTACAAACATTTTGTTTTTTTTTTATTGCGAGATATAGTGATTTCAAAAAGTCTGGCATCTATCCCAGCCTAACCCTACGCTCTGCCTAACCTTAGGGTGTTTTTAATGTCGTGCGAATTTCATCACGCATGCGGAATTGATCCGCATGCGGGGCTGCTGCCCGATATCACGCCCCGCATCTTCCGTGCGTATTCCATGCATCAATAAATACATACGTGTATGAAATGGACATTTGCGGGGGCTACGCGTGCGGAGCAATCTCGCATGCGTAATTAAATTCTCACGATATTAAAAACACCGTAAGCTTCGCCTGGATTGCGTTGAAACTTTGTAAGGCCCAGCAAACATCTTTAAAAGGCACCGTACGAACCATTATTTTCAAAATTAAATGTTCTAAACAGCTTATTGACTTATTCAGATCATTAGACTATTAACTGCAAACTTAGCCGCAGGTCTTATTTAACAAAAAAAAAAAAACAAATAAAAAATAATCCAATTACGAGCTTATCAGATAACAGAATCTTAGTTAATCTAATAGCTCAGGTAGTAGTAGTACTTACACGTAGAGATTGGCCGTATCTGTATCAATTTGGATCTCATTACACTAATTATAACGGGGCCCATTTGAAGTCAATTAAAACTTAGATCTACAATCTATATCCTTAATCTGTTAGTGTCGTTAAATGGCATTAAGTAGTTCAGTTGTAAAATTATTTAACTCGTAGTTTTTTTTTTCTATATGTGTTTTTCACTCGTCATTTTTAAGAATTTTTAGGGAACCCAACCCCAGTCAGTAAAAATGAAACCCTTTATGGAATTAGTTTATTGTACGTCTGTCAAGATCCTTTTTCTCATGAGTACGTAAAGTATAGAGCTGGAATTAATATCAAATATTTTAATTTGCCACGTCTTAAAAAGAAGTTAAAATATCAAAATTATTAACGCAATCAAAAGACAAGGCCGTTTATGCTCCGTTTATGGTGAATATTTTGACGCTAATGAGGGTATCAAATACTATTTCGGACCTAGAATCGTGTTTGGCAAGAAGCAATGCCGTAAGTAAAGGAAAAAAATAAAGTAGTTTTATATGACAAAATAATTACTTTTCTGCGGTTAATTTGGGAGACTTTTTTTTAAAATTCACTTGACTGAATTATTTACATAGGTAAGTGTAGGTATACGAAGCCCTCTGTGCGCAAGTCCGACTCGCGCTTCACCTTTTTTTTATATTGGGGCAATTATCAATACTTACAAAGCTACGCATCAGAATCGAAACACAAAACATGTAAGAGCGATATAGGTACTCTGCATAAGGTATATAAGTGTATGGACTGGCATACACTCGTCCATACAATAATTATATTGAAGACGCCACGAGTGCGTCGGATTGCACGCGTCGATGCAAATTAGTTGAGATGATGATTCATTTTTTTTATAATAATATGTCCACTTATTATTGAGATGTATACTCAATTATATATGTAGATAGATGTACACTAATGTATAGGTGTCGATAGATGACCGTGTGAAGAATCAGCGGTTACACATACACGTAATTGTTGAATTTTTTAGGAATGATGATTACACTGTTTTTGCTAGATTGCAGGTAACGTGCCGAGTTCTCACAAGGCTGTTGTTGTTAGAGGTTTAGAATAATATACGTTTTGATAAGTCGAGTTAAGGTTACCTTAATTAGGTAACGTATTCGTATTTTTCAAGTACTACCAAAACTGACAGGTCTCAATAAAAATCACAGTATTCTTTTTATGTCTGTCATTGGTAGTTCTCAGAAAAAGCTCATCTTTATGCACAGGCTTTGCTTCAATCGCAGTACCTACTTACAAACACAGTGCACAGTTCAATATCTACTATCTCAAATAAAGAAAGAAATGTCACTAAATCAGGTTCTAACTCTGCAAGTCCTAACGGTTTACAATCAGAATATCATTCATGTCTTTTTTTTAAAAGGTTTATTCAAGAAAATCTCTAAATCTTCTGTCAAACTGCAGTACAGTTTGTCGTCCGTGCAATTAGTAAATTAATCCTTAAACCTGAACTTAAAAAACTCTTGACCTACGTTTGACTACCAAATGGTAGATATGATACCCACTAAAATATCCAACATTATAACTAGCAACGAGCAATAACAACATACAAATGCATAAATAAATTTCACTTAAATCGACCTCCGCTGTCCGGTAAAGCAGTAGCCGTTTCATAAATCTTCGCCCCCGCGGTCTCCCTCCTCCTCTTTCAGACGACGCTCCTAGGTCATAGCGTGCGGACACCGGTCACGACTCAAGGGGACACACACAGGTGCAGTACAGAGATTTTGTTCCAACTAACACGTGAAACTGTCCGAAGTGACCTTTGAACGGCGCTTATTATGTTCAACTGCTAATTTGTTGCTGATTGGTTGTTGTGATTTTATGATTTGAGTTTTATGTGTAGGTACTCAGAAGAGATTATCGTTGAAAAGGGCAAGTCTTTGTGTTATTCTTCAGTAATTATGATAATTAATTAATAGATAGGTAAAGCCTAATGACAAATTGGATGCAAGAAGAATTAACAGGGTCGAAGTAAAGGATGATTTTGTACAAAAAAAGCTTATTTAAAAAAATAATACGTCAGTCAAAAGGTCAGAAAACTTTGAACAGAAAAGTTTGGTTTAAGTAAATACGGCAGAATTACGATTGCTCTAACATAATCATAAAAAAAAGAAAAAACACGCATATTTAAATACCTAACACTTTTTCAGTACGAAAGCAGTAATAATAAAAAGCATAGCTGTCATGATTTCCTCTGGACGTATAAATCTTAGTGCGGCCAGTGGGACGACAATAAATAACTGGGCTTACAGTAGGAACTGTCAGTGTTAAGACCCCTCGTTTTTATACATACCTTCCTATATAACATTTGAAATATACTTACGATATTACTAATCTGCTATGCTAGAAATAATAGTCCAATTGGACGGCACGTTTAACGCAGTGGTTGAGCGATGGACTGAAAGAAAGAAAGAAGAAAGAAAAGTATTTATTTTGGCGCACAAAACCTTGTAGATACAAAAAAACTTAAGACAAACACAAAACAAAAAAAAAGTAACATTGTATATCATACGTTTGCGCTAAAAAAGGCTGCTACTGACTAAAAGACTGCTACGCTTCGTATTGCGGGTTCGATTTCCTCACGGAACAATATTTGATAATAACTTTATAACTAGCTTTTGCCCGCTTACAATATAGCCTATGTAGCTCAAGAATAAAGCAGCTTTCTATTGGTGTAAAAATTTAGGCAATCAGACCAGAACTTCCAGAGATTACCTCCTACAAACAAAAAAAAAACAAACTTTACCTCTTTAATATATTAAAGTGTAGACCCTGGTTCCCTGGCTCTCAAACTAGGCTATTTGCAGGACTTGGGCGTCAGTTCCTCCAGAAATACGTATTCACATAGGTATGCTTAGAAAATATTTGTATGGCCTATAGATATTATGAAATGCTAATGGCGAGATGATCTGGACGCGTACCATGAGGACTGGTTCGAGACGGCGTGGGAGAACAATGCCTTGAAGGAGTTGGGGAAGGCCCAAGCAGCCCAGCAGTGGGACAGTAACGGCTAGGAAAAAAAATACGAGTTTACATATTTGTGAGCCCACCAAAGATACAGGAGTAATTCATTGCAACGTTTTACAAATATTAATATCGCATAGTTTTTACTCAGTGGGCGAATTTCTGAATAAAAAAACTCCTACCACTTCAGGAATGATTTGTAGTTTGTATTAAAGTGTTTTATTTTTAACCGACTTCGAAAAGGAGGAGGTTCTATGTTAGGCTGAATGTATGTTTTTTTTTTAAGTATTTACTTAAATCTCTGGTTAATATTATTTAGTTTAAATAAATTGGGTAAAGATCTATTTATATATCTGTTTTATTAACCGTAGTACTCTAGATAGTTACTTTGTGAGTTATTTTATGTTACTAAAACACTATCGACTGAATATTTGCATGCCATCATTAAATGGCGGAATGTGTCTTCTTTACACTTGTCTCTTTTATGTAACATATTTGGCACCTACCGCATTTTACGCAAATAAACGATAAAAAAATGTAGAGATAAAACAAAAAATTCAAAAATTCGCGGAAGTCTGATGGCAAGATAACTTTCTCAGTCTAAAAATGTTTTAATACTTTCCTCGCCTTAAGTTGTTTCTGATTGCTATATTATCTACACATTAGGTACTAATTCTCACCCGCCACAGATGGCTTCAGGCATCGGGAGTCACAGAGTAATTCTCGGCCACTGTAGACGCGGTCTAACGGATGACGAGTAATTGGTAGATCGTCGTCCGGCCCTCCGGTTAGGACCAAGTCCAAGTAGACAGCACATGGTGCCACGCGCGTCTCAAAGATATGTCATCAAAACTGAAGGGTCACAGTAAGATCGATGCATGCCACGGCTGCAAAAATATTAGAAAGAGTTACCGTCACTTTGGAACGCTAAGGACAACTGAAGGAACCTGTGTTAGGCTGGCATTTTTCTGCTCTGAAGAAGAAGAAGAACGCATTTTCTAGTTATCTACTGTTTTTTCTTTTTTAATTTTTACAACCAAGCAAATTCATTGTCAACAAAATAAACCTCTTAATAAACTATTGCGATTCACCATCAACGATTGCATCACTGCTTAACATCAAGTGGGATCGCAGTCAAGCACTGGCTTATATCATTTAGAAAAAAAAAGAAACACAAAAAAATAATTTAGTTCAGCTGCAAAAGGTATCGAGGTCAACATTTTCTCCTACTATCACAGCCCACAGCTTATCGGTACCACTAGGTACACACTATCTAAATCCACGCTACAAGAGGCTCGGTCCAGTCACCCAAACCGGATCGAAGGCTATACGACTGTTATAAATAAACTTCAAACGTTTTACTTAGAATATATTAAACGTTAGAATTTCCTTCCTGTCTAATAAAAATGGCACCGGCCTGTATCGTATCTCGCAGGAAACCCGGCAGGTCGTAATAAGTCTAACAAATAAAATAATTCCTCGGTAAAATATACACACTAATGTGACTAATATTATAATATCTTACGGTAAGGATATCTACTAGTAACGCCGGAAGATTTAGGTGCGCTTCGGGACAAGTTATGTCGAATGTACGCAAGAATATTGGTTAATTTTATATATTGTATAAGTTGTTGAACTTTAATTTTTTTTTATGAGGGGAAAACAAACAGTGACACAAATGGCAAGTCCTTATTTTTTTTATGTATTGACTTAATAAAAAAAAAAATAGCTTATATCATTAAAAAGAAATGTTTAATCCATTGGGATTTAACATTTCTTTTTAATGATATAAACTAATGCTTGACTGTGAACCTGATGGTAAGCAGTGATGCAATCCTTGATGGTGAAGCGCACTAGTTTATAATGAGCCTATTCATTCTAGCCTTGAAGACATCTAAATTATAATGGGGATTATAAATTATAAATGTCAATCAGGAGAAGTCTAGATATTGCATAAGCAGCTGACATTGCACAAGGTGGACCGATGACTTGGTGAGGGTCGCTGAAATCCGATGGATGCGAGTTGCACAGGACCGGGCATCTGGGAAGATCAATGTCTAACAATGGACTTCTTTCCGCAGAAATGATGATGATGAGCTGGAATCCCTATTTCGAAGAGAGGTACTTACAATTTATGGGTTGCTATTGGGAATAATGTTTTAACATAGGTGAACATCAATTAGTCTTCAGTAAGTATGACGTCCAATCATATCCTTATCTTGTTAAGTAACTTGGGGTCAATGCAAAATGTTCCGTTCTCTCATTCTTGCTAATCAAATCATTCAGAAAACATAATCGTTGCGGCCGTGTTGCATGGACGGACCAGCGCGCGCGCAGCAGCTCTTGCGTCGTAAACCGCGGGACCACACGCGGGCGGAGGTGTGAAGGAGCCCAGCGCTGCGCCCCAGGGGCCCCACATAACTCACTAGCAGCGGGGCGCCGGCCATTCATGCCTACCTGCACGCTGCCGTGCCGGTACATCCACATACGTAGACACACTGTCTCGACTCTCGTTACCGAAATTTTAGGGACAAAAAACAAATTTGGAAAGGAAGAATGTCATGTGATCTGGTGGCTAGTTCGACGAGCTATGTCGTAAGGGTCACTGGCACTGGTTGCAAATTAACTGGAAACTGTGCGAGTCTATCTAGTTCAATATTCAAATAAGTATCTTTCGTGCAGTTTCGTGTTTCGTTTTTTTTTTCGTGCCGTTCACTAAAACGAAAAAAAAAAAACAAAAACAAAAGTGTTAAAAAAACAATTAACTTATATATTTATATAGTAGAAATACAAATTAGGAATGTCTTATAGTCAAGTTAAGAATCTATCAGATAATGTAAAGTATCTTCAGTAAATAAATGCTATTTTATTTACATTATTTTATATGAAAGTTTCGCCTTTTTTTTGGCACATAGCACACAGTATAGTAAGTGTATCTAAATATGTTAGAAATATACGCAAACAGAATCTCAGTTTAAAATGATTAGAAACAATGATGTGGTGAGAGATAAAAGATCGTTGTCTTAAAATCTCATTACCGAATTATTCGTCACTAGAGACTTAAGAAAACCTGAAGAATGTAGGAAGATTGCAGGATTATTTATTAATAATATAACTGTGATAAACTTAAATTCCAAAATAATTTACCATATGTACTTCCTAAGTTACCCAGCAAACGAGACAACGAGCTTCCGTTTTATTGAGCCCAAGACTAATACGTATAATCATCGTGAACAAACCTAACCAAACATAATTCTTGTACGAGGGTCGTCTAATGACACATCTCTAGCGCGTGGCATCATACAATTTACCTTTTATAAATTAGACGTAACCCGTTATTTAGGTATCGGTGGCCAGCCGAGTGGCGTGCATCGTTATTGTAATTTGATTTCTTTCACGAATCGTTCTCGCCATACGCCATTTGGCCACTAATAGGGCCCCGTTGCGGCTCATCGCTTAAAACGCGTAGCAATTTGACTTAAAACACAAAAAAAGTTGAGTTATAACCATAAATTTACATGAGTTAAGCCGATTTGACGTGAGCTTCGTGCAATTGGTTATTGCTCATTATGATAATTCGGCGGCTCTTAAAGATGCCCTATTACGTGGTTCTTATGAGGAATAACGTTGAGATAACGAGAGATATTAAGTGTTGCTTATGGCAAATTATAGCAGTACAATGTACAAATTTTTTGTGAGTCGACCTCTTCGTCGGTGAGTCTTTTTGATGAATAAGCGCGTTGGTGTAGTTAGAAACAAACGAAACTGTATCATTACGAGTAAGGACAAGCTGTAATTAGATAAACAATGGCGTTGATTGAAAGTACGAATGTGGAACGGAGTGTGGTGTAGGTGTGTCGTGTGTCGCTCTCTTGACGCATGGACTTGGCAAACGGAATAATGGATAGTAATTACATGTGTTCTGCAAAGTTTGTACTTGTCTCTCAGTTTTATAGACTGTTACAAAGTAGGGAATGCCGACTTATATGGCTTGCAAGCTCTTAACTGGTGAAGGATTTAGGTTTATGCGTTTGTCAAGTGCTTATATTTTTTAAGCTTTACTGGAGATGATTGCTCTCTTTCTCTCTTTGCCTAGCCTTATCCTTTTTCGTCTCGTCATTTTTTGCAAGACATTTCGGTTCTGGGTCATTGAGTTATACACTTGGTCTTTCTTTAGAAATATTGCTGATTACAGACATTAAAATTACTGTAGGTACATAAATGATTTTTGTTTACGGTTGGCGCAATGCTTGAGTTGTATATCGCGGGTTGGATTCCCACACAGAATAAAATCAAATCAAATCATTTATTTCAAATAGACCATTTGCAGGCACTTTTGAACAGTCAAATGTCGGTCAGTCTAAGAAAAGTGAAGCTAAGTAGATCTCTATTGAGAACAACGTGCAAGAAACTCCATGGACACTCTTTTAAATCATATTATGGGTTACATTTCTTGGTTACATATTTCTGGTTGCATATTAGAAAATCAAAACTTTCCTGAGCAAATTTCAAAAGAACAACGTACAAATCAACAAAGTTTAAAATAACGATGGTCATTTGATCAAAAGTTCAGCTGACCGAAGTCTGGAATATCAATGTTTAAATTATTTGTTACACTATTGACCAAATCGTTCAAAGGTCAAAATGGATTACTGGATAAATTATTAATTATCAAATGGATTAACTGAAAAAGGTAAAAATCTCGAATAGACGAAACAACTTGGACTTAGCGTTCGCCGGCCGCTACCGCGGCACCGCTCACGCGGCACCGCTCACGCGCGGTTGGTCACAGTTCTAACCTAACCTAACCTATTTTACCCAGTTCAAAGTGCAATCAAAATACAATCACATTTTTACGAGAGATTGTAGGTATTATTCGTTATTTCGAACTGGCTGAAATAGGTTAGGTTAGGTTAGAATTGTGACCAACCACGCTACTTCTCAAAATAAAACAGATCGGGACCTTAGGGCACCCCGACACGGACGAGTCGGGATTTTGAATGTCAGTCGTCATTTGTGATTATGTAATTTGATTAGTAATGATTTGATATTTTAAAATTACATCTAGCAACTTTTGATCAGTCGTTCATTTGATGTCACATACATTGGGATTCTAAATTTTTTCTAAATAAAACATTTGGTCATTTAAATTTTTTTATTTCGTTTATTGTTCTTTTGAAATTTGCTCGAGATAGTTTTGATTTTCTAATATGCAACCATATTTCTTGTTGCTTCTATTATGTGAGCACTGTAGATAATAAAAAATAAAATGAAAATTAATTAAAAGATAAAATTTGAACTAAGCCCACTGGCAGCTAAGAGATGACCAGTCTCAACTGATGGCGCTCGTTCACGAGCATGACGCGTGCATCAGCCCCACTCAGCTCAACCATTTTGAAGGGAACCGAATGACCCAATAACACGCACCACCATCAGCAAGACATTTGAGTGAGCATGACAAACTCTCAACTGCCATGCTCGTAATGTCAAACAAGTTTGTATTATAATTATTATATATTGTATTATATATTCGACTGGCCTGTTGGTCTAGTGGTTAGTGACCCTGACTGCTATACCGGAGGTCGTGGGTTCGATTCCCACCCAGGACAAATGTTTGTGTGATGAGCATAATCATTTGTTCTGTGTCTGGGTGTAATTTATCTATAATATGTATGTATTTAGAAATATATAAGTAAGTTTATCAGTTGTCTAGTACCCATAACACAAGCTCTGCTTAGCTTGGGACTAGACGGCGTTGTGTGATAGTTGTGAAATATTATTATTATTATTATATTATTATATTGTAGTATTGACAGGCCTGTTGGTCTAGTGGTTAGTGACCCTGACTGCTATGCCGAAGGTCGTGGGTTCGATTCCCACCCAGGACAAATGTTTGTGTGATGAGCACGATCATTTGTTCTGTGTCTGGGTGTAATTTATCTATAATATGTATTATTATTATTATTGTGTGTATTTAGAAATATATAAGTATGTTTATCAGTTGTCTAGTACCCATAACACAAGCTCTGCTTAGCTTGGGCCTAGACGGCGTTGTGTGATAGTTGTGGAATATTATATTATTATAGTTATAAACATTTCTATGGCTTACAGATAGTTGTTTCGGATCCGGGTGTCTTCAACTGCCTTATGTTGATATGTGAGTTTACATTTTTGTGAACGCACCCACGATTCAGGAGTAATTCCTAGTGTGGGGCAACGAGGCAACGTATATATTAAAAAACCACTATATTTTAAAAATGTATAGTTTTTTGACTCCATGTAAACTATTGAAACCTAGCTGCATACGGTTTGACTGATAGCCAAACCCACAGTTGGTAAAAGGCTAGGTTTATTGTAGATGATTTAGTACCAAGCTTTGAAAGCTTGGAGCTTAAGGGTAAAAAGAAGTACTTATAATTGTGAATATATTATAATGAGGATTAAAAAGAATTAGTCAAAATTAATGAAGAATAATCGGATAGCTTAAAACTCTCTAATTACAAGAAGATTGAGAAAGCAGTGTATGAACAGTGAACACCCACGATTCACTCGTTGCTCTACCTACTTCAGACTAACTAGGTGAATAGAAACAGTGGGGTGAATAGAAACAAAACTTTGATTAGGATTTTTATTTTAATACCAAAATTATCTTTAGTTTCAATAAAGCGTTGATGTTTTTAATAACTTAAAATCCTTTTAATAATAAGCAGTAGTTTCGTACATGCGTAAATTAATACGTGCTTTGAAAAAAGGTACTTTATTTTTTAATTTTATCTTTACAAATCGATAGTGTTTCATGTACCGGATTTACCCTCGACGGGATTTAAACGATTAAAATTTAGCGGTGTGTTTATATTAAAAAATTGATATTTTTAGTGAATAACATTTAAAAAATTACTGTTACATGTAAATTTTTTCGTCAGTTTAACTGTTTAACTAGATGAGGCCGGTGTTTCCAGTCTTACAACCCCGAGAAGAAACAGAATCAAACTCAGGGATCAAAATCTCTTTTAAAGTGAATAATATATCAATATTAAATTTAGCCAAGCAAATATGTAATGGTTAAATCACATGATTGTGATGCAGCAATGCGGTGTGACGCAGTGATTGTGCGATTGGCTGCAGCGTTGCGTGTCGATGGTTCGATTCCCCCACGGAACAAATATTTGTGTAGCTTACAGATAGCAGTTCCGGGTCTGGGTGTCTTACGTGTGTGTGTTTACATGTTTATGAATGCACCCATGACACATGAGTTGTAGTAGTGGTTTGAGTGTGTTGTTTAAGTGAGTTTAAATTTTTTGTAAACGCACCTACAATTTAGGAGTAATTCTTAGATTATTTTAAGCTATTGCATAGCTTCTATCGCGGGCCTTGAGCGTGGAGACCGAATCCAGAAATTCCGTAACGAAAATAACCTAACACCCCCCACTCATTTGTTTTTTGAGCGTGATGACCGATAAGAAAACAAATGAGTGAACAATCAATCAAAATTCAATTCAATGTGTGAAAGTGTAACTTCAATTAATATAATAATAATAATAATAATAATAATAATAAATCTTTATTTACCCAAAAACATACAGAGTTTGACTTACAGTTTGATAAGTACATACATTTAATGTTGTGAGTTCTGTACAAGAGTAATACACTACCTCTTAAGCTAGGGTATACCTGTATTTTAAGAGGTAGTTTGCGGTCTAAGGTTACAGTAATTAGACAAAAAACTTATCACAAGTGGACTGTGTCATTCTACTGTATGGTACACAAAGAGTAAAAAATTGTGTGTGTGTTAGTGCGTTGATGTGTTGATTAGTATGGTGTGTGCGTGTGAGTGTGTGTATGTGTGTATGAGTGTGAGTCTGTGTGGTGGGTGTGGGTGTATTACACCAGATCAAAGAAAAAAAAACAAAGGAAAAAAAAATACTGCATAAATAAAATAAATAAATAATTATAATTGCATAAGTTGATAAAAATGCTATGCAATAGCTTTACCGCGGCAGTCCCCGAGTGCCACACGTCTTTTTTTAATATTGTGAGGATTTTATTACGCAAGCGCGTTTGAAAATTTCAAAATGCAAAAACACGCGTCCCGCGTGCATATTCCACGCGTTACAGTAATAGTTGTATGAAATGGACATTGGCGGGGGTTACGCGTGCGGAGCAATCCCGCGTGATCAAAACCGTATGATATAAAAAACACCCTTAGTGTGAGGAAATGTTTTTTTAAGAACGAAAGAAAGACTGGGAGACGACTCGAAAATTGTTGAGAAAAGGCTAAACAGATTGATTGTCAATTAAAATGAACAGTATACCTAGCAGAATACCTTCACCAAAATGTTTGTATGAGCAAATACAAACTATACTATAAATATGAGGATTTTCCTGGGGCATTGGGAGCTTCCCTTATCTCAAAGGTTTCTTAAGCGTCTTGATGCTGCAAGAACGTTTGAAAAAAGTATTGAGGTCCAAGAACGCACACTGTTTGGACGTCGGATTACATCCGTGTGGCCCATGCTTTACTAGTGCTAATTCAAGCCACACAGTTTGGAACTTTAGTCATGCAGCTTGCCATAAAAATATTAAGGCCCATTCGCCCGAAAAGTGCCATAAAATAGTGACTTTCTGAAGCCTACTCCTCGGTAACGGCCAGGGCCTCAAGTTTGCTATTACAATAGTGTCAGAATGGTCTATCATTGATGTCATAATTGTCAATTTTGACGAGTTTGGTAATCTACTAAAATAATGGCGTCATTATGACTTTCCAATGGTCAACCACTGACACTCCACTAGTAATCTCGTGCATATTGACAAATGAATATTTGACGTATGCGGTAATTTGCTAAAACTTTGACAGTTTATTTGATCAGTGTTCTAACATTAGAACGTTATTGTGCAGTTATTGGTTTGAATATGCTCGATATTATTATTCTACCACAACTCTATTACGATACCACTGACCGATCAATGATCGATCATTATGAATTAGCAGATTACGAACTTTTAGCAAAATGACAATGTGATCGTGTTGGAATGACAAATTTATAAAAATAGCAGACTTGGGCCCCAGGTTAATAGGTTTGAACAAAATATATGTTTATTATAGATTCATGAACAATATTATCAACATTCGATTTTTTCGTGCGATTAAGTCTTTTGTCAAAAAAAATATTTAGCAATTTCGCAACTTTTTCCTACTCCTTCGAAACGGTTTGGATCTTTAGAAACATTTTTACGCATAAAAAATGGTTATTAAATATTCTTCAAAGTGAACATAGCTTAAGTAAATTAATCAATATTTCGCAAAGAAGCAGGCCAGGCCAAGACAGCTGCACACTATCCGAGCGCAGTTAACCGCAATTAAATGCATAGATACGCGTACTGCCGCCTAGGCAGGTACGATAGTTGTGTCCATTTAATTTCGGCCAGATAGATCAAGGGACTTTAAACCTTAAACCGTGCGTTGGATGTTTTTTCTCTAGAAGCATACCATTTAACACTCAGAAAGAAGCACTAAGCATAGTACCTAGCACTTTCAAATTTTAATAACATAAGTAGTGGGGCCTGTACGACCTTAAGAGCTCCAGTTTTTACCATGATTGGTCGCTAGCAAATTGCCTACATTTGCATTTATTATAACTGTCAGCGGATACTAAAACACTGGCCATATAATCAACGAGCAATCAGCGATTAACCGTTACCTCACTCTCAATCAAGGCCCGTCCGGAAGTGACGTCAGAGCTGATCACGATGCGCACGCGCCGGAACCCTCCCCGCGTGGGAGCAGCTTCCGCTTCCGATGTCACACAGGTTACACTTGTTGGTCGACCTGCAAACATGTTTTTTAGGGTCCGTGAGTATTGAAATTTTATTTTATTACGTTCCTTGATGGGTCAGGGAAGTGAAGTTAGAAAATTACGGAAATTATTGGTTATAATATAATATTCCACAACTCCACATAGTCTCAAGCTAAGCAGAGCTTGTGTTATGAGTACTAGACAACTGATAAATATACTTATATATTTCTAAATACATACATACTAAGTATAGATAAATTACCACACATCTTATGTACACTACATGCTCCTCATTTAGCTGGCAAGAAAACTCAGATAGAAGATATCAAGGTTCATAAGACATGTTAAATCAAGGGTTTTAAAAGAGATTTTTATGGGAAGTGATACCTCTTACCCAATTAAAATAATTATTGTTAATAAATAAATAAAAAAACAATAAGTATCTAATATAATGTTTTTTAAATTTTGTATTATTTTAAATCGTAATGTTTGTCTAAATAAGTAAAATAACTAAATGATACATATTATTATTTTTTTATTTTATTGTTATATATATATATATGAGTTAGAAGAATCCCTGTTCAATAAAATACCACGACGTCCACGACTAATTGACTACGATTCCTAACTACCGTATGTAAATCTACACTAATATAATAAAAAGGTAAAGTTGGTTTTTAAGAGGTAATCTCTTCGGTCTGATTGCTAAAATTTTTTCACCGATAGGAAGCTGCTTTATTCAGGAATATAAATGTCACTCAGGAGTGACATAGATAGGCTATATTCTATGTACGCGAGCGAAGTCGCGGGCATAAGCTAGTATTTTTATAATTTTACATCACACATTTTTAAAGTAATAGCGTACACCTAGACTAATATTAATAAGAGTATTTCGATGAGAACCAATTTATCTTACAAGTATCAACAACCTCTTTAATTTTAGCAATCATTACTACACGACTTGTTACATTTAAATACTACAATCAAGACACCTTCAAAATAGTTTTACGCTAGATGTTTTTATAAGTTAAGTGCTACAAAAACTAGGTTAGACCACCCAGGCTAGACGGAGATCTGAATCAAAACAAGGAACTATTTAGTATTCAAAGATTAGTGACAGTGATAACTATAAGTGTGCCTTCTAATTAATGGGTTTCCTCATGGTTTGCAAGGTTAGACGCCTGTCGCGAAGGATAAAAATCAGACTAAATTGCCATGGGGGTTACGAAACTGAGCTGCAGGATTGTTTAAAAGAGTTAACGCAGCTCTGGAACGCAAAGGGCAACTAAAGAAACACGGGTGGGTTTTAGTTCGTAAGGCGTCCATTACACGTCATACATGTGTTAATCAATTTCATTAATCATGAATCATGGTTTTCGTCAGTCAGTACGATGCCTAACGTCAATCAAAGTATTGACTATGGCAAAACTGACAGCAAAACCTGTCGTGTAGTGGACGCCTAAAAGTTTTATACTCCTTCTTACTCCTTCAATGTTATTTGATGATTTCCTATCCCAAAGATGGGGGTTGAAAATGATTTACTTAATAAAGTTGTGAAGTAAATCTAATGATATGGACAAAAGATCGATTTTTTATATGATCTTTTTATTGGACGAGCTACTGCTAGATATTAGATAATTATCCTAAGGGAACCTACTCCAGGAATAAAAAGTATCCTATGTGCTATTCCAGGATATTACTACCCGTCTACCGTGTTTCACAGGAATCAGTTCAACCAGTCGAGCGTGAAGAAGTAGCAAATATATAAACACATAAACTTTCGGTTTTATTACAATATTAAGTGTGATTTCTTGGTATGGTCATGTGAAAAGGAGGAATAAAAGCCGTGTTATTACAATTTACTGAAATCTTATAGGTACTTTTAATTATTCGTAATATGTTAAAGTTGATCTGTGCCTTTCCGGGAAATTCATTTTCAATACACTTATGGAACCTATTGTTTTAACTTTTTTCCGCACTAGTGCTTCGTGAGATTGCCTCAGCCATAGTTGATTGTATTTATCGTATCAGGCTGAGCGTTAAGCGACTCCACGAGTCACCGGTTAGGAAAAACGTCGTTTGATACACGTGAAAATTCTACACTGCAGCACTCAGCTCCATAACACCTTCGCCTGCGGCTTGGGTGAATTTCGTCTTGGTCGCAATGAAAAACTTTCATCACTACTACTATAATTCCTATCCTGTGCTTAGATTTTAGTAAAATAAATAACTATAGAACTAACATCTTGAAGGTCCGTGTTCTATTTTTAAACTATTCGAACTTAAGAAACTTTCTCGAGTCTCCAAAATCCTTTGCGGTCAACTTCCATTAGTCTGATTAACAGATTACACAAGAACTTGACATAATTACTTTTAATATCCAATCAAAAAACTCTATGGCCACCTGCTACGCGGATATTAATCGGAACTAGGATCTGCGAGTCAAATGTTTTGGCGTCATACACTGGTGGCCACGGAGCATTGACCCGGCTTTGTTCCGGATATGTGACAGGTAGTGGGTGCGCCTGCGACAGATTTGTTTTAAAACAAATTATAATATTTGTTTCTTTTTTTGTTGTTTTAAGGCGCCAAGCTGTGTGGCGTGTTTCGTTAAATAAATGTCAGTGATGATATTTGCATGCCGAAGGGATTAGGTTTCTATTGTCTATGGAGAATGTTCTGTTTGGTTTTGTATCCTCAAAATCAAACCAGTCAGAGATTGATTTAGGAACGTATTCTTGGATAATTTGGATGAAACTTTTTTTATGAACTCCAATCGTGAGGAAACCGGCATGTCCTACAACCAAAAATTCGAAGACATTCACCAACCCGCACTGAGCCCGCGTGGTGGATTACGACCCATTCCCTCTCCTAAAGAGGAGGCCTGAGTCCCAGCAGAGGGAACATTAAGAAGGCTGATGATGATGATGATGATGGCACTGGGGTAAACTATGTCGTGGAATAGCAAACAGGAAATCAGAAATAGACCATTTAGGTACAGGCACATTTGAATTGGCAAATTGTCGTTCATTCAAAAAAAAAAAAAGTGAAGCTAAATTGCACGTTAAGCGAAGATCTGACCATTCACATGACATTTATGATACTTTTTATCCCGGGAGTATGTTTCATTGGGATAAGTTACTACTTTCAAGCGGGCGAAGACGCTAGCAAAAGCTAGTAAACATATAAGATTATCAGACATATAGACAAGCAACAATTCTTTACAAATAAAAGTCCATTTTTTTAAATTTAAAATATTCTTTTTTTGTCTCCAACAGCCGATATGAGCACGAACGAATCTGTTAAGGCGGGTTTACACCGAAAGCTCGTCATAAAAAGTCGTAAAACGTATTTTAACATCCATCCGATAATCAATCTAACACGTCATAACTTTGACATCCAGTCTGCCTGGACCTAAGCCGTACATTAAGACCCCCATATATGAAAATAAGTCATGACACATCACAATAAGACTCACATTGTCATGACACTACAAGAATGCAAAAGAAAAACTATCGAAAAAGATCTTCGACCAAATGAGTCTCTATATAAACATGTTAATTCATAATAAAAATGTGCTTTTTGATGCACAAAAGATACTATATTTACTAACAAATTGGTAAGCTTCGTCTAACCGTATTAACGCTCTATTTCCACGTTGTTTGTAAAAGATAACAAAAACAATAAACAAACGCCGTTGGAAACTAACGGTAGATAACTTTATTAACTTTTTTTTTTTAAAGGAATCAAAATTGAATTTGAAAGTAACCACGTCAAAATGCATATTCGATAAAGTTTTTGCGATGCTTGCGATTCAAAATTCAATAACGAAATCACACATTTCATCTCAGTGTGTAATGGAATTTTATTTTGCATTTAATTTTAATCATATTGACCGCTACTGTCGTAGTAATCGATAGTGACAAAAAGTCACTTAAATTGAACGCACTTACAATCCGATCAAAATGTGGTCCGAAAGAGAAGAAAAAATAAATGAGAGGTATTCGCGAGTGGAGATGCAGATCTATTTTAAGAATTAACCTGATTACGATCGATTCAACATCAGTGTGGAATGTATAATAAAAATATTTATTGATATAAAAAAGGAATAGGACAGTGGGGTTTAAATGAGACCGACATGATGTACAAATCGCTACATCATCGTGTTGTGTGGCATGCGCCCGCGCAGCCACGCCGCTAGCCCGCCGCACTGACCGCACTACAACGTTACGAAATTGTATTAAATGATTTAGAAAGTAATTAATGTAGGTAAAAAAAGATTACGAATTTTGCGGTTGAAACTGTAATACGTTTTTGGAGGTTTTATAAGTCATACGTGACAGTTCACAGATGAAAAAAAAAAACTTAACAAAAAATGCAGCGACAATAGGTAATTCAATTTTGTAACGTGACGAGAGAAAAAAAAAGACTTTGTCTGCAGAGAAAGTCTTTTAAAAAAAAATATTGTTTCATATATGTATCTACATTGGCGTTGCAAATCGAGACTATCATTCAATCAAATTATTGAAACGATTTTGATATCATAGCTACAACCATTAGTCATGTTTTAGGCTAAGTGCCAACCGGCGATATCGGTCGAAATTCTTCGGCTAATGAAATATAAAGGAATACTTTTATACCTGTTAATATTACACCTGACAGGTACGTGTAGGTAAATATGAACCTCAAGGTGTATTCTCGGGTCTGTTTGATTAATCACAAACACGAATGTTTTGATTTATGATCGGCGTTGGGTCGGCGGCGGTCGGCCGGAGTCGGACGGATCAACGCGCCTTGTCGCGACTCGCGACTCGCGCGTGATGGCCCAATGATTAAAGCAATTGCAACTTTTAGAAAATAATACGATTCGACTATTAGAAATAATTTTGCTATAAATATTTATTCGGGTTTTGATTTCTGATTGTGTCGTGCCAGTTTTTGTAGCAATAGATTAAGGCTTTGACTAATATTGTTGTGAAATTTTCATAATAAAATTAGAAAATTAATTTTAATTCTTGTAAACTATATTTTGATAGTGTGCCAGACAGATTTACAAATAACATTAAAAAATGTATATTAATATAATTATAATATGTCACTGTATTAATTATTGAAATCCCGAAATCAATTCCACAACTTTCGTTTCAGTTTTTTTTCCTCTTGCATAAATGAAATATTCCCATACAACAAACAATTTTTTATACAGACTGAATAAACTTTTCTCTTATTCATGCTACGAACACATCTTTGTACAAATGTACAATTTGTTCCTACATACGAATAGTTTCCTACATTAAATCCTCCGCATCACAGGTCTAGAAACTAATCCTGCCATAATTTCCTCCGCAAGGTCTTAACGTCTCGGCTTCTCGGAAACTGTATATCATGCGAGTGCTTCATACGAATATTTTAGCGCAATAACACCGTCGGTAGCTATCGCCTCAGTTGTAAATCTCGTTGACGCAAGTCGGCTCAGCTCAAAGGACCCAATCAATGTTAAATCATAGTAAAGTGACACACATCGATATCCTGCCACACTTCGATAAAACATCGACACGAGAATTCGAAAAAGATCCCGACTCTAGATCGCAGCCGACTTTAACCCTTGACTCGGAATACGTAAGCCGAGTCATTTATCAATAGACACTGTGACCATAAAACTTCATAAAAATCTCGGACCTACGTTTTTTTCACTTTTGCTTTCACACTTATCGCTTACTTCGTCAGTCTCCATCCAACAGTCACTTTCGAGTTATGTACGTTTATTTTATGCGTCTCATATAAGTTAGGTGTAGTATGAGGTAATGAAACTCATTCCGTGCGAGTCCATAAAATAACAAAAACGTTGGGGGCACTAACATTAATAAATATAAATCTCTTCATCTGGTACGTATAACATAGTGATGCTGAGTGATGGCGCGGCGCGTTTGTGGGGGGAGTCAGGTGCGTGCGCGCAAAGACCGAAGCGCATTTGTCACTGTTGCCGGCGATTATTCATCTCATTGAAACATTAACGCTCTCGAGAACTAATCACGCTGACTAATGGAGCCCCCCGTCGACACTTCCTAAGTTTCACACTCGTGTGAAACGCCGACGCACGAATTGACGCCTCCATGTCAGTTCTGATTTAGTTGACGAGAACGAATGATCTGCTATGATCAATGAGCGTACCAATTAAAGCGGATGCGAAGGGGTACAGTAGGCTTCGTGCCAGGCTTCTTTCTAAAAAAAGTGGTGTCAGTACCTAACGGGTGTAGTCCGAGGTCATTGAACTACGAGTAACAACTAGTGTTTCCTTAAGATGATTCCTAACCATCAGACGATTATGTCATTTCGCCGTATTATTAACATTTCTAAATAAAATTACATAATTACTGTTCTTTGTAGCTGTGGAAAATCGAAGAGATGCGAATGTTTCCGTAGACATTGTTGATGTTCTCTGAAAAGGTTAACAACAATTGGATGTGTCAGCGTTCAAATCAAAATCAACACGCCATACGTACTTGAACTTAGCCGGCACTACTGCATTTAGTTACCGATTAATAGCTTTGTACGACGTAAGGACGTGAACCTCGCCGAGCGTGACCGAACATTAATGTTCGACTTGGATAACTCCACCCATTGGAAATATTGACATTGAATACTATAAAACATCTGAAATTAAAGCAATAGCTTTCTAGATACATGGTTTAAACGTTTAAGTGTTAAAACTGAGGACAGGTACGTACGTAATGATAAAATCGAGGTTTATGTGCATCCCTGGGCCGTCTCCAGTACAGCCAGCAAAAAAGTACACCATAAACAGAACATTTATGACAGCAAATAAAGGCCGTCGTCTTCCCCGTAGTCCCGTAGTGAATTATTGCTTTATTGCTTCAGAAATATTTCACAAACAGAAAATATTTTATGATTCCCCAGTTAAGAGCGGTCATATATCATTTTAAGCCATAGATAATAAAATTCGTAAGTCACCAAGCCGGACGAGAGTGCAGAAACGGGAAGCTGCGTGTGTGACGCTCGCGTTGAATATGTCACTGACCACAAGTTTCCCTTACTGGAAAACAAATAAGCATTTTCAACTCTTTTCTTGGAGCTAATGAGGTTGAAGTACCCATAGACAAAAGGCACTTAAATAAAATGTATAAATAACTTATGCGTTCCAATTAAAATAAATCCTTCCTAAGTAGTTCACATATATTTTCTGCAAAGGACAATTTTTTTGAAGGTTGTCGATTTTGCTTTACGTATGTTACTATATCTATATTACCTACTTAGTTTCATTTTAACTATTATTGTACCTACGTACGTTGTAGCCCTTAAATATGAAGAATTTCGCGTTTCGGCTCAAACATAAAATTGGTATAGTTAATGCCCAGCGAAATCGTTAAACGACTGAACACTGTAATTGGAAGACATTAAAATAACCAGTTGTTATAGCTGACTGTTAAATGTTGTACCGTGGGCATTAGTCTTTAGTATTTACACATGTGCTACAATGTAGGCGCCCGATATTATATTGTACGTTCGATCCTACTTGTCCAAGTATCGTTGTCTGTCAAGATTGTTAGAAAGACTTCGCAAATTGATTGTAAGAGCACGGATTTGTCTGTTTCTCACAAAATTTCGTTACACCACAAAAAAATGTTGTGTTGAAATACATTGTCAAAACATGTGCTAGCTAACAAGTCGTCGGCGCAATTCGGCTCGCTCCGGGAGTGATGCGTGCAAAACAAAAGAAAGTCACCGTTCCATTCCCCGAACGTTGGAACATTTACGACAACAAAGTTGTACCTAATTGTCAGGATTTTTTCACAGTCATGCTCACTTCTCAGAAGGCTTCTCGGAAGGCCGAAGGACATTTCAAGGTGTGTCGTGATTACTTAAAAAAAATTAGTGCTCCCATTTACGAAAGATTTGTGGTGAGCAAACTCATTAGGATGCCTCGGACACACTGTGATGGCAAACATTAACGTTCATTGAAAAATTGCAGCGGGGTTTTGCGGGCTATCATCATCCATTATAACTGACGTTTCATCCTGATTTGACAACGTTATAAAGCACATCAATAATTAAAACATATCTCTTTGTCACAAAAAATCTATTGATAATAAAATCTAATATTTCGTACACTCACTGTTGCGAAACTGAACGTTTTGTTAACACGTAATGTTCAATTGTTACTAGAGCGTTAAGTGTCAATCAAACTCATAATACCGTGCGATGGTTTCTAAAATCCTATTTTACAGCAATCAAAAAATTTATCGAATCAAATATCATAAAAGGTGCAAGAATCAGTGAGCACAGTAACAGAGGAAGTTGCTATATAGCTGAGAGCCTAGACCAAACGGAGAGCGCAGTCGATAAAATTAGAATTTCGCAAAAAGAACATCAGGTAGAGAACCCTACCGAATGCAGAGAGCACCAGTAATATATTAACCCACCTTGTTGGGGGTTGTTCGTGTAATTTTTCAGCGTTGGCAGTGCAATCGGAAGCGCTCCGGCGGCGTGTACCTTTTTGTTTCTGCTGTGGTCGACGCTGTGATGGTTTTCGGAAGCGAGGTCGCCACTCATCGCCATTCGAATATCGACCAATATTTCACATTTGACTTATTAACGACGTCACAGTTGAAATTCACTCGCCCTGTGAGAAATTCTCATTGCTTTTTCATTTCTTTTGCGGTTTTATTGGCTTCAGTCTCTTTATGCGGTGAACAAAACTTGTGACATCGTGATTCATATTTTAACAAGTGAATTTGCGTTTGATTTCTTTGGATCAATTGTTCAGGAATCTAGTTCAATAAAGGATTTATTAGTTTCTAGTTTATGGTAGAAGTAGTAGTAGTGCGCTATCTTTTAATTATAATTAATGAATCTTACCAAAGTATCCGCTTTACCGGACTCTATACGGCTGTCTGTTTCAGTTCGTCGTTCAATCTAGATGGGGGGACTTACTCGCTGCGTTTATTGATTCACAATATCCACTTAAGCTCTTGTCTGTTCCAACGGCTCTCAATCCTTTGACAGACATCGCCACTTGACCAGCCTGCTGCCGCTTCGGCAATTTTGGCCACAAACTTCCAGCAACAGGTTAGGTTACTTTTTTTCACATACAGGTTAAAAAGAGGTTTGAATTCATCGGACTAAATTTAAAAAAAAATGCACTACACAAGCAATTTGAAAATAATTGAAATTGGAACGCGTGGAAAAATGGCGCTCACGTTTCCCAACTACACGTTCCATTTAATATAAAATGATTAGTTTCTTACTTGGAAGTGTGGGAATGATTTACTTTCACGTGTACAATGTCTCTGGATACCATTAAATTATTACGCACATGTCCGAAATTCACGTTCATTAACCCGTGAGAACTTATTGTTTAACTTGACATGTAATCATGTGGAATGTCACATATTAAAGTTGTCTTAGCTGCGTAGGTATTATTTGTTTTCAATTACTTTGTACTGTTTTTGGTTGAGACTGTTATATTTTTTAGTAATTTGAAGATATAAATCATGTTATAAATGGAATTTAAGAAGTTTTTGCTGTAGTTTGGCTGATTGATACATCTTTTCCTTATGTTCAAACGAAGTAACGGAACTCTACAGGATCAATCAGATACCTAGATCAATAATTAAGTTGGCATTTTGTATAATGTATGAAGTGTGCAAACACTTAACGCATAAGTGCATAACAAAGTTTTAAAGGCAGAAATTGTAAAAATAAGACCACAAAGTTTATTAAACTGTAACGTACTATAATATATCAGAATTGAAAGGCTAAATATCATTCAGGCTGCTTGTTGAATGGCGCTGTTTAGTTATCAGGCTGTTATTAACTGAATGGCGAATTAAAGTATAATAGTTGGTTTTAGTTTTTTTTAGGTTGTAAATTAATGAGACCAAATCAT
Source organism: Mythimna ferrago (assembly GCA_910589285.2). NCBI lineage: Eukaryota > Metazoa > Arthropoda > Insecta > Lepidoptera > Noctuidae > Mythimna > Mythimna ferrago. The sequence goes on along the minus strand of OU342683.1, from coordinate 9,145,009 downwards.
AAAATAAAACAGATAGATAATACAAAATAGATTCAAATGTACCTATTTATTTAAATAACGACAGGGCTATCAATGCCTCAAATCTGTTACAGAAAAAGTCGACTACCGTTTGCCCAAAATTATTTAATCCCAGATTAACTTTAATAATTGATTTATATGTTTATAGCCACTGTTCTCATAGTATTACTTATTTATTAAGTGTCAAATGAGAAGGCAATTAGCGTTCAATATAATTAATATCCTAACGTTTATTATACCAATTAAAATGTGATAAAATACACATTGCTTAATAGGCATAGTGTTGGGTGTAATATAACTTAATTTAAACAAGGCTTCATTTTAAATGGCCGTCTTAATAACTGTAGACGGTTGGCGCTACCTGATTTTGTTAACAATTGATACATCTGCTAGAAGAGCTATTGTTTGTTTTGTTTTTTTTTGGTTTTGTTTGTTGTTTCTCTGGTTGTTTTTGACAGTAGACTGGCGAGGAATGAGTGAAATTAGTAACACACTTGATTGCAAATAGTTTTTAGGGTTCTGTAGCTCAGTTGCCAGAAACGGACCCTTATAGAAAAATTTTGTTAACAAAATGATCCTATAAGGGATCCGTCCACCTGTAAAGATCCTTTTTTTTAGGAACACGTAGAGGTATTAAGATAATTTTTGAAAAATTCAAACTTTCAAGTTATCGCAATCTAAAGATAAGTGCGTTTAAGCTCCGTTTACATCCCACTTCTCGTTGATCTAAAATCCTGAAATTTGGTGGGAAGTTGTGCTATAAATAAGATCTTCCTTCCTGCTGAAGTGCCAAATTTAAAGGAAACAATCTGAAAATAGTAAATTTGTTGTTACGTTATAAAATACCTAATTACTTTTTGCGATTGGGAAAAATCTACCAAACAAGAACTTTTTGTCTGCATTGTACGAAAGCCGACTTACATTTGATCGGTTTTTATGCCATGGGAAATAATCAAAAAGTCCCGCGTGACAGATTTTTACGGCCTAAAACCTTCCTGTGATTCTTTAGTTGCCCTTTGCATTCCATGGCTACGATAACTCTCTCAAAGAATCCTGCAGCCATAGATAGCGTGGAATTCAGGAAAATTTTGATATTATTAGGTACCTTTGAATCATATTTTATCTCTCATTATATTTTATCTTCTTGACTTAATTAAATTTTGACTTATTTAAATTATTTGAAATTGTAATGATTACCTATGTAATAATGTAATTTAATGTAATGATAACTCATAATTTTACAAACTATATTTGTACGCCGGAAATTGCAGAATATTATGGTCATAATATATAATGCACATAGCAACTTTGTATAATATTTTGACAAATAATTGCATTCTGTTCTATTCTATTCTATGATTGAAAATGCATGTCAAATTGTGAAATTCAATGCGATTTCCGAAATTAGTTTTCAGTGTATGCATAGTACTTATTGAGCCACAAATTCCGTTTGGTTATAAGATTTTAGAAAATGTTCAATTCCTAACCATAGTAATGGCTAGATATAAATCTACCCAATGCCTCATCCTTGAAACCGACAAACAAACACACAAACAACATGAGTACCTAGCTGAGCGAGCTTCTCAAAAAACTTCTAATAGCTTCGATTACGAGAACTGTATACAGCTTGTCCGGAATAAATAATGAAAAATCGTGTGTAATGTGTTTCGAGTCGCGTCGTGGACGTCGGCAATTACCTCTGTCATCCATCAGCCTGCCTCGATTAGTTCCTGACGGAATTAGTGTTGTGTTACTTAGGTTAGAAGTAATCTCGAGGTGTGTGTATATTGTGATATTGAAACAGGTCGCTTGTTGCTATTATCACAAAAGAGATAGGTACAGAAGACAATCTCATGTATGTACTTCACTTTTTATATCTACGCTCGGTGGACGCACACTAATGAGCGTTTGAGCCGGAATTGTTCGACGAGTGATCCGAGACGCGATCGAGACATCGTGTCTGTGAGCGGTGTCTTTGTGTGCGTTGCTCGAGCGCGCTTTGTATGTAGATTGACTTCTGTATCTATTTTGTGCTATTACTCTTATAAACTTGCAAACTGGTAAGATAATTATACTTTTTAAGGTTTATGATTAACTAGTTTCTGCCAACGACTGCCTGCGTGAAAGCAGGTTTCCCTATACCAACTTAGGACCCCCTCATCAATTTCATCCCCTAAGGGAGTAAATTTTGAAAAATTATTTGTACTCGCCTTCATCATACAGGTACATACGTCGACAGGCCTGTTGATGTAGTGGTTAGTGACCCTGACTGCTATGCCGGAGGTCGTGGGTTCGATTCCCACCCAGGACAAATCTTTGTGTGATGAGCATGATCATTTGTTCTGGGTCTGGGTGTAATTTATCTATAGTATGTATGTATTTAGAAATATATAAGTATGTTTTTACACCACCTGCTCGATAATGTCGTTTTATACGTCATACAAACCTCACTTAAAGCAAGTCATTCTATCCCTAGGGAGATAATGCAGTATGGCCGATCCCTAGGGAATAATGAGATTTGAATTTGGAACATTAAAAATCGTCAACATTGTGAAATGTAGGCTCATCGAACAAGTTGACTTGAAATTCAAACCAAAGAGTATGTAATTACTATGATTCAAACTGGCCACTAACAAAAAAAAGAAAATAGAATAAAACGTGCGTACTGACGGGAGCGTTATAGAAAATGGAAACTATAGAATCTTGGAGTAGTGAATTTTGTTTGTTTGATGAACTTGTAAATACTCGTATAAAGTCTGTCTAATAAGTCAACCAACTTGGAAATTTTGTATAATATTTAATCATTTAAAAAATACTTATATTCGATACTTTTCATAAGGTTCTTCTGTTAGTAAACAATGATCTCTATCTCTTAATTAACCTTGATTATTGAACCCGTGTTGACTACATCAGATTTAATTAAATCCTGATAATTACCCAAGTCGTTTAACTTATTAGACAGACTCTAATACTTACATATATTTCTCTAGTATATGATTTGGTCGACCAAATTGTCTTTTAATTATCTCACAGATGGTGTAAAAAGTAGAGTATGCAACACGGGGATAAAGCTGTCTTTGTCTTGGGCGGCTTGAATTCCTCACTTCACTCAAGTTTCTTTATTAACTCCCTCGCGATGCTCGGGAGTTAATTTTATAAATCCCTCACTATCGTTCGGGATTAATATCAGCAACCTTCGTTTCGTTCGGAATTCAACATGCCGCCCGCGACTTAAAGACACTGCTTTATCCCCTAGTCACATAATAGTAGATTATGTGACTAGGGGATAAAGCAATGTCTTTAAGTCGAGGGCGGCATGTTGGATACCGAACGGAACGAAGGTTGCCAAGTTAAATCCCGAACGCAGTGAGGGATTTATATAATTAACTCCCGAGCAGAGCGAGGGAGTTAATACAGAAACCTGAGTGGAGTGAGGTATTCAAGCCGCCCAAGACAAAGACAGCTTTATCCCCGTGTTGGATACTCTACTTTTTACACCTTCTGTGAGATAATTAAAAGACCATATAAGGAAACAAAATAATGTATTAATATTATGTATTAGCATATTATTATTATTTACAAGTTAATATTGACATTTGACACATTGGTCCAGTTATGGAAGGACAAAGTAATATTTTTGTTTGGTACGTTCATTGAAGTAGAGGTAGAGTTTATCATTTGCGAATCATTTTGAAGCGTAAAGGTGGGACTCAAAGGGATATAACTGGAGGTCGATGGTTGAGGCTGCAGAGGCGTCCAGGGATCCACATAATTGGTGGATGATTGAAGGTTGATGCCATTTCCAATGCGGCGGCTTATTTGGTCTTTGTTTTGTATGGAATTTTCTATATAACCCTCAGCTACTGCATCTGATTTCCAGCCACCATGCTGTTTAATCTGGGTTATATTTGCACCCGAGTCAGCCAACAGAGTAGCGGATGTCCTCCTAAAACAGTGGCCTGTATACAGCTCAACGTTTTGTAAATTTAAAAATTTTGCAATTTCTTTCGGCATGGTCCCAATTTTGTTTTTTCCAATTACTTGCCTTGTACATTTGCCATTAGTAAAATTTATGAAAAATCTGTTAGAGAGCATGTTGGAGGGGCGTAAAGCTTGGTATTTTTCAACAATTTTTACGTACTCTCCACGAATTACGAAAGACCGATCACGCTTCGTTTTTGTGTCTTGTAAATGTATCACTAACAATTCATTTGAGTGTTTCTCAATGTCTTCTGTTTTTATATTAACAAGTTCATTTCCACGACAAGCACCATTCACACCAAAAATCAGGGCGACCATTAACAAAAAAAACAACATAGAAATGAGTAAGGTATACAAACTTGATGCATAAGAGTTATAGGTAAGACGCCTAAAAAGCTGTTCTAGTAGGCAGGTAGATACTTACTTTTGTGGCAAGGAATCTGTGATCAGGTGCTTCGTTCAAAAAAGTTTCTACATTTTTAGCTGTTAATACTTTTGATTTTTTTGCACGGTGTCCTTCCGATTTTCTCTTTAAAAATGCCAATAACTTTGTATATGTTTGGATATTTATATTATTTTGAATACTTAGTGTTGATTTGAGCATTGAATAGATGCTCCATAGGCTGCTTGGCTTTTTTGTATTCGATAAATGTTGAAAGTATACTAAAAGTACTGATTCTGATACGGATTTCGTGCCGTTAATTATTTTCCAATTGAGGAAATCGTTGTACGCTTTTAAATAAAGATCTTTCGATTTTTCAGGGAGCAGATTGTTTACAATTCCAAAAGCAGCTGTCTTGATATTTTCCGGAGTTAAATCATCGTTAATTTCGCTATCACTCGACATTTTTTGAGATTTAAAATACAAAATTCACGACCAATATTAATTTTCTATAACGCTCCCGCTCTTTTTTTTAAAGTCATAGCTACTTTTGTTTTTTTTTTGTTAGTGGCCAGTTTAAATTTTGAAGAAACTTTTTTGATTCACGTACATATTCACATAAGTTGACGATTTTTGATGTTCCAAATTCAAATCTCATTATTCCCTAGGGATCGGCCATACTGCATTATCTCCCTAGGGATAGAATGACATGCTTTAAGTGAGGTTTGTATGACCTATAAAACGACATTATCGAGCAGGTGGTGTAAAAACTACTATTATCAGTTGTCTAGTACTCATAACACAAGCTCTGCTTAGCTTGAGACTAGATGGCATTGTGTGATAGTTGTGGAATATTATTATTATTATCATAAAAGGAAAACTTGTGCAAAATTTTATGCTCCTAGTCCCAATAGTTTCGGCTGTGTGTTGATATGTCAGTCAGTCAGTTACTCTTTTTTTAAACGAGTATTTAGCATAAGTGTTCGTATTTCATAGAAAGGACGGCTGTCAAGCAGCTAGGCGGAAAAATAATTTTATAAACATAATTTAAAGTGCTTCTAACAATAAATCCTAATGAGTTGGGACACAAAAATCTTCCATTACATTTCTGCTGTCACTGCTTTATGTGGTGATTTCTCGAGGAGATTTAAACTTGCAGCATCAATCTGCCAAAATTCATCAAAATCTGTTCAGCCTTTTCAGCGTGAAGGAGTAAAAAAAACACACACGCACATACGGATTATTAATAATCACATTAATCACATAATGACAGTTTCATATTAATGTTAAAAAGGCGATTTATGCGTTTTTTACATCTTCACATTGATATGGCTAGACGGATTTTTCCAAAAATATGGTATATTTTGGTTATATTTTTTTTTTCAAATCAAATCAAATCATCTTTATTGTGGATCATAGGTAATTGTACATAATACAGATGGTGATAATTGAATATTTTGCGAACAGCTATGTTCTACCCTTAGGGCGTACAATAAAATGTAGGTACATAAAAATGAATTTACATGTATGTCAACATTAATTAGAATACATTGCATGCAATACATTTTTATGTTACTTTATGAGAGCTAAGATTATTAAGTACCAAATAAAAGTTAATCTGATTATCTAGTGCCATTTAGTTTTATTTTAAAACAATTTGAACCTTCAGTGCTTGCAGGCGTAAGATGGTTTAGGAAACCAGCTTACCTTAGGTTGTTTCTGTGAGTAGTTTTAAAAGTACATTTAAGAAAGATTCAAAGATTCAAGCATCTTATTTCAAATAAACCATTTACAGGCACTTTTGACATGTCAAGAAGTCAGTCAGTCAGAAAATGATGCTAATTGCACATTCCAAAGCGTAGATCTCTATGGAGAAGAAAGTGCAAGAAACTTTATGGCCACCCTTTTTAATCATGTTATGTATTTTATTATCTTGGTTACATGATTCTTGTCGCTACTATTACGAGAGAACAATTTAAATAAATTAAAAACTAATATAGACATTAAAATTGCCACTGGCAGCTTTGAGATGACCAGTCTCAATTGACAGCACCCGTTCACGAACATGACGCGAATCACACACCACTCAGCTTAACCATTTTGAAGGGAACCGAAAGCCCATCGACGGCTTCTTAATGATGCAATTACAATTTCGCAAGTTTATTGAAATCTATTCAATGTTGTTTGTACACTCAGTGACCGCACCTATATAGGTGCTAGGATAGTACCTACTATCCGCAAACCTAGAGGCTTATGTAAAAGTAGATACATAAAATATAATGGACTGATGATCTTTTAAAGGTTGCAGCGACACTGCAAGAACCACCTTTACATAATAGAGGTCATCAGAGGTCTAAGTTCAACAGTGGTTGCCATTCGGTAGGTGAGGACTTGGAAAGAGATACCTGTCCACTTAATGTCACTGGCCAATAATATGATCGAGTTTTTATTCGTATGTCAGTTACGTCACTACTTCCAACATGCAATAGGCAATAGTTTACTTTGTATTAAGTGTGAGAGAAGAGAAATCTCGTGATTGGTTTTATTGATGAATTGTTAAAGAAAGTGCAATCGAATAAATTGCACAAGAGAGTCGATGGGATTTGTATTTGTTTTTATAGTCTTATCCGACAAGTATCTCTAGGCCTACTATGCGTTCGAATATTTACACCAGTTTAACAAATCGCTGTTTATTGAACCGGTTAATTTTTATAAAAAAATCATATATTGAGTATTTATTTATTTATTAAAACTTCATGCAACACACAGGTATAAAGGCGGACTTAATGCCTTTAGGAGTATGTTTGTCAGGAAAAAAACCTTTTTTTTTTTAAATGTAGGTATTGTTTTAATGGTCACTTTCTTTAAATTAATCCGGCTTGGGGCATATTAGTTGGAAGGTAAATAGTGTTCGATTAATTGATGTTCGATTATTTGGCATACGATTTGGTATATATAGTACACCCGTCTATAAAGGAAAAAGGCGTAAACCTTTTAGGGTGAGTTGCACCATTTAACTATAATGATAACAAAGCCGTTAACAGTTGTCAAATCGTCGAATTGACCAACAGGCGACCGGTCCTATTGCTAAAATTCGATATATACCTAATAACCACCACCACCACCATAATAATTTACCGATAGAAAGCTGCTTTATTCCTGAGTGACATTGGGTATATTTTTTTGTACCCAAGCGAAGAAGCGGGCAAAAGCTTGTACTTCTTAAATAGATAAATTTATTAAAAAGTTGACTACCAAACGATAAAAAAACCGTCTCCTAAAATCATAGTTGTTTATCAAATTTTTTCGTCCCATCAGTTTAATTACGGGAGTCATTTTCCGCGTCGAATAAAAAACTGAAAAATAAACAATTTTGTGGGCCTTAACTGGTAAACACCATTGTGTTGGAGGCCGTGTTGATGACGCAATGAAAAAAAAGTATTTATAGCTAATTAAATCTACCCACGAGACGACGCGACGTGGCGCAACCGACACGCCTCCGAGTTTCGATCGAAGCAATTAGTGAAAGGATTAGATTATCTTATTAAATTATTATCTTTGTTATCTTTGCATCAGTCGGGGGTCGTGATATTGAACTGGATAGAGGTTTTGCGTGTTGACATATTGGTGTCGTGGTGAAGGATATTGGATATATAGTTTCAGTTGCAGTTTTTATATGGTGAAGAATAGAATAAACTTTATTGTTCACAAACATAGTAACAACTTTATAGAAAATTAAATCTCCCATAGATTTAACAACGGCAGTCTTATCGCTGACAACGATATACATCAGGATGAACTTAAACGAAAAAGGGAGTAATTTTAGGTGTACTGCTGTATTTAAGTTGGTTTCTATTGACTTTTTTTAATGATATAGTCTAGTGATACAATCGTTCATGATAAAGTCAGCAATGTTGGGTTTATTTTCGCTTAAACTGTGATATAATCTAATGAAGTTTTTCTATGAATACATCACTAGAACATATTCCGCAAAGAATTTGGCAGAATTGTACCTGTATATTCCATAGTATAATAGCATTTCGCCACTAAACTGCTACTAAAAACCATCCAGCCAAATAGGGCTTCCTCTACCCGTCTTTAACACAGTGCCAGTGTGGAGCTCCTGCACAGGACGTAAGTCACCTGCTATGTTGCCCATCCTGCATAACCATATGTACTTTTCAGGACATACGAGGCCAATAACAGAGCTGTACATGTTGCCAAATACCGATCAGGAAATTTTGTTTTAATATATTTACACGAAAAGAAGAAGCTGCTACTGAGAAAGAAAAAGAAAAACTGTCATTTTGCCGGACTAGAGAATCGAATCCAAGACTACCACGGCAGTGGTGCTTGCAATCACTCGACCAATGAGGCAAACTATATCACTGTAGTATCAACTATCACCGCCCGACACAAAGTTGCCTGAACTAAGCTTACAACGTTACTTCATATAATAATGATCGGAGGCAACTGTTAAGAAACCAGTAATTATTATTTTGTTATTGCGTCATGACCTTTGAACTTCAAACTTCATATGATATTGAAAATGGCTTAATTATAACTTGCTTATGGATTAATGGCAAAACTTATTCGAACATAATGAAAAACAAATCATAATTGGACTGAAATTTTGGAGTTATGTTTGCCAAATTATAAAAAAAAAAAACAATTCTCTATGAACTTATTTTGATCTTTGATATGATGTTTTTATTGTATTAGCATAATCAGCCTTTTAATGTTCCCACTGCTGGGACGTAGGCCTCCTCTTTAGAGAGAGGGAATGGGCTGTAAATCCACCACGCGGGCCCAGTGCGGGTTAGTGACTGTCATATGCCTTCGAATTTTCGGTTCTAGGACACGCCGGTTTCCTCCCGATGTTTTCCTTTACCGTTTTTGAGAGCAGTGGTGATAATATGAAATGGTCCTCATTTACTGATATTATTTTAAGCTTCTGTTGCCACCAGCAGGGCTAGGGTCTCCCAGTTTCTCCTTCCAATTCTCTTTGCTTTCGTAGCAGACAAAAGAGATGGCGGAATGAGCTGCACTGACGAACAAATGAAGAATTTTCCTGATAAACCTGTCTGATAAATATGCGGAAGATAAGATACCTATGATATGAAGTATGACTAGAGGTCACTTCAATAAAAATGAATAAACATAAAATGTGAACAAACAATAAAATTAAAAATTCAAACATTCACATCGCTATAACTTATAGTCACCATCAAAGTGTCAACTTAGTGAAAAATTAAGTGCAGAAATGGCGTTGTGATGAGATAAATGTCACTTTACAATCATAACTATTGTCATATAGACGTTTACGATCATTGCTTGTTAATGTATGTGATAATAATGAGATTTACATATTTGGTTACGTAGACTTGTCGTTGTATTTGTAAGTCGTAGGTTTATGGATGTTTGACTTAGGGTGAGTTGCACCATTTAACTATAACGATAACAAAGACGTTAACAGTTGTCAAATCGTCGAATTGACCAATAGGCGGCCGTTTCATGGCTGGTTATGGTTTGGTTATCGTTACAGTTAAATGGTGCAACTCACCCTTAGTCATTTGAGCTTTAGAAGAGTTGGATGGGTTCTCAAACCCTACTTTTGCCAAATGTTGACCGGTTTTCAGGTAAAAGTAGAGTAAGAGAAATACCCAACTGCAAGTGCTTAAATCAGAAATCGGGTGTCAGCTGTTTATGGTGTAGAATTAAGTTCGTGCCTAAATAGTCACATTCGCTGCATGATATACCTAATATTATAACACTGGAGTGTGGACTATTATCATTAATCATAAATCAAGATCACTTAGCTTTTGAGAAATCAAAATAAAAAGTGTAGCTGTTATATAGTAATAGGTACCTAATTGGACTACCAACTGCGTTATTCAATTGGCTTTGGCAGAGAACAGTGAAATTCAAAATTTCTCAAACATGCTAAATATGCTCTCTATAGAATGCTCTGTTCATTCACAGTTGGCAAAAAGCAAGAACTAAGCTTACAATTGAAGAGCGGCAGAAACTGGCAGACACCAGCAAAAAACTCAAACAAAATACAGCAAAACAGAAACAGACCTTGCAATAGCTGAAACAAATGGGTCTATTATCAAAGAAAAATCGCAATTCCATGAACGTAGTGATTTCAGTGCGTGCTCGTAACAAGCCGTCGACACCTACCGATAGCATCGCTATGACTGGCTGGAAATTATTCCGAATCGTAATTACAACGATTATTCACGGCGGGCCGGGGGCGGCGGCCATTTTTCAACAGTCACCGTTCTTAATTATGAGTCGTAGTGGACGCCTGTCGAAGCTTTGAGTCGCGCCGTCACCTCGGGCCGACTTCGACTCCGACTTTGCGCCGCTACGCTGCGGTTATTTTGTAAGTTGAGAGTAAGTCGCTTTGATGGTAAGACTGCTGTGACTTCTGTAGTTTGTAATACATAAATGAAGATTCGAAGACCTGGCGGTAATGAGAAGGTGGTTAATAGGGGCTAAGTCGATAAGATTGTGAGTGTGTTGGTCCTAGGTACAGAATATTGTTGATTAAAATAGTTAATTAAATCGCATATCTAAGTATCTAAAAATAATAAAACGCTAATTAATCGTGTGGAGCTTTAATCAATGTACTTGATATTTGTAACTGATAGATTACATATATTTTTTTTATTTGCATTTAAGATTCCTTAGTTCACAATTTCAAATTTAGATTAAAAAATCTCTCAATTTGACGCACTCGAGAATCAAAACAAACTTGAAACAGTTCGGTCGACATGCTAGCGAGCACTTCAATAATAGACCTCTGAGCGTTCGTCTACACGAGAGCTCGACTAGTGTTTATTTATCGTTTTGGAAGGCTTACAGAAGACAGATGGAATGTTGTGTTTTTTACTCCAAGATGAGGTGTAAAGTAGAAATAATCTTTTTTATTCCTAATACAGTATGTAAACAAAGTTCCCGATGTTAATTTTTCTGACGTTTGCCTCGCAAGTTGCAAGTTCTTCAGTTTTTGTCGGCAGTTAACGACTGCCATAACTTGAGTTTTAAGATGCGATTTTTTGTTCCAACTGCGGCAATGTTTACGTCCTTGTAACCAAAGGTTGTTATTAACTACTAAGTAACTGAAGTTGAAGTGGTAGGCACTGGAAAATAAGCTGTTATATTTACTCCACGAAAAACGGTATTCTTATTAAAAGTAGGATAAGAGAATGATTAAAAGTGCTGGAGTGCGAGCTCGTGAAACGACTTCTAGATAATAATTGAAATCGCCGTCTGGTCACGACCAGAGCGTGTACGCTCGACAACAAAGTGCTTCAGATGTTTTCATTATTCTGTCAGCCTTGTTTATAGCAATGATAATTGGTTATACGAATCTTTTAATATTACGCTAAATTAGATACTCTATTTGTCCTAACAGATGAAGATCGAGAGTGTATTTCGCCACTCGAAAATGCTACTGCACGGTCGATCTAAAATATACGATGAACAATAATTATGTTCATCGTATATTTTCGGTGCTGAAAATTATTTAGGCTCAATTGTTTAATTAATTATTTGAAGTTGGTCTACATCACTGACTTAGAATAAGCAATAGCACTGATAGTCGAAATTATTCCTGGGATTCTATTAACCTGTAGCAATATTGAAACCACAAAACAGCACAAATTCAGATTTTCGAAATAGAATCACAAAATCTATTTGCTGTTAGCCCACAATATTCTACCGACTAAAAGGACCAAAGGCCGAATAGCAGCGTTAATAAACAAAATAGTGTTGCGCCCGACAGTATCCGGCTGGTCCCAGCGTGCTGACGCCAGCGAGTCTAATCGGCGTTTATTGGAGAAAACCGATTACTGCCAGCGCCATGGCCGAAACGGTTTCGACATGTCACCACTCTATGTACAACGCGCCAACGGCTTCGATCGAACATATTTTGACATTGCATCGATGGATAAGTTTAATTTGTTAGGCTGGTAGCGGCTTTTTGTCCTCTATTTTGAATTTGGAGACATTGGCTTTTCGTTCAATAGTTGTGTATGTCATTAACTTGGCACGTGTATAAGACAATGGGCTCCGAGTTGGACAGTGCGAATGAATTGGCGACGCGTGGACGTGGGCTGAAGGGCGAGGGGTCAAATGTGTAGTCTGTTGGACTCGTAATATAGTAGTGAGAAGTTTTGTAAGCTGTTATGTAGATTGAAGGTTTAATTAATCAATGAATTTTGATAAGACTCTGGATCCAAAAAATAATTTGTTTACGCTCACCAGCTAAGTAAGGTTCTACAAATAAGTCCTTATATAAACTTTTTAGTTTATCAAAGGACTAATTAAGTTCCGGGATTCAAACACGGGATGCGAGAAGTACAGGACCACTCGATATCGAGACGCTTGGGTGAGACCTCATGTCCAGAGTCCAGTCGTGGACGTCTTCCGGCTGAAACGGTGATAATAGCACCAGAAATTTTAATAAATAGTGCTTAACCCATAACGAAGCGATAAAGCTACCTATGTAGTGGTCTTCTGGTAAACAAGATGTACCTACAGTAGATTAAAAAAAAAACTGCTTATCGTTCTAGTAGCTATTTGTCCCGGTTGTACCGCTAGCAGGTATTTACGCCTGGGCCACGTGTAGCGGCCAGTGATAAAGCGCTGAACTGTTGCTAACCGCCCACGGGCCAAGGGCCATTGTTCAGAGTCAGGTTTTCTTCACTTGACTTAGATTTCCGCTTTTGTTTATATGTTTTTGGATGGTCTATAGTTTTAGGTGGCATGGATGTAGTTTACGTTCTTCTTTGCTTACAGTTTTAAAATATTATAAAGATAATATTTTATTTGTCGTACTAAAAAGGTCATAATTAATGTGTCTTGATACATTTACACTATTTACACTAATATTTTGTTTTTTAATTTTTGTTTGTAGAGAGATAATCTCTGAAAGTACTGGTCCAATTGCTAAAATATTTTCAACGATAGAAAGCTGCTTTATTCTTGAGTGACATAGACATAGGCTATATTGATGTAAGTACGAGGGCGAAGCCATGGGCAAAGGCTAGTTTATAATAATAGTGTAATGACACTATTATTATAAACTGGTGCCCGTGGTTGAGGTTCGTAATTTTTTTTCAAGTGAAAATTGTATTCAGACAAATGGCGGAATGAAAACCGTATTTCCAGAAGTTCTGAAACGAAATAAAGGAAATATCAATAAGTACGAAAATTTTCCAAGACGTAAAAGGATTACTTATACATTAAAAGTGATTAGAAGTTTCGCTTTCAATTCGAAATAGAAATCAATTATAGAAATGGATTTTAGGTATTACTTAGAATCCACGTGGCAGAACTTATTATTAGAGTTGGGTAGGTACACGGTTCGTACCTGGCGGGCCCGAGTTGCGAGTCACGGAGGGCGCTTTCGGGTAAAAACTACAAAAAGTAAATTATATTGATGGAATCGAACCCGTTTGATTGATGATGAGTGAGCATTTTTTAATTTCGAGGATTCGACCGCGCCGTCTGCTGAGGTCACAAGCGAACGATTATAAAGACCCCTGAACATTCTACGAGCGTTTGAAGGTTCCTTATAAAATATTTGAAACCAATTAATTTTCCTTTCAATTTGTTTGATGTTTCATTGCAATAAATGTACGTGTGGAGCAAGATTTCAAGGTTCTTTGACTTATTAAAATGCAGAATTATACTAGACTTCATTACTGTTGGATTTAAAATTACAAATTAGAAGTCACAACCATCATCGTAATTATAATCGTATCGTGACTACAACCTGGGAATCTTTAAACCAAGAGTGAATAGGTTACTTCTAGGTAAGCGCGAACATATCTACATCTACACATATAAATAAAATGGGAGTGTCTGTTTGTACAAATAATATTGAAATAACCGCTTTTTACTACATGCATATGAATATATATACGGTACATACACCAAAATAACATTTTTTTACAATTTTTGTTTTGGCTTTACTTAGGTTGTACTTTTATTTTAGAAACAATAAATTCAAAATCCTGTAGTCCACGCGAACGAAGTCGCGGGCACAGCGAGTCTACACTAATATTATAAAGAAGGAAAATTCGTATTTTTGTGTGTATGTTTGTAATTAATAAACTCAAAAACTCCTGTGCCGATTTCAAAAATTCTTTTGACATTGGAAAGCTACATTCACTCAGAGTATCATAGACTATATTTATTGCCCGTGCGAAGGCTGGACGGGCCGCTAGTCAACAATAAAAAAAAAAACTACGGAACCATATATCATGGTCTGATAAAAGCAAGAGCCAGTGTTGGACCCGCGGTTTTTTCTAACCGGGATTTTGGCTAAGGTGTCTATTAATATTAATTGACGTTTGTGAAATTCTGTTTTTAGTCTACGCAGAACAATGACGATGCAATGTTGCGGACGGATTCTATAATATAAAAATGAATCGCAAAATGTGTTGGTAAGCGCATAACTCAACAACGCCTGAACCGATTTCGCTAATTTTTTTTTTGTTGTGTTCGTTATTATGAGGAGAAGGTTCTTATGGAAAAAAAAAATGAAAATTAGGGTAGTGTAGGGTAGTGTAGGGTAGTGTAGGGTAGAGTAAGGTAGAGGAGGGTAGAGTCGGGTAGAGTAGAGTAGGGTAGGGTAGAGTAGGGTAGAGTAGGGTGGAGTAGGGTAGAGTAGGGTAGGGTAGAGTAGGGTAGAGTAGGGTATAGTAGGGTAGAGTAGGGTATAGTAGGCTGAAGTAGGGAAGAGCGGGAGCGAAGCCGCGCGGGCAAAAGCTAGTCTATTAATATTAATTGACGTTTGTGAAATTCTGTTTTTAGTGTACGCAGAACAATGACGATGCAATGTTGCGGACGGTCTATAATATAAAAATGAATCGCAAAATGTGTTGGTAAGCGCATAACTCAACAACGCCTGAACCGATTTCGCTAATTTTTTTTTTGTTGTGTTCGTTATTATGAGGAGAAGGTTCTTATGGAAAAAAAAAATGAAAATTAGGGTAGTGTAGGGTAGTGTAGGGTAGAGTAAGGTAGAGGAGGGTAGAGTCGGATAGAGTAGAGTAGGGTAGGGTAGAGTAGGGTAGAGTAGGGTGGAGTAGGGTAGAGTAGGGTAGGGTAGAGTAGGGTAGAGTAGGGTATAGTAGGGTAGAGTAGGGTATAGTAGGCTGAAGTAGGGAAGAGCGGGAGCGAAGCCGCGCGGGCAAAAGCTAGTCTATTAATATTAATTGACGTTTGTGAAATTCTGTTTTTAGTGTACGCAGAACAATGACGATGCAATGTTGCGGACGGTCTATAATATAAAAATGAATCGCAAAATGTGTTGGTAAGCGCATAACTCAACAACGCCTGAACCGATTTCGCTAATTTTTTTTTTGTTGTGTTCGTTATTATGAGGAGAAGGTTCTTATGGAAAAAAAAAATGAAAATTAGGGTAGTGTAGGGTAGTGTAGGGTAGAGTAAGGTAGAGGAGGGTAGAGTCGGGTAGAGTAGAGTAGGGTAGGGTAGAGTAGGGTAGAGTAGGGTGGAGTAGGGTAGAGTAGGGTAGGGTAGAGTAGGGTATAGTAGGGTAGAGTAGGGTATAGTAGGCTGAAGTAGGGAAGAGTGGGAGCGAAGCCGCGCGGGCAAAAGCTAGTCTATTAATATTAATTGACGTTTGTGAAATTCTGTTTTTAGTGTACGCAGAACAATGACGATGCAATGTTGCGGACGGATTCTATAATGTGTTTCGTTTTCTCTCACAAATTGTTATTTAACTAGCCAATTTAATTTTCGTTTCGAATCTTTCACTAATAGCGTAGTGCGTATAAGAGTCTGCCTATTTCTTTAATTAAAATAAGAGAGAAACTTGTTTGATTAAATAAGTAGATAAGTAACAACTTAGTTTGCGAGTTGCGTCGTCATCGTCATCATCTTCATCATCACATAAGACTCCTCAAGTGTCGCCACAATGACCAGTCGTATGCGTCTCGTATCTACCCTCGATTTCCGCGACCTGGTCCACCCTGTGGGAAGAATTCCAGCGCTGAGTTATCCGGTACGCGATCGCCACTACAGAACCTTTCTGGCACATCGATCATCTGTTCTGCGACCAATGTCCTGCCCACTACCATGACTTGAGTTCGGCGATTCTTTGGGCTATGTTGGTAACCTTGGATTTTCTAACGGGTATCTTCATTTCTGCTTCGATCATGCATTGTATCTTATACCTATTCTTAAAATGAACATAAATGAGTTGAGTTTCTAATTTAATTTTCAGAAACTAATTAAGTAGTGGTATTGATCGTTTCCTCCTTCAATCAAAAGCTCAATAATCTGATTTGTCTAAAGTCAGAAGCATGTTACATTACAGTTAAAAACATCAGAAATTTTAAAAAGTGGCACTACATGAGTTCTCTCTCATACATATCGCTAGAGCTCACGTGTCACCTAAAGAAAGGAATGTGAGAAAAGCGCGTTCCATGAGTACAGATAAATTCCTCACAAAAATATCTTGAACCTTCGTGTCTTGCTGAATGCATTCTGCACCAAAAAGGATTAAAATTTGAACCAAAGAGTTTGTGACAAAAATCTCTACAGTAAAACAACGAAGCAGTGCAAAACAAGCACAGCAAAGCAAATACAAAAAGCACCTGTTGGTACATATTCTGTGCGTTACCTGAATATATTCTCGTACATACATACTCGTACTACAAATGTGTGTATTTAGATCACAGCTGATCAAACTAACGTCATTTAGAGGTGTTTGCTGACAATTTTAATTGCGTTTTGCATGGATTTGATAACAGAACCGTCGTGTTTACTTTGAATATGATTTGCAAAGATTTTCCACTTTGGCCCGCTTAATAAATTGCTGTTAAAGAGGAAAATTACAGGAGTTACTGGCAAAAAGACACGTAGTTTTACTTTCTGGGATTTTGCCGGATTCAATTTTTATTAGGGTTTAATTCAAGCAAAAATATTTGCTTAAGAGCCGGTTTGAAGAATACTATAGGTACTGAACTATACAGGGTGACTTTAATTCATTGGTAAAGGTCTCATGAATATAAAAGAACAGCTTATCAGAATGTTTTTATTTGCATGCACTAAATGTAAATACTCGTAACACTTGATTTTTTTCGTGATTTCTGGTTAGGTTCCATGCTAAAAGTTGTTCATATGTGTGATTATTTTCACCATCCGAAAGATTGTTAATGAATAAAAAGTATTCCTGTATATAATAGGACAAAACAGATGCACGATTTGAATGGTCTCAGTATACCTACTCTTAGTCAAAACACGTGCAGGGTATCTGGTGGGTAGGTAGGTAGATAAACCAAGGTAAAGGGGGTCCCTTCAATAGCAGCAGACTATACCTATCACTATTATTACTTGTGTCCGCACACCATCTGGGTCAATTTTTCAAACAAAAAAACATCTTTTATAGAGAACTCAACCAACATAGTCACACGAAACAAGAATACCGGTTAACGGTCAACTAAACGATTTCGTCGTCAAGAAAATGCAATTATCAATCCAACTGTTTCTTCTATGCAAAAAACCGGTATTTTTATATAAAAACCGGTGTCTTCCCACAATACTTTCTATCAGGAAACATGACGTTTAACCGATATAAATGTTCATTTGTTTGTTTGACTTGACCCTAAAAATCACGCAAGTGCACCAATTCTACATTCACGTTAATGTCCTGCGAATCCTTTTAAGTCGATACAAGACATTATATCGAGTAACAAAGGCGATTAACAAGCCGTTTGTCAGTTACTACACTAGTTTTGACTTCAATAGTGTTGGGAACGATTTATCTGTGTCTGGAGACTTAAACAGGTTTGGTTTTAGTTTTTGTAGCTATGGCCGGGTTGCGTCAGGAGTTCGTACAAATTTAATGGTTTGGAATATGAATAATTGTAGGCTGAGTGTTATTTATTAAAGTTAGGTAATGGCTCCTGTATATCAAGTAAAATTTTAATAAATTTCCATAATTATGTGCTTATAAAATACTCAACTAAATATAATAATGTAAACAAAAAACCTTAACTAGTTAAAACTAAATAATCACATCGCTAATGATTGGTCATCATCCTTTCATCCGATGGACGTCCACTGTTGGACATAGGCCTCCTTCAAGTGCTGCCACAATGAATGGTTCTGTGCGTCTCGTATCCATTGCATGTTGACCGGCGTTGTATCGACTGATAATGTGCCTAAAAGATTAGCGGTTTTGCGACCGCTTTTTGGCAATGCTTAGCCTCTGCAAGGCAAAGCCAGGCTTTGGGTCATCCAAAGCGTCAACGAGGAACTTAGATTGTTTTTTTACAATTTGTGAGCACTCGGAACCCATGACCCGAGAGATTCAACCCCAAACGGTTTGACAATTATAATTATCAACAGGGTTATTGTATTTCCACCGCTTGAGGTTTTCCGCAGCCGCAGCGGCAGTATTAAGCACAGCACGACGAACGAGGAAAATGAGATGAAACCAAAGAAACTTACAAAGTTGATACATGTATTTGGGATATGGATTATGGACCATCTGAAGGCTAACTGTCTTCGTAGTAAAACACAATCATTGTCCTTGTCATTTTCTGAATTCTTAAGCATTACTGTTTTGTTTGTACAAAGTACTTTGTCATTAATAGATTTAGAAAAGCAAGTCGTCTGAAACAATAATGTGGCCATACAATGAGGTGTTAAAAGGTCAAACGTGCGAGCGAGAAAGAGGGATGGCGCTATACACCCCAAATAGCTCCATCCCTTACCCCCAATGAGCCGTCTCAACGTGACACTGGCAGAATAGTCACAAACGGCTCAATTGCCATAAAAAAAAGTTCCATCAAGTTCAGCAAATAGATCGTATTAAGAACTTGCAGTTGGGTCTCTGGCCTACGAAAGCAAACTTAAGAACCTTAGAAACTAAAGTTTTCGATATATTCAATATCTCCAACCCGCACTGGGCCCGCGTGGTGGATTACGGCTCGTTCCCTCTCCTAGAGAGGAGGCCTGAGTCCCAGCAGTGGGAACATTGAAAGGCTGAGTATGCTATGCTTATTATGCTATATCTCAGGGTTCTATTGCTCTTGTATATGATAGATCTTTGGTTAAAATCCATTATGTTTCTTTATTATTTAGAGGTATTGATGAACCAACCTTAATGATACACGAACGGTGACTCAGCTGGTAGACTCGTCGCGAAGTATAAAAACTGTTGTTTGAACCGACCATACCGTGTTTTCTGCAGTATCATAATATTTACATCAACGTGATTGCGTCATGACAATAATTTTGGTTTTGTTTATTAATTAAAATATTGTTTTTTTGTTTGTAGTATTGTGCAGTAGTTTGGTAATTGCGATAATTATAATTAAAGATGATATTAGTGGCGGCGTTAATGATCAGGTAATTTAGAGATTTGAAGAAGTCGTTGAAAAATATGGTGTTGTTTTGATCAGTGTTATTCTGACAGAACCCTACCGCCGTCCCAGGGCGAAAGACATGGTTAGCTCACCGTTAGGCTGATAAGGGCCAAACCCGAGTCGACGGCGCGATGTGTTCCACGCGCGCTCTAAAAACAGGTCAGCAGAACTTCAGGAGCCGACGCTTCAGGGTTGTGGATTGTTACCGTGGACCTCGCAATAAAGAGGTAACTTTAGGTAGTAAGAGGTACGAGTCTAGTAGTACTAGTAACTAAGAGGTACTCTTTAGGTAGTGGGCCGGAGGACATTTATGAAGATTATTAAACGAGAAAAAAAAATGGTATTTGAAGAATGATAATTTTTTGCTTCAAATATAAAGTCTAAGTACCTATACTAAAGACGAAGTAATAGTTACACATTCATCGAAAAAAGTACAGATTCACCGAAAAATTCACTAACAATTCTACACTTGCCTGGGCGTTGCTGCACTGTATCCCTTGAAACCAGGAATATGTTCAATTGAAACACGCCAAGAGGGTATCAATCAGTTTCATCACCTCACTAAAATAATGAATATAGCCTTATAATGTTCCAACTGCTGGGGCTCAGACCGCTCCAGGAGACGGAATGGTTATCTACGCGGACCCAGTGTGGATTGGTGGATGTCACATGTCTACACACCGGTCACCTCACGAAGTTTTCCTTCACCGTTTTGGTAGCAGTGGTGATGAAAGAAAGAAAGAAAGAAAGAAAGAAAGAAAAAGTGTTTATTCACGTCAAACATGACGCATACCATAACAAAATAAATAAATAACAATATCAACTAAAAGTAGCACGTAAGATATGCGTCACATCCGCGCAAAACGGCCAGCGCTCAGCAAAATGCTGGGGCTCATGTAAAACAGCCAAAGCGCTGATTTTCAGCACCAACACCAACCCATGCTGGCTGGGTATGAATCTACGATCTACAACTCGTAATTCGGGGCCGTTACCCACTGCTCCTCACAAACATCACTCTTAATTTCTAACAATTACACAAATATGGCGCGAACAGAATCAAAAACTGGTCCAATATCCCTAAAAAATTGTATAGTATGAGAGCGAAAGTCGTAATTTGCATATAACAATGCAGCACCTGCTATTTGGTACTGTAGTGGCATGTGGGCGCGTCGTGTCCTCACACTACAATAGTGCTCATTCAACAGTTGCAATGTAAATGAACCTTTTTTATCATTATGAATCAAGCCAAGGTCACCTTCTTTGTGTACATCATATGGTCTATTGTTGCTTGCTTCAATTTTTATATTGTAATTATCGAGCGATGTACTTTGATGTTTGGTGTAAACAAAAAATGTATGTGGTTTATTGACCTGTTAGTTTTTGATTGAATTAATGCCTTATTACCTGTTCTTTTATAATTGTGGTCCTTTGTATGTAGGTCATAAGGACCATGTAGGAGTATGGAGGTAGCTCGCCGATCATGACCTGTCAACGGCCTCTAACTCATACTCAGCGACACAAATGTTATGTAGTTTTTAGTGCCATACATAATGCATAAAATGTTGTAGAATTATTTTTCGTTTTATATTTTAGTATTAGCTTTTAGTATTAGATGGATTCTATTTTAGCCCAGAATATGGGTATCTAACATTACTTTTACTTTACAGTTTTCCAATGTATGTCTGTTTCAATAAAGGGTATATTGTTGGAGTGGAGTCTAGCTGATAACTGCAGGGAGGAGAACTAGATGGCAGCACTAGTCACTTTCACAGGCAAAGCATTTGCGAACATGGATTTTCTGAATCGCAAACTATATACTATAAAAATCATAGGTTTCATGTATTGCTAGAAAAATTAAATAGATGTAGATTCTTTGATTATGTTTAGAAAAATATGAAATTAAAAAAAAAAAAAAACGTTAGGCTGGCTGAATGGTAATATTTCCCAGACGATAACTTACCTTACTTTTACATACATAAAGGTATGTAATAAACTTTCTTTTTTACCGATCAACAACATATTTAATCAAAGAAACCCGTGTTTTACAACTTATAAGCAACGCGGAACTTCGCCTCGGGAACTTGGCAAGAACTTAAGATTACATAAAAGCTGACATATTATACTGTATTACCTTCACGCTGTAATACAACAGTCGCCTTCGGAAATTCCCGACACGGCCAACTTTGTGCGAGTTCTTCAATCGAAAAGCCGGCAAACTAGACAAGACATATGTACAATTAACAGCAGTACACACCTTAGATGAAGACGGGCGGAAAAGTCAAGGGGCTCCGATTTGTTTTAATTAATGATTTTTTATAATAACTACGAGTGGGAGGGTGAAGAGCGTTCGAAATTTGAATATTGTTCCCGGTCGATGGCAACAGGCTCGCTCCTTGATGTTTCATTGTGATTTCAACTTATAGCCATATACGCCAGGGTACCTATACCTGACAGGTTTGCCTGTACAGTTGAGTTGTACAGGTAAACCGGAGCGTGTATGTTGTTCAACTGTACAGGTTTCCACACAAGCTAACCTGACAGGTATAACTGAGCAGGCAAATCTGTCAGGTATATGGCTACCCTAACCTATCTCGTATGTAAGGCTACCTCTACAGTTGCAGGATTGTTCGAAACTGTGTAATGTGGCCGTGGAACGGAAAGGGCAACCGAAGGTATACAGGTGCGTTTTAGTCAGTTAAAGTCTGATATTCCTTCATACTCCACCTATAAGGAGACGAGTCATTTCATAAAAGAAAAAAAAGAGGTGTACCTTATTGGATCTGAAATACAGGTAGGTATGAGACTTAAAAGAGAGATATGAGAGCACAAAGGTGCTGCTTAATTAAAAAGAAATTTCTTTCTGCTTTTGCGTTTGACCTAAACATGTGATAGCCAGAGGAGAGTTGGCTAAGAGATATAGACACAGTGTAGTACAAATATTAGCAAAAGAGAACATCGCTCTTAAATAAGAAATGGTCACAAATTAATGTTCCTGACAGTACTCTGACGTAGACTTGGGGTGCAAGTTATCAGCTCATCTACAACCTGAGTAATGATTAACAAGTTAAACAACTAGTCACATACCCTTGTACACATATAATTTCTACCATTCTACCATATACATCAACACGTGTTTAGATACGCATCTAAAGAACTTGCCATTATACAAAAATTTACGATCCAAAATATTCTATGCGTTCTAATAAAAGAATTTGGCAAGAATGACAAGTGATCAATTGTCATTTATGCGAATGAATGGCTTGTAATGGCGACCGGTTTTGAAAAGGTAGGGTTATTAAATTACAATTATTCTGGCAAGGAAGGAGTCTTCATGGTGGCTGAAGGGTTGACCAACGGTCACCGGAGAGGTTTGGTCGCTAATGTGACGTAAAAAGTAAGTAATAATGGTTTATGGTCAGCGGCTCAGGTAGTTAGGCGAACGCAATGTGAGGTAACTCAATTCAGAAGGGTTATCTCCGCGAAGATGTTCCAAATTCAAATTCAAGTTGTTTATTGTGGATCATAAGTTCATTAGATGTTGTTTTATCTATAGTGCGTTTCACTTAAAAATTCACTTCGCCGTAATGTTGGCAATACGGAAAACCAATGTTGCTATATTTTTAGTAATTAAATTACTTAATATTATGGAGATTAGAGTCTGTCTAATAAGTCAACCGACTTGGGAATTTTGTATAATATTTAATCATTTAAAGAATATTTATATTCGATATCTACTTTTTATAAGGTTCGTCTATTAGTGAACAATGATCAAGAATCAATCTTGATTATTGAACTAGTGTAGACTACATCAGATCTCATTCTACTCTAATAATTACCCAAGTCGGTTGACTTATTAGACAGACCTTAACTGATATTTCGTTATTTTTAACAATTGCATTATAATTTTCTTTTTTTTTCTTTTGGAAAATGTAAAAACTATTTTTAAATAAAGTATACAACGCTGGGCTCCATTTCGATTGTTCTGCTATTCTTTCAAATACCGATAGCGCCACACCACTATATCGTACCTCTCCATTAACACCTTCCTTTTAGTCTTGCATTAAAAAAAAAAAAATCCCATTCCCTCATAATTCTCCATAAAGTGTTGCGACTAGTGTTAAAATCGATTTCGTTTCGCATTTCGTGCAATAATTTAGTTAAAATAAGCAACTCTTTTCTTTTTTCTGTAGACAGACAGGGGAGCCAACCTTAGGACAAAGTGAACTCATAAGTGAAACGCACTACACAGGTTCTGCTATGTCACGCTAGTGAGGCATACAAAATTCTTATTATTAATTTCATTTAATTAACTTAATTTCTAAGTATTACACATACATTTTCTGAAAAGGAAACACGTAGTCTTAAAATTCAAAGGGCAATTACTGAAGGACACAGGTGTTGTTTTAGTCAGTAACACACTCCCACTAACACCCACCACACTCTCCCCAGAGCGAGAGAAACCATCGAAAATTGTGAAACTTTATTTGTATGGAAGAATATAGGTAGTCTATGCATTGTTATACAGGGTGAATTTAATTTATTTGCAGTCTTTCAGGAGGTGGCAGTACTCGTAAATACGTTGTTCTGCCACGTAGATTGTCAAAGAAAAATCGCGTTTAAAAAATGAGGGGTGGGGATAGGAGGGTAAAAAGTACGTTACGACCTATTCCCAAAATTACCAAATATACCTTAAAAAAATCTTAAAGCTGAACTTTCCATTGCACCTTACTCAGTAAAATACAGAAAACAGCAATTTTTTTTTACCCTTTTTGCTTTTGTAACCTCTAATTAAAAGTCAACCTGTATAGTATACCTAGCTGTATAACCTTGACATATATACATAATTATATATAAATGAAAATAAAATATCAAACTAAAAATACTCCGGAAGTCAATTTAACTATTCCGTCGCGAAATAAATATCTTCCGATCTCTCGGGTGTTGACATTACACCAATATAACTAATAACAGTATATAGCATTTAAATTAAAGTATTACAAACATTATTCGCGAGCAACCTTCTGAAATAAGTGTAAAAAGAACAGACACCCGATGTTCTGAGAAAATAACTTTACGTAACTCAACGCCGTATTAACAGCTTCCTCAATCGGCAGAAGGTTTTTTTTCAGCCGTTACGATTACGATACCGAACGATTCGTTATTACGTTGCGAAATTCTGCCGCTCGCTAATCGTTATAACGAAAGCGTCGCAACAACGCAGATTCGTTAGTTTCGTTAGATTTCATTTCACACTTGATTGCTTATTCGGAGCTGTGTTGGTGTAACGAAATGTAGGTTTTATAGGTTAGTCTTTATATATTTTCGGCGTTGCTGAAACACGTAGGCTTTTTTGCGATATTTTGTATTTTTAATTACGAAATTTTATTGCTAAATATTTATGTTATTTTTCAAGTAAATAATAGTCATTCCTTGCCAATTGTTATCATACCCTTTTGATTGTTGGGGCGGTCTGAATAAATGCTTTGCATATTTTTGGTGTAGTATAATTTGGTGGCGTAATATATGTAATTATGGCTTTGATTTATTTCATATTTGCACTCATAAATGATTAATTTTTGGGGGTAATATTATTTTGTTTCAGATTACATATTATAGCAACTTTTAAAGGAGGGTTAATACTATTTGTGATATTGATAGACTAGTAGCCAGTAGTTTTTCCCGCGTGATATTTGTATAAATTGGATAATTTGTACAAATGTCACGCGAATATGTTCCCTTGGGATCAAGGTAACATATCCTCGGGATAAAAAGTCCTATATGCCATTCCAGAACATGGTCTACGCTTGTGCCAAATTTCATCCAAGTCCGTTTAGCCGTTCGAGTGTGACGAGGTAGCAAACATACATTCACAAACTTTTGCCTTTATTGGTTTATTTTTTATTGGCAATTAAAGTGATCACATTTAATATTAAGTCTTCACGACAAAATTGATTATTTTATTGCAAGGCCTTTTTTTATAGACTGCTAGGTATTTGATAGCCAAAAAAGGTGCCTCTGTTGTGTAATACCTAGTCTTTATGTCAAAAGTTTTTTTATTTATTTTTTTCACTAAGTTACGTCTATATATTTAGTCTCGCTGAAAAAACTGAATTAATTCTTTATTGAAATTGTTCGGCGTTCCATTTTATGAGTTTAACTAAAATTTCAAACAAATTTACAATAAAAAAAAAGATACAAAAAATAACCTAATTCTTTTTCAACCCTAAACTACTTTCTACTAGACACACCAATCAAAACGACACAAAATGTTCTCAACATACCGGTGCAGCAACCATTTACAAGGTGGGTCGCAAGTGGGGTGCGTGGCGGGGTGCATCGAAGGGCCCCTAGGTTACTGGGCCCCGGTTCCCACGGGCCGCAGGAAGAAACTGGCCAGTTGCGGTTCTAGAACTGCAATTAGGAATCGCGAAGCTGGTTTAATTTTTTTTTTTGTTGGAGGTCGTCGAATTAATTGTAGGGATTTGTTAATTGTTGACTTTTTAATATTCCTTTCACGTTTTTGAAAATTCACATTTATAGTAGTAATAAAAGTAAGGTGCCTAAGCTATTTAAAAAAATACAAAAAAGAAAATAGTATAACTGTATTAGGAATTCCTTACGCCTACACAATGCTTACCTGTACCGGACAAATAATTATGATGTATGATATGAACCGAATGAAATAAAAGATGACTTGGTGAGAGTCCGATTGGAGTGAGCCACAGGACCGTTAGGCGTGGCGACACTTGGGAGAGGCCTATGTCCAACAGTGGACGTCTTTTAGCTGAAATGACGATGATGATTGAAGAAAAGTTTTTAGGATTTAGGATTTATGCGCACCGGTTTCAAGTTGTAAGCAAGCTACTAACAATTATAACAGCGTATCGGACACGGGTTCTGCAACTATGGGGGTCTTTTTTTTTCTTTTCAGTTATTTTGACGTATGTCTGGCAATTTAGGGATTTATTTCTGCGGCCTACCCAAATGTCCTTCCCTTGGTATTGTTCGTCAAATCGTTGGCTTCTCAGTAGTCCTAGCTATACGAATACTGGCAATCGCTTGCACTGACTGGACAGGTCCACTCAAATCTGTGTGGTTCTTTCCTCAAAAGGCCATCTCAGACTCTAATTTGCATGGTTCTCTTACGATTTGATCATTACATGTTTGTTGGATAAACTTTAAAAAAGACTGACCCCTGAGTTTGTTTGGGTTTTTCTTTTCAGGGAATTCAGCTAGGAAAAACCAGATGAGATGTCTGCCGAAAAAATTGACGTGTAAAAGAGTTTTTAAAAAAACCTATTTGCAAAATAAATATCATTTATCATTCACTAAAAATACACAACCTGTATGTTCCCCTTACATTGACCATTTAGGGATCTTTAGTAGGTATGAAAATGCACCGATGTATGGTCAATTGGTCATAGATAGATACCTGTATTTTTAAACATGTACTCTACAAGGGTTGTGCGTAACAATTGGGTACAAAACCCTGATGATATGCGTTTGATGCAAATTAAACTAATACCTCGTGTCATCAGATAAAATCAAGCATAAATTATTTGAAATAGGGTTCAGGAAATTCGGACTATAGGTGTTTGAACGATGGGGATCGACGGTGTATTTTACTGAATTATATAGGTTCATTTACATATGTTTAGTCTAAGGAACGTGATTTTTCGAATAACCAGACATATCTCGATTTTTTAAATGTCAAAGCAAAGACAGTTTATAACTTTTCTATGCTACCTACTTCTCATTTCAAAGGTGAGTTTCTCCAAAGAGCACATAAGATTATATCTCAAAAATATATTTATTTGTAAGTAATCTATATTTAGAATAAATGATAATTCTGGCAAGGAGGCTTCCAAACATAGCTCTTAATACTGTTATACGTGAACATTTCAAAGCATTCACATGTTCGAACTGTTCCGGTTCGGTATAATAATAATTGGTGCAAAACAGACAGGACGTCCTGTGTCGAATCATAGTGCACACACACAACCTAACATTTACCGTTATTTTATAAAACTGCCAGAGAAAAATGAGCTTTATGTTCTAAAAATTAAGGAGGTTTAAAAATTCGGAATGGTTTAGAGGTGACTTATGCCAATCTACAGAACATCCCTTATACGCGTGACGGGTCAAAATCGCGATTTTATTTATAACATGTCATATTATACCAGCTGGGGTTTGTCAAGACGAAAAAAAATGTAAGAAAATGAATCCTCAGGACCCCTTGACGGGTCTCGAGGGCCCAAAAGGGCAGACTACCCTTCGAACGGGTTTCAGCATCGTAAATCCCACGTTCATTTTCAAAAGATATTTTAAAATGCGTATAAAATTATTCAGGGCAAAAATAATTCGGTGCGCCATGTAAGTTATTTATATATTTATGATTTGTTGCGAATATGTGCACGTGTTGTTTGAGGAATATAGCGATGTTGTTGGGTTATACGATGCTGTTTATTACTGTATGTTGTGCTGTGCCAATACTGGGGTACATTTGTGTTTGTATAACGTTTTGTTATAAAAATGAAATTAATTTAGTTGAATTTGAGAAATGGTATAAAAAGCTATTATTAGCAGCTTTTAGACTTAGATCAAATATTCACAAGATAGATAGATAGATGTATTCTTTATTGTACACCAAAAATAAAAATTACATCAGGAACTTAAAACACAAGGTTATGTTTCTGGGTGAGATATAATTAATTAACTCCATCCACTCTGGATAGAGCGAGGAGTGTGGAGACTCCATCCAGAGACTAATTACTGACTAAAACTCATTCGTGTTTTTTCAGTTGCTCTTTGCTTCCAGGGCCTTGGTGACTATTTTGAGCAATACTTAAGTACATATATTTTAATGTATTTGGTATGTTATAAGTAGAATTTAATTTGCTAAAGTATAAGGTTTTTTTTTCTCACATGTAGGAACAAAAGTTCTAAACTATTTTCTATTGGTCGTCGGCGTATTTTTAAAATCGGAATTGAAAACATTGCATGAATTTTTTTAGGTACTCTTCTTCTTCCTCCTAACTCTGAGTGAAATTGTTCACTGAAATGTAATTGTTCTCGAAAATAGTTGCTCCTCTACGTGCGAGCCTTTATTCTTGCAAAGTATATTCTTATTTTGCATATCAAAATACCTATTAAAACGTTTGGACTGTCAGATGGTCCGTAAAAGTATTTCAAAGGACAATTGAAGGAATATCAGAATATGTAAAAGTCTATTATTATTGGCTCATTCCCTCTCCTAGAGAGGGGGTGAGCCAATAATAATTATAATTTAAAAATGATGATGATGATGATGATGAAAAGTCTGACTCTTCCTCTCGTTCCACCAGAGCAGGAGTTTTTTGATGATCTCTTTCCAATCCCAAAAAAAAAACATTCTTTTAAATATTTTATGTTAGCTGAAGAAAATTCAGTATTTTGTATTTAGTTACATATTGTCTATTATATAGAATGAGGTAAAACGAATGCTTTTTCCTTCACACTCAAACAATGTAGTACAAAAAAATAACCACTAGTTCAGCCAAAAGCAGTTCGAAATAGATTTCAGGCCATTTTGTCATCAAAAAACAGCATGTAAAATTCAGCTTCGTACAGAATAATTTCGAGAAGGAAAAATTGCTTACTATACATATAAATAAAATTGGGGTGTCTGTTTGTAATATTGAAATAACTGCTTTTTACTACATGCATATGAATATATATACGGTACATACACCAAATTAACATATTTTACAATTTTTGTTTGTCTGTCTGTCTGTTTATCCGGGCTAATCTCTGAAATGGCTGACCGATTTTAACGGGACTTTTTTTGGCAGGAAGTTGATGTAATTAGGAGTAACATAGGCTACTTTTATTTTAGAAAAAATAAATTCAAAATCTTATAGTTCACGCTAACGAAGTCGCGGGCACAGCTAGTCTGATATAAAAGAACTAGTTTTTGTAAGCGGCTTCGCTTGCTTGAAAGTAGGTATGTCCATACAAACTTTGGAACCCCGTTTCATCCCCTTAAAAATTGAATTTTCAAAAACCCCTTAAGCTCGCCTACGTCATAAAAAGAAGGCCTTTCATGTTCCTAGGCCCAGTAGTTTCTGCTGATATGTTAGTCAGTCAGTTTCTCCTTTTATTTTTACTAGTTTTTGCCCGCGACTTGGTCTGTGTACAAATCGAAAATGGTTCTAGAGCGCGAGCAAGATAACTTGGCGCGTAGATGGGGGCGTGCTTAATGTTGCCAGCCAAGAAAATGTATTTGATTAAAAACAGTCTTTCATAACACAGTGTAATTTAAAGAATTTATTTATTTAATTTATACCTTTATTATGAAAAAAATCGTGAGAATTTTGTAAATCTTTTATTAAATATCTTAATAAATTAATTAGCACTTTTAGCACCAGAACTACAAGCTAGTCTTTATCAGAAGAGTCGGATAAGTCCATTGTTAATTTGTCCATTTTGAGATCCATTAATGTATCAGATTTAAAAAAATGTTTTTTTGTAGAGTTACATTGTCATTCTTCTGGCATTACAGTAACGCTTGCGCTTTTGTATTGTCTCTTGTAGGGGCTTTGTTTATTTATGTGCAGTGGTATGATGCATTATCTATTACTACAGTACAATTCTGTTTTAGATTTGGCACTGTTTATTCTTTCATAGATGAAGTTTGCAGAATTCATATAGTCGTGATAGTCACTTTATTAAGATTTAACCCGTTGTGTGTCTAAACGTGGATCCACGCGAGACACAATGGCTTTTTAATTGTGACTCTAATTACGGCACTCGAGAGGTTAAGCACATAGTAGCAGTCCATTTTCAACAAACTTTGTTGACTTGCTAGGTACCGTTTGGGTACGCATATTTAGGGAAATTTTATTGTAATGGTCACCCGAAAAATTATTTGACAAATGGGTCTAATTTTGGAAAATGGTACCGCAGGCCCAATATTTTCTCATTTCTCTTCATAAACACGTTTGACTTTCAAGATAATATCCCTGCTAGCACTTTTAATTACTTTTGGTATAATAGTGACGACTATTTACTTTAGAAACTATAAAAAACAAAGAACACAACACATTCTCCTGACACATGATATAAACGTCAAGCGATTAGTTTCCAATTTCGGCCACGCGCCAACTTATCTTGCGCTAGCTCTAGTATTGGTATTTTGAATGTCAGTAAAATACTGTCCTCGTCTTCTATATATTCTGTTGAATGTTAATGCAAAATTTGAAGTAGATTTTACCAAGCAATCACGTACAAACTTTAACCTTCTTTTCACACCCTCGGGGGTAGAATTTCGAAATTTCTTTCTTATAGGAACCCTACGTCATAACGAAAGTAAGTTTGTTTGTTTGTTTGTTACGTCTTCACGCCTAAATGGCAAAACCGATTTTGATGAATTTTGGTACAGAGATAGTTGGGACCCTGGAGACGGACATAGGCTAATTTTTTATAAAAAAAAATGAGAAAAGGGGGAGAAAGAGGGAAGGTCTTTTATGTACGCGGGCGAAGCCGCGGTCAAAAGCTAGTAAATTATATACTTTCCAAGTTTCAGATCTTCACGATCAGCGGTTTAGGCTGTGCGTCAATCAGTCAGTCATTCAAGACAAAGCATTTTGTATTTATAGATGACATGAAAAAAGAGTCGATCGTTTTTTTTTCAACTCACAATTGTATGTTAATCCTTACCTAACGGATTAATAAACATACAATAGAGAGTTTTACAAAACAGTTTTTCTTAGCGACGAAAATAAATATTACATAAGTTACGTCAAATCCTTCTATTTCCTACGAACCCCGGTGAAATTGTGTGATGTAACAGTTTCAAACTTTTGTTTCTACACGTCAGAGTACGAAACCTTAATTTCTTGTTGCTAAATGTTATTCTATTTTTGCTCCAACATTTCGGCAGAACATTCTTATATTAAGACGAGAAATTCGCTGTTTTTGTTATAAACCCCGTTGCTTGGTGATTCTGAGAGGTATATATCTTTTTTTTTTTGGTGAGAAATCATGAAATTACTTCTCCCGGTTTGAATGAAGTGAAAGTGTTTGTCAGACTTTTACTGACTGAAACCCACTATGTTCCTTCAGTTGCCTTTTGCGTTCTAGGGCAGCGGTAACTCTTTTGAATAAACCCGCTGTCTGTGTTCATAGCTCCTTGTAAAAAAATCTCCGCGAATGTTTTACACATTGAATTTGAACGCTATTCAAAAGTCATCTATATATATATAAAAATCAATGCCACTTTTCAGAATTTTTTTGCTGAACTGGACGTATTTGGTGCAGGCGCGAAACATATATTATAATGTTATTTTATTTTTTAATTCTCTTAAGTGTTTACTTACATATTGTTTCTACAATGTGTGTATCTGTGTACGTGTGCCATTTAAAATATTTTTCTTTCTACTTTCTAAATATTTACTGTTTATTTTTTAAATAACAATATTTGTAAATTGCGTAAGGATATTTAATTTAGTACAAGACGAAAATACTACTGTTAGATTGCTATATGAAATGAACTAATATACAAATAATTATTTTTCACTAGCTTTTGCCCGCGGCTTCGCCCGCGTGGCATTAGGTACTTAAGGAATCGGGATAAAAGGTAATCCATGTTCTTTTCCATGTCAAAGGCTATAAGCATGCCAAATTTCATCCAAATCCGTTCAGCCGTTTTTGCGTGATTAAGTAACAAACATCCAAACATAAAAACATCCACACTTTCACATTTATAATATTAGTTAGGATTGCAAAAGTAAAATTGCAAAAGAATCTAATTTTAAGCCATGAATAAAAATTATTATATAAGTTACATAAAATCCTTCTATTTCCTTCCAACCCCTGTTATAATTGTTCGCTATGATGCAACAGGTAACAGTTTGAAACTTTGGTTCGTCCACGTGAAAATGTGAAATCTTACCCCTTCTTGCAAAATAAAGTTCTATTTTTACTCACATGTTTTTGCATGTGGCCAAAGTATACTGTTTTGATTATTAACTTATTGTTTCAGAAACTTTTTGAAAACAGTAGGTACTTAATCACCCAGTAGTCCTTACCTAAACTGGTATATTGAACAATAATTTGGACTTAATATTATTGACTTTTATTATGATTTATTTTAATTTGTGATTTGACTTCTATTTATTTGTTTTTTTTTTTTAGTTTATTTTATTTGTTTGACATTGTTTAAAATTCTTAAGGTATAAATTAAGTAACCGGTAGAAAAATTGGGATATTGAAATTTAGAGCTTGATTTGAACCATTATGCGTAATCTGCGCATGTTGTACCATCGACCTGCTTTTTGGCTTGCACACATAACTTAATATTTATCCCCTTAATATTTTTATCACATTCGGCAGCTATTCACTAAAATTTGAAAAATAAATACAGTTTAAAAAAAACTAAAAAAACTTTTTACAAAAAAAATAAAACCGACTTACTAAAAAAAACACTAAAACTATCAAAATAACTTTAATTTCGGAAGTCGGTGTTTCTGTAATAGTTTTGCCTCTTCGTTATTTAACACCGACTTCCGAAATTAAAGTTATTTTGATAGTTTTAGTGTTTTTTTTAGTAAGTCGGTTTTATTTTTTTTGTAAAAAGTTTTTTATTTCACACTTTTTAGTTGCAGCCAGAGTACCTTTTTCTCATGACAATTCCAATTAACTCAAACCCTGCTAGGATACATTGATTAATTACGGAGTTCCGGTGCCTAACTTCCGGCTCCATCATCATCATCAGATCAGTTCGATAGTACCTTATAGCCAAAGTGCATCTCATGACAATTGTAATAAGCCCAAACACGGCTGGGATACATTGATTAATTTCGGAGTTCCGGTACCTATCTTCCAGCTCCGTCATCATCATCAGGTCACATCGAGGATACCATTTTCAACATACCTATTCAGAACTATTCATTTATTTGTAACTATGTTCATTGAGAGATTGGTGTGACTATGAACTTCCGTTGGCCATTTCTGGTCGTCTTCACCAGTTCCACTTCATCAAATGTCATGTTTTGACTATAAATGCTTAAGTCTTTGATAAAAATACCAAAAGAACTATATGGTTGCCTATAATATTTGAGGAGTTCCCTCGATTTCGCCAAGATTCCATCATCAGATCCCGACTTGGTGACTATGGGACCATTTGGGAAGTATACCCTTTCTAACAAAAAAAGAATTTTTCAAATCGGTTGGCAAGTGACGAAGTTATGCGCGAACATACATAAAAAAAAAAAAAAAAAAATACAAACATCCGAATTGAGAACCTCCTCCTTTTTTAGAAGTCGGTTAAAAACACGCTTTTATAGCAAATCAAACTAAAAAGTGTAAAATAATTTTCAATATAGGTAGAAAATAATAATAATAATGAACGAAAAATATTAATATTATTGTATATATGGGGTGGTCAAAAAGCAACGTGAACAAAAACAAACAATGGAACAAAAACAAACGTGATTTAAACTTAGAAAGAAAATGAAAATGACATAACTTATATCACCGCTTTCTATTTTCTTCCTAGGTGGTTAAAATAATTGTTCCTTATGATGTAGCAGTAAACAATCTGAAACTTTTGTTGTTCCACGTGAAAATAAAAAAATTTACCCTTCTTGTGAAATTCAATTCTATTTTTGTTTAAAAAATCTGGCCTTAAAAGATGTTAACATTGCATGTTCTGCTGGATGTTGTAATTTGATTATAAACCTTAATTTTGGGGTCACTGTATTCGCTGGTTTACTGTCTTAAACAGTAATTTAAAAGTCCAAAGCATTGGACAGTTGTATAAAAATACAAACATAATTATTCTACTTTCAATTCACGTCTAATTACAAATTCACTTTTGTTCTGTTGTTTTTTGACTATTTACTTTTGATTATTTACCTTACTCGGGATAGTATTTAATATTTTTAAAAATCGCTGTTTTCATCGTTTTAAGTCCATTGTTACACTGGGGGTGAAAGTAACTCATTTCGTCCCGAGAAGTAGTTGGCGGCCGAGCGTAGCGAGGTCGCTAATTCGAGGGACTAAATTAGTTACTTTCACCCCGAGGTAAACACTGTGCTTTTCATTACGAATACGAGGAAACTAAAAATAAAATAAAAAGTTTGTACAACCTGAGTCGTCGTAACTATGATTTTAAGTAGGTATCTTTCTTCTGATTTAGGCGGTAAAAGGTATTCCACTACTGCTTTAGCCTCTTCTCTTATGAAATTAGGCGTTAAATCACTATTTTAATCTGATAAACATAACGTGTTAATACAAATCTCTGTTGTACGGAAATGTAAACAAAACTCGAAAAAACCAACGACTGATTGCCACTTTCCCGCCATGTTGTTTTTTTTTTTTCTGCGGCCGGCCAGCTATTCAGCCTCATTAATGAAAAATTAGAAATTAATTGTAATCTTTTAAAAATAAAGTATTTTAAAGAAATAGTTGAACAAATTAATCACTTAAAATATAAAATTATTTAACTAATAATTGTCTTTAAGTTATTTCAATTTTATATCGCGCTGTGATTGACTGGCTGTATGGAAAATTGGAACATGGTTCAATAGAAATGTGAAGATAGAACTAGTTTTTTTTTAATAATTTGACAGCTGTCAGTTGTAAAGTAAAACTCCCTAGGGATGAAAAGTATCACTTTCAGCCCGCTCCTCAGGCAACTTCAGACCTACTTTCAGAGTATGAGTAATGAAAAAGTTATTTACAATACCAAAGCATTGAACAATCATATGAAAATGTAAACATAATCATTCTACTTTCAATTCATGTCTTAATCACAAATTCACAGAATATCTTAACGAGAAGATTATCTAGATAAGTACAAGATAACTAGATATCACTCCAATAAACTGAATATTTTACTGATTTTTTATTACCTAGGACCGCCCGGAGGACACTGTGGAGCACACGGTAGAGGTGTGCCCTGCTTGGGCAGTGCATCACCGTGTCCTTGTGGGGGCGATCGGCGGCGGTGATTTCTCGCGTCGGACCTTGATACAGGCCATGGTCGCCTCCTTCTGTGAAGCAGTAATACTAGCAAAGGATGAGGCCGACTATATCAGGCAACGGCGCTCACAGCGTCCCAGTCACCGCCGGAATTCCGATCCCGATTTCCGGCCACCGTAGGCGTGGGCATGCGGACGGCGAGCAATGGGTAGCTCGCTATCCGACCGTCCGGTAACTGTCCGGACCGAGCCCAAGTCGTCCACGGTGCGCACTGTTCCCACGTGCCTCAAGGAGTTGTCAGCAACAGCAGGGGCCCAGCTGGGTCGAAGTCTACTGGAGCCAGGGTCTAATCTAGTTCCGAAAGGGAGGCTTGGCCCCGGTATGAAAGGCAAGAAGGAACGGGGTGGGTTTTTTATTCAGTAAGAGTCTGTCACTATTTCCCGCTCCTCTCAAGGGCGGGGGATGTCAATTGGATTATTTTTACCCACCGAAAAAAACCCATGACCTAAAATGATATAAGATTGGAAAAAAATAGTGATGTAAAATTGAACAAAAACAAACGTGATTTAAACTAGAAAAGAAAAATGACATAACTTACATCACCTCCTATTTTCTTCCTAGCGGGATAAAATAATTGTTCTTTACGATGTAACAGTAAACAACCTGAAATTATGTTGCTCCACGTGACGTGACGTCTTGCAAAACAAAATTCTATTTTTACTTAAAAATTTGGTTTCATGTTTTGTTAATGAATGTTGTGGGATGTTGTATTTTGAAAACAAACCTTACTTATGGGCTATTGTATTTATTAAAATCACTGTTTTGATTGTCTTAAACATTATTTAAAACTGCAAGCTTTATACAGTAGTATGAAAATACAAATTTTAATATAAATATTCTACTCTCAATTCATGTCTTAAGAATTCATAGGACGTCTTAATGAGAACAAGACTACCTAGATAAGTACAAAATAACTATTGACGTTTTATTTTTTAACCGACTTTAAAAAGGTGGAAGAGGTATTTTTTATGTATGTTTACCCATTTCTCAGTTAATTGTGGACCGATTACGAAAATATTTTTTTGGTTGTAAGGTTATATTTTCGGGTTGGTCCCATAGAAATATTGTTATGATCTGATGATGAACTTCGAAGATATGGAACGTCACTCTAAAGTTGCTTTGTTTATAAGAATAGTCGTTGATTGACAGAAGGAAGAAAGGGACAGAATACACCGAACTGATTAGATGATGAAGCCAGATGGTAGGCACCGGAATTCTGTAACAAATCAATCTATCGTAGCCCCGTGTTTGGGATTTGAATTGTCATGAGATGCACTCTGGCTATAAGGTACTATTTATTATTATTATTTATTATTATTATTTACCATCAAACTGATATGACGATAGAATCAAAAGATGGAAGGTATTTAAGTTTGGGTGAGGGGTACCACCACTATGAAGTGTAAAATAAACAACTTTTTACAAAATTTTTTTTTTTTTTTTTATAAAAAATGCGCAAAATATTTTTAATTACGGAAGTCGGTGTTAAATAACGAAGATACAACGCTAAATACTGACTTCCGACATTAAAGTTATTTTGCACTTTTTTTAACATTGAATTCGGTATTTCTTTTTGTAAAATGTTTTTTTTTATTTGGCTTATGGCATCTTACATGATGTAAGATTGAACAAAAACAAACGTTATTTAAACTCATAAAGAAACCAAAAATGACATAACTTACATCAGCACCTTCTATTTTCTTCCAACTGGTTATAATTTTTCTTTATAATGTAACCGATAAAACTTGGAAACTTTTGTTCCCCCACGTGAAATAGCGAAGCCTTACTTGTCGCTTGCAAATAAAATTCCACATTTAGACGAAAAAATTCGCAATAACATTTTTACATTTTAGGGTAAGAATTTTGGTTGGTTTCATCATAATTTTATAACGAATAATCTTGTATGGGTTGTTGTGATATTGTAAATTTTTAATATAAGTCTGATATTATTTAGATGAAAAAAAATATAAAAAATGGAGCGTGGCCTTTGCCCAGCAGTGCGACAATATTGGTTAGTTATAATATAAATATAACATTTATAGTTCGGAAAAATATAATTTGTATGTGTTTAAGGAGAATAAAGGAAATAATAATAATAATAACTGCATGATATTTACCGTAACATAATCATTAAGTATAATTAAAAAACGCAATAATTAAAATGAGTTGTAAAAGCGGAAATTTTGCTACAATCAATAAGTTGTGCTTATTTTAATTTAAACTACTACTTAAATTCTAATTAAACCACCTTTACCACTTTTGCATACATTTTATCATTTATAAAAAAAAAACGCATAAAAATCATAACCATTTTTATAACAACAATTTATATAAGTTCACAATTTTCCCAGTAATTTTCCTCCCCAAATGGAGTAAGTACGCATGATCCAATGTTTTTGTAACTTTATGTAAGATCCTCGAGTTTCTTTTCAACGAAAATAAATATTACACAAGTTACGTCAACTCCTTCTATTTCCTTCTAACTGTGATTAATATTGTTCGTTATGATGTAACAGGCAACAGTTTGAAACTTTTTTTCCTCAACGTGAAAAAGAAACCTTTACATTGTTCTTGCCAAATAAAAAATCTACTTTTAGCTTCTAAAAATATCGCCAGAATTTTCCTTATTTTTGTGTAAGGTAAAGAATTTCAGTATTGCCTCTTGGTCGTAATTAGACAAAATATCTTGGATAATTGGAAAATCGGTAATTTATAATCACGAAGGACCAATTAACATTTTTCTTTACTTTTCTCATTATTTTAAAGCATTAATAATTATTAAGAGTTTTGAGAAAACGCCACACCATCTTGGTGGAGAACAAATAAACGAAATGACATCTTAATTACTAACGACATAAACCCTTTCAATGCCATCTATTGATAACTATAGAGTAGTCACAATAGAAGCGCATAATGGGCCAAACATTGTGTCTGTGGTCACAGGCGGTCACAGCTTCACATAAATACTATGGCTTTTAAACTACGTTTGAAAAAAGAACACACGGTGTACAATCGCGAACGCTAGTGTTACCGCTAATAAGGTCAGTGACCTTTAGAAACGGTGTTCGTTTCGATTGCAATCGCTTTGTGTTTTAATTAAGTGTGGAGCTATTGATGTGTTTTGTTGCTCATTGAGATAGCATCTTAATGTAAATAATTTCTTAATCAGTGTTATTGGGTATGTATTTGAAAGTGAGTTAGTTTGTGATCGGTTGGTAAATAGTAGAAATAGTGTTGATACAAAGATGAAATTTGAACCATGTCTGAAATTAAATAAATAAAAAGCAACTGAGGTTCCTGCAGAAATCAATTGTAAAAAATTATTGTAGTAGTAAGTAGTCAAAGTTATAGATACCCTTGTGTCAAAGACATACAAATGCCATAACACCATCTAATCGATTGTGATCTAATTTGAATATCAAAAAAACATCGATTTACAATGTCCAAACACTTCACAGAAACAGCTTATTGACTAACAAAAGATAATATTAGAGTTCGCTTTCGCACCATTGTCGTCGATCATACAAGAGGTTATTGACCGCTGTTATAAAACGATGATACAGATGAATATAATCGGAATAAATTTTTGCATATCTATTGGGATGTCGTATTAATGTGTAAATTTGTGTTGTTAGGAACTTATTGGTGAATAAGGCACGTGCCCTTTAAATTTACATAAAATTCAGCTTACACTCTATCGAACTATTGATACATGCTAATATTCGTCATTGTGTCATTTTATTTTGTCAAGCAAGTTAAGTTCCTATTAAGTTAAAGTTATGGGGATTAACCACGGTGAATGTCATGGGTTAAAAGCGTCTTTAGACTTCGTTGGAGAGCTTTTACAGTCTTCTTTTATTTATTGAGTTGTGTTCATGTAAAAGACTTCAACGAAACTATAATTTTGTGTCACACATAATTAGAATTTTCGATATTGCTGAACTACGAGTATATGTATTGGAAAATAATATAGTGAGTTTGTTTTATATTTATAATTGCTTTTGAAATAACGTCTATTAGTAACTTGTTTTATTTTATTTTTATACACACAGTTACAATACACGACATTAATAACAATGACATAAAACATGTTCCATGTTTTGTATATTTTATTAATGTTTTTATTATATTAGTTGTTAATGAAGCCTTGTGTAGCCTTGTGGGATACAATATTATTCGCTGATCACAAACTAGCTGAGGGATACACAAACGAAATTACTAGAATCACATACGTAATGAATTATCGGGCTAATCAAAATCTACACTAATATAATAAAGAGGTAGTTAGGTTTTTGTTTGTAGGAGGTAATCTCTGAAAGTCCTAGTCCGATTGCTAAAATGTTTTTACCGACAGAAAGTTAGGAACGGGGTGGGTTTTTAGTCAGTAAGAGTCTGACACTATCTCTTGGCGAGGTCTCATTTTGGGACCTCGCCAACAGCTGCTTAACCCCACCCATCCAAACACAGACCTCGCCAATAGCTGCTTAACCCCTTCCATCCAAAACCAGACCTCGCTAACAGCTGCTTAACCCCACCCATCCAAAACGAGACCTCGCCAACAGCTGCTTAACCCCACCCATCCAAACACAGACCTCGCCAACAGCTGCTTAACTCATTACCTTGCTATCATCACGAGGCGCAGCTATTGCATAGCTTCTTTCGCGGGCCTTGAGCGTGGTGACCGATAAGAAAACAAATGAGTGGGGGGTGTTAGGTTATTTTCGTTACGGAATTTCTGGATTCGGTCTCCACGCTCAAGGCCCGCGATAGAAGCTATGCAATAGCTTAAAAACCGACAGAAAGCTGCTTTATTCCCGTGAGGCTATATTTTATGAAGCCGTAGGCAAAAGCTAGTATCAAATAAAATGACTAAAAAGTGAAAAAACCTAAATTAATTCATGAAAGGTCCTTGAGTAGAAGATTTTGGATTAAATGGAATGATTGGGCGTGTATAGCAACGCTCAATCATTCCAGCATTATAATTTTTGTAGTTAAAAACTTATAAATTCATTTTCGTTAGTAAGTTGTTATTGATCGATGATTTTCTAACAGGTTACAGGCTAAGAAAATTAGAAGGATGCAGTGTTACGAAACCGTTATGAACTTTGGGGAAGTACCAAACCCCGTGCGTAAGTACCTAAAAGTATAAGTTAAGTAAGCAAGTACCTATACCGTCATAGATTTCAGGGTTTTCCTAAAAACCTACGCACATTGCACCCTAGGGTTATTTCTTAAAATATAAACCTGACTGTCGATGATATTAGGAGGTCATAAATAATCAAAATTCAGGCTTATATTTTTTAGGGTTCCGTGCCTCAAAAGGAAAAACGGAACCCTTATAGGATCACTTTGTTGTCCGTCCGTCTGTCTGTCTGTTTGTCTGTGTCTGTAAGTCTGTCTGTCTGTCAAGACCCTTTATCTCGAGAACGCGTAGAAGTATCGAGTTGAAATTGAAACCATATACTCAAGTTTGCGGTCCCTTCAAGCTTAATAAAATCAAACTTCTAAGTTAAGGAATAAAAAATAAAAGAAACGGCCGTTTATGTCGCAAAAAAACGTATATTTTGATATTCCCAAAGATCGAAATTCATAGAAGTACCCTATTGACCCAGAATCCTGAAATTTGGCACAAAGCAAGGTCCTATAACATATTTATAGGAAAACAATCTGAGATCTGTAAATTTGTTGTTACCTAGATCACAAAAAAAAAAAAATTTTGCTATTCGGAAAAATCTTCGAGAGTCCATTCGAGAATTGTAGTTTGCACGGAAACCTCAGTGCGTGAGCCCGACTTGCACTTGCCCAGTTTTTTGTTACCGTCCCTACATTTATTTATTAAAACTTCATGCAATACAAAGATACTTTATGCCTAACACCTAAGCTTCTACTAGTCAACCAAGGGAGGTGAAGAGAAAACAAGGCAAGTGTAAAAAAAAAGCAAACATTACATCGGCAGAATTTTTTTTTTGTTTTCGATGGGAAAAATCATCCAATGACAACCCCCGCTCTTGGGCGGAGCGGGAGATAGTGTCAGACTCTTACTGACTAAAAAACCCATCCCGTTCCTTCAAGCCTTCATACCGGCAGGTATGACCTGCCCACATCGAAGTTGTTAAGAATTTCTAATGTAAAAAAACGTTTTCATCATTATCATTTTCATTTGGGTGACAAACATAAATGGGTCCATATTGTCAGTATTTCATGCCTAAACTAAATAAAGCTAAAAATATGTTGGTATGTTCGTATGTAAGTGTAATATCCTATGTGGAAATAATAAATTAATGGACGTGAGCGAGATTGCGCAGTGTGCGATGTCCGGCCAGTAGCCGTAATATTATACGATGCGCAGTGGACGGGGAGACGCGGGAAAGTAGAACACAGTAGAAATTATTTAGAGCAAGAGAGAAAATTTAGGATTTGAATATTCGAGTATGCAGACACATATGTAACTATAAAGTAGGTATTACCTTATTTTGAAAGAAAGAAAGAAAAAAAAGAAAAAAAAATGTATACATGTTACTGTAAAAGTTCGAACTACGGTAAATCTTAAGATTTTCCAGTAAAACCTAAGATTTACCGACATGAGTTGGTAAATGTTAGTTTTTAATATAATGGGACGATTTTTTCGGGCTTTTACCATCCCAATTCAGTACATGCTAGGTTTTACCAATGTGGACTAGTAAATGTTGGTTTTAGGAATAAAACAGTGATTACTTAATTCTTCGTCATTTATTTCAAGTAACTACTAGTTAAAAACTTAGGTATAATCCTAACCTATTTAAATTATTTTCATTACGGAGTTGTATTAATAAAATTAGGAACAAGTATTTTTTTTAAATATTTGCAATACTTCCTAAGCAGTAAAAAATAACACAAGTAAAATTATCTTCTCACAAACATAACGCTTACGTTGACTAATCTTACTGAACCTGTATTTTTCTTATTATTTGGTATTTAACAAACAAATACAAACTTAATGCTTATATTAGCTAGTCTAATTGAATCATTATTCTTCTTATTATTTGGTTTTTAACAAACAAAAGAGACATGATTTTTTTCAACATTTACCGTGCCTTTAATGTAAATCCTAAGATTTACCTAGTCAATGGTGGTAAAAGTTCGAATCGCAAACTTTTATGGACATTTATTTACAATTAATAATTGGTAAATCTTAGGTTTTACTGGAAAATCTTAAGATTTACCGTAGTTCGAGTTTTTACAGTAACATACATATATATATATATATATATATATATATATATATGTGTATATATATATATACATATATATACATATATATATATATATATATATATATATATATATATGTGATGAAAAGAAATTACATTAATATGGGTAATTATATCTCAGAACCCTGGGGTCCTGGAGCTTTGAAAGGCGTACGAGGAGTCGAAACTAACTTGCAGAGGTCTCTTTGACGCTATGAACTGGCGATAAGTATCCAAGGATAACCCCCGGTTGATGGAAAACTATTGCAACATATGGAAAACCAAAACGATAGGGCTATGGTTTTAGGATTCTTAAATAGACTGGTCACCAGGAACTATGTTAAGATTATGGCCCCTGCCTGAACATTAATATGGTTATTATGACTAGTACATTAATATGTATTATCAGATTGGAAAAAAAAATAATGAATATGTGAAAATTAAATTAAATATAAAGATTTTTTTTTTATAAAATTAAATTTATTGATTTATTGGAGTGAAACTAAACATAACAATTATTAAAAAAAAAAAAAACTAAAATGAAATTAAGATAAATTGTTGTATTTGATTTAAGAATAGGCATAAATATTCGGAGATGAAAAAAACGTGAGTTATGTAGATGTCGTCAAAAAATTAACATAACCTGATGTATCTCTGTGGTAAATGTGCCAAATACACATTTTAACATAGGACATGATATCCGGTTCAAAGGACCATAATACGTAATCTTCATAATTATACGTACATAATATATATTTTTTTTACAAGATATAAACCGGTGCTTGACTGCGATCCCACCTGATGGTAAGCAGTGA
The DNA here is from genome assembly GCA_910589285.2 of Mythimna ferrago. Lineage (NCBI taxonomy): Eukaryota > Metazoa > Arthropoda > Insecta > Lepidoptera > Noctuidae > Mythimna > Mythimna ferrago. The sequence goes on along the minus strand of OU342683.1, from coordinate 9,101,145 downwards.
TGCAATCGTAGATGGTGAGGCGCACTCTATATATTGGTAAACTTGGAGTCAATGCAAGAATAAAGGAAAATTATTTTATGGCAACTCAGCTAGTTGACTGGCGTAAAACAGATTTTCGAGTACAGACTGTGAGGTTTAATAGGTACAACCCTTCATTATCCTAATCAATTTGAAATATACGCAAGTTTATATTGTATATAATTATGTACTTATATATTAATATTTTTTTCCCCGTAATTAATTTTCCCTTGATTTATATTGCTTGCAGTACACCGCAGCAGACTACTCCCTTTTTTAGATTAAGTTCTTATATTCCATCCCAAGGTTGTCTGGAAGACATCGCTTTCAGGGATAAGACCGCCATTGTACCCATAGATTTAAGTTTCATTCTATTCTATTCTATTCTATTTTATTCTATTCTATTCTATTCTATTCTATTCTATTCTATTCTATTCTATTCTATTCTATTCTATTCTATTCTATTCTATTCTATTCTATTCTATTCTATTCTATTCTATTCTATTCTATTCTATTCTATTCTATTCTATTCTATTCTATTCTATATCTACTTTTGAGAACAGTGGGCACCCGACGATGTCCAAGAACTTTACTACTACAAAGAGTACCTGTATTCATTATAATCATTTCAGCCAAAGTCCACTGCTAGACATAAGCCAACCCCAAGCATCACCTGCGGCCTTTACTAGGTCCACACACGTACATCGGTCCACCTCAGGTGAGACCGGTACGCGGTCTCAGCTCTAGAATTTTTCGATCCCATTTACCAGAACCTTGCCCACTTGCACCAGACAGCTTTGGCAAATCTTCGGTTGAGGTTGGTCTTCCTGCGGATCTCTTCGTTTCTGATTTGATCACGCAAACCTCTTTATGATATTATTTTAAATAATTAGTTACAATGAACCACATCATACCATTTCGCCCGCTATCCCCGTCGCGCTCAACAGCGCGTGCAACCGCGCGCGCGCAGGAAGGCGCGTCTCATCTCGTGCAGGATGCGGCGCGCGCTGTGACCTACCGATAGTAAGGCGATCTATCTCGCCAGCAGGATCCTCTTACTGTTCGTGGCTAGTGGCGTCATGTGTGGTTGACTTAGAACTTGTTTTTTTATGGATTAGATACAGGTGGTCAGTATATTTCCGTTCCTTCATTGGAATTGTATATTTGAAAGTTCTAGGAATCTATCTTCAGTTTAATTTCTACAGTAGAGTTTTTTTATAGTAACAAGAGGGCATGCCAGTGTTTAACTGACTAAAGCCCATCTGTGACCTCTCGTTGCCCTTCGTGTTCTAGGGCTATTCCCTCTTGCTTCGGACCATGGCCCGAAGTAGGGTCATGCGTATGATGTCCCTGGCGCCAATCGCATCAGAGGGGTAATTTTTGTATTTTTAAGGTATGTTTGTATTCGCATCGCAGTCTCATAACAAGTCTATTTATACGAGAATCGACTTTTAAAGTGTAAATCTTAGAATACGACGGGTACGATGATAATAATAATAATAAGATTTGTGGCAAACTGTTGGGCATTAGTGACCCCACGGACCCGATCTCCCGGGAGAATTCTTGTTTTTCATCTTTAGCTTGCCTTTATTGGCCGGCCGTAGAGAACGCTGACGAGGAACAGAGCTTTCACCTCTCTCTTGACTTTATTGGCTGGCTTGAATGGAGATTCGCAAGATTAGCTCATGCGAATCTCCGTTTTCGTGAGAAAGATGTATTACCCAATAAGGTGCTGGTAGGGATCTTAACCGTACTTCCCGCATTGTCCAGACTGCTGTGGTATATATTTCCACTCTTCACGCATCTCAGTAGTTGCTTTCTTGTAGCTACGTCACTTCATTTATTGAGCGTGCAAGTCATCCCTTGCCTTTTTATCGATGGTTATTAATAGCATTGTTCAGGCAGGGGCCATAGTCTTAACATAGTTCCTGGTAATAACCAGTCCACTTAAGGCTCCAAAAACCATAACCCTATTATCCTTGCTTTCTATGTGTTGATTTCCAATAAAAGAAATTCAGACCAGTAATAGCGTGAAAGTCATATTACTTCTCCCACTTAAAGTGAGAGATAATGTCAGTCTTATACTGACTAAAACTCACCTGTGTTCCTTCGGTTGCTCTTTTCATTCCAGGGCTTTCGAACAATCCTGCAAATCACCTTCTATCTTCGTAATTCGTTGTCACCAACTCAATTTGAGACCAACACTAAACCATTACCAACTAATGCACCCAGGTCACAGGTCACATGCAACTAATCTATACAGCACGCAAATGCATATATATGATATGTTACGAGTATAACATTGTTTTTCCGTCACCACTGCCGTGCCGGATACTTCATCGTCGGACGGGCTAATAGGCCCGCTTCCGACACGTGACGATGACGTGCCGGTTGCGAGCCGTGACGCACGACGTCTTGTGTGCGACGTGAACGTGATGCATTTTATGTAACCATTGTTTTTGTGTACGCAAGTAGGAGTTAGATGGGTAATTTGCGAGACATATGTGTAGCTTTTGCGCAAGTTGAAGTTGATACTATGGTTTTAAGAATGCCTATCAGCTGTAAGCGCTAATAGGTATATTGAGAAAAAGATCCTTTTACTCTTGAGAAATCAATAAATGATTCCTCTCTTTCTGGGTGGAGCGAGAAAGGTTGTCAGATTTACTGACTAACCCACCTCCAGGGTCCACCAGGGCCGTGGTAAGTTTTCGAACAATTCTTTAGCCCGGGCTGTCTTGGACTGGTGTTATGGGTTTTTATCTGGTACTTAGTTTCTTAGCTTAGATTCTCAGGGCCCGGTTGACCATTACCAATAGGTTTACCATTTATTACACTAATCTTAAAGCTGGTATGTTGCTAATACCTTAGTAAGTAGACCTTTTTACTGGCTTAAGTACACCAAATTCTTCTATTTGTGTGAGCAGAAGTGTTAAACACGTGTGAAATTCATTGTAATGAAATTATTACCCACAGTTGCCTATCAGTTACTTGAATGTGAGCAAGGAAGTTACCGACCAAATGTATCTTGTTTAATAAAAAATTTATGATTTGCAAAGCATGTTCGATTCGCTCCCGTACCTGGTAATTGGTTATATATTTATAAGCATAAGTATAATCAATCAGCTTTATAATGTTCCCATTGCTTGGACTCAAGTCTCTTCTCTAGAAGAGGGAATGGGCCGTAACACGCCATGCGGATCCAGTGCGGGTTGGTGGAGGTCACATATTTTCGAATTTTTGGTTATAGGCACGATCCGTGGGTTCTAGGACATGCCGGTTTTCTTACGATGTTTACCTTCACCGTTTTGAAAGCAATGGTGATATATTTAATAGGTTAGAATGAAAGGTACTAACGATCAAAGTTTTAAGCTATTGCATAGCTTCTATCGCGGGCCTTGAGCGTGGAGACCGAATCCAGAAATTCCGTAACGAAAATAACCTAACACCCCCCACTCATTTGTTTTTTGAGCGTGGTGACCGATAAGAAAACAAATGAGTGAACAATCAATCAAAATTCAATTCAATGTGTGAAAGTGTAACTTCAATTAATATCAAAGAAAAAAAAAACAAAGAAAAAAAAAAATACTACATAAATAAAATAAACAAATAATTATAATTGCATAAGTTGATAAAAATGCTATGCAATAGCTTTACCGCGGCAGTCCCCGAGTGCCACACGTCTTTTTTTTTTTATTTCAGCAGTTTTCTGTGTCTTGAGAGTCTATTGAGATAAAGTGATTAATTTAGATTCTACGCAACATTTCTTACTAATCAACTAACTTAAAGGCCGAGGGATTTAATCATTATAAATAGTAGCAGGTATTGTACTCACTGACAGTATTGACAGCCGCGTCGGTCTAGTGCGCATGCGATGCGCGGATGCTGCGCAGGCGCGCCGCCGGAAACGGAAGTCACGGGCGCGTTCGCTCGCTCATCTGTGGCAACATGGCGGAATCATAGGTTGGTCACACTGCTCGTTATGTGGTACAAGATAATTAAATATTTGAGGTGGGTACTGTTTTTGTCGGAATGGTTTTTATTTAAAGACTTCATTGATTTTGGCTATTGTTTTCTAGGGCTCTTGAATTAATCAATATATATGTAGGTATAATCGAAATCCGTGCCAATTAAAACCTTTTAGACAATTATCATTGTACAATGGTTATATAAAATCTTATCACACCAACTTAAAATAATAACCAACATAGTAGAGCCTTAACGAGCAAATTTGTTTTTATTTTTTATTTTTATCTAAGTCAAAGTCAAAGTCAAAGTCAAAACGTTTATTGCAAACCAAGTGTACAATGATGACATCATGTCTATTGCGTTGTTATTAAAATAACATAGATTATGTGTCGAGAATGTGTAAATTTGATTGCATGTTGAGAATTTGCGACCAAACTACTTACGAAATTGAAATTAGTACTTTCGCTTTTACTAAAAATATATGCATTACCGGCATTACCTTAAAGACCATTCAAGTTGTGCAAATTCAGAAGATCTGTGTTATTACACATTTCAGTATTTGGATATTTATTCAGGTTTTCGTATGCAGGTGCAGTTACATGACCAAAATATGGAAATTCGTGGGTGTGTGAAGATATTAATACACTTGAAAGTGGGTGGTTTAAATTTAAATATGGTTAAGTTAACCTTGGTCAGTTTTCGCAGCAAAGTGTTGGTATATTACACCAACATTGTAGCACATTAAGTCTAACTCGCAAGTAGGTAATTTTTCAAAATTGTGTAAAAATATAATATTGTCTTAAGCTCATTTCAGATACCGTCAATTTGAGACATAATAGTAAGACAATAGATGCGTGAACGCCGTTCTTGATGGCGTTCGCTTGGGGTTGGTCTAAATGTATGTAACTTTATTTTAATATAGATGGAACAAAAAAAACAACAAATTAAAACAAGAAATACACCTAATTAAAACTAACTTGCAAAATAAAAATAAAAGCCCTAAGGAACAAAAAAAACAATCAAAAGGACAGCGTCAAAAAAGTCCTCTGCATCGCTGAATGGCAATTCTTAATAAGTTTTTTAGTTGGGAAATTACCAAATAATTTCTTTTGCTCTGGGTAGAGCGAGAGAGTCAAACGTATACTGGTTAATACCCACCCATGCTCCTTCAATTGCCCTTTGACCCACCCGAGTTCCTTCCGTTGCCCTTTGCGTCCCAGGGCTTTTTGGAAAGTAATCCTAATCTTTTATTTTTTGGCATTTGTGTGTCCTATGTTATAGAATCAAGTACATATATTGCCAACAATTGGACACCAGACATACTTCGGGTTACTATCAGGAAATTCAAAATGAGAAAAACACACACATGACAGTTGCATCAATAAGTACCGACAATGTCTCAAAATTTCAGACATACGAGTTATGAAATATAAATATTATGAATCATCGAACTATTTACATATCAAACTCATTTTAGCTTCAACGTTGCCGCTTCTCCCCGCGGTCAGACACACCTAAACATTTCCACAAAAAAAGGAAAAATAATGTCACCTCGTTCTGTAGGTACTTTCATTCCGTGAACTAATGGAAAGCGGCGGGGAGCGTGACATTAGCGGGCGTGACCTCGCGCCGTGACCCATCGTCGCGCCGTGAAATCCGTCAAATCGCCGTGCGCCCGCGCAAAGCCATGCCTGTGCTTTACGGTCAGATGAGAGGGGCGTTTAGAGCTTACGACTTTAGAAGTAGGTACCAGTTTTGATAGGATTTGTCAAGGAGAGAGTGTTCAAAAGACAAATGCTTTTTTATTATTGATAGGCTCGCGTTTGACTACCATCTTACCTGATGGTAAGCGATGATGTCTATAGAACGGATATGTCTATGTTTTTATTTAGCAAAACAAGTGTATTTTCCATCTGGATTAACTGTTTTTAGCAATCAATGGGAAAGCTATTCTTAAGGAGATAATTTCAGTTGAAGTACTAATGTATTAAAATTCCGCAATCAGAACTGCATTTCGATGGATGTAGATTTTAATAGCATCTTAGCGAAACCTAACTGTAGTGAAGCAAAAGATTTAAATTCCTTTATAGAAAAGTAGAATGTTTCATGTAATTAAAGTGTAGATATTAGTAGGTACGATGGGACTGACATCGTCGTATTAGTGTACAAAACATCTCATAAATGAAAAAGATTTAAAAAAAAACAACGAACTGTATTTGTTTCTCTTTTGATATTTCGTATTGATCATGGCATGACACATTTCTGATTAGTAGAATATTCACGAATTTCATTAATATCAGAAGAATTTAATGTGTTTGTGAACATGAAATCGTACGCTCAATCGTGTCGTCCTCTCTAAACTGGCTCTGATGGTGAGTGCGGTGACAAGCATGTGTGACCGCTGAGCGGCGACTCTCGCACGCTCCTAATCGATCGGCAAATTAGGGATGACCACGCCACACTTTTCCGATAATTACGATAATAATGATAATATGTGGCCGTAATGTGCAATGGCGTGAATTAATTACAGCCATTATGAGGTACAACGTAGGCGCGGGCTTGCGGACGGTGAGCAATGGGTAGCTCGCTGTCCGACGGTCCGGTAACTGTCCGGACCGAGCAAAGAAGTCGTTGACGGCGCACACTGTTTCCGCGCGTCTCATGGAGTTGTCAGCAACAGCAGAAGCCCAGCTGGGTCGAAGCCTACTGAGGCCAGGGTTAGTTCCGAAAGGTAGCTCGGCCCCGGCATGAAAGGCAAGAATAGGGTGGGTCTTTTAGTCAGTAAGAGTCTGACACTATCTCCCGCTCCGCCCAAGGGCGGGAGATGTCATTTGGATGATTTTTACCCACCAAAAAAAAGTTGTATGAAGAAGTTTAGTCTTATGATAGGTGGTGCTATGGATTTTAGTAATTTCAAGGTTTTTCTCGTTACAATGGATGGTAAAGTAATTCCTGAGTGTTTTCAGTAGATACACGTGGAGGAAAACGCGTAGGTATCTATATTGTACATCTCAGGGATATTTATTCCATCTCGGTTAATTATTAAATATTTTCATTATTCTTCGGCTCTCGATGCGTAAATCATTTGAGGAAAATTTTGGGAGATTTTAGCTGTTATAATTAAGTGATATTTTGTGTGTTTATTTTATGTTTTAATACAGTTTTGTTTGTTCATCGTAATTTTTGGATGAGAGGTATATGTAGGTACCTACGTATTATTATCTAATTAATAATTACTTACCTACTTGTCGAATTAAATGATATAAATGATTATGGTTCTGAATATTAATATGTAGCTATTTTGGAAAACGATAAACACAAGTAACGAATGAAAAGATCATGGCATTTCGTAGGTACTTTCTGTGTACTCCCTTAGGTTAAAGGTGTCATGGGAGATGTGAAAGACATTCCCGGGCCCCTGGAACGATGGCAAAGAAGGAACAGGAGTGGGTTTTGAGTCAGTAAAAGTCTGACACACCCTCCGACTCTGAAGAACGGGAGCCGTAATTAGACGATTTTTCCACTAAAAAAAAAATGAGTTGATTGTAGTGGTCGTAGATGACTGATCCAATTCAAAACAATATTCCTAATGACCGTTCGGTTTGAATCTGACAAAATATTGGAAAAAATCGGAAAAAATATTGTAAACCTTTTTTTCTTGTCAAATAAAATCTTTTTTGAGATTTGTTAATACAAATGACTAATTTGTTTAAAAAATTTACTTACACGTTCGATCTAAGCACATAACTTTGGGTAATAGATAGAGATAAGAAGATATTGCAGTTTTTCAATGTAACCCGTTATTTTTGCGACCCAGTGTCCCGACCAATGTATGAATTTCATTATTACATAAAAGGAACTCCTGATTCTCTGAGGCATAAAATAAACATAATAAACAAAAACAGTTATGTAGGTAGGTAACTGCAAAGCCACTAACAAGCCGCCAGCAAATACCTGAATAAAACATTCATAATCATAAGTGCTGATAACAAAAGCCTTAAGTCTAGCTAGTTTACGATCTCTTTGTGGCATGTTGTTAATTTCGCCCTGTACAAACATAAGCCTAACATAACTTACATACATACCTACTTACTTAAACTATCATACAAATATTATAAATGACAAAGCAACTCTTTCTGTTTGTCATTTTGTTCTCTCCATCTTCTTACCTCTTCACACCTAAACAGCTGAACGTATTTGAATGAAGCTTCACACACTATTATATCTAGTTTTTCCTTTTTTAAATAAAAAGCATTTATTTCAGGCAACCAAACACCCATACAGCAATCACAAAACAGAACAGACACAAAGAAATATATATTACACTATCGGACTTATCCAGCAAAATGTCTGCTATAGCAATGTCCGATATAAGGGCAATCAAATCTCCCAGTCAAATCTTTTCCCATATATATTATAAGGCTCGCATTTGCCCACTATCTCACCTGTGACCTGATGGTAAGCGATGATATAGTCAACGACGGAACACGCTTGCCTAGAAGTAACATATTTACTCTTAATTCCAAGACCGCTGTAGTTATCAGGAAACACAGACTTCAGGGAAGAGAATTATACACCATACCCTTTATAGTTGTCCAAAAATAAAACGCCTGTTTTCGTCAGATGAGACTGGTCATCTTTTAGCTGCCAGTGGCTTAATTCAGTTTCTATCTTTTAATTATTTTACATTTTTATTTTATTATCTACATTGTGCTCACATAATAGAAGCAACAAGTAATTAACCAAGCATTATATGTAACACATAATATGATTTAAAAGAGTGTCCATGGAGTTTCTTGCACATTCTTCTCCATAGAGATCTACGCTTTGGATCGTGCAATTTAGCTTCACTTTTCTTGGACTGACCGACATTTGACTATTCAAAAGTGCCTGCAAATGGTCTATTTGAAATAAATGCTTTGACAGTTTACAATTGAGGTACTACTACACCGGACCTTATTATTATTTTATTGTTTTTTTTTTCAGTTTCGTTCCAAGTTTCATTCTAGGGTTTTTCTCAAATGTCAAAACGGACCTTTTGTTTTTTAACAAGTTTAGCTGTAGGCATAAGTGCATTAAGACATTGCATACGCCTATCCTTGGAACATGAAGATTAAAACTTTGGAAAAGCACTTAGAATACTTTTTATATATATGTTTGTTCTTTTTAGTTAATTTCTTATTCACACGCGGGCAAAGCCACTGGCAGAAGCTTGTTATAAACACTCAACTGACCATTGTCCGGTCGTTCGGGGAGGGAGAGATGCTTGGAAAGCGACTCACGCGCAGCCGACACGACTCCATTGTGCAGTCGCAAATCTTTTAGAAATTCTCATCAAAAAGTAACTGTCGTTTTTAGATTAATGTTGGTTCCTATAACTGTCTAGGTTATAAGAGGAAGTTCCAGTTACTGTGAATTTTTAAGGCTTGTTGATAGACAAGAGGGCCCAGAAACATTGTTAGCATATCAGCAATATATCTTGAATAAATCTTTTGTTTTATACATAGGTAGCCTGTGGATGGCTTTAGGTTTCTTTGTGCTGTGGGATTCTTCAAAAGAGTTAGATACCACGGCTCAAAGACGCTAACAGCAACTGAAGGAACACAGGTGGGTCTTTGCCAGTAAGTAAGCCATTTCTTCTCGCTCCATCCAGAACGGTAGAAGCTATGTGTTAGATTATTTCGGGACCTATAAAAAAAGGATCGATTAGGTGTGACATGAAAATTATGTCTGTACCGAACTTAAAACTTGTCTTGTTTTACAATTGACTAGGAAAACACGTAGACCTTTGACAGTCCTTACTGATAGTCAGAACATAGACAATTCGATAACCAGTCTTGGCAAAGGATATCGTGTTACCTAGTTATTTGATTGTGAAGGTATGATGAGGCAATCATTATCATCATCATCATCATCATTCAAGCCGAAAGGCATCCACTATTGGACATAGGCCTCCGCCAAGTGTCTCCATAACGACTGGATCTGAACATCTCATATCCATCGGATTACCGCGACTTTCACCAGGTATTTGGTCCACCTTGTAGGAAGCCTTCCAATACAATAGGCAACGCAATAAATAGGCAATCGCTTCGTGTAAAATACTGACCCCTAATATCAAGTAGCATCTGGCTTAACTGGAAGTCGTCTTTAGCATAGTCGGGATAAGCCTAGACCACCTGTTTTGCAAGGTAATTTAGGCCCTGTTATCTTCTTCATACAGCCTACTTCTGAAGAGAAGTAGGCTTCTTTCTTTTCTTTTCTTTCTTTTGTTTTCTTTCTTTTCTTTCTTATTTATACGATGCATGCAAGAAGTTTAAGGCAATAAGGTTTATAATCGACTGTGTACTTGAGTAGTATGGTCTGATTTATGAATTGCGGATGTGTGCGTAACTGTGCATGTGCAGTTGTTTCCGTTGCCCAAAAAGATGGTCAGATCAGGTCCGCTCCACACTGGACACCCAATTGCACGTCGCACTTCATGACGCTAAGAACCATCACAGATGGAGAGACACCATAAGAGAAACAAAGTTATAGAATAGAAGTATTCTATAACTGTGTTTCTCTTAATACAAAGAGGAAAGCAGTGTTACGGCTACGGGTGTAAATATTATGGTCGTTAATTTATTATTTAGTATATTCCACATTATTTATTGCCTGTAAAACAAATATTTTGTAAAGTACATTCGTAATACCTATTTACTAATAACAAATATACAAATTATGCACTGTGTTTTTCTCACTGTAAAACAATAAAACACGAGTGCAAATAACGTGTCTGTATTTACAAGTCAAATTATTTTGTGTTTGTAACAAACGCAGGCGCAAGGGAGTAAGTAGTACCAAGTATTATGGACGACACTATGCTGACTTTTGATCACACTAATATTATAAAGGTAAAACTTATGAGCTTGTTTCTTGTAAAGTAAAAAGTAGTAAACATATAGGTAAAGGTAAACCAGGCATGCCCCAGTCGGTAACGTGCCTCACTTGTAAAACTGAGACACATATTTAAAATTACACTAAGTATACAACGTAAGTTAAACTTGCATTGTATAGTTTCCATTGTCGTTATACTGTATTTGATCTTAAATTATTAATTTAAAATTATGTGTTATTGAAATAATCCTATTATAATAATCAAATTAATTATTTTCTAAAATTCCATACAATTGTTAACATTATGTATAATTGTATTTTTTTCTTTTTTAAGTTTTTACAATTCTATGTTAATCAATGTAAGTGGGCATGTAAGTACCGTTTTAATTAACTATAGATAAATAAATACAATACTGAGAACACCAGATTGCCTCAAGTGGGGTCACGTTACCGACTGGGGCATGCCTGGTTTACATATACCTACATGTTTGCTACTTTTTCACACTCGAACGACTGAACGGATTTCGATGAAACATGGTACACAGGTAGACCAAGTTCTGGAGCGCATATAGGATACTTTTCATTGAGGGTGTATATTTCTTTATGACAATTTTCTACTTTCACGTAGGCGAGGCCGCTGGCATCAGCTATTCTAAAATAAATTCCTAAATTCTTAATGAAACAGTTGAAATCAAATATTGAAAATTGTCATCCGTTTAATGGTAAATCAGAGAAGTCTTTTACAAATAATTTCAATATCTACGACTAGCTCATGCCTGGGGCTTCGCTCGCATTCTAGCTGCTGGGGCTTTTCACCCCGTTATGGGTTGAATTTCGAAAACAACAGAAAAAAATCAGCTCTAAGTTCTTGGTTTAAGGGTTTATTTATGCTTGGCGTTGATGAGTTTGTGAGTCAAGGTTTCTTTTTATATATAAATAGATTATAAATACAACAAAATAAAAACTACTTATCCACTATTGGGCGTACCCAATAGTGGTAAGAAAACGCCTATAAAAATACACAAATCGACAGCTCTTTCTTTCAATCTATAACGGGTGATTCAATTCATCATCATCATCATTTCAGCCGAAAGACGTCCACTGTTGGACATAGGCCTCCACTAAGTGTCGCCACAATTTGCGGTCCTGTGCGGCTCCCATCCATCGGATTCCCGCAACCTTCATCAGGTCATCGGTCCACCTTTTAGGAGGCCTTCCAACGCTACGTCTTCCGATACGTGGTCGCTATTCCAGAACCTTTCGGCCCCAACCATGATCCCCTACGGTGATTCAATTAGATATATAAATATATAATAGATAACGACATACAAATACTTGTAAGTACCGATTATTCCATAAAATACTCGTAATCACCGATTATTCCATAAAAATATTAGACTTCAGATATAAGTTTAGTCTCATTATATTCTTAGTTGACTTCAGATATAAAAGTCTAATTATATTCTATAAATAAACCTTTACAAAGAAAGAGTCATTATCTGAAAATCAAGAACACATCTCATGAAATAACCAATTTATTTTGATCCTATTCAAATGTACCAGTAATTCCTAAACATTATGGTGCTTTGGTCGAAACCGTAAATAATAATCCACTAAAAATCTGATATAAAAACATGTAGGATAATTACTCGTGGGGAATAGTTCCATGGGGGCCGACATGAAGTACGGTAATGTACTTTTCGTACACTAGTTGGAATAAATACGATACTTGATGGACTGTTTATGTCATGGAAGCGGGTTTGTGCAAGCATTCACAGATTTTGATGGGGTAGCAGGGTACTGTCGCGGCCGGAGTTATTTGATTTGTTTATTTTTGGTGACTGATTTAATTTAGAGTTGAATTGTCTGTTTAAATAATAATAATCTAAATATATATATTGTAGAAATATTATAGCAGATAATACATATTAGTGAGTCATGTAGTACTTTCGAGGCATTTCAGGTGACAATGATTCCAGAATCCAGGCGGCATGAGATGCCTATGATGATACGATAACCGTAGGGGCCCAGCAGCTTAAGGGCTTGTTTCTGAAAGGAAAACTCAGTCTTGGTATGAAAGGCAACGAAGGAACAGGAGTGGGTTTTTAATCAGTAAAAGTCTGACTCATACCTACCCGCTCCGCCCAAGAGCGGGGGACGTCATTGGATGATTTTCCAACCAAAAAAAAAAATGATGATACGATGATTATGATATTTATGTAGTTGAATCTCTTATAGGTAATGTTCATTGGAAAATTAATTTTAATTTACTACCAAAGAAAATTGGTTACGTAATACTTGTCTGCTGCTAAATTACACAATGGATTTTTTAAATTAATCTATTATTGGATATAAAGAGATGATGAATATTGAACGTAGTTTTCTGAAAAAATATTCACTAATAAATAATCGTGAAAAAAAAGCTTCGGTAACTTTTAATAAACTTTAAGTAACTGAAAGTGTATTTAATTCAAACTCAGAATATACTCGAATATTCCCACAACAAAATCTCAGCACACCGTGCTCGACTGTACCGAGGGGTGGGGCTGGGGGGTACTGTGGCAAGGGAGCGCACACCTGGCCGCCGCAGCTGCGTTCGCGGGCAAATCTCACGCGCAGGCGCAGCTTCCTTACCGCGCATGCGTAGACACACACACGTATGTATGTACAGTCATACGTGCGTGCATATAATACCACGTATAGGTACACGTACAGATGTACTACATGCGTCGTGGATATGATCACGCACACATAGATAGCATTGGGTATACAGCTGTAAGTTCGTGTAAAGATGTGTGTATGTGTGTGTATGCTGAAAGTAAATACGTGTTTAGACGCGATGCGTAGTTTTATGGGTAACAAATATTATGTTGTGTAGTTAGATTTTGTTGTTTCGATTTTACGATGTTGTTTCGTTCTGTTGGAGTAAATCTGGAATACGAAGGTTTACTGATAAATTAATTAAACTATTTGAAAAGTCTCCTGTTTTTGGCTATATTCATGATTTTTTAAGTATGTTGAGATTTTGATTGATATCATCGGATACCTAGATTTCGCACCTATCCTTAGTTCCATTTTGAAACCTATTTTTTTCCTTAAAATATCACCTAATCACCTATATTTCTTATTAGTTCTCTAATCACAATAAAATAAAACTTTAAATTCATGATAGGTTATAATGAAATGATTAGCAACGCTTCAAAGAGGAGCCAATTTTACAAACACTCTGTTAGATTTCATGTTATGTTATTAGAGTTATATTGAATAAATGTCAAGGAGACTTGGTGATGATAAAATTAGTTTTTTTATTGAAATATAAAAGACCGTAAAGCGATTTTCACCACAAATCACTGAATTCGATTTGCACTAAATCACACTAATATCATAAAGATAGAAGTTTGTGAGTGTGTGTATGTTTGTTAAGCCTTCACTCTGAAATTGCTGAAGGGATTTAGATAGAAGTTGGCACAGGGGTAGACTATATCTAGGGTACTTCAATACTCAATACTTTATTGCATTCCATATGTACATATATAGATGGTATAAAAATATATAAAAATATAGTATAAGGACCCTGTCGGGCACAGCAAAGCTAGGAGAGAGGATGAAGGCTAATAAAATAAAGATATTTCACTTATTATTGTCATCATTATTAATAAATTATGTGCCTATCTATTTAAATTAAATTGTGTATGCATGTTATTATATTATTATGTCCAAGTATTGGTATATTTTATTTATTTATTGTCGTCATTATTATTAAATTTTGTTATTGTTAAAATTAATGTAATAATTTAAACCATCGCGCGGGCTAAGTCACTGGCAAGAGCTGGTGTTTTTTATATATTTTAAATATTATTTTGCCTTACTGCAAAATGTACACACATGTACATAAATACTTCTGTTTATTTTAAATCAGTTGATGTTATACGCCTTTAATCATTTGTGTAAAAACAAAAAAATAAATAATTGAGGCAACCTTTACTTTCTTAGTTTATTATTTATAAACGCTGCTGTTTCTGCTGTAAATTATATTATATAAAATAATTATGAATTTTCATAACTGCTGCTTATAAAGGTTACTAGCATCTACAAGTGGCTTTGCCTGCATCCGCATCCTTATGTCACTTAGTGACAAAGTAGCGTCCTATTGGTGAAAAAAAAATTAAAATCAGTCCAGTAATTTTTGCGTTTAATCGTTACAAACAAAAATACAAATATTTCCTCTTTATAATATTAGTACAGATATAGATAAAAATAAGTTTCATTGTTGTTATTACCTATTATATATAGTTATTTCTTATTTTATTATGTAATAATATAGGTATTGTATTAGGTAGGTACTTATGAAATTACAGCACTATTTAAACCATGCACAACAAGAGACAGAAACCACATTTCTGAGTTAAATTGAATTATACTTGTTCGTTTCAATAAATAAATAACAAGACTAAAGTAAACAAGCATTAACAAGAAAGGGATGAAAGGCGGAAACTCGCGCACACAATACTATGAATTCCAATGAATTAAATTCACTTTCATGCAATTCATTCGATAGCGACACAAGGCGACGCAACAGGTTACATTATTATCACAAGATTTTACAAAACCGTAACTTGTAATAGTTTCATGAATGGAGGATTCCTAAAAAACATTTCTTACAAGTTGTATTGTCTGTACACAATGACAAGCGCCATCTAACAAAGCGTATTTTACAAGTGTATAGTTCACGATAGCTCTTTATGACACAGCCGTTATACTCTGACCTCTAATCTTTCCTCTGTACATCCCTCGTTCGTCCCATTCTATTCGACGAAGAGGGGTGAGGAAGCTCAAGTTATACCGGATAGGTTCTAAAAGCGTGATATTGTTGTAATATCAATAGTCGCAAAACTTTTTGTCGTCATGTGTACTTTTGTGAGTTAACAGCGATTAATGTAATTATGTGCGCGGTTCTCTGTCGGCCCACAATACACCGATTAATTTGACAGCACAATCAGATGTTTAAACTGTTATTTGTAACGATAAAAATAAGGTTTTGTTTGTTTTAGTATTGTTTCTTTATGATACTGTTAAGTTTTCTTGACATCCTTCTTAATAAGGTATAACTACATGCTTAATCGGCCTTTCAATGTTCCCACTGCTGGGACTCAGGCCTCTTCTCTAGGAGAGGGAATGGGCTGTAATCCACACGCGGGTCCACTGCGGGTTGGTGAATGTCACATATCTTCGAAATTTTTGGTAATAAGGTATGTTTTTAGAGTTTATTCTAGTTCTAGTATAAAGTGATCATTTGTTCACTAGCGCTAATAATAAGAAAACCAATAGTCATCAATTAGCACTATAGTTGAATCAATTGGTCATTTGGCGTCAAGTTACGTAGGATGGTATGATGCTCGACCCTGTGTTTCAGCTTTTCCGTTAGGTTAATAACCGACCATTGTCTATGTTTTTATTTATCAAGTCATGTGACGTGATTATTACGTAAGGTCCAGTATTGTTACCAAAAAATCAACCATCGGTGGCCTTAATAGGAGATTTTTAACGTACTTAATTGCGTTAATATAAACGTAGATCTTTATATACACGTCGTTAAATTTTAATCGTTTTAGTCCCGTGGAGGGTCGATTCGGTACATGAAACACTATCGATTTGTAAAGATAAAATTAAAAAATAAAGTACCTTTTTTCAAAACTCGTATTAATTTACGCATGTACGAAATTAATTTCTTTAAGAGAACGTCAGCTGAGCGAGTTCAATAACCTGTCGTTAATAGTCGGCGTTGCGTACAAACTACCTACAGCACATCTTTAAAAAAAACATATCTTAGTTGAATCCGTTTTCACCAGTGCTAAGCTATGTGCACCAATGAATTTCATTGGTGGATATCAAACGCATCCATTTCTACGTAGCATAGCACATCTCTGGTGGAAAAGCACCCTTACAGCATAGCTCATTTTTGGAGAAAAATTCTTAGGAAGGAAAATATTATCTACATCATCCTTATACATTTGGGGCTCGCACAGTATATCTTGTCCTTATATGAATATGATGGATTGAAAATAACATACAGCTTGAAAACTGTAGGCTGGTGGCGGCTAGTGGTGAATTACGGCCCTTTTTTTTCTTCAAGTGAGGAAGCCTGAGTCTCAACAGTGGGAACATTAAAAGACTGGCCTGTTGGTCTAGTGGTTAGTAGCCCTGATTGCTATGCCGGAGGTCGTGGGTTCGATTCCCACCCAGGACAAATGTTTGTGTGATGAGCCCGATCATTTGTTCTGTGTCTGGGTGTAATTTATCTATAATATGTATGTATTTAGAAATACTAGACTATAGTACTCATAACACAAGCTCTGCTTAGCTTGAGACTAGACGGCGTTGTGTGATAGTTGTGAAATATTATTATATTATTATTATATTATACATTATATTAAAAGGCCGACTATGCTGTGCTATGCTATGGTATACAGGCTGAAAAAGCTTCTTAAAAAAAATCACTTCTTAAATGTACGAATGAAATTGAGAAGTACCAGAAAGAAAACTAAATCCAACATAATAATATAATAATTTAGCAGCTACATAGATCCCATGTATATTTGCCTTATAAACATGTGTGAATACATCCCACGCCCCGTCACTGGTGTTGGATTACCGCCACTTTTTTTTTCCTAAAAGAGGCGGGATCCCGTTTCGTGCTGAAAGTCTACACCTACTGCACGTGCACGACTTTCAAACAAAATGACTGATGAATTCCACACTAAATATATAATTTCCAGATTAAGTCTGAAAATTATGTTTAGTTAGTTTATTATATCTAAATAGTTAACCTAGGCTTTTCTTTATATATACTAATATTATAAAGTGGCAGATATTAGAAAGCTGCTTTATTCCTGAGTGACATTTATATTAATATTTGTTGTTTTGTTTGTAGGAGGTAATCTCTGAAAATACTGGTCCGATTTCATTTTTTTTTTCACCGATATAAAGCTGCTTTAGTCCTGATTGATATAGGCTATATTTTATGTACGCGAGCAACGAAACCCTTTATGGGATCACTTTATTGTCCGTCTGTTCGTCTGAAAATGATTTTTAATTAATTTAAATAAATTTGTAGTTACATCACAAAATTATTACTGTTTAGTTTTTTGCAATCCGGAAAATTTTCTGAGACTTGATTCGGGAATCAAATCTTTTTACATAGGTAAGTATGTACGGAACCTTCGATGCACGATTCTGATTCGCCCTTGGCCGGTTTTTATTTACACTCAGACTATTCCTAGCTGTCAATGTTAGGGTTACTTGTCAACACTTGAATGGACCGCTGCAGTCCAATATCTTTTGGCAGACCGAAGTCTGACGGGTTGGCAAGTCACCAATAAAATGTAACCTAAGCTGGAGCCTCTAGTTTACCTAGATTGTTTCCTAGATTCTGCAATAGTATCGTGAATCACAGTTGTAGCATTCTCTGCGTAATCTAGATAAAGTTGGTGAATTACAATAGTTACTTATTTGAAATGCAGATCAATGTTACGAAATCATAAGGTTTCGCTTAGATTTTACGACACGCTAAATGGTTTTGGAAAGTTTGTATTTATTTAAATCATTCTCTTCGTAATATTTTAGCTTAGTTTGTGCCAATAAATAATGTATCTGTAAGTACAAATACGTACAACCATCATGTGTCTTCACACGAGTTTGTTTTCAAACCACTTATGTAGATTTAGGAAGTTGAAAAGATTTGAATTTAGAAGGACTTAAATATTTTAACTTTTTTTTAAACTTAACTTTTTTTAAATGATAAACCAAATATCTGATTTCGATTTTTAAATACGGTCTTCAATAAGTAAGTACGTATCGCAAAGTTGGGCCAGTCTTTTGAGCAGCAATCCGCAGAGACACACAAAAGAACGGAAATCGATGCTTAAGCTCAACCCGCTCGCATTTTGTTTTGGAGATTACAAATAATGAGAGGTTACGTTTTTTTCACCACACATTGCACGCCCTTTAATCAAAAGATGTAACACAAATATCGATGTGTTCGAAAATCTGTCATGCAGTCACCTCAACTTAGATTCCAAATTTGAAATCCTTCAATTGTGACTTAGGCTATTTTGATATTGAAGCGTGCAGTTCTCATAGAAGGGGTTTCAAGACATACCTAACGGTAGGAAGTAGGTGATTATTGTGATAGGATATCCGATAGGATGTGACGTATCAGGTAGATTTTATTTTAATTGTTGAGCGACCTTGTCGGACTACAAAGGGTTTTATTTGTAACATAATGTTGGATCAGAGTTTTTGTTCCGAACTGTTGTCCGTTAAGCTATGTGTCAATACGTTTTTATAAGATTGATCATCCCGAAAAAGATCTTATTGTAATAATAGTGTTGCGTTGAATATGCTATACAAAGACGTCAGTTCATGTCAATTAAACTAAAAAAATTAAGAGCGTTGCGTACTTGCGAAACGACCAATTTAAATAAGACATTTCAAGTCGTTAGAAAAGGCATCTTCCTTAAAAAAGTACTAGAAGATCCTTCCTTGCCTTTGTTTAGGCTTTGGGATGCTGGTATTAGAAAAACAAATAATACGCCACGTGCTAGTACCAGTGTCTTGCGTACATCTGCATTCAACTGGTTAGCATAGCATAGCATAATCAGCCATAATGTTCTCACTACTGGGACTCAGGCCTCCTCCTTAGGAGAGGAAATGGGCTGTAACCCACCACACTGTGACTGTGTTCAAGTGAGTTGCTGTTCAATAACCGGCATAAGAAATGCCAGTTCTTAGAGAAATAATTTAAAAGCCACATGCTAGAGCCAGTGTCTCGCGTAGATCTTCGTTCAACCGGTTAGCATAGCATAGCAAAGCATAATCAGCCTTATAATGTTTTTTTTTTTTTTTTTTTTTTTTTTATGGTGGGAAAAAATCATGCATTGACATCCCCCGCTCTTGGGCGGAGCGGGAGATAGTGTCAGACTCTTACTGACTAAAAGACCCACCCCGTTCCTTCTAGCCGCCTTATAATGTTCCCATTGCTGGGACTAGATCTCTCTAGGTGCCCACTTCCTTTAGTGGGCTGTAATCTACCACGCAGGCCCAGTGCGAGTGAGTTGTTGTTCAACTGTTTAAATGTCTTATTTGAATCAATGGGTTCGCATAGATATACGCGATGCACTTGTATTTCATTTTTAGATGCGCCATGAGAAACTATAATTCAAAAATTACATATAACATTATAAAATGATACATACTCATCAACATGACACAACAATATATCACACCGGAATGTAGAAAATCCAAAAACAAATTGCCTCGAATCAAACCAGATATTAACACTAACGTTCAAACAAAATATCGTCGGATCATAAGGAAAATTCTTCCATCATCGCTGCAGAAGGCAGGCAGGCAGGCAGGACAAACCGCCGAGTCACCGGCGCGGGCGCATCGGTCCGTGGGGCGACTGCTTTGATGCGAGCCGACGTTCGACATCGCCCGATAGCCGACAAAACGACAACCATGGAGGATACGGCTGAAGTCAGTGGTGGAAGCGATTATGAAGGTGAAGGGCTGAGGAATGGGAGATTGAATGTGTAAAGAGAAATTGGCGGGATGTCAAAATTTGTAGTGAAATTTTTTCTTGCAATTTGCTTACTACTTACAACATGAGATTGATACACATATAAAATTATAAATTTCAATTACAAAATTAAGTTACAATCATAATTTGACCACTGAAATTTTATTTAAATTGCAACTTAAGTAGTGGTCCTGATTGTAGGCAAATATATCGATGAATTATATTGGTAGGGCATCGGTAGTGATATTTACGCACGCATATGATAACTGAATTATGGTGCAATTCTTGAGTAATATTATTTTAGAATAAAATATTACCAATTCAAAAACAGACGAAACAGATTCAGTCACTAAATTTGAATACAATACTTTTAGGATGTGCGTTTATTATGTTACCATATTGTATAATTTAAGGTGATAATTGATTCAAAGTTAGACCATGCAAAATTATTCAGAAGTATTGGACTACCGAACTGAACTTAAATGTCTCTCGTATGTGTTTCCTGAAGGAACTCACTGTCTCACAGTTGTATCTAACCAAGCTACCAGAATTGCTGCAGGATTGTTCGAAGTAATCACCACGACACTAGAACGCAAAGGGCAACAGAAGGAACACAGGCGGGTTTCAGTCGGTGAAAGTCTGACACTCCCTCTTGCAGTTCACTCCACCTAGGGCAGGAAAATTTATTTGAAGATATCCCAACCATAAAAAAATCACCAGAATTTTGAAGGAAACTTAAAATCCATTGCTGTAGTATACTCGTGTTGCTTAAAAAGTTCGCCTGCTCGACAACGTCTGTTGTTATATGGTCATATTGATATACCCATTGATAGTTTGTGCAATATACCTACAGATAACCCCGATCTTTCTTCACTTCTCAAGCCACATCAAATTTATAACTCAATAAAACACACCGAATTTCTCAAAACCGTTCATAACATAGACCATAATCTAAAAAACGACACCGCGGTCCTCGGACACTTGTGAGATGATGGTGTGAATTGAACGCTAAGATGAATAAGCCCGTCAGATAAACAACTGCGCGAGGCTGTAATTGGTCAGTATCGTGTTTGTTACCCACAGATATTTTTGTCATTTCATTACCGTGTAGGCTGAAATCGATAAGGGTAAGGACGTTATGAATATAACAATAAATGTCCGGAAAATGGACCCAATTATGCGCTTAAACAGCTGATCATGATTTTAAATTTAAAATATGTAAATGCAACCCGAATTTTATTTCACATGTTTGTTTTATAACTTCTCCCTCTAGCTAGAAATTACACTTGTGCTACTATGAATGTCTTGACTATGTAAGTTTACACGATAATTATGACAATTGGTGTAAAATTAAAAACCCCGAACAACTATCAGTAGACCAAGTTCTGTGTTGGAATCGATCCCGCGACATATATGGCGCTAAATGTATGATATGTCTTTCACTGATGGAAAAATATGTTATCGTTGAACATTATATCATACTTATATCCTGGGAAAATGTCCGGTTATATGTGCAATAGGCTTCGAATAAAAGTTGGGATTCAAAACTTAGAAAGAAAAGAAGAAACACATCAAAAGGAAGAAAGCAAGAAGGAAAAATTAGATATATGTAGGTACATGAAACAGGCACTATACGCAGAAATACTAATTACGTATAAAACAAAAATGTTAAGTCAAAGAGAGTATCTGCGCTAAAAAGGTCCACATTAGCGATAGGTACAGTCGATTAACTAATGCTGTCTGATTCTGTTCAACTGTAAAAGATCATCATTCAACATTTATAAGGTGAAGTTAAGTTTAACTGTTGGTAAGTGTACTCAAGAGATACACGTAAAGTCGTGTTATCAATATTTTACGTAACTTCGAACGGATAGGTAATTTCATTTCAGTGTTGGTGAAAGTCGCTGAACATTAGTTTAATCTATTTTACTTTAGATTGAAAATCTTTCTTAGAAATCAGGAACCGGATTTGTAAGAAGTAGATAGTGAAATAAAAAAACTTAATATAATCAGTACCACCTACGGATTGTGTAACATTGCCATTGGTAGAACCATTCAAGGGAAAACAAATTGGCATGTCACTTTTTCATCACGATTTAAATAGAAGTAAAAAGTTCCATTAGATTACAACAGTGCGAGCCGATATGTTGTAATGGAAGTCCGTAAACACCAAGATTAGAGAAACCTGAATTTGTTCTGGTGCGAAAACAAATTACAAATGTGGAAACTGATGCAATCGTTTTTGTGTGATCGTACAATTTATAACTTCTACTGTGTGTAGTCGGACGAGCGTTGGACCATAAGGGCGACTCCTTGGAGAGGCCCAAGTGGAAAACAACACAGGGGAAGACCGCTTACAAGATGGGCAGACGACATTTTGAAAACGGCTTGGTCTAACTGGATGGACACAGCACAAGATAGAAATATGGAGTTCCTTGGAGGAGGCCTTCACCTGCGGAGGGGTTAAAAAAAATTTTTAAAAGTTCACAAGTTGGACACCTTCGACACTAAGATACAAGTCTTGACAGGTCATAGCGGACATTAGGCGCCAGCGCATAGCTGGGTGCGGAAGCAAAACTACCTCTCAGTCACCCGGATGGTCCGATGACCAAGTATTTGTGCGAATAACCAGGAAACATAACACAGTTATGAAATTTTGTGTATTGATTCTTTACAGACAAATACTAGACACTTGTTTTGGGTTTCGTATTTACTAAAACTAATGTTGTATAAGGTATATAACTACGCTGTGTAAGTGTAAGTGCATCGGGAATCCCACTTTTAATCACATATTGAATTCTCCATGATACCGTTTGTTTTCTCAAATTCTTGCATTACCATAAGAATGCAAGGATTACCGTCTTACTATTGAAACACTTCCACGACACTTCGTGAGGTTACTCACGTGCGGGTTTGTCAGTCAGCATGTTTCGATCGTGATCTTCCAGTGTGCACCGTGCCTAATGTCAACACGCAGTGGGATTGTCATTCTAATATATGATTTGCGTTCACTCATTACAGATTCTGTTTAATAATCTTATGGAGATTAAGAGAACTGACCTGCATTTCCTTGTATTTTTAGGGCATCCTGGAGATCTGGACATGAGCTATGGGATTGTTTGAAAGAGTCACCACGGCCTTGGAACTCAAAAAGCAATTGAACAAGCTTACTGGGCCTCAAGTCTGCTATTACAATAGTGTCAAAATGGTCTATCATTGATTTCATAATTGTCGATTTTGACAAGTTTGGTAATCTACTAATATAATGGCGTCATTATGACTTTCCAATGGTCAACCACTGACACTCCATTGAAAGAAGTGGCTTAAAATGGTAATCTCGTACATATTGACAAATGAATATTTGACATTTGCGGTAATCTGCTAAAACTTTGACAGTTTATTTGATCAGTGTTTTACCATTAGAACGTTATTGTGCAGTTATTGATTCTAATATGCTCGAAATTATCGTTCTACCACAATTCTATTACAAGACCAGTGACCGATCATTATGAATTAGCAGATTACAAACTTTTAGCAAAATGACAATGGGATCGTGTTGAAATGATGAATTTATAAAAATAGCAGACTTGGGGCCCTGGTTTTAGTCAAAGGATTCTGATTCAGGGAGAGTTAGACTTGCATAACCGAGAGCGGCAGAAGTTAAAAAAGAGGCAAAGAGGTCGTAATGGAGGCAATAAGTGATACTGATTTCAAAAAAAATTGGAATTGACCGTCAATCGCATACATATAACAATTTAAACCATTGATAAAATGCCAGATTTTTTAGGCTCTAAGGAATGTGGTGGATTTTTGTAAGACCTAAAAGCTGGAGAATAGGCTCATAGTGGCGGTTCAGTACTGGTGCTCAAAACTTAGTATATTCTACGGTAAAAATAGAAGGTCTATTTTTAAACATTAAGTGTTTTGCTAACTGTAATTAATAAATAGGGGGCCCTGTGGTTTGATGATTTTCGTGTTGCCTAAGTAAAGTATGAAGATGTATCGTTTTGTTAAAATTGCTAACATTGACCCCTTGCGAACTTAACTGTCATAGATTTAAAAACATAATTTAAAATTTTAATTGTTCAAGTGCATGACTCACGTATTAGCTATTATTAGTTCTATACTGTTTACAATCAATACTGTAGATCTGCTTGACATCGTACTTTCATGACGTAATACTTGGCATACTTTAAAATATAAAGTAAGCCAGGTAGTTTAAATTTTTCATAACAGGCTTTATATAAATTTGTATACCATTAACGATAGTGAATTTCAAAAATAGAATGCTAGGGACCCAATGCTAAAGCGGTTCAAGCCGATCTATGTTTTATTTAGTGTATCACTCAGGTTAAAACAAAGCAAAAGAGGTAAATATTATTTAGGAAAATCAAAAAGAGAAAGGCCTTGCTGTATTTAGAATACAGCAAGGATATAAGAGGAAAAAAATACAGCAAAAAAATAGTATGTGGTATACAGTATTCCACATACTATTTTTACAAAACTACTCTGATAGCAACCTTCCTACCACATGATATCTACTTGTTAGGTACGATTTAAAAAGTTTTGACGCTGTTCCAGTTATATCCAGGTCCTCAAGTGTTAGTAGTAAAATTTCGTGACTAACAGTATCAAAAGCTTTTTGAAAATCAACAAAGATGCCCAGACAATAAAATTTTTCATCGATATTCGTTTTAATTTCAGTAATAAGGTCAACCGTTGCTAGGAGCTGAGTGAGAGATTTTTGTTAGTGAATTGTCGTTTTCTCTAAAACCTAAATTACAGTTCTTTTAGAGACTATAGTAGAAAACCACACATTGGCACATAAGGAACTTGAAACTATAAACATCTCTTTCTTGTTCCTTCCTGTTTTCAAGAGATTTGCAACACTAATGACAGCGTTTTCTGTAAAACTGTCATAAAACTTAAAATATCTACGCAGTTAGCAATCAGTACAGTCTTACCTCGAGCGCATGTTTTTATTGTTCTACATGATTTCATAGCACATCGCATCTGAGTCAACAGACATGTTGCCAGCCACACTACAATGTGTGCCTTTAGGTGCTGTACTGTGGTTAATACTGATATTGTTTCTATTTTGTAAATTGAAAATTGCATCCGAAATTTTTTTTTTACCTTTTCAGTTAAAAGATGTCCAATGCTGGACATGGATGTTCCCAAGGGATCGTCAGGATGATTAGTCTAGCGGTTATTATTAGTCCGCACCTAGCGCGTTTCTTGGACCTCAGACAAGATTATTTTTATCTTTTGTAGTTATTGAGATATCCTGAATGGTAAAAATCTCAATCATGTTACGTGGACCCCCTTAAAAGACGTAGTAAGTACTTATGCAGAAGTCCAGTTGGTCTTCTGTAGCCATGCAATGATTTTGATAAGTCAGTCTAAGCAAAAACTTTTGCTGGTGGACTCTTCATTGACAGGAATTTAGTATGTCTTGTTGTAATATTTATTTTACTATTATGTATGAATGTGTGTCCTATTATTTCAATTATTTTGTTGTTCTTATTCTTACGCACGGTGTATGTTTGCATCTTTTTTTTTTTTAAATGTCCTTGGAAACTCAAGTTACAGGAATTTTAGGAGAGATATCTTCAGAAATAAGCCGTTACCTTTGTACCTATTGTTCTGTTTCCTTATTTTTGTCTATTTTTTTATAAGTATACAAATAAAAGAAAATAATTGCCAAATAAATAAATTCATCGCTGTTGATATCGCAAATCGTTCAAAACAAAATTAAGAAAAGCAGTAGCTTATAGATTTGAGTTCAATTACGATCTATCAAGTCAAGTCATCACTAGTTAACATTAAACAAAAGAGTTAAGCTCTTTGTTATTTAATTCCACATGAAACAGAGAATATCTACAGATTTTATTGTTCGTAACTGTTTCTTGAATGGCAGTATTATACATTGAGCCTTTGAAAGACTTCGAATAATTGATTCGTACCTTTGTATGGGCTTGTTTCTTGTTTATATTACATAATTTGGTAATAATCTGTTATTGATCTTGCCTTTTATTAAAGCATTGTAATGAAAATGAATGTGTTTTGCGGTTTTGTTTAAGAATGTAATAGTATATAGTATTTGTTGCTGTTAAAGAATGTTGTATTGCAAGTTTTTGTGAATTTATTTTATTTAAAGCGTTTATTTTTTTTTTTTTTTCTTGTAATGTAACGTATTGTCACTATTTTTGTCATGGAATTTAGCAGTACCGTTTCTTTTTTGAGCTATATGGATGGAATTTAGAGAGACGTAAAAACAAAAATACTTTTTTTTTTTGAACACTTCTTGCCTACTCTCTTACTTAAGTTACAAATAACAATTTATCATTCTATACTTTTTTAAGTTTTGCAGAGCAAGAAGGAGAGTCGAACTTTTACTGCCTAAAATTTAAGCCATCCGTGTTCTTCCTGTTGCCGATTGTATTCCAGGGTCGTGATGACTGTTTCGAACCATCCGATAGCTTTTTCTTGTCCAGACATTCTTTGATAGCTTCTCCTTTGGCTGTTTATAAATATGAACATACTTTTTTTTTAAAGGAAATCATCCTATGACTTATCCCGCTCAGGCATGTCTGGCTTTTATTGACTGAAAACACATCTATGTTCTCTCTTTGCCTTGACTATGTTCCAAGACCCCGCGGTTTCCTTTCGGACTACCTATGAAAATATGAACTTACTAAAAACACCAGGAATCTATCGCCAAAAGTACATAGTAAATTCTCGCATACTACTTAATTCTTCAGGTAAACAAACCCTTGTCTGTATAATCTGCAAAAAAATAGGAATATAATCCTTTCCGGCGTGCACGGGGCAGTTTTGTCCTTCGGTAGTTTCGGCAGACTTTGTGACGCCGAAAGCCGAGCCGCGAACGACGAATGGCCAAATTGGTAATCGTTTGGCGGTAATGTAAAGGTATGCAGGTGTTAGCAGGGTTGGCAAGAATAGAAAATTAATTATTAGTTAGGAATAGAAAGTTTTCGATATTGTTTTTTTTTTAACTACAAATGATGTTTGTTATTTTTGAGTATTTAGCTGTAGTTATGTTGTTGAATGATAATTGTAGATAATATATTCTTTATTGATCAATGATTATTTTAGTTTCCAAGCTCAAATCAATAAATAGTATCCAAAAGATTAGCAAGGGAGGCTTTATTCATGTCAATTCATACCCTTATTCGTCACGTCGACATTTCAAATCAAGATACGAATGATTTGATCAAAAGATTGCAAAGCATCATGTTAATATTGGCAACCCTGACTATCATTGCAGATCGCATATTCCGCAGAAGAGGATTACCAAGTTTCTCATTACTGTTTTCTAGGAAGGTACCCTCAGGTAGTCGATATAAGCATTCTTTGTCATAGAAATGCGTGTTATAGAGTTGAATAATGGAAAGGTCGTGCTTAAAATAATTTGGTCAATTTATTTTCAATTGGTGCTAAAATTAGCGTGATTTTCGTGTATATTAGTACCGTTATCTATGAATGAATGCAAGTAATTATGATTTTATGAATGGCACGCTCATCGCCCGATTTGGGGTTAGTTGGGTGGTCGGCGTATTTCGTACTGATTGTGTATCAAAATTGTTTATTTTTAGATTTAGCGGTCAACGTTTTATTAGGCCTTGGTTGAGCACTGACTTAGTCATTCAACCGTTTTGTGTCGTGATGGCCGGTGTGGTTATAAAGTATTACTGTTTTTTTTCATCAATCTGTAGAAGTTTTTAATTGTGACATAAAATGATCAGGCAGGTAGGCAGTAGTCGGGGTCGCGTACAAACTACCTACAGGTCATTGGACTCGCTCAGCTGACGTTTTCTTAAATAAATAAATTTCGTACATGTGTAAATTAACACGAGTTTTGAAAAAAGGTACTTTATTTTTTAGTTTTATCTTTACAAACCGATAGTGTTTCATGTAGCGGATCGACCCTCCACGAGATTAAAACGATCAAAATTTCAGGGTGTACTCGTACATTAAAATTGAGTGAAACTGAATGTATTACATAGGCTTTGTTTCATCGCAATCGGTTGACAATATCGAAAGATATAGACCATATTACATTCATTGACTGTTAGGCGGTACGAAGTTCGCCGCGTCAGCTAGTATGAAATATTTTTAGAATCTACCTATGGCCATAAATTGGGACCTGAAAAAAAAACTAGCTAACTAGCATTAATGTGGTTTTTCTTTTTTGTGCATTCATCATCATCCCTGGCCGTTTCCCAACCTTATTGGAGGCGGCTTCCAGTCTTACTAGATGCAGCTGATTATGACTGCCTGTTGGACCTTCACAATCTATTAATTGGGCAGCACAATACCCTTTCGACGCCCTGGTCCTTGAGTGGCCAATGGCCAAAACATGGCCAAAGAAATTCGGGCAGCATGTTGCGAATAGCATATTCCAAAGCACTTCTAGATTCGTCACTGCATTGGATACTTACGTTGGTAACTTTGTCCCTACTCTCTCCGTTAGCGTAGATGGTAACATGGTATTGGCGTTTTGGGCAGAGTACCGCCGCAGTGAAGGAACGGACTTCCTTACGGCCCAGTTGCCAGAAACCCATCCTCCAGCAACGGTAGGTGTAGGCTTGCGGACTGCGAGCAAATCCACCACTGGCCGTTCGGTAACAGTCCGGACCGAGCTCGAGTCTTAGACGGCGAGTAGTGCCATGCGCGCCTCAAGGAGATGTCAACAAAACCGTAGGGGCCCAGCAGGGTCGAAGCCTACTGGGGCCATTGGCTGTGCGAAAGAAAGCCGCAGGGTCCTAGACCGAAGGCAAGGAAGGAACATAGGAGTGGGTTTTAGTAAGTAAAAGTCTGACACGCCCTCACGCTCCGCCCTAGAGTGGGACAACTTAGATGCTTTCCCACCTAAAAAAAAGCTGGTACAGTTGCCATCACGGATCTTGAGCGCTCGGCGTCAGAGTGGAGATCGCTTTGCGCATTCCGTACATTGGCGAGCCAATCGTCTTCGTTGTTAAATACATGCAGCAACGCAGGGAACGAATTAGGAGTGACAGCTATGACGCGATGGCGCGGCGAGCCAATCACTGACACTCCCCGCCCCCGCGTCTCACTTTGCACCACTAAAGAGACCGAATATTTGACTTCTGCGCAACCGCTCAAGATCCGTGATGGCAACTGTAATATGGTCGTCTGTGTCATCATCAATAGTACCACGGTACCCGTCGCAACGTAATGATTGTTTGCAGGCGAGCTGTGAAATCTCATACTTAACATACAAAGGAGAAAGCCGAAACCATGGCTGCCTACTAGCTACTCATTCCTAATCTCCAAGAAAGGCCTATGATACTGACCTTGGTTGTACAGAAGACGTAACTACTTTTTCTTTAATGAGTCAGCACATTCCATACAAATCTTACCCAACGCTATAAAAAAGTTAGTTGACAGCTGACGCGTCACAATATAGCGAAAAGGTCAATAAAATTCTATTTTTAAATTAATCGAAAAGTAAGTAGAATCATCGGTTGTCATTTGTACCAGACTCCGTGTATGACAGCCCAAGACAAGCCTGATCTATGCATCGCCACAAGAACCGGTATTTGGAGGACGTCTCAGACCAAATCGAATAGTAAGCAGAATCATCGGTTGTCTTATGTACCGGACCCGTGCATGTCAGCCCAAGGCAAGCCTCATATATGAATCGCCACAAGAATCGGTATTTGGAGGACGTCTAAGACCAAAGATTCGTCTCAAACCAAACGATTACAAGGATTAGGGTCCTCAATGCATGGGTGGTGATGGCTCAATAGTTAAGCTAGAACTACATTAGATCGACGTGCACATGTAACCCTCCTAATTTGTACGTAGAACGACCTCGCATCTGAAGGATCTGGTGTCGTGTGGCGAGGATCAAGTGTAGCTCTACAAGTCCAGTTTCCATATAAAATGTATGGAGACCGATGTGCCCAGATCAGCGTGTGTGTCACACTGTGTGCGCCGTGTAGTTCTAACTTTAAGGCACCCTTTCATGCATGAGATGCTGGTTTGCTCGTTCAAACTAGGTAAGTGCCAATGTGAACTTTTCAATTCATATGTACTTTTTTAAAATTATCATGACTGACATCTGTGCCTCGGAAAGTACTTAAAGCCGTTGGTTTCGGTTATCATTCGTAGATCTTTGCCAGTCCTTACAGGTAGTTAGGGACCAGAAAGTCTGACTTTCCGCCTATCCCAGTTACTGGGTTGTGGAGGCCTGGTAGGCAGTCGCTCCATGTATTGATATTCTCATAGAGCTGGCCACCAACGACACAAAAAGATTTCTTATCTTTTTCGAAATCCGCACAGATGGTCAGCAACTGTAATAATCCTTACCTTTTGTTTATAGATATTAGGTAGGAGGTAAATGTGCACGTTACAAAGTGATATTCTGTGTTAATAAATTTTTCAATAAGAGCTCCTTAGCAGTCCTGAGTTGGGCTTTGCAAAAACTGACATTTGTCAGTATTCTTGCACTGCATGCTTGCACTGACTGGATAAGTCCACTCAAATCTGATTATTTCTTCAAAAGAACATCTCAGACAAATCTGCATGGTTATCATGTGATTTTGACCATTACACAATTAATGCATGGACTTTAAAAGAGACTTTGACCCCTGAGTTTGTTTCGGTATTTCTGCTCAGAGTAGACAGCTAGGAAACACCGGCCTCATCTATTTTAAACTGACGAAAAAATAAAATTGACGTGTAAAAGTGTTTTTAGGGTTCCGTAGCTAAATGGGAAAAAACGGAACCCTTATAGATTCGTCATGTCTGTCTGTCTGTCTGTCCGTCCGTATGTCACAGCCACTTTTTTCCGAAACTTGAAACTTTGTAAGTAGATGTATTCTGTGAACCGCATTAAGATTTTCATACAAAAATAGAAAAAAAGCAATAAATTTTGGGGGTCCTCATACTTAGAACTGAAACTCAAAAATTTTTTTTTCATCAAACCCATACGTGTGGGGTATCTATGGATAGGTCTTCAAAAATGATACTGAGATTTCTAATATCATTTTTTCTAAACTGAATAGTTTGCGCGAGAGACACTTTCAAAGTGGTAAAATGTGTGTCCCCCCCCTCTAACTTCTAAAATAAGAGAATGATAAAACTAAAAAAAATATATGATGTACATTACTATAAAAACTGCCAACGAAAATTGGTTTGAACGAAATCTAGTAAGTAGTTTTTTTTTAATGCGTCATAAATCTAAAAAAAAAATACAGTATTATTATTAAAACATCGATCAAAGTTACAACACATTACAAGAACTTTTATATTATGTTACTTGCTGCTACGGAACCTTTCATGGGCGAGTCCGACTCGCACTTGGCCGGTTTTTTTAAAACCTATTTGCAAAAATATCTCTGAGACGCACATTCACTATTAAAGAAAAAGTGGAGATCAGTTGAGACGCATATTTTTACACTCGCAAAGAAATCACAACCTATATTATTAAGCATATAGAGTACTTTCCATTGACCAAAAATCCTGAAATTTGGCAAGAACCAAGATCTTATAGCACAAGTCAAGTCTTTTTTTCGATTCGAGAAAATCTTCAAGATTCGATTTCGAAGTCGAACTTGTTACATAGGTTTTGTACTGAACTCTAGGTGCGCGAGTCAGCCCCGGATCTAAGGGGGGGCAAACCGGGGCACTTGCCCCGGGCGGCAGTTTCATGGGGGCGCTAAATCCTTGAGACGAGAATTCGAAATATCGAACAAATGAAGCTTCTTTTCCTACAATCTCATAGGTTTTTATCAAGTAATTGAATCTTAATATAATATGTTTGAAAAACAAACTTTTCTATTTCCATACGCCCAGTTAGTTTTTGAACACATACTAAGTGATTTATAAACGCATCTTAACAGATCAAGTAAATTTTTGAACGCGTGCGTAGTGTCCGTGATCTTTCTGCCAAGGGGAATCATCAAAGGGGAAAAACATCTGCAAGCTGTGAGCGAAGCTTCAGCAAACTGAAAATAATTAAAACTTATCTACGTTCTACAATGAGTCAGGATCGTCTATCTGGCCTCGCGATCCTAGCCATTGAAAACAAAACCGCCTATGCAACGGACTTTGAGGAGCTAATAGATTCTTTCGCAGAAAAGAAAGCACGCCGTGTAAAGTTGTAGTCTTTCCTGGTTATATATTTTTTCTGTTTCTGTTTTATGTCACAAATGAAAGTTATTAGTTATTAGATAATAAAAAGTTTAAATTTATTAAAGGATTTTAACAAATGGTCACAAAAATGCTACTCATTGGCAGTATTAACAGTTTTTCTCAAACAGTGAAGGGAGGGGGCGCCAGTATCAAGGTTTTGCCCCGGTTCGAAAAAATCGTAGATCCGGGGCTGGCGCGAGTCCAACGCATACTTGATCGCTGTTTTTTCTTATTTTTCCGCCGTTCTTTTCTGATTAATTACGTTGCAGGCTTAAAACAGTTCAACTGCTTCTTCTCTCCTCGAGCTTAATAACTTGGGCACTTTTCTGGTAGCCACTATAGATTTTGATTTTCAAGAATCGCGGTCTTTCCGTTTGATTATAATTTAAGTGTCTTCAAGGCTAGAGTGAATTGGCTAAACAAGTGCACCTCACCATCAACGACGGCATCATTGCTTACCATCAGGTGGGATCCCAGTAAAACACTATATTCGTTAAAAAATTGCAATGACTTGAAACAAATATTTGATACAAAAAACACAATTCCTGACTCTCCACACCCGACCAAATAATTTTGAATAAATTAAGTTATAACTCCTCCACACTTACAAGCTAACCGATAATTAAATTTAACTAGAAGGTTACTAAAATAAATGTAAAGACCCGCCTACGATTGCCAGTTAAAATTCCTTGAAGACAGTGTAATTACATTACAGTGTGCTGCATCTAAAACCGAACGTCAATCATCTGGTGGAGGCAGCGACACGTTATTACTGAGGTTAGTATTATAGACGTTAGACAGTACAGTCGGATAGAGTGTTTGTTTTTTTGAAAGCGAGTGTAAAAGTTCGAAGATTAGATCAAGCGAAGTTCAGCTGTTTTAATTATTTGCAAATTCATTCCTAGTGGACCATCATCATCATCATCTTTTCAGCCGATGTATGAGGCCTCCCCCAAGTGTCACCACAACGAGCGATCCTGTGCGTCTAGCATCCATCGGTTTTCCACAACCTTCACCAGATCATCGGTCAGATTCCAGAACCTTTCGGCTCCAACGGCCATCTGAAAGCAATGTGCCCTGCCCATTGCCACTTAAGTTTGGCAATTCTTCGTGCTATGTCGGCAACCTTAGTTCTCCTGCGGATATCTTCTTTTTTGATTCGATCACGCAAGGGAACCCCGAGCATAGCCCTTTCCATTGCCCTTTGGGTCTAGTGGATATTGGGATGTAAAATTGGTGTTGCTTTGTATCTCCAGTGTCTGCGCAACGACGTGATTTCGGTAAAATGACGCTGAAAATTATAGTAGTATTGACCACCACAGCAAAGCTTGCCGAAAAGGCTGACCCGATACATTTGCTGCCAAATACTGCAAATACATTAGAATGTGTTACATCCGCGTTCTAACTTATGTCTAGAGAATAGAAGTCAAAATCGGTTGAACGGACAGTAAAAGAGGTTTGTTTAAATGTCTAATGTGTTTCGAATGGAGTATAGTGCTGTTGGATTGTTCGAAAGAGTCACCGTGGCCACAAAATAGATAGGTACAGAAGACAATTTCGTGTATGTACTTCACTTTTTATACCTCTACGCTCGGTGGACGCACACTAATGAGCGTTTGAACCGGAACTGCTCGACGAATGGTCCGAGACGCGACCGAGATATCGTGTCCGTGATCAGTGTCTATGTGTGCGTTGCTCGAGCGCGCTTTGTATGTAGATTGACTTCTGTACCTACCTATTTTGTGCCGTGGCTCTGAAATGTAAGGGGTAACTGAAGGAACATGGATGGGTTTTAGTCAGTAAAAGTCTGTCACTGACATTCGCTAGCCTCAAAGCAGGAGAAGTTATTTGACGACTATCTGGTGCTAGCGGCTGCGCCCGCGTCTTAGTAGAAAATGATCCCAAAGGAACATACTCCAGGAATAAAAAGTATCATAATTAGTGCTATTCTAGAACAAGGTCTGCCCGTGAACAAAGTTTCATCGAAATCGAACTTTTTTGCGGTAAATTAAAACGCAATCAGTCACATGCATAGATAAGTACATTTCTATCGTCACATAAAATTTTTTGGCTATCTGTACTGTTGCAATTGCAAATAATCTTAGTATGAAATGAAAATTGATGAGTTTAATGAATATAAGGATTTTAGCACAGCAATACCTTGACAAGGAGTCGAGTCGACGTAATTTAAATTGTGCAACAATATTATGACAAGATTATGTCTAATGTCCAATGCTTTGAAAATAAATAAATACTATCTGAAAGTTTCGTAAAAATTACAAAATTGAAAATGTCTGAAGTAGAACCAAAGTTAGACAGAATCGCCAAACTTAGTGACAGTGGGCAGGGCACTTTGGTTGCAGAACAGATGGTCGATGGGGCTGAAAGGTTCTGGAGTAGCGACCGCGTCACAGAAAACGCAGCATTCATAGGTCTCCCACAAAGTGGACTGTACACCTGGTGAGGGTAGCGGAAATCCGATGGATGCGAGACGCAGAGGACCGCTCGTTCTGGCGACACTTGGGGAGGTCGACGTCCAGCAGTGGAAATCTTTCGACTGAAATGATGACGATGAAAAAAATAAATAGGCAATTTCTCTTCATATTCTTCAGGCGACTTCTTCTCTTCTCTTCTGGATCGTGAGGAGCTGACCATAGCGCTGTGTGGTACAAGAGTAAGATAGGGCGGCTAAGATAGCTTGAGTTTAAATCTAACTGTAGAAATTATGTCAGTGTATAGTTCTATGTGCGTTAGCTTTGAAGAGGCAGCTGACCCGAAGCCTTGCATTGAAATAAATAATATGATTTAGATATTAATATTTTCCATGAAGACTACCATACTTTTTAGCACAATAGCATCAATATGTAAGACAATTCACTAGGTAGGTTTGAGCATATCGAAAATTTACTCCAGACAACTTGCCATACGTTTGTTTGCAAACATTCGGAATTTTTCGGGGGTCCTCCGACTAATGACTAGTGAGACACATCACTTTAAAGACCGTTTCAGAAAATGTATAAATCAAAATTTTCTATAAGTTATATTAAATGTTAGATCTCTTGAGCTCCTAATTCTCTGGATCTGGGTTACACTTTATTTGCTTAGCACAGCATAATTAGCCTTTTAATGTTCCCACTGCTGGGACTCAAGCCGCCTCTTTTGGAGAGGTCCATCTCCAAAAGAGGCGGCTGGCACTTTATTTGCATTTCTACTAATTTCAACTCCTATCTAGAAAAATATTCATCAAAATTGGTTCATATTTGGCGAAGATAATGATGAAAAAGAAAAAATTAAAAAAAAATCAGAACAATTGAGAACCTCCTACATTTCTGGACGTAGGTTAAAAAAAAAAACAAGAAACAATATAATTCTCTGAATAACAATAACACAATTCATTCAAAACTAAACATATGACGTATCGTGAGAATTAGGCCAAACTCGCTGCGTATAAAAAAGTCATTTGCTCCCAATAATTACTACAGCGATTATCATGACTGTCCTAACGTGTGTTGACGTATTACTGTTAAACGAATACCGCCCACAGAGGGGGGAAAAGGAAATAAAATAATATCGAAAGTTAGGTAAGCTTGCCCGTCATGCAAATCGATCATTAGGACTTAATATCCCTTTTGATTTTAAGTAATTTATATGAAATTATGTGTAGAAAAGTTTTTGGAAACATGCGGAAGCCTGTTTTTCATGATAAATGTCCGTTTTCTATTCGATTACGTAGATGAATGCGAGAGATATGTATCGATACTGAATGATCGATTGCGTCATAATCACCTCTAGAAACGTATCATGGAATCTAATGTACTATAAATATTATATTTGTTGTAATCATTGTGTAATGACTATTTTAGTAAAAGTTTATGATAGAGGAATGTTTTCTTTTTTGTTTATCGTATAATTTTATTGTACATTACTGTATTTTTATTTTTTTAATCATTATCTACTTTCTAAAAAAATACTTCTATATTGTGGGTGCGTACATAAACGAGTAAACTCGCAAACACAACACACCCAGACCTAGAAACAGTATTTGTAGGCTAGGTTATACAAATAAGTTGGTACGTAAGTTTTCCGTTCGTTCAGCCAATCGTTCAACCAGTGCGCCAACGGTGTCGTCTAAAATAAAATAATTTTCTAGCATAAAGTACAAAAATAACGCTTGTGTTTTGCTTAACAAATATATAGGGGCTAAAATAACAATGAAGAAAATTTTGAGATGCTAACTCCTGAGACCATCCATCTACCTAATTATGGTACCTAATTACATAAAAAAAAAAACTAAAAATACTTGAAGTGGTTAAAAACCTTGGAAGGTTTTTAACCACTTCAAGTATTTTTAGTTTAACCACATAACTGACAAGACGACGCAACAGATATTGAAAATTCGACAAGTTTTTATTTATTAATCTTGGCATTAATGACTTGTGATGGGTGCAGTAATAAAAAACTGTGAAGATCTTTGCAAAAAAGGCAAAAAAATCATTAATTACTTTAACGATAGTTGAAAGAACTCTTCATTTACAGTACCTGTTTTTTTATAAAAAGGTAGGTAAGTCCCTAATTATTTAAATGCATATTATGTTTTGCAATTATTGTAATTTTGAAATTTGGAATTTAATTAATATCTAGAAATTTTATATTCATTGGAAAATCTATATTTATTTATTGTTATGCAAATGTTCATTATGAATCATTGATTGGTGAATTTTAATATTAGTTATTATATGCATGCATTTATAAATAATCTTATGAAATGTTAATTTTTATTCAAAGTCATTCTTTTTAGAAATAAAGAGGTTTATTATGTTATTATGTTTTCAAAATTTCAATCAATCTTTCGGATCCAGTCTTGTCCAAACTTTCGGTATACTTCTAGACTAACTGGCTTCAATTGAATATCAGTTATCTATTTAATGAAGCGACTGCCCTTTTGACCGTCGCAATCCAGTTTCTGGTATTATGATAACTCGACGAACTGATAAACTTATAACTCGACAGATTTTTCGTCATTTCCGAGGCACCAGTGTCTTCATGTAAAATGTTTATAAAATCTCACTCTGATTGTTGAGGGAATGTCAGACTTCTAGGGACTAAAACCCACCTGTGTTCCTTCAGTTGTCTTGCAGCAGGGTCACGGTTTAGCGTGGCTAAGAGGAAACCCTCGCGAAGCATTGGCCCTAGTCCACTAGGGCTAGGATCAGCAATATATACGGGCCAGGACACATCCGTCCGTTTGCTAACGGATATACAACATTAGTTTCAATATATGCGAAATCCGAAACCTGTCTAGTATTTTTATGTAAAGAATCTAAAATTTCATACACTGTGTCATAAAAATCACAAAGTTATAAGCTTGTTATGTTACCTGGTTGTCCGCAAAAATGCATGGTTACCGAACCATCCGAGTGACTGAGGAGTTGTTTTGCTACCGCACCCAGCTGTGCGCTGGCACCTAATATCCGCTATGACCAGCCGTGACTTAGTGTCGGTTGTGTTCAGCTTGTAAACTTTTTAAATATTTTCGGGAAAAAATATAACATGGTGTAAAAATTATTGTAATCGATTCAGTTACTGATACTGAACAAACCATATTCAGCTTTCGCATATATATATTATAAACTAGCTGTGCCCGCGACTTCGTTCGCGTGGACTACAGGATTTTGAATTTAGTTTTTCTACAATAAAAGTAGCCTATGTTACCCCTTATTACATCAGCTACCTGCCAAAAAAAGTCCCGTCAAAATCGGTCCAGCCATTTTAGAGATTAGCCCGGACAAACAGACTGACAGACAGACAGACAAAAATTGTAAAAAATGATATTTTGATATATGTACCGTATATATATTCATATACATGTAGTAAAAAGCAGTTACTTCAATATTACAAACAGACACTCCAATTTTATTTATATGTATAGATGTATAGATAATGTACACGTTACATCTTAAATCCATAAATCTTAAAAATCGTCAAAAACTCATTAAACAAAAACTCATTTTGATTCTAATTCTTACTCATAAAACTCACTACCGTTTTATTTGTCTCTCATTAATAAAACAAAGAGTGACAGTCTCAAATTATTTCATTATTCCAGCCCTACTATTACAGTTATCGCGGGATCGCCCCTAATTTATTACTAGCAAGGTACACCATGGAAATTATTGCTTACGTATTATATTTTCTTTATGCTAATAAACTTGGGAAGGTGTGAAGTGGTTTGATTCACGCGGAAGTCGTAGTATAGAATTAGTTGTTTTAACAAAATGGATGTAAATGGTTGTAGAATAGAGTAGAATAGACTTAAACAAACAATTTATAGAGCAGGACATAAGAAGACGTATTGAGATGGCAAAGAACGCCATATCACAGCTGAATCGCATCTGGGCCGACTGGTACATCTCGCGTAAGACCAAGACAAAGCTCGTCACCATCCTCATATTCTCCATCTTCCTGTTTGGTGCAGAGACCTGGACCCTTAAAAAAGCTGACCGTTGCCGGCTTTTGAGGTGTAGTGTTGGAGGAAAATGCTCGGAATCCACTGGATACAGCATTTTGGACCAACGACTTCATAATAGCCGAACTCAAGTCACCCATAAGACTCACCACCATATGCCAAAGAAGAATCTTTGATTGAATCTTTGGCCACATTGCCAGAAAGAGATCGAGGTGATAAACTGGAAAAGTTGCGGTCATGACCCTCACCATTGAAGATAAACGACGTAAGGAAGAGGAGAATACACTTTAATGCAAGAAAATAATAAAATAATTTTACACAAACTTAAATCTATGGGTACCTATAATGTTAGACAACCTTAGGAGGGACTGAATTAAGTTGAAATAGAAACTTTTTGAACCATTAAATACTGTCTACTAATATTACAAAGCTTAAAAGTTTGTTTTTGTTAGATTTGTTAAACTACTGGTTTTGAAACATCAACAACAGTGTTAAAATCTGAAAGTGAAGTCATTTTATTTCCGGTATAAGATTTTTTTTTTTATAATTATCTTTCTCTTGTTACAAAAATACTTCTAATAATTACACACTAAGATTTAGTCTACAAAAACCAACTTATTAGTCTATCTAGTACTAGCTTTTGCGCGCAGCTTCGCCCGTGTACATAAAATATCAGCTTAAGTCACTCAGGAAAAAAGCAGCTTTCTATTGATGAAAAAAGTTTAGCAATCGGACCAGTATTTCCAAAGATTACCTCCTAGAAACAAAAAAAAAAACAAAAAAACAAAAAAAAAACTTTAACTTTATTAAATTAGTGTAGATAATTATGTCATTCACTCATCAATAACAATCGACACAATATCTAATGTGATGGCTATGTATTCATCGCAATCTTTAGTGATGCCTCATTTTACATTTATGAGTTTAAGGTTAGTTTAACTGGGTCGTGGTGGGGCTTTTTGGACCGGGACCGTGGTCCCAAATTCCACCAATAAAAATAAAATATTTTTGAGTAGTATTTTGGGACCACAAATAAAATAAATGGTTCTAGTTTTTGTGTTAACCGTACTTTAATGCATTTTTTCTTGTAGTCCCAAAATACTACTAAAAAATAGATATAGGTATATGTTTGCATGATCGGTTCTGCAACACCAGTAACTACTTTTTTATGGTGTGTGACTTCTCCCGCTT
The DNA here is from genome assembly GCA_910589285.2 of Mythimna ferrago. Taxonomy (NCBI): domain Eukaryota; kingdom Metazoa; phylum Arthropoda; class Insecta; order Lepidoptera; family Noctuidae; genus Mythimna; species Mythimna ferrago. The sequence continues at coordinate 9,060,862 of OU342683.1, read as the reverse complement.
TTGGGCGAAGCGGGAGGGCGTGTCAGACTTTTATTGACTAAAACTCACTCCTGTTCTCTTTTTGCCTTTGTTCCAAGGTCCTGGGATTTACTTTCACTTAATCCATGGCCCCAGTAGGCTTCGACTCTGATGGGCCCCTACGATTTGCTGACATCCCCTCGAGACGCGCGTGGAAAACTACGCACCGTTGAGGACTTGGGCGCAGTCCGGACTGTTACCGGACGACCGGACGGCGTGCTACCCATTGCTCGCCGTCCGCAAGCTGTGGTTGGAAATCACTGCTCACAGAGCGGATTTACCGCCATAATTATGGCGTGCCCAACCTGTAAATACTTGAGAAAACATTTATTTCATACATTTATCCAGACGTTGGCCTACGACAATTACAAAAATGTTATTTCAACACCATAAATAACATGTGACGCGTGGATTACGTTGAAAATTAAGTACCCCCGTATTTCTGAATTAAGTACAAACGACACGATTATTATACGAAATGGGTTTTCATTAATGGGTACAAGTGTTTTTAATATTACAACACGTTCCCTTATTTAATCGTCGGTAGTTGCGTGAGAAACGCGAACGGCCAGTAGCGAGTTACTTTTAAGCACTCATATAGTACAAATATATCCTTTTCATTTATTTTCGTGTTATGAGCCTAGTTAGGGTTGAATTAAGGGTTATTTTTGGATGTTTTCTGAGTCTGCGTAAGTTGGTGGGCATCAGCTAGGCGGTGGAAATGTGCAAGGAGCATTAATCACAACAGAATTAGCTTTGGCGATCCGCTCCCAACTGTCCGCGCAGAATTTATACCGCTGTCTCGGACACAGGGGGATAAGTCGCTTTTAATATTTTTTGTGGTTAAAACCCGTGAGCTGAGCTGTAAGTATTTCATCTGCACGTTTTTGCATTCAAAATGCGCTTTTTGCTGAATTGTTATCTATAGCTAAGAATGTAAATCTATTTTTTTGGGAAAGAGGTTGGCAGTCTGTTCTTTTTTCCTTCTTTTTTTGACAACATAGTTCTGTCTTTTGATCAAAATAAGGCATTTATTCTGTGCATTTAATAGATGATAAATATCTGCTTCAAATTTTATTTTATAAGGCAAAAATTAAATTAAACAACTTAACCCGTATCACCGCTCGCATCAAGTTGATTTCGCGCCCAAACAGCCTCCACGCCGCTGGGGACCGCATAAATACTACTTAACGCTCACGACACTCCAAATTTAAAAATAAAAAAAGAAAATCTCCAAAGAAGCAGCAGCCAGTGTCAGGGCAAAACTTTTAAATAATTACCGGGAGACGCGTCGAGTGGCGTCCCTAATGTGTGAATGTGTTACCCTTTACCAAAATAATTTTGTTTTGAACACACTTTTTATAGATTTCGACGTTATTTATTCGGGCAACCCCGTTTAGCGTTCGAGTAATAAATATGATGGTGTCATTTAGTCTCGTTAGCGTTATGAAATAATAACTTGTTAAAGGTTGCACCAATAAAGGTCAATGCTTCATGTTGTCTTGCGGTCAATAAATAAAGTTATAGAAGTGACGCACTTGAATATACTCAAGGCTGATGAAGAGTTTCAATTCGCAGCTGAGCACACTGGCTTGCTCTTTATATGAACTAAAAACTATTTATTGATATCGGCATTCCAAGAACAGATTTAGCCAGCGAAAGAATCAGAATAAAGTCGCTATTGAAACCTTTAAAGGCATCAATCAAACATCCAAGGAGAAACCTCAAACACAAAAATTTAATAAGACAGCCTTATCAACAAATTTTCATCACCGTCTGTCCTTGTCAAACACCGAATAGACCCAGTGTTGCAACGGTTAGATTTTACACGTACAGCTACTAAAGCCTATTTAAGTAGCGTGGTACCGAGCGTGGTATGTGACACCAAAACGTCACGGCAATTAAGGAATCGGCAAGCTCTAACCTCGCCGTCGGCCGACCTGCATTGGGCACGCGGTTGATTGGCACGACGCGGCGCTAGAAGAGCTGGATGTGGCTTTGTATTGTGGTCGAAACGAGTTCTAGGTTCCGTGTTTGAGGACTATATGTGTGTTTATTACTTTTGGGGATCATTTTAACTATATATTGCGTTTAAATGTGATATCTAGGTATAGAAAGAGTTTTTTTTTAAGCTGAACTCTATGTTTCGTGAGACAGAACCTTGAAACTTGGTTAGCTTAACAGTTTTTTGATGCTAGCGTTTATAAGAAATTATGCCACCAGATTTCTTGGAGGATTATCGTGAAAGCAACATCTGAAAAAAAGAGGGGGATACCCTCTATGACAATATCTAGGATCAATACCGGTCCTCGGGATACTGTGGTCCCCAAATTAGGCGTCGCGAAGTTTGGGGACCACCGAATAGATGATGTTTAATGAAGTTAGCTAATATATAATTGCAGACCAATTATAAAGCTAAGCTAATTATAAGATATTTATTTTAATAAAGATTCAATAAATCTATTATTAAATAATGTCGGTTTGAAGAAGACCTTGATCTAATTGCTATATTTACTCTATTATATCATTCAACAATCATACATATTTTCACATCCAATTCTCTGTACGAACTTCCAATTAGTTGCTATTGCTGTTTCTCCCAAAAGAGCACATTCCATAGCATCAAAGGTCTTCGTCCATTGGCATCTACAAGTAACATTTATCATATATCATGCCAGTTCGACGTCTCTCTGACGTTTTCTCTTCCGTGGTTGACAGCACGTTAGTCGGCCGAGGACTTTATTGTGTATCTACTGTACTGTAAGATGACTGTGCCAATAATCAACGAATATATCCGTGTAAATGTGTACCTAGATAAGATTTGTATTCGTGTTTTGTTTTTTTTTTGTTGTGTTCGAACTAGCAGGTGGGAATTTTTTGAATTTGGAAGGTGCTGAGATGATGTGTTTTGGTGTTGTATTCGATAGTGTTTTGATTGTTTAACTGTAGTGCCATAAGTGGTTTGATGGAGTTCCGGTCATGCCTCCCTCTGAACGTGATTCAGAGGGAGCAGCAATGCTGTCCACTGACGCAGGACCCAATGCCAGCGACAGTGGATGGCATTGTCGTAGCTGAATACTGGGCCAGGCAAGGAATTTAAATTGAAAAAAAAAGTTTTATCTTTAACACGCTAAGAGCTAGAAGAAGAGGGAGACATGACCAAACTCTCACACATCACATATCTATATTATTTATACATCTATACTAAAAAGTTACCAAGGATGATTTGTGAAAAGTTAATGTTATAGAAGTTATGTTGTTGATGTTATGTTATGTTTGGCCTGTGTTTTTAAAGGTGTACAATAAAGAATACCAGTAATGTTGGGTTATTAAACTCCATTTTAATGACTTATCGTAATTTAGAGATCTTTATTATTATGGAAATTGGTTGTAATGGTAAAAAAAATACCAAACATTCGCTTTTCGCTAATATCTTAATTTGCTAAAGATATTAGTAATTCCTAAGACGATGAAATTCCTCCCTTCCATCTTAACGACTTCTAACTTATCCACCATTACTCACTTTAATGCGTCTAGCCAGCGTTGCCTTAACACTTCGTATGCAGAATCAAAATGTAGAACGTTTATATACAATGTCATCGGTCACAAGTTGGTTACAGTACTTTCTAAAGTACATAACTCGTAGGCGACACTGCGTGATTGGCGGTCGACATACTTGCAATCCGTCCCGTTACGTGCGGAGGCCCTACCACTGGTTACCTTCCAAGAGAAAATTAACATGTGTAGTTTAAAATTCATCGATCCGATCGATTGCCAACATAGCCCAGAGAATCGCCAAAGTTAAGTGTAGGGCACATTGCTCGCAGAACAATTGGTTGATGGGGATTAAAGGTTTTGAAGTGACAACCGCACGCCGGAAGACGCAGCGTTGGATTGAAAGGCCTCCCTCAAGGTGGACCGATGACCTGGTCGCGGAATAATAAAAGAGTAGCAGCATACCTGTAGTCTGCGAAGGGTAAGGTAGAGATATACATAGTCATACTACCTAGTACTCTCACATTTCATCAGTAAGGTTTAAATTCCATGTTAAAATTGGGCCAAGCTACTGACATCAAACGGGAATGTATCAAGAATCCGGAAAACGCAAATAATTCTTTGCCAAAAAGCTGCGGATTTTTCCGGAAGAGTCCTGAAATTCCTTAAAAAATATGGGATTTAGTCAGTAAAAGTCTGACATACCGTCTCGCTCTAACCAGAAAGAACGATTTCCCACTCACAAAATAAAAAAAAAAAACCTACTCTTTGCCAAACCCAGAACCAAATGTTTGGCTAAAGTGCTGTTTCAAAAATTTAAAAAATAAAAAAATGTATACCTTTCTCCGGAAATACTGTCCAACTTTCTTTCGCCAAGCATATGGAACGTTTAATCGCAAACCACTGTTTTTATTAAAAATTTATACTCGGTTCGGTTTTCCCTGATCGATATATTTTTTGTTGTCCAAAATGTCCCCGACTGCAGACTGCACCGTGACTGACTTGTAATTTATGACACTTTATTATAATCTTCTAGCTAATGATACCTTCTTGGTTAAATTTTAAGTTATATAAGATTTTCAAAATGCTGGTTTAAGTTGTATGATTCAGTAAAATAGCTGGTTATATTTGTAAAATGCAAGCTAAAAAGTAACGAGCTGATTGTAGAGGCAGGTAAATTAATTTTTAATTTAATATTAAGCTACATTTTCAATGATAAACATGGTAATTTTATGTGCACCTTTAAATTGGTCCTAGTACATTGAACTGCCCTTCAAGATCTGCTACTGTTCGACCTTGGCTACTGTTAATATATTACCTCATAAATCCTCCCGATCAAATATCGATCATGGTAGTCAATCTCAACAGAGTTCAACCAAGTACGCATATGAACTTTCTGTTTGTTTATTCTCGTAGTCCGATTGACCAGAAATCCAACATGACCAAGAAGAGACCAGACGCTGGATAGGATGTCAAGAAACTTCTACACTCCAGGTGGCTTCTCAGTACGAAATATTGGCAAAAAACGAGTAATTACAATAATCATAAAACTTAAAATTAAAAGTCACAAAGAATTGCAATTCATGAGCGGTAACGATGTAATAGGTAATTTTGCATAACAAAGTTTTTGCGATACGATATTAGAGTGGTTTGTCGAGTACCGATTCAATCACCTTTTCCTTATAGAGTAGTCCACTTGGTTACCAATCGATACATTTCAAATTTACACGTCTGACACTTGAAACCACATTTACAAAATGATCGATAACAGCAAATTCGCAATCGGATTATTCGAGCAAAAATGAATAACGTAAAGATTACGATGCGGGGAAATCGATTATGCTATGCAAGTTTAAATTCGATTTTTTCGTTTTTACAATTGTAATTTCGTGAGCAAATGGTAGAGGTGTCGAGTTGGACTGGACCACTCGATGTCGTCGATGTATTGTCACTCGAGTGACACTCACAAATGTTTGCCACTTAACAAAAACAGGGTAGTACAGGCTTTGCTACGTAAAATAATACAAGTGCAGTAACTTGTGCTATGTTCGTGCTGGTTCTTCTTTATAGGGTGAGCAGGGCTTTCATTGACGTTGGAGGCAGTGTTCCAGTCGCGTTTGATCAGTCTTCAAGATTTCTAGGTCACTTGTTGGGTTAACATATTAAGCTAAAGTTAGCTAGTTCACAAATCGTTAACTCTTCATAAGCCATTTTAGGAAGATTTGATTGAATTATCATCTCAAAGAACTGCTACAAGTACTCTTCTACAGAATTATCATTTCAATTCCATATTTTTTTATCTTGTAAAGCTTTAGAAACCGGACTTTATTTACTTTTGAGTTGCTCTAAGTTTAGTACCAGTATAGATACCGGCACAGATCTTGAGCGCTGGCTTCAAGTTGCGCAGAAGTCAAATATTCGGTCTCTGTAGTGGTACGAAGTGAGACGCGGGGGCGGGGAGTGTCAGTGATTGGCTCGTCGCGCCATTGCGTCATAGACGTCACTCGTGATTCGTTCCCTGCGCTTACTGCATGTATCTAATAACAACGACGATTTGCTCGGCAATGTATGGAATCCACTTTGACGTCGAGCGCTCAAGATTCGTGCCGGTACCAATAGTACCTAATTAGGTTCACCCCTTTTTTGAGGTTGGGAAATTATCATAATTATCTAATGCTCTGGGTGGAGCGAGAGGGAATATCAGACTTTTAATGACTAAGGCCTGTATTCCTTTTTCAAATAATCGTGAGAAAAAGGGATGGAGCTATTCACCCTATATAATTCAATCCCTTTAACAGTTCAGTTTAGATCGTCTAAAATGGATCACGTTAAGAGATCGTGGTAGGGCCTCTTGTCTTTCCAATATGGGTGTGTTTTAAATTAAGTTTATGATAGAACTTGAAATAGCATTAGAATCCAACTGCCAATATCTTTCAACAAGCACTAAACCTAATTTGGCAATCATTTCAATATCAACATTTTCTAACCGATACCACAAACACTTTTCCATAATTATACCAATAATAAATCTACTAAATAAACAAATAAATGGAATGCATAACCGGCATAACTATTGAAGAATTATTGCGGTCTGCTTCAGTAAAATTATTTATCGTAATACGTGTCTAATCGGCCAGTAAACCTTGTAAATGGAACTGTTTTTTTTAATGAATAAAAAATATAATTGGTCAGCGGAAGCCATGTTACTCCTATTCGTTTCGTTGTTTGATCTGTTTCGCCCATCAGAGTGGAACTCGCTGAGGACAAAGATTTTTTCTTTTATTTCCAAGATTTGTACGGTTATCGTTTTTAACGTATTATTATAGTAATTCTAACTGTGATTAGTGTAAGCTCGGCGTTTTGTTTATTTGTAAAGTGTGCGCTACCTATTGTTGCTGGTCGACAAAGGAGTGTTTAAGGCAGTTGTGCCTAATCTTTGTTCGCTTTTAGTTTAGTTAGTTGAGTCAAGTGGTGCACTGTTTAAACCCTGCTGTTCTCTTTAGGGATGATGTTTACTAAAAATACTATTCATTCTCTGACTAAAAACCGTCCTTTTATAATTTGGCAGACATCACGTTTTGCCTTCTTTGTACTTCATGGTTACGGATCTAAAGCTGTAAAATGATACGGATTACTATACCAACATACTAGATATATATTAACACAAGAGGGCTTTGAACGCCGGCTTGTACACAACGTCATATTCCACGAAAGACACACTGAGGGCGCGATTAGCAACGCCAATATCGCGCGCTATAAACCGATCCACAGTTCAACACATGTGCGATACATAATAGGTCCGTCAAAGAAACAACAACGTTTAACTACCTAACAACACCTATTACGTATACATAGCTCGTAGTTTATCGACTCGACGTCCATGTCCTTCGGGGCTCCTCCAAACTTTCTTGCATTCGGTCACAGTGGCGCGCGTGCCCAGAACAGTTTTTGCTGGCTTGGGTGCCGGCACCGAGATATTGAAATAATTGCTTTTTCAACGGCACGGCGTGCAAATGACATTCGAGATGGAGGTCGTTTTTTTAACTGAGTGTACGAGATGGAAAATTGTCTCGTGATGAAATGTTTGGTTTGATGATAAAGTGATAAGTTATCAGTTTACACGTGGGTAGCTTTTGATGGTTGATTTTAGAGAGGAGAAATTTGTTCGATATCTATTTGTTTTTTTTTTAGTTTGGGTTCTTAGTGCAGAGAAGTTTCTGAACACATACTTCAACTGTTAAGTTGCTTAAACAGTACTTAAACTATAAAACTTTTACTAATAAATAAAGTTGTTCTACCTCATTAAAATAATTAGTAACTATCCACTAAGTGTATATTTATATTCTGCTCCTACAGCAACTGCCCAAGTATTTCCAATAATTCGTGAAGACAATAAAATGATTAGCGACACCTCGGGATCCGGCCCAGGGGCCCCGGGCCCCGTGTCTTAATGAGAACCGACGCAGTGGCAGCTTAGTGTTAAAAACCTAAATTGTGGTGTGAACTTTCACAGGCAGTGGTCGCCGCGGTTTTATAGCTAGCTACAACTGTGCTTGTGGCTTTGCTCACTTATTTAAATAGATATATCGACTGAAGACTAATTTGATGTCATCGAATGTTTTTGGCTGAAATTTAACAGTTCCCTGATGAAGCGTTGGAAGGTCTCCCACAAGGTGGATCGATGACCTGATGAGTGTTGCGGGAACCTGATAGATGCGAGATACACAGGACCGTTCTTTGTGGCGAGACGTGGGGGAAGCCTATGACTAACAGTGGTCGTCTTTTGACTGAAATGATGAGGACGATGATGATGATTGACTGAAGGCTTGTGATTCGATGTCATCTGATGTTTTTGGCAGAAAAACAGTTACCTGATGAAGCGTTGAAAAGTTTCCCACAAGGTGGATCGATGACCTGATGAGTGTTGCGGGAATCTGATAGATGCGAGATACACAGGATCGTTCGTTAGCCTATGACTAACAGTGGTCGTCTTTCGGCTAAAATGATGAGGACGATGATGATGATTGACTGAAGGCTTGTGATTCGATGTCATCTGATGTTTTTGGCAAAAAACAGTTACCTGATGAAGCGTTGGAAAGTCTCCCACAAGGTGGATCGATGACCTGATGAGTGTTGTGGGAATCTGAAGGATGCGAGGTACACAGGGCCGTTCGTTCTGGCGAGATGTGGGGGAGCCTATGACTAACAGTGGTCGTCTTTCGTCTGAAATGATGGCGATCATAATGATGATTGACTGAAGGCTTGTGATTCGATGTCATCTGATGTTTTTGGCAGAAAAACAGTTGCCTGATGAAGCGTTGGAAAGTCTACCACAAGGTGGATCGATGACCTGGTGAGTGTTGCGGGAACCTGATAGATGCGAGATACACAGGACCGTTCTTTGTGAGGAGACGTGGGGGAGCCTATGACTAACAGTGGACGTCTTTCGGTTGTAATGATGGTGGTGAAGACCCGATGAAACTTTATGACAATGATCGTTGGATTTTTGTACAAATTCTGATTAGTCTCCTAGTCTTTTCTGAAAAATTACCCGTGAAAACAGTCAGCCTGTATTATTATATAGTTCTGTAATATTATCCACTCCAGTACACACTCTAGTGTTGCTATATAAAGTGATTAACTTTCAATGATGAATGAACTTTTACAAGATTTTCACCTTAATTATACTTAAAGGCTTTTCCTGGAATCATGGATAAGACCAGCCTTTGATTCTATAGCAGAAGGATTTAACCATTCAAAATGAGGAAATCATCAATATTCTTCTTTTATGTCACTATATTCACTTGTTTTACAAATTCTATGAATTTAAAGCTTAGAATTTTCTATGTTAAGTTATCTATCTAACAAACAAACATACACACAATCTACTATTCATAGGAACAACGAAAGGCAATACGAACGAGAACCGAAAGTGTTTCATTATGTTTCTTTAAACTCCGAGTCGAGAGCTCTTAGATACCATCGGAATTATGTGATGGCACGTGCTGTCTTCGATCTATAAGGCTTATAATAGCATTGTGCTTTTCCTCATACTTTGTATTACTTACCATTTTAATGTGTGATTAATAAGCTTATCCTTAATATGATATTTTATGATACGTTGATGACGGAAAGAAAGACAATGACACTGAAACGACATCTTATAATATTAAATAAAAATTACACTAGTTATACCTAACATGTGATGTTTTAGAAGACCGTCATAAAGTTTTCAATAAACTCAATTACTCGATAAGAAATTGTGGATAAATTACTCAGAAATTAGCTACTTGAAAACACAAATTTTGAGAATCAAATTAAAATTGCATTAAATTGGAAATCTATTGGCTAGAGTAAAAAGTCAAAGGTTTGTCTAAAAAATAATAGTAAAAAGTTCACTATACCTAGTGCTTTATTTACTTCTATAAAATAGTACGGTATATTAGGTTAGAGTATCAAGCTATATTGCTATACAATATTCTTTTTTGGGAAATCACATCTCCCATTCAGACTTTTACTGACTAAAAGCCACACCTTTAGTGGCCTTATTTGAGAGGATTACGGTAGCTCCTTCGAAAAATCCGCAGTCCTGGCAGGCATCGGCCTCAAATGGCCTCGTCAATTATGTTGATATTGCTAAGTGGCGCGCGTGGAAGACAACGCGTCGTCGACCGTCTTGGTCTTTACTGGACAGCTGACAGCTTTAGACAGTCAACTAAAACGATAAGACTGAATTGAATATTTCCGTGTTTATTTTTGTAAACTATTTAATACTAAACAGCAATTAATACTAAAAAGAAGCCTTTTTCTAAAAGCAGCATATTGATGCTGCTTTTAGAACATGGATTCTTTTTAGTTTATAAAATGAAGCAGTAATTAGCATTTCAAATATGGGTATGAGGAAAAGTGGGGCGTGGTAAAAACATCACGCTATCTTTGTATACGCGTACCTCTCTTCTTCTCTGTCTGTATCATTTTGACAGAGTGGTCGTGGTCATCACTTAAGGTGTTGGTGGCAAGCTTCACAACACGCCACCACTCCTCGATGATGGCCGCCTTCCTCATGCATTCGTGTAGTGTTGATGAGCTATTGGATGGCGCGTACCTAACCTAATTTTATTTTTATTTTATTTTGGTGGCTTTCAGCTAAAATATAAAATATAATAACAACAACAGGATAGATCAGGACAAGCCATTTATAAGCTTCCGCATATAACTAATGATAGTGACGTCACATGTCAGTTTGTGTATCTTTTTCTGTTACTTGACAGTTTTTCCTGCCACCAGTATTTTTTTCTCTTATTGATGGAGATAGTGGTCAAATGCAATTTGACCAGGTAGTGGTCCATGGTACCATCTGATGGTAAGTAACGCTGTGGTTGTCGCTTACTTAGAACTAACCTGTTCACTCTTGACTTAAAGACCCCTAGGTTGTAGCTATCATAGTTCCAGTTATTTGACCATTACATGTTTGCTGGTTGGACTTTAAAAGAGAATTTGACCCCTGAGTTGGTTTCAGTGCTTCTTCTCAGGGTAGTCATCTAGGAAACACCGGCCGCATATAGTTAAATCTGACGAAAAAATTGACGTGTAAAAGTGTTTTTAAAAATCTTATTTTCAAAATAAATATAATTTATCAGGGAATTCCAGGTGAACGCACAATTAATGTGTTCCTAAAACGTTTTGTGAGTATGGGTGGGATGTCCACAGCGATTGAAAGGTTTCCAACTTACTTACTTTTTAACGTTTTTTTTTGTTCATTCTATTTGCGATTTTGGATAAAGTATTGAGTCAAATGCCCAATTGAAATCAGAAAAGGTTGAAACCACTCTAGCACAAAATATATGGGTATAGAAGTCAATCTGCATACAAAGCGCGCTCGAGCAACGCACACATATACACCGCTCACGGACACGATATCTCGGTCGCGTCTCGGACCACTCGTCGAACAGTTCTGGCTCAAACGCTCATTAGTGTGCGTCCACCGAGCGTAGGTATAAAAAGTGAAGTGCATACATGAGATTGTCTTCTGTACCTATCTATTTTGTGACTCTAGTGTCGTGGGAGCGAAAAACAGGAATGGAGGTTGAGTTTAGGTCGTAAAATGGATCGCTTTAAGAGCTCATAGTAGGGCCTCAGGTTACCAGTTTATTTAATTCACAAGTACAGCTTATATAAGATGTTAAGTATACTGGTGTTTTAATAGTGTTTCTAATGAAGAAACTTGGAAGCAATGTGTGAAGTACAGGTCTCGTACTGCTGCCTAGTACCGATGAGGAAAGTTGGTTCGTGAAGGAATGCTTAGATAACACTAGTGAAAGCAAAAAATAAATTGAATGTTAAGACAAACAAAAAGAGAATTATATTTGACACGCGTCGCTTTTTTTCAGGTTTGACTAAGACTGTTGCTAACCAAATGATATAACATTAAATAATAAATAAATTGAGATGGTATATCTGTTATGGCAAATCAAAGAGTTACCGTAGCCGTAGAACGCAAAAAGCAACTGAAGGAACACAGATAAGTTTTAGTCAGTAAAAGTCTGACTGTCCTCTCGCTCCACCCAAGGTGGTTTAATGATTCCCCCACCATTATCATCTTCGTGCTCTTGTCACCCCTGTCCCGTCCCGTGCCCGTCGTTACTGCCCTGTCTAGTAAGGGCACTAGACAGGGCAGTAACGACGGGCACGGTTGCCTTGTCTTGTTGCCTTCGCTGTTGTTATTTGGGGTCGGTGTAACATGTATTTTTCTTCCATTCTGCCCTGTAACCCGTCATGCTATCACTACCTCCCTTTTCTTGCATATCACTCCTCACACACTCCATCTTTTTTTGGCCTCCCTCTCTCGCTCTCTGTCTATCCACATGTATACTCATAACCCTTGATTTGATTCCCCACCTCGTAAAAATAATATTAACATATGAAGTAAACGAGTTGACGAGGTTGACTGGAAGAGAATGCCTAAGGCATTAAGTCCGCCTCTGTACTCATGTGTGCATAAAGTGTTAAATAAATAAGTAAACGAGTAGCATCTTAATGTTATCTGGAGTGTTATATGCAGCAAAAACATCAATATACCTACTTTGTTTTTAGACCCACACTAAAAGTTGCTTATGTGTCATGGATGCAATGATGGATGCAATCACAAACATGTAAACTCATACACACAAAACACCCAACCAAACTAATTACCTATAGGTTATAGATATATTTGATCTGTGCGAGAATCGAAACCAATCACTCAACCACTGGAGCAACCGTTTCAATTGCATGTTGTTCCATTGAAAATAGATAATTAACACGGGTTTTAAGAAATACCAGTGGTATTAGTTGAGTAGTATTAAAACAGAATAAACCTTGTAAAGCGGTAAATTTTGATATGTTCTCTGCGTAACGTTATCAATATCATCTCATATGTTCTCAATTGCTAAACGAAGAATGCTATTCTGATATGTTCATTATGTTCAACATCCCTACCATGCTGTCTTAAAAGCTTCACATAAGTCTGTCTCTTTCTAATACTGAAACTGTGATGATTTTTATAATGCTTTTGATGATGAACTCCAGTAGACATAACAACGTCTGACCCACCTGCAATCTAGAAACACTGATGACGATGAAACTCCATCAAGTCATCTCCTGATTCCGCAGCTAGCAGCTAACTTCCCTCTCACCTGCGTGGTAACAGCCACATATCGACACGTAGCTGTACGATCGATCCTCGTGTCAAATGATCGAGGCCGTAACACATTGCACATGTCTGCTGCAACGTAGTCCGAAGATTAACCGCGACGAATCGCCGAGACAATCCTGCGAGACAATGTCGGTCCGTTTGTCACGCGCCGTAAATATTTTGGACAGGGCTTTACGGGCCCCGTAGTTTTATGAGGCTTTCACGCTGACACCATTGTCTGGACAACGCCCGGCTGATTAGCCATGCTCCAACCAAGGGACGTTCACAAAAATTGATTATTTCACTAAATCTGAAGACCAATTGTCTTACTTATTTCTTAGAATTTTTTTCGCTACTTCATGATTTGTTGAGATGTTTACGGTTGGTGTTTATTTATGACATGTTTAAAAAATATTGGTCTGTCGTTGTTAATTGCAGCTGCTTGCATACCTACTCATTAGGGACGATGTATATGAGCAAATAACGAGGGCTTTGTGTTCTAAGAAAAAAATGTGTCTACGAAAGTACCGATGCATTTAATGATCGTTAAAAAACAGATTTCATAATTCTTTTGTGAACTTTTTGTTGGAAACGTTCACAGAGCTATAGCAAACGAGATTGTGACGTATGCACGGGCCTCGGAAACAGACTTTGATGTTTTTATTTATGACGATACTAAAAATATTATTTTATCGTTACGGGTTTTACTGGAACCGATGAACATCAGCTGGTCAAGTGCACTGCTGTTCTAAGTTGAAGTTGATGGCCGAATGTCATTCTTCACATTGAAACAGTGCCTATGAATAAGTAAAAATATATTCTTTACTTCTCGTTACCAAATCTTTTGATTGATATTGTCATTAATAAATTAATTTTGTGCAGTTTTTGATTTTGTAGTACTCAGTAATTTCCCTTTGTGTGGCTTTCGACGTAGTAATTGATGTGATAGTGAATCACATTATAGATATAATATCTTATAGATTTTTTTAATACACCTTTATACATAACATAAAATACTATTTTATGCTATGTAGGTACTCGTATAAGGTTTTTTCAAGTATGTTACTGTGTATATTTGTTACTCCTTCACGCTCAAAAATCTGAACAGGTTTGGATGAAATTTGGCACACGATTAGAGGATATTCTGAAGTAACACATAACATATTTTATATCTTGTTAGTATGTTCCTTTAGGATAATATTTTATTTTTGCGCTGGCTGAAACTGGTTGGTAATAAAATTATAACTAATTGCTTCTGCGTCTGTTTTGATATTACTATTAGCTCTGTTAACCTAGACGCCGACCCCGACATACTTGGTAAAGGCTTGTGAGAACTGAAACTTTAAAAATTGATCCAGCCGTTTCACTTATTTCACCCAGACATACTCGATGACTTCACTTTCAACTGCTGCCCGATAACAGTTATCATATCGCCCAGAATTCGCCAGGCCATGACTCACTTACCAGGCATTTAGAAACCGGAAGATGTTCACACCAGAGATATAGTATTTAATACAAAAAGTCGGTTCTGAGCCGGTGAGCAATGTGGGCCGGCGTCAAGGCTGTGGCAACCTTGCTGTTTGTGGAGCGTGACGGCGAGCGACGTGTCGGCACCCACGGCGTGACGTCACCCCCTCCCTTGCCCCCACCCGCTCCGAGGTACCAGGCAGCCAGAGATACTAGAAGAACAGCTGAGACAATGACTTTGAGTTCGATGTGTTTTTTTTTTAATTTAGAATGCCGTTGAGTTTGTAATCATCCAGTTACACATAACCCTATTTTTTTCTGGGTTGATGATACGTGCTCACAGGGTTTTTTGTCGCACCAAAACCTATGTATAAATCACACAAACAGTACGATTTATGCTTTGCAGGAATGGAATGTTGAAAGGTTGAAATGTGGAGCATGTAACATATTGAAGTCGTAACATTTACCTGCCACTTCAGAATGTAGGCATTGGTGTTGGACATTTACTTCAGTCGTATCGTATTGAAGGTCAGAGAAGAACGAAAACTCATTAAGATCAGTCACGAAAACGCTTTTTCCGTGAGTTTGGAGTCTTGAAATAAATCGAGCTTTAAAAGGACTTCTAATTTAACAAAGGAGAACTTGTATCTCTTTGAAGATGGCATTTGAATTGGAGTTTTTTAAAATTATAATATAATAGAATATAAGCACCTAACTTATGAGATGACGGCAAATAGAGTCTGGAAGAAAAATATATACTGCGCTAACACCAAAAAAATGGGAGAAGGTTTGGGATTTTTTTAAATATTGATAGGATCAGGCTGTTGTTAAAATAGTTATGAGTATACATGTGGATGGATGAAGAGGAAGAGGGAGGTCAAAGAAAAGATGGATGTGAGAAGTGATATGAAAGAAAAGGGAGTTAGTGATAGTGTGACGGGTGATAAGACAGAATGGAAGATAAAAACTTGTTGCGCCGACCCCAAATAAAATGGGACCAGCGCAGGAAGGTGAGATGATGATGATGATTGATAGGATCAAGCTTGGTCATTACCTCACCTAATCTTAAGCGATGATGTATCGTCGATGGTGCTCGCTTACCTAGAAGTAACCTATTCACTCTTGATTTAAAGACCCCTAGGTTGTAGCTATCAAGTAAATTATGGAGACACAGGAACAGCATAAATGATACGCTCAGCACATCAAAATGACTTAAGAATTCAGGCAACGGGGTTCCTAAGTTGAAACTGCATTTCCAGATATTTTATTTGAGTAATGAAATCAAAGTCGGTCACGGGTGCCAGTTTCAGTAGTTTGAGAATTCGTTCGTACCTAAAAAGATTTAAAACTTTTAAGTTTCAGCGTCTGTTTCAGGCGCATACTTACCTTTATGTAAGTTCTAGTAGGTTCTGGCGCTTCTCGGCGGTGTCAGACTTTTACTGACTAAATCATCCCAATGTTCCTTCTATGCCTCGCGTTCCAGGACCCCTGGTTTCCCTTTCGGAAGTCAACTCCTGGCCCCAGTAGACTTCGGCCCTGCTGGGCTCTTTTTTATGGAGTTAAATCATCCAATGACTTCTCTCACTCTAGGGTGGAGCGAGAACCTTGTACCTACTCCTGTACCTTCTTTGCCTTTGTGCCAGGGCCTTGGGGTTCACTTTCACTTAACCCATGGCCCCAGTAGGCTTCGACCCTGCTGGGCCCCTACGGTATTGCTGACATCTCTTCAAGGCGTGCGTAGAACACTGCACGCCGTCGATGACTCGTGTTCCATATTAGAAGAAGAGCGTGCAAAAAGCCATTGCTCCCACATAATTATAGAATTAAAGGTAAACAGGTGTGAAATTAAGCTCAGTTTTTGTTCAGCTAATAGATTGCAGCTTACTCCCCAGCCCCTCCACTTACGTAATACCCATCCATTAAAGCAATACAATCACCTAAACGCCGTGTTTAAAACACTATAATTTTGCACTAAACAGAATGATTTGGAAGTTTCATCTCGTTATAAATTTTCTACTTTTGTTTTTTACGTACCAATTATGGCGGCTGGGTTAAAAGGAGGTTTTTTATAGATCCAAACGGTTGATTGATGGGTGATTATTATTTGGGCCCGTTTTGTAGATGCTTCCGAGTTATTTTGTTCGAGATAACAACAATCTTGGTTTCTGTGAGGCTGTTTGCGTCACTTAATTTTTTATTGTTCTGTTCATGTATGTTTTTTTTGTTGTAAGTGAATTTGGTAAGTTCTAAAGTGCTTAATTTAGTGGTGTGTGGTTCACTTGTTATTGCTTTCAGTTTAAAGTGATTTCTTTATTACGAGTAGTGTAAGTTTTTTAAGCTATTGCATAGCTTCTATCGCGGGCCTTGAGCGTGGATACCGAATCCAGAAATTCCGTAACGAAAATAACCTAACACCCCCCACTCATTTGTTTTTTGAGCGCGGTGACCAATAAGAAAACAAATGAGTGAACAATCAATCAAAATTCAATTCAATGTGTGAAAGTGTAACTTCAATTAATATCAAAGGAAAAAAAAACAAAGGAAAAAAAATACTGCATAAATAAAATAAATAAATAATTATAATTGCATAAGTTGATAAAAATGCTATGCAATAGCTTTACCGCGGCAGTCCCCGAGTGCCACACGCCTTTTTTTTTTTTTTTTTTTTATTATTGATAGGCTCGCGTTTGACCACTATCTCACCTGATGGTAAGTGATGATGTGGCCGACGATGGAGCACGCTTGCCTAGAAGTAACCTATTCACTCTCGACTTAAAGACCCCTAGGTTGTAGCTATCAGGAAACACAGACTCCGGCAGGGAATTCCACTCTTTAGCAGTAAGTATAAAAGTAGTAGTTTAGTAGTAAGTGGCTTCTTTATCGTGATTTAAGAACTCTTTGTCTTATTATAGCTAAGGTTAGTAGTATTTTTTATGGTGGGAAAATCATCTAATGACAACCCCCACTTTTGGGCGGAACAGGAGATAGTGTCAGCCACTTACTGACTAAAAACCCACCCCGTTCCTTCTCGTGCCTTCATACCGGGGCTGAGCTACTCTTTCGAAACTAACCCTAGCCCACTGGGGCTACTGAGACTTCGACCCAGCTGGGCCCCTACTGTTGATGACAACTCCTCGAGTCGCGCGGGAACAGTGCGCGCCGTCGACGACTTGGGCTCGGTCCGGACAGTTACCGGGCGGTCGGACAGCGAGCTACCCATTGCTCAGGTTAGTAGTGTTAATTTCTAATCAAAGTACAATGGTACCTTCTGAACAACGTGAAAATCATCGTCCTTACCACATTAATATAATAAAGGTGGAAGTTTGTATGTGTGTTTGTTACTTCTTCACACAAAAAAGGCTCAATGTATTGAAATAAAATTTTACATATGGATAGACTACATCCAGGAATCCTGTCCTAATAGGATTTTTATCCTGGAAGTGTGTGTTCCTTGGGACAATATTCAACTTTCACGGGAATGAAGTCGCGGGTAGAAGCTAGTACAATATATTGCCCAAGATCCTGAACGTTTCTTTTCAGGATTACTACCTTCCGTAAATCTAAAGTTATTGACCGCTTATCACCAAAGTAACAAGTCTTATAACTACTTTATAATCGATGCAGTGTCTGCCGTATCTTCTATTTCGATTTGAACTTGACCGGCTTCTTTTGTTAGATTCCGCGAATTTATAGTCAATTTAAAATTTCTGTGTAATAAAAGTTTGTTGCCTGAGGCCGAATTGGTTACGTTTTTGGTTAACTTGAATGTAACTGTTCATCTGAATTAGATTATAGTCATTTTGAATTCGTAAATATAGATTCTAGAGACTAGCTTCGGCCTATGGCTTCGGTCGCGTGCAAATATGTAAAAAAAAATACTCCCGGGATAAAAATATCCTATATCAATATGTGTATTTTTGGAATGTTTTTTTTTCTGAATTAATTGACTAAGTAATTAATTAATTTATTTATTTATACTCATTTTTAAAACTACAATTTTAAACTACTTATATTTAAATTATAAGAAGTTTAGAACTGGTTAACGTCATCATCATCATCATCATTTCAGCAGAAATACGTCCACTGTTGGATATAGGCCTCCCCCAAGTGTCACCACAATGAAAGGTCGTGTACGTCTCGCATCCATCGGAGTCCCGCAAGCCTTACCAGGTCATCGGTCCACCTTGTAGGAAGCCATCCCACGCTACGTCTTCCGGTACGTGGTCGCCATTCCAGAACCTTTCAGCCCCAACGGCCATCTGTTTAGCGAGCAATGTGCCCTGCCATTGCTACTTAAGTTTGGCGAAGGTTTGGCGACGGAAGGTAAAGTTTTAGAAGTTTGGTGATCTTAAGTATCAGTCATTAACATCATATAGTCATCACACATGCACGATATGCGCGTGGAGATGCAACGCCGGGGTGAAAGTCCGCTGCCGCGACAGGTCACGGCATGGCGGACAGAGCTCCGGCGGGATCTCATGGTGAAATGGCATCAGCGACTATCGCAACCCAGTGCTGGGCACGCCACAATCATGGCGGTAAGTCCCCTCTTTGAGGCGTGGCTGGAAAGACCTCACGGCGTCCTTACCTTCCGCATGACGCAGGTACTCACCGGACATGGTTCGTTCGGGAGTTTCCTGCACTCGATTCATGCGGAAGTGACGCCCGGGTGTCGCCACTGTGCGGAACGTCCGGAGGACACGGCGGAGCACACAGTCGAGGTGTGCCCTGCTTGGGCGGAGCATCGCCGTGCCCTCGTGGGGGCGATCGGCAGCGGAGACCTCTCGCGCCGGGCCTTGGTTGAGGCCATGGTCCGGAGCGAGGAGGAGTGGCAGGCGGCCGCCGACTTCTGCGAAGCAGTAATGCTCGCAAAGGAGGAGGCCGAACGCATCAGGCAACGGCGTTATCGCCGGGATTCCGATCCCGATTTCCGGCCAACGTAGACGCGGGCTTGCGGACGGTGAGCAATGGGTAGCTCACTGTCCGGCCGTCCGGTAACTGTCCGGACCAAGCCCAAGTCGTCGACGGCGCGCACTGTTCCCGCGCGCCTTAAGGAGTTGTCAGCAACAGCAGGGACCCAGCCGGGTCGAAGCCTACAGGGGCCAGGGTTATCCGAAAGGGCGCTCGAGCCCCGGTATGAAGGCTAGAAGGAACGGGGTGGGTCTTTTAGTCAGTAAGAGTCTGACACTATCTCCCGCTCCGCCCAAGGGCGGGGGATGTCAATGCATGATTTTTTCCCACCATAAAAAAAAAAAATCATATAGTCATTAAAATTAGTATGAACTAGATAAATTTTATTTTATTTTTTTTATATTTCTGGCTAGGTCTGCCCGTGTGTCATTTTTTATCCTGACACATTCAGCCCTTGGCGCGTGAAAGAGTAACAAAGATACACACAAACATACTAACACCTTTATAATGTTAATGTAATAAATAAAATAGGTACATCATTTAGGTATCATAAAACTGGAATTGAACAGGTGTGACTTAGAACATGTGTTACAAAAATAATAAGCTATAACAAGGCTCGTGCTATACCTACCTATTTGTTATCTATATATAAAAACCTGGACAAGTGCGAGTCGGACTCGCGCACTGAGGGTTCCGTGCTAACTACAATTTCCGAATGGAGTCTTGAAATTTTTTTCGAATCGCAATTTTTTTTTTTGTGACGTAGGAAACAACAAATTTACTGTTTTCAGATTTTTTCCTATACCTATGCTATAAGACCTTGCTTTGTGCCAAATTTCAGGATTCTAGATCAACAGGAAGTATCTTAAGAATTTCGATCTTTGAGAGTATTAAAATTGACGTTTTTTTGCGACATAACAGCCGTATCTTTTTTATTCGTTAACTTAGAAGTTTGATTTTTTCACAGCTTAAAGGGCCCGCAGACCTGAGTACATGGTTTTAATTTCAACTCGGTACCACCACGCGTTCTTGAGATAAAGGGTCTTGACAGACAGACAGACGGGCGGACAACAGAGTGATCCTCTAAGGGTTCCGTTTTTTCCTTTTGAGGTACGGAACCCTAAAAAGGAGAAACTGACTGACTGACATATTATGAAAGCACAGCCGAATCTACTGATTTTTGGAAATTCAATTTTTAAGGGGGTGTAATGAGGGCCCAGTTTGCGTGAAGAAACTTATTTGCACGCGATCAAAGCCGCTGGCAGAAGTTAGTACATATAAAAGGAGAAACTGACTGATTGACATATCAACGCACAGCCGAAACTACTGAGACTAGGAACGTGAAGGTTTCTACTGTGAGTACTAAGAGAGGATTTTCCAAAATTCATCCCCTAAGCCTTAAAAATAAAGAAGATCATTGATTTCATAGAAAGAGCTTTTGAGAGCATCATTAGATCGGATTCCACGCACGCCTCAAAGAGTTGTCAGCAAACCGTAGGGGCCCAGCAGGGTCGAAGGCTACTGGGGCCCAGGGTCTGCTTTTGATAGGAAGATTTGGCTCTGGTACGGAAGGCAACGAAGGAACAGGAGTGGATTTTCAGTCAGTGAAAGTCTGACACTATCTCCCGCTTCGCCTAAAGGCGCGGAAATGTCATTGGATGATTTTCCTACCTACAAAAAAATCATTACATTGAAGATCAATCACGTTCATTTGTAAATGACTCGGTACTTCTTCAATATCACACTTTTTCGTGTTTTGTAAGTGGGTTTGCAAAAATTAAATTAAATAAAAATTTACGGGTAAACATGTACGGGTCGCAAGAAAGACGTCGGCGCGTATGGCTGACCGCTGCACCAAGGGGATGAAACCGGGGCCCAAAGTTTGTATGGAGACATCTACTATCACGCGAGCGATGCCGCTAACAGAAGCTAGTTGTTCTAAAATTTACGTTATTTTCTTCAAAAAACAGGCAAGACTGCACTGTGGCTTCAGTGGAACGAAATGCATCCCACACAATGCCGTAGAACCGCGAGCTTTTGCAACCATTTCACGGTGGAGCCGGCAAATATACGCCAAGACGAATCCGCCCGTGGATGTTTACTAAGCGTTTGACCCGGCACCGCTCGCGCCCACTAACCCACTGTTCGATAAGAAACTCCTGCAACAACCACACATTTGATTCTGACACGTATTCGCTCCTTTATAAAGTGCAATGTCCTATCACAATGGCTATTCATCTCTTTGATGTAATGATGTGTAGTCAGTATCAACTGTTTATTTACTGCCTGCTATGTTGCTTTTATGGGTCGTATGTTGGTTTGTGTGTAGTTTAAAATGAGTTTTATTGCTATTTAATTGTGGTTGGTTTTCGTTTGGCAGTGTGATGTTGGTTATGTTTCAGAGTTGGTCGTGAGTGGATTGTGTGACTGGCAGAAGAGTCTTCAGCAGTACCGTTAGCGGACCGTTCAATAAATTAATTTGGTAACAGCCGTAGCTTGCTAGGGATAAACTTGGATTACACGACGTTGACTTACGAGTAGTTGTGAGTAAAGTGCTGCATTAATTCTCATGTAAACATCAAATTAACGTTATGTTAATGAAAGATTTTTAACATTTTAGCGGTGGACTGTGAAAAAATTCAAAGTTTGTAGGCATTAATGAAAGTCCCAGGGGATTTGTGTGAATTTATAAGAAGCTTAGTTTTCCGTTTCGATGGAAAAGTCTCCAAAGGTAAACGAAACCGCTAATATTTTTTACCGATGAAATAAAAACTTAAGCGTTTCATGTGGTTGGGCAGTGGGATTGCCGAAGGAGTCACCGAGGTCCTAGAATGCAAAGGGCAACTGAAGGAACACAGGTTTTTTTCCTCTAGGGTGGAGCTGGAGGGTGTGCCAGACTTTTACTTACTAAAATCACACAATTACAGTTGCCCTTTGCGTTCTTGGTCGCCCTTTCAGAAATTCCCCTGTGGCCCTAGGGTAGGCCCTAGGAATAATCCCTGCTGCTAGGTATAACCCCTACGATTTTGCCCGTAGAATACTATGCGCCGCTGAAAAAACGGGCTTGACTGTTCGGTAAGGTGTACCGGACGGCGAACTGCCTATTGCTCGTCATCAAGGAACATAAGTGAGTTGCAGTCAGTTAAAGTCTGACTCACTCCACTCTAAGGAGAAGTCGGATGATTCCTCATCGCCAAAAACCTGCGTTTCTTCAGTTGCCTTTTGCTTTCCAGGCCCGTTATGACACTTTCGAACGAATCTTGCTACCCTTGGTGTTTTTTTTTTTAATTTGTATGTTTTAAGTTATGTTCCATTTTCAAAATTCCAATAGAGATTTTCACAAGTACCTACGTGTGTTCTCTTGATAAACATGTCCGGGAGGCGCCACCTAGTCTCATCTTCGTGAAGGACGCTCGGCATTCTTCGGCAGTACTCGGCACTCTTCGGTAGTACTCGGCACATAAATTGAACAAACACTCGAGTCTATGTCAGGCCTCACGCAACTAATGCGGTTTTGTTTTAGGTTTGTAGAATTTTTACTACTATTTTTTAGTCGTAGAAGCATAAAAAGTAAAGGGTTTTAAGATAGTGTAAGTAGTGTGTAAGGTACAGTTGAGTTTTACAGATAAACCGAAGCGTGTGTGTTGTACAACTGTGCAGGGCCCCAAGTCTGCTATTTTTATAAATTCGTCATTCCAACACGATCCCATTGTCATTTTGCTAAAAGTTTGTAATCTGCTAATTCATAATGATCGATCACTGATCGGTCAATGGTCTTGTAATAGAATTGCGGTAGAATGATAATTTCGAGCATATTAAAACCAATAACTGCACAATAACGTTCTAATGGTCAAACACTGATCAAATAAACTGTCAAAGTTTTAGCAGATTACCGCAAATGTCAAATATTCATTTGTCAATATGTACGAGATTAGCATTTTAAGCCAATGGAGTGTCAGTGGTTGACCATTGGAAAGTCATAATGACGCCATTATATTAGTAGATTACCAAACTTGTCAAAATCGACCATTATGACATCAATGTTAGACCATTCTGACACTATTGTAATAGCAGACTTGAGGCCCAGGTTTCCACGCAAGCTTACCTGGCAGGTATAACCGTGCAGGCAAACCTGTCAGTTAGGCTCTAGCGTGTAGGCTACCTTTAAGTACCTATTTGGATTTCAAATAAATATGAAACTGTTACTGCTACTCTTGACTTTAGTCGGGATTCTTACATGATCAAAGATCTCGAATGTGGCGAAGCACCAGGTCAGCTGAAAGACGACCACTGCTGGACACTTTTTTTTTCCGATGGGAAAAATCATCCTATGACAACCCCCGCTCTTGGACGGAGCGGGAGATAGTGTCAGACTCTTACTGACTAAAAAACCCATCCCGTTCCTTCAAGCCTTCATACCGGGGCTCGAGCGCCCTTTCGGATAACCCTGGCCCCAGTAGGCTTCGACCCGGCTGGGCCCCTACTGTTGCTGACAACTCCTTGAGGCGCGCGGGAACAGCGCGCGCCGTCGTCGACTTGGGCTTGGTCCGGACAGTTACCGGACGGCCGGACAGCGAGCTACCCATTGCTTACTGTCCGCAAACCCGCGCCTACGGTGGCCGGAAATCGGGATCAGAATCCCGGCGCCGGCGGCGGCGGCGATAACGCCGTTGCCTGATGCGTTCGGCCTCCTCCTTTGCGAGCATTACTGCTTCGCAGAAGTCGGCGACCGCCTGCCACTCCTCCTCGCTCCGGACCATGGCCTCAACCAAGGCCCGGCGCGAGAGGTCTCAGCCGCCGATCGCCCCCACGAGGGCACGGCGAGCTGGACACTTGCCCGCCTTAGCGTCACCACATGCCGGGTGCATGTAGGGGCCGTCCGTTGGATAGGAGAAAGACTGGTGTCCACTGCTCCTCGTATCCAGTAGACTCTTGCAGCCCTCTTTAGGTCACCGAAGGTCACGGTGTCTTTTTCAAACCCTGACCGTTGAACGCAAAGGGCAACGGGAATACGGGTGAGTAAAAGTCTGACCCACTCTAGATGGAATGAGAGGGAGCTTTAACTCTATCCAGAGTGAGTTGTTATGATAATTTCTTACCCTCTAAATAAAAATAAAAAATCCATTTCGGTATTAAAAAGTGATAAATTTCCAATCATTAATGGAGTGTAAATTAAGATTTGCTACAAATCAGATGAGACTCAAAACATTCAGATCCGACCTGAAGCTAACATTAAAAGGTCACAGCGATTCCAGAGGCAGGACGATCATAGAAACCAAAACTAAAATAATCACATGGATTTACAATAAGTGTACTCAAGTAAGGTCAAGTAAGGTAGCCATACACGCTACGGTATACCTGACAGATTTACCTGCACAGTTATACCTGTCAGTTAAGCTTGTATGGAAATCTGCACAGTCGAGCAACATATACGCTCCCGTTTACCTGCAGAACTCACCTGTACAGGTAAACTTGTCAGGTATACCTTAGCGGGTATGGCGGGCATAAATAACTTTAGAATGTAATAACAGATTGCAAAAATACTTGACAAACTATGCATTTACACTATTCAGATTAAAGATGATACAAAGACCTATTATTGTGATATGACATTGATAACAATCGTGATAATCACAGTGTTAGGAACTGACAATGAGTTAAGTATGATTGTGATTTCAGGGGCCTTACCATGACTTGTTAAAATGTCACGCGTGCGAGCGAGAAAAAGGGATGGAGCTATACACTCTATATAGCTCCATCCCTTTAACAGTTCTGTTTAGGTCGTCAAATGGATCGCTTTAAGAACTCGTGGTGTGGCCTCTGTTAGCTTGCCGCCAAACGTTAACTAATGACATTACCTGCGGTGAAGTTACGTGACTTTGGTCTACAACCACGACAAAAACCGGAAAAGATTGGAAACAAATACATCGTCATCATTATTTCAGCCAAAAGACGTCTACTCTTGGACATAGGGCTTCCCAAAAAAGACCCCCCACAACAACAGGTCCTGTGCGTCCCACATTCATCAATTTCCCGCGACCCTCACCGGACAAATGGTCCTCCTTATGGGGGGTCTTCTAACGCTCCCTGTTAGTACTGAGCCTATACAGCCGGGCAAAAAACCGAAACTAATGAAATGCTAGAAAAAGAACCCACTTCTTAGGGACAGCAAAAGACAGTAAAGTTACATATTTTGGGCCTCGGATTTGAGACAGGTATACTTGTATTTAGAGTGGAGCACGGGTGGCCGAGTAGTAACACTAATAACGGCCCCGACTTATGAGTTGTAGGCGCATTACTTTGTGTAATTTATTTTATCACTACTGCTCTCAATACAGTACAGGAAAACATCGTGACGAAACCGGCATGTCCTACAACCAAAAATTTGAAGACATGTGACATTCATCACACTGCACTGGGCCCGCGTCGTGGATTATGGCCCTTTCCCTCTCCTAGAGAGGAGGCCTAAGTCCCGTCTGTGGGAACATTAAAAGGCCGATTATGCTATGCTATGCTATATTTGTACTTAAACTTGGAGACCAATGCATATTTTTTTCTTAGTGTATTGTGAGAAATTTTTGTCTGCTATAAATAAATAAATAATAGAATAAACGACTTTAGACTTATTAGGGATGATTTATTTGTAAAGTATTTTGATTAGTTTTCATGTTACTTCTTCTAATCCAGCTCTTGCTATATTCCATCACCAAGCACTAGTTATCTGGTATTGAACTGGACCTGTTTTGGAGTGGCCCGCACGGAATAAATGTTTGTGTGGCCTACAGATAGGTGTTCGGGTCTTGGTGTACTATGTATGTGAGTTTACATGTTTATGAATGCACCAACGATACAGGAGTAATTCATAGTATGGGGCAACGGTTTCTATCCTTTTGCTCGAAGAAGAATAGAATTTATTTTCATTCCTAGAAAGCCAAAAGGCAAGCCGTTGATAGAAATATAATGAAACCTAGGTAGACAATACTGTCATATCAGTCTCGCTTGTGCCGCGTTCCGATGCGGACGTGTTATTTACGTTTTATTTATACCGATTAGCGCAGCGCAAGCTGTTGCTAGTAAGTACTCGTCATGACAGAAAATCTTGTGGCGAACGAGCTGTTGGCGTTCCTGCAGCAGAAGCTGGATGTGATGGACGAGGTGTCCGCAGTCCAAATCTGCGCAACGAACTTCAGCGAGGAGGACATAGCTGCTGCGAAGCTGTTGCTGTTCAGCGTGCTGAATAAGCGCGACCAGATGCCATCCCGCCGGTGTGACGGGACTAAGAAAAGCCTGCAGGATATAATCACGCTGTTCAAGGAGACCGACCCTGACGACGTGCCGACGTTTGTGGCCAAGGAGCTGCACAAGCTCCCTCCGGTCACCTTCGACCACTTCGATGTCACCAGCCTTTTGAAGGACATCGTTTTTCTGGAGGCCAGTCTTGCGGATGTGCAAGCGAAGTTAGATGCATCCCAGAAAACCGTCGCCGATTTACGCCAAGAGTTTGGCGAATTTCGCAACACAGCGGCGGTAACTAGGTCATCAGCCGATGCGTCTAATGTAAGCATGCGTCATGGAGCTAGCCTCGATTTATTGTCGCAAAGCTCCGTGTCAGCAGTTTCGTCGCCAGTACGTCCGTCGTTTGCTGAGATTGCAGAGTGCTCACCCCGGGCGCCCCGCAGCTCCGTGCCAGTCACCGCGGCTCCTTCATGTGCCACCGCCCGACCCCTTCGCCCCGCCCCGCTGCCTGTACCTGTAGCCCCAGCGAATCTGCATTATCAGGATTTCGCTAGCGTCACTGCGAGCGCCCCTGCTGCTCCTATATCGAAGCCTTTGCTTAATAAGGCAATGAATAAGGCTGGAAATGAAGATGGCTTCGTTACGGTGCAAAGGAG
Source organism: Mythimna ferrago (assembly GCA_910589285.2). Classification (NCBI taxonomy): domain Eukaryota; kingdom Metazoa; phylum Arthropoda; class Insecta; order Lepidoptera; family Noctuidae; genus Mythimna; species Mythimna ferrago. The sequence goes on along the minus strand of OU342683.1, from coordinate 9,033,406 downwards.
GAAGCGCCGAAAGCAAGCCAACCGAAATCTCTGCGGCAAAGCACCAGTTACTCCTAGTGTGAGTGTGCGTGCCGCTCAGACGAACACGCCGGTGTACATCTCCCGTCTGCATTACACCACAAAGGTGGAGGACATCGTCGAGTACGTGCGCCAAAAGTTGAAGTACACATTGAGGGTGCAGTTGCTGGAGTCGCACCGGAATGTCAATTTTAAGGCATTTGTGGTGCGAGTACCGAACTGTTTTCTGCACCTTGCTATGGAAGAAGACTTTTGGCCCCAGGGCGTGGTGTTCCGTCGCTTCCGCGGACAAATACCGCAGGACAGCACAAAGACAAAATAGTGCGAAGTGGTGTGTTACTAACATAGTTTTAAATCATGTTTACTAACAAAATGATTTATCATAAGTAATTATGTATGTTAGTCTATAAGGTATTTATGATATGGGTACATGTTGCCTGAAATAAATAAATTATTATTATATTATATAGCTTGCAGTACTGTGTACTGTACTCGCATACCTATCAGTAAGTAAATTTATAAGCCGCCAGTTAGGATTAAGTAGTTCTAATTTTAGTTTGCAATTTAAAGTCGGAGTGCTAAATAATGTGTGTCCGGTGGTGTGACATTTGTATGTGACGGTCGGGTGTTCCGACCATCGTGTGGGAGTGTATGAATATGTGCGATTCCTCCGCCCACGCCGCACAGGATCGAATCCGACATACATGTCGTGGACAAAGCATTCACTTAGCTACTGGGTAAATACATTTTGAAGTTAAGCTGTGTACATTGTTGCTATCCTAGATAAGATTGGTGCAGGAGTACGGGGATTAGCTTCTTACAGATTCAAGAAGAAATGACCTATGCTCAGTCTCTGTGGATAATGAAGAAGCATAAAGTCCAAATAAACTAATGCGCCTCACTATCAACGATTGCATCACTGCTTACCAACAAGTGGGATCGCAGTCAAGCACTGGTTTATATCACTTGAAAAACAAATCGCAAAAAGACAAGGATAAAGGGAAAAAGTGTGCAACTGGACCAGCGGACTGTGGTAATATTTCACATCCTATGTTTATAAATAATTTATAAATAAAAAAGGATTAAAATTTAGTAAATTGAATCAAGGCTAAGTGATAATAGCCTCTTAAAACAAACTAGCGCGCTGCACCATCGACGATTGCATCACTGCTTACCATCAGATGGGAGCGCAGTCAAGCATCATGGACATCCTACCTATACGTACAAAGCGTTTTGGGAGTACATTCATTATGCGTACAGCTAAGGAATAGATTCCCTCCTGGAGTCTGCGTTTCCTGATAGCTATAACCTAGGGGTCTTTAAGTCAAGAGTGAATAGATTGCTTCTAGGCAAGCGTGTTCCATCTTCGGCCACATCATCGCTTACCATCAGGTGAGATTGTGGTCAAACGCGAGCCTATCCATTATAAAAAAAACACTAGGTTATAACATTAAAAAAAATTAAGACTTAAACAACCTAATAAATTATAACTACTAACAATAACCTTAAGTTCTTTTACAAAGCAAACATCACACCCAAACATCACAAAATCAGGAAACCAAACAAACAAAAATTAAAAACCAGTTACAAAAACCAGCCCATCAATTCCACCCATTACCAAAATTGTAACAATCTAAAATAAAATCTTAAAATCCTAATACGCGTGTAAGTTAACGGGAACTATTAAATAAAAACGAGGGAACGATTGTAGCACGGATAAGGTAATCCGTGTCGGCTTTATTTATTTTTAATTATTCAGCGCTGAGTCCGGCTCTGCCTAATGACTCTATCATGCGATTTATGAGTTGCCCCCGGGGCCCTTTGTTTTTTGTTCCTTAGTGGTTGATTGAGAACTACTGTATGGCAGTGTGGGCTTATCGTTTTGTGTGTTTTGGGGTTTCGTGTATTGGTAATGACATGATGGTTATTGTGAACGAATTTTATGCATCTATGTTTAAAACTGAAATTCTTAGATTAATAATAGCTGATCCAGGTAACGTGGTTCTGCAATATAAATTACCAGCTTTGCCCACAGTTTCGCCCGAAACTATAGCTACTATATATTTTTTTTTAATAATAATAATAATATTTCACAACTATCACACAACGCTGTCTAGTCCCAAGCTAAGCAGAGCTTGTGTTATGGGTACTAGACAACTGATAAACATACTTATAAATTTCTAAATACATACATATTATATATAAATTACACCCAGACACAGAACACATGATTATGCTCATCACACAAACATTTGTCCTGGGTGGGAATCGAACCCACGACCTCCGGTATAGCAGTCAGGGTCACTAGACCAACAGGCCAGTCAATATAGCCTTTGCCACTCAGGAATAAAGCAGCTTTCTACAAACAAAAAAACAAACTTTACCTCTTTATTATATTAGTGTAAATTAACATAATGTGATTATAATGAGGGTGAGGGTAGGAGGGTAGAAAATAGCCAACGACCTATTCTCAAACCTACCAAATGTTGCACAAAATTACATAAAAATCAGTCAAGTCGTTTTGGAGAAGCTTGATAACAAACACTATGAGATTTTTATTTAAGTCTTAGATTAATAATAAAACATTTAACAAAATGAAAGCTTTTATCACTAGTTGCATAAAACTGTGGCTGCAGCCTTCGATATTGGCATTTACAAAAACCTTTCAGCCAAACAACAAATCTTTGTTGTTTATTATTCTTTTAGATTACAATAAATTATCTACTAAAAACTTAATAACTGGATAAGACACCAGAGAAAAAGAAATTACATAAAAATCAACATAAATTATAATGTAACATTTTTTTTGCAATTAAAATTATGTGCAACTACAATAATATCTGCACAAAGTAAATTGTAAATTATTTCAATGATCGGCTACCGCCATCTTTATCATATACTGTTGATATACAACAGTATTTGACATACTTTACAGTATGCAAGATCATCAATTTGTTTCTACTGGTGATCAATTTGTTTCTACTGAACCAGCAGTTGTTAGTGTGGGTGTATCATGTTCATCATCTTTTGGAGTAGCTACATTTGCAACTTCGAAGTAGACTTCATGAAAAGTTCTTCATGATTAGAATAATTCTATCAATTCAACACGAAATATAATTTTCTTCCTAATATATAGATAAATTCTTTATTGTACACCAAAAATAATAATTCTATCAATTCAACACGAAATATAATTTTCTTCCTAATATATAGATAGATAAATTCTTTATTGTACACCAAAAATGAAGCAATTACATAAGAAACTTAAATTTAATAGGGTGTCACAATGGGCGGTTATACAACAAAGTACCCAACTCAAAATCTACTAAACAGATTTTCATACGGTTTTCACCCATAGACAGTGATTCATGAGAAATATTTAACTGTAATAATAAATACATATATTACATATTATTATTTTAACAGAAATTGCCAATAATTTCAAAGCCATGCAGACCAGCGGACTTGGGACGATATAGTGTGGGTATGTATAAAAACTAGGCAAGTGCAAACTACAATTCCCGAATTGCAATTTTTTTTTTGTGACGTGGTTAACAACAAATTTACTGCTTTCAGATTTTTTCCTATACCTGTGCTATAAGACCTTGCTTTGTGCCAAATTTCAGGATTCTGGGTCAACGGGAAGTACCCCATAATTTTCGATTTTTTTGCGACATAAACAGCCGTATCTTTTTTATTCGTTAACTTAGAAATTTGATTTTCTCACAGCTTGAAGGGACGGCAGACCTGAGTATATGGTTTCATATACTCATGATACATAACATAAGACTACAGAAAAAGTAGGTGAAATCGGATGGTCCACAGCTCGCTCGGACTCACGCGAATCGCTTAAGCGAGTTGACGAACAAGCCATATAATTTTGTACCCTTATTTTCCTAATAATCTTAAAATACACCTGCCATGATTTTTCTTCACGACCCTTCGTTGATTGGTAGAGAATATCTACGACATTTAAGTCCGCGTTTGTACCTTTGTGTTGCATGAAGTTTTAAGAAATAAATAAATGACTTCCCACCAAAATATGTAAGTATCGTAATAAATAGAAATCCACTTCTAACCCTACGACTACCATGGGAAACTTCCGCCATTGCTTTCTACAGAAAACAATAGGAACGGAGCCGCCCGAACTGTTCCTAGAAAGGCCATCGTTAGTAACTAACTGATAAGATTATCGGTGATACCGCAAAAATTGTGCCGTTTCACCTATAGATAAAGTTTTCGAGTAAAGGTATTTTAATAAATGTAAATATTTTGAGGTATGAGTAATAAATTTTCATGGTAGCTGATTGGTTGTTTTAATACAATTTGCAACTGATTAAAATGTCGCATGCTTCCATTAGTCTCAGCATAAAGAAATGGTCATAAATAATTTAATTTAATTTATAATTTGAATGTCTTCAAGGCAAGAGTGAATGGGCTCATAAACTAATGCGTTTCACCATCAGAGATTGCATCACTGCTTACCATCAGGTGGGATCGCAGTCAAGCACTAGTATATAACAGATAAAAATAAATCTTGTTATTTGCAGCTTTTTCGTAAATTCAACCTACAGCACTAGGATATAAGGGTCGTTTTATTTTGCAGGTCTTCTAGAAATTGTTTTAGGGATAGTTGAAAGAGTTTCCTGGCTTTGGAACGTTCAGAGCAAATGAAGGAACACAGGTAAGTTTTAGTAAGCAAAAGTCTGACACTTTTGTCTAGCTCCACCTAGAAAAGGAAGCGTTATTTGGTGAGATATCTGAATGTAATTTATTTATAGCTAACTTTTGCCCGCGACTTCGCCCGCTTAAATAAAATAGCCCATGCCACGCAGGAATAAAGCAGCTTTCTATCGGTGAAAAAATTTTAGCAATCGGACCAGTAATTTCAGAGATTACCTCCTATAAACAAGAAAAAAAAACTTTACCTATTGATAATATTAGTGTTGATATAGTATGTTTATCAATTGTCTAGCACTTATAGCACAAGCTTTGCTTAGTTTGGGACTAGATGGCGTTGTATGAAAATTGTGGAATATTATTATTATAAAATATGGAAGGAGTGGAGGGAGGCCTTTGCCCAGCAGTGGGACAGTATGGGCTAGAAAAAAAAATATACCAACTCAGAAGAAGGACTTCTACAAAACCAGAATCGCGAACTTTTCTATTTATAGAATACGGCAGTAAAATATATTAAATGTCTAATGCTTCACTAATTACATTCTTAACACAGGTTAAATATAGTCAAATACACTTCAATCATAACCGAATATTTCATTATACGCAATAACAATAGGAGTCAGAAACACTTATACCACAAAATAGATAGGTACAGAAAACAATCTACATACAAAGCGCGCTCGAGCAACGCACACATAGACATCGCTCACGGACACGACATCTCGGCTCAATCACCCGGTCGCTCTCATACAGTTCGGCGCAACGCGCTGACCCTAGCATGATTGCCTAGCGTAGGTATAAAAAGTGAAGTAGATACATGAGATTCACTTCTGTACTTATCTATTTTGTGCTTATACCGTCTTAACAGTATTTATTTAGCTCGTAATGACTGTTAGAACATAAGCAACATAGCGTCTACACGTTAATTAGTTACCGGAACAATTTTACAGTTATACCACATAAACTTTGGCGGTATTTCATCCCGAAGGTCGCTGGTCGGTGTAATTATTTTTACAACATAACCCTATTGCTATACCCCTTTACGGTCATAAAACTTTCCAAAAACATTTTTTGTTTTATTACCGTCCGACGAGCCTTTTCGTAAAAGCTTAAATTGAGCAGTTATGAAGGTTTTACCTGTTGTAAAATTCTGTGCATTATTGTGTATATTCTAGAGGTAGTTATTATGTATCTGTTCTAAGTGTGGTGTTTGTTTTATTTAGCGAATAGTCACGGTAATGATGATGTTATGGTGGCTGTATAGAAACGGAAGGTTTTGGCAAAATTATGGGAAGATGATGTTTTGTATTTGCCTATTGACGTAAGACTTTTAAAGTGTCACCCAGCTTCTGTATCATTTTCATTGTAAACTGTTTGTTAAGTGACCCGCACCAGCTTTGTAAGGGTGTTAGAAATCTTTGAAATTATTGACTTTTTTCTACTACAATATATATATGTATTATACACCTAAACCTTCTTTATGAATCGTTTCGTCTATTGGTGAAAACTGCATGAAATTATGTTCAGTAGTTTTTGAGTTTATCGCGTTTATACATGCAGATAGACACAGTAGGCGACTTTATTTTGTAATATCTAAGAATAAGTGCATTACATTCAATGATTTAAAATGCACATTGGACATCAGTGTATTCACTGATATTGTTGTTTAACTCAAGTATAATACGACTGAAAAAATGTGAGTAGACACCAAATCAATTTGATTAAGTTCCTATTCTGAAATTTGAAAACCGTAAACAGTTATCTACGGTCTTCAAATTCCTAAAGAAAATAAATAATTCTGCATCTTTAGTAGATAAAGGTTCACAAATCAAAGTTTGGTCACACTCCGGTGGTTTTTCAGCTACATTCCTTGTTTTGGTGTAACGGCCTTAGAAATCAACAGAGAATCAATTTCCGAATGGCTTTTTTTCAGTCAAAATCCCGTTTGTTAAATGTGCAAATCATCAGTTGCACCTGTACACAATACATTTTACGTCCGAAGTGCGATTTCAATGATTTGATTTAAAACTGTTTTACTTGAATTCCCACACGGCCGACAGAATACGTTTGACACGTGTTGTTATTTTACTAAAAATACAAACTTGTGTTTTTCAGCAACGAAATGTACAGGACACAGAAAAACACGAATACCGATTGACAAAAACTACGTCGGGCTTAAAGTCATTTTGGAGTACTGACATCTGAAAAAATCGTCATAAAAACGCATTCCCATCTGCAGCGAGTCTCGACAGTGACGAGTAACTAGCGAGTGCAGGCCGCTGTGCACCGCCGGCCTACCTGAGGGAGGCGCGAGCGCAAGTACCGTTACGGCAACTAACGATTCCAAGAAGGTCATGCGCACTAAACTAAGGCTAAAATTCCACTTAATTTTTTTGCTTCGTGCGCCGAACTGCTCATTGCAGCAACATTTGGCCAAGGCTACGCATTTTTTTTTCGGTAACACAGGGTAGTGTAAACAGTAAACGATCCCGTCAAATTTTCCACTCCTATGTCTATTTTAGGAGTCTCTCATATTAATATTCTGAAGTCAAAGTTCACATAGAAACGCTCACGTTACCTTATCTGTTCACACATCGGGACGTACACACATGTTTGAACAAGCCTACAGCGCCACCCACTTTCGGGTTGGCGTATCGCCGACGAATCGGCATTTAAAACCACTTAATGACAAATGAGACCAAATATTGACAGCGTGCAACATAAAAACAAAAGGGCCACCGCTGGGGGCGGCTGGTGTCAATCTCAAGAACAAATAGCCGAATGTTTGACGAACGAATTACGTGACAACTTTAGTTTGGTTGTTTGTCCCGATGTTTACACTCCACAGCCGACTGGGACTTTGGGAAATTACATTGCGACATGGAAAAAAAATGTGGGGCCAATGTGTCGGCGGATGTTAGTAGGTAGACGGAGCCAGGGGTGGCAGATGTATGCACCGGTGTGCGCTTGTGCGCTGCTTGTACTGCCATTCGATACGATTTTTTTTATAAGAATATGATACCGTGCAATTTTCGGTGATTTATTTCTTGATTTTAAACCTTGGGTAGATAGATTATTTCCTGTGAGATTGATTACACTTTTTGTGGAAAAATCATATGCATAGAGTTTATGAATTAGATATTTTTAATTGCACTTATTTAAACTCATGTAGGTACTACAGTAATGGCGGACTTAATGCGACAAGGCATTCTCTACCAACCTTTCGGTTAAAAAAGAGTACACTGCGGTAGTTGTGCACAATAAATAAATACTACATATTTCGATTAGAATGAAGTATCATTAAACTTGTAATAATAAAATACATATATTTATGTCTTAAATTATAAACTACTAAATCCTTATAATTAAGAGAATTCAAAATATAATAATTATGATGAAGAGCAGACTAGACTAAGGTTGAGAGAATTTCAAGTAGTCGTAGGTACTAAATTTTTTGCTTGAAGGAAAATTTAGAACTAAATGCAGGAAAATAGCCTGTACTTTTACAGTATCATCAATCTAGGTACGAGGGACACATCACACATCTAAGTAATGGCATTCAAAGCGATATTTACGTTGAACATATGATTAGAAAGCAGTGGGCCAGTGGCCCAGCAATCATAGCAATGACATGTCGCGAACCGTGAGAGGAAACAATGCCGGCTCCGTGGGAACGCGCCGTGATTGCCCACCCTCGGGTAGCGGCTTCGAGTCCCGGGTCACGCCGCGGAACGGTGGGGTGCGAAACCAGAGTGCGCGCGTACATCCGGAATTCATATTTTTGTGAATGCATTTTGAGTAATTTTAATAAATCTATTTTGGGGCTAGAGCTTTGTTTTATACGTTTTATCATTATTTTAAATTCATTACCCCTGTTTAATGCGTAGGACCTACGGAACGCCGAGTTGGATAATCATATTCATGATGGCACCTATTGATATACGACTTGAGTACCTTTAACATTAGGTAAGCAAGGGTACCGAATTACGAAACTAGTTTTTCGTCGATTGTCAGTATAGGTATAAGTACGGTTTAAAGAGTAATTAGAACTAGCTATCGCCCGCGGTCTCACCCGTATCTTTGGTTACTACGCCGCTCCCGTTATGTTATAATTATAGCCTTACTCGATAAATGCTATTCAACATTATTTTTCATTTCGAACCAGTAGTTCTTGAGATTAGCGCGTTTAAACAAACCAACCATTTAGCCTTATAATGTTAGTTTAATGAGTTTTTGCTACTAAAATATGAATCACAAAACTAAAATATATATTATTATTATTCGGGATCTTAAGTTACGATGAAATAACGTTAACAGCAAATATTTAAACAATCAATTCAGAATATATCTGAAAACAGTATATTTGAGTCAACGGAACACTTAAAATTATGGATGAAACAGGAAAATTAACTATGTGAGTAAAAGGAAAGTAATTATATATTATAATCGAAACACAATTATAGAATAATTTAAATACAATAATTAACAGATGACAGATGTTTTGAGACAGCTGCTTCTGTGCAACAACAATTTTGTGGCAATGATACACTCTTTTGAGGTATAATAAGTGAAGCCTTTTGAAAGAAAACTGCTGGCTCCATTTTACCGGCAAAGTTTCACGCAGTATCTTAGACTTCCATATCGTATAAAAGTGTTTGATATAATAAAATTAATTTGTTTTAATTTAATAATATAAATTATTTAGTATGTAGTAGGTAATTGAAATCGAACAATAACAATATTTTTTTATGATTAAATTAATATTTATTTACATAAAAATTCCTTCTCTAAGAGATGAGGGCTGAGTCTAGCAGTGGTACCATTACGAGTATAAGGTTATAGGATTGTGCCTATGCTTTAAATAAATATTCTTTCTCAAAGAGATGAGACCTGGATTCTATCAGCGGGAACCATAATAAAATGCTATTTATTATGCCTATGCTTATTATCTATATTATATTCATGAAAAACAATATCAACTAATGTGATGTCAATTATTAAATTAATTATAGAATTGTAAAGAATGTCTTTGGAATGTTTTTGTTTGTGTCGTGTATGTTTTATTTTTGTTTATGGGTTTTTGCCTGAAATTAATAAATAATATATTGTTATTATAACTACATATGTAATTATTTGTATATTGACCAATTTTTGATTGACTAATGGATTGTTTTTGTTTTTTGTGTTTTATACAAGAAACATTTTAGTTAGATTAGTCATAATAGGTACGCTATTTTTGTAAACGAAGCATGTCACTCATTGATATAACTGTATAGAATAATTGTATACAATTCGTCTTGCATGATCAGAGCAAAATATAGAAAAGTAGATCATTCAATAACAATAATATTTTGTTGTTGAATAATTTTACTCAACAGATTGATAGTGCCCTAAAAACGAGATTAGAGATGTGCGTAAAAAGCGTGTTTAGACGAAAAAACAGATCGGTTACAGATTAACAGACATTTTTTGTCAATCATTTACTTTCACGCTGATTTTATTTTTTCACATCAACGCAGTGGCTTGTAGCTATTAAAGTGACAGTGATATTAAAACAACTAGAAGTGTTTTTAAACGGAAGGTATAGATATTTAATATATTAGTTCCCTTTTATCATGTTTTATCTATTATAATGTTGAAGAAGTGTATTTCGATTACCTATAATAAATCTTGATTTTGGGAAATCCATAAAATTTTGTTTCCGTTTCATAAAGTTTTCGAACATAACTGTTCGAAAACTAGAATTCGAAATATTTGAAAAATATTGTATTTTAAGAAATTTTACAAATACCCACATTTTTTTTATAAAGTTAAGGTAAAAAATTAAGTTATGAAACCCTAATAAATTAAAGTTATGAATTGTATTTCATTAAACATCTTCCCGAAAAGCTATTAATATTTCTAAAAGTTTTATCTAACGCTGTTACTCGATATTTAATTTAATATTATCTTCTAGAAAACCTATAGGTATCTACATTTATCTAAACCTGTACAAGTGCTGAAAAAATTGGAGATAGTAAAAAAGGCTTATTCATACACTAGTGTTGGATTCATTCTTACGAAATTACTTTTTAACTTAATATAAAAAAAATTACTTGTGCTTATCGGCCTGACAGTTTTCCTAAAAATCTCTAATCTGAAAAGAAAACTGGAATCATTGTTTGTCTTATTTGTAACTAGCTGTTTGCCGTTATTTCCTTCACGAGCAGTTTAATAAAATTGCTCTCCTTTAGGGTAATCGTTTAAAAAAATAATATGGAATGAGACCAGTAGTTCTTTAGATTAGCATGTTCAACCAAACAAATAAACTATTCAGATGTGCCATTGGTTCTAAACTCTCTAAAGAGGTAGCAAAAGGATCTCTACAGTACTTCTATAGGAAAACGAATAACTCATTTGATTATTCAGAGACTAGTAAATATTTGAAATGGTTTGGCATGAAGTTAATAATTTTACATAAACTTCAACCACCCAGTTTGTAAGCCTTAATCATAGAATTATTTATCTAATGTCCTAACTAGGAATATTAGGTAAATAAATGTTAGCAGCATTCTGTTGCCTGCCCAATTGTGACAGCTCACCTATATTCCTTGTACAGTAATCTACTGCTTGATTGTCTAAGAGCTCCAAAATATGTGAGGAATTTTTGGTTTTCGATAAATTGCCGTTGCTTAGATGAAAATGGCTTGCCTTCATAACTGTCGTGTACAGTGCCCTTTATTTGTTGGGTTGTTTTTATTATAAGTGTGACAAGTGCTTTTGATAACAAGATGTCCTATGAAACCTAGTATAGTAGTTCTATCTCATCAAGGCGTATAGGTCTTGGATGTGTGTGTGTTGTACACTTTTTTTTGTCTGGGTGCGTACTCTTGGAACGCTTAGTGTCATAGAAAATTGCAAACGTACACAAAAACGATGTGCACGTGAATTTACAAAGAACTAAGACGAATACTTCTTTTGTGATATACAAGAACTATAGATAAATTCAACCATTTTTAGAACAAAAATCGTAAGCGACAGTTTTTTTTTTGCTGGCAGAGGTTAATTCTTTTGTAATTAAAAATGTGTTTAAAATCTTTTTTTTTTAAATATGACTTTTATACATACAAACTGATTTATGAAAATTGTTCATATTAACTTATTATTATCATAATCCATATATACAAAAAACTCAATGAGGCGTTTACGATGTTTTTCTTGAAAAGGCTCGATACTAAGTTTGCTATATCCTGTATATAAGTCCTGGCAGAAGGCTTTTATTTATTAAGGCTACCACTTGCATGTTTGGTTAAACAGACGAACACCTTCTAGGTTGATCAGCGAGGGCCACTCATAAAAAAATTGCTTACAATTTTGAATTACAATAATTAAACAAAATATTTCGATTTGTGTTTTGGTTGTCGAATTAAAATAAAAAACTCAAACTCCACAGTTTTATATCATAGTATAACTAGCTTCTGCTAGTGACTTCACCCGCGTTAATATAGATTTTTTTTTTACATAAACTGATAAAAGTAATGATTCTTAGTAAATACCTTAGTTCGGTCTTCGTTCAGTATTGTTATTAAGTTCTCATAGTGATTTCATATTTTTCATAGTATTTATTAGTTTATTATTTTAGCATATATATGTATTTTATTATTATAAATAACTTATTTTATATTTTTCCATTTGAACTATTTGTTATTATGTATTTGTTTATTGTGCAAACCTACCACAGTGTTGTCTTTTTTAACCCAAAGGTTGACTGGTAGAGAATGCCTTGTGGCATTAAGTCCGCCTATGTACCACTATTGTACATGAAGTTTAAATAAATAAATAAAAAGGAAATATTGAACTTTTAATTATTTTTTCTTATTCGGATGTAATTTACCTGTTATTTACATCAAAATATTTTTTTTTAATTACCCCGTTTTCCAGTTAATGCTAAATAAAAATTCTATGCAAGTCAGATTAAAGATTTTTTTTAATTCTCCAGTGACTTGTCGTACATCATCCCGCCCTACATCAAAGTGTTAAGTGAAAATAGTGTTTAAATGATGACTGCTAAACATCGGGGCGTTTTTCGTGGGATTAAGCCGGTTAAACTCCCGGGGGAGTAAGAGTACCCGAATTCTATCAACTACTCCGAGGGATTTGATTAAATCCCGCCTCACCCCTGCGTGTTGACAGTAATTGATTGAAATGCCAGTTTCTTATACGCACTAGAGTGTAGGTGTTGGTGTGTGATGCAATTTTTGTTTAATTTTTAATTTAAAGTATGAGGGAGGAAATTTTGTTTTTGTTTTAAAAGAACTAGTGGTCTTATTGCGAATGTTCAAATAATTAGGAATAGTAAAGTAGTATTACTTTGAAAATTGTAAAAAAATATTTAGGAAGTACTGGCAATGTTTCTATGATAAACCGGTATTAGTTTAATTTTTAACTGTTCTTCTAGTTTAGTTCAGTTGTTTTCACTGAAACGTCTATTATTTAATTTTCATTGCCATATGTATAAAACTTTAAAAGAAGCAATGATCTTCAAAAAAAAATGGTTTGGATGACTGAATAAAATATTAGTTGATTGGTTAAGTTCATGTAGTAAGAGATAAATCAATTAACCAAGTTCTAAAACGAGTTAAATACCGTAAACTGAGCAATTAGACGTTTACTTGAATTCGAAAATAATAAAATAATTAAATTAATTAGTTATTGCAGTAATGAAGGTAATAATAGATGTGTTTGTTTGTTTGCTTCAGGTATTGTAGCTACCCATTGAACCTTTCAAAGCATTTAATTGTGTTAGAAACAGTATTGTCAAATACTGTTGTCATTGCACAGACATAATGGCGTTATTATCAATTATTATGAAGAATTTATTACATTCTGTATGAAGTGTGGCTTTGTTTGGCAGTCTAATAAATTGGCACAAACAATCATATACTCAGAAATGTGTGAAATTACAAGAAATACTTTTGCAAAGAAAAGACGCGCAAGTGCAGTTGTGCGTTGAAGTCTTTTCTATGAAAGATATTATTTGAGATTATTAGAGTTATTTTATAAACAAAAGTGTAAAAGCAACAACAATTTTCTATCTGAATGATATGGTAAACAGAAAAATAAGTTCTGGGTGCTTAGAAATTAGTGTAAATCGCTTGGTGGGTAGTTGTGTTCAGCATAGTGACACGCCACGCTCGGCTAGCGATGATTCACGCTGATGGCGTGTACTTGTGTGGGGAACACTTGGGATATACAACAAAACAGCATGTACAATTTTAACGCGTCGTTTATTGATAACTTCATCTTTTCTTCAATATACTTTTGTGTCCACTGACTATATAACACTCACTGTACATTTTCGTATTACAATATTTTAGTCTTTCGAGCCTTTAATAACTTTCGATTCCATATAACAAATATTTTGTACAACGCACGTCGGGCGTACGGGAGTGTGCGTCGTGGCACGACTTATCGCTATCTACCTACGCCTTACCGACTAACTCCAACTTCATCTCTAGCCTTTAACACTATATTTACAAATTGTTCAAATTTTTTTGGTATTCAAATTACCTCGTTCACTACATCGTCTCTCACGCGACCACAGTCGGAACACTAGCGTCCATCCGCACGACACGACTTAAAATATTTAACTTAAACCATGAAAAAATACAATAATCATAATATAATACAAGATATTCATCAACAACATTAATTGAACGTTCGGCCGGCGGCGCGGCGGGCGCGGCGGCTCGCGTCAACAGTCGCAACACTAACAGCGTCGGTACATTACAAAACAAATAAATGGACATACCTAGAAGTATGTACGGCCGGGAGATAAACATCACTGTCCTAACGCGAACCGATTCGCAACAAAGTCACTGGAACAAGGTCGGCGTGCGCCCACAGCTCAGAGCGGCGGGATGTCGATGTCGCACGCGAAGGGCGCGTCTCAGATGAGCGGCATGGCGCGCTCGCCGGCCGCGTAGCGCTGCTCGTCGGGCACGTGGTACATGTTGATGATCTGGTTCAGCTCCTGCTGCCCGTACTCGCGCTTCATGCCCATCTGCTCGTGATGGTGCGGGAACTCGCGCTTCAGCTGCGCCGGCTCGTGGCCGAACTCGCGCTTCATGCCCGGCGGGCCCGGCGACACCGGCTCCGACTTGGCGGAGGAGCCGCTCGGCGAGTGCGAGGCGCAGGAGGGCGGCAGCGCGTAGCCGCCGGGCGAGCCGGGGCCCAGCCCGTAGGCCGACGGCGACGGCGGCTGCGGCAGGTAGGGCGAGCCCTGCCCGCCGCCGTAGTACTGCCCGTAGCCGCTCTGCTGCATCTGCGACACGTCGTAGCGCGGGTACCCGTACGCCTGCTGCTGGTACGCGCTGGGGTCGTGCATCATGTACCCGTTGGGCATGTACCCGTTGGGCGTCATCTGGTACACGTCGCGCGGCTGCTGCGCCGGCTGCGCCGAGCTCCTCTGTGCCTCGCCGCCACCCAGCAGCGCTCCACCTCCTAGCGGGTACTTCTCCTGTTTTTTGGCGAGGGTCTTCGTCTTCCTCCTCGGCCTGTATTTGTAGTCTGGGTGTTCCTTCATGTGAACGGCGCGAAGTCTCTTCGCCTCGTCGATGAACGGCCGCTTCTCTGATTCAGAGAGGTCTTTCCACTGAGCACCGAGACGTTTTGATATTTCCGAGTTGTGCATTTTAGGGTTGTCAGATGCCATCTTCCTACGCTGCCCGCGCGACCACACCATAAACGCGTTCATGGGGCGCTTGACGCGCTCCGCGTTGGAGTTTTTGCTGGTGTTATTGTTGTTATTGTTCGGGGGTTGATGGTGTTGTGGCTGGGGCTGGTGGTGTGTCGGCAGCGCCTGGTGGTGTTGGTGTTGTAGCGGCTGGTGCTGTGACAGAGGCTGCTGCTGCGGCAGCGCCATCATGCCGCCTAGGGCGCCCAGCGATCCGTAGCCGTGCTGCAGCGCGTGGTGCGGCGGCACCGTGGCATGGAGGCTGCCGCCCTTGAGATCCGTCTCCATCGTCAACATATCGTCTTCCTGCGGCGCGTACAGCTTGCCGATCCTTCGTTCACCGTACACAACGAGAGAACCGTCGGTCGCTCACATGGACTCGCGGCGGGGCGCGTTTATAACGTTCCGCAGAACCGTGCGGCGCGAAGGCTACGTCCGTTGTGAGGAGGCTGCCAGCTCCGGGCGGCTGCGACTGCGAGTTCCCCCGCGCGCGCACCCCGGCCCCGCCCCCCGCGGCCCAGCCAATAGCGACGCGAGCTCCGGCCCCGCCCCGCCCGCGCTCTCCCACCCGCCGCGGCCTGCATTTTTAATCGCGTGGCGAGCAAGCCGAGCGTACGCCTCGCCGCCGCCTCATGCAAATCTCAATTTTGTTTGCCGACGGTGGCTGCATTCTCTGCCTTAGTTTACGTTGTAAACTACACATGCATTACCTGAACACTTACAGGTTCTGTGTAATAATCACAACCAACTTCAAATTTTTCAATTATTTTTTCACTGCCCTTAAAAAATTGCCTAAGTCTTATTTAAAAATATCAAATACATTATCGTTGAACACAACATTTACAAAACAAATAATCACACTCATAATTTTATTTTCAAATGCTCATTTGTTGACTAGACAGAAAATATGTTTCTCAATAGTTACGCACAGACACATTGTAGTTTGTTCAGCTGGAGCGAGTTCAAGGCCCGGGTGACAGTGTTGAGCTAGCCACCTACTGAATGAGAAAGAACTTGGTGACATAAAAGACGTTACTTCGTACAATGATACGGAAAACCACGCTCTTGTTCAACCACGCTTCAGCGCATTGTTTAAACTAGTAAATAGTGCAGTTACTAGGTCATTCAACAGATCTTTAATAACTTCTTTAGATTGTTTTATAGGACTTCTAACTTTTATATATCACAATTTTGATATTTGTTCAGTATTAAAAATAACATGTTCAGAATTTTTTTTCAAATTATTTATGGACGTCTAGTGGAAAATTTTGGGTTTTCGTCAAGAATTGTTATATCTTTTTCACGACATGTCCCATCTGGATGAGGAAAAAGAGTTAAAAAGGTGTTTTACCTTGTTTTCGGGACTGAAATAAAACAGCAAAATATTCAAGTGTAAATAACATTTGAAACGGTTGAGTCATTCTTATTCAATTTTGGTTTATTGTGAATGTTGTCACAGTTTTCAAGGAATATTAAATTATGTATATGGAAGAAATTAAACTTATCTATATAAGACTAAATATATTCGAAGTTCCCAACGAAATATAGCATTTATAGTTTTTTTCTACTGAAGGATATGAATACAGGGATATATTAGAGATAGAAGGTATTTCAACAGAAATTGTTTTCTAGATTTTGGATATATATACTATAGTTGTAGTGTGATTATCTTCGTATGAGTACAATATGAAGTAGTAGATATGCGATTCATATATTTATGTTCAAAAACCAAAGTGTATGTTTTAGCAAATTGGACTTATTGCATAATATAATAAGTGATAACCACAGATTTAGAATCATTAAGGAAAACAACAGACTGAAGGGGAAAATTGTGAAGAAATTGGAGAAGTATATTCGTATATTTTGGTGAAAATAACCATTGTGTAAGATTTGTCACGAGTTCGGAAGTGGTGACATTATATCGCGTAACTCTTTTACACAACAATTTGGTTTGTTGTGTTCTATTCTAGACAGATTTTCTGTACTGTTGTCAACGTTATGATTTCTGGTTTATTGTGATTCTTAATTTATACGATTACTGGTAGAATTGAATAGATTATTATTGCTTTTTAATTTAGAATTCCATTTTCAAAAACTGTTACATGATTAAGGCCTGTAACAGATTTTAAAAATGTAATTCTAAATCGAATAATTAGAAATTTGACATATAAAATTTAGGAATTCCATGTTATCCAGAATTTCAGTTGCCCATCTTAGCAAAATTTTTGTGTCAATTTTTCTTACCCGGTGAATAATAAGCATAGTATATGAAGACAATTGTGTCCAAAATTATTCGTGTAGTCATTGCTGATTACATTCACTTCAGCTTTACCTATATTTGGAATACCTTGACCTCTTTCTTCGTATATTAATCAAGTACTTTTGTATAATATAGTGTAGTTACATTATATACCTGTAGAAGTATTAAAAAAGACGTGTGGCACTCGGGGACTGCCGCGGTAAAGCTATTGCATAGCATTTTTATCAACTTATGCAATTATAATTATTTATTTATTTTATTTATGCAGTATTTTTTTTCCTTTGTTTTTTTTTCTTTGATATTAATTGAAGTTACACTTTCACACATTGCATTGAATTTTGATTGATTGTTCACTCATTTGTTTTCTTATCGGTCACCACGCTCAAAAAACAAATGAGTGGGTAACACCCCCCACTTTTCGTTACGGTTATTTTCGTTACGGAATTTCTGGATTCGGTCTCCACGCTCAAGGCCCGCGATAGAAGCTATGCAATAGCTTAAAAAATATTCTGAGCAAACTCATTTCCATTTGAACTTAATATAGTGTTTGAACAAGGGACATTGCCCTAAAGATATTGTTGTGTTAATAGATGGCCATTTAAAGTGTGACCTGTCCTTTTGCTAGATAGTGCGATTGTATCGTTATTAGTTTCAAGTATTTGCCCAATGCTGATTCTTAGTTTTTAAACTACTCAAGTTTATCAGCATACTTTATTTTACCTATTGCAGTAGTATTAAAAGAGATACCTGACCTGCTGCTAGATAGTATGATAACGTCGTTATTAGTTTCAAGTATTTCCTTGATGCTTACTGATTCTTAGTTTTTAACCTACTCAAGCTTATCAGCATACTCTCTTTTATCTATTGCATTAGTATTTGTTACTTAACTGGCTTCCTTAATATCTTTATATTCTATAGTGATTTCATTGTTTCGGCTACTTTAGCACTTTAGAATATCTATACTATGTAAACTAAAACATATTAAAAAAGGATTTTTTTTTGTTTGTTATAACAAACTTAAAAAGTTTAGTACTACTAAGTTACTTTGAGATAACTTGTTGTTTACTTATAGTCGGGTCTTTATAGGTTACTAGAACGATTTTAAAAATTCTTTCAATATTACAATGCTACATTATCACTGATTGATATAGGTACATAATTTTTACTTTCACACGGGTAAAGCCCTTATCAGAAGCTAGACTCAGGTAAAAATATTAAAATTACCGTTAATTCTCAACTCAAGTTAAACGAGGAAAACGACGTAGACATTTGTTTTAAACTTGCATTCAACTACATTTTTTCTAAGAAATGGTCATTTCTCATATTTAAGTTATATGGCATTACCTGTTAATGTTTTGCCGTATTATCGGCCTTAAGTGTGAGATGCTAATGGTCATAATCGTTTGAAAGGTTTTTATTGATCCTGTCGCCACGCCGGTTCTTCTTGTAAATTCTATTGTTTTAAGCTTAGGTGCCTTTTGTGTGGTCCCGAGCGCCGTATCTCTGACTCAGGTAGTGCTTGGCACCAGTGGTGTCTGTTATTGTACAGCTATCAATATTCGCATCAGTGGCACTTTCACTTTTAGGGCTAGGGGTATGAGCAATAAAACACGTGGTGATTATTTATCATTGTTTATTTTAGAAAACCTTGTTATTCTGTGAAAAATGCCTGTCTGCACTATAGTGAGTGTTTACTTGGAAATTACCTACAAGGTAGTACAATGAACTGAGTGCAGCTGCTTACTGCTCGTATTGTTTATTATATTTCATATATGAGCGATAACTTAAAACTAAATGTATCAAGTAAATTAAATATTCTGTTAAGTAGATACACGTATAATTGTATAAACAAAACTTTTGATTTATAATATGAAGTTAAATTTTACAAAAAAAAAAATACCTTAACATTCGTAAGTCCTCCATGATCCTTAAATAAATAAATAAGTTTTAATAATAATAATATTACACAACTATCACACAACGCTGTCTAGTCCCAAGCTAAGCAGAGCATGGGTTATGAGTACTAGACAACTGATGAACACATATATTTCTAAATACTTATACAGTTTATTTGGTACAGAATTTTATACAAACTCAGTTTAATTTTTAAATTTACTCACCTAGTAGTGGCTATTTGGACCTATCGTGAAATGCACGATTAGTCTAATTCATAACAATATTGTACTTATCGAGCGTTTCAGGAAAAAAGTAGTAAGCAAATTTTTACATTTGTTTCAGGAGGATTTTTTCTTTCCGAATTAAAAAGTACTTATAATAATAAATTTCTAAAAATGTTCAGAACCTTGTCTGATCTATTAAAATAATACCAATGAAAAGTATCACAAATACTTTTTCATTCGGAGAGAACAAACCTATCCTACAAAAAACATTAATTGTGGCTTACGATGTGCTTCCTAAAAGCATCGATATATCCACTTAATACTTAAGTATATACATCTAAGCTAACGTACATAATGTATAACACACTACACATGGGGATTTGCTTACAATAACTAACATTATGTAGTCTGCATAACATTAAGAATTTGTGTGAATACCTTCCTGAAAATCTCCACTTTTCAAAATATGAACTCATATAAGTTTGGGTAGTTACTATATAATAGTTAATTACAAATAAAGAGCTTATTTATATCAGTTTCTTGCCAAAATAATGAAACTTTAAAAGATTAAATTCAAACATTTTATTAAATTAAGAGTCTCATGAAAACATTTAATGATATACATATTAATATATTAACGAACTATTAATAACTATATGGGAGATCCATATAATTAATAAAAACCACAACAAAACATTATTTTTCCAGTTTCGTCTTTTCTAATAAAAATCTAAATAGATATAAGATTAGACTCTTAAGATTACGTGTTTTGATAGGATTGTATTGCGATATCTGTATTTTAAAGTAGCATAATCAACCTTATAATGTTCCCACTGCTGGAACTCAGGTCTTTTGTCTCTGAGAGGCCATGGGCTGATAGTCACCACGCCAGCCCAGTGCGGGTTAGTCTTTTAAAGTAAGCTTCATTGAATCAATTCAAAGTATTATCGCCTTTAAATAGAAAAATGTAAATAGTAAAAATGTACCATTCAAGTGCACGGAAATTAAAGATTACAACTGGCCATAATTCGGTGACATCTGAACCGTTGAAATTACCTGAAATAAACAATCTTATTTTCATTGACTTTGTAACAATTTGCCACGAATTTATAATTGACCAGCTGAACTTTTAAAAATTCCTTTTATTTGTCGAATTATAAGTCTCAAGTCTCTATGTGAATTAAGGTGGAGGCCGCTTGCCATTGACCTGGTGGTCTAAAATCCAGAGAGTCCTCAAGTTACCCCCATTGCCAAAACCAACCAGAATAATGAGCAAACACGACTTTAAACAATGGGAATAGGAGAGAACAAAGAAGAAGAAGATAAGACTTTTTGTGAATCATATTAAGAAAAATCAGAATAAAGAAATATGTATTGGTAGGTAGAAGCCACCTGCCATTGACTAGGTGGTCTAAAATCCAGAGAGTCCTCAACTTAGCCCAATTTCCAGAACCGACCACCCAGGATAGAAAATCCTGGCGCAATATAGTGAAGAGACACGACCCTAAATAATGGAAATAGGTGAAAACAAAGAAGAAGAAGAAGAAGATAAGCCTTTTTGTGGTTCATATTAAGAAAAATGAAAATAAAGAAACATTGGCAGGTAGGGGCCGCCTAGCATTTACGTGGTGGTCCAAAATCGAGATAGACCTCAAGATAGCTCTAAGCTAGAGGCGACCACCCAAGGTAGAATATTCTGGTGCAGTATAGTGACGAGACTCAACTCTATGTAATGTAAACAGAAGAGGAAAAATAACAAGAAGATAAGATTTTTCTGGATCATATTAAGAAAAATCAAAATAAAGAAACATTGGTCCTTCAAAGTGACCCAAGACCAAGAAGGTTCAAGACCTAAAAGGTTGTACAACGAAGGTGATGTCTACGACTATTATGTACTCAGCAGTGGATAACAATTAGCAAATACAAATATATTAATATAAACTACATACTCAACTAAAGAAAAACTACGGCGATGCAAGTGCTAATACAAACATAAAATACGTAAAAGAAAATCATCCATGAACATATTATGAGACTGTGAAATAGTCAAGTATAAAAATAAACTGCTTATCGTCAGTGAAGTACTAATATTATTTTAATTACTAACAAACAAACACATTAACGTTAATTGGTTTCGCCCATTTTACTTAAATTAAGTAAATAAATAAATTATGTAAGTATATTTGGCGGTGTGAAGATTGGTAGGTACTATTGACGGATTGAAGCAAGATGCCTGCTGCATTGCTAAGAAACATTGCGTATTTCGTTTCAAATAAATTAGTAAAAAAACAAAATCTAATCTAATGTTGTTTATCATAGTTAGGTACCTACTTATTTTTAGTTTGCTTTCCTGTAATATAACCATTATTTACGCACTATTTGAACTTTGCTGACGTTAGATAAGTCATCTTTTTTGCTAAAATAATGGATTTTTGAAGGTTATTAAAATTCAAGTCTCACCTTGGCTTTATAAATAAAATTGTGCGTCTGTCTGAAATGTCAAAATAATATTCGAAACCTATTATAATTAAATTTTATTTTAATCTAATTTTTAAATTGATATGATGATAGAAAAAATAATTTCAACCTGTTCCAGCTAATCTCCGAAACAGTTGGATCGATTATGACAGGACTTTTACTAGCAGATAGCTGACATTATAAAGAGTAACTTTTACTACTTTTATTTTAGGAAAAAATTAGGTTTTCCCGCAAATATAAATCTTCTTAAAATTGTGACTAAATGGCATTGTGCTGTTCTAAAGGCAGACGAAATTGCGGGTATCAGCTAGATAATAATTTTATGAGACATAGGATATCTTCCAACTAATTACCAAAACATATAAGTTTCCAATGCAATGGTTAAAAACGGCGATATTCCGTTTCCGATTTCGCAATCCCCCGTCTGACGGGAGCATACAAGTAAATCGCAGATAGGTTAGGTCTATTCTGCATTCAGACTACAAAACTGTCAGAGCGTGAAACGGCTCGCGCCAACTGGTGTCGACGCCATTTTGCTCCAGTTTCAATTTAATGAATCCCGGTTTGGAGTCCGTGGCGTTAAATGTGGGAATCCCTCGGAAACCCGCGATAATCTTTACTTGCCCCGATCCAGTTAAAATGATTCTGTATAAAATGGAGGAAGTTTGCGAATGATATTGCATTTATAAGATTTTAGCTGGGTCAAATACCCGTGACGAAAATTAGAACGTTTTGAAATTTTGATTGGAAACAATCAACTTTGTTTTGACTCACAGATACAATATTCCATATAGTCAACAGAGAAATTTAAACAATAAAAGCATTTAAATAAAGTTTAACTGCAAATAAATTGGTTAATTCTGTCGCTAGGTGACATCAATTTACAATTAACATTTCATTAAAAGAATCAACGCCCAAACACTACAAAATCGCACTCTCGTACAAATGAAAACCACTAGAGGCTTACGCGTCGCGAGTCATTCAATAATTGCCGGAGTAACGCTTGTGCTAAATAAAAAAGTGCTCATCAAACTCCCTGAGCTTCGTAATTGGCGCGAGGTGTCGCTAATGACAGTCGCGAGTGCCGCTGCAAATTAATAATTATCGCGCATGGCAACACGGAGCGCGCGCCGCAATATGGCCGCCGCGCATTGTTGGCGGGGAACTCGTCATTTTAATTTTCGATTATCAATTTGTGGCGTATCACACAATTATAGTTTAATTGTTTAACTAACAATGCTTTACGATGCGGTTTGTGATTTTTGTCGGGTATCATTGCATTAAGTTATTTCGGTTTGGTAACGTCATAATTGCGTGAAAATCTTTTGTCATTCGGCAACATACAAGCATCAAATTCAATTTTAAATATTTGTAAACATACATAAAATTTGGTACAATAACAAAATGACAGTTAATTAGTAGGTATCTGCCGTGTTAATTGGCAACCCCAGCATTTCAAATTACTGGGTGTAGGTATCTATTGAAGTCTGTAAAATGGATGAGAAGCTAATTCAATTATACCGTGTTTGAAAATAGAAGAGTTGAAGCGTCTAGACTTTATCTAGATAACTGGCCGTTTTAATGTTCGATCAACAACTTGTATCCGAGTTAGTTCTCCTTTTCAAATTGCGGTAAAATTTCAAGGACATCAGTGGATTTATCAAGAATATTTATAGCTACAAAATTTAAAGATTTTGCTAGGACTAATTTATATGTGCTATAAATTCAAAGCAATCAATCCTCCGAATATTCTGCTGCATATTCTCTGCCAGCTTCACAGGCTGCATCACAAGTCGGAATCCAAGTCTCGTACGTCATTATGAAAGCCCAATATTAGGCAGGACAGTCTGGACACAAACAAGACCGCACACGTAAGAGGGAGCTATCATCTCTGCGGAGAAGACGGGGATGGGGGCGGGGGGCACAGAGATATTGAAATCGAGAGAATTGTACGAATATAGATATTGTAGGTGAATGTTTAAATGTGGCTCGTTTTAAGGATTTGTGCTTGAGGAAGTTTTGTGAGATGCATCTAAAATGAATGTGCGGTCAGCGGTGTCAAAGATGATAAACTTGTTACAAATTGCTGAATGCATGGACTTTGTAATTGTCTTATCAGGAAATGACCTCAAAAACGTCCAAATTGTGTCGCATTTTTTTCTTTGATTTATTTTTTATTTTTATCTATGAAAGTTTTCTTGATAAAACGACAAGTTCTTGCAAACCCTATTCCTGCAACAACATATTATTGTGCTTTCCTTAGATTTTTAGATATTTCATCTTCCCTATTTCTATTCTTTACCTATATACATCTTCTTCAGCATGTCATTGGCAAAAAGTACTCGTACATACCAACCAAACATTGAAAATAATTCATCAAGAACCTCCGTCTCTCAACGTCGACACTATCAACATTTTAATACCTCACCGTCACACTTGAATAGGTCTAGTACACACTGCGTCCAGTGGGGTGGGCCTACCCCTGGGGAGGGTCCACTTCCGGCCGCTGTCTCCGTCTCATCAGGCCTATCTTGGCCGGCCCGGCCGCAAATTAAATAGTAACGTGCGACCAACCATTCGTGCGTGGGTACCCAGCCTTATATATGTACATACGGCCATATTCAGTAACATCGGATAGGTATTGAAACATAGTTCTAGATTAGTTTGTAGTATTGAGTTCGCACTTGATAGTTGTGGAAATGGAAATAGAAATGTGTTATATTTAAAAGTTATATGCTGAGAGAGTTGATGAAATATAGAACAGTTTAAAATTAGTTTTGAAGTAGCTATAATTTCAAAAATGGTTATGCCCACACATTGCTGCTGCTTATTATGTCAATAATAATATAATATTTCACAACTATCACACAACGTCATCTAGTCCCAAGCTAAGCAGAGCTTGTGTTAGGAGTACTAGAGAACTGATAATAGTAGTTTATGTGACTAGGGGATAAAGCAGTGTCTTTAAGTCGCGGGCGGCATGTTGAATTCCGAACGAAACGAAGGTTGCTGATTTTAATCCCGAACGACAGTGAGGGATTTATAAAATTAACTCCCGAGCATTGCGAGGGAGTTAATAAAGAAACCTGAGTGAAGTGAGGAATTTAAGCCGCCCAAGACAAAGACAGCTTTATCCCCGTGTTGCATACTCTACTTTTTACACCATCTGTGAGATAATCAAAAGACAATTTGGTCGACCAAATCATATATTAGAGAAATATAAGTATTATATTTACAAGTTCATCAAACAAACAAAATTCACTACTCCAAGATTCTATAGTTTCAATTTTCTATAATGCTCCCGTGTCGTCAGTACGCACGTTTTATTCTATTTTCTTTTTTTTTTGTTAGTGGCGAGTTTGAATCATAGTGATTACATACTCTTTGGTTTGAATTTCGAGTCAACTTGTTCGATGCGCCTATATTTTAATTCACAACGTTGACGATTCTTGATGCTCCAAATTCAAATCTCATTATTCCCTAGGGATCGGCCATACTGCATTATCTCCCTAGGTATATAATGACTTGCTTTAAGTGAGGTTTGTATGACGTGTAAAACGACATTATCGAGCAGGTGGTGTAAAAACATACTTATATATTTCTAAATACATACATATTATAGATAATTACACCCAGACACAGAACAAATGATCATGCTCATCACATAAACAATTTTGTCCATAATGACATATTGAACTCACACATTGATACAGAAATCGCCAAAATCTAATAATATTAAGGGTGCAATAACAAGTCTGTATATTACACAAAGTATGCAAGTATCTAACTGGCATGCCATAGTGACATCCACCAGTCTGATTCGAGAGATTTATTATGGCGCAATGCTAATACTTATTATACATATTTTACATAAGCTATATCACAGTCGTATACAAAAATAACATAAAAAGTTTTCAAAAAACAACTTAATCATAATAAACTACAAATTCCAATCGAATGTCAGTAATAACATTATAATTCAACTTAATTAACTTAAACACCGAACCAGTCAAAGCCGATAGACATACGAAACCTAATTTAACTAATTTTACATTCAAAATAAAAACTACAGATACACATCAATCAAGTGAACAAAATTGGACATCGCCATATTATTTTAATAAAATTAATATATGTAAAAGAAAGTTAATTTCTATAGCAGACCTCTGACACTAGCAATTACATACATTGTAGGTTGTTTAATGAAATTACAAATGGCCGACCACAAACATCTTTATTTCTTGATGTCAATATATGATACTGGTGCCCTAAAAATTATGATGACTTGCCGAATCATTCGATACACTGTTCGGTTTGTTTAGCGTAAAATGTAAAGAATTTAAGAAGCTAAACTTACATCTTCAAATGTCATAATATGACATTATCATCATTTCAGTCGAAAGACGTCAACTGTTGGACATAAGCCTCCCCCAAGTGTCGCCATATTGACTGGTCCTGTGCGTCTTACATCCATTGGATTCCCACGACCTTCACCAGGACATCGGTCCACCTTGTGGGAGGCCTTCCAACGCTATGTCTTCTGGTACGAGGTCGCCACTTCAGAACCTATCGTCCCACCGACTATCTGTTCTGTGAACATTATGCCCTGCCCACTGCCACTTAAGTTTGGCGGTTCTTTGGGCTATGTCGTTAACCTTGGTTCTCCTGCGGATATCTTAATTTCAGATGTGATCACGCAAGGAAACTCTAAGCATAGCACTTCCCAATGCCCTTTGAGTGATTATAAATCTTTTGATGGGGCTTGTTGTAAGCCTGTGGACCACGTTACGGAGCCATACTTATGTCATCGCTGGCAACACGCACTGGTCATAGACTTACGTCTTGAAACTTTGTGGTATATTGGACGGCAAGACACCGCCCAGCTTCCCGAGCGCTGCCCATAATATGACATAATCCATCTAATTTATACCAAGGACTTTGATATCTATACTAATCACACTATAATATTATAAAGGCGAAAGTTTGTGAGTGTGTGTGTATGTTTGTTACTCCTCCATACTCAAACGGCATAACGGATTTGAATGAAAATTGGAACACGGTTAGACCATTTCCTGGAATAGAACATAAGTTTTTTATCGGTATGTACATTTGGAAAAAAATCTGCTCAAATGCGGGCGAAGCCTCTGACAGCTAGTACTATAAATGTATAAATAACTTTGTCTGTTTGTTACGATTTTGATTAAATTCGGTACAAATTTTTGAACCCCAAAGAAGGACATAGGCCTCTTTTTATGTAGCTTCGACTTGGATTTCACATTCTCAATAATCGACATTTACGAGAGCGAAGCCGCTGGCAGAAGCTAGTTTAGAATGAAAGTTTTGATAAATCATAAAAAAACAATCTTCCTAGCCTTTTTCTACCCTAATTGGGGTCGACTTCCAGCTAAAATAAATACAGCTAGTTACCAGTATTTTACATGAGTCGACTGCCTATCCATTGTTTTAGACTTTCTATCTACTGGAAGGCCTCCCATAAGGTCGACCGATCTGATGAGGGTCGCGGGAATCCGATGGATGCCAGATGCACTGTACCGTTTGTTGCAGCGACACTTGAGCAGAGGCCGTCCAACAGTGGATGCCTTCGGCTGAAATTATTATGATGATGACTGTCTACCTGACCTCTATAACCTAGTTGCTGGGTAATACGACAGCCCCTCGGTAAGGCTGGTATCAGATTTTCTGGCTTCCGACCATCCGTAACTACTGACAGAGATCTACAAAAGATACCCAGTACCAACGACTTAACGTTCTTTCCAAGGCACAATAGAATCCTGGTATATTAAGATGGTCACCCATCTACCCAACCTCGATAAGCATTGCTTACCCTTGGTAATCAACCCGTGCGGCTGTTATTATTTAGCAACGAATGAACAATATGAACCGTTTTATGCCCTGTTTATAAGTATTTTTAACTGAAATACCTTGGCTTTTGACTACCTTGTTGGTTCAGTGGTTAGTGGCCATGACTGCTATGCCAGAGGAAGAAAGAAAAATGTTTGTGTGATGTGCACAATCATTTGTTCTGTGTCTGGGTGTAATTTATCTATGATATAGTATGTGTTTAGAAATATGAAGTATTCTAAATATAATTATTCAGTTGTCTAGTACCTACTCATAGCACAAGCTCTGCTTAATTTGGTGCAACATGGCGTTATATAAAAGCTATGGAATATTATATAATTATTATATTAAGCAGTAAAAAATAGGTACAGTGTGGTCTTGTAATATAATTTAAATTGAATTATTTTGATTCATGGTTATTAATTGGTTTAACTTTATATTCAACACTTAGAATATAAGACATTAGCTTCTGCCAGCGGCTTCGCCCGCGTGAAAGTAGGCTTCCCCATACAGACTTTAGACCCAATTTTAGACAATCCTCATAAGACACTAGCTTCTGCCAGCGGCTTCGCCCGCTTGAATGTAGGCTTCCCCATACAGACTTTGGACCCAATTTTGGACAATCCTCTCTTAGTGCTTGCCAACGTCATAAAAGAAAACCTTGTGCTAAATTTCACTTGTCTATTCCCAGTAGTTTCGGCTTCCCGCGCGCCTCAAGGAGTTGTCAGCAACAGCAGGGACCCAGCCGGGTCGAAGCCTACAGGGGCCAGGGTTATCCGAAAGGGCGCTCGAGCCCCGGTATGAAGGCTAGAAGGAACGGGGTGGGTCTTTTAGTCAGTAAGAGTCTGACACTATCTCCCGCTCCGCCCAAGGGCGGGGGATGTCAATGCATGATTTTTCCCACCATAATAAAAAAAAAAGTATTTTCGGCTGTACATTGATATGTCAGTCAGTCAGTTTCTCCTATAGATGATCCATTGAAAAAGAACACTGACAACTCTATTGATATCGAATCGGTTTCTACTGAAATTCATCAATCGTGAGAATATGAACGGTACAAATAAATTACCTACAAACGATGTTGGATGCATATTTCAGAAATTTTAACATGGAATTCAAGTAATTAAATAATTTACAAGTAGGTATGTACATTTACCCAATGGCCCACGTACCTAACATACCTTTGAAAGAAATTAGTACTCATGACTAAAAATGTCGTTTACTGGAAATCAAGTACATATTTTTCTTGGAATTTTAATAATTCCAAGTACCTATTATAATTTTCAATACACATAATAGAATTTTACATTCTAAGCTTATAAACTTATTGCTATTATGTCTTAGTTAGTGATCCGCCCTGATTTCACATGGCTGCATATTATATACATAAAACTTTATCGTTTATTGCACTTTATATTAGTAAAAAGTGCGTTAAAATCCATTGCATGGTTTCGGAGAAGATAAACGGGCAAATGTAATTAGAAACTTTATTTTTTATTATATAAGGAAGTCCAATAATATTTTATAAAAATACATAGATAGAAACGAAAGGAAACAGGAAAATGGAGCAGATTTACAGTTAAGGAAAGTCCTGAAGCCCTTGTCAATATGCTGAAGAATTGTAATCTTCGTTCCTAGTGCTATTCTAATACGATTTAGGTATGTCTAAAATTGGAAACTTATTAGAAAGGACTGCAGCAAAGCCGACGGCATTCCGTCAAGTTCGAAAGTGTAGAACTCTCAAAGATTACAATTTAATGACATTCATCATTTTAGTAGACAGATAGATAATATTTACATAACCATCATATATACCTGAGTACATGCTATCAGAGAATTACACAGACACTTTGTAACTTAGTCTATAACACTCTACTGTCACTATATCAGCACACCTATACGTACACATATAGATAGGTACGTCAGCCAGCTGACTGGCAGTCGGCACCTCTCACTCGGCGGCCGGCACTCTTCCGTGCGCGCGCACAGCACAGCACGACGAACACGAAACACACAGCAAACAAATTTCCGCGAGGAAAACACTCGTTTTCCGCGACAGAACGTGCGAGCGACGCGCTCCCAATGCCCAGACTAAACGCGAGCCGTGAAAAAGCACCGCCACAACGCCGACCGACAATGGAAAGCGGTAAAGAATCATAATAATAACAATGACAACAATGTGAGATGCTATAATAAAGAGCTGCGGCATTGTGCTACGCTCGGCGTTCGTTCGAAGGGTCGCGGAGATCGATACTCGGCGGATTGTCTACGCTGGCGTGCGTGAGTCTTTGTCGGCCTCGGTCGCGGCGCCCTCCGCTCGGTCATTCATCGACGTCACCAGTGCTAATCAACTGCGATTCTATCGAACACTTTCTGTCGCCGAATTTCAAGCTCCTTTTCGGGCACCTGCGGAGACTAACAATTTGTAGCACGTTTGAATCTTAAATGAGACGTATACGACTATTTCTTACTTGGCATACAGTTGGATTCTGGGAATGAAAACTAATTCTAAAATGTTGGTTGGTAACCGCGAAGCAACGTTCAAATTGAATATCAATGTATCCAATTTGGGCTAACCGCACCACACCACCTATGCCAAGAAAAAGCAAAAAGATGCAGACGAGGCAGCAATAGCAAAACACCGACACTCGTCAAAACTTCTGTCAGATCCGTAAAAATTCTAAACACGTTTCGGCAAAACGAAAGAACAAATGAAGTCCGCAGCTGGTGTGTCGAAGCAATCAACAAAATTTCGCTTGGCGAAGGTGTGAAGTGGTGACGGCGGCATCGTCGATAAAACATCCAAGTTTAATGTAATAATCCGTCGATCGCGCGTTATCATTAGTTGGATCGCACACCTCCCGCGGGCCCGCAGATTGCCTTCCAACACACTCTTATTGTGGATATTACTTATTTAAAGATGGTGCAGGAGAATCGTGACCACGGGCGAGTACTTCGAATTATCGACGGGTCATTCTCGGTTTTTGTATGTTATTTTTAATTTTGATGGCTTGTGGCGTTTTACTGTTAGCCGTTTTACAGCTAACAGCACCTAAGTATCTAGAATAAAGACGTATTTGCAATTTTCTCAAAATATATTTTTTATTTTGCAACTTTCAAAGACATCGACCACACTCTAAAGTTATATATAGATGCTTCATTAATATTAACTAATTAGAACAATCGTATTGATATCCAAAACCAAATCCATACAGATCTAATGGGCGGCTCGGTTTAATTGGTGCGGTTCGGCGCGGGCGCAGCAAAGAGCGCCCCGTGGCGCGCGTCGATCACCGAGCTCCGCCGTACGATGCGTGTGCGCACCGCAATTAAACTCCCTATCGCAACATCGGACTAATCCAATTATGTAACCATCTAACCCCATCGCATTTGTCTTTGATCGATAGTTAACTGATAGTGGAGATAATGACGATAAGTCTGATTGTATTGTGTTGTAACAAATGTTTTACAGCCATTGCAGATATGGTCATCAACGATTTCTGGAATTAGCGATCCTAATGTAAATTTACCAAAATGTTTACGAAAGTCAAAAGCATCGTGCATGCTAAAGCCGTCACCAAAAAGTCACGCAATATCTTTAATCTTGTTAATCGGTTCAAATTATATGGAGTTCTTTTTATTTGAAGCCAAGGACTTTGAAGCTTGATCTAAACTCAATTAAGCAATCCGCATCGTTAATCAAACAGAGACAGAGTTAAAATTTCGCAATACTGAGATCGTATCAAGATACAAGAATGTTGGGATAAAAACACAGGTCTAAAGGTTAATAGTAATTACAAAGACAGTAATTATATCGATGCGTATGTGAGCCAATAAGTTTAATCGCCTTGAGGTACCGCGAACATATTTGTCAAATGTGATCGTTTCGACATTAGCCATCAGTCTCAAGCAGTCGGCGGTTATATGTGATGTTGATGTTAACACCCTATTTGATTGATGATTAAAAATAACGCAACCGCGATTGTCAGGTAATGTGACGTCTACTCCATGTGCAGTTAACTCCGACAAGATTGCAGCAACAATAGACGTAATAACTACACTACATGTTAATGATGAGACTCTCGAAATTTGAAATTATAACCGTTAATTTTAAGCCGCCATTTTTAATTAAACGCGATGACTAAGTGCGGGGATCCATCACAGTCGGCACTCGATGCCGATCTATTATTAATTATTATATTGATCGATCACGCTCCGTGTTATTTCATTAGGATCCGATGTTAAGTTTTTCTTAGCGTTATTAATTATACCAACGATGATTCTTCTTGTGGAATCTGGGTTATTTTCGGCCAGGTGTTTCGATTAAGTTTAGCGTTTAATGAAATATATAGGTATATTTATATCCTAATATTCTTATTATACCTATATATATCTTAAGGTTCATGTAGAGATTTATTAATACTCGACGAAGAAATACTATTGGTAAAATTGCGAACATATATTTTGAGAACAAATTCTCAGGAGCACTTCAGGTAATTTTTTCTCGGATTACCGAATACAAGATTGCGATATTTCTTCCGAAATTAGAGGTGAGTTTATCCCTCAACGAGTAATTCGTTCCCGGCCCGTAAAGGAACATTATCCTTACGGCCCAACGACTTTTCGGAGAAATCAATAATCCCAGGCTTTTTTAAAGAAATTCTAGCAGAAACAAATATATTTCTATGTTCGTTCAAAGCCGGAGTCAAAGAGGCCGCGGATTAGTAACTATTTTTTGTTGTGTGTGTAAAATTTGAAACGTTTCTCGATTAACGAGAGATTTGGCGCGTCTCGATATTTTGGGAGTTTCGTGAACAAAGGGCTTCCGGGGACTGAAGCTCTCAGAGGATTGCGTGACATAAGAAGTTGTTATCAAATTTTTCACAGAAATCATTGTGTTCTATTTTTATCTTAGATTATGGTACTTTAAATGCAAAATCACAAATCCTATGCTTGGCTTTGTTTTAAAATAACCATGAGAGAGGAGATAATTCTGAGGGGCGCTTTTTTTGGTGGGTAAAAATCATCCAAATGACATCCCCCACCCTTGGGTGGAGCGGGAGATAGTGTCAGACTCTTACTGACTAAAAAACTCACCCCGTTTCTTCTTGCCTTTCATACCGGGGCTGAGCTACCTTTCGGAGCTAACCCTGGCCCCAGTAGGCTTCGACTCAGCTGGGCTCTTGCTATTGTTGACAACTCCTAGAGGCGCGCGGGAAGAGTGCGGGCCGTCGACGACTTGGGTTCGGTCCGGACAGTTACCGGACGGTCAGATACGAGCTAACCATTGCTCACCGTCCTTTTGAGGGGTGCTGTGTACAGCTTAGCAAGAATTATAGGAACCAGGATTAGAAGGTTAGCCTTATGATTTTGTACCAACAGGTACCGTCAACAGACTGTTAGATATTCACGACCAGTAAACTTGTTTCCAATTTCAATTTGTAGGGATTTTTTGGTAAGTAACGTTATTTTGTTGTAAAACAAGATTAGAGATTTCCTAGCTAAAAGCAATATATAGGTTGGGTGCGATGTGATAGCAAATTGTTCTAGTCACACGATTATGTCTTCTACCAGAGCTGGGGGAATGTTTGAAAGAGTAATTGTAGCCCAGGAATGCAGA
This sequence comes from Mythimna ferrago, assembly GCA_910589285.2. NCBI lineage: Eukaryota > Metazoa > Arthropoda > Insecta > Lepidoptera > Noctuidae > Mythimna > Mythimna ferrago. The sequence goes on along the minus strand of OU342683.1, from coordinate 8,999,654 downwards.
GGGCAACTGGAGGAACACAGGTGTATTTTATTTAGTTAGAAAAAGTTTTACAGTATCTAATTAAAACGATATATTGGGGAAATTTGATGATTTTCCAATGAAACAAAAAAAAAAAAATAGCAATTATCTTTAATATTTCATTAATTTGTTAGTAATTCGCCGCAGATTATCCCATTGTTCTTTCTTATCTGGTAGATATAGCTGTTAACGATAAAACCACCCTTATGTTGTTGAAACCTCTACGGTCCGGACCAAGCGTTTCGCCTCGTCTTTTATATCACGTACATCGAGGGACTGGAACAATTTGCCTGCTGCGGTCTTCCCATCCGATTATAATTTAGGTGTCTTCAAGAGAGGCAAGAGTGAACAGATTCTTAATAAACTAGTGCGCCTCACCATCTACGATTGCATCACTGCTTTCCATCAGGTGAAATGGCAGTCAAGTCCTAGTTTATATCAATTAAAAAAAAGACTGCCATTGTACCATAGAATTTAATTTGTGAACAATTTTGTTACTATTTTGGTGTACAATAAAGTTTATTTGATTCTATAAATTAAAGGGATTATGTTTGCCAAACCTTCAAATAAATAGTTTAATTGAAAGTATAAAGAGGACATTTACCTGAAATCCTTTCCAAGAACCATAAACCTAACACCATTAGCGAATGCAATCAAAATACCATAGCGGAAGGAATATTCTGACTAGAGACCGACACCTACATGAGGTCAGCACATTTGGTGGTGCGATCGCGGCATGATACCGCCGCATCGATCGTATCGCGGTGACGAGGCGTTATCGGTAACTCGAACGGTCCGTGAACTGTCCGGCTGAAGAAAGGGATTGCTCAGGGGCGTAACTATAAGGTGACAAGGCTGGCAAAATGCTAAGGGGCCCTGGGCCGGTTAGAGACCTTTTTTTTGGTGGAAAAATCATCAATGACAACCCCCGCTCTTGGGCGGAGCGGGAGATAGTGACAGACTCTTACTGACTAAAAACCCACCCCGTTCCTTCAAGCCTTCATACCGGGGCTCGAGTTGTCTTTCGAAACTAACCCTGGCCCCGGTAGGCTTCGACCCATCTGGGCCCCTGCTGTTGCTGGCAACTCCTTGAGGCTGGTTAGGGCCCCCGGTCTGAGAGGCTTTGTGTTCAAAAGAAGTCAATATACAAATTCAACTACATTATTAAGATTTACCAACCCGCACTGGGACCGCATGGATTAAGGCCCACTTCCTCTCCTAGAGAGAAGTCCTGAGTCTCAGGAGTGGGGACATTATAACTGACTTTGCTATGCTATATAAAGATTTATTTAACGCATTCATAAGAAAAGAATTTTCCCGTGGTATTTCGCCAGCCTTACCACCTTATACATACGCCACTGGGACACCTTCAGAAACGAAATATAAAAGTACTCGTGTATTAGAGAACTTGCCGATTTATTAATAATAAAGGATATTTGTACTTCAATGATTTATCCAAATTAAATTACAAAGTAGGCGAATGTCCTGGGGCCCCATCAAATAATTTTGCCACGGACCTCAGATAATATAGTTACGCCACTGGGAATGCTGTGTTATAACGTGTCGTTATTTGGTTTAGTTTTTATTGTTGCATTTTTGAGATGTGATATCATCTTTGAAATAGAAAGTTTGGGGATTATGAGTGGTGATTGCTCATCTGTAATTGTAAAGCTTAGCTGAGGTGATTGGGTCCGTATTATCTTTGGGTTTAATATTTGCAGTAGGAAATTAAGTATCTGTTTTAAAGACAGCTGTTTATTGGATCTGGATCTGTTGATTAGAAACTTCTAATGCCTTGCTTGCTTAGTGGAATCTAAGTTTAATAAGTTGCGATTGAAAGTTTCCGATTATTTGTCTAGTTCAGTCGATTGGTTCTAATCTTGTTATTATAGTTATGGAATTCTGGTAACGATGACTGTGATATTGCGCAGCTCAGGGGCCCAAATACAAAGCTGCGAAGCAACAACACATCGTAAAAATCTACGAGCTCGCACGACGCATCGCAAAAACTTGCGAATTAATTCGCATGTCACATTGTGTCGTCATCTGAACCGATATTTAGCCGCACGAAATTGTATCGCAGGCTCCTGCGATGCGGTGTCGTATCGTATCTCATCGCATTTTTTGTGGGCGCCTAAGTTGCAGAATAACTATTGATAGTTTCTAGTCGTACTATTAATATATCGATATTCCACCGTGTTTCAGAAAGATCTTTGATGGTTATTACAAATGATCAGAAGCCAGGAAGTGACAATAAATAAGACACACATCTACACTAATATTATAAAGAAGTGAAGTTTATTTTTTTGTTTTATGTTTTCTTGTTTGTAGGAGATAATCTCTGGAAGTACTGGTCCGATTGCCAAAATTTTTTCACCGCTAGAAAGCTGCTTTATTGCGAAGTGATTTAGGCTATATTTTATGTACCCGGGCAAAGCTGTGGGCAAAAGCTAGTGTAAAATATTTATATCTAGTAGCATCCGGTCTGACTGGAAATCGAACTTATCACCATTGGGAGGATAGCCAGGCTTCAATTTCATGTTAAGTATGCTTACAAACTTGAGTGTGCCGTCAGATTCATCAGCGTACCTATCGGTGATAGACTACCTGGCTCCACAAATCTATGTGCCACAACACAAAGCAAGCCACAAGTTTGGAACATGAATGACCACACCTCTTAAAGACTTTTACTCCGAAACATGGACGCCAACTTCAGACAAGAGTTTGGCACGTCACCCGTCGATTCATGTTACCGAATAGAAGGAATTCGGAGTATTTGTAACGATAACTATCTTTTGAGCTACCTGCCACAAACCGTATCGAGTATTTTTACTTCGGTCATCAATTTCTTCGTAATTTATTGCAAAGCGTGAGAAAAGGATTCCTTTTTGAATAGGTGATTATGTAATTATGGGTCATTTCTCAGTATTATGTGTGTTGAGTAGGTTTATTAGTAACTCCTGTGAATCTTTAGTAGTATTGTCTTTATTTAAGTCAAGGAATTCTTCAGTACGCTATCTGCTTTGAGTTGTTATCTCTGATTTTTTTAGGGTGGTCCATTCTTCTGCAGGGATTATACAGGTACTTGAAAAGGTTTACTCAAAAATATTTTTCACAACAAACCTTTAGAAATATCATAGTTGCTTTGTTACTTAAAATTAATCTTTATTACTTACTACTATTATACTGTTACTGTTATTATTACTTAGTTTTTAATTATGTAGCGTGCCTGTTGTCATGGTTCTATTTATCAAGCTATTAGTCTAGAAATTATATACGGTTTTATTCGTACCTACATTTCGCTTGAGCTTCGGAATGCCATGTCATTATGGACTCTATGATACAAGAATAGGATAATTAACTTTCGATAGGTATTAAAAATTAAATTTAAAGTTAGAACTTATTCCTTTGTGTACTACTAAAAGTCTTAAGTTCATACTTTTGTCTTAGTTATGAGTATAGCACTAGCAATAGGATGCTCCTATGTCATCCCACGAGTATATACTCCAAAGTACTTAATGCTTTGCTTTTTAGGCGAAAATCCATTACCACGTACATAGGTACCCTTCTAAATCAAAGTGACAGGTAAGCAAATAGAACAAAACTCACCTCTTCTAGGAATCCAGAGAGTCCTTTGCCCCATAAATCACCGCAGTCCTGACAAATGGATTCTACAGGGTTTTTTTTCTCTCACTCATTTATTAATAGAGCAGGGAATGTTTCGGAAAACCAATAAAATGTGCCCCGTCATATACCTGTCCATGCAGACAGCGTGGCTTTTGTTCCTTTGCCAAGGTTTTTTTTTTACAATTTTTGGACGGCCCCGAGCCGCTTGTGAAAGACCGGAGTCACGGACACTCGGTAATTGTACTTACTTATAGTAATAAAGTTATTAAAACTAACTTTCGTGTTTATTATCGTCATTGCCGCTTTTAATGGACGTCATTAAATTGTCGAATGATTTGAATACTTTACTGTTATTGGAGTGATTTCATTTTTATTAACATACTTTATTGTAGTTTTAGTCTAATTTTAATTTAATTTAAAGTGTCATCTTATAATGCATCCGATAGTTTCTATCCCACCTGCAATGCATGAATGAATGGCGGACTCAAAAATGATGTCACCGAATTCTTTTGAATTTTTCCGAAATCAATTTTCGATTTTAATAGTCCTCAAATACAGTTTAAAATCATTCGCTTCATCTCAAAGAGGGTTACGTCCAAAATTCGCGACTAACCTATTTTTGTGAATGGACAAATTTTTTGTGTTGCTGCGCCGTGTACAAAGAGCTCCTTAGTCCTTCGAGCTATTTTGCGCGTGTGAAAGAGCTTCCATTCTCTCCGCCCTCAAGACTGGAGCAAAAATAATTGTCATTTCCTGCGGCACTGAGACATAAAGGTGTATGTATGTCGCAGCCATCTAGCTTAATTCGCCATTCAGTTAACAGCCTAGTCTTTTTATTAATCACCGCCACTCGACTAGCTGCTCGAATGATATTCAGCCATTCTATCAAATAGCTTCACAAATTACTGAGACCGATGATAACATTTAAATTACTTGCTTTTTGTAGACATTTAAGAGAGGCTGTGAGAAGTTGTAAAATTAATATTCAACCTTTTTCTTTGACTTATAACCATCGTCTGTATATTACAGTATTGATGACGGTTGTAATGTAAGTGAAACAAGCCGACGCGGTAGGGTACCTATTTCGGTCGCCAGGGTTTAAAAGAACCTGTCATGAAGAAAATAACGGGGGCTACAGCGCTTAAAAGAACCTATCATGAAGGAAATGACAGGGGCTACAGCAAGCGAGCAGTTTCCTTCATCTCCTGTGAACCTAATCTGTCTGTGTTCGTGTATTTTTTCGTCTTCGTAAGTCTTTTTTGTCACTTTGCAATCATATTGAATAACCTAAGCATGTCAGCTTACTCAATGTTGCATTGGCTGAATATCATTCAAGCCTCTACGTTAGTTATTAAAGTACCAACCGGCCGTTTAGTTATCAGACTAGGCATTTAACTGAATGTCGTAATAAACTATGTAATTGGCTGCGACATGAATATTGACGACAGTGAGAGGTGAGCTGTCGTGACGTTATTCTCTGATCGCCATACTTTCTCGATAATTACCTGTGAATTTAATAGTCTTAAATAACTGCTGATGATGATGATGATGAAATAACTGCTCAATGTGTCATAAACAACATGATTAAAAACCGGCCAAGTGCGTGTCGGGCCACGCTCAGTGTAGGGTTCCGTAGTTTCCCGTCCGTCACAATAAGTGTTCCCACTTATGAGTTTAAAAAAAGGCTATTTGTTACGTTGACATACTAAGTACGGAACTCTAATAAATACGGAACCCTAAAAACGGGCCCACAAAGGACGGTGATAACTAAAACAGTATGCAAGTACAAGTAGTAGAAATTTCAGCGATTGTGCACTCGTAAAATTACGAATATATTTAAGAAACAACGATTTTTTACCACGGTAGGTCATGAAAGTACGGAAAATCTTAACATCGACTATTAAAAAGATGACGTCATTACGCAACGCCATCTATCGAACCATTTATGAACTGTTTTACCTTAACATTTTGATAGATGGCGTTAAAAAAACTCCTAACAGCGCGCACGCGAAATTAAAGTACAGCGCCATCTCTCGGGGAATTGGGTTACTAATTAATACATAGGTACCAGAAGAAGTTTTCGGTGGTAATTTTGGATTGCGAGAACCGATTTTAATAATTCTTTTTTTGTTTGAAAGAAGATACGTTCGGGATAATAAAATATGTAAACGAAGTTAAAAAAATGCTTGCATATACGATTACACTACAAACTTAGTCCAGAAATTATTTTGTAGAACCTTTTTGTCTTTTTTGTACAAAAACTGTTCTTTCCATCAAGTTCAAAATAATTTTCCTAGAAAGTCCTTATAAAGTTCTACTTTTCAGATTTTTTTCATATTTTCTAAACTTATGGTTCAAAAGTTAGGGGGGACACACACATTGTTTTTTACTATTGGAGCGATTATTTCCGAAATTATTGACATTATCAAAAAATGATTTTAATAAACCCCTATTCATTTTTAAATACCTATCCAACAATATATCACACGTTAGGTTTGAAATTTAAAAAAAAATCACTTCCCACTTTACATATAGGGGGGCTACCCTAATAAAACATTTTTTTCCAATTTTATTTTACCACTTTATCGGCGTGATTGATATACATATTGGTACCAAATTTCAGCTTTCTAGTGCTAACGGTCACAGAGATTAAGCGAGGACGTACAGACAGACATGGCGAAACTATAAGGGTTCCTAGTTGAATACGGAACCTAATATATGTAAAACCTGAATATAATTTGTTCAGAATCAGTAACTGAATCGATTTCAATCATTTTTACACCATGTTATATTTTTTCCCAAATATATTTAAAAAAATCACAAGTTTGACACCACTGACACTAAGTACAACACACGTCACGGCAGGTCATAGCGGGCATAAGGTAACACAAACAGCTGGGTGCAAGTACAAAACAACTCAGTCGCCTGGATGGCCCGGTGACTATGTATTTTTGCTGACAAAACAATCTTATAACTTTGTCATTTTGTATGACACAGTTACGAAATTTTGTACATAGATTCTTTATATAAAAATACTAGAGAGATGTTTCAGGTTTCGTATGTACAAAAACTTATGTTGTAGAGTCTGTCTAATAAGTTAAACGACTTGGGTAATTATTAGGATTTAATGAAATCTGATGTAGTCAACACGGGTTCAATAATCAAGGTTGATTAAGAGATAGAGATCATTGTTTACTAACAGAAGAACCTTATAAAAAGTATCGAATAAAAGTATTTTTTAAATGATTATATATTATACAAAATTCCCAAGTCGGTTGACTTATTAGACAGACTGTATATTTATAATATGTCTTTAACTCCTTGTATGCATCATCGTGACACTGCAACTCCTTCGATACGATTTAGAAACAATACTGATGTGTTTGATAAAGATATAATTTAATTTATTCGCAGCGCGGTACTTTTATGTAATGTAGGACATTTATGTCGTGATATGAAAGTAATTTAATTATGTTCGAGGTCCGTTTTCAGGAGTGAATGTTAGTAGGTGACGATGAAAGAGCAGTTTAGTAGTTTCTGTAATTTAAATACTTAAAGTACGTCGTACGAATATACAATATGTCATGATATATATGATTAAATTCTAGGAGTGTTGGGTTATATTATACTTCTGTTTTTGGCAATATTAAGTAAATTGTGCTCTGGGTTTCTTCCGAGCCTCCTCGTGTCCACATGAAGCGAGTGGATACACCTTAAGTGACCACATACTACGAGTACACCTTTTTAGGGTTCCGTAGCCAAATGGCAAAAAACGGAACCCTTATAGATTCGTCATGTCTGTCTGTTTGTCTGTCCGTCCGTTCGTATGTCACAGCCACTTTTTTCCGAAACTATAAGAGCTATACTGTTGAAACTTAATAAGTAGATGTATTCTGTAAACCGCATTACAATAGAAAAAAAGCAATAAATTTTGGGGGTCCCCATACTTAGAACTGAAACTCAAAAATGTTTTTTTCATCAAACCCATACGTGTGGGGTATCTATGAATAGGTCTTCTAAAATGATATTGAGGTTTCTAATATCATTTTTTTTTTAACTGAATAGTTTGCGCGAGAGACACTTCCAAAGTGGTAAAATGTGTCCCCCCTTCTAACTTCTAAAATAATAGAATGATAAAACTAAAAAAATATATGATGTACATTACTTTGCAAACCGCCAACGAAAACTGGTTTGAACGAGATCTAGTAAGTAGTTTTTTTTTTTAATACGTCATAAATCTAAAAAAATACACTATTATTAAAACATCGATCAAAGTTACAACAAACTACAAGAACTTTTATATTATGTTACTTGCTGCTACGGAACCCTTCATGGGCGAGTCCGACTCGCACTTGGTTGGTTTTTTATATTTTTTTTTTGACATACTCGCGTTTGTCCACTATTTCAACCTGATAGTAAGCGTTGATTTGGCTAAAGGTGGTGCATGCTTGCCTAGAAGTAACCTATTCATTCTCATCGAATGCCGTAATTAGAGACACAATAGAAAGACAATTGCTTGTGTCGAACTGTGTAACTTAAGACATTCAAAAGGTTAAAGACCCTAGAGAATTCTATTCCTTAGCTGTAATGAATGTGTTCCGAAAACTTTTTGTACAAAACAAAACGTTTTCGTACAGCATGTATGGGTGGGATATCTACCATGTGCCAAAGGCGCCATTCGTTACTTTTAGTTAAGGCCCAAGCGCCCGAAATGTGCCATAAAACAGCGACTTTCTGAAGCCTACTCCTCGGTAACGGCTAGGTTAATAGGTTTGAAAAAAATTTATGTTTATTATAGATTCATGAACAAGATTATTAACATTTGATTTTGTCGTGCTATTAATACTTTTGTCTAAAAAAATATTTAGCAATTTCGCAACTTTTCGCAACTTTTCCCTACTCCTTCGAAACGGCTTGGATCTTTAGAAACATTTTTTTACATAAAAATTGGTGGTTAAATATTCTTCAAAGTGAACATTGCATATGTAAATCAATTAATATTTCGCAAAAAAAATGGATTCAAAGGTCAGTCGTGCGCTTTCCGGGCGCTGTTGGCCGCAAATAAATGCACAGATTTGCGTACTGCCGCCGGGGCTGCGAAAGGTGCGTCTACGTAATTTTGGCCAGATGGTCCAAGGGACTATACGCCTTAAGCCAGCTGCAAGATAGCTATCATATATATAGATCCTTATAATTTAGCGGGGTAAATCTTAAGTCAAATTTCAAATATTTCCTCCAACCGAACAAAACACGACATATTGATATAGTGTAATCGACAAAATCGATACAAAACACGACATATCGATACAGTGTAATCGACACTCACTAATAACCGATGTCGCTTGTCAAACTATGAAATAGAGTGCGCGTGCGAGTAATCACGGAGCAAATGACAACTTTTGGGTCAACGTGAGTTCACAACTTTAACAAAAAATTCGCACGAACAAAATTGATCTTTATTTCATAGGTTTCATTGTGTAGATGTTAGTTTTTCAGTCGCAAACTTATGTTGGCATGCTGCCAAGTTGTGGAGGGTAAGTTAGAGGGTGTGTGGAGGTCACAACGTTAATGGGTGGCGGTGACAGGTAACGCGAGACGCTAGACAAAGTGCATCGCAGATGACGTGCGCACAGAGGAGCTCGATGGAGGTTAATGATATATCTTCGTGTAACACATGCCGAACTAGTTTGTGTTAATTGAGTTTTGCGGGTAGTTTGTTGTAAGGTCAGCTTGGTGAGGGAATGAGATGTTTTATTAACCCTCGGTCCGTCGCGCATTTTTAATAACGCGGTTCGTCGCGTGGGGTCTCTCAAGACCCCAACAGTATAACACCTATGATATCCTTTGTAACTTGTATTTTTCGCACTATTTTGGCAGTTTCTTATTTTTTTATTTAATATCTATAAAACTACAACAAATTTATCAAAAGTATTCATATATTTACTATCTGTACTTACAAAATAAAATTAGGAACATACAAATTCACTCTTTGAGATCATTTCGCAGTTATTTTTGTTTTAATAGTACTAAATCAATAAACTTTAAATTATATTATATCTATATGAGATCACACTAGACCAATTAACAATTTAACATAAAATTTAGATTCCACCAACAAAAAATATATACAACTTTAATGAAATGAAATCCGACAAATTTTTGGTTTAGACACAGACTTTACATACCGCTTTGGTATGTGTTTTTTTTATTCATTCTCTTGAAAAGGGCATTTGTTGTTGTTTGGGCATGTATCTTGAAAACATAGACCTTCTAGTTGCTTTCCGATGCATATTTACAACTTTTTTGGGTACAATGTAACGGCATCCATCAGAGAAAACCACTTGATCCCGTATTTTGCCGATGTACTGGGCATGAGCATGTATTGGCGAAATCGACACGATCCTCTAAAACTCTTACCATCCATGGACCATTTTTTGTCTCTTTTTGATGTATAAAAGTTCTGTGATGATATGTTTATCAAGGGCTCTTCATCATCATCCCTTTATGAACTTCCCAACTTCATGTGCACACATTCAACGACTCTAAAACCTGATCCGGTTCCTCCAAAGATTCCTGATGTTGTTCTGTAGGAACCAAAACATCACATTCTTGTTCCGAATCCGTGTTATGCTTACTTCTTTCGTCCAGGCATGAAGCGATTTAATTTTCATCCTCATTATCATAATATCATCAGTTTCATTTTCTTACCAATTCAAAATACGTTGTTGTGGTCATTCACACATTTTAGAAGTCAATTACAACTTAATTTTAATCATAAAGAGTAAAAAATTAATAAAAACCCATGTTACACAAGAAATCAACCATACATTTTTACTTACGTCGTTCGTCGCGTGGGGTCTTTCAAGGCCCGCGCGCACAAATCACGTATATATCTTACAGCGCAGGCTTGCGAACTTAAATTAGCGGTGATGCACGTGAACTATAATCCAGTTTCGAAGGGTATTTAAAGTATCATAAATCGTGGATAGTTTTGAATGTGTTAATTTTACATAATTCTAACACCTAGGCTTTCAAAGACCCCACGCGACGGACCGAGGGTTAAGGTGAGTGATTTAAGGTAGACCGCAAACTTCAAGTTTTTTTTTGCATTTTGCTCTTCCGACATTGACCTGAAAAAGAAGTTGATTAAAATATAATTTTCAACCGTAACACCTATTCATTTACGAAATTATAATCAATTTCATTTACCTACTTATGAGAGTCAAAGGACAAAATTCTCATAAATTAATAAATATATGGAATGTATTTTTATTGGTTGGCTTAAATTGTCGTTAGTTGTTAACTTCGTGTGTGTCTAATGCATGCCGTGGTTGCCTTTAATTAAGGCTACATTATAACATGTATAAATATTGAATCTTTGGCATGTATATGCTTTGTTGGTTGTCCTTAAATAAATAAATAAAATCATCAATACAACCCTCTCATTTCGTCTACCTCTATTGTATGGCTATTTCATGAAAAAGTTATTCAATAGAGTTAGCTGAACCGACTTGCAAAATACAAATAGCTTAGCATAGCATGCATAGCATAGCATAATCAGCCTTTTAATGTTCCCACTGCTGGGATCCAGGCCTCCTCTCTAAGAGAGGGAATGGGCCGTAATCCATCACGCGGGCCCAGTGCGGGTTGGTGAATGTCATATCTTCTAATTTTTGCTCTTAGGAAGTGCCGGTTTCCTCACAATGTTTTCCTTCACCGTTTTGAGAGCAGTGTTGATGAAATAACTTACACAAAGTTAAAAAACTTAAATAAAATTGAATTTATTTTAAATTTAAAAAACTTAAAATAATGTGAATTTATTTAAAAAACTTAAAATAATTTGAATTTATTTTAAATTTAAAAAACTTAAAATAATTTGAATTTATTTTAAATTTAAAAAAATTAAAATAATTTGAATTTTGCGGGTTACCTTCAGGGTATCATCTTAAAGACAAAAGATTCTAAAACATCGTTCCCAGGTAATCCACTAAATATTCTCTCAAAAAGAAAGCCGATAAAATCAAACAAAGCCTTGTAAACAAATCTGCTCGTCGATCTTGTGGTGTGGTTCTTTTTTCCTCCGTAACCCAACGACTGCCCGCAGGACACCTGTGTAATCCTTTCAACGCACATAATATGCCCTTAATTCCATTGATAAGGCATGACAACTAACGCTTTTGTACTCCTTCGAGCCTTTTCCCTCCTCAATTAAGGTTATCCCTTTGTCTTCTGACGAGAGATCACTTCAGATGATACACTTCTTTATTTTCATAACTTTTTTCAACATGTATAGGAGTCATGTTTTGAATACTCATAAGATTTAGTAGGTTATGTTATTGTTTTCACGATTTATTGTAGAAGGGTGTCAACGAAAAGGATATTGTGGTTTTGATATTTAAAGTTTTTTCTTGTGAATCGGATTAGGGTCGCTTTCATATGAGATGTAAAAAATATATCAGGTTTGTAATTGAAAACTTTGATTTTATGTTAACAGGTTAAGCGGGGCATAAAATTATATTTTCGTAATATGTCATCCGGTGAATTTTATCCTTTGGGATGTCAACTTTGATAAATATGTGATTGACGCGATATGAGTTTCCAACTTTGGAATACATTTATGTCCTTTAGAACTGTGAAACTTTGTAAGATTGCCGTCAATGACAAATAAAGCTGTAGATTATATTATTGCTTTACATCTTACACCCATATATTCTGTCTTAATTTGATTGCAGTTTCTGCACATAAGATATACCTACACGGTGCGTAATCATTTATCACGGTCAGTTTCCTAATACAAAACTAATAGTTACTAATTGTTTTATTACACAAAAAAACCTAAATATTTTCTTCTTCTCTCTTGGATACTATTTGATAATATATGTGATAATAGTTATTTATTTAACCATTGTTCAAACTAAGAATTGAATGAACATCGCCTTTTTCAAAATTTTTAACTGCAGATGCGTTTATGATTGGTAATTTAACTTCCCGATCAGATTTATATACATCTCCATCTCAATTGTGAATTTTCATTTGATAGGCACCTAAAACGCCCTCTAGTAGAAATAAGAGGGTGTGTACCTACTCGTACTTACATTATTAGTAATTCGATATGCTCCCGTCATAGTATTTATTTTCGCCTATTGCGAGAACAAATCATGTTTGCACTGATTATTGTATTGTTACGTCAACCGTCAGGGGGAAATCGCAGCTTGATTTCGACGATTTAGGAAATAATTTCATAAGAAAATCAGCCTTGAGCAATAAAAACATAAGTATTTTTATTGTTAAAGAACATTAGTAATAGTATATATGCGAAACCCGAAACAAGTGTCTAGTATTTTTATGTAAAGAATCTATGTACAAAATTTCATAACTGTATCATGAAAAATCACAAAGTTATAAGCTTGTTATGTCAGCAAAAATACATAGTCACCGGCCATCCAGGCATTGAGGGTTGTTTTGCACTTGCACCCTGTCACTTGTAGCTGTCTGCTGGCTCCTAATACCCGCTATGATCTGCCGTGGCCTGTGTTGTACTTAGTTTCGGTGGTGTCCAACTTGAAACTTTTTTAAATATTTATGGGAAAAGATATAACATAGTGTAAAATCAATTGGAATCCATTAAGTTACTGATTGTGAACAAACTATATTCTGGTTTCGCAGAAACTAAAAATTATGTTGTATAAGTACACACACTCTGGAAGTTCATATCAGAGTGGTCTCACTAGAACTAGCGCAAGATAAGTTGGCGCGTGGCCGAAATTGGAAACTAATCATTAGACGTTTGTGTCATGTGTCAGGAGAATGTGTTATGTTCTGGGTTTTTTATCGTTTCTAAAGTAAATAGTCGTCATTATTATACCAAAAGTGATTAAAAGTGCTAGCAGGTATATTATCTTGAAACTCAAACGTATTTGTGAAGAGAAATGAGAAAATATTGGGCGTACGGTACCCTTTTCCAAAATTAGACCCATTTGTCAAATAATTTTTCGGGTGACCATCACAATAAAATTTCCCTAAATATGCGTACCCGAGCGGCACCTAACGAGTCAACAAAGTTTGTTGAAAATAGATTGCTACTATGTGCTTTTTTTCCGATGGGAAAAATCATCAATATGACAACCCGCGCTCTTGGGCGAAGCGGGAGATAGTCTCAGACTCTTACAGACTAAAAAACCCATCCCGTTCCTGCAAGCCTTCATACCGGGGCTCGAGCGCCCTTTCGGATGCTTAAATTACACGTCACGCCGTGCTGCATTTTTTCGCACGGGGTGACGTCACACGTAACTTTAATGGGCTATATCTTTGTTATTTTTTGTTTAATCGAAAAAAGAAAAAATACGTGTCCAATATTTTTTTATAATCTAAAATACGGACTAAATAAAATGTGATTATTTTGACCCTGGAAACAACCCTATTCTGGTGCTAAAAGTGCTAATAAATTTATTAAGATATTCAATTAAAGATTTACAAAGTTCTCACGATTTTTTTTTAATAATAAAGGTAAAAATTTAATAAATAAATTCTTTAAATTACGCAGTGAAAGAGCGTTTTTAATCAAATTAAGGAAAATAGATTTGTTAGGCTGGCAACATTAAGCACGCCACCAGCTACGCGCCAAGTTATCTTGCTCGCACTTTAGTGTCCAACTATTTGTCAAAATAGTGACAGTATACATAATATACAGGGTATATTTATTTACAACAGATAAAAACTGCGTGCGAGCCATTTACCTACTTTTGACGATGTCAAAGTGAGATTTGTAAGTTTGAATTCTAAATAGGCACTATTATCAGATGAAATCGTAAAAGCATCAGTCGTTGATGTGCATAATCGTTTCTTATTAAATAGTTTTACTTGTAGATGTTTCTGCTAATTTCAAATCTTCCAACATCACTTGGAAATTAATTGCAAATGAAAGCATTATTTCCAATAAATTACTAAAAGATATTGTAATATGGGCTGCATCTATTGAGTTATTGTCTTATTTATTACGATGATGACTTTTTCATAAACTCACGACTTATCATAAAGATAATTTTATTTATAGTGTTGATTCCTTGACAGCATTTAACAGTGAGAGTCTGACAAGGTTTTCGATAGGAAATCTTGTAATTGACAGCGAGAAGAAACATATAGAATATAGAGTTTTCTAGTTAGTAGTTGATGTTAGAAATTACATTTTTAAACAGTGTCAACAATATTTTCAGGGTTTTCATTTCCACTCTGTATAACCCTAAGGTTCTAAGCGAAAACATAACGTCAGAGAGGCGAAGCAATTACATTTAGACTGGAGCGAACTTGATGCAGCCAGCCAAATGGAGACTTATTTTTGTGAGGATCAAAGCGATCGCGGCGGTACGTCAGTGACGTCACTTCCGCAAGATGGCGGCGGCGGCGCGATTGTTTGATGTGCGAGTAATGAAGTGTGCCACCTCTCCCCGCTTCCTGGCTGTCGGGGTGTCAAGATACGGGCAATGACAACTCCTGTTTGCATATTAGATGGTACTTTTGCTGTATTTTCATGTGTTATTTCAACTTTTCTGATATTTCGTGGATGGATCTGGTGTATGCGGATTTACAGTCAAATTTTCAAGTCGACCTTCGAAAATAAGAGAAATATAAATCTGGTCGTATCGTTACAGGTACAGGTCTCTTACAAGGTGGACCGGCGACCTGGTGAGAGTCGCGGGAATGCGGTGGATGCAAGACGTACAGGATTTGTCGTCGCAGCGACGCTTGGGGAAGGCCTATGTCCAGCAGTGGACGACTTTTGACTGAAATGATGATGATGATCGTTACAGGTGAAATTCAATCAGAAAACATAGATCCTCATACCCGTCTGACCTTTTTTCATCCCAAAATCTTTTAGCACGAAAAACCCATAACGAAAATCAAATCCAAATAATACAAAAACAAACCAGACTAAACAAAAATCAATCTCAAATCTGCCACTAGTCACATTGCCCTTGTATTAATTAACAACTCAATCAGTCGTCCCGTGGCAACCTTTATTATTTAGTGGCGCTGTCATCAACGCAAAACGGATTTAAATTCAATTTCATATCGGGACTCGCATATTGAGTTGTTATATAGAGTATAATCGCGTTACCCAGTCCACTAGTGGGGATTACGTGCTTTTTAATAAAGTCCCCGGCAGGGGGCGACACGGGACATTTTTACACAAAGAGGATTACTTTGGACGCGTTTATCTGAACCTTACAGGGAGACTTAGCCTTCTAAGTACTTTCAGTGAATGCACACCCATTTTACGGATACACAGATAGGTAAAGGTATACTTATACTTAATATTATAAAGAGGTAAAGTTTGTTTTTTTTGTTTGTAGGAGGTAATCTTTGAATGTACTGGTCCGATTACTAAATTTTTTTCACCGATAGAAAGCTGCTTTATTCTTGAGTGACATAGTCTTTATTTTATGTAGGTACGCCGGTGAAGCCGCGGGCAAAAGCTAGTAATATTATAAAGAGGTAAAGTTTGTTTTTATGTTTTTTTGTTTGTATAAAGTAATCGCTGAAAGTACTGGTCCGATTGCTAATTTTTTTTTAATGATAGAAAGCTGTGTTCCTAAGTGACATGGGTTATATTTTATGTAGATACCTAATAAATAAAATAATAAAAAGCCTTTTATTTCTTGCATTAAAAGTACAAAAAAAAAATGTAGTTAAAATTATTTACAATATGGTTGGGAATCCAAATTGATTGATTGCTAATTATGTGCAAGAACCCCTCTTCAGGCGAAGGTGAAGGCCTCCTCTAAAGAATTCCATTTGTCTCTATTTTGGGCTATTTGCGTCCAGCTGGGCCCAGCTATTTTTATGATTTCTTCTGCCCATCTCGAATGTGGTCTACCTTTGAGACGTTTGCCGTGTGGGCCCTTCCACTTTGTTACCCTGCTAGTCCATCTGTCATCCTCTAGCCTCGCTACATGACCTGCCCACTTCAATTTTAATTTTTTAGCGTAACTTAGGGCATCTTTGGCTTTGGTGATTTTTCTGATTTTTGTGTGACGTATTTTTTTAATATTAAGCATGCTTCGTTCCATGTAGATACCTACGCAGGCGACACTGCGGGCAAAAGCTAGTTTGTGATATTTTGTGTTTAGGAAATTAGGAGTCAAGCAGAAGAGCATTGGATGATTTCCCACATAATAAAAAACATAGTTCGGAAAAGACTAGACAGCAACGGCAGGTTATCACACTAATATTATAAAGGCGACAATTTCTGAGTTTGTATGTGTTCGTTTGTTACTTCTTCACATTCTAACGGCTGAACTGATTTCGATGAAACTTCGTACAGGGGTAGGCCATGTCCTGGAATAGCAATAGGATAAAAAAGTATCGTATGGGATACATTTTTATCTCGTGGATCAATGTTCTACTATTACGCCGGCGAAGCTAATCGCAGGAGCTACTCGTAGTATACGATATTGACTTTTTTGTCTGTCTTGATCAGTCTTCCCCAGTATTAACCTTTCAGATACCGTCCATTTGAGACATGCCGGCGTTCGCTTGGGGTTTAATGAATTCAGACAATCTGCTCAAACTGGACATAATTAATTCTGCAGTCCACTCACAAACAAGAACAACCCAGCTCAATATCTACTTACTGGTCTCAAACAAGCCAGTAAATGCTCTGTCATTATCCACCATGACTCAAGCATCCGTCGATCCCAAGAAATCACTGACCATCCTAAGATTAGCCTCAATACATCCGACGAAACAACGTCTGCTGCGCGGGAGTTGAATTGAATAACGACGGTGTAACCACACCTAACAATGGAAGCTGGACGCTGGAGCCCGACACTTCCAATTATCTCGTTGTGGGTGCATTACGCGAGCGCTGGGAACTAATGTTAATGTTCCGGGGTCTGGGGTGCGCGAATACTGACCTTAGAGATGTTGGAGATGGAGATGATATACATAGTTTCATCTTTGATTTTAATTTATTAAGGCAATACAGGAAAATCCAGTTAATCAATGCCGGTTAAGAGCCACGATGGCTAGTAGCCCATCTGTTGTGGAGGCGCTTACGGAGTCTAAATTGACTCTATGATGTCCGCAGACAGGCGTGCGAGATTGTCCGAACCCCGATTATGCGGGATTGTACCGTGGTCATGGAATGCAAAGACGAGGATCACAGGTGGGTTTTAGTCATTTAAAGTCTGCCTGCTCTCCCGTTACACCCTCCGAGAATGGAAGAAGTTATTTGATAATATCCCGCCTCAGAAAAAAAAACGCTCAATGACGAAAAAACACGTGTCTAAGACCAAATAGTTACAACTTATTATATCGTCTTTTATGCCTATATATGGTCACTGTTAACCCTATGGTTTTCGTCTAAATAGTCTAGCTAGATATATGGTCTTCAATCAGGTGGTGGTCAAATAAGGCCATTGTTGCTTATCTTAAATGTATTTCTTACCAAGATGTTATGTTCCGGTTTATGTATTTACATTGATTTACATATTGTAAAAGATACGGATGCAGTGTTTATAAATCAACTACCTATTCATAAATTTAATAAAAATGTGTACACACAAGCATAACATGTAGTTTACGCTTGCAAAAGTGCAGAGGTAAACGATGCTTGAGTAACGAGCAATTGTTTGCGCGACTATTAGCGAAATCGCAGTAAAACAAAAATGTAAACAACAAATAAACTCGCGGTGGTCCCATATGAATATCAATTTGTTTGCCTCCGCGACAGCGTCATTAAATTAGCGGCCAAATTGAATCACAACTGCGACAACCTTGCCGGTGCGACGTCCCGTGAAACTTTTCCTCCTATTAATTTACAAAGCATCTCCTTTCACTCCGACCAAACGAATCTAACCCTTCCCAACATCCATTCAAGACTTAACTTCCCTCGTACAGAGCCTAAGTTTGTTCATTATTTTTACATGTCATTGTGCAAGTGACGTGACTACACACGATTCGAAATGAGACTCTATACACCGGATTTAAGCTCGCTATTCCTTTTAATGCGGCACGAGGGTGTATCTGGTGAAATTATGATGCAGTCTTTATTCGTGAGCCGTCGGGAGCGGTTGCAGTAATCACCGCGTATCTCCATCCAGGGGTGGGCTGTGAATAGAGCCCTAATGAACTGGATTTAGGAGTTTTTGTGCCGGCGACTCGTCAGCTTGGAGGTGCAGCCGAGCAATTATGACGGACTAAACAAACGTGGCTCCAGCTCGTACACGGCCTTTCAATTACTGACTTGCAAGCGAACTGGTTACTATCGACCACTTCTTTGGGTAGGTAATTGCTTTTACGTGTATGGCGGGTTATTCTGTGAGTTTTTGAGCTTTAAGTTCTCGGGCGGTCAGTGATCGATCTGAGGGACTCTGTTTAGATTGATGGGCCATTCTCTAAGCCGTACCTATACCTCGCCATTACGTTACGTGGCGGCTCGGCGAGTGCCGACCTTCTCCGAATATCCAATCGTTGTTAATCTTCTTAGAGCGGAGCGAGCGGAATTATTTGGAATCTAAGCACCTAATATGCTTAGATAATAAAAGGTTTCGCAATTGTAGGCGGCTTTGTTGGCTGTCCTCTGTTCCTGCCGTAACAACGTCTTATGGATGTATTATTTGGGTCCAATTACGATTTTGATCGTATTATAAAAATAATAGAAGCAATTCCAGTAACAATGTTTTATTTCTTGCTGTTGTGAGTTAGAGTAGGTAACAGGAAAAACAGATTGTAGTGTTTTGAAGACTTCTGAGTCAACCTGTAATTAGGTACTTTCTATTAGCCTTTTTGAAACATATACATACACTCACTGTAAAACGTTCCTATAAATTATTATGGTTTGCCCAAAAAAATTTAATTCTGGTCTCTTTTTACACTCACAGTATAAACTTCATAGGTTGCTAGCTATATATCATACTTGTCTAATCCTCCACCTACTTATGGTCTCTTTTAAAGTAAGTGCCGACATGCTCATATCAACGCAGTCATAAAACGAACATCAAACTTAAGTTTAAAACTGACGAACACATAGCTACAGATTTATTATACCTAGCACGGCTATTATCTACACATATCTAAAACATATGCATAGATACCTACGCGTTCACTAACTAAACTGCTAACTTTAAAAGATCTTTACTTGCAGCCTTGGAAGAAGGAATAAGGACTCTAGTTTAGTGAAGAAAAGAGTGGTATTTGTTTAGCAATGTCGGTACGGCTGTAAAAGATGAGACTGTTCTTATTTATTTACGACGGTGCGGCGAGCGAAGTGGAGCGAAGATGATATGAATGATAAATGACCCTCTGAACGCCCCGCTCCCCCTCGTTTCCCCCCCTCTCACACGTGAACACACGCGGTGTTCTCTAGATGCCTACTTAAGTCTGTGCCGTGAATGCCGAAAAGTGATAACCGTTTCAATGAAAAAGAACTCGTGACGAATATTGATATCGTAAATGTGTTATGTTAATAATGCTGTCAGGAGCACGTTGATGGCTCTGAAAATCGTGTGAGTCACCGTGAGCCCAAGAAGAGGATGATTCACTTAGCAAGTACAATGTAGGTTCAAAAGGAAATGAGCGTGGAACAGGATACCGATACATACAGGCTAAGCTAGAAAATAACTGTGATAGTTTACTCCAAAGAAATACTAGCACATTTTCTTTTAAAAACTTTAAAGTGATTCAACCCATCTCTAGCAAAATTCAAAGAAAGATCAAGTTTACTACGACCATCAACGGAACGAGAACCACTCAGTTCAGGATAGTGCACGAAACGGTATCTTATGTAAATAACACCAAGTAAATACCAATTTCTGGGCGCATCAATCTCAACGTCTAGCCGGACTCATCGGAGCTAAACGGATTTTTTCAAGCCAATAGCTGCGCATCAACACGCGTGACGCCCCGCGCGATTGGCCGACACTTTTTGTTCCATTTTCGAATCCTTTGTTTTTATTGGTTGACACTTAGCTAAGACAAAGGGGCGATTGTATGTGTGCGGGTGATTTAGTTGTGTTGTTTATGCGCTAGTGTGTGTTAAGGAACAGTTTCCTGTATGTAACGGAGGTGTAGGTAGACTCGTGTGGGTCGAACGTGCTTGGGCTTCTGATTTTGATGTAGGTACGGCCCTTCGTCCTATGTGAACTCGAGTGGACTGTTTATTTTTATAGATGCTATTTACTTTATATGGGTAGGTGTTTTTCGCTGCTGCTCATTTATTTTTTCTAGTTTATGTGCGAATTCTTCGGTATACAGAAAATATTTTTAAGATAGGTTTTTTTATTAGGTCTTTTACTTCTCTGTACAGTACCTAAACAATTATCATATTTGTCGCAAGACGTCCTCTGCTGGACATGGGCCTCCCCGAAGTGTCGCCTCAATGACCAGTTCTGTGCGTCTCGCATCCATCGGATTCTCTGAGACTCACCAGGTCATCCGTCCACCTCATGGGAGGCCTTCCAACGCTGCGTCTTCCGATAAAAACGAACAAAACGATGTTTAAGTAAATTAAATCGGCCCATCATTGATCACTTGTTTTTATCAATATTTGCCTTGTCTTTATTATGCGATGTAAGTACCTATAATAAAAACCTAGTCCTCAACCCGGAAATATTCCCAATAGTTCCATCTAATCTGGGAGTCACAAAAAACATTCATAATGATACCGATTCCAGTAAATACTAGTCAGTTTTGGGCCTATCTACACCCTTGTCCCAAATTCGAACCTTAGTTGTATCGGCAGTCGATTCAAGACTCGAACAGTCACAAGAAATTACTGAAAATAATTCAAGTTCACTTCCAGACGGGTGATATGATTAATGACGGGGATTATTCAATTAAAGACTCGGCAGGTGACGGAGGGGGTGTAGGGGGAGGGGTGTGCTTTATCTTCGTTGGCTACTCGAGGGGATGAATTAGCCTGGCCATACGTTTCCTGGCGATAGAATGTTTGCCTTTTCGGAATTGTTGGTCGTGTTTTGTTTTTTCTGGTTTCGATGTTTTTTTTAATGAGTATATTACCTATGAAAAAAAATGTTCTCTCACAATTATGGTAGATCGTCTATTATTATAAATTTTAATTTTATGCTTAGCCCATAAAGCGGTTTTTCTTACTTATATTATTTTGGCCTTTTCTATTGCATTAATATTACTAAAAATAGAATTTTAATGAGATGTACAACATATTATAAACTTAAAATTGGAACTAACAAAATTGTGTTGTTTCCTACATAGCACAATTTTGTTAGTTTGTATTGAAAATCACAGATGGCGTTACTTGTAGGACAATGTAACTGCATACGCTGCCGAACACGTTAAAAAGTTTTACAATTTGATTTCCAGATCGCATATTTCGATATACTGGTATCTACTGATAATTTTTCTTTACCTAATTTTAATTAAGTAGTAAAATGCTACATTTCACCCTTTCTTATTCTTTTTATACCTAGCAACCGATAGATTATTTTCTCAAAACCAATTGTGACCTTAGAAATCCGGCTCGAAGGACCATGTAAGGCGTAATGATGTTCAACTAAGGCCCGCACAGGGATTCGGAGGGAATAATATTAAACCGTACATACATACCTAGGTATGCATAAATATATTTTTTCTAAGTAAAAAAATAAATTATGAACCCTCAATGATAGTTTCAAACTTAACCCACGGCCACGATCCCTCATTGGATACTCGGTGAGTAGATACTCTGCAGAGTTATTTGAAAGAGTTACATAAACGTTAAAAGTCCCGTAACAGAAGCAGTTATTTGATGACATACTCACCGCATAAAGAAGTTGTTTACTTACCTATACGACTGGATCCGATGCAAGCCTCGTATCATTATCACATCACTAGCTCATTGAACAATCTCCCACAAATTTGGTTATTATCTCCGCACATGGGTACTAGGTAGGCATGAATGTGCAGCGATGGCACTCGAAGGGTTCAAGTGGACTGCGCTGAGCACCATCCAGCCGAGTGCTGGTCGTGTCAATGTCGATGCTCAGCAAGGTTGGCCTACTGTATTGTCTTATACCAACCTACCAGTATTTTACATGAGTTTTAGCAGAGAGATAGTGAATAATAATTTAAAACATTATTTTTATTTTATGCGAAATATGGTTTGTTCAGAATCAGTAACTGAGTGGTGACCATATTATGTTTTTTCCTAAATATATTTAAAAAGGTCACAAGTTGGACACCACCGACACTAAGTAGGTACAAAACCGGTCACGGCAGGTCATAGCGGGTATGAGGCACCAGCAAACAGCTGGATGCAAGTGCAAAACAACCCCTCCGTCGCCTGGATGGCCCGGAGACTATGTATTTTTACATAAAAATACTAGATATGTGTTTCGGGTTTCGCATATACTAAAGCTAATGTTCCATTCTGGAAAATAAGTGTGGTCCTCCTTCACCTAGATACTAATACTGTATTATGGATTTCGATTTCCAGCCACCGTAGGCGCGGGCTTGCGGACAGTGAGCAGTGGGAAGCTCGCTGTCCGGCCGTCCGGTAACTGTCCGGACCAAGCCCAAGTCGTTGACGCCGCGCACTGTTCCCGCGCGCCTCAAGGAGTTGTCAGCAACAGCAGAGGCCCAGCCGGGTCGAAGCTTACTGGGGCCAGGGTTATCCGAAAGGGAACTCGAGCCCCGGTATGAAGGCTTGAAGGAACAGGGTGGGTTTTTTAGTTAGTAAGAGTCTGACACTATTTCCCGCTCCGCCCAAGAGGGTTGTCATAGGATGATTTTCCCGACGAAAAAAAAGGGTAACCTTGGAATCTCTTGTTGGGTCTTCTACTTACTACTTTGGGAAACCCACCAAACTCCTAAAACCGTCGCTATAACGACCAGTGCTGTGGATCTCGCATCCATCAGATTTTCACGACCCCCACCGGGTTATCGGGCCCACAAGCTGGCCCGATGACCGGAGGAGAAGGCCTTCTTTCATTGGAAGTATAGATAAATTTCGATTTTCACGCGAGCAAAAGCCACTGGCAGAGGCTAGTACCTACGTAAATTATCCCACATAATAGTCACAACAGTCAAACGCCGCACAAAATCCTATAAACAAGCTATAAAAAGCCCACAAACACAACTTTATCAAACAACTACAAAAAATTACCTTTACTTTTTTCATTTCACAAAACGTCCGCGTTCCAGTCCGCCATTATTTACCCGATACATAACTAACATGGACTGGGCTGTGTGTGTTCCAGTTACGGTACTTCCACCCCGACCAACTTCGCTTAGTTCAAGTGTACCTATGAAAATCTGAACAGGCAGGGACGGTTAAAAATTAGACTGAGTTTAATACAGGTACTGGTGATCATAATGTTTATGTTGTATATATGAACTAGCTTTTGTCAGCGGCTTCGCCCGCGTGGAAATAGGTTTCTGCATACAAACTTTGAAACCCCGTTTCGGCCCCTTAGGGTGGTGCAGTGATTGACCGATTGGCTCCTTTTTTAAGGTTCCGTTTTTCCTTTTGAGGTACAGAACCCTAGGTAAAAAATAATAAAGAAATATCTAGAATTGCACTTCTACTGCTTCTAAAGAAATACCTAGTCTTAACAAACAATGGTTTTGGGTGGGAATCGAACCCACGTCCTCCAGTTTATCAATAAGGGCGACTAACCACTAGACCAACAGGCCAGTCAAACATTGTTAGTTTTTAGTTCATCATTAATTACCCCTAAAAATAATGAAGGCGAATCAATAGCCAGCACACTTAACGGCATAGTAATGATCGCTAGAGGCTACCGTCCTCCCGAGCCCCGGGAGGCACCACGGCAGCCGGTGGCAGGGGATGCTAGGGTTGCGTTGATTAATTAATTTATTTTTGTACCGAGTCCGGGCGGGCCCGGGAACTGGGACACTGTCAGGTCGATAAGACAATTACTACATGTAGGAAATGGTAGACCGAGAATTTGTTGCGACCGTTTTTTACCGGATTGTAGGTAATAAAAGACTGATTTGGTTTAGGAAGGGAAAGGCTTACGTTGTAAGTCTGTTTAGAACTTCACTCAACTTATAATAAATACTTGTATAGTAATAGTGTCTTTCTCGTTTTTAATTTTTCTTTTTTTATTATAATTTATTGACGATTGCACCCCGGACAGGTGGGTGAGGATTGTCACTCACTGGACGCCTGAGGCTGATATTAACTTATTTTAACTAACAGTCTGACCCCGTAATTATAGAACCCAGAAACAATATTCTATTGTCATAAAGGAGCATTTTTGATACTTATCTTATGAATAGATCACAAGTAATATGACAGGCGCCGTCACTAACCTACCGCTATTCCTAATAACTGATTGTTGACTGAATTGTTAAGATAGTTATTGCTTACAATAAATTATAATACGAGACAACACGTTGTAAAATTAACTGCAAATCTTAAGTTATTAGGTATTTATGGTCTGTTAACCTTTCAGACATTGTCAATTTGAGACATAATATCAAGACAATAGATGCGCGAACGCCAACGTTCGCTTGGGGTTTAATGGATCATGGTGAAGACAGTGGATACTAGGTTCAACAACATCATTTTTCTTTTTAGGGTTCTGTACCTAAAAAGCAAAAAACAGAACCCTATAAGATCACTTTGTTGTCAGTTTGTCTGTCCCTCTATCCAGCCCCCCTAGCCAAGTTACAATCGAATTCCGTTCTCTAATCGGTAACGCCTCGGTGACAGCAATTGTAGAAAACGATAAGTTGGTAGCCATGTTGACGCGCCTGAGTCGGCCGCTCGTTCTACAATGTAGCGTTTGTATAACAAAGGATGTAGCGTTAAATATTGTAGAAACGATTTTGAACGATGTGAACTTGGCTACGAATTGTCTATTCGTTTGTTCTTACCACGCGACTTTACGTTGAGATGACGTCATTCCCATACGTTTCATCACTTTTCGACAGCGTTAACGATTGCAGAATAACAACTTGGCTAAGCGTGCAGGCCCTTTATCTCGGGAACGCGTGGAAGTATCGTGTAAAAATTAAAATCATATACTTAAGTCTGCGGACTCTTGAAGCTGTAAGAAAATCAAACTTGTAAGTTAACGAGAAAAAAAAAAATACTTCGGTTTATGTGGCAAGAAACGTGCATTTTGACACTCTCGAGGAAATCAAAAATTCATAGTCTTTCCCGTTGACCTAGAATCCTGAAATTCGGCGTAAAGCAAGCTCATATAGCACAAGTAGGTATATAATATATAGGAATAAATCTGAAAACTGTAAAAAAATTTTTGCTACGTCACAAATTTTTGTTTTTTGCGATTCGGAAAAATCTTCCGAGACTCCATTCCGGAATTGAACTATTTACATAGATAAGTTTGTTCGGAACCCTCTGACTGCGACTCGCACTTGCCCAGTTTTTTTTTATTATTAATAGACTCGCGCTTGACCACTATCTTGCCTGATGGTAAGTGAAGATGTTTTCGACGATGGAGCACACTTGCCTCAAAGGAGGAGGCCGAACGCATCAGGCAACGGCGTTATCGCCGCCGCCGTCGCCGGGATTCTGATCCCGATTTCCGGCCAACGTAGACGCGGGCTTGCGGACAGTGAGCAATGGGTAGCTCACTGTCCGGCCGTCCGGTAACTGTCCGGACCAAGCCCAAGTCGTCGACGGCGCGCACTGTTCCCGCGCGCCTCAAGGAGTTGTCAGCAACAGCAGGGACCCAGCCGGGTCGAAGCCTACTGGGGCCAGGGTTATCCGAAAGGGCGCTCGAGCCCCGGTATGAAGGCTAGAAGGAACGGGGTGGGTCTTTTAGTCAGTAAGAGTCTGACACTATCTCCCGCTCCGCCCAAGAGCGGGGGATGTCAATGCATGTTTTTTTACCACCATAAAAAAAAAAAAGCACACTTGCCTAGAAATAACTTATTCAATATTGACTGAAAACTCCTAGGTGGTCGTTAGCTATCAGGGAACACAGACTCTGTCAGGGAATTCCACTCCTTAGCTGTAAGCATAATGCATGTGTTCCCAAAACGTTTTGTGCTGTGGGTGGAATGTCCACCATGCTACCGGCAGTGCATCGCCGTCCGTCTGATAGAACGGGCTAGACGGAATTAAATTACGCAATATGGCCAACATACCTTTCTTTTGTTATTACATACCTGACATTCCTGTTTTACAGGTAAGTTTAGCTAGACGCCAGGCTACTCACAAAATATTTCAAATACCAACTATTCGAAAATCCACGATATACAAAGGCTAATACTATTCCAGACACGCATTCTGTAAAAAAAAAACTAGGCTCGCAATATATTTTAGTCAGCACCAATTCGTATTACAATTCACGTACGAATTCTAAAAATTCACGCTGCGTAATCAAAACAAAACAGGAATACAGATTGGTGCATACGTACTATATTGTAACAAAGCATAAAATACGTACTGAAAAATCATTCCCTTCCGAAAGGCTTAACAAAATCGTTAGTAAAAAAAAAATTTTCTCGCAAACAAAACGTCCATTAAACGCGAACTCTCAACCCCATCGCTTCCGCGGTATTATAATAAATGGCGCAATAATGGCACAATATAATATTAACACAAAGTTAAATGCGTTTTTATTTTCCCACCGAAACTTCAGTGCCGCTCTGGTGAACATGGCGTGCGACGCCATTTCTCCTCTTTACGGGCGCGTTCTCAAAAAATGGCTCCAGGAATAAAATAAATCGCAAATATTTATCAAAACGCAGCCCCGCTTCGGATGCGGGCCAGGGATGTGTCGACGTGCCTAATGCGGGAGTAATGACGGGGTTTTAGTACTTTTTAATATTTTTGATATATGTGTCGTGGCTAAATCTTAGAAATTGATCACTTCATGAAATGTTATATAATATGTTAAGCTGAAAATGATTGAATGATTTGCTACAGCATTCAAAATTTAATGCAAACCGTGCAAACTATTGTAAATGGTAAACGACGATAAAACTCGTGTGCTTGCTGCTGATAAAGTCCGTGGATCCAAGTGATTCAACTTCATTCATATGTAGAGTGATGTTGTATGTTATTAAGACTCTGCTGTCCGTCTGTCACCAGACTGAATGTCATTAACAGTGATAGCAATTTTCACAGATGATGTATTTCTGTTGCCGCAATAACAACAAATACTAAAAACAGTCGACACAAGAAACGTATTTTTTTTTTTGCCGAATGGTCAGGAATCCTTCGTGCGCAATTCCGACTCGCACTTGGCCAGTTTTTATATCATCTTCATAAGACTCGATATCGATACAAGCAACGTCCCATCACTAAAGGGTCGACAGGTTGCACAGCGCGGACATTTTGTTTTACAGCGCGAGGTCGAGTCGGGCCGGCCGAATTATGAAAATATTACATCGGTTCCCTCTGAAACACGCTTTGACATTTCGTAACACGGTAATAAGTTGTTTTTGGCATGTCAACTCCGTGTTTGACACGAGTTTTAGTTCATTTTGATTTTTTTATCACTTATATTTTCTGGTTTCGTTTGCACTTTGAATTAAATAAGGAATTTAAGTGCCTTACCGTTTATGAAGGCTACGAGTTAAGTGGGTTTTTAATGTTAAGATTTCAGTACGTCATGGAAATTGGTTTTCCTTGTTCTTCACTACTAAATACTTTGCGGTTACACTGTAAATGGTTCTTATTCTGCTAAAAAAGTACCTAATGTTGACGTCATTCTACTGGACCGGGGATATCCATAATCACTAATTACATATTTCATGGGGATTCCCGAATTTTTGTTTAATGTGTGCGTTCTTAATAAAATGTAGTTCAGAATTTTATTGTAGCATTGACCACCTAAGCAAAGCTTATGTTTCTACAGGCTGTTTCGATACATTTGCTGCAACGAAGCTTGTGAAAAGGATGCTTTGATACATTTGTTGCTAGATACTGCAAAAGCATGAGAATGTGTTACATAAAACATGCCAATGTGTTACATAATACATGTGAATGTGTTACATCCGCATTGTAATAGAAAACAGTGTGACTATATTTTGTATTATATGTCTGTCTAAAAAGTCAAACGACTTGGGAGTTTTGTATAATATATTTAATCATTTAGTATATAATTATTTTTTAACAATGATAAAGATCTCTTAATGAACATTAATTATTGAACCAGCGACTACATCAGATTTCATTTTACCTTAATAATTATAAGTACTTTCTACACTTAACACTAACTAAAAGCACAAACAGTGGAAAACCAAAAGTATAAATACCTCTAAAATGAACGGGATTGATGTTTCATAATGACACGTGGTCTATTTAAAGGGGATGCTCAAGGGTAGCTCGCGAATTTTTTTTTTAATTTTTTGCCCTTTGCAAGTCACCGTCAAGTTTTATGTTGATAAAAATATGACTAAATAACTCTACAGGATACGACGAACTGAGAGGACTGTATTGATCATTTCAATGTTTATAATTCCGGGTATAAATACGTATTACACCCACCAATCATATTTCAATTAACATACAATTTGACTATGACTTGCAAAATGCAAAAAAAATGCACTTCTTCCTTAAAAATTTTGGTGTTCAAATTGTATAAAGAATAGTTGTTAACACATCACATGACCCCAGGGCTGGATTTAACCTCGGTTAGAGGATAAGTATTGTCATGCAGCGTGGCAATGCCGCCAGTCTTTTGGGCACATTACTAGTCGACAGCGATGTGGAAGAGTTTTTTACGCCATATTTTAGTTAGTCATTAGTTTTTTTTTTTAATTTACTGTAATTTACTTTCGTGTAAATTAATAAAGCATCAGTAATGGCCCCGACTTACGAGTTGTAGGTCGCCGGTTCGAACCCAGCATTACTTTGTGTAATCTATTTCATCACCACTGCTCTCAAAACGATGAAGAAAAACATCGGGAGGAAACCGGCATGCCCGAGAACCATTCGAAGACATGTGACATCACCAACCCGCACTGGGCCCGCGTGGTAGATTATACGGCCCATTCCCTCTCCTAGAGAGGAGGCTTGAGTCCCAGCAGTGGGAACATTAGAAAGGCAGATGATGATGAAATAAATAAAAATATATTTTAACAACTCTTATCGCAAGTAGAATATCACTTTCTGTCTTATCTCTTGTCTTTATCAATAAACATAAAAAGAAGGTGAAACTTGTACTTACCAGAATAAATATTAGCAGACATTAAAATCAATAGTAATATTTTCACGATGAAACACTGGCATAACAATACAGGCTAATGAATTGATCGCGTGCGAGCCGCGAGGGTGACCTCCGACTCGACTGCATTCGGATGCATTAGCGGTGCTTCCGGGGCGAACCCCCCCAAGGTTTTTTTTTACTATTGCTTTATAAACATAAATCTACTAAACGTTAAGAAAAATATCTGTTTGTGATTCAGAATGTTGGCAAAAAATATTGTTTAAGATTACAGACAAACTTAAAGCTGTCGATTCTTGAAAAATGCTTGTATTCAGCAGTTCAGCAGACTGGCTTGTTGGTCTAGTGGTTAGTGGCCCTGACTGCTATGCCAGAGGTCGTGAGTTCGATTCCCACCCAGACCACAAATGTTTGTGTGATGAGTACGATCATTTGTTCTGTGTCTGGGTGTAATTTACTTATCTATAATAATATAATAATAATAATAGCGATCATTGTACCGATAGTTGTGTCAGCCAATGGCTTAATAGCCAAGAGCCTCGACCAACACCTTAGGAGGCTCTCGTTAGGCGGCTGGATCAAGGGCTTGATTCAGAGAGCAGTGCTTCTGGGCACGGCTCGTATTGTTAGGAGGTTCCTTTCTCTGGAGCCCTGACCGCCGGTAGCTTGGACCCTGTTCCCGATACCGGTGGGACACTATTTTGTATATTTTTTAATGTATATTTTTTAAATTATTTTTTAAAGAAATATTTAAAAATGTATTTAGTATGTTTAAATGTAAAATAAAGAGATAATAATAATATTCCACAACTATCACACAACGCCGTCTAGTCTCAAGCTAAGCAGAGCTTGTGTTATGAGTACTAGACAACTGATAAACATACTTATATATACATATACACATATACTATATTATATACTTATTTATCTATATGTACTAGCTTTTGCCCGCGGCTTCGCCCACGTACATAAAATATAGCCTATGTCACTCAGGGATAAAACAGCTTTTATCGGTGAAAAAAATTTAGCAATCGAATCAACAATTCAGAGATTACCTCCTACATGAGTCACTTTTATTCTAAGGAAGCGATTTGATATATGACGACATGATTTTAACACGAGATGGAAAAAAAAGGAAAAATTGCTCGTTCCCTGTGATTTTAATTTTCCCCTTAAATATTTGAAGCTGTTAAAATCTGGGTCCAACCATTAGACATTCCTCGGAATCATTACCGCACTTCAAGGCCGGGGGCAAAAAATACTTTAAAAATTCCAGCATAGCGGTGTGACGCGGGTAGACCTTAACGATAGAAGGGTAGTATTTCCGGTTCCTGTTCAGAGGGGGCCGCAGGGAAGCCGGAGGGGGGAGGACCGGTCCTCTTTGTATAGCGATAACCGGAAGCCAAGGGCTCGAAGGACCGAGGGTTATGTCAACTGTGAGGTATTTTCAAGTTTCTTCCCGTGGCTGTTGATTACTCGACACGAATTTCTAATGTGATTTCGGATACAAATGTTTTTGGGAATGAGCATTTAAATGTTGGTTCTTTTAACTTTTTATATTGTTCTTGAGTTTCATGTGAAATTATATTTAAAGCTGCTTAAAAATATGACGCATTGCCTTACGGGGTTTAGCTTCCTGGTTGTACAAAATTTACTTAAAAACGACATTACTCCATAGTTTTTTACCATTTGCAACACAGTCAATCTTAATTCGCATCCAATTTTTCAGACAAAACATTCAAAATCACAGAAAAGATTCATCGTGCGCATCAGACTAAAAGTCCGTTCAATATCTGTTCAAGAAACAGGCCACTCCGACGCTCCGGAGCAATCACCGACTAAATGGCTACTTTTAGTGCGAACAATAATAATTTTAGTTGCGAGTGAGTGCTCCAATAATGGGCACAATTTCCGACGATTAGCCGAACGACAGCCGAACGTTGTGCCGAACGTTTTTGCAGGACTCTTGTAAAAATGGCGCTAATGACCGACGGTTGAGTGCACTACTTGTAGTAATCGCGATGATTTACTCTTTATGCCTGACTATTTTGTTTGAATGCTTGTCTTTGTGCTTTAGTGGGTAGTACAAGTAGGTTATGAGTCAGGGTATGGGTAAATTTTATGATATTTGCTAATCGTTTGTGTCTTCATGTGTCTAGTTTTTCGATCAATATTATCAATTGTTGGGAATTATTGAGAAGGGACGAAGATTACCCAGTAAAGAAGGCCGTAACGATCCCGAAAAGGAGAAAAGACAGACGGCGCTCCCTAGCTACGTAGTAGACAACCGGATACCAAGACCTGGATCGAGCTCAGTTGGAAGCACAGACAACCCAGGATAGACTCCTGGCGCCTAAATGAGGACAGCCGACACCGAATGAAGGGACAAAGCAAGGAAGAAGAAGAAGATTATCAATTGTTGGAATTATATTATCATTACCTACAGCTTTTAAGGAAATAGGGAAACTTTGCACAAAATGAAGCAGACTCATACATGATAGGTGGAAAACCAATCACGATACTCATAATTAACTATAACATTTACCCCACCAACTGTGTTCCCACGTTGTCGTCGTGGTGGGGCTTGCGTGTCTCAGTGACCTTGAGGGCTATGCCGGTAGAGCTACTCATGCCGGAAGGCCTCAAGCGAGAGACCAGACCAAGAGGAACATACGGCGGAGTCCAGTCGGACCGCCCGGAGGGTGCGCTGTCCAGAAGCGCTGGCACAACAGCTGTTGGCGTCTTCTGGATAGCGATGTCGAGGAGATAGGGTTCGCCTCCGGTACGTGTCTGTTCAGCAGACATGACCAGGATGGCGAACGTGCAATGGGGACCCCACCCCATTAAAAAGGCAAAGCTGTGATTCAGCAAACTATGAGTGCGAATGACGAAAAAATAATTACCCCAGGAGGGTACCTGCGTGCAGGAGAATCCCTCCCCGAGCAGAGCTCGGGCTGCCCCTCGTATTCTGGGGGGGGCAATCATCGCCTCGGGTCTCAGGACCCTGTACCGTCCTCCGTGGACGCAACGAGCCAGGGTGGCTCACGATTCGGCAGCGCGGAGTCCCTGGGACCAGTTCCCAGCACGTCCGCGACGCCGGTGGAGGCCGGGCGTAGGTTCGGCCTCAGAGAGGTGAGTGAAGATGCGGCGTCGGATTCAGATGCCGCGTCTTCACTCACTTCAGACGGGAAGGAGGTGGAGGAGGTGCGGGAGCCCCTCCTTTCGATGGAAGTGGAAGAATCCACATCCAACAGAAGGAGGGCGTTCATGCGCGCCTTGCGCTCCGCATCCGACGACGAGACGGGACCTGCCCGGAAAATCTCGTCGTCGGGGCGGGGTACGGCCCGAAAGTCGGGCAAAGGGAGAGGGAACGCTGAAGAAGCGTCCCGGCGACCCCCGGAGGTCGCGAAAGAGCAGGCCGGCGTCTTGGTGCCGAAATTCCCTGATGAGTTGCCAGAAGGGATGGAGGAGGCGCTGGCTAAGTTTCGGGAGGTCGTGGCAGCCGCTATAACCAGCGTTGCCAATAAGAGGGAGAGGGTGGCCAAAAAACGGTCCATTGAGCTGGCCAACACCTCGATTGGGGAGGCGCTGGGGCTCGTTTTTGAGCCCTACGAGCGCACCCTCAGCGGGAGGTTTGGCCGGCTCGAAGCAGCCGTAGCCGCTCTCCAGAGCTCTCCTCCCGAAGGGGGGAGCAGGCAGGAGCAGGGCCGATCCCGGCCCTCGCCCCAGGCGGGGAGCGACGTAGTTTCCCTGCTGCGGCAGGAGCTGGTTGCCTTCCGGGAACAGCAGCAGCAACAGCAGCAGCAGTTCCAGGAACGGATCCAGAGCCAGTTCTCTGTCTTGGAGGGCATTGTCCTGCGCCCCCCTCTCGCGGCCTCTGGCCAGAAGAGGACGGCGTCGTACGCCGCAGTCGCCGCGGCCACAACTGCAGCACCCAGGGCGAGCCCGTCGGGGCAGGCCAGGCACATGGCTGCGGCGTCGGAGCCTGCGAGACCGGTCCCAGCGACCAAGCAGCAGCAGCGGCAGGGGAAGCCTGCCCCTCCCCCGAAGGGTAGGGTGGCGGCTGCCACCAAACCGGCGGGGCCTCCCGCCGTGGCGGCGACTAGGTCGCGCCTGCCGCCTCCTCCGCCCGAAGACCCCTCGGCTGGCGCCGAGTGGATTGTCGTCGGTGCCAAGAAGAAGGCGAGCAAGGCGGCAAGAGCGGCCAAGAAAAGAAGGCGGCGACAAGAGCGCAAGAAGCGGGCCATGGCCGCCAGACTTCGCGCCCCGACTTCCGCAGCTGTAGTGATCACACTACAGCCAGCTGCGGAAAAGAAGGGCGTGAACTATGACATGGTCATGGCAAAGGCGAAAGAGGCGGTGGTGGGCCACCTCGACGAATACGGAGCCTCAGGGGGCTTCCGTATGAGGCGCACCGCAACCGGAGCCCGAATCCTGGAGGTCCCAGGTGCGAACAGTGGACAAGCCGCTGACGCCCTGGCCGAAAGGATTAGGGCGTCCTTAGATGTCGAGGAGGCCCGAGTGTCCAGACCCACCAAGTGCATCGACATGCGCATTATGGGTCTGGACGACTCCGTTAGGGTGGAGGAAGTGGTGGCCGCCATCGTCAGGGCGGGAGGGTGCACGACCGATCAGGTCCGGGCGGGCACCATCCGCGCTGACAGCACGGGCATGCGAGCCGTTACGGTGAGCTGCCCCGTGTCGGCGGCCAAGGCCATCACGACCGAGGGCCGAAGGCTATTGGTAGGTTGGGTTTCAGCCCAAGTCAAGATGCTGGAACCCAAACCTCTGCGGTGCTACCGCTGTCACGTGGGGCACCACGTGGGGGCCTATTGCGCCGCAGAGGACCGCAGTGACCGCTGCCACCAGTGCGGACAGCCCGGGCACAAGGCCGTTGAATGCCGTGCAAAGCCGCACTGCTACGCATGTGCGGCTGCAGGCAAGCCGGCCGACCACCGGGCTGGGGGCAGGTCCTGCGACCCCCCCGCCAAGGCCAAGGGCAAAGTCAGGCCCATCCACCCTGACACCCTCACCGCAGCAGCCACCGTCTTGGCTGCCGCCGCTGTCGCCGCCGCTCCCGCCGTGGCGGTGCCCTCACAGGGGGCTCGGGAGGAGACTGTAATGGAATGTCAATAAGGACACCATTACGTCTCCTCCAGGCGAACATCAACCACTGCGCCTCCGCTCAGGATCTGTTGCTCCAGAGCATGGCGCAGTGGTCGATCAATGTCGCCATCGTCTCCGAGCCGTACTACGTCCATCCCCGATGGGTTCAGGACCTAGACGGCTCGGTGACGCTAATTTCGTCGGCCGCCGCCGGTACCCCGCCCCTCGAGGCTGTTGCGAGGGGACGGGGTTGCGTGGCAGCACGGGTCGGGGACATTGCAGTGGTAGGCGTCTACCTGTCCCCGACCAGATCTCCCGACGAACTCCATGTCTCCCTTATGGAGCTAAGTGCCGTCGTCGCTGGGTTTGGTACCCTCCCCGTGGTCGTTTGCGGGGACTTCAACGCCTGGAACACGGCTTGGGGTTCCCGGCGCACGAACCCACGGGGTCGGATGGTGGAGGACTGGGCCTTGGAGCTGGGCCTGGTCGTCCTAAACCGGGGTTCTGTCCCCACGTTGGCGCGGAGGCGGGGTGAATCAGTGGTGGACCTTTCGTTCGCCAGCCCCGCTCTGTCGCCGCGTGTCGTCGACTGGCGCGTTATGGAGGAGGTGGAGACGTACTCCGACCACCGGTACATCCGGTTGGACGTCTCCGCCGAAACCTCGGCCGCGCCGGTCCGACAGAGCCCTTGCGGTCCGCGGTGGGCGCTTAAGCAGATGGACCGGGAGCTCCTCCTGGAAGCCGCGACGGTACAGGCCTGGGTGCAAGCACCAGACAGGCCTGTCGACATCGACGTCGAGGCGGAGTGGTTCCGGGAGGCCATGTCGCAAATTTGCGATGCGGCAATGCCCCGAGTCCGTCCAGGACGTGCTAAGCGCCAGGTGTACTGGTGGTCGCCGGAGATCGCTGCACTGCGCAACACGTGCAATCACGCGCGACGCCGGTACGCCAGATACTGCAGGCGCCGCATCCGCCCGCCGGATGCGGAGGCCAGAGAGGCGGAGCTGTACGAGGGTTACAGAGAGGCAAAACACACCCTCCGAGCGGAGATTAAGCGGGCCAAACTCGAGGCCCGCGACGTGTGGCTGGGGTCTCTGAACGCGGACCCGTGGGGGCGCCCGTACAAATTGGTACGGGAGAAATTGCGCCCCTGGGCTCCCCCGTTGACTCAGAGTCTCCGGCCCCAACTCGTGGAGGGTGTGGTAAGCGCTCTGTTCCCTGCGCGTAGGGAACACTCCCCCCCGCCCATGGCTCCGCCTCCGCCAGCGGTGTCTGACGCGGACCGCAATAGCGACGACGACGACAATGCTCCAGAGGTGACCGAGGTAGAGATGAGAGTGGCGGTGCAAAGGCTGAGTGCCAAGAACGCCGCCCCAGGACCCGATGGCTTGCCTGGGAAAGCCTGGGTCCTGGCCATGGAGGCTCTCGGGCCTCGACTAAGAGGGCTCTTCAGCGCATGCTTGGAGAGGGGCCAGTTCCCACTTCGCTGGAAGACGGGGAAACTGGTCCTCATCGCGAAGCCAGGGCGCCCTGCGGACTCTCCGTCCGCGTACCGGCCCATTGTGCTGCTCGACGAGGTGGGCAAGCTCTTTGAAAGAGTGATTGCGAGCCGCCTCGTCGCGCGCCTTTCACGGGTGGGGCCGGACCTTTCGGACGGACAGTTCGGCTTTCGCAGGATGCGCTCGACGGTGGACGCCATCATGCGCGTGCGAGCCCTCACGACGGGGGATGCGGTGTCCCAGGGTAGATGTGTCGTGGCAGTGTCCTTGGACATTGCCAACGCTTTCAATTCCCTGCCCTGGAGTACGATCCGGAGGGCACTCCGGTACCACCGGGTGCCCGAATACCTCTGTCGAGTAGTCGAGGCCTACCTGTCGGACAGGTATATTGTCTACCCCGGTTACCAGGGAGACTGGAAACGTCGGGAGATGTCGTGCGGTGTTCCGCAGGGGTCGGTACTAGGGCCACCCTTGTGGAACATCGGGTACGATTACGTGCTGCGGGGCGACCTCCCTGACGGGGTCAGCGTGGTCTGCTACGCAGACGACACGCTGGTTCTAGCGCAGGGAGAGTCGTACCAGGCGGCGGTCGCTCTAGCGACACACGGGGTTGCGATGGTCGTTGATAGGATCCAGGAGTTGGGACTCAAGGTGGCGCTTCACAAATCCGAGGCGATGTGTTTTTACAGTCGCCGCTCTCGGAACGCGCCGCCATTGAGTTCCCAACTAACGGTAGGAGGAGTTCACATCGGTGTCGGGTCGACGATGAAGTACCTGGGACTCGTCCTCGACAGCCGGTGGAATTTCGTGGAGCATTTCCGACGTCTGGCTCCCAAACTCAACCGGACTGGGGCCGCTCTCAAGCGGCTCCTGCCCAACCTTGGGGGTCCAGACGCCTCCTGCCGGAGGCTCTACGCGGGGATCGTTCGGTCCATGGCCCTCTACGGGGCGCCGGTGTGGGCGCCGTCGCTGAAAAAGCGACCGGCGGCCATTCTGAACGCCTGCCAGAGGGTCATGGCAATTCGGATGGTGCGGGGATACCGCACGATTTCCTGCGAAGCGGCGAGCCTTCTGGCTGGCCTACCACCGTGGGATCTGGAGGCAACAGTCCTTGCACACATGCACGACATGCGCGTGGAGATGCAACGCCGGGGTGAAAGTCCTCTGCCGCGACAGGTCACGGCATGGCGGACAGAGCTCCGGCGGGATCTCATGGTGGAATGGCGTCAGCGACTATCGCAACCCCGTCATGGGCACGCCACAATTATGGCGATAAGTCCCCTCTTTGAGGCGTGGCTGGAAAGACCTCACGGCGTCCTTACCTTCCGCATGACACAGGTCCTCACCGGAAATGGCAAGTTCGGGAGGTTCCTGTTCCGAATTAAAGCGGAAGTGACGCCCGGGTGTCGCCACTGTGCGGAACGCCCGGAGGACACGGTGGAGCACACAATCGCGGTGTGCCCTGCTTGGGTAGAGCATCGCCGTGCCCTCGTGGGGGTGATCGGCGGCGGAGACCTCTCGCGCCGGGCCTTGATCGAGGCCATGGTCCGGAGCGAGGAGGAGTGGCAGGCGGTCGCCGACTTCTGCGAAGCAGTAATGCTCGCTAAGGAGGAGGCCGACCGCATCAGGCAACGGCGCTCTCGCCGCCGCCGCCGGGATTCCGATCCCGATTTCCAGCCACCGTAGGCGCGGGCTTGCGGACAGAGAGCAATGGGTAGCTCGCTGTCCGGCCGTCCGGTAACCGTCCGGACCAAGCCCAAGTCGTCGACGGCGCGCGCTGTTCCCGCGCGCCTCAAGGAGTTGTCAGCAACAGCAGGGGCCCAGCCGGGTCGAAGCCTACTGGGGCCAGGGTAATCCGAAAGGGCGCTCGAGCCCCGGTATGAAGGCTTGAAGGAACGGGATGGGTTTTTTAGTCAGTAAGAGTCTGACACTATCTCCCGCTCCGCCCAAGAGCGGGGGTTGTCATAAGATGATTTTTCCCATCGGAAAAAAAAAAAAAAAAAAAAAAAAAAAAAACTATAACATTTAAACCAATGATTTAGACGTTCACTATAATAATAGAATCACCATTCAACACTCATGAATTTAAAAAGTGCTTTCGTGCTCTAGAATAATCGTCTAAATCCTTATTAAAACTAGGTTTATACCTGTAAGAGCGATTTCTCTTAGTTGACTTACAACCTGTGTGGGTTCACTAAAAGCAATAGAAATCTCATTAATATTTCATGAACTAGTACTGGTTCTGTAATGAACAGAGAATAGAGGAAAGGCAGTATATCTGGAATACTACGCCTAACTTGGAATACTTCTGTGAATGTCAAGGGCATAACTATGTTTTTAAACTATAAATAAATATTACAATACCCTCCATGTCGATAAGTACTAAAACATTGCAATATCATAACATTTATGCTGATTCATCCGTCTTGCAAGTAAGTTCGATTATGAAACCTTCTTCGGTACTATTGCTAATTCATAAAAAATCAATATCATGATGTTCAAAAATTCATATAATATATTAATAAAAGTAGGACTGTAAATTTTGTTTCGATTTTTCTAATTAAGTATTCTTTGACAAAAAAATTTGCCACAGAATTATAAGTTAATGCCATATGTGTTTTAGTGGATGCCATATCTTTAATTTAGAATACCAAAAGTGAACACAATTTGAGATACGAAAAATCCATACATTGATTTAGTTATTAAATGATTTTTTTTTTAAATTCTTCTTTTTCAATTTATTTATTTATAAAATCTTTATGCACAATTGATTCTTTTTTCAATGATTTAAAGCGATATTAATTAGGCTAACTCGTTTGATCTGCGACTTATTCACGAAAAACAAAACCGGTATGCCAAATATGCTGCACTTCCTCTACATGAGGTCATAAAATATCGACTAGCTAGCCTGTTAGGTGACTATTAAAACTGTGTATGATTATCGGTCCCTATTATCTACATGCACTGCCTCCCTAATATACACCACTAATTTTTATTTTAGTACAAATACTAAAAGGGCTTATTAGAAAAGCCCTTGTTATTATTTGAGTAAAGTCTCAATAAATAATATTCATAAACAGCAAAGACAGTTATTAACGTTTGTGTTTATCCCAAAATGTCTCTCAATTTATGGAAATATTGTGCAGGCTTTTGATCAAGAATGAATAAATAACGATTAAAATGGAAAAACACTGCCCGCAATATTTTCTACTAGCAATTGTTATGTATGATTGAATCTATGATGAATTTACCTTTTCGTGGTCAATTTTAGGATTTCGGTTTTTTCTACTTTTGAATACAAAAATATGATCAGTAGCGGATACAGATACAGCCCCATGTTTTTGTGTACTAATTAAAAAGTAGGGGTGTATATTATAAGAAAACTTATTTACCCATTATGTTTTTGAGTTACATAGGTATCTTTGTATGTCAATTTGTCAAATCGTTTAGCTAGCAAAACGCCACAAACGTGATGAGTTGACACTTTTTTTTTGAGGTGCCAAATCATCAAATAACTTCTCCCACTCTAGGCCAAGAAGGCGTGTCAGACTAATACTGACTAAAACCCACCTGTGTTTTTCTAGTTGTCTTTTGCATTGCAGAGCCACGGTAACTCTTCCAAAAATTTCCGCAGTCCTACAAGGTATCAATAGGCTAGAAGAAACGGGGTGGGTCTTTTAGTCAGTAAGAGTCTGACACTATCTCCCGCTCCGCCCAAGAGCGGGGATTGTCATTGGATGATTTTTTCCCACCATAAAAAAAAGGTATCAATTTGCCCTACGGGGTTTCTTCAGTTTTGTTAGCACCTCTCTCTTATTGGTCGGCCAGATACCAAAACACTATGCTTTATATTGTTCCCGCCATAAACCTTGACCTAAGACCGAGTTTTTTTTATAAAAGAACTAACTTCTGCCAGCGGCTTGAATTCCGGTTTCTCCATATAAACTTTGGACTATGGGGGTCCAAAGTTTCATAATTATCATCCTCTTAGGGGGTGAATTTCGTAAAATCCATTCTTAGCGGATGTCTACACCCTGAAAGAAACCTACCTGCCAAATTTTAAGTTTGTAGGTATTATAATTTCTAAGATTTCGTAATTAATCAGTGAGTGGTACTTGGCTTTTATATATTAGATTTTTATTCTCAAGAAATATGAGTAAGTATAGTTGCCCCACAGTGGCGCAACTTATCCGCGGCGGAAGCTGGCTCTCTCGCGACACGACTTATCCATTTATCCGCCACCTCTCATCCGCTGCTACAGAAAGGGGTTAGAAAGTGGCCACCGTAACTAGAACCGCGTTCTGTTTTTTATTTTAAATGCTTTACAAGAAAAACGATACATGGTGAACAGTGTCGGAGGTAAAGTTTGAATTGGTTTCTTAATTAGTTCATTAAAAGGATGACGGTCATGGGTTCTGTATAGAAAATTTTAAAATATACTTAAGTAAATCTTTTTAGACATTATCCTTTCCTCTTACAAATTCATGTTTTTAGGGTTCCGTACCTCAAAACGAAAAAACGGAACCCTTATAGGATCACTTTGTTGTCCGTCCGTCTGTCTGTCTGTCTGTCAAGACCCTTTATCTCGAAAACGCGTGGAGGTATCAAGTTGAAATTAAAAACATATACTTAAGTCTGCGGTCCCTTCAAGCTGTGAAAAATTCAAACTTCTAAATTAACGAATAAAAAAGATACGGCCGTTTATGTCGCAAAAAAACGTATATTTTGATACTCTCAAAGATTCGAAATTCATTGGGTACTTCCCGTTGACCCAGAATCCTGAAATTTGGCACAAAGCAAGGTCTTACAGCATAGGTATAGGAATAAATCTGAAAACAGTAAATTTGTCGTTACATACGTCACAAAAAAAAAAAATCCAATTCGGAAAAATCTTCGAGTCTCCATTCGTGAATTGTAGTTTGCACGGAACCCTCAGTGCGCGAGTCCGATTCGCACTTACCCAGTTTTTTAACTTTACCATCATGACTGAATTTAACGAGGAAAGTTTTCAAAAATTACACAAATATGTACCTACATCTTTTGTTTGAAACGCAACTTTAAAGTTAGTATTCACTTACTTTTTCTAAATAACTTTCTTTTCTTAATTACTTTTTAGAGTGAGCCAAACAGCTAATGCTATATCATTATGAAAATATCTGCGCAAAAAAATATATATATCTATAATAAGATAAGGAT
Organism: Mythimna ferrago; assembly: GCA_910589285.2. Lineage (NCBI taxonomy): Eukaryota > Metazoa > Arthropoda > Insecta > Lepidoptera > Noctuidae > Mythimna > Mythimna ferrago. The sequence goes on along the minus strand of OU342683.1, from coordinate 8,958,082 downwards.
ATATAAATAAATCTATCCTTATCATTAGCCTTTACATCCTGTGCTTCGGAAGAAACGTAAAGCCCGGTGGTCATTCATAGATCTTTGACAGTCGTTACAGGTAGTATGACGCCAGCAAGTCTGACCCTCAGTCTATCCAAGGACAATAGTGTTGCCCGTTTATTTTATTGCCGAATTCGGTTAGATTGGAAGCCAATCCAAAGCTAATTGAGAAAAGGCAAAGAAGATGATGATCTTTACATCTTTATCGTTACACTATCGTGCTTCATCGTCGAGCACATCATCGCTTACCATCAGGTGAGAAGGTGGTCAAACGCAAGCCTATCATTAATAAAAAATAATAAAAAAAAAACTAGCTTTTGCCAGCAACTTCGCCTGCGTACATAAAATAGCCTATGTCACTCAACAATTAAGCAACTTTCTATCAGTGAAAAAATTTCAGCAATCGGACCAGCACTTTCAGAGATTCCTACAAAAAAAAAACTTTACCTCTTTATAATATTAGTGTAGAGGTGGTGTAGAGTGAAGAAGAAAAATAAACGATAAGGATGTGAAGTTGTAAACATCTTACGAACAGACACTCTCCTTGGGCCGCGTCTGTCAGGCTGTTCGCGATAATCTCAAAAACTGCCAACTAGATTTTCATGCAATTTTCACCCATAAACAGACTGATTCAAGAGGTAGGTTTAAGTGTTAAGTACAAGCATACTATAGGAGAGAACAGCCGAGAATATCAAAGATTTGTAACACTGTAAGTGCTGTGCACACCTTTAAGTGAAAAATTCGCTGCGATAATTGTATATTAATAAGTTTTTTTTTGTAAATTTATCGGTGAACTATTCGTTGGAGTGCCATAATAAATAAATAAAATAATAATATAATATAACATAATATCACACAACGCCGTGTAGTCCCAAGCTAAGCAGAGCTTGTGTTATGAGTACTAAACACACATACATATATAGATTTAAGTAAATTTCTTAATAAATTTAGCAAATAAGTAAAGCTAAATTTACTTATTTTTTATTAAATTTAGTACTCATAACACAAGCTAAGCAGAGCTTGTGTTATGAGTACTAAACATACATACATAGATAAATTACACCCAGACACAGAGCAAATGACACATGAATGCTTAGCACACAAACTTTTGTCCTGGGTGGGAATCGAACCCACAACCTCCAGCATAGCTGTCAGGGTCACTAACCACTAGACCAACAGGCCAGTCAAAAATAAATAAACACCCGTGCAAAACTAACGCTAATCGCAAGTGTAGAATATAAAATACATAGTTGAAAGTAGGGAGACCAACAAGTAGTGGATTGAGAACCCTATCGAACAGAACCATTACGAATGATTTTTTAAGAACGAAGGCGTAATGTTTTTGTAGTATCGGAATAGTACAGGAAATGGATATGAATAGGAGTATGCACTTTCATAGTAGCGAGGGGTTAGGATACTGTTTCAATCATTTTGTGGAAAACTAAAAATGTGACTCTGTAGTTTTTATTTATGTTTATTAAAGCAGAGTTTTAGCGCTCGGAGTTTCCTTGCGTGATCACATGAGGAATGAAGATAAAGACGTACGCTGCTGGACCTAGGCCTCCCCCAAGTGTCGCCATAATGACCGGTCCTGTGCGTCTCGCATCTATCGGATTCCCGTGACCCACACCAGATCATCGGTCCACCTTGTAGGAGGTCTTTCAACGCTACTTCTTCCGGTACGTACACTCCAGCACCTTTCGTTCCCATCGATCATCTGTTCTGCGAGCAATGTGCCTTGCCCACTGCCACTTAAGTTTGGCGAATCTTTGAGATATGTCGGTAACCTCGGTTCTCGTGCGAATATCTTCATTCCTGATGCGATCATGTAAGGAAACTTATCAGCACTTATCAGCACGCACTCTTCGACAAATACCTAGAAAAAATATTCTTACCTTCATACCTGTTCTTCTAGTTATCCGCCAAAAAATATTTCGTGCCTTAATTTTAGTTTCGTTAACATTACGAACCGTCCATCTATCATGTGGCTTTTAAAAGGGTAGAGTCGGGTTGACGGCGATTGAAGCCTTTCCTATTTATCCGTATATGCCTGTTGGCGCCAAAAATACGCGAAGTTGACCTTTCCTGACGAGGGGAGAGCGAGCTAGTGTGACCGATAGGTGCGCGGAATATTGGCTTTTTAGGCCAAGAAGAATGTTTTAATGGTACGGCAATATTTTTTGATGATGTAAATATGTCTGGACAAAATTTACGTAAGGAGCTATGATGGCACAGTGGAGGTCCCACCATATTAGTTACTAGCTTTTGCCCGCGGCTTCACCCAGGTATATAAAATATAGCCTATATCACTCAGGAATAAAGCAGCTTTCTATTGGTGAAAAAAATTTACCAATCGGACCAGTACTTTCAGAAATTACTTCCTACAAACCTAAAAACAAGAAAATAAACTTTACTTCTTTATAATATTAGAGTAGATAGATTCAAACCCAGGCAGGAGTAAGCTTTTTCATCACCTCTCAAAACGATAAACATCCTAAGGAAACCGGCATGTCCTAGAATATCCACCAACCCACACTGAGCCCACGTTATGGATATGGTCCATTTTCTCTCATGAAGAGGAATTCTAATGAGTCCCCAGCAGTGGGAGCGTTGTAAGGCTGATTATATTTACGCTCACCTTACCTATAACCTAGGGGTCTTTAAGTCAAGAGTGAATAGATTGCTTCTAGGCAAGCGTGCTCCATCGTCGGCCACATCATCGCTTACCATCAGGTGAGATTGTGGTCAAACGCGAGCCTATCCATTATAAAAAAAAAAAAAAAACAAATATGTAAGTCATTGCTTTGATGGTTTTTCACCGTCAATGAATCAGATCGGTCAAGTCTGCCATGAGGTTGACGAACCTTTTTTTGTGATGCGAAATCATCAAACATGGATAGATTCATCCCCCTCGTCCCACCCAGAGCGTGAAGAGAAGTAGTGTCAGACTTTCAGTCACTAAAACCCAACTGTGTTTCATCAGTTGCCTTTTGACCAGGACCACAGTGACTCTTTCAAATAATCCCACAGCAAGGTTAACAAACTTAAGAGCATCATTATTGTTACATAGAAGTAATCGTAAAAGATGCTTGACATTTGTTCATCATCAAAGTTTATTATCCTCCAAAGATAAATTAACTTCTGATTTCTACTCAGGACTTGGTAATTATTTTGCTCTTTGACCTGTTGTCTTTTTAATTGATATAAACTAGTGCTTGACTGCGATCCCACCTGATGGTAAGCAGAGATGCAATCGTATCTCTATTTAAGGTTTGGGTCATTTTGCTCTTAGATGTTCCCATCCTGCTGTTGAAAAACATTTGCAAACCTCCAAAAACCCCATCACTATGTTTGTAAACATAGTAAATCAGAGCAATATTTATTAGTCCTGATTAGCAAGCACACATCCTCTTCCAATCAATCCTACCTTATTTACGAAGGTAGGGACCACCGCCCCCAATCTCACTAAATAGGTATCATTATTTTTGTTTATTGGAGCTGTACCGAGTACCAATTCCTACATAATTTTAGTAGAGTCTCCACACGAACGGCCAGCGGCAGTCCGCTATAACCGTATATCTTGTCTTTGTGTGCCTGTATTTATGGCTACCCTTATTTTTATTTTAATGCTGATGCGAGCGGTGCCGCTGTGTCTCGCCTGCCGACTAATCTTTTGGACACCCTGGTTCGTTGCTGCTAGCTGGTATACGATGTAGGGCTTCCTTGTTCGGTACTGTTTACGGGTTTTTGTACCTTCTGGTTGTTTGTTTTTTGTATGTTTGGTGTTTTTTTTTTATTTTGAAACAAATAAATAAAACATTTAGGTAAGGCAGTTAAACTAAATATTTAGATTTTTTTAAATGTTGCCCCACTCTAGGAATAACTCCTGCATCGTGGATGCGTTCACAAATATTTAAACTCACAATACAGATACCCAGACCCGGATCCCAGACCAGACAGAACTGTATCGTTATTTGGTTAGAGGAGCTCGTGGTTAGAATAATGAGAGCTGCATGAGTCGAACTCTGAGGACTGACTATCCTATCGTAACATACCGAGCCGCTACAGGTAAAATAATATACTAAGATCCCAGAGCGATCTGACATAACTTATTTTCACATGGATGAAACTTTAGGTTCTCAGTAGAGTTTCATGTTCTTTTAATACCTGTGTGCTTATGGAGCTCACCTATGGGGCCTCTGGGCCAAACATTTTTTTTCTTTTTATTTATAACTAGCTGTACCCGCGCGGCTTCGCTCCCGCTCTTCCCTACTTCAGCCTACTATACCCTACTCTACCCTACTATACCCTACTCTACCCTACTATACCCTACTCTACCCTTCTCTACCCTACTCTACCCTACTCTACCCTACTCTACCCTACCCTACTCTACTCTACTCTACCCTACTCTACCCTACTCTACCCTACTCTACCCTACTCTACCCTACTCTACCCTACTCCACCCTACCCTACTCTACTCTACCCTCCTCTACCTTACTCTACCCTACACTACCCTACTCTACCCTACACTACCCTACTCTACCCTACACTACCCTAATTTTCATTTTTTTTCCCATAAGAACCTTCTCCTCATAATAACGAAAACAACAAAAAAAAATTAGCGAAATCGGTCCAGGCGTTGTTGAGTTATGCGCTTACCAACACATTTTGCGATTCATTTTTATTAGGGTTCCGTAGCCAAATGGCAAAAAACGGAACCCTTATAGATTCGTCATGTCTGTCTGTCTGTCTGTCTGTCTGTCTGTCTGTCTGTCTGTCTGTCTGTCTGTCTGTCCGTCTGTCCGTCCGTATGTCACAGCCACTTTTTTCCGAAACTATAAGAGCTATACTGTTGAAACTTTGTAAGTAGATGTATTCTGTGAACCGCATTAAGATTTTCACACAAAAATAGAAAAAAAGCAATAAATTTTGGGGGTCCCCATACTTAGAACTGAAAATCAAAAATTTTTTTTTCATCAAACCCATGCGTGTGGGGTATCTATGGATAGGTCTTCAAAAATGATACTGAGGTTTCTAATATCATTTTTTTCTAAACCGAATAGTTTGCGCGAGAGACACTTCCAAAATGATAAAATGTGTGTCCCCCCCCCTCTAACTTCTAAAATAAGAGAATGATAAAACTAAAAAAAATATATGATGTACATGACTATAAAAACTGCCAACGAAAATTGGTTTGAACGAAATCTAGCAAGTAGTTTTTTTTTAATGCGTCATAAATCGAAAAAAAATCACTATTTTTAAAACATCGAACAAAGTTACAACACATTACAAGAGCTTTTATATTATGTTACTTGCTGCTACGGAACCCTTCATGGGCGAGTCCGACTCGCACTTGGCCGGTTTTTATTATAGATTAACATTTTTATTTTTTTGGAATATTATTCTGAAGTAGTATCGGAAGTGTAAGTTATATCAGATCGTTCTGATATCTTGGACTATAATGGAAGCCATCTCCAACATACTTATGAAAAGACTAGGCAGGTAGACGCAAGTACTGACGATAATTGCATACGATATAATAATATCAAGATCTATTTTCTCAACAAACTTACATAATGGTCGAGTCCATACAAAAGTCCTGGAGGCTTGATTTCTAAGACTGAATAACCTGTAAAATATGAGATAAAGATAGAAATATAAGTTTATCACATGATTGTTAAAGGCTCCACTAATAATATCAAACGATGTCAAAACTCACAATCGTGCCTTTTACGACTACGCTAAAATAAATTATCTTCACACCGCCAAACCACAAACTGCATAACTCTGAAGAAAATTCACTTAAAATATTCAAACAAAATTTCACCAGTCATAAACTTCATAGCATCTTCAGCTAATTTTAAAGGAAAACTCTAGGGTTGCACCCTTGCACAATATCTCTCGGCCATAAGTTTCCAATACATGAATTTTATTAACTTTCGCTCCCTATGAGTGATGGTGTTATGGCGTTTGTTTTTCGCGTCATCGTGTGTTGACAACCCTGGGGTTCATGTCAATAAACCCGTTATGATATTGTGGTGACTGTGCGTGATTTTTTTTAGAGGTTTTTAATTGTTTGGGTTGATTGATTTTGTAAATTATTAAATAATAAAGATAAATTAAGTAAGCATACCAACTTTTATGTTCTGAAACAACAAGTTTTTTTTTTTTAAATAACCGTGTTCCTATACTGGGAATGACTACCGTGTTGTAGGTGCGTTCACAAATAATGTTAACTCACGCACAGAAAACACCCAGAACTAAAAAAAACTGTCTATAGGCTATACAAGTATTTGTTCTTTGCAACAAACAATTGCTCAACCACATGCACCAACCATGTCGTCAAGTCAGATTAGTTATCAAACAGAGTTCCTTATTAATTTCTTTGTGTAGGTTTAAATTGTTGTTCGGTTTTCATCTGCTATCATTCCAACACAATAAAGTCAAAAAAAAAAAAATTGAATGAAGAATTTAATCGAAGACGATGTGAAACTGCAGTATCTATTTTCTGGATCCCAACTAAATATAATCATAAATTTTTACATTATCGCCTGTTTACAAATAACTTTAACCAAAAATAATAATACCAAAACTTGGAGGATAACGAAATGCGCTGCCTAATTTTTAATAAAATATTTATAAGTCCCCCAAGCCACGTTATTTGCTGAAGGGTGACTGGAAGATTTCAAAACTTTCCCGAAGAGAAATTGGCTAAAAAATTCCTTGGCAAAATAAAATCGAAGAGCAGCTTCCGAAAGTTATCGAACTTCCCAACAATCCATTACACCGAGTTTCGCAAAAAATTGACTCCGGCTCTCTTTGGAACTTATTATTTTGAGTGAAAACATCCAGGAGTTTCGTCGCCTGGGCCAAGTTTGCAGGCGCGCGGTGGTGCCACCCTCCTTACACTCGATAAACACACATTACGCCACTATCGCAAATTGTTCTCGCGATATAAGCCATAGACGAACTGGCTTAAGATTTAGGAAAGTTTAATGTTAAAAAAAATTAGAATTGGTTAGGATATGGACAAAAAATCGATGATGGATCGTTGGATGGTTAAATCGACATTAAAATTTATTTATTTATTTATTAAAACTTCATGCAACACAAATTTACAAAGGCCAAAAACCAGCGTCAGGCAACTACTACTGACTACCACTTAGTTATCTGGCATTTTTGCAGAACTGGACTTGCCGTAGCCGTGAGACACACATTGTGTCTTGTGTTCTTTTTTATTTAATCTTACGTTTCTAAATGTTCTTTCCACAGTATGTATGTATATCTGAGTGCCAAATAAAATGTTTTTCTTTCTTTCTTTAGATACTTGTAGCAACTGAAATTGTACAGTTTTAGGATAGAACATAATCATCCAATATAGGACAACCTGACGTACGGCGAGTATACACCCTTACGTTGTTGAAACCTCTACGGTCCGGACTAAGCGTTTCACCTCGTCGTTTATACCATGTACATCGAAGGACTGGAACAATTTGCCTGCTGCGGTCTTCCCGTCCGATTATAATTTGGGTATCTTCAAGGCTAAACTGAATAGGCTCCTAATAAACTAGTGTGCTTCATCAACAACGATTGCATCACTGCTTAAAATCGGGTGGGATCGCAGTCAAGCACTAGTTTATATCAACGAAAAAAAAATAGAACATAATCATAACCAACACATAATAATCGTAACCTTTACCACTCCAAAATTATTGGTCACTATAACCCCAATATAGCCGATAACCGAACATAACCGTAACCGAGCGTGTAACGCGTCTGATCAGTACTATACAGCCATTAGACAGGTCGTACTAACAAACTTACTGCTGAAATCGCCACTTTTAGCTGCGAGCGGGCACTAAACAGCAAACAAAGCCAGCGGCGGCGGCGAGCGGCGTCCGGTCGCACCACAAAGGCTTTGTAACCGCCACACTGACACGCTTTTTGCGTCGCCGCGGCCGCTATCGCTCGATGACGTCCCCGTAGATCGATAAGAGCCTCCCACTCGACGGGAATGCTCCATTGTATTACTGACACTACGCTGTCTGAGATGTGGAAAATCGTAGTCCAAAATACGCGTGATAGCGGCGAGCGCGTGACGTCACAACTCTCAGTTGCGTGACAATGAGATGAGTGTGCACGCCGACGTGTCACCAGTGGCGGCGTGAATGGTGGGGCTGCTTTATTAGTAAGTACACCTGTTTGATTGTGTCTTATGGGGATTTGTTAACGTATAACTTAAAGAACCTTAGTTCGTGTTTGAAAAAGGTTAAGAGTAGGACGTAACGAAGTGTAAACTGGCTTTTATTAAAGATCAAGCTAACGCTAATGTTCATCTCTATTTGACACTGATATGGTTTCGTTTATCTGTTAAACGAAGACTTTTTTTAATATAAATTTTTTTTTCTTCTTATGTGGTAAATCAAATAAGTTGACCTGCTCTGTGTGGAGCGAGAGGGGGTATCTAACTTTTATTGACTAAAACACACCTGTGTTCCATCAGTAGCATTTTGTGGTCCAAGGTCAAGGTAACTCAAAACCCTAGCAGGTCTCAATCTTGATGAATACTCTTTTTGGCGCGTGTGGAACACAACGCACCGTTGACCCGAGCCTGTTCCTCATCGGACTGCGAGTTACTCATTGCTCGCGGTCCATAAGCCGAATGCCTGAATTGTCTACGGAGGGGAAAAATGAATTTTTCTGGAACTTGATAACAATCCTTGACGGTGATTGGCTATCGCTGTAAATAGTCAATATCCAATGTCAATTACCATAATCTCTTTTACCACCCAAGAATACGAAAACTTTCGTCTTTGTCAGCCTTGTTTAGACAAACCATATATAAGACATTAATTTCCAATCCCAAATCAGGCATAAACGACATACCGACATCGAACCTCCTTACCATAAGTCAAATACAGCATTGCCTCCAACCAATAAGGTCCGCTGTGGGTCTGTATATTATTTTCCTCACAGTAAACTGAGCTAAGTACGTGCCTGCCATACGTATGCCGTGCTAAGACGCAATTAGCATAAATTAGTTGTTAGCGGCGCGTGAAGTTCGTGAGTCACTTCTAGTGATGTTACTTCACTAGGCTTGTGTAACGGGATTTGGAGAAGAAAATTTTTATATCTTTTCGTCTCAAGATCTACCAAAGCGATGAAACAGCAAGGAAGAAATCTGGCTACGCCGCTCGTAGCACTGCTACGAAACGGTAGCTCGTAGCAACTGGTAAATTAGGTTACTAACTGAAACATTGCTTGAACGTCTACAATATTTTGTAAAACAAATTTGAAAATGGTTCAGAACATTTATTCAATCATGGACCAATGATTGAATAAATGTTCTGAACCATTATTACGTGATCGATTTGACAACCCAAACTGAACTGATATAGGATATATTATAACTTCATCCTTCTTTTAGACTTGCACGCTTCACATTTAACACGTCATGGTAAGGCCTCTGGTTTTAAATAACTTGGGACAAACTTCAAACGGCATGTCCTAGAACCAAAACTTTAAACACATGTGACATCTACCAAACCACACTGGGGCCGCGTGGTGGATTACGGCCTATTCCCTTTCCAGTGAAGGAGGCTAGAGTCCCAGCAGTGGGAATATTATGAGGGTGATTATGGTATACATAAGCTATAAATATGTACTTTAAAACCAGGTACTTAAACTAGAGTATAACGAATAAATGTTGATCATAGCACGGGATAAGATCAAGAGATTGATGAAGAGGTAAGTATGTATGTTATAAATAATTTTCCAATCCCGGGCCGACAATTATCAATACTTCCGCCCAATCCCGTACGTAGCACATCACTACTGAGCAGTGATCTGTATGCGAGCAAGCACCGCACGGATCGCGGACATCTCCCACGAATAATACACTACTTATTACCTTCCCGACAATGTATGCGTTTCGTAACGCACATGATGACGCATAACTAGCGCACCACTAACGCATGCGTTCCTGGGGTGGTCAAGAACCTGTGGGCTTTAAAATCAATTTAACTATTTGTGTGTGGGTACATTAAGTTTCCTCACAGTTTACCTACAGCAGTTGATTTTAGATTTTAATTTATGTTTCGGAGTGTTTTACAAGCTAAGCGATATTTACAGGCTATAAACCGTACTATTTTAAATTCTATACAGTTGTCCTTTAACCTTGGTTTATTCATTAAACCCCACGTGTTCGCGCGTCTTACTATTGTCTCAAATTGACGGTATCTGAAAGGTTAGTTAAAAGTAAATTCAGTGCAATAGTTTGAATAGAAGTAAGGTTAATGGACGGGGCCCACTAGGGCCTAAGGCTGTGGGATTGTTCGTAAGAGTAACCGTGGCGGAACCGACAGGCAACTAAAGGAACACAGATGGATTTTAACCAGTAAAAGTCTGACTACCTCTCACCCAGAATAGGAGGAATTATGAGATATTTTTCCAACTCAAAAGAAAAAAACTTCAGTACATTCTCCTCCATAACTTTCCACTCACTAGGAATCCTGTAGTTACCATTCGGGGGTGCGTTTACAAACTTTAGTTTTTCTTCATAAAAATTCAGTCCAATATTTTCAATTGAAGTGAGGTTGAAAAATAAGGGTCTTCGAGTAAATGTGCTATCCATCGATTTACCCAAGTGAGGGATCTATAAGCCTTTATTGAGATAATGTGTCAAATGATAGTCGAATACTTACTGGTTTTGTGTTTCCAGCTTTTCTTCTCTATAGATTGCTTCTAATCTCAGTGGGAAATCACATTTTGTTTAGGTTGCTGTAGACAGCGTCAATTAGTCTAGCTGTCACTAGTCTCACTTTGTCAAGAAAACCACTAATGTGGAAGTAACTATCAGAAAATTTCATCTATTTTGTTATATAAGTTAAAAGAAAGGTTAACGCACACTTATCCAAACCAAACGCGCCGAACGAATCGAAGGAAAAGAATTTTGGAATTCTCTTTATATGAAATCCGACGTAACCCCATACACCTAACCACGTCGAATCGTCCGAATCTGAAAGTAATCTAGTATGAAGTAAAATTATTTCGATTCGTTCGACGCGTTCGGTTCGGATACCTAAGTGTGCGTTCACCTTTAATAATAAGTTTTGTAAATTAAATTGTTCACCTAGCTGGGTATTTCGCATTCTGTCGCCGCCATTAGACCTTTACGTGAACAGCTAACAGGACATGTGATGTAATGGAAGGTGGAACATGGTCTCCGGAGAGACTCCACATAAACACTGAATATCAGAACCTTCCGAGAACTCCGAGCTGAGAAGATTGTCTTTGCTGCGGCTGAACTGAATGCGTAGTCGGTCTAAACACAAAATAAGCTGTATTAGTTACACTATAACGTATGTACTTCGGTGAAGGAATTAACCAGATTGGAAATCACTGTGATGCACTGATATCTTGTCCCGACAGGGATACAGGCTTTGGACATGTTTCCCGTAACACTCAATTCCCATTGAATTTCCAATTTGTATCGAGTATCCTGCGAAACGTTTCATCCTTCCAACTGTCTTCCATAGATCATAGGAACAAAGCTGTGTCTTAGTTTTAAAGGTGTGTGCAGACAAGAAGCTGACATAGACATGATAGGCAACAAGCATGTGACATTCTAAAAATGCATTTGTTTGAACGACTAATGCTCAGAGCAAGTCCTTAATCAAATATTATACATTATGAAGTTCGGCCGAACCTAGCCAATGTAAACCTAAGCCACACTTGAGTAAATTAATCTATGCAATCCTTATGTTGCCTTGTCCTTATCAAACGATGGTCAGCTACCAATTGCTCGCCGACCTTTAGCCATCGTGATTTTGTGTAAGTATATAGATCGTATGAACTTTTTTTATTTAGTTAAAGTATTATTTTTGTATAAATGTTAAATAACAGTATTAGTTGCTAATTTGTAGATCACTTGTCAATCATAAAAAAAAATTGAAATAATAATAATGTACTGGCACACATACAAGTTTGAAAGAAAATACATTTGTTTAGGTTCGTTTGACGATTTCGTCAATCTATAATTTTGTATAATCAATATAGACAAGTAATTTCATGGTTGTAACAGCTCTGTATTAAATTAAGTCTCTTCATCACAAGTTCATAGTACAATAAAGAAGACAGACAATGATTTCCGAAAAGCACACTTTTTTGGACTGTAGGTTTGCAACGAATGTACTTCACATTGCTCGAGGCACGTGAGGCAAAGCATTCGCAGCATATGTCTAATGCTGTCTATACGCACCTTAAGAATTACGGTGTCCAGTGCCCAGCTTAAAGCCTAAGTTTTCACTCCACACGCCCGGCCTGTAATCGCATCAGGGACGGCCTCCTTTTGAGACTTCCTACAAAGGTGCGTGTAAGGTTTATTTCATTGGTACACCTACGGGTGGATTACATACCATAAGCAATACGGTGACCCATGTGTGTACCTACTGAGGGTCATCGCATTGCTAACAGTAATTTGAATAGTAAGGAAATGAAAGAAAAGTATGGAGAATTTTGTTTTTTCTACACTAACATAATAAAGAGGTAAAGTTTGTTTTTATGTTTTTTTGTTTGTAGGAGGTAATTAATCTCTGGAAGTACTGGACCGATTGCTAAAATTTTTTCACCGATAGAAAGCTGCTTTATTCCTGAGTGATATAGGTTATATTTTATGTTCGCAGGCGAAGCTGCGGGGAAATGCTAGTACTAAATATTTTCTTCCTGAACGTTTTCTGAAAACTATAGATATTGTGGGCGTATACTATATAATTATGAGCGTATTTATTTATAATACATAACTTGATGAGGATAACGATTATTGTGAAATTATATGTTTCTTTTTAGGTGGGAAATCATCCTCTTCTTCCGCTCTAGAGCAGAACGAGAGGGCGTATCAGACTTTTACTGACTTAAACCACACGTTTCTTTTTTGCTTTACGTCCAGGACTTCAGGCTTTCCCTTTCAGAAGTCAACCCATGGCCCCAGTTGGCTTCAGCTGGCCTCCTACGGGTTTGCTGATATCTCTTTGAGGTGCACTCGTGCAACTCAGGCTCGGTCTGGACGGTGACCAGACGGCTGGACCGCGAGCTACCCATTGCTCGTCGTCTGCAAGCCCACGCCAACCTGGAAATTGAGGTCGGGATCCCAGGCGGCCGGAGCATGAATTTGCACGGCGAATGAGGCAGTAATCAATACTACGACAAATGGGCTGGATCTTTAAGCCAGACAGACGGGTTCAACGGTTTTCTGTGTTACCAAATGAGGTGTATACGGAACACTAAATAAGTAGGTATTTAAAATTGTCACACAAGCTGTAGAGAGGAGGTCAAACGATTTGCAAATGTCGTGTCGTCGTCGAAATAAATAATTGCGGAACGGGACCCCGCCACAATGGACGCGGATCAGGGTCATAAGACTAATCTCTTCAAATGGTCCACGTTGGAGCTTGTAGTTTTTGTCGATAAAACATACCTAGCTTTATTATACGGTAAATCATCATCATCATCATATCAGCGGAAAGACATCCACTGTTGGACATAGGCCTCCCCCAAGCGTCGCCACAACGACCGGTCCTGTTCGTCACGCATCCATCGGATTCGAGCAACCCTGACCAGGTCATCAGTCCACCTTGTTTGAGGCCTTCCAACGCTGCGTCTTCCGGTACGTGGTCGCCACTCCAGAACTTTTCGTCCTCATCGACCATCTGTTCTACGTGCAATGTGCCCTGCCCATTGCCACTTAAGTTTGGCGATTCTTCGAGCTATGTCGGTAACCTTGGTTCTCCTGCGGATATCTTCATTTATTATACGGTTACTTTAGATTTATTAATACGACTGTACACAAATGTCGGCATTTATTGTATTACCTAAAGTGTTCTTTAAAGGTCCCGGCCAACAAGGAAACAATGTCATAAAAAATTGACACGAATCCAGGATGCAAACTACTACTGAGAATTTCATAATAGCCAGATTCATTTCTCGAACCAGGAATCGGCTTCGATCTCTATAAAGATACCATTATCAGCATTTCATAGCCAACTCTTCCATAATTTTAAGTCAGCTGGGAAATTATGAGTACTCTTTAAGATGTTGGTCGAGGCTCGTAGCTTTTAAATCATTAGATGATACGACTACCGGTACAATGATCGCTTAGTCCGCATTTCACATGTCGACAACCTCGCGAGTCAAGTTAAAATACTGGATTTGCTTATTTTTCTCGGCTGAAATAGTTAGAATAGAATAGAATAAACTTTATTGTACACCAAAATAGTATAGTAGCAGTAATAGTTAGTAGTGTGTATAGTACAGTTATTATTACCCCAAATGGCATTCCCAATCTATACTATAAATCAAAGCACGATTCGAGCCTCTCCCAAATGGTATACGTTTCGTCAATTAGAATCTACATAAAGATACACCTCTGTCAGAATATATATATATGCCTACAGTCCTAGACTGTGCCATCTTAGTGAGTGACACTATTACTCGAAGTACAAGCCACGGGGCGGAGGGGAGGTTCGTTTCCGAATTCCCTCACGCACGGCTAGAGGGCGCGCTCGGCAGAGCACCAATACCTACCCCTAATGTGATGGAGAAATAATTTCCTAAAATGCACTGGCTTGAGATGGGACAGATTCGGACCGTTTTTGGATATATTTGAGTAGTTCGCGGGACGTCAATTTCGTTTATTGGTAACGTAAAAACGTACATTTTAAGGAGAGGTTTCAGGGTAATTAGATTTGGGAATTGGATGTAATATGGATCTTTATTATACATACTATGATTATACTGGGTAATCATCTTGATAGCTAAAGGCAATAAGAAAGGTAAGCATTTAAACATACTGATAGTTAACATCACAATAAATAATCTTGCACTCAGTTACAGATAGATATGTAGTATAGTGTTTGCGATGTCTAACGGTACATGCTGGACATCTCATCAATCCCCTGTAGATATTTTAGGAACACATTCATTGTGCATGCAATTATAGTGAAATTCCCTGCTGGAATATGTGTTTCCTGATCGCTAAAACTGGGGTATTTAAGTGAAGATTCAATAGGTTACTACCAGGTAAGCGCACGCAGTCGTCAATCACATCATCGCTTACTATTAGGAGGGACAGTGGTCAAACGCGAGACTATGGGTAATAATAAATATATGTTTACTAGCAGAACACTAATGACCAAAAGACCCAAAAAATAAAAGGACTCCTTTTATTTTTTGCTTCTTTCAGTCCACGTACCGGTTGTCTGATAGATATCGCTTTTAACTATAAGACCGCCAATGTACCTACGCATTTCTTATTTCCAGTAGGAAAATTATCAAACTCCTCGCGCTCTGGGTGGTGCGAGAGTGACTGGCAGACTTTTACTGACTAAAATTCACCTGCCATTTGCGTTCCAGGGTCGCAGTAACTTTTTCGAAGAATCCCGCAGGTATGCAAAAATTTTATTCTATTCTACTCTTCTTTCACAAAACCTGTGCCTTAAAATTTCCATCTAATCAAAAAGGAGAACCTCACTGACTGACATATGAACGCTGAGCATAGCCGAAACTACTGGATCTAGGAGCATGATTTACGCATAGTTTTCTTTTATATCGTAGGCGAGTAATAAGAGAGGATTTTCCAAAATTCGGCCCCTAAGGGGATGAAATGTGGGTCCAGAGTTTGTATGGAGAAACCTAGTTTTTTAAGCTACTGCATAGCTTCTATCGCGGGCCTTGAGAATTTCTGGATTCGGTCTCCGTGGAGAAATTCCGTAACGAAAATAACCTAACACCCCCCACTCATTTGTTTTTTGAGCGTGGTGACCGATAAGAAAACAAATGAGTGAAAGCAGCTGTCGGCGTTTTGGATGGGTGGGGTTAAGCAGCTGTTAGCGAGGTCTGGTTATTGATGGAAGAGGTTAAGCAGCTGTTGGCAAGGTCTCATTTTGGATGGGTGGGGTTAAGCAGCTGTTGGCGAGGTCTATTGCATAAGTTGATAAAAAATGCTATGCAATAGCTTTACCGCGGCAGTCCCCGAGTGCCACACGTCTTTTTTTTTAAACTAGTGCTTGACTGCGATCCCACCTGAAGGTAAGCAGTAAAACAATAGTTAATGGTAAATCGCTCTAGTTTATTAAGAGCCTTTTCACTCTAGTCTTGAAGACATTTAACAGTTTCACACAAACAAAGCCGCTGGCAGAAGTTAGTCAAAGTATAACCCCCTGATATCATAAACTCAAATCCTATACTTTGCCAACAATTTGTGTGCTCTCCAAAAGCTGTAGTAACAATCTAGATACTGCAATATTGCAAGTCGAGCCGAGATTGCGAGACCTCTCGAACTGACTTATCTAGGCAATAATAACACAGAAAGACTTACTGACGATTCGGACACAATATATTTGGACACAGTGTCCGAATCGACACATTTTATTTTTAAATTTTTTTTATTGACGATTTGGACACCACTAAATTTATTGAAGTTTTTCGGACACACGCTGTTTAGCACAGAAAGATAAAAAAATCAAATCCAGCGTAAAGTAGTTTTGGTAACGCTTTTTCCCCATCTACACTAATATTATAAAGAGGTAAAGTTTGTTTTTTTGTTTGTAGGAGGTGATCTCCGGAAGAACCGGTCCGATTGCTAAAATGTGATCACAATGACATTGGCTATAATTTATGTATGCGAGCGAAGCCGCGGGCAAAAGCTGGTACAATGTATTTTGAAACTTTTTATCTGACTGTACTAAACAGTATGTGTCCTAATCGTCAGTGAAAAAATATTGAACATGTGTTAATTCGGACACTGTGTCCGATTCATCAGTAAGTCCACAGAACATCAAACCGATCCGCTCTGTTACATTTTAAGACGGACTTGAGACGCTTGTCTTATAGAAACGTATAGTTAAATAACAATTGAAAATAACAATGCCTTGGCATTTATGTTGGAGTGTGTTTGGTAGCTAATTGGAGGAAAGATTTTAATCCTCGAACACATAGTTAGAAATATTGATTGTTGAGCTAAACAATAGTTGTCATTTTTTATACAGCATTATTTCTTTTAGATAGTTAATGTTTATTAAGGTCAGGGCTCTGTTACAAAACGAGGATTTTAAATTGACTAACTGACTCGACAGACGTTATCCTGTCTTAATTATATCGAACGTATGCGAACTGTCAAATTCGCGTAGGTTGAGTCGTAGTTTTCTGAAACTGCCCAATTTTCTATGCCGTTTTTTCGCTATTTTGCCGTAAGAACCTTCTACGAAGTCAAGGGTATTTATATTTACTTATTATCTAGATAAAATACTACATTGAAGTCTGAAAGTACCTAATAAAAGCTTAATGTCTTGACCACTTAACAACAGCATATTATCTGAAACAGCAGTGTCAGGATAACCAGTTAAACAGGCAGATACAAACAATGGTCTCTAGATAGTTTAATGTATTACTTACCTAAATTAAAAACTAAAAAACAAGAGCACAAAAAATTGGCAACTTTTTTCAGGCAAACGAGGGCACGCCACGTAGGGTAAGAACTCCAGTTATCGGAACTAAATAAACAAAGTTGTAAAAATTACCAAGACATAGTGCTATATAATTTAAGGGATCCAAAAAATATTTACTTAGGCTTCACGTACAGTAATGATACATCATTGTCATCATTTCAGCCGAAATATGTCCACAGCTATAGGATATAGGCTTTCCCCAAATATCAGCACATCAAACGGTCCAGTGCGTTTCGCATCTATCAGATTCCAGCGATCCTCACCAGGTCTTCGATAAGCCTTGTGGGACCACCTTGTAATAATACATACACCGTTAAATTTTGATCGTTTTAATCCCGTGGAGGGTCGATCCGGTACGTGAAACACTATCGATTTGTAAATATAAAATTAAAAATAAAGTACCTTTTTTTTAAACTCGTATTAATTTACGCATGTACGAAATTAATTTCTTTAAGAAAACGTCAGCTGAACGAGCCCAATGACCTGTAGGTAGTTAGTACGCAACGCCGATTACTACCTACAGGTCATTAGACCCTCCACGGGATTAAAACGATCAAAATTTAGCGGTGTATAGACTGAATTAATTCCGCAATACATTATAGGTAAGTTAATCATTCGATTAAAAGGACAACATTACCACAGTTGCACAAAAAACACACCTACTAATGTCATTTTATTAAAGTTCTGCATTAACGTAAAAATGCAGCAATGAAAGTACTTTCGGTACCAAGTTTTGTTCTATCACATAAAATGCATCGTCAATATCTAAAATCTTAGCGTATGAAACCAGGGGGTTTGAAGTAGTGGAGGGAGGGGGAGGGTACAATCTAAACAGTCATTGTGCTGCGTCTGTTGGTCGCTCGCCGAGTGCCTAACGTTCGACAGATATTGCGCGCGGACGGCTAATCATACGATGGACATATTTTTATATGTAGCTTGAGTAGGTACTATGTTGTTAAGAATTATAACAACTTTTGGGCTATCTAGACTTAGTAGAAAAAGCACTCAGTAGATTTTTGTGTCCATTTGGCAAGCCGAAGATCTTTGAGTTTTGGAATTATTTTATTCAGTTTTAACAGCTCTGGTGATAAAAGAAATCTTAAAGTAAATAAACATTATTAGAATTACGCAATTATGACCTGTATTGTACATCGGATATTTGCACACAATCATAATAAAACTACTTTATTAATAATAAAACTTTAATAAAAAAATAACAAAACTCTCCAAAGGACTGACCCTCGTGTCATTCTATTTACATACATACGAAGCTATACAAACATGCAAACTACATAATATCAATGATTACTCTTTCAAGGGTTCCGCAGCTGAAAGGGTTCCCTCAAATTATCAAACAGAAGCCACTTGAAAACTGCAATGACACATGTTAACATTTTACCGCGGGATTGCCGAGTTGTACAACTAGTTGTATGACTGAGCTTAGAAAATAAAGTATAGGGAACAGAAAAGCCATGAGCCATGCGTGCAATTTAAAAATTTGCATTTGCATCAAATCAATTGCTCGTTTAAATGAGGAAAAGCAAATGTGAATTACTATTATGTAATAAACAAAAGACACTCAAGCTGAAATGTAACAACAGAAAAATACTAAAATAAAATTCCATAACTCATTTTCAATCGGCGTCGTCGACATCACTCGACACGCAAACTCTCCAGGACGCACGCAAAACGAACATTTTTCCGAACGGAACGCCCTCTCGACGCAAAACTCTATAAAAACATCGAAAAAAATAACAGTAACATGGCGTATAATGACAGCTGGTCCACTTGAGAACAAAAGGGGAGAGCCGAGCCTCGTCGAGAAAAAAATACATGAAGAGTAAAAACAACTAGCCGTACGTGCGCCGCGGCCGAGTCGCCGGCGCCCGCCGCCCGCTAATAAATTTGCAATCGCGTTCGATTCGAACAGTCGACAATCGCGACTTTCACCCCACTCGCTTGGAGTGGACTCGAGCGATAGTAGCGCTCTGTACTCGTGACTACACAACAATCTACATTCAGTTGCTACACTCGACCTGAAATTAGGTAGCAGCGTTGAGAAAACTCGTTACGAATATTGCTATACGTCTCGGGGAGAATAGCACCGCATTCGAGTTTAAAATGCGAATAATAATCGCGGCATTCATAAAAATCCCGTGCGCGGAATGCAAGGAGAGCCGTGTTTTACACGTTATAATTTTGCGCCGAAAGCAGGCCTGCGACTAGGCGGTTGTTTTGTAGCGAGTGTAGGCTCGGTTCAAATGCCGCGCACGGACCATTAGTTGATGAGCGCACATGCACACACGCCCTACGAGCGCCAGACGCCGCGCCGCCCGTGCTGCTGCGCCGCGGAACTGTTACTATTTCCAGCTGAAATATGAAAATGTTTTGTAGCTTTCTGTTAAAAATTTATGTTTTGGGAAAACTACCGTTTTCACGCACAATGAGTTTTCGTAGAAACTCTGACCATATATACCGTGTTCCAGAATAAAACAATATGGACTAATTTATAAAGGAAAAAAGATCTGCGAATGCGGAATGTTTTCAATGATAAGTTTTTCAGGTAGGAGTGTTTATGTTTTCAGTCCACATAATGTTTTGTAATGATAAAAATATGTAAGTAGATTTTAATTACGAAATAAAGATGAAAATAGGTAGATACTTATAGAAATGTGTAACCATACCTACAACCGCTCCCTGTGGGTATTTAGTGCGTATTGCGTGTCCCTTATCGGCCCATCTGACTGATTTAACCTGCTTAATGTGAAAGTTATCAACGTATCTCAACTGTCGATGCCCGCTTTGATCTGCGGGTTTCATACGAATCGAGCTAGAAGGGTGCTATTCTAATAACTTTCGAGATGTAGTGAGTCCTGTGTTTGTTGTGATGAAAATGTAATTCTGTAGGGTTTATTTTGACTTGCGAAAGTCATTTATCGTAAAACTTTGTTTTGAAAAATGTTATTTGTTCTAAAACATTCGGTAAGTGTTTGGACTTTTCAACAAACGGCTTTTACTGTTGTTTTTTTCTGGTACAGACTCCAATCCAATCATGTTAACTACACAACTACTAAAGTTGGGTAGTTAATAAATACTTTAAGTAAAACAGAGAAAACGAACACATTGTATTTAAACCTCTTCCTTAGTATCGATGCTACGAAGTAGGTACCCACCTATTACATTTTTCACTCGAAATATTATCGAGTATTAGAAATTCGATAACGAGTGACATCAAATCGGGTCCAACGAAACGGTATGTGTGTTTTATATGAATTAATTCCTCGGCTGAGGGAACCTGAAAGCGTTTTACTCACGGGCCAGATGGCGCGCGGACAGATCAATTTGATGATTGCAAAAAACCCACTACACAAGTACAGACTTTTTGACGTTCGTTCCACGGCCGTATGCGACGCCCGTCAACCGTGCTTCTTTTCAACCCGATACGAGAGTTGAGAATAAGTACCTTCATGATTGTTTTTGGCTAAGTGGTGAGTGTTCAATTTGTTTAATTTAGGTTTCACTGCGGGTTTATTTTAATACTGAAATGAAAATTGAGCTTGAGTTCATTTTTAACCGGGCTGGTTGGTATTTAAATTTCAACATTTGCACCAATTTTTTTGTATTCGAGTCAGAAAAATATGTAATTTAGCATTCCTGACAAGCCCAGATCTTAGCCCAGGTCCTATGTATGACATCCGCATTGTAATGGAAAACGAATTTACTGTACACGTTATTAATAACGAAAAAAAACTACTTGAACATGACATTGGTTACATGGACAAACAGCGCGAATTAAAAAGAAAGAAAAAAACTCTGATCGGCTCACCGACACAAAATAATGTTCACATTTTTTTTTTAATCTTGCCAAACTTCTGGCTGATTATTCTACCACTGTACCAACACACGTCAAAGCATTTATTTCAAATCGTCTACACCATGGCCAAACATTTTTCCCATTACAGCGTGTGTTCTGTTCCACCGCCGCCGATGCACGATGGAGGGTAGATACTGTCGCACTGACTGACGTGTTTAATAAGCGTTATCATGTCTTACGTCCATGTTCACGTGTAGGGAAATTAATATATCGACAAACACGAAAAAAGAAAAATGACAGATGAAAATGTTAGGAAAACTGAGATAAATTCACTGAAAATCATGAAACAAAATGATGACTTGTACAGTCTATCTAAAAAATCAAACGACTTCTGTAATTTAATCAAATAATCAAATTCTAGAAATCTAATGAAGTCAACCCTGGTTGAATAATCAAGGTTGTAAAGAGATGATCATTGTTTACTAATAGAACCTTATAACAAGTATTGTATGTAATATATATCATAGTTTTATTTAACTCGTTTAAATATTTCCAAGTCGTTTGACTTTTTAGACAGACTATATCTATAGATCAACTACTTATCGTTCTTTATATTAATAAATAAGTTTATGTGTATGTGTTCTTTTTTTAAATAACTTATACTAGTGCGTTACTGCGAACCCACCTGATGGTAAGCAGTGATGCTATCGTTGACGGTGAAGCACAATAATTTATTAAAAGCCTATTCACTCTAGCCTTGAAGACTCCTAAATTATAAAGTGTTTGTTACTTTTTCACTCTTGAAGGGCTGGACGGATTTCGATGAAAATTTAGGTAGGCTAAGGATGATTTTTTTTTTATCCCTTGGGATAATTTTCTGCTATCACGCAGCGCAACCGCTGGTAGCAGTTATTATTGTTAATATAATAGAATAAACTTTATTGTACCTCAACCAAAATAATAACAATTTTACAGAGACCATAAAATGTGCTGTGTTAATGTCATAATCAAACTTTTCACAAACGAATGCTAAGCTCCTTAAAAATAAAATAGTGTTTGGTGCTCTGTTGCACCCTTATTTTGGTTCTCTATTTAATAAGGTGTTATAAACATTGCAGATCTTGATCTAGTTCTCAAATCTGTTCATTCATCAGATTTCTCAAACTCAAATTAATAAATCTCTATCAAAATCAATGTTCCCATTCAAACATATACCTATCTGTATATATACTAGTGTGGACAGGATGTAGATATGTATGTACCCCGTATCAAGGTCTGAGCCCCTACAGTACCCCAAGATCAGATATCAGACGCCGACGTGCCCTGAATTAATCCCTCTATATGACAACACAACAATACGTACGCACACTTATACATATACATATATATATATGATGATGTACGTACCTTACAGTAGGAGATCCTATGAATAAGAATAGAGGTAATATGAATCTTAGATTAATAAGTGGGATTAAGACGTCTAGTTTTAGTCTTTGAATAATTAAATTCATAATAAAATTAAGTAAATAAAAGTTATAAAATATTATTTGTAGATCTTTTGACAGTCGTTACAGATAGTCAGACGAAAGAAAAGTTGGAATTTCTTTCTCTGTTTTTAATTGATACATAGTTTATAAACCTGATGGTAAGCAGTGAGGCAATCTCTGATGGTGAAGCGCATTAGTTTATGAGCCTATTCATTCTTACCTTGAAGACACTTAAATTATAATCGGACGGGAAGACCGCAGCAGGCGGATTGTTCCAGTCCTTCAAGTCCTGTTGCCCCGTAACTGGGTCTGATAGTCTGATAGCAGCCGCTCCATGTTAGACGGGTATTCAACCGCATACGCTTATACTGCAAGCCGACCTCAAGCTACTTTGGAAAAAATTAGGAAGATGTTGAACGGCCATAAAATAGACAAATTAACATAACAAAAAAATTAAGAAACAAACAAAAAATCCTTGAAACTAAAAACCTGTTCAGCATAATTACTGCCCTACCAACTACAAATGCTAACAATAGTGTAGATAACACAATAGTTAATATCGTCTGAATGAACGCCAACTTACTCGAGCCTTAAAATAGCACACCACTTAGAATTGACTTTGAACTTCACAAGTCACCGTAATCAGACTTCCAAGTCATACAAAATAGCGCACTAAACTACCAAGTCTCATGTGAAAGTATGAATTAACTCCCACTTATAGTAATTCATCAATGCTAGACTACAATTATTGAGTCACGAATCTGTTTCACCTCCAAACGATTCATGTAATAGTTTTTTCTTGAACATAAATCATAATGTCATCGAAATCATGTTTCACAAGCAACTAGGGGAGTAGAGGAGTAGAGGACGTACAATCGAAAGCCCCGATGAAAGTCGCTAAGAGACACGATAACATCTGAGTGGATGGCATGCGACCACGGCCCCTATCGCCCCCATCAGTTCACAATAATGAGCGTACAAATCGTGACGGAAATTGAAAGAAAAAACTTCCCAAACGGCAGATCTTATCGTCCGTCCTAAACGTTCTCGTAAAAATATTAATAAAACATAACTTTTTTCACCCAAACCCACATTAAACTTGGATCCCGTAGGAATTTATTGACAATTACGCGTCAATAAGTGCCAATAAAAGCACAAAGCGTCAATGTCCACAGATTTGAATGTCAATTGTACACAATTGTGTAATTCTGTTTTCGTGGAGGCTCATTTTGATTGTGACGCTAGTAATACAATTATAAGTTGACTTTTGCCGGCTCGGTTTCTTTGTGGACTTTATTATTATGAGAAACAGACCTTCAGCTATTGTATATCAATTTAATCCATAAACTGTTTCCGTTATTATGGATATTATCTAGTTTTGCTTAATTTGGGTGCGTTTTGGTCAATTAACGTGGTCATAAATATAGCTTACAGTTATAGTTTTTTAATCGTATTGCTATAAAATATTTTTGGAAACATGATGCTTTTATAGCTTCAAATGTAAACAGAGTATCGTGTCAAGGTTTGACTCGATGCCATATTTTAATATGAATTATTTACATTAGTGTTTTGTAGCAACAGACAAGATTAGATCAAATCTGCGTGGGAATAGAAACACCCACCTTAGTATGAAAATCAAATTTTCCTGATCTAATTTTAAACGAGTTCATCGATATATTTGTGGAGGCAGACGATAAAGTCGTACATAACAAATTAAAGAGAGAGGCTGCGAATGTCTTGTACAAACCACTAATAAGTAGAGCTCGCTTAACCTTATCTCCGATCGAGGAAGTCTAAAAAACGGTTGCGGGGTCTGAGGAGGGGGTGCGAGGGGGAGGGCCAAGAACAAGAGCCGTCACTGAAATAGAGATAGATGAACAGTGGGAAATGAAATTCTTTGTGGCATCGCGGTCCCGCAAAAAATGCACAGATTAGATTTTTCCCCTCCGAGAGGGCCGAGGGATGGAGGCAATGATTTTTTACAACATTCGCCCGGAATATATAGGAGTTTTAGTGCCGGGATTTGTTGTAACTGCCCTCTGTTTGAGAATTTTAATTTCCTTGACTTGAGATGTTCTCATTTCGACGTGCGTTGGGTCCTCATTAAGAAACCGCAGTATTTTTGAAATATTTAATTAGGATTCTTAATGAGAAGTCTATAATACATTTTCTACTTAAGACCGCCAATCGAACCAGAATCATTGAATCTTTCAAAACTGCCTCAAATTAACATCCGACCATATTACCTACGTACTTAAAATACTTAGAAATATAGGTACTTGTACAACGTCGTTGACGTCACAAAACAGTAGTATCCCAAACATTTAATACTATCTAAAATATACGTTTTATAGGGCTCGTACGGAGACGTTAAGTCGGTAAAAGGCTCCAAACAAGCAGGGTCACGAAATTACTTGGCATTAGGAGCTTAGCTACCCTTGCGTAAAAAACAAGGGACACTGTGGTCTCAATTGCGTGGCGTCGCTTACACTGATACGCCACTTGTACGCATCTGTTGATAATATAGGTATGTACAGTCAATAAAAGAGATAAGTAACCATGGGTCATCAGATATAGTTTAATGATGCCATTTCTAGCATTCTAGCCACAGGACGGTTTTGGTGTTATGGATAGGACCAGTCCTCACAAAGTTAGCTCTAAATTATAAGCTTATTGTTAAAACATATCATTTCAGCCAAAACACTCTTGGACAAAGGCCTCCCCAAGTCTTGGCATAACGACCGGTCATCTGCCTCTCGCATCCATCGGATGGGCATCCGATAGATGCGAGACAAATGGATTCCTGTTCTGAAACATAGCTTAAAGAAAGGTTTGTTTCCCATATCATATGAATGAAACATAATTAAATACTTATAAAAATACTTATAAATAAACAATTCGTTAATAAAATTAAAGTTGATTCATATACTTTAGGTACTTAATTATATACTATAACTGATGACCCTAACTACTTATCTCTTTTGCTGACTGTACATGTAATTTTAATATGGATGCTAAAGATTAGGACTGCTTGGTTGATGACACAACTGTCTTATTATGGGGGACTGTGTTTGGCCAAGTTTTTTGGCACTGAGATTTAATCACATACCATAGACACTCGCTGTCGCAGACCATAGATAGCAGTGGCCAATCTAGCCGAGTTTTAACCTAGTGGAGCTCAAAGGTTTTTTTTAAGGTGTGAAATTATCCAATGACTACTCCCGCTCTTAGGTGCCAAAATTTTACTGGCTGAAACCACACACCGGTGTCCGTCAGTTTCCCTTTGCGCTCCAGGACTATGTATTTCTTTTTCAGAAATTCCCCGTGGCCCTAACGCGCTTGGACCCTGCTGGGCCCCTACGTTTTTGCTGACATCTCTTAGAGGCGCTCATAGAACACTACGCACCGTACGGTTATGGGAAAAGTATGAAGGGAAAAGTATGAATGGAAAAGTATGAATGGAATACTCGTGGTTCTAGAATGCAAAAAGCAACTGAAGGCACATAGGTGTGGTTTAAGTGAGTAAAAGGCTGACACACTCTCCTGCTCCACCCTAGAGTAGGAGAAGTTATTAAGTCTTAGATGATTTCACAACTTAAAAAAAAATGGGAAACTGCAACAACATTTTTGTAGTAATTGTAAAGATATATGTACCTAGATCAATTCATAATTCATAATAATATCCAGCTTATGAAATATTTATCTACAAAGAAAAACACATCAATAAAACAGTCAAAACGCACATATATTGCATGTTACTTTTACCATAATACCAGTGTAAACAATTGTTGGTGAACCAATAAATAAATAAATGATTTGACATTAAGTCCCAATAAGTACCTATAATAATAAACCCGTATAAGTGTCATCTATTCAACGCCACCTATTATTTTGCTCGCAAATACCAGCTGTAGGAAATGCACCCAGCGGTCATTATAAATCAAGGAATCCTTATGACGGCTTTGTCATTTTCCATTAAATTATCAGAGACTAGCTTTTGCCCGCGGCTTCGCCCGCGTACATAAAATACAGCCTATATCACTCAGGAATATAGCAGCTTTCTGTCGGTGAAAAAATTATAGCAATCGAGATTACCGTTAAACGGGGTGAATAGAGACTTAGGGATGAATAGAGACAAAACTTTGGTTTGGTTTTTCACTTTGATACTATAATATAGATCTCTAACAAAGCATCGATTTTTTGGAATCACAATTCATTAAAAAAATTGTACAGTTAAATGCTGCAAAAAATATTTAAATATTGAGAAAATACCCTTAAAATTTTTGTCTTTATTCACCACTAAGTTTCTATTCACCCCATTTTACCCTCCTACAAACAAAAAAACGTAAAAACAAACTTTACCTCTTTATTATATTAGTGTAAATTACACAAACCTTTGGATTTTAATCAAATCTATTATATTGTATTGTTAAAAAGAATTTTTATAAAGCTTTCAAAATTTTCCTATATCAATAACAAGAATTACATATGTAATTGAAAACAATATCGTAACAAAATGTCGCTTCTCGTGTATCTTTCTATTTGTTATTGCAAAGGATGTTGATGCGATTTTCACTCAATGGTCGTGGGTTCGATTCCCACCCATGACAAATGTTTATGTGATTTGTTCTGTGTCTGGGTGTAATTTATCTATAATATGTATGTATTTAGAAATATATAGTATGTTTATCAGTTGTCTAGTACCCATAACACAAGCTCTGCTTAGCTTGGGACTAGACGGCGTTGTGTGATAGTTGTGGAATATATTATTATTATTACTTAGACAAAGGTACAAACAAAATGTTAATAGAGGAAAAATAGGCCATAATTTAAAGTTTGTTTGGACTTATAATTCTAAAGTAATCCGCAGT
The DNA here is from genome assembly GCA_910589285.2 of Mythimna ferrago. Classification (NCBI taxonomy): domain Eukaryota; kingdom Metazoa; phylum Arthropoda; class Insecta; order Lepidoptera; family Noctuidae; genus Mythimna; species Mythimna ferrago. The sequence continues at coordinate 8,930,367 of OU342683.1, read as the reverse complement.
TATCATTAGCTAAAACACACCTTTAAAAATACAGCAATTTCATATTTAAATTTAAACTTAAAATACTTAATAAAGACTCATTCGTAACAATTATCTTTCTTTTTTTAACTGATACTCTTACATAACGGAATTATTATTATGAATATCAATTAACCTTATTCTTAATCATCTTATTATTAATATACCGTTTGTTTTAAGTGCAATTTTCTACGGATTCCTAATACTTATTACACCTACATAGGGACTGTCGATTACGCCTACAAGAAAATAAAAAACCGGGCAAGAGCGTGGCGGGCCACGCTCAGTGTAGGGTTCCGTAGTTTCCCGTCCGTCACAATAAGTGTACCCACTTATGAGTTTAAAAAAATGCTTGCATATACGATTATACTACAAACTTAGTCCAGAAATTATTTTGTAGAACCTTTTTGTCTTTTTTGTACAAAAGCTGTTATTTCCATCAAGTTCAAAATGATTTTCCTAGAAAGTCCTTATAAAGTTCTACTTTTCAGATTTTTTTCATATTTTCTAAACTTATGGTTCAAAAGTTAGAGGGGGGGGGGGGGACACATTGTTTTTTACTTTTGGAGCGATTATTTCCGAAATAATTGACATTATCAAAAAATGATTTTAGTAAACCCCTATTCATTTTTAAATACCTATCCAACGATATATCACACGTTAGGGTTAAAATTAAAAAAAAATCACTTCCCACTTTACATATAGGGGGGGCTACCCTAATAAAACATTTTTTTCCAATTTTTATTTTACCACTTTGTCGGCGTGATTGATATACATATTGGTACCAAATTTCAGCTTTCTAGTGCTAACGGTCACAGAGATTAAGCGAGGACGGACAGACAGACAGACAGACAGACGGACAGACAGACATGGCGAAACTAAAAGGGTTCCTAGTTGACTACGGAACCCTAAAAAGACGTGTGGCATAGCATTTTTATCAACTTATGCAATTATAATTATTTATTTATTTTATTTATGCAGTATTTTTTTTTCCTTTGTTTTTTTTTTCTTTGATTTTAATTGAAGTTACACTTTCACACATTGAATTGAATTTTGATTGATTGTTCACTCATTTGTTTTCTTATCGGTCACCACGCTCAAAAAACAAATGAGAATTTCTGGATTCGGTCTCCACGCTCAAGGCCCGCGATAGAAGCTATGCAATAGCTTAAAAAACCTGTTAAGTGCGCTGTGAAGTTTTTTTTTATAACCAAAAACCATAGTGTGTCCACAATTGATATAATCCTAGGGATAATTAATTTGTCGCCAGTATCGTGAGGGAAAAATAAAGCTTGGTTTGAATCCCACCAAGTGCTTCAATTTGTTTGGCAACATCAAAAGATTTACTTACATTACCCTTAGAGTTAGGTTTAGTTGAAATTCATTTTGCTTTCGGCAAATTATAAAAGTTTATAAATAGTTCATTGAGTTAAGTTTTTGTTTTGAACTTGGAACAATCAAAATCTTGTTTCGAGACTGAAAGTTTATTATTATTTTATTTACGCCTAATAATATATAATTATGGGGTATTTTTTTAAATAACTCCTCCTGGTCTGGGTGGAGCGAGAAAGGGAATGTCAGACTTTAACTGACTAACACTCACCTGAGTTCCTTCAGTTGCCTTTTGAACAACTGAAGGAAAAGGTAACTTAAACAATACTGTAACATAAAAAGGTAGGTGTAAGTATGTAACATGTACAATTGTACATGGCAGAAAAGAATGATGCTACCTTTTCTTTTTAGGTGGGAAATCATTCAGTGACTACTCTCGCTCTAGGGCGGAGCGGCAAGGAGTGTTTTACTGACTGAGGCCATACTTATCTTCCATAGTTGCCTTGCATTCCAGGACCCCGGATTTTACTTTCGGAAGTCAACCCGTGGCCCCGATACCTATCCATGAATGATGTCTTATACAGTCCTTTCACAATAAAATCTTTAATATTTGCAGTTTTAAGACTTTAACAACTTCAAAGATTTCAACAAAAAAGAGCCTACATTTCGAGTGCAGCGGTTAGACTATAAATTACCTCATTAGGAGCAGACAAGTTGCTTGCGCAAAGGGAAACGGAAGAAAGAGATCGTTTCCCGAAACTAATTACCAAACACGATAATTAAAAAAACAGATTTCTTCGTCGACTAAGGAATGGGGAGAAATAAAGAAAATGCAAAGTGTCCACCCGAAATTTCCATGACAAAACAGTTTTTTCGTATCGCCCAAAATAACCATTGTCTCGTGAGCGTTTTGTCCGTTATGTTTTTTTTTTCTTTTACGTGTCTCATTTTCATTTTTATCTCTGACGTCGAGGTTTTTAATAAGATATGCAAATTTCTGTGACACGGAGCGACTGCTTCGTCAAATTTAATGATAAGCCTGAGCCCATTGTTGGAGTCACGTGCTGTATGCCATCGAAATATCGAAATTCGAGGCACAAATATAATATTCAATGACAGATGTACGATTTCAATGCTTTTCATAAATTACTCATTATTACCTGTTAAATTCAATGGCTGGAGCTAGAGAGAGTTTGATAGACTTACTTTATTTTTATCAGAAGAAGCCGTAAGTGAATTAATGAATCTCAAAAAATACTTTGCTGTATGAGACTATAGTACATAAAACCCACAAAACTAAAACATTGTAGTTTATTATTATACCGTTAGGTATTAGAAGGATTAGCTTTAACCCCTTTTTTGTTGGGAAAATCATCCAATGACAACCCCCGCTCTTGGCCGGAGCGGGAGATAGTGTCAGACTCTTACTGACTAAAAAAACCCACCCCGATCCTTCAAGCCTTCATACCGGGGCTCGAGTTCCCTTTCGGATGACCCAAAAGTAAAGTGCGATTGAAGAAACACAGGTGGGCTTTAGTAAATAACAAAATCTTACACTCCCTCTTTCTCCACTCAGAGCGATTTGATGATATACTACCGTAAAAAGAAAAAAAAGTTGTAGCATTACCCGGTTAGGAAACACTGAACACACCTAGTTTAAAGAAAAGTTTATATATCATTAAAATAGCTTAATCAGCCATAAAATGTTCCTACTAATGGGACTCAGGCCTCCTCTCTACGAGAGGAAATGGGCCGTATTCTACCACACAAGTCCAGAATAGATTGGTGGATGTCAAATGCCTTCAAATTTTGTTTGGTTCTAGGAGATGCCCGTTTCCTCAATACGTTATCATTCACCGCTCTCAAAAGAGCAGTGGTGATGATAATAAATTACACAAATTCGCACTTGGCTGGGTTTGTGAAACCACAATCTACAACTCGATAGTCGGAACCAATACCATTGGGCCACTAATATCATTCTAACTTACAGTGGCGTGCCCGCCATATAAGCCAAAAAGCCCGGCTTGCCCTACCAAAACCTCACCTAATTCATAGAACACGACCAATCAATTAATTATCACAAAAATCTAAACTTTAAACTTCGCGCGCTTACGCGGTTACGCTAAGTTGCCACTGTGTTGTACGAAATTCAAAAATCATTCATAAGACGATACCAGGGCGAAGCGAGGATGCCATTCTGAGCGAAATCTCTCCGATCTCACTCTAACACTTAACAAAAGAAAGAGATGAACACTAATGTGTTGTTGTCTTTTTCTGCCTCAAAGGCTTTTATGAGGCTTTATCTTCTATCTCTACTTTTGATATCAAAACGTCAAATTTTGAGTGTGTGTGGGTGTAATTTGTTATTGTGTGCAAATGCTCGTCGAACATTTTGTTCTAAAAAAAAGCTGGGCTTTGGTAAATTTATGAATGGTTTTTTTTGACAAATTTTTACGCATATTATAATACGAGGCGCCCTCTATGACGCGTAAAGTTGTACGAACTAAAAAGTACTCAGTTCTTTGCTTTGATCGGTTATCGTGTTGTACGTAATTATTGTTTTGATAGTTTTTTTTTGTTTTCCGTCATTTAACAGTTTATGAATTCGGAAACTATACTTGTGGTTGTGTGTGGATATTATTATGTGTGGAATCGATATTGGCCAGGTAGGGTTTGAGTTTTAAAGATAAATATACCTAATCTTAAAACTTTATTAATTTGAATATTTCTCAGAAAAGTTAATAACAATGCTTGGAATACATCAGGTATGACTCAAATAACTTCGCGAGTGCCATGAAAATGCTCAAAAGTACTTGAACGCTGTTATTTCATTCTTTATTTTTGGTAAACCGCCAATAGAAAGTTGGTTATCTTTCTCAAGAGTTAAGTGATAACTGTGTTTTAAAAAAGCGAACAACGAAAAGCTACCGCTGTTTCAATTGTGAGTATTTGCCAATAATATTACATATTATTATAAAGAACAAGTGTTTGAAACACCAAGATTTCAAAAAAATTATGTATTAGTTACACATTCATAACTAGATGGCGTTGGCGTCAAATTAGAATTCGGTGTTAAGATTCTCCGCCGTTTACTTTCCCTCCTTTCAATAGAGTTCAATTTAGGATAACATTAGATATTCATTAAGTTCAAATTAATCGTTTTAAAGCATTGGCTGTCCATCCCGGCCGGCCGGCCGGCACTCGACAACAATAGCGGCTTTCCGAATTATCTTTGATTGCAATTGAAAATCAGCTGTTGGTAGAATTAAAACGTTCACAAACTTTTTACGCTGGTGTAAGTAATAAAATCATTTTTAAATAAAGATAGACAATTTGAATTAGAATACAATTTTTTTTTTTCTATTCGTGTATTCAAACTTCACGATTATTGATATGATGATAAAGTTGTTGTGGTGAAGCTTTTGTTATCATTATTTATTACTTACTATTAACATTATATTTGTACCTTTCAATCGTGGAAATTACAGACACAATAGAAAGACAATAGGTGCGCGAACGCCGGCGTTCGCTTGGGGTTTAATGAATTAATAGTAGTGTAGCAATTCAGAAAAATCAGCATTACTGCACTGATGACACGTGGTAGCACGAGATTTTTTTTAATAGGTAAGTAGTAGTTAGGTCAAGATTCCTTGGCTTGCCCCCTGTAAAGGCATCAGGCACGCCACTGCTAACTTACATATAGGGACTAGATAAACATCATTATTAAGACAAAAAATAAAACTAAGATTTTCTTCAACATAATAAATACCAAGTTAACGAGATCATCGACAAACAAGCCACTTAAGCGACCGTCTCACTAGACGCAGCCTCCATTAGAACACGGACGTAAAATTAATTAAAAGCGCACAACTATGCATTAGACGCACGACTGTCAGTTCCAGTCCGACCCACTTACATCGAGGGCTGAGGGGACCACGTGAGCGCCGTTCTCTTGATAAATTGCCAGCTATAAAGTATATAGGCAGGCTTGTGAGGCTGGGGAAAGTGAGAAAAATCGTTGAAAGTTATCGATTTTGAAAATTGACTGAATTTTAGTCATTTGTCTGAAAGGTTTATGTCTATGGAACTATGTAGACTCGCTCTTATCTCTACTGCTTTTAAGCATGTAAATTACAGTTCTTCGCACTAGTGTGGAAAAGTTTGCGATCTCGCTCACGCCACAATTTATTACATTTAAAGTCTCAGGTTTTCATCATCATTCAGTCATCATCTTCGTACGTGCACTGAAAGACTATATGTGGAAAGTCACTGTGGCACTCAGCTCCATAACACCCTCGCCTACGGCTCGGGCGATCCTATTTGTTCTTTATCTAGAATATTTCTATTCCCCTTTTTGTCCAATTTGTTCTTTAGCAAAAATGTGTCCTCTTCTTGCCATAGAATAATTGTACACTTAGAAAAAAAATCTTCCTTCTCAAACCTAGAGTTACTTATTAAGTCATAGGCTAAAAATAAAACAAATTCGAGAATCTGAAAAATACTCATAATCATTTATAAGCTAAGACATCCTGTCAATTTCGTCACCTTACGGCCAACGAAACCAACCAAGATAACTTAATAATAATAGGCTATACATACACATAAGCCAATTACCTCTCATTTTTCCTACAGTGGACAAAGCCAAGTTGAACGAACTATACAGACGGACAACTGTCAGTTCCAGCGCGACCCACTTACGTCGAGAGCTGAAGGGGACATCACGTGGCCGAGTATTCTCTTCATAGATTTAGATACTTATATGAAAAAACTAGCTTCTACCAGCGGCTTCGCCCGCGATAAAGTTTCTTTATACAAACTTTGGACTCCCATCTCAATCCTTTAGGGGGTGAATTTCGTAAAATTTTCTCTTAGGGCACTAAGAGAACCTACGTCATAAAAGAAAGTCTTGTTTAACATTTCACGTTACTAGTCCCAGTAGTATCAGCTGCGTGTTGTTAATATGTCAGTCTGTCAGTTTCTACTTTTATTATACACCACTATTTTTTAATTAGTACACATACTTATAGGGCTTATTAGAAAAGCCCTTGTTATTTTATAAGTAAAATCTCAATAAATAATATTCATGTAATGAAATGACCTCCTTGGAAATGACATTTCATTTTTTTAATTTTTAAGCTGTGGATACGGGGTGACGTATCATTCAATGACAGATGATGTTGAGATTAATTTTGTGCATTTTATTGTTATAAAAACTTGTAGAGAGATAATTAAAGGGATATAATTGAGGAGGCGATATTAGTGAACTTTAATGTCGTTTCTTTGTTTTCAGGTGAGATAAAAGTGTAATTTTAGTTAAACGATAATTTATTACATAATACTGTAAAAGCATGTTGAATAAAACAAATCTTTGTTTTCAGAGAAACAATTTGTGGTTTATTTCGAAAATCCTCAATAATATACCTTATAAAACGACATTTTTGTTAACTAAAAGAAAATGGACCGGCTGCAATTTGAGTTTACGATGATAGCTTCAAATGATGGCAAATCAAATGTATTAGCCATAACCTCAATATCTACAGAAGAAGGAAAATGTTATGTTTTACCTGATGAGCTGAAGCCGGTGATTCATCATACATATATTGTCAAAATGAATACTTTCTCAAAAATAAAAAATAGTATAAAAAGAAGATATCAAAGTAGAAAAATATGGATAAAATTGGATGAAGATCTTAAGAAAACATATAGAGATGAGGAAGGTAATATGCAATTTTTAGATCAATATTTAGAAGAAATGAGCACAAAACAACCAATAGACATAAACGACAATTTCCAACATATCTTGGAAAAATTAATAGAAACTACTACAAAGAAAGAAAATCAACATAACCTAAAACATATTTCAGAGAAATTTATTATTGAAAAATTCACAAGCAAGAACCCTAATGCAATGCAATGGATTGAGAATTTTGAAAAGGAGTGTGAGCGCTTTAATATATCAAAAGATGAAACAAAAATAGATATATTGAGATTATTTTTAGAAAAATCTTGTTTGGATTGGTATAGCTCGATGGCCATAAAACTAACAATAAAGGCTGAATGGAATGAATGGAAAAACAAATTTTTAGAAACTTTTAAAAACCGAGGATGGGACATAGTTACATATGCTCTCGCATTTAGATATAAAGAAGGACTACTAATTGATTACGCTATTAGAAAAGAAAGGCTAATGCTAGGCATAAACAAATCGATAGACTCCAAAACAATGATAGATCTTATTACAACAGGTTTACCTGGGTTTATCTTAAATAGGTTAAACAGAGATGAACTCAATGACACTACTGATTTGTTCAATGAGATAAGAAAATATGAAGGTATGATGTACAAGAAAAACTCAAGTACAATAAAGAGTTGTACATTCCTTTATAAAAATAAAACTAATGAGAAGAAGCCATGTAACACTTGTGAATCTTTGAACAAAGGAATTAGATATCATCCGGAAGAGTCATGTTGGTTCAAGAAAAATAAAAATGAATCTGAAAAAGTTTTTAAACCCAGAAATGTAAATAACAACTCCATTATTGAAGTAGATATAAATACTGAGAAAAAAAACGAGTAAGTACACCATTAATCAAAATCAAGCTCTTATTAGAAAATAAACTAGAAGTGAGCGGCATTTATGATTCAGGCTCACAGATCTCTTTAATAAATTCAAGACTGATTAAAATAAAAGAAAAAAAGGACAATGAGAATATAGCATATATGAAAACGGTTAATGGTGTGAAAAAAACAGATGGCTTGATAACAATAAAAATAAAAATATTTGATTTAGAAGAAGAGGTGGATGTATACATAGTAGAAAATGAATATTTTGATGATTTTATAATCGGATTGGATATGATAAAGAAATTCAAACTAACCCAAAACGAGGACTTGCGGATAGAACAAAAGATAAGAACAAATAAAATAGATGAAATGTCTAAAGATAACAGAAATGAAGAAAAGAATATAAAAACATTAGCAATAAATTTTAATGAACATATAGAAACAGAAGAGTTTGTAAGTATGACAGACCATTTAGATAATGAAAAGAAAATTGAGATCGAGAAAATAATAAAGGAATATAAAACAATTTTTGCAAAGGACAAGTATGATATAGGAACAGTTAGAGATTATGAAGCTCACATAGATTTACTAGTAAATAGATACTGTAGTAAAAGACCATACAGATGTACAATAGAAGATAAATTAGAAATTGAAAAGCAAATATCCATGTTACTAAAGAATAATTTAATAGAAGAATCCTACAGTCCTTTCGCTGCTCCAGTGACCTTGGCATTTAAAAAGGGTGAAAATAGGAAATCCCGCTTGTGTATAGATTTCAGAGAACTAAATAAAATTGTTGTTCCACAAGCTCAACCTTTTCCGTTAATAGATGATTTGATAATTAAAACCAGAAATTGTAAGTATTTTACTACACTGGATATAAATTCAGCATTCTGGGCGATACCATTACGGGTGGAAGACAGATATAAAACAGGATTTGTCACACAAGATGGCCACTTCCAGTGGACCTGCCTTCCCTTTGGCTTGAAAACATCACCAGCAATTTTCCAGAGAATTTTAAGCAATATTCTAAGAAAGCACAATCTCACAGGATACTCCGTAAACTATATTGATGATATTCTGATATACTCGAACACCTTTGAAGAACATATAAAACACATAAGAAATGTATTAGAGGCAATAATACAAGAAGGCTTTAGATTGAAGTTTACGAAATGTAACTTTGCTTCAGACTCAGTAAAGTACCTCGGCCATGTAATTCAGAACAATTCGGTAAGACCACTAAAAGACAATTTGATCTCGATAAGACATTTTCCAACTCCTAAGACACAAAAGAATATCAGACAATTTTTGGGAAAAATTAACTTCTACCATGAATACATACCAAGAAGTGCAATTATTTTAGACCCATTACATAATTTATTAAGAAAAAATGAAAAGTTTGTGTGGTCAGAGAAGTGTGAAGAATCATTTAATCAAATAAAAAGATATTTATGTTCTCAACCAGTGTTGGAAATATTCGACAAAGAATTACCAATAAAAATCTTTACAGATGCATCTTTAGAGGGTATCGGGGCAATATTAAAACAGACTCAACTAGACGGTAAAGACAAACCGGTGGCATATTTTTCAAAAAAACTAAACGAATCTCAAAAACGAAAAAAGGCCATATATTTGGAATGTATTGCTATGAAAGAAGCAGTAAAATACTGGCAACACTGGCTAATTGGAAAACATTTCACTATTTACTCAGACCACAAACCTCTAGAGAACATGAATATTAAATGCAGGACAGATGAAGAATTGGGTGACCTCACATATTACCTATCTCAATATGACTTCACAGTAAAATATATACCTGGTAAAGAAAAAATATAGAAGCAGACTGTTTGAGCCGAAACCCTGTATTAGAATCAGAAGATAACAAGGAGGAACTATTAAAAATAGTTAATTTAATACAAATAAAAGATATAGTTGAAGACCAAGAAAAAAATGAAACAATAAAAGAAAAGAAACAAAATCTACTACATAAAAATAAAATCTATTATAAAAAAATAAAGAAACTTGAAAAGATTATACTCTCAGAAGAATTTAGTAAAAAAATTATAAAAAAGGTGCATGAAGATTTATGCCATATTGGAATCAGACAATTACAGAAAAAAATAAGTCCACTATATACAGCTAAAAACCTAACAAAAAATATCATAAATATTTGTAAAACATGCGAAATATGCATAAAAAATAAATCAAGATGTCAAGGAAAATTTGGGTTAATGTCACAACTGGGACCAGCAACAAAACCATTTGAGATAATGTCAATGGATACTATAGGTGGCTTTGGAGGATCTAGGTCAACAAAAAAATACTTACACCTTTTAGTAGACCACTACACAAGATATGCGTTTATTGTGACTTCAAAAACACAGAACGCAAGTGACTTTATAAAACTAACAAAGAAAGTACTCGAGACAGATGAGATTGGAATAATTCTGACAGACCAATATCCAGGCATCAATTCAAAAGAATTTAAACAGTATTTGCAGGAGAATAACATCAAACTAATATTTACAGCTGTGAATACGCCATTTTCGAACGGCTTGAACGAAAGATTAAACCAAACAATAGTAAATAAAATAAGATGTAAAATAAATGAGAAAAATAATAAGAGAACATGGACAACAGTAGCAAGAGAATGTGTACAGAAATATAATGAAACAGACCATTCTGTTACAGGTTTTGCACCAAAATATTTACTGTATGGTACAAATGTCAGTATTTTACCAAATGAAATTAAAACAATAGAAAAGGAAGACAAGTGGATTGCTGATAGAAGATTAGCATTAGAGAATACAATAAAATCTCACAAGTACAACAAGAAAATATTTGATAGAAATAGGAAAATACAAGAGTTCGAGATAGGAGACAGTGTATATGTAGAAAATGGAAATAGACTGAACAGGAAAAAATTAGACGAATTAAAAATAGGCCCTTTCAAGATAATAGAGAAAATATCGAACTCCATTTATAAGATTGACACTGGCAACAGAAAAACAGAATCAACTTTATTCCACATAACAAAATTACAACCTGTTACGGCAGAAGATGAAGTAGAAGAAAACGAATAGGTATAAAGATAGCTTGCAGGTGCATTGTTTGTATTGTATTATTTAGAATTTTCGTTCCTATGGGGGGGAGATGTAATGAAATGACCTCCTTGGAAATGACATTTCATTTTTTAAATTTTTAAGCTGTGGATACGGGGTGACGTATCATTCAATGACAGATGATGTTGAGATTAATTTTGTGCATTTTATTGTTATAAAAACTTGTAGAGAGATAATTAAAGGGATATAATTGAGGAGGCGATATTAGTGAACTTTAATGTCGTTTCTTTGTTTTCAGAGAAACAATTTGTGGTTTATTTCGAAAATCCTCAATAATATACCTTATATTCATAAACAGCAAAGTTATTAGCGTTGGTTTATGTCCCAAAATGTCACTCAGTTTATGGAAATATTGTGCAGGCTATTGATTAATGAATGAATAAGTGACAATTATTAAGGAAAAACACTGCCCGCAGTATTTTCTACTAGCAATTGTTATGTTTGATTGATTCTATGATGAATTTACCTTTTCGTGGTCAATTTTAGGATTTCGGTTTTTTCTACTTTTGACTACAAAAATATGATCAGTGACGGGTACAGATAGAGCCCCATTTTTTTGTGTACTAATTAAAAAGTAGGGGTGTATACTAGCTTCTGCCACCGGCTTCACCTGCGATAAAGTAAGGTTTCTTCATACAGACTTTGGACCCCATCTTATTCCTTTAGAGGGTGAATTTTGGAAAATTCTCTCTCAATGCGCACCTACGTCATAAAAGGAAGCTTTGTGTAAAATTTTACGTTCCTAGTCCCAGTAGTATCGGTTGTGCGTTGATACGACAGTCAGTCAGTTTCTCCTTTTATTATATACTAGCTTCTGCCAGTAGCCTCGTCCGCAAGAATGTGGGTTTCTCCATACAAACTTTGGACCCCCATTTCATCCCATTTGGGGGTGAATTTTGAAAAATCCTTTCTTAGTGCCCGCTTACGTCATTAACGGAAGGTTTGTGTAAAATTTCACGTTCCTAGTCTCAGTAGTTTCGGTTTTGTTGTGAGTGACTACCGCACAGAACAAATATTTGTATGGCCATATAGACAGCTGTGTAGGGTGCCTAGTTTATTTATTTATTGGACATGTAGAACTTACAGCTAATAAAAACAGACAAAAGAAAACCATAATCATTAGCAACTTACAAGTCCTAATAAACTTATCATCATCATCATCATTTCAGCCGATACACGTCCACTGTTGGACATAGGCCTCCCCCAAGCGTCGCCATATCGAACGTTCCTGTGCGTCCCGCATCCATCGGTTTCCTGCTACTTTCACCAGGTCATCGGTCCACCTTGTAGGAGGCCTTCCAACACTGCGTCTTCGGGTACGCGGTCGCCACTCCAAAACCTTTCGGCCCCAACGGCCATCTGTTCTGCGAGCAATGTGCCCTGCCCATTGCCACTTAAGTTTGGCAATTCTTTGTGCTATGTCGGCAACCTTAGTTTTCCTGCGGATATCTTCATTTTTTATTCGATCACGCAAGGAAACCCCGAGCATAGCCCTTTCCATTGCTCTTTGGGTGACTTTAAGCCTTCTGATGAGGCCCATTGTGAGCGACCACGTTTCGGAGCCATATGTCATCACTGGCAACACGCACTGGTTAAAGACTTTCGTCTTGAGACACTGTGGTATGTTGGACGAGAAGATACCGCGTAGCTTCCCGAACGCTGCCCAACCGAGTTGGATTCAACGGTTGACCTCTTATGGTGTGAGTTTAAATTTTTATGAACGTATCTTTCTTTGAATGGCCACATTCTGTTTTTTTAACGTTAGCATACATACACGACTTCTGTCACATAGGTACCTAGCTACTCCATTTACGAAAAAAGTTTTACATATGAGGACCTCTTAGCATAACATAGTCGGCCTTATAATTTTCCCACTGTTGGAACTCAGACCTCCTTTCTGGGAAAGAGAATGGGCCATAATCCACCACGTGGGCCCAGTGAGGGTTGGTGGATGTCACATGTCTTCGAATTTTTGGTTCTAGGACATGCCGGTTTCGTCACGATGTTTAACGTTTACTCTTACTTATAACCAAATAAATACTGTGTATAATTTATTTTTTAGTTTACTAACTTATGTATTTTAACTATATATATCTATATTTTCATAAAATGTTTGATTTCACTTATAGAATGTAGAACAAAAGTTACTTGGTATAGGTGCATCAGTCGGACGACTGTCAGTTTTAGGTCGACCCACTTACGTGGAGTGCTGTGGGGGGACACGTGTGACGTCATCTCTTGAAACATTTTTATATGTGTACATAGCAGTTAATATTTAAATGGAAATATCATATTCATTTATATTTTAAACTCGTTAAAAAATAAACATTTAATAAACGTTAAAAAATACATTTGAAAGACCCTAGAATGTAAATGAAATGATGTAAAATATGATAAAAATGAATGTAAAAATATCAGCTGTTCAGTACATTAGGCAAACATAAATGTACTAAACAGCTAATTTTTTTTCGCGATTTCAGGTTTGTTCCCATAGTAAAAGTTGTTGGTTATCATGAGCACAATCACGTGTTTAAGTATCGTACACTAATTACCAGCCACCCTATATATTCTATCACATATTGCGAGAATTCTTTTTGCGTATTTAAGTATTCGTTTTGACAAATGTCAAAAATGCCTTTTATTTTTTGACAACATTATAAAGGAGAAACTGAGTGACGTATCAATGCACAGCCAAAACTACTAGGACAGGACTAGGAACATGAAATTTTGCACAAGGCTTCCTTTTATGACGTAGGTGAGTACTAAGAACGAGTTTTCGAAATTCAACCTCTAAAGGGGCAATTTTGTTGTCATTATTTATTTTCAGAACCACCCACAATAAGTATAAACAATGGTTTTAAAAAAAAAATGTATAAAGAATTCTTATTTCTCGGGTTAATTAACTTGAACCTTGGCACAAATTTTAATCAAAATAAATAAGTTTTTATGAAAAAATTTTTGCGAACAAAGTCGCTTGCAAAGTTCTAGTGTCACATACGAAGATAAGCCAAGGAAGATTGCATCAACATAAATAAGAAAAAAGAGCTATCAAGACTTCCCCTCCGCGTGAACAAAGCAATCCCAGACAATCAATATCTCACATCGCCATTAAATTAAATAAGCGCAGATTTAAAACGAAACCGACCACTAAACTTGGTATTAAAAGTCAAATCGCCCCTTATAGGGGTCGCTATATAAATAAATAAGTGTACCGAATATGGCGGGAGCATAATAACAGAAGGCAAACAGCATCGGAAGCCGTGAGATAAAATCGTATTGCGTTGTCAAAAATAAATGAATCCGGGGATTAGTCGGGACACGGCGGTCGCGCAATATTGTCGCCTGGCGCCCAACTGGGACCATAATAAGCCGGCCTGGCATCTATGCACTGCGCAACTTACCACGGATTTTTGATGAAGTTTGTTAGAAAATATATTTGCCAGTATTTGTGCTGGATTGGAGATTAAACCGTTTTCTAAAAGGATGACTGTCACATGCTCTAGTTTCGGAAAAATAATGTCTTATTGGGCCTAATATTTGTGAAACAAATTACTTTGTAGGAGACCTGGTTCCTCACAATACCTCAGATGTAACAAAAATAAACACTCTTTATTAATGCAAATACACCTAACCTACACTATCTTCACTTCTACACTAATAAATAGAAGTAAAGTTTGTTTTTTTTTTTGCTTGAAGAGGTCTCTGGAAGTACTCCGAAGTTGAAAAAGTGTTCGTGGAAGTAGTACGATTGCCGGGTCAGCTAGTAATCCTACAAAAAGCCTCGAATTTCCTTACAGTTAAACCAACTCATCGAAAGAAGACAAAACAACTCACCTAATTTTCGCCGTCTATATTAATACATAACAGGGTATTTATCAAAAAGATCTGCAGATTATCATATGAGATTCTTTTGTGCGGGTAGTTTTGAAACGAACGGGGTGAGATAAACTACTCCGCACGATTTCGCCGCAAAGAGAGGGCTCAGCGAATAGCTCCCAGTACCGAGGGAGTTTTATTCCGATCGAATTTACCTTGCTATGAAAATACGAGCACCAATCTATCGTAGAGCACTTGCTGTATCGGTCGGGCGAATCATATTGATGGAACTTAAAAAATGATTGGATGTCTAGATAGTGGTGTTCCTGTTTTTTTAGAAATATTTTGTTGTAAGTGAAGGTTTGGATGAGCTGGTGATGTATTGGAGCCGACTAAGAGTGGGGCTCTTTATTTTCTTCCATGTGTCGTAAGAGGATTATGGGATAGGCACTATACAGTTAGGGTAGATATGTAATTGAATCCTGCTTGCAATATCAAGTAAATGTATAACAAAATGTGATGAGAAAATCACCTTTGTACATGTGTACCTATGTGTATAATATATAGTAAACTACCATGATGGTATAAGGCAAGAAACCAAACATACGTAGAATTCCCCTTCAGTCATTAAAAATAGAATTACCGTACCATAAACTCATTTTACAGATTCGACGTCATTACTCATCAAACACAATCCTCGAATACATTAAAAGACATTTAAAACTCGTCGCCGCCGACATGAAAAAACAGAATGAAGAAAAAACGTGAAAAAAGATAAGAAAAAATTGAAAAGGTCGCAATTTATCAATGGCGCGTCAAACAGTCGATCGGCCGGGCATCATTTTTATCGTATTTGCGTATAAATAGTGGCATCGCGACGTTCAAGCCGCCGCTAATGATACGGAAAATGACATCTTATTTCGAGGCGTAAATCGAAGAAAAAATCGTTCATCTCTCCGTCGCCCGTCTGCATGAATATTTTATAGGCGCGTCAACAGCGAAATGACAGGTTTTATCGTTTGAAAATTCGACGAAAATTGCGCCAAATGACGCGTCGATATTTTTTATTTAGTGAGAACATCCTTCCGCCAATCAGGCGCGCTCATTGTGGGACCACAATGAGTTCCCCCGGGACGATCGCGTCGTGGTAAAATTTTTATTTAACTGATGGGCGCAACAGTTTATTTGGCAATATTTAGGTTATGTGGTAATTATGAAATTGTGTTTTAAAGAATATTTAGTAGCTATATTGCTGATTACTTCGCTGTCTAAGACACGTATCTTTCTGCATATAAGAGTAAATACAAGCATATGTTCGACCAACCTATTATAAACATGTTTCTGCAACTTGCGGATGAAACCATCCCCAAAATTCTAACAACAAGAACTTTCGAAAATCGAACCAATAACTGAACCAGTCGTTTAATAAGTCGTTTAATTGATGTTCAATTAATTTTACGACTCAAATAAATAATTACGAACATATAAGCCGATTATTACACCTACAATACATTATAACTGAACATTTGTTACGCAATCATTGAAGCTTGATGTCTACAAACAATGATTCGAAGGAGCCTCACAACATCAAAGGTATAGAAATACAGATCAATAGCAAATTGGTGGAATGACGTGAATATCTTTATTAATCTATTTAATTGGTTATTAGCTTTCTAACATGTTGAGTTAATGGGAATGTTGGGCGTTTGATCGTAGGGGTGGTTGTAATGTTAAGTGTTGAGTACATGATACGGTTCACTCCTTTCGTGTGGAGTGCTCCATCATAGAGATGTAATGCGTTGAAAATTTGTTACTAAATTATTTTATTGAGTTCGGTTTAGGGCTGAGAAACTGACTGACAAGCTGTCAGTAATTGATTGCTATTTAGACCGTTAGATGCTGAATTTTGTTGCAAATGTCGAATGTGATCTATTGTTGAAATAATTTTATAGAACGACAAATCCGAATTATTCTTATGTTTCTCCATAGAGATTCTACACTTTGGAATGAGCAATTTACATCATTTTTCTGACTGACTTCTTGATAATTCAAAAGTATATTGTTTATTTAAAATAAATGCTTTGATTCTTTATTTACACGCTTATATGTTTTTACGGATACAAACCTAATTTAACAAAAATAAACACACAATAGCCGCACTCTGAGACGCCACTCACCCACGATCGGTTGGTGAGTGAAGTCTTACATACCTACATAATAGTAATTAGATACTTATAGGTTATTGACTCTTCAAGATACGGGCCGATACGTTAGCGTCGGTCTATGAGATATGGCCGTCTGATAGCTGGCAAAATTATTACGTGCTCTGCTCTCTGAACGACTGACAAATAACTGACTAGCAATCAGTAAAATAGGACTATGATACAGATCGTGTGGATAGGTTTAGTTTTCTTTAATGTACTGACCGGAATATTATATTCACATTAGATTGACCTATTCATATACCTACTCAACAATTTCAAATACTAGGCGATAACACAGTATTACCTCCTTTTTTTTACGGTGGGAAAAATCATCCAATGACAACCCCCGCTCTTGGGCGGAGCTGGAGATAATGTCAGACTCTTACTGACTAAAAGATCCACCCCGTTCTTTCTAGCCTTCGTACCGGGGCTCGAGCTATCTTTCGAAACTAACCCTGGCCCCAGTAGGCTTCGACCCGGCTGGGTCCCTGCTGTTGCTGACAACTCCTTAAGGCGCGCGGGAACAGTGCGCGCCGTCGACGACTTGGGCTTGGTCCGGATAGTTACCGGACGGCCGGACAGCGAGCTACCCAATGCTCTCTGTCCGTAAGCCTGCGCCTACGGAGGCGGGAAATCGGGATCAGAATCCCGGCGGCGGCGAGAACGCCGTTGCCTGATGCGGTCGGCCTCCTCCTTTGCGAACATTACTCCTTCGCAGAAGTCAGCGACCGCCTGCCACTCCTCCTCGCTCCGGACCATGGCCTCAACCAAGGCCCGGCGCGAGAGGACCTACCTAAATGTCTATCAAGTGAAATATTTTTACTAAAACATACATATATATTTCGCATACATAGACAACGCTGAGTAATTTGAATAAGGAACGCTCGCAGGGCACTAAACGTTCGTTTTTCAAATGTTTAAAAACCTAACAACCAGTACATTCCATGGAGGTCCGTTGACATAAACCTAAGCTGCGCAGATTGCCAACATTACCGCGTGATCCGCATAAGTCGCGACATATTTCGTAAATTTGTCCCCGCGGGGTGGGACGGAACACCTGCCGTAAAGATAAGCCCCTGATGTCGCGTAATATCCCCCTAAAATAACTTCTTACTGCCTCCGGTGCCATAGCGACGGCTTACCCTCCTCTTGTTCGTCTATGTATCGTTTATGTAAAACTAGGAGGCTAATTTTGATGGACGAAATTGAAAACTTTTTGAAGAAACCTACTAGTAAGTATATGTCTTAGGGTGAGTTGCACCATTTAACTATAACGATAACCAAACCATATCCAGACGTGAAACGGCCGCCTATTGGTCAATTCGACGATTTGACAACTGTTAACAGCTTTGTTATCGTTATAGTTTTAAATGGTGCAACTCACCCTTAAAGTCTACTTCAGTGTCTGTTGTAAACACCTATGTTGCGATTTTTTTACCATCTCTGCACCAAAATGTATTGAACAGATTTTGTTTTGCTTGGCGTTGATATTGTCATAAACCGAGTCATACCGCTGGAGCCCAGAAAATTTTGAATAGGTTTATAAAATCAGGCTGTATAGGAATACCTATATCTTAGTAGGGACCAGTGAGAAGACATGGTTCTTAATGTAAGAATGAACTACTATATTTTTTTTTTGTGTTTTATAGTCACATAATTTTAAAGGAAATTATTTTTAGTAAAAAAAATAATTGTTTATTGACACCTACCAAAAATAATCAATGAGAATATTTTATGTCCAGTAAAACATTGGTATAGTAATAGCAGAAATTGCAGATACTGGTTCCCAAACTAAGCTTTCGCTTGTATTTTGGCATACAGTATTCAGCCGTTTTAATAACTAACTTTAATTATATCAAGATAATAATCCCCAATAAAACTAGTACTACTTAGTTTACTACTAACAACCGGTACAAATAAAACCAACCGGCAAAGTAGGCTACACCACTCACCTCACTTATAGGAGTAGCACACAAGAGTCTCAACCCTACCGGCGTCACATCACACCTCGCAGCACCGCTAAGATGGCGCACCCGCCGCCTCTAATATCGCGAATTAATTAAGGAAGTCATTACCTCCGATAGCACATTAACGGCACGCATGTCGGGAAATTGCCAACACAAAGGATATTTCCTGCGTTTTCCCCGATTTAAAGCAATTCACCGATTTTGATTAAGCCCCCGCTGCTACACTGAGATTATTCCCCTTTCAATGCAAAGAATGGTTTATTTCAGACACCGTGAAAGTGAATTGTATTTCCTTTTGCCATTGATTTTATGGGAGCCTTGTGTTTGACGAAAGTGAAACTGGAATTACGTTTCGGTTCATGGTTTTCAAATATTTGAATTAGAATATTATATTTTTGTATAGTAAATTGTATTACTACCTATACCGACTTATAGTTATGTAATGAGAAAGAGTCAGAAACACTACCACGAGCTCTTAACACGATCCATTCGACGACCTAAACTGAACTGTAAATGGAATGGATTTATACAGGGTGACTGGTAATTAGTGACCGATACTTAAACACGTCATTGTACTCATGTTTACAAAAAACTTTCCCAAAGAAACTGTGTTTTTTTTCCCATTCGTTTTATCATAATAACAAAACCCGGCGAACAGTTCGACGGGTCCCAAGAACAAAATCTTATTGAAAAATAAGACACTAGGTATTTTATGACTTATTTCACAGAACTTTAAACCTCAATTGATAATTCATTTTTTTTTAAATACGATTTTATTCTTGGGATCCGTCGAGTTATCCGTCGCAGGCGCGTGCGCGTATATTTGAAACAGCTGTTTTGTTATTGTGATGAAACCAATGTAAAGAAAAAAAAGAAAGAAAAACTTTTTATTTGCTGGAAAGGGCGCAAACTTAAGACTGACATATTACTAAAAATGTTCATGACGAAAAAAAATGAGTATACTAAAAAAGTTTCTTTGGGAAAGTTGTTTGTAATCATGAGTACAATAACGTGTTGAAACGTGAAGTATCGGTCACTAATTACTAGTCACCCTATACGAGTATACGGTGTATAGCTCTATCCCTCTTTCTCGCTCGTACGCCTAACATTTTAATACGTCATAGTAAGGCCCCTGTATATACAAAATAATAATATAATATAATATAATATAATAATATAATATAATATTCCACAACTATCACACAGCGCCGTCTAGTCCCAAGCTAAGCAGAGCTTGTGTTATGGGTACTAGACAACTGATAAACATACTTATATATTTCTAATAGATAAATTACACCCAGACACAGAACAAATGATCGTGCTCATCACACAAACATTTGTCCTGGGTGGGAATTGAACCCACGACCTCCTGAATAAGGATGGTAAGATAAAAATATATATTGAATGAAATTCCACAAAATCCTCCCAGTTTCAGCATGACTAGTCTAAGTTGGCGTCACACAAAAGCACAGCCAATAGAAACTATGTTCATTAGATATCTCCCGGCTGCCGCATCGCAACCGGTGGCAACTTTAGATCGCCGCAATAATTATTTATTCCGCTCACTTACTACCCGACTCGGTGGAAACTATTCAGCGAAGAAACGCTATTTCCCGCTGGTCAGATAAGACGTTTGATTTCACCCATTTTCGCCTGGACTTTAATTATGGCCTCTGGTTTTGTGTAAAATAGTTGGGAGAGTAATTTAATCCAGATATCAGTATGCGGGGTGGCGCGCAGCTACGAGAGATGGGAGCCAATGAGCGTGAACGAGCCGGGTAGTGCAGTCGCGCCAACGTCTCCAGAAATTGTTATGTCACAGACGTTGTTTGTTGACTCCGACGAATATTGACCCACACCTACCTGCTCAGCCTTCACAAACGCTTTTAATAATCCCGAAATACTTTCTGAAATAATCTCTCAAAAATAACGCCATAAAGTTTTCCGACAGTCATTTGTTTGAAGTAGATTTCCTTGGCTCTGTTCCGCCTTGTCTAAATAAAAATTGTAAACTTGTTTTGTTTCCCTCATCCACCCTCTCATTTCTTCAGTCGTTGAACTGCATAACTATAAGAGAGCTCACGAAACACAATATAGCGCCGTAAAAAATAAGCGCACATCAGACTGGAGCATGTAATTCTAGCGCACTCTTCCGGCCCGAACAAAGGAGAGAGGGTAAGAACACGAGTTACTCGACACCATGTACCTTACGCAGATTTGTTTCTCAGCATCTCTACCTACTTCAAACCAAAACAAACCCTCACCTTAAAACATAGGCTTCACTTTACAACACTAAAACCTCTCACCATCAAACATTTCGGAGTTGGAGGAACGCAGGAAATTCGCGATAGTCAAATTGTAGTCTTACAGGGCGTGTTACCATTAAATTATTACATTCGCAACTGTGTTACGTGGGTATAAGGCACTATTTGCATTACAACGGATCGCAGAAGGGTCCTCGGGATATGGCAGGTACGTCACACGAGGACTGCAAAAGAAAAATGTACCTTTAACGACGACGTGAGGATTCTGAGAGTCGAAAGAAGAAATAAGCCGTAACAGGATGTCGTTCAGGATAATACCTCCTTCGTTTTATTTTCTTTTCATGAGATTTAAAATACATAACAAATCTGAGAGCTTATTCCGGGGGAAATGACGGTTAGCTTATGATTGTGTTTGTGTAATGTCGTTTAATATTTTCGGGCTAAGTTTGCGTCTTCATAATACCGAAAGAAGCGTACCTACACTAGAATTTTGTAGTGCATGTGCTTCTATCTCATTCGTGGTTGTTAACGTAGTCACAAAGGCGCATCGCGCGGCGGGCTGGCAGCCGGGCTCAAGTCAAAGCCGATATATTCCAGCCATTACTC
Source organism: Mythimna ferrago (assembly GCA_910589285.2). Classification (NCBI taxonomy): domain Eukaryota; kingdom Metazoa; phylum Arthropoda; class Insecta; order Lepidoptera; family Noctuidae; genus Mythimna; species Mythimna ferrago. Next base: position 8,908,471 of record OU342683.1, on the reverse strand, counting down.
CCGCGACTTGCGCAAACTTCGCCAAGTGATCGCCGGCTAGACACCGCCACACAAACGTGCGCTACGCCCACAAAAACGCGTCCGCAGGTAAAAAACGTCGGCTGTGTGTGTCCAGTGCACATGTGTGAGGTGGAGCACAGTTCTGCTTATAGCCGACCCTCGGTAGCTACTTGTAGGTAAGTAGCTATCGCGACTCCATTGTTCTAGCAGCTGATTGGAGCCGGGCCCGGAAATGCGTGTCACCCCACCCCCTCATTGGTCCGTTTCATTTTCTTAGCGCGAGAGAGACGCAGCTACGTGAAGTGTGTAGTTAAGGATACCGATCTCTGTGTGTAACACGGTAGGTAGGTGTCACGAGGCGGTTGTTTTGCTCGTTGACTATGTTTGCGCGGCGCGTTCGTCTAAGATAAACTATTTTGGTGAGTTGGCCGGAGAGTTTGCAAATTGTTTCGTCTTAAGTTGCCTGTCCGGAATTTTGATTTTATCAAATTAGATCTGTTGAGCGCTGCGGCTAGGTTCAACAAATCTCTATTTAATTCATTATCTGCGGCATGATTCTATTTTTTAAAACGTTACCCCCCAGACTATTAATTATTACTGTTTCGTATGTGCATTCACAAACATGTAAACTCACATACTCAAGACACGCAGACCCGGAACAAAGGCTATATCTTTAGGCCACACGAATATTTGTTAATTGCAGGATCGAACCCGCGACACGCTGTGCAGCAGCCAATTGCTTAACCACTACGCCAACCGTGACGTTTGCCGATTGCAAGCTTGCTAAAGATTTTAAATTGTAAATTACGTTTTTTTATTTCCGATACTGAATTTCAAGCTTTGTACCTAGATAATCATATTAGGTATAACTTAATTATCATTTCAGCCGACAGATGACCACTGTTGAACATAGGGCTCCCTCAAGTGTCGCCACAATGAACGATCCTATGCGTCCCGCATCCATCGGGTTCCAGCAACTTTCACCAGGTCATCAGTCCACCTTGTAGGAGGCCTTTCAACGCTGCGTCTTTCGCGCGTGCATACCGGAGCTTAATACCTACAATTATTTTTTCCAATTTTCCTTTGATATTGTGCACACATTTCGTTATAATTGTATATTATATCCAAATACTGATGAGTTTTTTTATCTTATAATTTTCTGTAGTGTGTATTATTGTGATATTTATGTTACGCATGCATATACCTACATACATAGATACATGTTTTTCACGCGACACTTTTACTCTTACACGCGATGTCTACATATCTTTTCTTCTAACTCAAATGTTCAGGAAGAGTCTATTTTTCTTTTTCCCTGTGGTCTTATTATTATACGTATCAATAAAAATAAATAAAAAAAGACGTGTGGCACTCGGGGACTGCCGCGGTAAAGCTATTGCATAGCATTTTTATCAACTTATGCAATTATAATTATTTATTTATTTTATTTATGCAGTATTTTTTTTCCTTTTTTTTTTCTTTGATATTAATTGAAGTTACACTTTCACACATTGAATTGAATTTTGATTGATTGTTCACTCATTTGTTTTCTTATCGGTCACCACGCTCAAAAAACAAATGAGTGGGGTGTGTTAGGTTATTTTTCGTTACGGAATTTCTGGATTCGGTCTCCACGCTCAAGGCTCGCGATAGAAGCTATGCAATAGCTTAAAAACTAACATTTTCAGAAACAATATCATAATAACTGGGCGGCATGAAAGGCGATTCACAGAAGCCTTCATTTGTTTATGTTTAGCTGTGCACGACTGTACAGATAGATGGCAGGCAGAGACGGGCTAATCGCCACTCTATCCTAACTGTCACCCGCAGCCCATCCACTATGCCTTGTCTATATGTATAGCAAATGTAGACCTTATCACAACGACGTAAAGGCGAAATTACAGCTGCACACTTGCGAGATCGAAAACTGCTGCTAAAATATAGACAAATAAATAGGGGAAAGGACAAAAAGATGCTTTTATCGGGAAAAGTGTGTTTGCGTTATCTTTAATTAGTAGGTTATTATTGTTTTTTAAATAACAGAGAAGAGTATAGATACTCAGCTTTTCAATGTTCCCACAGCTGGGACGTCCTCCTCTCTAGGAGAAAGGGTCGTAATCTACCACGAGGGCCCAGTACGTGTTGATGGATGATACATGTCTTCTAATTTTTGGTTCTTGGACATGCCGCTTTCCTCATGATATTTTCTTTCACCATTTTGAGAGCAGTAGTGATGAAATAAATTACACAAAGTAATACGCCTGGCTGGATTTGAACCCACGACCTACAACTGGTAAGTCGGGGCCATTACCACTGGGACAACTGTAGTATTAGGAAAAAAAAAGCCGACTGAATAAGAAACACCACGCTGCGTGGTAGGAAAAATGGCTGCCCAGCTAAAGTGGGTTTGGGCGGTTCACGTCAGTCGCATGTACAATTACCGGCACGGATCTTGAGCGCTGGCTTCAAGTTGCGCAGAAGTCAAACATTCGGTCTCTTTAGTGGTGCGAAGTGAGACGCTGGGGCGGGGAGTGTCAGTGATTGACTCGCCGCGCCATCGTGTCATAGACGTCACTTGTGATTCGTTCCCTGCGTTGCTGCATGTATCTAACAACAACGACGATTGGCTCGCCAATGTATGGAATGCGCAAAGCGATCTCCACTCTGACGCCGAGCGCTCAAGATCCGTTCCGGTAATTGTATACTTACCTCTGGACAAGAGTCTCTACAGACGAGACCGTCTTGGGAAGAGGTGGCGAAATGACCTATAATAGACTCCTACCATAAGGGATAGTTATCGATGGCTCAAGAAAAAAAAATACCTGGAAGTAGTTGGGGAGGCCTTAGCCCAGCAGTGGGAAAATAAAAGCTAAATTTACAAAAAAAAATACTAAAAAACAGTCGTGAAAGTTCAGGCAATGACGCACAGCAACATCTTAAGCACGTTTAAAATTGATATGTAAATATGACCATAAATAGTTTGAAATAATACTATGTTACTTTTTTGGTGTATACCTAGTAAAGTTTATTCTATTCTTTAACATTTATCGTGGTCCCGATCTAAAATTGATAAATCAGTACTCATAGTCAGGTCACGTATGTACTCTCTGCAAAATAATTTATAAATAAAAATGGCGTGCACAACACAAAATAAAACAAAAAACTATGTTTGTCCAACGACAAAAAAAAATCTACGCTGTTCACAACTGAAAATTTTTACCGCCCTTTAAATATTCCCGTTCTAAACTCATCTAGTCCTAGTACTGCAGTGCCGAGGTATGTAGCAGTCAAACAAGCAGCGGGCTAATCGCCACTCTGTCAAGCCGTCACACACAGGCGCAACCGCGGGACACGTGCTAGCGTGCGTGCTACCTACCACAACGCACCGCGTGCATTGTTCAACGGTTTATGTAATAAAAATTGTTTTTAACGACGCGTGATTGTCGTGTAATTGCTTTAAAATAATTAATTGAACAAGACACCTATTTAAAAAAGTCATGGTTTCCAATAAAAATATATTTTTAGGGTTTCGTCATCAAAAGGAAAAAACGGAACCCTTATAGGATCACTTTGTTGTCCGTCTGTCTGTCTGTCAAGACCCTTTAACTCGGGAACGCGTGGAGGTATCGAATTTAAGTGAAATTAAAACTATACACTCAAGCCTGCGGTCCCTTGAAGCAGTAAAAATCAGACTTCTGAGTTTACGAAAAAAACGATACAGCCTTTTAGGAGGCAAATAAAAAAAAAAATAAGGATACTTCCCGTTGACCTAGAATCCTGAAATTTGGCATAAAGCAAGGTCTTCACAATTTGTAGTTACGTCACTAAAAAAAATAGCGATTCGAAAAAATATTCGTAGCTCAATCTGGGTATTGAACTGTTTTCATAGGTAAGTGTGCACGGAACCCTCAGTGCGCGAGTCCGACTGGCAATTGCCCTTTTTTTTTTATTTATTCCACGAAATAAAATCAACAGTATTATTTCTGTTCATAAACAGCCAATCCCACATGTATCAACAAAAAAGAAAATAATCTCAGCTTTTCCTTTGGAAATGTTTTACAGACATATCATAAGAAGTCAGAAGGTTGTGTCCAGTGGTGTAACTATATCATCTGAGGCCCGTGGCAAAATCATTGGATGGGGCCCCAGAAAATCCTCAAACTTGTAATTTAATTTAAATAACTCACGATTTATAATACTAATAATACTCTCTAATATTAATAAATCGGTAAGTTATCTAATACACGAGGGCTAATAATAATATTAATAAATAACTAAATACTAATATTTCGTCTCTGAAGGTGGGCTACCCGGTCGTGTTTTTATTATGGTGGTAAGGTTGGCAACATACCACGGGAAATTGATCCTTATCTTATGATTGCGTTTAATAAATCTTAATAATTTATTTGAATTTGTACAGTTCTTCTGAGATCAAGACCTTTTAGACCGGGGGCCCCACCAGGCCAGGGGTCCCTAGAATTTCGCCAGCCTTGCCACCTTATAGTTACGCCACTGATTGCGTCCCTGAACAACCGTTATAGAAATAATCTCGCACATAAGTCAAATTACATAATAAAACATTGTCTTGGTATAACGTGATAGATTCACGTGAATCGTCGAAAGAATTGTAACTTTTAATTGGGTTTCTTGGTTTAGACGGCGACGACTGAGGGCGGATTGCAGCTGATTGCGACAGGAAAATTCCTGTTATATTACTTACCTAATATTGAATGACGGTGACGAAGCCTTTTAATTTCACAAAAAACGCGCTAAATTTAGAAAAAAAAAAAACGTCACAATAGCGGAATAATAATAATAATAATTTGTTTGTACAGTTGTTTTTGCGTGTTTAAAGGGTTTCGTGAAAAGTTATCGTATTATGTCTTTAATTTCTTTTCTTTTACATTTTGAGTACGAATGGGTACAAAAACTTCACAATTTGTTTCTAAAACAAACAAATCTGCAATTGGATTAAAGGTTTTTAATAGACCTATTCAAAAAACTCTCAAAAGTTTCAAAAACCATTTGTTGTTTATTTTGTCGCTTTCTTTAATTTCAAGACGTTTTAACAAAGCCGAAAATCTCCACACCATTACAATTTCATACATTTAAGTTCAGCCTTGACTCAATCTACTTTTTATCAAGACACCACCCCGTCTATTGTCACACGGCGACTCACGGGAGGTCTTTGTGACTATCGACTATCGATAAACTCATGTCGATATCGTATGTTGATTATTGATATTTATCAATTGTGTCCACACAATGGCTCCCGATTTATTTAAAAAAACAGGTGTGTTCAACCTTTTGATATGTTTATCAACCCTTTGCGTTTCGGGGGCGGTTTTGTCAAGCAAACGGTGGTTTTGTGAATGGGTTACGATGATTATCGTCAAAAACCTGAGGTTAGTGACAGGTGAGATGTCAACTGAGTGAATGGAATGAAGTTTCGTTCAATAGTAGGGAACTTGACCTGATAAGATAGTTCGCTTGTTCGACTATGAATACAAGTAGTTTTAAATGCGCTTTTGTGTGTTGTTTGGTTAAGTACAAACCTTTTTTTTTGGTTACGTGTATACAAAAGAAGTCATTTTAGCTCGTTGTTTGTTATTTTTTCAATTTTGGTACAGGTTAAGTTTTATTAGTAAAAATAATCTAGAAACTGATTGATTTTTTCCAAAACGTAATTATCTTTTATTGACCTATAAACAAAAACCTCATTTACCTCAATAAATTTAGAATATAGTAAAATACAGAACGTTTGCAATAATAATTAACGTCAAATAACGAGAACGGTCCGCCATCTTTGAACAAAAGGCAAATAGATGAGACATTTACGGACGAGCGTGGAATATTGAAGTGATGTGCGGAAAGTTATGTATATTAATAAGTTCAAACATAATGTACTGATTTAGACTGGGTGTAACATTGAGAGGGATATTATGATCACCCCATTTATTATAAAAAACACAGCACAAAATCGTATTCCGGTAGCCGTTTAAAATAATATCGATAACAAAAGTATCAATTAACGTAAGGGACATTTTTACGTTTTGGGTGAAATACTCTTTCGTCAATCGTCGTAATGGTCGTAAAAGACCCTTACACTAATTGATATTTCTGGTATCGATAATTATGATGTCTAAACAATAGGAACTTGGGGCATCACAACACTACTCTTCGGTGCTCTACATTATGCTACGCCATTACTATGCTTGTGCTACGGCGTAGCGTGCATTGTGCCACAATTACGGAAAATTCATTATGTCTTTATTAAATGCTTTGTGTATGTCGTGGCTATATCATAGAAATTGATCACTTCATGGTAAAACCAAGTAAAACTGGACGTTTTAAACGTTAAAGTTTGATGATATTTCAATCTTCGTTTGGCCTACTTTTTTTAGACCTTTTCTTGTCATAGAAATTCTAAAATCAATGATATGACCAAACGAGGATTGACATAATTATCATCAAATGTTAACGTTTAAACGATCTGACCGCTTTTAGTTGGCCATATAATGAAGTGATCAATTCTAAGACGAACATTACAGTTAGGTTTTCTGTCAGTTTTGCCACAGTCAAAGTTTTGATTGACGAAAAACCTACCGTCTAATGCGACGATTGACGTTTTTTGGTACTGATTGACGAAAACCATCATTCATGATTGAAGTAGATTTTGATCATTTAAAATTTTTGCACAACTACATTGCACCTAACATAGAAAGTTTTAGAAACTAAACAAGCTGGTTGTTTACCGGTTCCCAACAAACCGTTAATGTAAAAATCTCACTTAACTCCAGTATTAAAACAAGCGGGGTCTACAAAAGCGATACTCTAAAAAATGCACTGGAAAATACATCGCGAAGTTTCTGTTGAAAGTGAGGTAACGCACGGAGCGTTGCAGCTAACCAACCGTGGAGCTAAGGAGACGGTGCCAAGTGGTACTATCACAGCGGTTACAAAGACTTCCTGGTTAAGTAGACAGAAATACGTTTTTTTTTAAGCTATTGCATAGCTTCTATCGCGGGCCTTGAGCGTGGAGACCGAATCCAGAAATTCCGTAACGAAAATAACCTAACACCCCCCACTCATTGGTTTTTTGAGCGTGGTGACCGATAAGAAAACAAATGAGTGAACAATCAATCAAAATTCAATTCAATGTGTGAAAGTGTAACTTCAATTAATATCAAAGAAAAAAAAACAAAGGAAAAAAAATACTGCATAAATAAAATAAATAAATAATTATAATTGCATAAGTTGATTAAAATGCTATGCAATAGCTTTACCGCGGCAGTCCCCGAGTGCCACACGTCTTTTTTTTATTTGTCTGCCGAATCTGCTTCATCAGTCAAAGCAAACTAGTCATAATGTTTAGGTTAAAGATAAAAAGAGACTAGCCACAATTTTAGCGTAAACTCAATGCCTTAAACTCAGATAACTATTATTCCTGAAACAATAATTGTGGCCTATTTCGATTTAATTGTGACGTTTTTAGGAATATCTTGATTCGATAATTTTCTTCAAAGGGCCTGTTTACACTATGTGAATGACTTTCTACTGGGTCTAACTTATTGTGTCTCCCACAAATATTCTCAAACTATTCACTTCTTACTATTCTTTTTCATTTTCATCACATTCAGACCCATTATACTCGTATGTTAAAGCGTCTATCACCGCCTGTGGGCTTAACACACCTAAGGAGTAGGGAACTACCAGCACTAACCGCTACGACCCTGCAGAATCTGCACCAGGTGTCTAGCATTATGATGAACTGGACCTAATTGACGCAGCTATAAGACAGTTTTTAGACCGTTATTACTTTGCACTTATTATTGAATTTTAGTTAATATACTGCATACATCGAAGGACTGGAACAATAATACCAGCTGCGGTCTACCCGTCCGATTACAAATCTTCAAGACTAGAGTGAATAGGCTCTTAATAAACTAGTGCGATTTAACATCAATGATTGCTTACCATCAAGTAGGATCGCAGTCAAGATCGAGTTTAGATCAATAAAAAAATATGCAAAATAAATATATTTTCTTTTTACCTTTTCTTTCAGAACAGAATCGAGAGAATCGCTCATCGCTCGGTCCACCCGCAAGCTAGCTGAATAGCTGGTGTCGGCAAGGCGAGCGCCTACCGCTGCATATTTATGAAGCGCCTCAAACACCATAAATAGTTGATACGAACCGGCCTTCACGGGTAATGGAGTAAATACAACGACACGAAGTACTTACGTGTACTCGTTGTACCTAATTCTAAGGAAAGGAATGTTAGGGTTTAAGGAGTAAGTGTGAGTACTATAAGATTTGAGCGTTTGTAACAGTATCATGAACTGGGAAGCACAGATTCGAAGATATGGGTTCTTGTGAAGACGTGCCGGTATTTATTTTTTCCAAGTTTTACTGAATGTTACTGATATAACTACATAGGTGTACAGTCAACAACAATATTACAATAAATCTACTCAACTTCTACTACACGTATCTATAATACAATTTTCTTGCCCGGAAGAGTACAGTATTGTCTGTGGCACTGTCTTATTGAACACTAGTACTTTCAGAGATTACCTCCTACAAACAAAAAAACAAACTTTACCTCTTTATTATATTAGTGTAGATGAGTGTTGCAGGTGTTATATATTTCGAATTCAGCGGAAAGGAACACCCGGGTGACAACCTTTATTCAACCGCCCGGAGAACACGGTGAAAGTCTGCTCAGCTTGGGCGGAGCACAGCTGTCATCACAGGTGTCCTCGTGGAGGATATCGGCAGCCTCGAAAGACCTACCTCCAATTATCCTTTAAATGATAACATTTTTTAATTTTTCCTTTCAATTTTTAAGGCAGACATCCAGATTGTCCTTTCATATTCTTTGTGGTCTGCTAAGTCAAGGGTAAATTTAGATTATATTTAATATATATGCATGTTTATACTAATCTACATCATATATGACTACACTTTTGTATCTTTATTTTCTATTTTTTTTATATATTTCTGCTGTATTCTCTCCAAAACATTTACCTGACTGGTAGGAAATACATGAGGCATTAAGTCCACCTTTGTACCCAAAGGTACAAAGGTGGACATGTTATTTATAATTAGTGCAAATGTTGTATGAAGTTTTAATCTTCTATATACCTACGTACTACTCGTATATAAATGGCAACCATTCCATACTAACTGATCTATCAGCACACAGTTCAAACCACTGAGCGGATTGTGCTGTTTGGCACATCGATAGTTTTTATGACTTATTTTATGTATCTCTATTGTTTAGCTTAAGAAAATAAAAGTCGCGGTGGTCAAACCAAGGCACGAGGGTATTGCGCCGGGAACTTCCAAACTACAAGCTACCACAAAAATGTCTTCTGAAAATACGTAGGGGTATTTATTATTCTACTCTGCCTGACCTGAAAATCGGTCCTGGTCTAAAAATTTGTACAGAAATGTACTAAACTTGCTCAAGCAAAGTCGCGGGCAAAGTGCTAGTAGTAGCTTAGATAAACGTGCACATATCTATGCAAACTACTCCCAGCCACATTTCCCACTGCAATACATCACAACTACCACTGTTCCGCAATTTAGTTTAAACTTTAATGCTTTTGTTTCTAAGTACATTATACAAACACGCATCAAACGATGCTGTAGAACATTCTGGCTAGCAGTCGCGGCACACTATTAGCTAGGAACATATCAGTGAGTGTGGTGAGAACGCGAGCTGCATACCGTATGCGCGTTATAGTCAACGTTAAAAAATTAAAGTCGCCGCCGACACTAAGAATGCTAAGTAAAGATTTAAATGGGACGAAATGCTCTCTGCAACCCTATGTCGACTTACCCGTGTCACGTCGGTGACTTATTATTTTTTTTTTGGTTCGAAAGTCGAACGTGCTCGGAGACTTCCTTTCAATATGAAGTGGAATCGATTAATGAGCCCCAGTTTAGAATTGCAGTCGGGTCACACGGCTAATTTATATTTATCGTGAGACAGAATTATTCTTTTGTTAATCGTGATAAATGTTTGTACAAACACCACAAATAGAAACACCTAAGTGTTACAATTACAAGTGAGCGTCGGCTGAGCGAACAAAAAGATGTACGAGGGTGTCCACTAATATCATTTCAGGATGGACTGAGGGACGGAAAGGCGTGTATGGTTTCAATACCTGTACGCGTAATCCGGTGTGGATGCTCTGAGGTTGGCGGCGAAGTGAAAATTGTCGCTGTACAATACTGGGATAAGTGGTACAGGGTGCTTGGAGTGGCGGGTTTAGTGTTCAATGGAGAGCGACGAGTGTGAATTTTCGCGGTCGCGTATCGGTCGCGTGGTGCGGGACAAACTGGGCATTGGTCGAGCGTGCTAATCTGCGTGGAGTGTCGCGTGTGATTGGGCAGACGGTGCCGTCCAATTTTCCGGTAGCGACGGCCGGCATTAGTTGGACAGACAACGGCCGTTGCTTAGTAACCGACGTACATATTTGAGTACGCCGGACGCAACGTACACTGTGATTGATAGTTGCGTGATTGAAAATGGCTATCGTTACATAGCTTATGTGTTGCGTTCGTTTCGTACATAGGAAGGACAATTTGGTTATTGGACTTGATTCTTTATTAAACAGCTTAGTAACCAAAATACAAATATTTTGTGGAAGTTTGATGTCTGAACAAATTGAACTTAAAAATGCAAATCGGTCCATCATAAAAACTTCAAACCCTGTGTTCTACGGAAATAAAAACATCACAAATTTTACTACACAAAATTGATGCAAAATAACAAAACTCAGCTCCCAAACTTTACATCAATCTGGAAACACAAAACATCTAAATGTCAATTTGTATTCGCAAACAAATCTGGTAGTTCAAACAGCACAGCTATGTAGCGCTGCGCTCTAATGATTGTTTACTGGGGGGCGCGGCCAGCTAGTTACCCAGTAATGCAATATTAATGCAATTCATTAAACGTGCAATTGAAGTGTGCACAACCCTAACCCCTCGGATAGGGATGCCGTGAAGAGGCGCACTTTGTAGGATATTCTTGATATCAAAACTGGAATTTCGTGACAAAATCTGTGGTTTCATACTTGGACTGTTCAGTTTCAGTAGTGATTTATTTTTTAACTGTTGAAAAAATATATAAGTACTTATAAAGACCGTTTACATCATAAACCTTCCTTTTGAATTCATTGCAAAAAATTACGAAAATATTATGATCATTTGTTAAAACGTTAGCAGTAGTTTGAAAACAACCCGATATAATTGCCAATATAATTGAATTTCACAACACTTACTGTAATCCAGTCCATCATAAACGATACAATATTAAATGTCCTGATAATGACACAATAGTTGGTCACCATACCGAGTGAGGGCATGGTCACTAATTTTATTGCACATATTCAATTTGATTGTCAACAAAATGGTGGCACGATTACAATGGAGAATTTACTCAAATTAAATCATCAACATTGATTTATTATTCAAACTACTACGCTCCAAATACGCGTCCATTCACACTTTTTGATTACGTTTTTTACAAACGAAATGGGAGTCATCAGAAAACTTCTCATATACAAGGTTTCCCAAAGCTAAACAGTTTATTTACCCCGAGTGATTGTTACAGCACAGCAGCGAGGCGAACGAAAATAATATCGGACAAATCGAGACCGCCTCGGGTCCCCATTACACGATCAAAGTAAAAATATATGAGGCGAAGGAAAAGAAACCAAACATATGCCGGGGTAAATATTTGGACTGGAGCTGCGTCCCCTGCTCCCTGTGGACCGCACCCCCGCGTATTACGTCACATTGTTCTCGCGATCGATTAGCCGGCCGGCCGTGACGTCGCGACGAGTTTCATAACCGCTGCGTTCCATTCCCTAATCTATTCCTGTTACGAATATGTACTTCTATGCAATATTCCGAAGACGTCACGTTTCTTTCCTCAAATTTCTAAACTTTTTCGCCGCTCCTAAGGATTCTACTTGCGACTCAGTTATGTGAGTCACAAAGCGGGGGTAGCGACGTGCAAAATTATTTGTTAGATCCGAGTTACCGTGAGAACCTCTCGCCGATATGACTCCCTGAATGAAAAAAATATATTTCATTGAAAAAATACACTCCAATCGCTGGCCTCGGGGCGTATAATAGTGATTGAACTAACCTGTCAGCCCCATGTTAAGTGGTTTTGAGGGTACCATACAACCATTGTGCGGACAACCAGTAGCGTGCTTTCTTGGTAAATGTTTGATTTGGGAATATTTACTAATCTGCCTTCATAACACCGGTGTGTGTTTGCGTTTCAAATTTTTGCAGCTTGACGGGATGTTTTCGTAGGCTGGCGAACCTCAAACAATCCTTTACTGACGACAAGCTGTGCATTCAAATTCTTTTCATAGTCTAATAAAATAAAAGATTTGTTCTAACAGTAATGAAATCAAAATTTCAAACACAATTTGTTTATAACATCGATCATTCCAATTCTCTTTAGACAATAACAATAATGTATATATCATAAATTGAAATACAATACAACATGATTAAATCTTCCTCACCTGTCAACACTTAACAACTTCCACCTTACATAACCGCGCAATAAATTTACAATCTGTAAATAAACACGATTCGAATCGCACTCTCAATTTCAATCGAGACGCAAGTCGCATCCAAACGATTCAATCGCGCATATGTCCCATTGTCCGCGCGTACAATGGCGGCGGCGCGCCTCTGCGTGCCATTCAGCCACCAGCCACAAAAGTCTGTTTCGCTAAACTCCTTGTGTGCTGTAACATTGACCTATAGAGCCAACAGGTGAATCTCACAAAGCGTTTGTTTGGGTGTCTCCGGTGAATTAACGCCCCACAGCCCGTGCCGAGACGATCTAATGTAAAGTACATCGTCTGATGCGCTCAATAGAATAGTTTACATTTGCAAATGTGCTGTTGTTAGTGTGCGTAACCTTGCCGCTGGCTCGGCGCGAATCCGCGAGGGGACCCTGAAAGAAATATCTTCAAAAAGAAATTCGCAAACGTAATAAACACTTTTCAAACACAAAGGGCTCCGAATTTATCAAACAAAACACATCAGAGTATCATTCGTCCTAATTTACTAAAACCTACAGAACAACGCATTCAGATATTAGGAACTGAAATGATTAATCCCTATTAACAAATTGCAACCGTAACCAATTCATAGCAACCAATTCGTATATATTCGGAGGACAAAGGCCGGCTCGCCAATCAGCATATTCGGACTATCTATTTAGAGCATAACGCTGGCATATACATAGCTATTGAGTATAAATTCGCCACAGACCTGCATTACCTATTAATTAATCGCTCTACGCTAATTATACGACACAAGTGCCAACATGAACGGTCAACGGCACAAAGGGTTCTATGCAGTGTGTTCACGTATGTGGAGGTACATATAGGATTCTCGTAACATTCTCGATTATGGCAGCGAGCCGGTGTCCGTGTGCACATAGCCGTTCTTGAGTGCCCACATAGGTATTGAAGACATTGATCTTGGCTCACAATGCTTTGTCCTGCCCAGTGACTGGTGAATGGCCGCGCTCAAAGGAGCCTGCATTCAAACTGTATTTCTGTCACAAAGTTACATGCGGTTCACTGACAGTACTACGGGAGTGAGGAGCTCGATGTCTTAACAAACTTGATCACTATAATACACTCTGACATGTTACGTCTCTTTGACCTAAAGGAAATGCTATGACATATTTACATGAATAGAACGTTATTTTAGTAAATTGAATCATCTATAGTTAACCAATGGCATCACTGAAAGCGTCTCGTGTTGACTCGTCAAATTGAAATAGTTGCGTAATTAGAAACTGATAAAGTGGTTTTTTGTTGAAAACTCGACTCATCATCATCATCTTCATTTCAGCTAAAAAACGTCCACTATTAGACATAGGCCTCCCCTAAATGTCGCCATATCGACTGGTCCTGTGCGTTTCGCATTCATCGTATTCCTGCGATTCTCACCAGGTCATCGATCCATTTTATGGGAGTCCTTCCAAAGCTGCTTCTTCTGGTAAAACTCGACTATTCTTTGAGAATTGTAAAACCCAGGAATAGGTCAATTTTATCAATCAATCTTCTGAAAAATGTGTGGGTAGGTACACATGTAAATATTTGTATTCAATGTTTTTAGACTCACCTTCAAGAACAAACTGTTATTAATAACCCTGACTCCAATCAAAACAAAAAACATTACAAGATGAAAAAATAGAAGACAAGTTTTCATGGTGAAGCAAGCAAATATCCTCATATAGTTACATAAACCTCCGCAAGATGGCGTTTTCTCCGACATTCGACGCTTGTACCTGTCTATTGTGGATTATAAGAGGAACGTATAGTCTTGACATTTGGCAAAATCCTAACTTTATAATGTTGTGAAAGTAGAAAACGCATCCATTTCACTTAGTGATAAGGTAGAATTCTACTGGTTTAAGATTTTTTTATATCGGTCCGGTTGTTTTTGAGTTTATTAATTACAAACTAAAATACAAATTCGTCTCCTACATAATATTATTATTTGTGTAAAAGTATAGGTAAATATAAATATGAATGTAAATTTGTTTGTTACTCTTTCACGTCTAATCAGCCGAACAGATTTGCATGAAACTTGGCATACAGGTAAACTATGTCTTGGAATATGATATACTTATTATTCCGGGAGTACGCTGTAGCGCTGCGTTATTTATCTTTTTAAATATCGCAGCATATGCTGAGTTAGGCGCCTTTTTAGCCTTGCACAGATTTTAAAGTTATCTTTTTTTTTATATTGAATTTTACTGTATGAGTGAGGTACGAATAAACGTTTTTTCTTTCTTCTTTCTTCTTTATTCTTTCTTCATTCCTCTTTCTTCTTTCTTCTTTTTCTTTCTTCTTTCTTCTTTCTTCTTTCTTCTTTCTTACAATCTAGCTAGAAGCTAGAATTTATTTATACACAAGTTTTGTTTAAACTTGAGAAATTTAAAGTTGAAAAAACATCACTTTTACGTTTATTCCAATTTAAATCATCTTCTTGCTCAATACTCTCTCATACCTAGTCGTCATCTCAGTGATCATTTATCACCATAACTGGTTATATCATCTTTCACTTGTACTATAGAGTACGCTATTAATACAATTATCATGAAATACTTTGTAGGTACTGATTGTACTTCTAAAATCTGCTGCAAGATTTTACAATACCAAGTGTAAAAGTCTACAAACGATCTATTTATGTAACATAATATAAATTTGCCAAATAAAGGATAAAGCGATAAGACTCACAACCCAAAAGTTGCGAGTTGTTTTAAATTTCTTCGAAACTACAGTTTTGAAAATTAACCTGACAAGTGGCAAAACTTCTACGTATTTTCTTTAGTTTTGATGGAACTAAATAAATCTATCTAATTTCACACAGTTGCAAAAAAGTATCAAACCGCATAAATCGGCGTATCCCTCGCGTTAACCCCGGTAAAGTCGCGAATCGCAGCGAAAAATAAACGCATCCGTGGCGGGCTAAACCGGTAATGCGCTGTTATTATCATAATAATAATATGCACAAAGCAGATACAGACGAAAAAACGGATTTTCGTGAAACCTGTATTTTCCGCTAACTGCCCCATTCGGAGTTTTGTTTATGCTTGCTTTCAGAAAAGAGTTTTTACAGGGGTGCCTACTGATAAGTTAAAGCCTAAATAATAGGTACTTAGGTGGGGTTTTTTGCCGAAGGTTCCTATATTAAGACTGTATTGTTAAATGCATTAAGAGCAAAGGTAATAATATCTACCTCAACCTTTTCAAGACACAGTAAGCGGTAATGACAGTTTTCGCATACTTATCCTTATGACAATGAACTTAAATCCAAGCAATCAAATCATAGCGTAAAATAAACGACATATATGCGTCGTGACAGGCCATCACTCCGAGGTATACGCTCAAAGCATTCAACCGGATTAAGAATAATTAGCTAATTTGTCATTTTAATGTCACATGCGCCGACACGTTCTCGACGAAAAGGAATAAAATTTAAAAAAAAAACATTTAATCCAAACCGAGAATATCGTAAAAACTACAAGTCGGCGGCATAACTCATGCGTCTTTGCCTTTTGTACTGCGTGAAAAATAAAAAGGGTATTTTAAAAAAAGAACATTAGTTAGTGCGACGGATCAGTCATCCGCGGGCCTCGCCGCGAAACACGTCGTCTGGCTCTTACATGCGTACTTTGCCAGATATTTAAGTCCCGACACATGTTTATACTAATGACGTTTCGATTTTGACCTTCGATACCCGAGGGTAGCAATTTTCGATGCCTATCAGCTCCGACTTACCGCTTGTTTTGAATAACAAGACATGCCGTTTACATAATTCCTGTGGTTACGTAAATGTGACCTATGTTCGGGTAACGTGGGGACAAGGAGTTGAAACACCTCTATAGTAAAATGTATTTGGAAATCACCTAACCTATGTATGAATAAAACTAGTAATGGATTAATTGAACAACCTTTACGCAAAGCAAGAGTCATTTCAATACATGTTACAAGAAATCATGTAACTAGAAATGAAAGAAACCTATAAAGTACAACTTGGCATTGCAATATTTCTATTTCTACAACTCTATTATTGATAGGTACGTTAGCGACTGAAAGACTAGAAGGTCTCACTTTATGCATTGCACCTAAATTTACCTGACCCTGTTATCAAGGGTAGGTTTACTTCTAAAAGTATATCTACTTATAGTAGGTAAAACCTTAGAAAAATGCTGTTCATCTCACTCAGATATAGAACCCTTTTAATATCATCAAAACCTTGAATTTAGCTTTCAGAACCCGTTCAATTTTAGGAAGACTTCGTGTTCATTTTTGACTTAACTTTTCTTTGTAATTATGACGCCAGGCAGGGGCATAGTTACTGCCATATCAGCCGTATTAATAATACGGGGCCCCCGAGCTACAAAGGCCCCGACATATGCCTAAATTCGTAACATGTTATCCACAATCACGAATTCTCATACTGATAATTGAATGAATAATGAGTTTATGATACTCTGTAAATAGTTTTTAGCACGCTCCCTTTCGCTTTAGCATTTTCTATATACAAGATGACAATTAAAAGTCAACCTACTTTAGGTACCTTCTGAATGATCCATTAAATGAGTTCATTTTCATTTTCGAGGCCTCTCAAGACACTATTTCTATGCTGGTAGAAGCAATTTTGCCTATGCCTATGTCCAACAGTGGACGTATACCGGCTGAAATGATGATGATGATGATGACGAGAAGCTATTTTGTACAAAAAAAAAACAAACTTCAAAAATATTTGATATGGGGCCCTATTAGGATTGGCTACTCTACTGATGCCAGGGCTGCGGATAGTTCGAAAGAGTTACCAAGGCCCTCGCAAAAGGTAATTGAATGAACACCGTAGGTTTTAGCCAATAAAAGTCTAACACTGTCGCTCTACCCAGAGCAGGAGAAGTTATTTGATAATTCCCCACATAAAAAAGGCTTGTTTTCGGAAAACATTTAGAAAACCTAACGCCTACACTTACTCTTACAAGTCAGCAGACTAAAACTCAAGTAAATCACAAACCTAGTCTGTCTAGAGTCCAAAGTTTTAACGCCACAATGGTAACCACCCACGAAAGTCCGTCAGTCCGGTTCGTCATGCAATGATTAATACTGACTTGGCTCATTAGCTGAAGGGCTTAGCAACGCCGTCCGGGGCACTTAATCACTCGAACAAAGCACTACCTACTCGCGAGCAACCGAAAGCATCATTCTTCGTCAGGAATGTGTGAGCGGGGTGTTTGACATAAGCGCTGGCTTGAAGCGGCTTGACGGTGCTTGAGAATTGTTGCCAGAATCTTCTATGAAAATAATTTACTAGATTATATTATTTTTCTAAAACTGTCCCGAAGCTCTTTAACCGATTTTTAATGTTTATTAACTACCAGAATATTTATAATTGTGTCGCTCGTTTTTAACCATCTCACCTGTTTAGATATGTGCGCCCGCGCACATAAAATATACCCTATGTGACTCAGAAATACAGCAGCTTTCTATCGGTGAAAAAATTTTAGCAATCAGCCCAGTACTTTCAGAGATTACCTCGGGAACAAACAAAAAAGAACAAACTTATATTAGTACAGGTGGTGGGTAGTAACTAATATTAATGTAGGTGAGGGCTCTTTAATACCTAGG
Organism: Mythimna ferrago; assembly: GCA_910589285.2. Classification (NCBI taxonomy): domain Eukaryota; kingdom Metazoa; phylum Arthropoda; class Insecta; order Lepidoptera; family Noctuidae; genus Mythimna; species Mythimna ferrago. The sequence continues at coordinate 8,890,251 of OU342683.1, read as the reverse complement.
TTGCAGCTATCAGGAAACATCAGCGTCGCATCATTGTCATACAGTGGCCCGATTGAGGTTTGGCAAAATTAGACTATAAAATTCTGACGCCTACTTTACTACTACTTTCTGAAATGTAACTGACAGGCTAGCGACTCGGCATCAATGTCTAAGACTACGAAACTTCGACTAGATAATTACATCATTGCCGTGATCCTCTTAGGTTGTTTCTCAATAGAGTTAAGTGTATCAAGCTGTCATCTAGCAGACACGTCCTAAAGATGAAAGCAGTATTCCATACACGATCGAACTTGCGCTTGACAAAGATTCCAGCATGAAATACCTCTCTGATTCTTTCTTTTCTGATTTCTCTCTTTATACGTCTTGTCTCTCTTTTTAGAATTATATCACCTTTGCCAGGATCCCTAACTTTTTGGCAGCCTTTAGCTCGATGTAAGGACTAAAATTAAGGATAAACCAAGATTACTTCAGAAGTTATTATTATGTATTTACATTGGGCCTTTAATCTAGATAGTATATATTTTCTTACGTCGTGTCGTCCGTCCGCTGATCGTTCACAACTTAAGTCCCATCATTAGAACGCGAGGAGGACGAAGCGCATGTAAGTATGTACTTTTAATTCTTGTGTACTTGCATACGTACCTTCATATCTAGCACGTACTTCTTACAGAACTGAGAACTTTAACTACTTGCTGAACTACTTCAGACTTTAAAGTGACATAGGTCACTTTAAAGTCTACCTAAGTTTTTTAAAGACTACCATTTTTCGTGTTTCAGAGATTGGTGAATTTAATAATTCCATAAAAAAGATTTATATTTGAGACTCTTAAAATACAGGTGGGCAAGGACGGATAGATACATGTACATAGAAAAATATATGCGATACAAACCGACGAAAACCGTGAAAACCCTGGGCCTAATCCTAGCCTCATTTTCCACTATTTCGACTACTCAAAATCAAGCTCCAACCATTCGTAACGCCATCAAACCACCATAAATCCACGTGGGATACAAGCTGATCCGTACATCCTACCTATTGCCACAGAATAGATAGATACAGAAGAATAGTTCGCATCCAACGACGCACTATGACTGAATATCACATACTTTTTCTTGAAGGTAAATCATCAAACCACTTCTCCTGCTCTGGGTGGAATGAGAGACAAGTCAGACTTTTAGTGACCAAAATCTACTTGTAGACCTATTACTTCAGTTGATTTTATCGTTCCAGGGCCATCGTAACTTTGTCCAACATTTTCGCAGCCTTGCCAGACATAAGCCCTACTAAGCTCCTTCAGTAGTTTTGCTGATATCTCTTTAAAATACGCGTGTACACAACGCACAGTCGACTCGGGCTTGGTCTTTACTGGATGGCTAGACGGCGAGCTAATGTGTCGTACAGTTCTCGTAATGAATATTCCGAAGCAGTGGCAAGACCATGCTGTGTTAATATGAGATTCGTTATTAAACTGTAATTTGCAGACACTTCAGAGCGGTGAACTTACAGGACGAAAAATTTAGGGACAGCGAGTACCTATTTGCACATTTGCGAAAGAAAGAAATTTGAAAGACTGCAGTGGCGTAACTATATCATCTGAGGCCCGTGGCAGATTCCTTGAGGCCCCAGAGAAATCGTCACGTTGTGATTCTATTACATACTAGCGGCCCGTCCCGGCTTCTCACGAGCAACAAATATAATATAGCATTTGTGTTACTCAGGGTGAATGTAGCTTTCTACGGTGAAAGAATTTTTGAAATCGGCAGTCATTTTTGAGTTTATTCATTAAAAACATACACACATAAATACAAATTTTCCATCTTTATAATATTAGTCTAGATGTATATATATTTTTAAAAAGGTTGTGTTACTTCATCTGATCTCGCAGCCTCTCATTTTGCCAGCAAGTAAAGTAGCAAACTATATTTCCGCCACTGACAGTTTGTGATCTCTGTACCTATGCATCTAAATAATATGCGTGCTCCTAATTTCTGTCGCTATTTTAAAGTTAGCCTTCTGTACCTACCTACTCCGTGTCATCGGCCTGTTTAATTACCATAATTAATTAGATCCCGTGGCGCAGACGTGAGCAGAATGGAGGATTGATGCCAGTAACATATCGCCGCCATTTGCCGATGTGACGACTATCGTTCCTCGTTCGTATATTTTTAAAAGCCTATCATTAGGAAGTGGGTTTTTTATGTCCACCGCCGCATTGATATCATCGGGTTATCAATCATCGTAACGTGCTATGTAAGATGTGTGGAGTTTTTGACTTTTTGTTCCTGTACCGTTACTAATTAGAATGTTTTTGATGTTGGCCGTGTGGTCGGTGAGGTTCTTATGCTATTTGTGTATGTCATGATCTGTTTCAGTGATACTTTGGTCGTTTCAAATGTTACAAAAAAAAATTTTGACAGCTTTTTTTTGGTAGGAAACCATCAAATTGTTTCTACCACTTTGGGTGGATCGATAGAGAGTGTCAGACTTTGACTGACTAAAACCCATCTATGTTCCTTCAGTTGCTTGTTGCCTTTTAAGGCCACGATAACTCTTTCAGACATATATAAATTGCGAGCTAGCATAGCTAAATTGTTAGGTATCCAACTTGACTGGATGAGACGCAGAACAGGCTGATTATTTATATATCAATTAGGCAAGAAATTATCATAACGTCTAGAAACTATTGCTATAATTAACTAACAGCGTCTGACGTCATAAAGAAAACATAAAACTTTTGCCAGAAGGCACCTGCCAATTGCGTGGGTCTTAAATACTTACTTTATTTTTTTTTCTTACTAAACCTCTAACTAAGTGGCACTTTGATGTTTGTACGAAAAAATTTTCATAAGAAGCTTAAAATACAAGATTAATTTGCTAATTAATTTCGTGAGACGCTAGATAAAGAAAAAACTTCCATATTGCTGTACGAAACTGTACTTTTTTTCTACTGTATATGTGAGGTACGAATAAACGTTTTTCCTTTCTATATAAGTAGATAACTCTCAAAACGGTGAAGGAAAACATCGTGAGGAAAACGGCATGTCCTAGAACTAAATATTCGAAGACATGTGACATTCACCAACCCGCACTGGGCCCGCGTAATGGATTACAATGCAATGGGCAACCTCTCCCTAGAGAGGAGGCCTGAGACCCAATAATAGGAACATTATAAGGCCGACTATGCTATGCTATAAGTAGATAACAACAACCTCCAAGCGGCACACTAATTATGTATACACTTTACAGTGGCACATAAAGAAACTCAAACAATTCTACAGTTGCCATCACGGATCTTGAACGCTCGACGTCATAGTGGGTATCGCTTTGCGCATTCCATACATTGGTGAGCCAATCGTCTTCATGTCTGCAACACAGTGAACGAATGAGGAGTGACGTCTATGACGCGATGGCGCGGCCAGCCAATCACTGACACTCCCCGCCCCCGCGTCGCACTTCGCACCGCTAAAGAGACCGAATATTTGACTTCTGCGCAAGTGTTCAAGATCCGTGATGGCAACTGTACAAAAACTACCATTTGCAATAGGTAGAAATTTCGGCAGAACGTGCTCAAAATATAAACTGACCAAGTGTGATCGTTGATTGTTGACTGGCGAAGTTGGACTCGTGCAAGTAAGGTTCCGTACCGTTCTTCGAAAATTTTGAAAATTCGGCAAAAAAAATCGCGTTTGTTGATATGGGAGCTCCCCTTCAATATTCATTTTATTTTGTTTTTATTATTTGTTGTTATAGTGGCAACAGAAATACATAATTTGTAAAAATTTCAACAGTCTAGCTAGGGCGGTTCTTGAGATGCCCTGGTGACAGACAGACGGACAGACGGACGGACAGACAGCTAAGTCTTAGTAATAGGGTCTCGTTTTTACCCTTAGGGTAAAGAACCATAAAAACTACTAGGTACCTAACATGCTCATCATTTCCATACCCCAACTGCACATATACTCGTAGGCGCTCTCATTAGATACATGTAAATCAATGAGTCAATTAGTGACCGCATTGGCGAGCATGCTTGAGTGAGCGCGTGTTCCCCACGACTGTAGCTTAATTAAAAAAAAAATTATTGGAGAAGTTTATCCTTTATTTAGTTGGGTTATTATTAGTATGGACTAATGGAATTGTCCTGCGGTTAGGTACATCTGACTGTATGAAAATAGGAATGACGCTTATTTATGTTTGATTATTCAAAAACATTTTCATACGTTTTTTTCTTCACCATTATTTCAGGCGAAAGACGACCACTGCTGGATAAACCTCGTGACGCGACAGTTGTTAAAGTTGAGTCAACATATTTACCGATTCTGTGCATCTCGTCTGCTTCCTTCGCGTATCAAGCCAACGCTTGTGTTTCTTAATTCAATAAAAAAAATATTACTAACTTTTGCCCACAGCTTCGCCTACGTACATAAAATATAGTCTATATCACTCAGGAATAAAGCAGCTTTCTTTTTTTTTTTATAATGGATAGGCTCGCGTTTGACCACAATCTCACCTAATGGTAAGCGATGATGTGGCCGACGATGGAGCACGCTTGCCTAGAAGCAATCTATTCACTCTTGACTTAAAGACGGTGAAAAATTTTTTAGCAATCCAGTACTTCCAGAGATTACCTCCTACAAATAAAAAAATAAAAAAACAAACTTTACCTCTTTATTATATTAGTGTAGATTTTGTATAGTTGTAAGTATTATGTAATGATATTCCTATTTACTATATTATTGTGATCGTCCTATTAGGTGTATTGATATGCATGTTTCGTCATTAGACGACAATGTTTTTTTATGAGAAATAAAGTTTATATAAACCTAGTTCATACACTCGTGCAATTTCAACTCTTCATGCAACAACAAGTCATATTATAAGTTTATAACAAATTCATAATATATTAACATTTAATATACACGTAAACACTGCGCTATGTGCTATGTAAGCACATAGGAAAAGTACTGGCACATTGATTAGTACAGCTAAATTAATAAAGCAATCAGCAACCATAGCCACTGGTGATGGCGACCGGAGTGTGCTTGAGTGCACGCGTGCCTGCGCTAGCCCTTTTTTGTTACTTATAGAACATGGTTTTTAATTAATATTGTATTTTAAAGGGCATTACTTGATATGAAGAAGTATTATGTTGACCATTCAAATGAAAAATATGAAGCGTAGTTTTCAATACAAGGGGCCTTACCATGACATGTTAAAATATCAAACGTACGAGCGAGAAAGAGGGATGGAGCTATTTAGCTTCATCCCAACAGTTCAGTTTAGGCCGTCAAATTGATCGCGTTTAAAGCTCGTGGTAAGGCCTAAGGGCTGTTTTTAAATTCATTGAATTCGCAAAATGTCTAGGAATGAACCTAAACAAATAAAAGTGTGATTTTTCATGTCCCCAATACCAACTAGCTGACCCAGCGAACTTCATACCGCCTAGCCTTCAATGAAGATTATCTTTCGATATAGCCAACTGATTGCGATGTAACAAAGGTTTAATTATATATCAAGTAACACACAATTTTATTACATAAAAGTTATCTAATATCAATTTCGTATATTTTACGTGATGCGCGCACAACTAAAAACTATTTCTTCTTATTTACTTCTGTCTATAATAAATCTCTGCCCTTTCATTTATACAAATTATTTTAATACATATGTACCTATATAAAAAAGTTAATTCTTCGCTCAAAGAATTAGCATTGCCATTCAACGTGGCAATGCTGCCAGTCTTCTGGGCACATTTCCGGATGTCAGCGATGTGGAGGAGTACTTACTTTGACGCCTGAGCGTACTTTGTCATTTTGTATTATATTTAAGTACATAGTTAGGTTTTAGTATAAATAGTTTATTTAGTATTTAAGTTTTTTATATGTATAGGTTAATATACAGCACCGGATATGAACCTAAGCAATCGCTCACCATCTAAATTAAATTCCTCAACTAATCATAAAACAAAATAATATTGCACATCATAAAGATTTTTAGACACCTTTTCACTTAGCAAGTCAAATGATTGCAGATATAGACTCAAACAGCTTGTTGTCTACCACACTCTAATCAGCCAGAAACTAAACAGCAAAACAATCAATCAAAATAATATTAACGAAACCATGCCATTGAATTTAAAAAGCATTTTAGCAAACAGACAGGTCTGCTAATGAAAATGAAAACTCAAAGAATAATAGACAAGAAAGGTTTGGCCAAAGAAAATGATTAATTGCGCCGAGGAAATTACCTATGAGTCGGCAGCCAGTCACGCTCCAGGCACGGGGTGACACCGAAGACACTGTGTTTACTTACCAAATACTAAACTTACACATGGCTAGAATAGCAATATTGCCTGATTTCAATTATCTGGAAGTTAGCACCAGCGCGGCGGGCCTAAAAACGCCACATTGGCAATTCATCTCACAGCAAATCATTTCTCGAATTCCGAGCAGATCATTAGCTTATAGTCTACACTAATATAAAAAGAAGTAAACTTTGTTTTTTTGTTTGTAGGAGGTAATCTCTAGAAGTACTGGTCCGAATTTCTAAATTTTTTTCTGAGTGACATAGGCTATATTTTATGTACGCAGACGAAGTCGCGGGCAAAAGCTAGTGATTCATATTATTATTCTACTAAAGCGGCCTTTTAGACCTGTATATAATATATAATAAGTGTTCTAATTCTACAACAACAAATCAATCCGCGTAATTTTTTTAAAAACTTAACTTACGGCTGTCAATATTGGCTGATTTCAATTATCTAGCACTAGATTATGACCTTTAAGTCTAGGTAATAACTGTCTTATTTCGACATCAATAAATCGAACTGCGTGGCCTTTTCAAAAACTAAACTTACATACGGCTGACAATATTGGCTGATTTCAATTATCTAGAAGTGATCTTTATTTAAGTCTTGGTAATGTCTCTTATTTCTACATGAATCAATCGATCCGCGTAGTCTTTTCATGGCTATGGTGAGGTGATAAATCAATGAATAACATCTCTCGCTCTGGGTGGCGCTAGAGGGCGTGTCAGACTTTTACTGGCTAAAACCCACCTGTATATTTTCAATTGCCCTTTGCGTTCCGAGCTCACTGTAACGGCCTGTTCACGACTTCGATCTTAGGACGAGCGGCGCGGTGAGCGGGGCGGCATCGGTAAGCGGGCGCGCGGCGCTATGAGCGGCGTCTTGTGGCGTGCTTCAAACATTTTCATACATGGTCTTACCGCTCACTGCCTCGCGCTTAGCTACCGCTCACAGTGGAAGGTTATGAGCGGGCCGTAACTCTTTCAAACAATCCCATAGCTCTAGAGACTCGGCATGCAGTCTAACCAGATGCAGTTGAACATACCTATATTTTACGTGGTGTAACTGCGTATCTGACCTCTACAACCCAGTTACTGAATAACAAGATAACCCTTCTCTTGTTTTTACATCAAGTCTTAAAAAGATTTTCTGAAATCGTTTTTCAAGTAAGTATTTCGCTTGTATTTAAACATATAAATCATGTAAATTTAGACATATAAAACACACAACTTTACCAGAATTCTAATGTCTGAGTGCCGTCATATTATGACGAGGACCATTGTATCTTTTTTATTTTATTTTTCAGGTCTGAGCAACGCGAGGAAACTCGGGACGTATGGAGTATCCACTTACGTCTTACCCAAAAATACTTTTTAATGTAACATTAAATGTTGTTGGAACACATGAAAATCAAAACAAAATGACCTCGCAAATCTTGAAGGAAAATGCTCATAATATACCCATTTTGTTTCCACAAGTAGGGACAAATGTGAGACACATTTCCCCCCATACTCCTCATTCACCGTCGATTAACCATGGAATGTATTTATTTAGGGTTCCGTACTTCCGCAATGACCTTAATGTGTCCAGTGAAAAATGAGCAGTCCTTAAATATATGCAATTTATGCACATATGCAATTTGCGGCAAGACGTTGCATTTTATGTGATGTTTCCTGGTGAATAAGTAAGATTTAAGTTTTGTGATAAAAATAGAATGCGTGGAAAGAATATAAACAAAGATATTAAGGCCGAAACGCCCGAAAAGTGCCACAAAACAGTGACTTTCTGAAGCCTACTCCTCGGTAACGGCTAGGTTAATAGGTTTGAAAAAAATATATGTTTATTATAGATTCATGAACAACATTATCAACGTTTTATTTTTTCGTGCTATTAATACTTTTGTCTAAAAAAAATATTTAGCAATTTCGCAACTTTTCTCTACTCCTTCGAAACGGCTTGGATCTTTAGAAACATTATTACTCATAAAAATTGGTGGTTAAATATTCTTCAAAGTGAACATAAGTTTATTATGTATATATTTTCTTGTAAATAAATATAACCCTATTATGATTTATTTTACAGATATGTTAATGCCAAATAATTATATCAAATTAAAGGGCTTCTAATGTCTCCAAGCGAACATTGCATATGTAAATCAATCAATATTTCGCAAAGAAAATGGATTTAAAGGTCAGCCGCGCGCTTTCCGGGCGCTGTTGGCCGCAAATAATGGCACAGATTTGCATACTGCCGCCTAGGCTGGTGCGAGAGGTGCGTCCACATAATTTTGGCCAGATGGTTCAAGGGACTATAAGCCTTAAGCTTTTTTACTTCTGCTGATCTAAGGCGGAGCTAGAGATCGTGTCAGAGTTTGACTGACTAAAACCTAAGTTCCTTCATTCCCTTTGCGTTTTAGAACCATGGGTATCAGTTTTCGTACCTTTCTCTAGGCCCGGTACGGGCCTACTATGAGGCTAATCTCTCAACTCGGTGAGAAAATTAGACAATGTCACCTAGTAATTGATCACAATGTTTCCTTTATAGTCTGTTGATTCTAAAGGTTAAGATAAGAATGTACGGCTGCAGAAATAATAATAATAATAATAATAATAATAATAATAAGACCCTGTTCCCGATGCCGGTGGGCTACTATTTTTTATATTTTTAAATGTTTTTTTTTATGTTAATTTTTGAAGAAATATTTAAAAATATGATAAATATGTATATAATAATAAATGAATGGAATAATAATAATGAATGTGGACTCGGCTGTCATTGTGCCGATTGTCGTGAGCGTCAATGGCCTTATAGCCAAAAGCTTCGACGACCATCTGTCGAAGCCGGCGTTGCGCGGATGGATCAAGGGCCTGATACAGAAGGCAGTACTCCTCGATACGGCTCGTATTGTGAGGAGGTTCCTGTCTCTGGAGCCCTAACCACCGGTAGCTTGGACCCTGCTCCCGACACCGGCGGACAACTATTTTTTATATTTTTAAATGTTTTTTTTTTTTTTTTAATTATTTTTAAGAATGAAATATTTAAAAATGTAAGTTATATGTTATAATGGAAAATAAAGGAGATAATAAAAATAATAATATTCCACAACTATCACACAACGCCGTCTAGTCCCAAGCTAAGAAATAGATGAATGTGTGGGATGGCGACAATGGATAAAGTGAGAAATCGAGTATATTAATGGAAGTTTAAAAATGGGACAAGTGACTGAAAACTTGATAGGGAATTGTTTTTCTTAGTATGGTCACGTGAATGATGGAGCGCATGTTACTGAAAGAGTTAATAATATACATGTGGATGGATGGAGAAGGAGACGGAGGTCAAAAAACGATGGATGGAGTGAGGAGTGATATGAAAGAAAAGGAAGTTAGTAATATAGTGACGGGTGACAGGACAGAATGGAGGAAAAAAACCGTTGATCCGACCCCAAATAATATGAGACAAAAACAGCACAATGATATTTTGTTGATTTTACATTTTTTTGGAACGAAGTTCCTTATCGCGCGTTGTGAAAGGGGGCTAGACGGAAAAAATTCTCACGAAAAATTGTACCGACACTTTTACTGTCAAAATATAAATCCAAGATGGCGGCTGTAAGAAATTATCAACTTTTTCGTCATGGGTGTCGTTTTCATGGTTTTCGAGGGTGTTGAAACCGATGGTACTGTCAAAATATAAATCCAAGATGGCGGCTGAGAGAAATTATCAAATTTTTCGTCATGGGTGTCGTTTTCATGGTTTTCAAGGGTTTTGAAACCGATAGTACTGTAAAAATGTAAATACAAGATGGCGGCTGCAAGAAATTATCAACTTTTTCGTCATGGGTGTCGTTTTCATGGTTTTCGAGGGTGTTGAAACCGATGGTACTATCAAAATATAAATCCAAGATGGCGGCTGCAAGAAATTATCAACTTTTTCGTCATGGGTGTCGTTTTCATGGTTTTCGAGGGTGTTGAAACCGATGGTACTGTCAAAATATAAATCCAAGATGGCGGCTGAGAGAAATTATCAAATTTTCCGTCATGGGTGTCGTTTTCATGGTTTTCGAGGGTGTTGAAACCGATGATACTGTCAAAATATAAATGCAAGATGGCGGCTGCAAGAAATTATCAACTTTTTCGTCATGGGTGTCGTTTTCATGATTTTCGAGAGTGTTGAAACTGATGGTACTGTCAAAAAATAAATCCATGATGGCGGCTGCAAGAAATTATCAAATTTTTCGTCATGGGTGTCGTTTTCATGGTTTTCGAGGGTGTTGAAACCGATGGTACTGTCAAAATATAAATCCAAGATGGCGGCTGCAAGAAATTATCAAATTTTCCGTCATGGGTGTCGTTTTCATGGTTTTCGAGGGTGTTGAAACCGATGGTACTGTCGAAATATAAATCCAAGATGGCATCTGAGAGAAATTATCAAATTTTTCGTCATGGGTGTCGTTTTCATGGTTTTCGAGGGTGTTGAAACCGATGGTACTGTCGAAATATAAATCCAAGATGGCGGCTGAGAGAAATTATCAAATTTTTCGTCATGGGTGTCGTTTCCATGGTTTTCGAGGGTGTTGAAACCGATGGTACTGTCAAAATATAAATCCAAGATGGCGGCTGCAAGAAATTATCAAATTTTTCGTCATGGGTGTCGTTTTCATGGTTTTCGAGAGTGTTAAAACCGATAGTCCTGTCAAAATGTAAATCCAAGATGGCGGCTGCAAGAAATTATCAACTTTTTCGTCATGGGTGTCGTTTTCGTGGTTTTCGAGGGTGTTGAAACCGATTGTACTGTCAAAATGTAAATCCAAGATGGCGGCTGCAATAAATTATCAACTTTTTCGATATGGGTGTCTTTTTCATGGTTTTCGAGGTTGTTGAAGCCGATAGTGCTGTCAAAATGTAAATCTAAGATGGCGGCTGTCAGAAATTATCAACTTTTTCGTCATGAGTGTTGTTTTCATGGTTTCGAAGATGTTGAAATAGTGCTGTCAAAATATACATAAAATAGGATAGTATTTTTTAGTTATATTGTATTGGCTAGACGGAAAAAATTCTCACAAAAAGTTGTAACGACACTTTTTGCTATTGTAAGCCGTGCTACGTGCGCATGTTTCTCTGTCTGTCTCTCTCTCTCTCTTATAGAAAGCAAGCCAGAACGGAACTTCGTTCCATCCGGGTGTCCCTTGACACCTCAGTAGTAGTTTTTTTGTGATATCAAAGGTACAACCTAATTCATACTTGAATAATAAAAACGTGAAAGAAACTCTGTCTGTTACGCTTTCACAGCTAAACTACTAGACCAATTTTAATAAAATTTGGTTTTTAGCAAGCTAGAACTGAAAGGATGGACATATGCTACCTTTAGGTATCTTCGCGTCCACAATAACCTACATTCACGCGGGCGGGCGGTTCTGATTCTGATTCTGAATCTGAAGTCGCTAACAGAAGCCAAGGTAGGCGCCAAATAACCGTAGAATAACGGTCATTGACCCCCCTACATTTGTTGACATTCTTAATTTCAAAATCGGAAATAAAGACATAAAGCTGTCTTGAATCGACATGTATCGTGATTCTTTACACGATCTAGAAATGAAAAGCAGTTCATTGTTTGTTTTTCGGGTACCTACGCAGAGATATTATGAAAAGGTCAATGTACTTTATTCCAAGGTTATCTTGCTCCTTCTATAGTAACCTATATCTCGTTACTTATAAGAACTTAATATCAACCAGAGATTAATGGTAAGTTAAAGCGAGTAAGAAATCAATCTTAATAACGGGACCACCCAACGTGATCAACAAATTATATTTATATACCTAATAGTCTGAGAAGACGTTAATAACAAAAAATATTTAACAGTAGTTTAAAAGTAGTTGCTGTTACGAAAAAGGACCAGTTTAAAGAATTTTTAATTGCTTTTATAACTGCAAAAGTCGTATTTGACTTGGGCAACTTGTAATAATCTACGTCTAAATGTAACATATAGGTACATCATGCTAGCGATCTAATCTTTTTTTTATGTGGAATCATCAAATACCTTTTTTTTTCGGTGGGGAAAATCATCCAATGACAACCCCCACTCTTGGGCGGAGCGGGAGATAGTGACAGACTCTTACTGACTAAAAAACCCACCCCGTTCCTTGAAGCCTTCATACTGGGGCTCGAGTTCCCTTTCGGATAACCCTGGCCCCAGTAGGCTGCGAACCGGCTGAGCCCCTGCTGTTGCTGACAACTCTTTGAGGCGCGCGGGAACAGTGCGCGCTGTCGACGACTTGGGCTTGGTCCGGACAGTCACCGGACGGCCGGACAGCGAGCTACCCATTGCTCACTATACGCAAGCGCGCGCCCACGGTGGCTGGAAATCGGGATCGGAATCCCGGCGGCGGCGAGAGCGCCGTTGCCTGATGCGGTCGGCCTCCTCCTTAGCGAGCATTATTGCTTCGCAGAAGTCGGCGACCGCCTGCCACTCCTCGCACCGGACCATGACCTCAACCAAGGCCCGGCGTGAGAGGTCTCCGGCACCGATCGCCCCCACGAGGGCACGGCGATGCTCCGCCCAAGCAGATCATCAAATACCTCGTCCCGCTTTGGGTGAAGTGAGAGAGAATCTCAGACTATGACTGACTAAACTAAGAGTGACAATAAACTTTGAAATGTCGTTTAAAGACCATATTGTCAAAATATGTAAAAAAGCCTACCGTAATTTAGGGTTTGTGTTACGCAGGGTCAAAAAATTTTCTAACATTAAGGCGATCATTGCGCTCTATAACGCCTTAGTAAGAAGCCAATTGGAATGCAACGCAGTCATCTGGTCTCCACATGAAACTAAATATAGTATTATGTTGGAGCGAGTGCAGAACAAATTTATTAGATATCTCTATATGAGACTCTATGGTGTTTACCCTTTCTTTCCCCTAATGTATCCCACCTTGTTTATTTTAGGCATGGTGGGATATAATGAACTTAGAGTAAGAAGGGAATTTGCTCTTGTACTTTATATTTTTAAAGTAATAAGAGGAAAACTGGACAACGCAGCTTTGTTGGAGTTGTTGTGTCTATGTGTCCCTGACAGATATGTTTGGCGCCGGCTTCGGCCTCCACTGCTGGTGGTGCCGAGGGCGAGAACAAACCTGCTCAAAGAGTCGCCTCTGACGCGCGCACTTCGCACTCTTAATCTCATACACGACAAGTCACACCTATTCATTTGTACTTTGAGTGAATTTAACAGAGTGGCACTAGCAGTTATATGCCTTGTAATTAAGTAGGTTTAGAACAAATTATGTTTAAATAGTTATTTTTTGGCTGTACTGTCGCATTAGGTCTGCCTGTAAAGATAGTATAATAGATAGTGTCACTAACGTATTTGTGTTAGCGTGAGTAGATAACGACACCGATGCGCACGCAATGTAGTACATCGGTTCTCATATCTTTTGCCTAATAGTATAACTTTTTTTTTGGAACGAAGTTCCTTATCGCGCGTTGTGAAAGGGGGCTAGACGGAAAAAATTCTCACGAAAAATTGTACCGATACTTTTACTGTCAAAATATAAATCCAAGATGGCGGCTGCAAGAAATTATCAACTTTTTCGTCATGGGTGTCGTTTTCATGGTTTTCGAGGGTGTTGAAACCGATGGTACTGTCAAAATATAAATCCAAGATGGCAGCTGCAAGAAATTATCAAATTTTCCGTCATGAGTGTCGTTTTCATGGTTTTCGAGGGTGTTGAAACCGATGGTACTGTCAAAATATAAATCCAAGATGGCGGCTGCAAGAAATTATAAAATTTTTCGTCATGGGTGTCGTTTTCATGGTTTTCGAGGGTGTTGAAACCGATAGTACTGTCAAAATGTAAATCCAAGATGGCGGCTGCAAGAAATTATCAAATTTTTCGTCATGGGTGTCGTTTTCATGATTTTCGAGGGTGTTGAAACCGATGGTACTGTCAAAATGTAAATCCAAGATGGCGGCTGCAAGAAATTATCAACTTTTTCGTCATGGGTGTCGTTTTCATGGTTTTCGAGGGTGTTGAAACCGATAGTACTGTCAAAATGTAAATCCAAGATGGCGGCTGCAAGAAATTATCAAATTTTTCGTCATGGGTGTCGTTTTCATGATTTTCGAGGGTGTTGAAACCGATGGTACTGTCAAAATGTAAATCCAAGATGGCGGCTGCAAGAAATTATCAAATTTTTCGTCATGGGTGTCGTTTTCATGGTTTTCGAGGGTGTTGAAACCGATGGTACTGTCAATATATAAATCCAAAATGGCGGCTGCAAAAAATTATCAAATTTCCCGTCATGGGTGTCGTTTTCATGGTTTTCATGGGTGTTGAAACCGATGGTACTGTCAAAATGTAAATCTAAGATGGCGGCTGTCAGAAATTATCAATTTTTTCGTCATGAGTGTCGTTTTCATGGTTTCGAAGATGTTGAAATAGTGCTGTCAAAATGTACATAAAATAGGATAGTATTTTTTAGTTATAAATAGGATAGTAAGCTATTGTAAGCCGTGCGGCGTGCGCATGTTTCTCTGTCTGTCTCTCTCTTATAGAAAGCAAGCCAGAGCGGAACGTCGTTCCATCCGGGTGTCCCTTGACACCTCAGTAGTTTTTAACTCTACTTATGTGCATTTATGTAAAAATTTCAGTGCTTGATTAAAGCTGGAACTACATTATACCGACCCACACGTGTACCACGCCTGATTTGTACGTAGGACGACGTCGCGTGGCGTGGATCAAGTGTAGCTCTACAAGTCTAGTTTCCATATAAAATGTATGGAGACCGAAGCGCCCAGCACGCTTAGCCAAGTTGTTATTCTGCAATCGTTAACGCTGTCGAAAAGTGATGAAACGTATGGGAATGACGTCATCTCAACGTTAAGTCGCGTGGTCAGAACAAACGAATAGACAATCTGTAATCCAAATCGTTTCTACAATGTTAAACGCTACATCCTTTGTTATACAAACGCTACATTGTAGAACGAACGGCCGACTCAGGCACGTCAACATGGCTACCAACTTATCGTTTTCTACAATTGCTGTCACCGAGGCGTTACCGATTAGAGAACGGAATTCGACACAAACTGGTTGTAACTTGGCTAGGGAGGCAGATCATGTAGTTACGATCGATAGTAGATCGATTGTAGTTGTTGTTGATCGTTAGTTAGTTAGTTTGTGTTGTTGATTGAAACTTTTTTTTTTTTTAAATAAATTGTGATTTATCCCTTACATCCCCAATTCGAAAATTGACAAAATTGTCCATTATTCCAGTTACATGACGTATTTCAGAAAATTTCCGTACACTTCTTAAAAAACCATCTAATTTATAACTCTTCTAACGCTTTCTAAAACTTCCTTCAAAACCATCTTATCTATGACGTAATTGCGTCCTAAAAATACCGTACGTCAGCACACAGTGCGCGTTACGCGTGCGGCAAGGGCGGTGCCGCAGGGCGTACCGGAACCGTATTACTCGCCAGCGGTGGCCGGAAATCGACAATATATTGCCATCGACCGACCGTCGGGCGCGTAAATAATGCCGTGATAAGGAACCGTGTTTATGCCTTGCGATGCCGCCGGCTTGATATTTGTTGGAGAATATATGGTGCGGCTTGTTGGGGAGAGCGCATCTTTAAGTTATGTCGACTGGCCTGTTGGTCGAGTGCTTAGTGGCCCTGACTGTTATGCCGGAGGTCGTGGATTTGATTCCCAGCTAAGTGTTTGTGTGATGAACATAATTATTTGTTCTGTGCGTAATTTATCTGTTTTATGTATCTATGTATTTAGTCTACATTGATATAAACGCTATAAGTGGAACGAGAGAACTCCTCCCGTCAAAATTTTACCTACTGACTGAAACTCATCAGTGTTTCTTTAATTGCTCTTTCTATTTCAAGGGGACAGTGACTTTAAGAATCAATCCCACAGCATTAAAAACAGAACTTACACTCTAAGCCTCTTCCTAATTCGTCTGTAAACTTATCAAAGAAAGAGCACATCAAAACTCTAATATTTTGAAACCGTGCAATCGCCTCATAGGTCACGTTATCAAAATGTCGTAGAAAAACCTTCCCTAGATCGGACAATGTTTACAATATCGCGTAACATGTAGGATGTCATTAGCTTCAGCGGCGATGGACCACGACATTTATTTTACGGCGTCCGGCTATAAAAGTGATCCACTGCCTGCATTCTGCAGCGTTGTCCGCTGCTCCGTGATCGTAGAACACAGTGGGGCTGGATGGTGCAAAGAAAATTTTAAAAAAATCATTGCTGTTTGAAAATCTGTCAGAAAACTTTCAACTTAAATAAGCAATAGAAACCTGTACTAAGAACGGTATACCTAAGCCGCATTAACTAACAAGAAGGTATTAATAACATAGCAGGAAATTAATTGTTGAAAGTTGTCAAAAAACGGTGAAATCTGGTTTAATTTGGAGAAAGTTTTTATCCAAGAGACAACTCGAACACTACAAATAAAATTGACTTTGAAATGTTTTACTATTCTTCTACTCACAAAGTTCAAACGAACCGTTTAGTCAAACATCCAAACAAGTAGGATCCTAGACTGAAGTTCCATTTTCCAAATCATAAATTCTGTTTTTTATTGTAATTGTTTATCCTAAATGTTCTGTGTTGTGTTGATCTTTTAAAATTACAAGGGGATCCGTATTTCAATACGTAATCTAGAAAATTAACATTATTTTTTTGCACCTGAAAAGCTAAAAATACATGGAGTATGATTTTCTTGCCACATCTAGTACATACCCTGACATCTATGATAACTGGCCATAGTCCGCGTCCCCACGGAAGTGATAAAGCTTTTTGGCTAAAAAAGCATTCGGGCGGCGATGGCTCGGAAGCAAAGTGGGAACTAACCATAGCCGATAATCTTGAGTTCGGGTAACATCGGTAAAGTTCGGTCCAGTTCGGTTTACTGCATCTCTGCTACGTCGAGTGGAAAGATAATGTATTTATAGTTTTACTTGGTTGTCGGTTTTTTAGAAATAACTAAAAATCTTTAAATACCAGTTTCCGATTTTGCTTTCCAAAAACTTAGAGAAACAATAGCAAAAGCAATAACTTGATAGGATTTTTAGGACTCAAAGATTAGGTGTAGAATGTCTCGGTAAGTCCCCTCTTTGAGGCGTGGCTGGAAAGACCTCACGGGGTCCTTACCTTCCGCATGACGCAGGTACTCACCGGACATGGTTCGTTCGGGAGTTTCCTGCACTCGATTCATGCGGAAGTGACGCCCGGGTGTCGCCACTGTGCGGAACGCCCGGAGGACACGGTGGAGCACACAGTCGAGGTGTGCCCTGCTTGGGCGGAGCATCGCCGTGCCCTCGTAGGGGCGATCGGCGGCGGAGACCTCTCGCGCCGGGCCTTGGTTGAGGCCATGGTCCGGAGCGAGGAGGAGTGGCAGGCGGTCGCTGACTTCTGCGAAGCAGTAATGCTCTCAAAGGAGGAGGCCGAACGCATCAGGCAACGGCGTTATCGCCGCCGCCGTCGCCGGGATTCTGATCCCGATTTCCGGCCAACGTAGACGCGGGCTTGTGGACAGTGAGCAATAGGTAGCTCACTGTCCGGCCGTCCGGTAACTGTCCGGACCAAGCCCAAGTCGTCGACGGCGCGCACTGTTCCCACGCGCCTCAAGGAGTTATCAGCAACAGCAGGGACGCAGCCGGGTCGAAGCCTACTGGGGCCAGGGTTATCCGAAAGGGCGCTCGAGCCCCGGTATGAAGGCTAGAAGGAACGGGGTGGGTCTTTTAGTCAGTAAGAGTCTGACACTATCTCCCGCTCCGCTCAAGGGCGAGGGATGTCAATGCATGATTTTTTCCCACCATAAAAAAAAAAGGTGTAGAATGTCTCAAGGTAGAGAATGTCTAGTTGCCTTAAATCCACCTATAGTACTGTAGCG
This sequence comes from Mythimna ferrago, assembly GCA_910589285.2. Taxonomy (NCBI): domain Eukaryota; kingdom Metazoa; phylum Arthropoda; class Insecta; order Lepidoptera; family Noctuidae; genus Mythimna; species Mythimna ferrago. The sequence continues at coordinate 8,872,027 of OU342683.1, read as the reverse complement.
TGGGGAGACGCAATAAAAGGCTTTATCTTCAATTTTTACTAATTATATTGTTAGAAGCCTTAAATAGGGTTTTTATACAAAATTAAATTAATATTTTTCTTTATTCTGTTGACAACTTCTATCATATTCGAATCTATTCCATTTTTCAATACCATAAACTTTAAAAAATCCACTACGTGGCCAGTTTTAACCCCAACCAATATGTGACCTTCATAGTCGTCACAGTACCTAGCACTATTGTTTAGGAACATATTCACTATGCGTACAGCTAAGGAGTGGCATTCCCTGCCGGAGTCAGTCAGCCATAACCTAGAGGACTTTATGTCAAAGTAAACAGGTTACTTCTAGGCAAGCGTGCTCCATTGTCGGCACATCATCGTTTACCATCAGGTGAGATAGTGGTCAAACGCTAGCCAATGCAATAATGCATAATAAAATAAAAGCTATATATATATTTAAGCAAATAAAACTTGAATGTGTTTGTTGGCTACACCTTTTTTGTAGATAATAAAAATTAACAAAAGTACCAACTTACCTGAACCTCATTTATTTATTTAGGTTCACCTACAGCACATATATACACACACATAAAAAACAAATCATAGGTTCTGTTCTAAAATGCCAATTACGGGTAAACACAACATTTACAGTATACAATACATGCCAGCTTACCGCTTAGTTACTAAGTTTTTTTTCTCAAGTCACATATTTCACTTTTGTCTTCGATTATCCACATCTATACTGTGCCTATACTTAGACAGGTCTAGATACCATGTAATACCGACGAACGACGCCATTTTGCTGTACTTCAGGCTATTAAAGTTAAAGTACCTAGCAGTATTGCGAAACAAAGTATTTTTATTATTTTCCAACCACCGTAACATTGTGAGACATTTATCTGCCAGTAATAAAATATTACACCTTCCTGTCCTTTCGAAAAAACCGTAAACGTGTACGTATTACCAACCTACTCAACCTCCTCGAGTCGTATTCCTCATTACTGAGGGTCGTGAAATTCCCGCTGGATTAGCTTCTTATTGATGGTATCTCGCCATCTGTGACAGTTCTTAACGTCATGAAGTGCGACGTGCAATTGGGTGTCCAGTGTGGAGCGGACCTGACCTGCCCATCTTATTGGGCTGCAGCCTCTTGGTCGTTTGCGTCGCCAGTTACAATGAGCTGTTCAAGGTTCTGGCCATTTTTCCTGGCAATGTGGCCAAAGAACTACAGTACTTTGCGCATGTAGGTAGTCAACAGTCTGATCTTGATGTTCAGTTCACATAAGATAGAGCGGTTTTTTCTAACATATACCTATAATTATTTCCATCCTCAACAAGTACTAGTGACTATAGATAAATTAGTCACAAAAAAATGTAAACTACCTATATGATTCTATTAAAGTATTAGGTACTTTTATAGAGGTCTAATTTTATATGATTCCTACCTACCTTTCACCTTCCACTTTTCATAATGTTCGAAAATTAAGGGCCTGTTTCATCAGTCATGATTAAGTACCTAATGAAAAGTATTTCTATTCTATTCTATTCTAGGTACGTACCCGTAACTTGACAGATAATTATTACCGAGACAGAAATTTTGTTCCATTTTTAAATTTACTCAGTAGATATAAAGTAGTGACTATTCGGACATCATGAAACCGACCCTTAGTCTGATGGTGTGTCTATAGGTAAACTCGACCACCTCATTTGGTCGAAAATCATCAAATGATTCATCTCGCTCTGGCGCCCCCAGAAAATAGAACTTATTGACTAAAACTCACCTGTATTCCTTCAGTTGCCCTTAGCGTTCGGTAACTCCTTCGAAAAATCTCTCAGCTCAAACTTGACTACCTGAGTCACTCACATCGCTTTACTGTGACAGAGTTCCATCGCCATCTCACAGACTTTCTGACATGGAAATAAAATCAATACCTTGATAGAACCACTTCCAACTTAAACCAAATACACTTGTACCATTAAAATCAATCAACAAATTAGGCTACAATCCTCAGACCGAAAACTGCGTTGTCAAATGAACAATGTAGGATGAAAGGAAATGAATCCGATCCACAGGAAATCGGACCTTGATTCAATTGACGACCGCCATTGTCCGCAGCCAACCGTCGCAGACAGTTTTAACTATCGTATCGATGTTTATTAAATTATTGGTAAATGTTAAGTAGGAGTGTGATGGCAGTTACAATTGGTAGGAGGGGGGAAGTTGGGATCCTGAAAGATATGTCAAAAACGTGTAAATCTAAGAGACATTTAGTTAGTTATGACTATGAGTTTCTAAAACACAAAGATAACATCTCAAATCTAAACACTTGCATCGCAATTTTTTTTCTAGCCGCCCTTTCTGTCCTACTGCTGAGGAAAAGCCTCTCCCAAGCCCTTCCAGACCCTCTTCTCTCGCGTCATCTCGAACTAGCCCTCATGGTAGGCGTTTAAACCATTGCACCACCTCTTTATGAGCAGATCTTGACGGCGTTTTCCATTTGCAGGAACCCTTTTCACGCATTCGAATTATAAGTATGTATTTTTACAATAGGGTAGTTTCCAGAGTCAAAATAATTGCATTTTATTTAGTCTGTATTTTAGATTATAAAAAAATATTGGACACGTATTTTTTTCTTTTTTCGATTAAACAAAAAATAACAAAAATATAGCCCATTAAAGTTACGTGCGACGTCACCCCGTGCGTAAAAATGCAGCACGGCATGACGTTCATGAGCGTTCATTTACAAATAAAAAAATACGTGTCCCTTATTTTTGAATAATCTAAAAGACGGACTAATTACATTTGCAACTAGCCTATTGTATTTATTTATTAATATATATGCATCTATTGTAATAATTATAACATAGTCAAGTTAATATAGTTTATTTAAATTGTTCTAACGTTTAAACTAACATTAATATATTTATAGACACTAATATGTCTGCATCTGTCACCCAACTCTTCTTTCGTAGGTCTGCTGCAAGAAATTCCTTTTGAAATAAACAGCACCCTTGTACTCATCTTTTTAAATTTTCAAAATTGGAAGAATATTATCTAACCAATCTATCTAACTGGCATATACTACAAGGCAAAAACCCTCGTCCCTCGTACTTTTCTGCACACTTCTGTTTTTGCTAATGCGGGCTAGACGCCAAAACCATCTCTAAGAGTCGAGTTCGTCTCGAATCATTTACAAAATAATTGGTAACTAAGCGTGATTTTTATAAAACTCTTTGCCAATGGAAAAGAGAATGCGACTAATTGACATGCTTTCAGCGATAATAACTGTCGAGACTGTCCAAAACGTATGACACTGAAATACACAGGTAGAAGACTGCGTAGTCGTACTAAACATTTCGGACGTCGACAATCGTTATCCTTTAAAAAGAAAGATTGGATTTGATTGAATTACTTACATTTCGAATTCCTTACAAGGTGATTTAGTAATCCATTCCTGAAACAGAAAGAAAAGTGTCGTTAAAATTCGTACCGTAACAAAAGACATAAATAGGTAAGTATTACGAGGGCGACACTGATAGTTTTTAGAACTGGCCACTTTTAAAGAATATAATAAAAAAATAAGTTTAAATTTTGAAAATAGAACTCTTTGCTAATATTATAGAAGAGTACTAATTTCATTCATTTGTCATTTGTTTTACGATTCGACCGCAAATTGTCTGTGTCACGCCAGTGTAAATTTAACGCGAGAAAATTTTCTTACTATGATTTTTTATGACTTTCGGTGTCATTTAAGTCAGCAAGAATGTTATGACAGACTTCGATTGGCCTTTCACGATGAAGCCCCTTCTTGGGCCACTGTTTATAACTGGTTTAATGACTTTAAACGTGGTCGCACCAATCTCAACGATGCTCTGCGTGAGGGACGGCCTTCTACGGCGACGACTGAAGATAACATCAGGGTTGTGCGGTATACGATAGAGACTGATCAGCAGATTTGGACAAGCTTAGGCATCGGTATGAGTCAAGTGCACAAAATCCTCCACAAACATTTAGCCGTTAGGAAGCTTTGTGCCCGACGGATACCTCATTATTTGACCAAAGCCCAAAAACTCCGTCGTGTTGATTGATGCCGTGAATTGATATAAAGATTTAACGGAGGTGACTCAAAAGCTGTGTTCGACATACTTATAGGTGACGAAAGCTGGACTTATTGCTATGATCCGGAAACCAAAAGACAATCTGCTCAGTGGGTGTTTCCTTCCGAGGAGTTGCCAACTAAATTGAAGAGAGGTCGAAGTGTAGGAAAAAAGATGGTGGCCTCATTCTTCGGAAGGACCGGTCATTATGCGACAATTGTTTTAGAAGATCAAAAGTCAGTTACTGCAGAGTGGTATACTAACAAAAATGTTTGCCACTTGTCTCGGAAAAAGTTCGAGAGAAACGACCTCACAGTAGGATCCTCCTTCACCACGACAACGCCTCCTCGCACACCGCCGGGCGAACGATCGACTATTTGGCGTCGTCAGACGTGAAATTGCTGGGTCACCCGCCATATAGCCCCGACCTCGCACTTTGCGATTTTTTATTTATTCCCGAAAATAAAAGAAAAACTTCGAGGAAAACATTTTATGGATGTCAAGGAAGCAGTGCAGCAGTGGCTGCGTTCCAGAAGGCCATCGAAGAGACCCCTAAGGACGAGTGGGCAAAGAGCTTTTCTCGGTGGTTCTATCGAATGCAGCGATGTATTGATGTGAATGGAAACTATTTTGAAAAGATATAATAAAAATAATAACTTGCTAGTTTGCTTAGTTTTTGATTTTCTAAGAACTTTCAGTGTCACCCTCGTATTATGGCCATAGCAATCCTTAGAGTAACTTCTTTTTAATGACAATTAGTTTAGTACAACAAAAGGCACTCTGCAGCTCTGTAACTCAATTGAACAAAAAACATTATCATCCCCTTTTAAAGATCTTTCATGCCTATACAATATAGGTATAAGAGTATTTATTTTACTTATAATATTAAAATAAAACAAAAATTAACGCCTAAAATTTTATTACATTATTTTTCAAGGATAACAAAAGAGTATAGAAAAAAATAATTTGCAAGATTTGATTAAAGACGTAATTACATACAAACATCGGGACAGGTGAAACTAAATAAACCCTTGCAAAAAGAAGCCCCAAAAGAAAAAAAACTGCAAGGAAATGCATGTTGATGAAAATGTGTGATTTATTAATATGATCCCTAAAATTTACAACAACAATTCTTTAATCAATTAGATTGCACAACACATCTCATCGTCACAGAGAGCAAAAAATACGCCACCATCGAGACATTAGCAAAATAAAGGCCAGTACACACTCCCCATTAGAAAATGATTTAGTCCGGGGGTCCATCGAACCCCACTTGCGCTGCAATTAGGTGCGTTCAGAACAATGTGCAGTGATTTTTAAATGATCGACCCCGGTCGACAGATGGCGTGGCTACCAAGTAATATTGGTAATTGCTTTCCTGTCGTACCACTCCCGAATCGGAATTTGAAAAGGTCTAGATTTATGCGATAAGAATATTAGAATATCAATCGTCTTTTGTTTAGTAGTTTTGGTTCCCCATTTGGAAGCATGACCAAAGTAAGTTTACTAGTCCTCTGTTGTCATACTTACCTATCTATGATACATTAAAAAAAGTATGGTTTAGCCACTTCTACAGAAGCAGTTGATAAAATTGTCACTAACATCACACATTTCAATTAACTAGTCTCATCGCAACTAAACAAAGCGCAATATTTACTCGAGCGTCAATACGAGGAAAATCGTTTCATAATTAAAATTTCCAACAGAATAATATTAAAGGCACTCAGCTTAATTTGCCAGCATTACGCACGCTTCGCTGTTTATTGGCGTCGAGAAATTAATATTTCGCGCCGATATCAAAGTTCACGCTCAACTAGCCACCCCACGGGGTCGCAATAACTATACCCCGTACAAATTGTCGCAGGTGAAAATGCGCTTAGGTATATTATTATATTTTTTACCTTGTATTGGGAAAGATCAAACGTCACCGTGGCGACGGGGCCGCCCTGGGATTATCGCGAATTATTCACGTGCCATAAAGCGCAAATTACATTGGCAACACGTGCCAGGCATGCAATATGCCCTCAGCGGGTTAGTTCACTAAACAATCGCTACTAGATGACGATTGGCTAGATACCGTGTATTTTCGATATGAACTAGAGTACATATGCATTTAATTTTAATCTACCCTGATTCGAATCGTAACAAAATCAACAGCATAAGCAATATGTTAAAATATATGATTAACGTAATATATTTTAAAACAATACAAATATTTCATTGAATAAAATACTTAACGCGCACCCTAATTGAATTCGCACGCAATAATCACCTCGTACATCGTGCAGCGCAACAGACGTAATGTGAAATTAACAAACAAATAATCGTAGCATTACATTATTCGACATACGCGGAATATTTCCGGATAACAATTAATCCGACGCTAAACAAATAGCGTGATTGGGGTTCGACTGGCATCGCTGGAGCACCTATTAAATTCTGAATGCGAGGTTAATCCGCAATTACCGCCTAGTTATCGCCGGAAGACGGCGGAGATAGTTAGGGCCCGGAAAATATTCCGTTCACTAATTATTCCGCGTAATTAAACGCGAGCATTATCGTACGCCGCCCGCGCCACCTGGCGGCATTGTGCGCGAGTGATTTACTGCGATCCCGCCGCGATCCCGTTGCGATTCCATTGCGGTAGCCGGCCTCTTTTTGCACCAATTAATTATCGAATTGCTCGTATTTAATAATTGCTGTGAAATTAATGTGAAGAGGAACTATCGATTTGTCGAGGTTTTCTGTTATGGTAATTAATGGTTTTACGTGATTTTGGTATAGTTGTCTGTATACTTTAGTAGGAGTGCGATTTTTGAGATTTTGAAAAAATTTTTGGTTGCTAAACGTATTATGATTTTACTAGTCATTTTAGGCACGGATGTAAAGAGAAGAAAATTAAAAATTCAAATTATTTCACATGGTGGCTTAAATCAATCCTACCCATCACAACACAACTCCCAAGAAAGCCAAGAACCGTACCCACATTACTTCAACACACTTCACAGCCACTCATTATCCTCCAGCTTCCAAAACACACAACAAATCATCTTGCTCTCTCACAATTTGCGGGAAACCTAAAAAGGAACGCGAAATATGCTTCGGCCGAGATGAAAAAATAATAGCTACAACAATGTGAGTGTTATCAGGCCGGTCCCTTGGTCCTCTTATTACGAACCTCAGGCCTCTAATTTGGTCCCAGAAATTCCTCTTATTTCCCCGTCGCCTTCCGAGGCCGAGGCCTCCTTCTAATGAAACGTTATTGCACACAAATGAAAATTCTTATGCTTCTTATACTTAGTGAAAGTTGAAGGTGAATTTTTAAGGTTTTTCGCAACTTTTGAAAAGTTTATATAAATTGTTAATTATAAGAAACAGAAAGATTGCTTTTTTCAGGAATTACCAAGACTTTCTGTAATTAATCAATTCGATTTTTTTTTTTATTATTTACGTACCCTACCCTTCAATGTATTTTCATGCTAGAAAAAACTCCCGTATCATGAGTGAGTTCACAAACATGTAAAACTGACATATACAATAAACCCAGCCTGGAACAAATATTTATAGCCCATACAAATATTTCTTCCGTGCAGGTAGTGCAGCAGCCAATCGATCGACCACTGCAACAACCGTGTCGATACGATACCTTCCTAATTTTAAGTATTTTTAGATACACCAGCCACTAGTCCAACCACCAGCCACTACCAACCACTACCAGTCACTACCAGCCACTACTAATACAGCTATTATTTCTAAAATTCTGTTATTAATTAAAAATAATTCAGTTGTGTTGAACAGTGTCACCTATACATGTACTTAAGTAAAGCTCATTAGTAATTACGGAGGGCTGGTGAGGACGGGAGGCTAAATATTTTCTCGAGCCCGCCCCGGCCAGGCGCGGTAATTAAAAGAACGGAGAGCCGAGCCCCGGGGAAAATCAAAAATTATTATTGTTCACGCATATTTTCTTCTGAGGAAATATTTTGATATGGAAGGAAGATGTGTTTGTGAAAATATTTACGGCGAAAACGTTTTAGTTTACAATAATTTTTAGTCTCGAAAAACAGTCTATGGCGCCGATTTTCTTGTGCACTAACTAAACTTATTTTATATAAACAATCGTACCTACCAAATAAATAATACCTACTTAACTAAAAAAAGATAGTATGAATTTTACTCCAATCAAATTAGTCAGAATTCCTTTTGCCATACAATTTTAGACGTGATTTTAGACCATGTAGATTAACGGTTGGGTAATACAAAGAAGTGCATCACGTAAACTAATTCGACAGAAGTAAAATTATTGTTATCTCTTTCTAGTTTTAACGATAAATAAAAGAAAGCGATAGTTTAAAATAAGTACAAGAGAATCGGCGCCTATGAAATACCGACAACGGGGCGAATAGGAACGCAGGGGTGAATAGAAACAAAACTTATATTGTTGATTTCTGTTAAATTTTTGGTTTTAATTACAATTAATGAATATATAAGAGTACCTCAATACTTGAAAAGTGATTAAATAGCGTGAAAATCTCTTTATATTTTTTTTTTTGTTCCTATACACCCTTGCATTCCTATTCGCCCCGTTTGACTGTACATAAAACATTGATTAAACTAAATTTGTAAATATATCCAAAAACGTGATACAATTTTATAAATCCAGCCAAACAATTTTATTCGTCCCTGCAATTCTAAATTCAAAAACATGACAATTTAATTTTTTGTTCCAATTTCAAAAGTCAAACTTTTTAAAATAAGACCATAAACAAAACATGGACGCTTCAATCCCGCGTAAACGCAACACAAAATATTAACGTCAACGTCAGTTTGTTAATGAGGTTAGAACAAGCGGCTGAGAGTCGCGTCATTAGGGCGCGGAGCGTCGAGCGGAGCGGGCGCGACAAAGCTCCCAGAATTAATGACACCTCGTGAAAAGCCGAGATGAGTTATTTTCGAGAGGAAAAGGCGCACGTGAAGTGCGCGGTTGTTTTACATGCGCTGTGACGTTTTGTTTGAACTAACGAGGTCAATAGTGAGCCGTTCACGGCTTGGAGCGCGGTAATAACAACTTACTGTAGTTTTCTTAGACTGCTTTTGTTTATGCTGGATTCTGAAAGATAGGGTAGGAAATCGAAGATACTAGGTATCGCTGTTGAATAAACAACAACGATGACTAAAGTTTTGTACTAAATGAAAGGTGAATACGAGTATAATAAGGTAAACCACAGTCAAAAGTGCTATTTAAACAGTGTAGCCTCACGTTACACGTAGACCAGAGGCCTTAGCACAAGCTGTTTTTATTTACTCGAACGCGTTAACGTAAACATTAATTTTTAAAGTAGATATTAAAAAGGAAAAGACAATTATTCCGATATTTGAACATTTAACATAAACCAATGCTTACATCAACACGATGTAATAAGTATTAAAAGTCAAAAAAAGCGCTATACGATGCTAAAATAAATCCATTTTAGCATCGTATAGCGCTGCGTAGCAGCAGTGCGTAAGGATGAGGAGCGCAATATAGAGACAGCATAGCGTTGCTTAGCAGAGTGTTGAGTAGCATAAAGGCGCATCGAAACCACGAAACATCAAACGGAGTAGTGTACCTAATAACCTACGAGTAACATCTTGAGATAAATTTTAAACACGTGTAGGTATAAAAATGTAAAGGCTAAAAAAATAAAACATTGTTCCTTCTTTAAAATTTTGCAAATCCCACATTGGAATTTTCATTGATCATAATCACGAGCCACATTCTCACGCGGAGAATGTAAAAAAAAAATTAAAACAGGAACACATCACTCAATTCAAATAAAAAACGCGCGAAAATCAAGACTCCCGCGATCCGTATCGCATGTCGCGCCCGCACGAACACATCTCGGTTTTCTCGTAAAAAAATATAATTATAAAAAACAGTATAAGGTTGATCACAAGTGCCGATAAGGCCTGTGCTACCGTTTACGCGCCCTTTGTCCGCCATGATAATAAAAACTCAAACAATAGAGGCAGAACAAGGAGCAGTCGTTGCCTCAGACACGCCCCACTTGACAGATAAAAAAATATGATGTGTAGTGGACTCGGTTTTCTTATTGCGTTCCCAAGCACACATGAGATGATGGAATATTTGGGCGCCGAGTCGAAAATATAATTATTTGGCTCAAGATTATGTTGTTTTAACGTTTATTTATATAATTCTTTATGCACACAAGACTACAAGAGCACAGAGGCGGCGGAATTAATGCCTTAAGGCATTTTCTACCAGTCAACCTTATTTTCGTATCGAAGTACTATTACAATTTTTTTTATCTGTCCAGTATTTGGCAACCTGTACGACTCTGTTATTGGCCTCGTATAGATCCTGAAAACTGCAGGTGGTTGTGCAGGATGGACAGCATAGCAGGTAACGCATGTCCAGTGCATCGTCTTCACACAAGCTCTGTGTCAGAGATAGATCGAGGAGCTCTATTTGCTCTTTTGACTGGCCTCTTGGTCTAGTGGTTAGTGACCCTGACTGCTAAGCCGGAGGTCGGGGGTTCGATTCCCACCCAGGATAAATGTTTGTGTGATGAGCATGATCATTGGTTCTGTGTCTGGGTGTCAATTATCTATAATATGTATGTATTTAGAAATATATAAGTATGTTTATCAGTTGTCTAGTACTCATAACACAAGCTCTGCTTAGTTTGGGACTAGACGGCGTTGTGTGATAGTTGTGGAATATTATTATTATTATTATTATTTGTTAGACTATTTTAACGTTGAAACATATCTGAATAATAAAGAGGTAAAGTTTGTTTTTTTTTGTTTTTTTTTTCTAGGAATGTCTCGAAGTACTGGTCCGATTGCTAACATTTTTTCACAGATAGAAAGCTGCTTAATTCCTAAGTGACATGGGCTATATCTTATGTACGCGGGTGAAACCGCGGATAAAAGTTAGTATTATGTATAACACAATAAACAAATCAATCTACTCCGTCCTACTTTTTACACTAGTCTTATTTAGGAAGAAAAATGTCTAAAATAAGAAATATGTATGTTAGTAGGTAAGTCACAAAAGAAGTTGTTATAAGTATGTGAATCTTAACACATTAATAATATATTCTTAGCCATTAGGAACACGTGCGTTTTGTCACCCTAGTATTGAATTGTTAAACGTAAAATCACATGAATCTACGCCACCTAATGATAGTACAGTCACGCACAAAATTCTAATTTTCACCTTTAAAGCCAGAAATGTGTAAAATAAAAGGTCCATATTAAATTGGGATTTATAAAACTTTGATGAACTTTCAATTAATAAAATATAAAGCGTGTGATTTTAATCCGTATGTAAATCCCTATTGGATGACAGCGACACCGCCGATTATAACTGGTCATCCATATTAATTTTAGCTAACTCTTGTCCACATTGGAAAAAATCGAAAAACTTTTGGACTCGACTGTACTGTGCGCACCTGGGTCGCCGGGGGCTCTTATTCAAATGCAAATCAAACGTTCCATTTTTAAAATCTACCATCTCGGTACTCCTTGCTTCCGGAATGACTTATGTCCAATAGCTACCAACACGAAGCCTAATGTGCGAAGGAATTACAACCTCATTTCTGATGGGGTAAAGTTGGGTTTCCTTTATAACAGTTTGTACATACGCTATTATGTTGTTATGCAAGGTTGTCGTTTGGGACCTTTTAGGGCAAATTTCGAGTACCCAGGTGTGCTCCCGATCCGGTTAAGGGAAACGTCCTTGTTAGGGATTCTCGTATAAAATCGTTTAATGGTTTGTTTTTAATTTCATTTTTACATTCAACGACGCGATGTAGTAAATTATTGGTAATAAAATGGTTGGATTTTATTAGGAGTATTTGTAATTCGATCAGTTGCTACACAATAGGGATTACGTAGTGAATGAATTCGGTCGTGGGTGGCTTATTTTAATACTATTGTTACCTGCATGTTTCATGCACTGTTTATTTGTGAACATTATTAGCTCTTTAAACGTATTTAAAATAGCTTAAAGACGTTACATAGCTAAGTGGAAAAAAATATTGATTATATCTGAAAACTTAGTTGTATCAAAAATATGTTAAAACAGACATTTTTGAAAAAAAAATCCTTTACCTATTTACCTACAAAATCTCTATCGCCTAGTCTAAACTCCGTGTACTTCATGAACATAAAATTTTCACTCATTCTAATAAAAAATTAAACATTCTCGCCGTAAGTATTGACTGACCTGTGGACAATAATGTGGGTTATATGTTACCTATTTATCTTTTTTTTGTAATCACCTTAATAGGTAACTATTTTATTGTACCTCATCATCTTTCTGCACTTGTCCTATCTTATTTGGAATCGGTGCAACGTTTCTTTCTTCCCATTTGTCCTGAAAACGTTCACGTTATCATTAACTCCTTTTCATATCACTCCTCACACAATGCATTCATAATTTTTTTCGCCTTTTTCTCCCTCTCCATCCATCAACATGTTTACTCATAACTCTTTTAGTAACATGCGTTTCATGTCTCCTCTTCACATATCTGATAAATAAAACAATACCTAATTGGTGCGATTTCTTATACATTATCTTCTTACCCTTATCCCATGACATCTGGGGTCGGCACAACAAGTTTCTACCTTCCAGTCTGACCTGCCAACCGACACACTATCACTGACTCCTTTTTTTTTTTATATCACTTCTCACACAATCGTCTATGTTTTCTTTAGCCTTCTTCTCCCTCTCCATGTCCATCCACATGTATATTTATAACCCATTTAGTAGCAAGCGTTTCATCTCTCCTCTTTACATACCTAATAAATAAAAAAATATCTAATTATATCTAATAAGACAAACACGACGCTAAAACCAATAAAAACCATTCCACATACCACTGAAAGCCATAAATCAATCTAAAACAGAAAAGGTTTCAAAAAAATGCACCAACAGACCCCACACACGTTTGCCAGACAGCATGGCACCAACAACACGACCAACATGGGTTGGACCCACCATTGTTCCTGCCATTAATAAATTAAGGAATGTTAAGCGTAACATTGAGGTTGTAAACTTGTAATAAACAACAAATAACTTGGTTACCTTGACGACGTTCATTCTTCTGGTTATGTATTGACTTTTGAAAAATGTTTGATAATGACTATTTCAGAAAATAATTATGACTACTTGCAGTGTTGGTATACTTTTGTTTTTGGTGGGAAATCATTAAATGACTTCTCAAGCTCTGGGTGGAGTGACAGGACGTGTCAGACTTATACTGACTAAGACCTAGCTGTGTTACTGCAGCTGCCGTTTACGTTCCAAGGACGCGGTTACTCTTTCGAATTATCCCCCGAATACCTGGGTGGTGGTTGACTCTATGAAATAAATATCATTTCAGCAACTCAAAATATTACCATGAAAAAATCATTAATCCGATTATTATAAAAAAAAAATATTCGTGTGATTAAAAAAAATCTAGAGTATCAGACCTCACACATCAGACAGCACGGCACCATCCCACCTTTATCACCTTACCAATCTACGTTGGACCCAACATTGATCAAATGATCAATCATTCAAAAGAATTTGGGACCTAATAAATTGGTCCCAAACATTGGCCACGTTGGGCATTGGAAATAATGAATGACTGTCGTAAATATTGTTTCGAAAAGGCAAAAAAAAAACTGTCGATAGCTTTTGGCACTCTAATACAATAGAGTGACGTAATAGAGATGGAATGTAGAGTGGGAGACGTGTTAATTTGGAGATCTGCGAAATTATAAATGTTTATGGTATTTTTTTAGTTTTTTATTGGTACGTCATTTGGTCTATGATAAGGTGTTTATTGATACGTGGGTGTATTAGAAAAAGGTATTGGACGATAGTGTGATGGTTTAAGTTGGATGTGAAGGTGAAGACCATAAAATTTGTATCAACTGCCACTAAACAGGACATTGATACCCAAATTCACAAGGTTTCGAGAAGATAAACATTATTCATGTATAGGTTTTAGTATATTATATTAGAGGACATCCGTGACAATAATTTAGCTATTATATTGAATACACGAAATAAATCACAAAGCAGAAAAATATCTCACAAAAAAAAAAATTCGTAAACATCTAAGAATTTATGTCAGTTTCGAAAATGAGATATCAGCCACAATACGATTTACGAATACTTTTTCCTATAACTCAAAAATAGTTTATAATTCATGTTTCGCCACGCAAATCAGAATATTGTAATAATTCATCGAATAACCGAATAAAAAAGTATCGTCTATCCGAGGACGGGTGACGGGTGGAGGCCACACAAAGGGCTCTCGTAGTTCGCCAATAATAATAGCTAATAGTTTTCTCAAGTTCCATACAAAAGTGATTTAGTGCGCTCAAAAGTCAGGCAGTAAATCAAAGAGCTATCTCGGCCCGAATCTACCAGTACTCGATCTTATAATGATCCCGAAGGACACGACACGTGCTCTCTCATTATTTGAAGTCATTCCTGATTTAAAACAAATTTTTATTGCGCCATCTGTCATAAGGGAGATAAAACCCGTAATGGCGTTTGCGGGAGTCGACTCTTGCGCAGGGCATCATTCCCGCACTGACATTTACTGTCGATGAACTTAAGTTTAATGTAAATGCCGTGAGCAATGGCATTTCCCTCATTACGGGCCAACGATGCGACTTATGGTTTATTACTCGTCAAATGTTAACATATTATCGCATTACCTTCAATAATGGCGTCGTAATTTTTGAAACTGATAATGACACCGTTAATGGTCTGAAGCTGTGATTTTAGTGGCGTTAGCACGTTGTAAAAATGCTCTGGGGTTACTTGGCTGATCAGGAAGTTTAATATAATATAAGTACTTAAATGAAACTATAATGCAGTTAATTAATTATCTACACTTAGAAACAACTTAATAACTATAATTACAGTAAATTAAAAAATAAATAAATAATAAAACCCTACGCTAAAATACACTAACTAAAATATGGCGTCAAAAAACTCTTCCATATCGCTGTCGACTGGTAATGTGCCCAAAAGACTGGCGGCATTGCCACGCTGCATGGCAATGCTTATCCTCTGTCCGAGGTAAAAGCCAGGCCTTGGGTCACGCGAAGTGTCTACTAGACGTTTCGACAGATCTTTAAACAACTTGTTAGCACTCGGACCCCACGATCCAAGAGTTTCAACCCCAAACGGTTCGAAAATATAACTTCTAACCAGGTTGTTATATTTCCGCCGCTTGAGGTTCTCCGCAGCCGCAGCGGCAGCACCAGCACTACAGACCGTGGTGTCCGAGGCTGTTGACAACTTCGCCGCAGTGGCAGCGATGAGGAGAACAGCAGGGAGCGCCTAGACGTAAGACAACAGCGAGGCGGAAAGTATTATCGTTATCTATTATAATTAATTAATTTATAACAGTGTGTACAGATTAAACTAAAAATAAATAAAAGGATTCCAATAATAATAAAAAATAAAACAGTTTCCTAATGTTGGTAAACATTTTAAATATGTACATCAAAAATGTTATATTTAGGAAAACCACATAACTATTTCATGAAAATAATTGTTAAACCATAAATGCGCAGATAACTCTCCGTACATAGGTACTTCCCATGCCCATTGTTAAGACAAAATCTCTTACTAACAAGATCGTACTTAAGGAGCCAGCACTTCACAATATTCAATAACATACCCCCAAAAAAACAAGGTAAGCTCACCACTCGAAACTCCATCCAGGCAAATTAAATTTATACACGAAATGTTATAACAGTGGGCATCAAAAGGCCTCGACTGTCCGTACGGAGCTTTCCTTTTAATTAGACCCTAAGTACTCGTTAAAAAACAGGATCTTCCCGAACAGACAAAGCGCGCTGTACTAACAAACAGTGCGAATGTAAAAACGTTGGATAAATAAGTGGAAAAATACAGGTAAGTCCAAGAGGGTTTTTTGTACGGTCCGGCCGGCCACTTAGGTCATCCTGCGAAATAAAGGCCCAAGTTTTTTATATCGCTTTTAAATGCGAGGCCCGTACGTCCAGCCGAGCCGACCCGCCTCATCCCCTTCTCCTCGATAATGTGAAAGGAAACAAACGAAAGAAAATGTTTCCGAGCGCCCCGTTCGCTTTTATTGAGCAGTCTCTTTCCTAGTTTCGATTGCAAATAGTTCGTGTAATTCAGTTAGCTCGCTCTCGGCAATACGAATAAAATTGAACACTATAAAATATCTTTAAGTCGAAGTTTACCTGAGCTAAAAAGCAGCGTATTTACAAAATCAGCGAGACGCGTAACGACGTGCTGCGCTGTTTGGCTTTTCGTAGAAAAAGCTTTGCACCGACGATCCATTGTTTGCGTATTATGTTGCGTGAAACGCTTTGCGTCGCTTTTGTCGCACCGGTCACAAAGCGACTCAAAAATAATATTACTGTAAAAGCTATAACATTCTAAAACAAGTTGTACTTAATCGAGTTCGTTAATTTATTATATTAAATATTTCTAGAAATTCCCTGCCGGGGTCTGTGTTTGCTGATTGAACATTTTATTTATTTATTTACTAAAACTTTATGCACATAAACACTACAAAGGCGGACTTAATACCTTATGCATTATCTGCCAGTCGACCTTAGGGTTCATACAACCTTACAAATTCTTTAAGTCAAGAGTGAATAGGTTACTCTAGGCAAGCGTACTCTATCGTCGGCAACATCATCGCTTACCATCAGGCGAGATACTGGTCAAACACGAGCCTATCAATAGATAATAAAAAAATGACAGGTTAGTTTTTTTTTTAATTGTTATAAACTAGTGCTTGACTGCGATCCCACCTCTCCTCAATCACTGATGGTGAGGCGCACTAGTTTTTAACCGACTTCGAAAAGGAGGAGGTTCTATGTTCGGCTGAATGTAATTTTTTTTTTTTGAATGTATGTTCACCGATATCTCGGTCAATTGTGGACGGATTTTGAAAATTATTTTTTTGATTGAAATGTTATGCTTCCAAGTTGGTCCGATAGAAATATTGCTATGATCTGATCATGAACTTCCTAGATATGGAACAGAACTCCTTGTAATCACAGCAGAACTGTCGTTACAAGTATTTCTTTATTTATATGTGAAGACCATGACTGTGTGAAAGAAAAAGGGAAGAGAATGTATCGAACTGATCTGATGATGAAGCCAGAAGGTAAATTAATGTAATCTAACCGTGTTTAGGATTATTAGAATCGATAAGAGATGCTCTCTGGCTATAAGGTATTTAAGTTTGTCTGAGGGGTACTTTTAGTGGTGATACCTACCTTAAGTAAAAAGTGTAAAATAAAAATCTTTCTCCAAAAAAAATATAACCGACTTCAATGTTGAAAAAAACGCTGAAAAGTATAAAATAACTTTAATTTCGGAAGTCGGTGTTAAATAACGTACAGACAAAACTATTATAGAAACACCGACTTCCGAAATTGAAGTTATTTTATACTTTTCAGTGTTTTTTTTAACATTGAAGTCCGTTATATTTTTTTTAACTTTTAAAACAGTGTCATAGTGAATTATTTAAAATAAATCTTAGGATGTTTTCTACCCGCATTTGATAGGGGTCTTCATGTGTGAAGCTATACGTTTTCAATTTGGCCGTCGAAGGGTTAGTGCTCTCGTCGTCCGCGAGGGGGCGCCACCCGACCGTTTGAAGCGGTGATTAGTAATGTGCGGGGCTTATGGCGAAATAATCTTAGTGGAGCCATTAATGAGAAAACATTCGGTCGGGGATGGCTGACGATTAATTAATTTCTTTTGATTTCTGTCCCAGAAGATATTACGAGGGGAGTTAGTAGTTAACTCATATGGATTAACGGTATGAGTGAGGATTAATGTACTCTTCCGTGCTCTCGTGTCTTCATAATCAAGAGAAACTAAAATGAGAACGGCAACATTGTAGTCTGTAGTCAGGTGACAGTTGTATCACCTATTTTCTAAGGTTGGAAAATCGAGAAAGTTTTTTTTTTTTTGAGGTAGGAAACCATCTAATGACTTCTCCCTCTTTAGGGCGGGGTGGGAAGGTCTTCGTGTCAGACTTTTACTGACTAAAACCCCCCTTGTTCCTTCAGTCATCCTTTGCTTTCCTAAGCCGTAGTGACTCTTTCACGCAACCCTATAATTCTACACCTAACACTCAACTTGATCCTGTTACAAACTCGAATAAGAGGGTTTTCTTATTAGAACTTGAATTCTAGAGCTTATTGGAAACTTCCTCCATTTCATATACAAGTTGAACCAATCCGTATGACTTCAAGTACCTTCGGCATCAATCGTAGGCGCAGGCATGCCGACGGCGAGCAATGGGTAGCAGACCGTCCGGTCGTTCGGCAACTGTCCGGACCGAGCCCAAGTCGGCGACGGCCCGTAGTGTTCCACATGCGCCTCAAGGAGATATCAGCAAATCGTAAGGGCCCACCAGGGTCGAAGCCTACTGGGGCCAAGGGTATATTTCTGAAAGGGAGGCTCGGCCCCGGTATGAAAGGCAACGAAGGAACGGGATGGGTTTTTTTATTCAGTAAAAGCCTGACATTATCACCCGCTCCGCCCAAGGGTAGGGGATGTCATCTGGGTAATTTTTACCCAACATAAAAAAAAAATGTTCTCGCGCTCCGCCCTAGAGCGAGAGCAGTCATTGAATGATTGCCAGCCTTAAAAAAAAAAAAATTACCCTCGGCATTTACCAACTACCATACCCAATAGATAATACGAAGGTACTTAGCTACAAGGAAAATTAATTTTCCGTCCTCATAAACAAATGGAAGCAAAATGTCGGCACGAAGGTATGATACTTACCTAGACGTAAAAATAAATCGATTTTGTGCTACTCGAGTGAACACGGGAGGGCTGTGTAGTCTTATTATAACCCCATAGCCGTACCTGCGAGACACTCGATTTAATTTTATATCAGCTTAATTTGATTTCAAATTCTATTGAATTGTGATTTAAGTGTTGGGGAATTTATTAATTAACTGTTTTGTGACACGTGTAGGGTTGTGGTTCTTAAGGACAGGAACGTGTACAGTTTTCCTTATATTTATGAGGTGCTAGTATATAATGTTTTGGACTTAGTTTTCCACTCTAGAATAGCGTTTAAGAACTTGATTGTATATGTATGTATGTATGTATAATGTTTGTTTGATGAATATACTTTATCGCGTGATAAAAAATTGTTAAAAATTCAATAATAATAATTCACAACTATCACACAACGCCGTCAACTCCCAAGCTAAGCAGAGCTTGTTTTATGAGTACCAGACAACTGATAAATATACTTATATATTTCTAAAATATTATAGATAAATTACACCCAGACAATAAATTATCTCACTAGCTCATCTCCTAAAACTTTGTCCTGGGTGGGATTTGAACCCATGACCTCCGGCATAGCAGTCAGGACCACTAACCACTAGACCAACAGGCAAGTTCAATGATTTTCTTTGAAATATTTTTATATCTGTGGTCTTGTCTCTGCAGTCTTCTAATATTCTACTACTCTTCTAGTATTTCTTTACTGGTTTATTTTAAAATTCTCTAACAATGTATCCGAGCCTGCTCCATCGTCGACCACTCCATCGGTTACCATCAGGTAATAAAAAAAAAAAATTAAGTGTCAACACTTAATATTAAAAATAAGAATTAAGAAACACTTCCTCCAAATGCAAATATTTCTGAAATTGACTGAAAAAGACCATACAAAACCCTTAATATCTCCTTCGAGAAGAATGGAAAGAATTTCAATTGAAATCTGACAGACTTCATAAAAGGTTAAATGATAAATGATATTTATTTTGCAAACAGGTTTTAAGTAACACTTTTACATGTCATTTTTTTTTTCGTCAGTTTAAACTAGATGAGGCCGGTGTTTCCTAGCTGACTACCCTGAGAAGAAACACCGATACAAACTCAGGGGTCGAAGTCTCATCAGACAACGGCGTTATCGCCGCCGCCGCCGCAACCGGGATTCTGATCCCGATTTCCGGCCACCATAGGCGCGGGCTTGTGGACATAGAGCAATGGGTAGCTCACTGTCCGGCCGTCCGGTAACTGTCCGGACCAAGCCCAAGCCGTCGACGGCGCGCACTGGTCCCGCGCGTCTCAAGGAGTTGTCAGCAACAGCAGGGACCCAGCCGGGTCGAAGCCTACTGGGGCCAGGGTTATCCGAAAGGGCGCTCGAGCTCCGGTATGAAGGCTAGAAGGAACGGGGTGGGTCTTTTAGTCAGTAAGAGTCTGACACTATCTCCCGCTCCGCCCAAGAGCGGGGGATGTCAATGCATGATTTTTTCCCACCATAAAAAAAAGGAGTCGAAGTCTATATGTAATGGTCAAATCACATGAAAACCATGGAGATTTGTCTGAGATGGTCTTTTGAAGAAAGAACCATAAAGATTTGATTAGGTACGTTAATCTATTTTAGAACCCGTATCAAATGAATTTAGCCCAAAATTGAAATTACTTCAAGGCTACATTTAAGATTAAAACACTGATGACGTAAACCAAATTCTAAAACCAAAACGAACAAGTTGAAAACAATTGAAACAAAACAAACCAAACAAGAATGCACTACAGAAACCTGTAAACACTAAACAAAGATACACTGTTTTTTCTAAACCATAAGAGAACAGTAAATTGTTTTTGAAACAAATCGGAGTTACTCGTCAACCGAAGCTCCACTACCGAAAGTTGGGTAACAATATGAAACCAACAAAATGAGAGTATTGTAATCAAACAATTCTGAAAAGTAAAACAATTGTTTATCGAAAGTCTAGGGCATGAAACTGTTGCCTGTATTTTCGAGTGTTCGAAACATGTTGTTGTTGTTATTTTTTTGTTGTAGGTACATGTTTGTTGTACAACTCATTAGTGACGATGTACATTAGATATCTACCTTTTTAAGTCTGAAATCATCAAATAACTTCTTGCGCTTTGGGTGGATTGAGAGGAAAAATCTGCCTTTTACTGAATAATACTGACTAAAACCCACACACAAAAAACAATAGAACAAACATGTACAACAATTTGTTTATAAGAACATATTCTTTCAGTTGCCAGTTCTGTTTCATGACCGCGGTAACCCTTTCGAAAAATCTCGCAACCCATCACTTAAGATATCCATAGGAATACTAGACGAAGATGAGGTTCGTGAATTTTCTTGCACGTGAAGGATGTACCTACTAGAGATCTACGCTTTGAACCGTACACCGATTTTTTGGTAACTGACCAACCTTGACGATTTAAAAGTCCCTGTAAAAGTTTTAATTGAAATTAATGTTCTGAATTTGAATATGAAAAATTCTACTGCTTCATTGGTGTAAAGGTCGCAAGCACCAGTCTTGAATATGAGGTACAGCGCTCTACCGGATTCCCGTAATCTGTATCCATAAAGACAATTCGGTCTAGAGAACAATGGCACGACATTAAGTTTTAATTTGCCTTCTCAAGGAAGCACAAATAAAACAAAAAAAAATTCTTCTCTACACAAACTATTCAAAAAGGTTATTTAAAATAACAGCTTAAATTCAAAAGTATCTACAGAATAAAAAACCTTCATAAATCCGTTATTACGTTCGCTTTTCAAACGCTAACCCTAAAAATCTGTCGGGAAATTAATTTAACATCTTGAAACTTGAAATTAATTCGGCCATTGTGATCTCAGGTTTAAGCAATTTATCACCTTGAACGCTAACATCAATAGGCGAACATTGGTAACCTGTGAAAATCACAAACTTTGTCCAGGTTATTGCTCGGACAATGTCACTTATACCCAGTAAAGGGCACAATCTTTGTCGGGTTCGCTTTGGGCTTGTTCTTCACAACTTTCACAAAAAACTCCTCAAAAGAATTAAAATGAAAACTCTTTTTTTTCTCTTCTGTTTAATTTCAAGGAGCTCCTTCACCGAACTTGTTTAAAGAAATTGAAAAGTGAGGAATAATTACTTTTTAGTTCAATAGGGCACAGTTCTAACCGCTTTGGTGTTTGGTTTATCTACGATATTAAGTAGCGGATCACAGGTAGATAGTTTGTGTGAAATATTATCTAGTTGATCGTTTTAAGGGTTTCATTTTTGCTGACTGAGGTACTAAACCTTTTTAAGGTCACTTTTTATCCGTCTGTTCGCCTGTGAAAACGTTCCTTTTTCTCAGGCACGCGTTGTTTTCAGCTGAAAATAATGTTAAATACACCATTCATCTACTCCTCCAGTGAAAAATTCATACTTCTAAACAAAATCTAAAGATAAGGCCGGTTATGCTCCGTTTAGAGGCACTTGGAAGGAAATCAAAACCTGTAGAGAACTTTTTTTTTATGGTGGGAAAAAATCAATGACAACCCCCGCTCTTGGGCGGGTTCCTTCTAGCCTTCATACCGGGGCTCGAGCTCCCTTTCGGACAACCCCGGCTCCAGCAGGCCTCGACCCGGCTGGGTCCCTGCTGTTGCTGACAACTCCTTGAGGCGCGCGGGAACAGTGCGCGCCGTCGACGACTTGGGCTTGGTCCGGAGAGTTATCGGACGACCGAACTTATAGAACAAATAGAGGAAAGGTTCTGAAAACCGTAAAGTAGTTATTCAAAATAACTACTTTTTACGACTAGGTAAATTCTTAGAAATTCGATTCGGAAATTAAACCATTTAAATAGATAAGTGATACGAAACCCTCGGTGCGCAGGTCCGACGCGACGATATGGTCAACAATGTTAAGAGTGCATAGGGCTTGACTTAAAGTCGAAAAGGTTAAATCGGTAAAGGTTGTAGATATCATTAGTTTGGAAAGTCACCCTTTAATTTTATTCTTAAACTAAATCTGAACGTATATACGAAATAACTAAACATAGCTAATATAATATCCACCTAAAAACTAAACGCTGCGTAAAGCGTTCCTACTGAAAGTATTTGTAATCAAGTACCCTCATCAAACCCACCAGTCGTTTCAATGACCAATATATATTTATACAGCATTTACCTCGAAGCAAAATGCGTTGTTTTATAAAAATTACCTAATAATAGTCCTTATCTCGTAAGAAACTAAGTGGTAATTAGGTTAAACAGGGTACGGGCAGTCGGTGCGAACAGCAAATTCCCATTGTGGCGTTATCGTCGGGCCCCAGTCGCAACCGGGAGGTCTGCCATCAGCCAACTTTAATTCGCTTTTACTAGGCAAATTTTTAATTCGATTCAGTTTTTATTTTTTATTGTTTGTGTCTGTTTTTTTTTTATTTTAAATAACATTTTTGAGTTTCGTTTGTTGTGGTGAATATATCATAGTTTAAGTTAAAGTGTTAAACCTATGTGTTTTTAATATACAGGAAATTCCTGCTACTGGCTTCCCTTCTGATTATAATTTAGGTGTCTTCAAGGCTAGAGTGAATAGGCACTTACTAAACTAGTGCGATTCACCATCAACGATTGCATCACTGCTTACCATCCGGTGGAATCGCATTGACTGCGATTACGCACTAGTTTAAATCAATAAAAAAAAATATTGCGAATTTTTCTCAATTCTCTCAAATTTCTCTCATATCGAACCACTGTCTTGAGCCAACAACCAATATCTAGTGTAAAACCTAAAAAAAAGGATTAAACACATCCAAAAACTATAATCTAACATCATCAGAAATTCAATCAATCTTTTCAATTTCCTACACGAATTTCGGTAGTAGGGTGTCGCCATCATTCGTGTCTAAAAGTGAGATAATACTGGGACGCCACGTGCGCGGCCACACTCCATCGAATAGCAATACGTACCCAATCAGGATTATACAAATCCCCGCGGGCAAACCCGGGGAAAAATCATTACTACGAGCCGGGCTAATCAAGTGCTGAGTATTAAGGAAAAACTCTTGTAATGTATCCTTAGCCTTAGAATGACATTCGGTTTACGGTTATTTAGGAATTTGTATTTGGTTTTTTCTTTGTTACAGCTCTTATAAGTGAAGCTTTAGGGGCAATCAAATTATGTTGATGAGCTAGTACGAGTGAGTGGTGATAAATGAGTTAGCAAGTTAGCAAACATAAGCTAAGTTTAATAACTTGTTGTTGTTGTGTTGTTTAAAATTTCTGTATACTGTTTTGATATCGGTATGTACTTTAATAATATTGTTCACTGACTGTCTTTCTTTTCAGCATAGTTCTCCCCAAGAATTTGCCAGATCGATCAGTCTCTTGTTGTCCTTGTTCATGTTGGACCAGCCACTTTTTAACTATAGTCTTCCCATCTACGATTCTGCCTACTATTTTATCTTGCTCTATCTAGGACCACCATTCCATCATTCATTTGACCATTCTGTGAAATCTTTTGCCTTTATTATTCCTTCCAAGAGAAATTAAGATTTCTCTTGTAAAAATCTTTAAGTCAAGAGTGAATAGGCAAGCGTGCTCCATCGTCTGCCACATCATCACTTACCATCGGGTGAGTTAGTGGTCAAACACGAGTCTATCAATAAAAAAAAAATCATAACAACATCAAACTTTTTTTTTAATTTATTCTACAGATCCCCCATGTAAATCCAATCGGAAAGATCGGAACTAATTCACAAATGAAGTAGATATATAATTGAAGCCTAAAGGCTAATGTTCATCGAGACGTGATGAAGCGTCACACATCACATCAGCGGGCTCTATGACCGAACCAATGCACCAATGCACACCCCAACATACCGGCCTCGTCTATATATAAAGCAAGAATTCATTTTGTGTTGAATACATCAAAGATTTTTAGGCATAAAGCGCGGGTTTGATTTCGATTATTTATGTACATTATTAATACCTAATACATATACAGGTATTTATGTGTACTCGGAGTATTTTATAATACAAGTCAATAAAGCTACAAACTTAAATCGGTAATGTCATTTTATTTGAAATGGAAATAAGCAGGTCACCTAATAAGGAATATAATAGACAGTAAGTGGTAGGGACAGTACAGCTAAGGAGAGGAATTCCCTGCCGGAGTCTGTTTCCTGATAGCTACAACCTAGAAGTCATTTTAAGTCAAGAGCAAGCAAGCATGCAACATCGTCTGCCACACCATCAGGTGAATAAAAAAATAAAATAATAAGAAATAAAAAATGGGCAAAAAATGTCACAAAATGATGTTCTAAGCAGAACAAGAGATGAAAAAGTAGATAGTGTCGTAGATGGGAAGACGAAATTAAAAGGCTGGCAAGATCTACAAGGACGAGGACAGCTACGCGCCGATCGATCCTAAAATCCTTCCTAAATAAATTTTAAAAAATGGTACAAAGTTTTTATAAAATTATTTACCAATTAAGTTCTTCTTTTCGTGTCGATGTTATCAAACTATGTTTATTCTGACCAATAATTAGGCAACCTGTACAGCTCTACTTGTTACCCTCGTATCAATCTTGAAAAGTGCAGGTGGCTATGCCAGACCAATTAAGTTAACGGAAGCCTTATCATAGATACTTAATTAAGCAAACCCTAAGCCTGAATTTGATAAAGATACTAATAATAGTCTTTGCTTGTCACGCCAAAACCACACATACACCTATGGCCAATATCAAGGTGATCACAAAAACTAACTTGCTAACCTACATGTCAATGTTAAGTTAGGCACAACAGCGACATATCGAATTACAGACAAAGTAAAAAAACGCGTGTGCCTTTAAAAGCACACCTTTTGAAGTTGTGAATCGCCCAGTTAGCGAGGAACGTAAGTCGGACGTTTTAGAAGTTCACTTAGCGAATGAATACTAGCGGGTTGTCCGGACTTGCGGGTTGTCCGGGCTTGCGGACTGTCCTCGTGCATTCACTACACACCCTATATTTTTAATGTTAGGTATTTCTATTCAAATCGACGAACCGATGGAAGGAGACGTCCCAAACGTTGAGAGATGGCACCAAGTCGATGTACGGTTGTCGATGTTTTGGTTGGCTTTGCGAATGTTGGTTTCTGTAATCGAGACAGTACCACAAGTATCGTTCATATTGATAATGTAGTCTGCAGGGTACCGTTCGACGAAGAGTCTTAAGTATCTATTAATTCAACAGAAAGTTCAGAAATAGAAAAACAAGATTTAGACAATGTACGAATGCTAGCAATTTTATCAATAAACTATTTGTTCAAAATCTTATCAATATCTGAAAATTGTGAAGGCACTATTTGCCAGGCGTCTGAAAAATTTTTGTCAAAGTTCCCCTCCGTCATTTTGCATCCTATTGACGAAACGATAGCAAAAATAAGACTAAAAATAATGAAAGGCTTCCCTGTCACTCATTTTACATCCTATTAAAGGAAAAGTAGCTCAAAGTAAGGCACCAAAATAACGACTGGCCACAAATATCCTAGTATCGTTTAAAAAAAAAAAAACAATCGCTTCGTCCAAGACAAAAATTCGCAATAAGTAACATCCCTAATCGCTAGGAAAGCCCCGTCAACCAATTACTTTGAAAGACTCGTGTAACATGGAGGCATTTCAATTTGGCTTATTGGCTCATGTGCGCTTGGATTTTGACATCTTTTTCCCTGTCCGCCACTCATTTATTTCCATTTCATCAATCAGCTATTACTTACCAACGAATTGCTTGTACTGCTTATTTGTGATTGGATAGCCAATATTTTTAAGATGTGAAGATTTCAATTTTTATTATTACGAGAGAAACATGTTTGTTTTCGGTTTGGTTTCTATCAGGATAGGAAACTTATTAGATGAACTGTTATTACTTGCCCAGTCTGACTAAACTTATTTACAATATGAGGTATATAAGACTGTTTTTCTTTATGGTGCTTTAAAATATGTATCTTCTAGAAAACATATGTATGGCCGTATAAACATGAAGTAAACTGCATTTTCTGTCATATTAAAAGTTTTGTAGCACTAGCGACATACCATCTATACCCGACTAATCTGACCAACCATACATATCCGTCTTTAGGTCGGCCGACTAGATCCGCACCACTCTTGACTCTATGGTATACAATGCCATTCACAACACTAGAGATAGAAGCAGATGGTGGAATATCATACGAGTGAAAGTGGTGATGCAGGGAGGTCACGAACCCCAGCAGAGAGGAATACGACTCAAGGAGGACTCTGGTCAGCTGCAATAAAAAGGTTCCGATCTCTGCAGACTCTGTCCCATCATTCATCTTACGCTACTTGCCCTGTTACTTGTTCACATACCCAAGAATTTAATGGCAGTGTCAGCGGACAATCATGCCGTGACTGAATACTGGACCAGGTATGGGATATAATCAAGAAAACTAACTCATTTTGACATCGACACGCCAAGAAGAACAATTAATTTATGTCTTGCACTTTTGCTGATTAATTTGTAACTAATAAATCCCTCTTACATTTACGCTATTACTCTGTCTATTGCTAGACAGTTTCCATGTTAGGTCTTACGATAAATACAATTAACGATAAATTGCCCATAACAACAAAGGTAACCCTAAAACTATTCAAATATTTACGCATTAAACAGCCCTAAAGGCAGCTCACACGAGCGCAGGTTGCGTGAAAAATGAGCGGCTCGCGGCGATAGCGACCGCGCCGCCAGCGCCTAATGAACTAGAACGACGATAGTGTGACCCCGTGTGCACGCCGCTTTACTTTGCGGTGCACACAGATTAGTACTATTTTAGATATTTTATTTTTTTAAATAGTAAAAATGGGAGCTGTTCTTTTTTTAAAAGTTTCGTTGTTTTTTTGAAGTGAAAACTTCTTTAGCGGCGTTGAGCACATTTTCTGTAATGGGTATAAAATCTTAAACTCGCGTCAGGACACGTGACCTGATCGAAAAAGCGTAAGACGGATGGAGAGTAGACAGCTATCCCTTAACGCGCGTTGTGAAAGGGGGCTAGACGGAAAAAATTCTCACGAAAAATTGTACCGACACTTTTACTGTCAAAATATAAATCCAAGATGGCGGCTGCAAGAAATTATCAACTTTTTCGTCATGGGTGTCGTTTTCATGGTTTTCGCGGGTGTTGAAACCGATGGTACTGTCAAAATATAAATCCAAGATGGCGGCTGCAAGAAATTATCAAATTTTTCGTCATGGGTGTCGTTTTCATGGTTTTCGAGGGTGTTGAAACCGATAGTACTGTCAAAATGTAAATCCAAGATGGCGGCTGCAAGAAATTATCAAATTTTCCGTCATGGGTGTCGTTTTCATGGTTTTCGAGGGCGTGGAAACCGATGGTACTGTCAAAATGTAAATCCAAGACGGCGGCTGCAAGAAATTATCAACTTTTTCATCATGGGTGTCGTTTTCATGGTTTTCGAGGGTGTTGAAACCGATGGTACTGTCAAAATATAAATCCAAGATGGCGGCTGCAAGAAATTATCAACTTTTTCGTCATGGGTGTCTTTTTCATGGTTTTCGAGGGTGTTGAAAACGATGGTACTGTCAAAATGTAAATCCAAGATGGCGGCTGCAAGAAATTATCAACTTTTTCGTCATGGGTGTCGTTTTCATGGTTTTCGAAGGTGTTGAAACCGATGGTACTGTCAAAATATAAATCCAAGATGGCGGCTGCTAGAAATTATCAAATTTTTCGTCATGGGTGTCGTTTTCATGGTTTTCGAGGGCGTTGAAACCGATGGTACTGTCAAAATATAAATCCAAGATGGCGGCTGCAAGAAATTATCAAATTTTTCGTCATGGGTGTCGTTTTCGTGGTTTTCGAGGGTGTTGAAACCGATAATACTGTCAAAATGTAAATCCAAGATGGCGGCTGCAAGAAATTATTAATTTTTCCGTCATGGGTGTCGTTTTCATGGTTTTCGAGGGTGTTGAAACCGATAGTACTGTCAAAATATAAATCCAAGATGGTGGCTGCAAGAAATTATCAAATTTTCCGTCATGGGTGTCGTTTTCATGGTTTTCGAGGGCGTGGAAACCGATGGTACTGTCAAAATGTAAATCCAAGATGGCGGCTGCAAGAAATTATCAACTTTTTCGCCATGGGTGTCGTTTTCGTGGTTTTCGAGGGTGTTGAAACCGATGGTACTGTCAAAATATAAATCCAAGATGGTGGCTGCAAGAAATTATCAAATTTTCCGTCATGGGTGTCGTTTTCATGGTTTTCGAGGGCGTGGAAACCGATAGTACTGTCAAAATGTAAATCCAAGATGGCGGCTGCAAGAAATTATCAACTTTTTCGTCATGGGTGTCGTTTTCGTGGTTTTTGAGGGTGTTGAAACCGATAGTACTGTCAAAATGTAAATCCAAGATGGCGGCTGCAAGAAATTATCAAATTTTTCGTCATGGGTGTCGTTTTCATGGTTTTCGAGGGCGTGGAAATCGATGGTACTGTCAAAATGTAAATCCAAGATGGCGGCTGCAAGAAATTATCAACTTTTTCGTCATGGGTGTCGTTTTCGTGGTTTTCGAGGGTGTTGAAACCGATAGTACTGTCAAAATGTAAATCCAAAATGGCGGCTGCAAGAAATTATCAAATTTTTCGTCATGGGTGTCGTTTTCATGGTTTTCGAGGGCGTGGAAATCGATGGTACTGTCAAAATGTAAATCCAAGATGGCGGCTGCAAGAAATTATCAACTTTTTCGTCATGGGTGTCGTTTTCGTGGTTTTCGAGGGTGTTGAAACCGATAGTACTGTCAAAATATAAATCCAAGATGGCGGCTGCAAGAAATTATCAAATTTTTCGTCATGGGTGTCGTTTTCATGGTTTTCGAGGGCGTGGAAATCGATGGTACTGTCAAAATGTAAATCCAAGATGGCGGCTGCAAGAAATTATCAACTTTTTCGTCATGGGTGTCGTTTTCGTGGTTTTCGAGGGTGTTGAAACCGATAGTACTGTCAAAATGTAAAACCAAGGTGGCGGCTGCAAGAAATTGTTAACTTTTCCGTCATGGGTGTCGTTTTCATGGTTTTCGAGGGTGTTGAAACCGATAGTATTGTCAAAATGTAAATCCAAGATGGCGGCTGCAAGAAATTATCAACTTTTTCCTCATGGGTGTCGTTTTCGTGGTTTTCGAGGGTGTTGAAACCGATAGTACTGTCAAAATTTAAATCTAAGATGGTGGCTGCAATAAATTATCAACTTTTTCGATATGGGTGTCTTTTTCATGGTTTTCGAGGTTGTTGAAGCCGATAGTGCTGTCAAAATGTAAATCTAAGATGGCGGATGTCAAAAATTATCAACTTTTTCGTCATGAGTGTCGTTTTCATGGTTTCGAAGATGTTGAAATAGTGCTGTCAAAATGTACATAAAATAGGATAGTATTTTTTAGTTATATTGTATTGGCTAGACGGAAAAAATTCTCACTAAAAGTTGTAACGACACTTTTTCTATAGTAAGCTATTGTAAGCCGTGCGGCGTGCGCATGTTTCTCTGTCTTTCTCTCTTTCTTTTTCTTATAGAAAGCAAGCCAGAACGGAACTTCGTTCCATCCGGGTGTCCCTTGACACCTCAGTAGTTTTTCGGAGAGATAAACTTTTTAATGTAAAATAATTGTAATAGTTTTAAAGTGTTAAATTTTTAATGTAATATAAATTGTCATGTTTGTGTACGATAGCGCAATAAATGAATATTGTATTCTACCACATAAATGATAGTACTTTTATACTGATAAAGCAATTGGTGCAAAATTATTCCCTAACCATTCCAAAATATCAAACATGCTCAACGTTAATAATCAAGTTTTCACTTCTGCCGGCACTCCCGGAGTGCAACCCGTCTTTTTTTTACAATCTTTTTTGATGCAAAGGTTAACGTGACTGCTGGATAGTTTTAAGTTTTCTTGCTAGGAAAACCCGGCGCGGCAGACATAAGTAAGACCCATACTATTTACTTTCTATCATTATTTACTTCCTGAAAACTGATGTCAAAAGTCAAAAAGTCAAAAGTTTTTTATTTCACATAGGCCTACATGGGCACTTATAAAACGTCAGAAGCTAGTGCACGGTTCGAAATTGGTCGTTTCCTATGGAGAAGAACCGGCAAGAAACTCCATGGTTACTCTTTTAAAAAAAATGGTTGTAGTTACAATATTTCCATATTACAGTATTAAAAGTATAGGTATTATTTAAGAACAGTGTAAACCGGTCTATATTGTACTCAAAAGCACAATAAAATCATCAAAATAATCATTTAAAAAAAGTGAGTCAAAATATGAAGTAATCTAAGAATTCGTGGAGTCTACAGTGTTCTTCCATTTACATTATAAAAAGAGGCTATATAAAAAAAAGCTGTCAATAAATGAGACGTTAACAACCAAAAAAGAAAAACTAACGAATTTAATGTGGTTGGAGTCAGATAATATAAAATAAAATAAAAATATTGCAAAAGCAATGTGTTAGAAAAAAAAAAAAAAATGTTACAACAAAGATGGAGCAGTTAATAGATACATTCACACATTATTATGAGTTACCAGGGGGCCACAAGTGCAGAGGTAGTCATTGCCAAACAAGCGTATCTTCGACATAGTCTTTAACCTTGTAATATGCTTTTTTGGTTAAGACACGCTTAATATGGGTTTTGAACTTTCCTTCGCTAAGTTCAGTCACCGCTTTTGGTAGCTTGTTATAAAAGCGTATGCTATTTACTAAAAATGACTTACTGGTCTTGGCTAATCTCCATTTGGGTAATATAATTTCGTGTTTACTACGATGAAACTGAAATTCAGAAGCTTTCATACATTTCTCTGCAAATTAATACATTGCCGCTGTTTATACTGAACAAGAATATACGAGGATTGTGTGCGATAGGTACTCACTAATAGAAGATTTTTTTATATTCATTTTCCTGGTCTGACGCAGTGCAAATTTTGCATGAAAGGGCTTAACGGAGATCTTGGATAAGATAACCTATTGTACCTATATCTTTGTTACACACCTTCTTCTCCAACTTTATTGACAAATGATATTTCACCTTATACCTACCGAAAAAAGCCTAACGACATTCAAATCAATTAAAATAATATAACATAAAATACAAACTCACCGCCGCCTGCAGTACGCGATTTAATTTGCAACCCCGATCGGGCACAATATTCAAATAAGGTTTCATCTATTTACGTCCCGTTGCGTGTGTCCTATTATCAGCCAATGCCATCTGCACCCCTACAGGGCTTTATTCTAAGACTTTTTAGCGAGAGTGTGGAGGTAATCTAATAGAAGCTTGTACGGGGAATTTAATTTAGTGTAGGTAGTTTGTTTATAGGGCGAAATTGGGAATATCAGGGAAAGTAACTAGAATTATCGTAGCATTTTCTACTTCTAATACTTATGAGCAGGGGCGTAACTAATGGTGGCAGAGCTGACAAAATGCCACGGGCCCCCCGGTCTGAGAGGCCTTGAACTCACAAGAAGTAAATTACAAATTCAACTACATTATTACGATTTACCAACCGGCACTAGGTCTGCATGGCGGAGTACGACCCGTTCCCTCTAGAGAGGAGGCCTTAGTCTCAGCAGGGGAACACTATAAGGCTAACTATGCTATGTTATATTAAGATTTATTAAACGCATTCATAAGCAAAGGACCAATTTCCCGTGGTATTTTGCCAGCCTTACTACCTTATAGATAAGCCACTTCAGAGACGAAATATAAAAGTACTCCAATATTAGTGAATTTGCCAATTTATTAGTATAATAAAGAATATTTTTTACTTCAGTAACTTATCTAAATTAAATTACAACGTTGACGATTTTGCTGGGGCTCCATCCAATGATTTTGCCGGGCCTCAGATGGTAGCCTATAGTTACGCCACTGCCTATGGGATTAGGCGAGTCACATCAGCCGCATACACAGAGACAGCTGGGCAAGCGTAGCAACGCAGTGGGTTCCTGCAGAGGGAAAGCGTCCTCGAGGCTGGTCTAGAAAGAGGTGGCGGGATAATCTGAACGCGTACCTCGAGGACTGGTTTGAGACGGTGGGAAAAGGTCTGGAAGAACTTGGAAGTGGTCTTTACCCAGCAGGGAGACAATAAGAGCTAGAAAGAAAAAACCTACTATATAAGAGTTAATTCTAGTGTGGTATTGTTTTTTTTTTCAATTAAATTTAGACTTTTATGACGTCTGATACCTACTGGTTAAGGGTACAGGGCCGATCAGGTAGGAGTAACACGAGTGGGTTTCAGTCAGTAAAAGTCTGACACTCCCTCTCGCTCTACTTAGAGCGGGAGAAGTTATTTGATAATTTCCCATTCTTGAAAATTTAGAAATTCTAGAATTCAAGTAAGCTTTCAAGTTCATTACTTTGGAAGATCGACAAACTCAGATTGTACTTGAATTTCCTTGAACTGTAAGGTTAACTAACCACTGAAACCTTTAAATATCGCATAACTAATCACAGTATTGTTTAGGAGGTCAATGCTTATCTTTATATTTCCTGTTTGTGGGTTTCTAAGTAAGAAAATACCTACCAATCAGAAAATATATCAATCAGCCAATCATATGAACTCTAAAAAACTTTCTCAATAACTTGAAACCAATATATTCGTGTGAGCAGAACACCGTAATGACACCCTCGCCCCTTGTGGTGAAACAAGGCGGGCGGCGGCGGGCGGCGGCACTAGTTTTTCAATAACCCCTTGAGAAACCCCGCTGGGTTTCTCTCAAATACATGGCGGTGTCAATCACACGGTCGAAATGAATATTATTCCTACGGTGTTTTGTCGTTGACAGATGTATAAATCTCTATTTCAATGTGAATGTTTAGGTACAGGTATTGTTTTTAGAGCAATTGTTTTGAGAAGGTACTTAGATTATTTTTTTTACTTACAGTAATTGCAATAACGTGAAGACGAGACCAAGCGCTGATACGCTATCACAAGGACGGCAGTAGTAAAAAGAAAGAAAAAGAGAGAGGTATGGAAAGAGACAGATAGACTTTAGACTGTATTATGATTATTTATATTGTGCTTTTGGGTACAATATTGACTGGTCTACACTGTTATTACATAATATCTATTAATACTGCAATATGGAAATATTGGAACATCAACCAATCTTTATAAAAGAGTAACCATGGAGTTTCTTGCAGGATCTGCTCTATAGGAAACGACCAATGTGGAAGCAAGCACTAGCTTCTGACATTTTATAAGAGCCCATGTAAATTTATGTAAAATAGAAATATTTGAATTTTGAATTTTTCAGACGAATTACAATGAATACCAAAGCTCAGGTAATGAAGTATTTATGTTTATATTTCGAATCTTTCTCAATGGAGCCGAGATGTGGATGTTAGGGCTACAAGATCGCCGAAAAATCGATGCTTTGAAGATTTTGTGTTGGACACAGGTGTTAAAAATACCATGGATCAATAACTCTACCCACAAGGTGGACCAACGACCTGGTGAAAGTCGCAGGAATGCGGTAAATGAGAGACAGAATCGGTCGTTGTGGCGACGTTTGGAGGAGGCCTATGTCCAACAGTGGACGTCTTTCGGCTGAAATTAAATGAAAAAATGAAAGTAATAATGATAACTCTATCCTCAAAGAGCTTCACATAGTAGACAGACTTTCGTCGATTAGCAGTTACAAATACTGAAGTTCCTTGGGCACATTGGTAGAAACGAACTCGATAGAGAGATTTTTGTTGAAGGTAAGAGAGCCCGCGATCGATCCCCGACTTATTGGATAGACCTTAAAACTAAAACTACACAATCTACCACAGTACAGTATGTGTGAAACTCTAGTAATGGCCAGAAATAATGAGATATCTCTCGACAATGCCTGACCAAACAGAAGAATTGCAATAAAAAAGTAGAGCTATGAACTTACTCTACATCACAGAGAAGCACTAAAATGCCATGATTATGATAAAGAGTCGGTAGAGCCATGGTAACCTCCACTTACGTGTTTATATAAGTCAGGCTCGTTACTTTATGCAGTTTATTTCATCACCGCTACTCTCAAAACGATGAAGGTAAAGCATAATAAATGTCCAAGAAAAAAAAATTGGAAACAAATGACATCCGCCAAGCTACAACCTGCATGATGGATTACGGCTCATTTCCTCTCCTAGAGAGCAGGCCTGAGTCCCAGCAGTGGGAACATTATAAGGTTGATTATGTATGTACCCAGGAAATTCTTTCGAAAGTAATTTACAGTACCTATTTTCAGAAGGAACAAAATTAAGTTTTCGGGTATCTTCTTTTTATGATGGTAATTAATGAATTTTCCACTCTTCTAAACAAAAGTAATGTTTCATTTACTGTGAAGTATTTAATTAGGTACTTATAATGTTGTGCCCTGCCAGGCACATTACTTTGTGTAATTTATTTCATTACCGCTGCTCTCAAAACGGTGAAGGAAAATATCGACACAAACCGGAATGTCCTAGAACCAAAAATTGGGCCCGCGTGATGGATTACGGCCCATTGCGTCTTCTAGAGAGGAGGCCTGAGTCTCAGCAGTGGGAATATTTAAAAAAATGCTGATGATGATGATGATGATGATGATGATGACAATGTTGTGCCGTACAACATTATAACTAATTAAATACTTAAATTTATTTAGTTATAATGTTGCCCGTGTTATATTATAGGGCCTATTATACCTACTACGCGTTATTCAACACACGATATTCAGACTGTCTTTTTTTCATTCCGAGTAAGACAGTCTGACCCTTATTACACTACGCGACATTGACTAAAGACTATGTCTGAATATCGAGTGGTGTAATAGGCCCTTAAAACCTAAGTTACTATACAATGTACACACAAAAAACAAAAAGAATAATAAAAACCGTTGAGCAGATTTATTAAAAAAAATTGGAACCAATTTGGCAATAAATTCCCAGTGTTTATTGACGCTTGCAAAATTGATGCTACAATTAAAAAAAAACTTATCAATTTTTAAAGCGGTAGTCAATTAAAACGTACGCGCATCGGTGTATCGAGTATTTTAATTTCAATTTTAATATTTTTTCTAGTGTCGCGGTCGGGCTGACTCGGCATGATTTGATGGGTCGCGGGAATCGCTTTGTGCCCGGCAAAAATAATATCGCTCGGGCCACGGATCATTGGACCTTGCCTACACTTCAGACTGTTTTCATCTGTTTTGTCTGCTACACACAACAATAGGGAACGATTTAAAAATATTGCATGGAATTTATGATAAAATAAAACTCAACTTTCCCAGATGGATAGTTTGATATTGGTAGCTAAGTAAGGCTGAGGTCATTACAATGTTGCCTCAAAGACCTGTCAGCTAACTGGCCGGGGCCTACTAAAGCTGATACTTGCTAGACAGGGCCGCGGAACTTTCCCCAAGAGTTAAAAGCTAGAACTACACTGCGCACACATTTGTGGCACACGAATGCCGATCTGATCGCGTTGGTCTCCATACATTTTATATGGATATTAGACTGGTAGAGCTTTTTTTTATAGTGGGAAAAATCATCCAATGACAACCCCCGCTCTTGGGCGGAGCGGGAGGTAGTGTCAGACTCTTACTGACTAAAAGCCCACCCCGTTCCTTCGCGCCTTCAACACTTGATCCACGCGTGATGTGTGCGATGGTCAAATGTAGTCTAGCTTTACCGCGGCCCTGGAACCCAAAGAACTACTGAAGCATCACAGGTGGGTTTTAGTCAGTAAAAGTCTGTTAGTTCCTCTCGCTCCACCCATAACCATAGAAGTTATTTGATAATTTCCTACCAAAAAATGTCATTACAACTTTAATTGACATTATTGAAACGTAACACAAAGTTTTAAGGTTTCCTTCATAACCGTAACTTCCTTAAACATTCAAAATTGTTTGCACAATTGCCGTGCCCGAAACCCCTAAACACCATTGACATTTCATATTACTTATACGTGTAGATGTAGCTCAGTGTATCAACTTGACAAAACGAGGGTGAGAATGAAACAATAGAACATCATCGTTCACCCCTCACTCGCAAGCCACAGGAGAATATCATAAACGTCGGCTTAAACACTCGTCTCGACGGACGTTAAGTAAATAAAAACATAATAAAATAATACATTCCACGCAACATATGGGAGAAGACAGCAATTGGGTTATGAAGAGTATTAGGGGAAAACTTGTTTATAACGAGGAACTTTGCGGTTCAATTCAACATTATTTACTTGAGATCGAGTAACAAGGAACTTTACAATATTAAAGGAGAATGGAAATGCGGTATCATAACGTAAAACACGTTCTTTGAGACGGTAGTTTCAACATAACTGAGTTCAAGACGTATCTGAATCATAATAGAATACTTCTCAAGTTTATAACCTTACAAATAGCGGACATTGTTAACAAGTCCGAAACACTATTAGTAACTCGATTGATCCGTCAACGAATCTATTCGAAAGCCACTGAACGCCACACTCGATGCGGTGTAATGCTGCACCCCGCGATGCATCGAGTGGTGTATTGAGAATCGAGATGGAGACTCGAGTCATAATCGAACCCTCGCCGCGGTGTCCCGCACTCAATCTCGGGGATTTGTAAGCACCCTGGGGCATCCTTACTTTCAAGAAGCGATTTGCCAATCAAAAATAACCTTTATTACTTAAAAATAAAAAACGACATCGATTTTTAGAAAGTAAAATGTAATTTTGTCTAGTATTCTCTGTATTGGGGTGACAATCCAAAGAATCGTAGACGGTTATTGAATTTCTTTGCATTTTTGATTTGTCTTTTCATTTGGTTTGTTGATTGATAATACTTAGTTTATTTGTTTAATACAAATATTCACCCATTCATTTCCAGACCTTCTCATAGCTACAAAGATGGATAAAGTACTCGCAAAAAAAGTAATAATACTGTTGTGACATTTAGCGGCCTATGTCCAACAGTGGACGGTTTTCGGCTGATATGATGCTAATGATAATGCCGATCCATAATTTTGCTTTTTTTTTTAAACCCGCCAATTCATACTTCAGACTCATAAAATAAATATCAATAACATAAAACCATGAACGTCAAATCACGATATGGTAATCATAGTTAAAATCCATGAAGCCACTCATACTCAGTTGTGGGGCGATCGTTCAATCGCACATCCTATGGGGCCAGGGGGAACGTCAAAGTTCATTCGACCAAAACTGCATTTTGTCTCTGTGAAATATTCCGAATAAGAGAAATAATTTCCCTTTGACATGTTTCCAACTAAAGTTCACGGACGATGTTTTTGATCTGAATTGATTTGGGATTTTGCTGGATGATTCATGGGTCACTTGGAAATAGAAGTCCACTTGGTTAAATCGGAATATAATTATTTATGTTTTCATACCAAGAGCAATACCTATAGGTCGATAGATTGGTACTCTACCCTCTATATACCAGAGATCATCACTTGGAAATACCATCTTACTTGGAAAACCATGAGTACTCAGGTAGTCACCCTGAACCAATTATTTTCTTTTTTCGATTTCCAGGAAAAAGATAGAAAAGTGGCCCATAAATGAAGTACCTGAATAGGTACATAAACATTAACGCTTCATTAAGTAAGTATATGTTTAGTTACTGTCCTTGTAGTGGGTGCCACTTATAAACCAGTCCTAGCTGACGTCAAGCAAATGCTCAGATGATTACTGCTAACTAGCTAGCTAGCTACCTAGATGAAAACTGCTAACTAGCTAGCCAGGTGATAACTGCTAGCTGCTGAAAACGGCCTTGCCATCGTGAAAGTAGAAAAATTGTTTCAAAGGAACATATACCCGGGAAAGAAAAAATCCTTTGTTCTATTCCAAGACATGGTCTACCCATGCGGCAAATTTCATCCAAATCCGTTCAGCCATTCGAGCGTGAAAAAATTACAAACATGAAAACACACACACTGAAAAATTTTCGCCTTTATAATATTAGTGTTATTATGTACCTACTGTACCTAGGCACTATTATTTTATTTAACTTTGTATTTTTAGCTGTTGTGTCGAGTTGAATAAATTATTTCAAATATTCTTTTTAATACCTATTCATCGTTTTTCACACCCATCATAACTCAACAAATTCAATTTCCTTGGCAGGTAATCCTTAGCTTTCTAGTATTCAACCTCATTCCTATCATCGATCTAAAGCTCAAAAAGGCCACATTATTTTAATCTAGCATTTACATCTGTCACGCTAAGTCTTCGTTTTCAATTACGATGGCATGCGACTATAATTAATTCGGGCATATCTCGATTGTGACGTGATACAAGTAGCAGATTACGCGACGATTTGCTTGTACTTTTACATTGCAATCGGATAAATGCTCCTGTGATGGGAGGCAAAGAGTAAAATTATATAGATATGACTTTTCTCCCTAAGGTAGTTTACTTACTTTGGGCTGTGGGATTGTTCGAAAGCGTCACGATGGCTCTTGGATTCAAAGTGCTACTGAAGGAAAACAGGTAGGTATCAATAAAAATATGACACTCTCACTTGCTCTCAGCTTGACAGAACGAAAAAAAATCTTTATGAAATACAGTATAAAATAATAGAAGTACGTACTTTTAAATTAGAGAAAGAAGGAAAAATGGTGGTGGTGATGGTATAGATTTTCCTGTTCACAAAGCCATCCTCCGCGATTTCAAAGCGTTGTAGGTCCATTGACCACTTTACATAGCTGAATGGTCTGTAATTTTGATTGATACACATTGGTGTAGGCAAAATTCTCTAAACATGAGTCTATATGTCCTGTCTACGATTTTTGCAGTAAAGTCATCAGTGATCAGCATTCGCGGTGTCGCGGTAATGGAGTGGCGCGTGCCGGCGGCCGCCTGCGCCGCGCGTCCTGCGCGTGCGACTGTGCGCCCGCGCGTGCGAACACTCCCACCGATTATGTGCCACATTCGCAGCCTGAGAACTAAAAGCATTTGTCTATTAATTTATACAATTTAATTCTTAATAAAACTTCCAGTTTCACGTTTTTTCTATCAGCCTATCAAGCTCTTTCTTACCCACTAAAGTGGCTTCCGTTGTGATCATAGTATGAAAATATTATGTGCAAATTTGCCTTCACAAAATGTTTTTCTATCACGGCTCACACTGTGATTATTATAATACGCGGAAAATTCTCTACGAAATATGTCACGCCAATAAACTTCAAGTGCTTGCGCTGGCTGCGGCACCTAACCGCAAAATGCCTGTATAGCGAACACAGGGTTATACGAGTGCGCTGAGCGAAAAGTAATATTTAGGTGTCAACTGCAGGCGATAATCGCGGGGTAAAAAATAGCTGGAGGTTGTCGGGCGGCGCGGGTGAACTATTTCCACCCTTGCCGGTGGTATCTCGTCGTTTATCGGCGATTGTATCTGAGTGAGACATCGCCGGTGACGTTTGAAATATGATCGGCTTGGTCCCGGGGGCGCGGGGCCACGTGCGGCGCATATTCAAATCAGAATCGCACGCGGCGAGGCCCCCGTGTTGGCTAAATACACCCGCCGCGCTGCCGCCCGGCCCACCCACTTACCGAGGGTCGGCCCTATGTAATCGAATTTGAAAATTATTCTAAAACACTGAATAATGTATTTCGGAGGGACGCAGCGCCGGAGGCGGCTCGCTGGCGCTGATTTTTAAAATAAATTAAACTTAATCAAGTGGGTTCGCGCACCTAAACGGATTAACTTGGCGCTGATTTGACTTCGCCGCTGTTTGTACAGTACGTGAGGGGTGGCGGCTTAAAGGTTATTTGAAACAGTATCGGACTAACATCGTTTAGCTGGCGACTACACATGTGCAAGCGGATTGACTACAAGCTAAGCCCTGTCTAATTAAGTGATAAAGTTGATGAACGTTGCTAATGATCATCAAAACTTATTACATAAATAAATTGGACATTATAAATTTCAAATCAAAACGGTCTTACTCCGCTATAAGTCTGGTTGAAATGGAAGTCTAAATTGAGAGTTTTTGCGTTAAAACCATTTCTGGTCAACACTTTCACGCACGCCAGCCGTCAGTAATTTTACAACAAAACAATAATATCAGAACCCTTATAGACCATAAGAGTACCCTAAAAGTAATTCTAAGACCGTTAAAGATTCACAGACAGAGCTTTTAATGTTACAAGTCTAAAATATTAAAACCGCTTTAGTGAAAGAATCAATATATCAGCTTTCCCTCTTCAACATCAAACACTTTAATAAAATTTATGAATCGCAAAAATTGGTCAAATTCATATTTGAAAATTAAATATTGAATAAGACAATATTAGTTCACTCGGTACATTAAGTTTTATTACGCTATGAATACATTCGGCTCAGTGCGATTCGCTTCGCAGGGCTGCGGCCCCGCCATTAGCACCCGATATGAAATTAAAATTAAAATATATAAAAAAGTACGACGAGCACTCTCGACAGACCGCTAAGGGGCAGCCCTAAAGATTTAATCCTAATGAAATGAGTGGAGTAGCCATAGTACTAATATTAATATGGCCATCGAAAATGCTTTGACCATTAAAATGATGGATTTGAAAACAACAATGTAACGATTTCTGTTTATTTCAATATAAATAAAGCAGCATAAATTCTACAACAGCGCTGGCTCAAAAGATAGAACGCAAAGCTACTCTGTCCGTGTCTAGTTAAAAAAATATAAGAAATAATAAACAAAATACACAAAACGATAGTCATGTATTTTGTATAAGCCAACGGATAAACAAAATTTTCTATAAACAATATCGACTCCACAGCACTAGTTGTAAACTATCATGTAGCGGTGTACAGTAGGGGTGCCACTCGATGATTTGGTTTTTCGATTCGTTACGCCGTCAAACTACCCTCGATGCCGTACCCTCGGAATATGTTCCCTCGCCTTGAATATTATTTATACGTTTGTTAAGTGGAGTTGTGCGGCTGGAGGAGTAGCCTCAGGAGCTCAGCACTTCAACAAACAACGGTTCTGATTCTTATAATCAATTGAATCGTATATTTTAATGTTGACAAGAAATAGGAAGTTGGTTGGCCAAAATATGACACGATTACAAAGTTTCAATTGAGTATTTAAACAATAAAATCATTTCAATAAAAAACAAAACAATTAGCTACAAAAAAATATAACCTAACATTACCAGTTGCGCACATTGTAGAAACTTTTTAGCCGGCTATTTGTAGAGCCTCGGAGAAAACATGTCAAGGAAAACAGGCGCGCTCTAGCTCTGAGCAAGCTATGGTTAGGTATGCAAAGCAAACATATTTTCTCTTGAGACTAGAACGGTGAGCAAACAGTGGGCAACATGAGCGAAGGTTGGGCCGTGTTTACCGACGCTGCGTCGCCTGCCCTCATATATTAAACATAGCCCGCGCTACCTTAGCCTGCCTCTGACGCTCGCCGTAACTATTATTCCACGTACCTAGACCGGCTTCTAGGACAACTCTCCGCTGCAAATTTAATACGGCATAATGTTGCCGTTAGCCCGCAATCGCTGTAATGAATACGTTTTTCAGCAAATTTACATCGGCATAAAAATAAGGTCGCGGCAGTTAACACGTTTATCGGGCGCTCATTAAAGCGGAGGGCGATCTTGCTTCGGAGTCGTTAAGCGCGCAATAGTTCGCGAGATCCTCGTAAAAAATATCTCGCAACCGACTTTACGAGCGCCCTTTGTGAATGCATCATTAAATTTCCATCTAAATTTAAATTACGAACGGTGCGAATCGACGCGCTCTCTCCCACGTGTTTCTGTTTTCCCAGTTGGTGGAAATGTTATAATTGCTGCACAGAGAACGTAGCAGAGTCGAGAATTTGAAAAAAAGATGACGTCAGTTGGAATTATCTTCAGCGCAGCGCAATTGAAACGGCTTTGCGACGGGCTTAGTGAAAAAGTTGGCGTTCGTTTTAATAATTCCCAGCTCCGGCGCCTCGTCAGAATGCCGTTGTCACTTCGCGGATTAAGCTCCGACACGGTTGAGTTGGGATTTGAGAGTTATTTTAATTTGCATTTTTCGTATAATTCAAACTAGAGTGCAACGCTTCCAGCACTTTTTTTCATGTGAAATCGTAACGTGTTTACACGTCAAAAGTTTACGACATTTGGATGGTCGAAGGCGAGGGTTGAGCTCGTTTGTATGCGGCGCCACACTTCCCCGGGAAAGGCATAAAGTCAGCAGGTGAGGAGCGGGTATCGCGCGGTCACGCTATTTAGATAAGGCCATTCTCGTGACCTCTCCCCTCGGCCTAGCGATAAGAGCTCGATGTGTACGTTACGACATTTTGCTGCAGCGCCTTCCGAAACATCCCTTTATAAATCAGAACGGTAAAAACACCTAACAAAAGATTAAGTAAGATAAAAACAAGGAAAACCCGCAAACAAATAAGGTCATTTGATTAAGCGGAATGATTTGCGAATCACTTAAAAATCCAAATGCCACCATTTTTCGACTTCCCTCCTGACTTCTGGCGTTGGAATGGCGAATAAAGCGAGTTTGGAATAAATTGTGGCTCGTCTGGATAAAGCAATATTTGTTCATCTACCCCCGCATTACGACAGCAGCGGCCATTAGCGGGATGCAAATAACGTCTTGTCATTTTTGCTTCTTTATTTTTCCTCAATGCTCGGAGAATCGTGCTACTTGGCCACCCTCCCACGGATGTTGCACGGAGATATGGAAATAAAATCCACTTCAAAAACAGATTAAATATTAGGTATGCTATTTTGGAAAAAAGATTAGGAAATTAATCATTATATTAAGATACCGTGTACTAACACGACTTCATCAAGTCATTAGAATGCAAAATTGGAAGACCATAAGACTCCAAAATTACTTTTGTCTTTCAAGGCATTCTAAAGACAAAGCCCGAACTAATCAAACTGCACTTCCCATGAGAATTCTAATTATTTTACGATTACTGTCTTCCTATTTACATTTTGTTCTAACCTACCCCTCGGTAAGCACTTCGCAAATCCCTACAAGAGTACCTACGAGCCAAAATGGCGTCGACGTTCGAACATCCGAGTGCGTTTTAGCCCCACTTAAAGTGTGGTTTATTTGCAAGCCAGATTGCCTACGGAACATTATTTATAGTTGAGGGTAGGTTGTTATTAAATTTTTACACAATTGTTGAATGATTTAGAGGTTTTTTTTTTCAGTTTTGATTTATTTATTACATTTTTTACGAGTCCATAATGTATTGTACTCACAAGTTTTCCAAACAGCTTATCTTATTTGGTTTTAAAATAAATTTTGTA
Source organism: Mythimna ferrago (assembly GCA_910589285.2). NCBI lineage: Eukaryota > Metazoa > Arthropoda > Insecta > Lepidoptera > Noctuidae > Mythimna > Mythimna ferrago. The sequence continues at coordinate 8,827,842 of OU342683.1, read as the reverse complement.
AGGGATTATTCAAAAAAGTCACTGCAGCCTAGGAAAGCAAAGGGTAACTGAAGGACATTTAGTTTTAGTCAACAAAAATCTAACACTCCCGATCGTTCCATCCAGAACGAGGTTAGTTAAATGTTTTTCTTCATGTTAGTATTTTTTTATGATTCCAAATATTTATATGGCCAAGAATTTCCCAATGTATGCAATGATATTTTTCTAAATAATAAAAGATAGAGCTTCCACATTCCACCTTCTATACAGAAAACTACAACCGCCTATATTCTTAATGCGTGAAGTCTATTCAGATAAAGGAACCCACGGTAAAGGGAATTCTCGAAATGTTTACGAGACAATAAAGATGCCGCTACTGCTGGCGGTCTTCACACCTGCCAGTGTGATTACAGGAATATAGAGGTTGCATTGATTCAGAGATATTGGCCATTCATGAGAGCCTTGAGTTATGTGCGGTCAAAAATCAAATTGCAAAGCTTGTAGGGTCATTCTGTGGAATTAAGGTGTTAGGCTTTGGATTTTTAATATTCGTATAGAAAGTTGTGTTTGTTAGTTTCAGGAGCAGTGGCGAAACTATAGGATGGTAAGGTTGGCAAAATGCCACGAGGCCTCCGCTCCAACGGGGGTCCCATTGGAGCGGAGGCCCCGTGGTTTGAGAGACCGCAAGCTTAGAAGAAGTAACCAAAACTTATTTTTTTTTAATTCAATTAAAACACAACGTCACGATTTTTCTGAGGCCCCGTCCTATGAATTTGCCATAGGCCTCAGATGATATAATTAAGAGTTACGCCACTGATAGTCGTCATTATTAGTCGACATATTTCGGACTGCTCTCTATACACCACAAATAACGTAAAATTCGTTACCTTAGTTCGGTCTTCGTCAGAATTTTTATTAAGTTCTCTTAATGATTTCATATTTTACTTAGTATTTATTGGTTTATTATTTTAGCATATATATGGTTTTATTATTATAAATAACTTATTTTATAGTTTTCCATTTGAAGTATCTGTTATTTGTTTATTGTATAAACCTACCACAGTGTTGTCTTTTTTAACCCAAAGTTTGACTGGTAGAGAATGCCTTGTGGCATTAAGTCCGCCTATGTAACACTATTGTACAAGAAGTTTAAATAAAGAAATAATTTAATTAGTACATATACTTAAAGGGCTTATTAGGAAAGGTCTTGTTACTATTTAAGTAAAGTCTCAATAAATAATATTCATAAACAGCAAAGTTATTAGCGTTTGTTTGCAGACAGATTGTAAATGAATAAATAATGATAAAAATAGAAAAACACTGCGCGTAATATTCTCTAGTAACAATTGTTATGGGTGATTGATTCTATTATGAATTTACCAATTAAGACAAAGTTTCGGGGACAATTTTGGGATTTAGTTTTTTTTTAGTTTTGTATACAAAAATATGATCAGTGACGGGTACTGATAGAGCCCCGTTTTTTTGTACTACAGTGAAACCTGGTTAAGTGAGACATCAAGGGACCTGCATTGTCGTTTCACTTATAGAGGTATTCCACTTACCCAGTGTCTCAGATATACAGGTATAAATAAATATCTGTCTCATTTACAGAGGGTTCAATTAATAGAGGTGAGAATACAGGTTATTTCAGTTATACAGGTCCGATCATTAAATAAAATAACGTGTTATGTATGTAAATGAGTTTTAATAAAAAAAAAATTAGTACTTAATGGTAATCATACAAATGTAATCAACAAAAATATTCAAGCACTGTACTAAAAAAATTGGAGTGTATAGTAGACTGTCTTAAACTGGACTGTTGGCTTTGACTACCAATCATTCTCGACACAACCCACGCCAAACAAATACATCCACCTGTCAAATACGACCGGTTGTCCACTAATCGTAATAACTAAAATATCATATTACAAATACAAATATCCTCAATTCCTTGCGCTATATGCAATGGATTCTAATCGTTTGACACTTAATTAATGGGCACTTTACACGTAGATATTGAATGGAGCAGGGGTACTCAAATCTACAACTGTGTATTAAAAATTGATCACCAAAATTTTTAGAGAGTTTTTTATAGGCTCGCCCTTGACCACTATCGCAACTGATGGAAAGTGATGATGTGGCCGACGATGGAGCACACTTAACTAGAAGCAACCTATTTACTCTTGACTTAAAGACCCCTAGATTGTAGCTATCAGGAAACACAGATTGCGGCAGGGAATTCCACTCCTTAGCTGTTCGCATAATGAATGTGTTCCCAATGTGCTTTGTATGAATGGGTGGGATGTCCACCATGTACTATGTCAGTATATATTCTAGTATATAGTATTATAGTCAGTATGTCATATTATAGAAAAATGGTGACAATTACTCTTATAACAACTTTCGTAGTTTTTTTTTATATATTACTATCCCTGTAAAAATAATATTTACGCATAAGTGAAGCCAGTCATTCTATTTCACACATAAATTCGCGTTTGATACACACCTGATGGTAAACGATGAGATCGAGGAAAGAGTTTGCAAGCCTAGAAGTAAAATAACCCAAAAGGGTTACTTATCCTGTACCTAATCGCGTAAGCGCGTTCCATCGTCGACCGCATCGCCGCTATCCATCAGGTGAGATAGCGGTCAAGCGCGAACCTACAAACAATTAAAAAAAAAAACCTGGGAGTATTTCAGTAAAGACTGAACACTCTTGGCTTAAAACTCCCAGGTCTTTAGGGAAACAGACACTGGCAGGGAATTCACTCCTTAGTTTTATGCTCCATAAAAGATTTGAGATAACAGTTCCTTATTTCGTAGTATTTTAGCAGTTAATAAATTATGGCCTAGATATTTTTAAGCAGATGGCCGACATTACTAGACATTTAAATTTGAACGGTTAAGCACCCCTGGAATGGAGTTTGCACCCACGGGAGCGCCCGGGCCGCCGGGCCGCTCAGCGAGGCGCCCGGCGCACGCGCTGCGTGGGCGCAGGACATAACTCGCGCGCAACAAGACGCGCTCACGCCACCGCTAACTACCGTCGCCAAACAGTATAGGGTGCTCTTATAGTAGAGCCACTTAACCATAGGGCTAAGTTAAACTAAAATAAAAAAAGTCATGAAAATGTTTTCACACCGTAAATCTAAAGGCAATTTTCTCAAATTGTATAGGATCAAGAAATTATCTCTAAATCTGTACAGACAGCTTCTCTTTATCTATAGGTTGTTATTGAAAAAAAAATCTTTTAGCACACATGTAGTAGAGGTATTTAAGATGAAAAAATATCTGAAACCTTTTTACATTTAAAGGGAAAAAACAAGCAAAGAACCAACCTGCAAAGTCAGCATTTGGTACGGGCGGCCCTACTATAAGTTCTTAACGCGATCCATTTTACGACCTAAACTGAACTGTCAAAGGGATGAAGCTAAGGCTGTATAGCTCCATCCCTCTTTCTCGCTCGCACGCTTGACATTTTTTTTTTACAACTATCACACACACAACGCCGTCTAGTCTCAAGCTAAGCAGAGCTTGTATCATGAGTGCTAGACAACTGATAAACATACTTATATATTTCTAAATACATACATATTTAGATAATTACACCCAGACACACAACAAATGATCATGCTCATCACATAAACATTTGTCCTGGGTGGGAATCGAACGCACGACCTCTGGCATAGCAGTCAGGGTCACTAACCACTAGACTAACAGGCCAGTCGAATTTTAACATGTCATAGTAACGCTGGTACCTATACGCAAGAGTCGACTAAAGAATGACGTCATACTAAAATATTACCAACGTATTAATTTTGATATAATACTTCTTTCATATTTCGGCAACTTTTCTATTATTTCATCCTACGTCATTCGTCGTAATTATTGTCCAAATGAAACAACGAGCTAAAAATAAAACCTCGGGAACAATAACCCCCTTTACATATTTCGCAAAAATCGCGATTACGTCATAACTTAAGTTTAAGTGTAGAATTTTGTAATAATTTCATTAAGTGAGAGTTATTTTAGGAAATTCGCGAAATTTCACTTGGAAATGACTATTGTCACTCGTAAAATTTCTTTTAGGTACATTTTTGTTAATTTGTTACTTTCTCGCTCCTAATTTACTTAGATTTCAGCTTTTCACAGCCTACCTATCCTCAGCTTATGTGTGTGTCAACAAAATAATTTCGGACAATCATTTTATGGCAGCTAACTGAAGCTAACGTTACAGAAAAAAATATTATTATGTTTTTATTATATGGTTTCCTTTTTGTTAATTTATAATCTTGATGTGCAATAAAGTATATATAAATAAATAAATAAAAGCGGAATGTATTCAAGATAATTGTAAAACAAACTTATTCGATTCTTTGACGACGAACGATTGGAACCGTGCACTAGCCTCTAACCTTGCACGTAATGCATAAGTGCCGGATATATGCCTATGGGAAATAAAATATACTGAATGATTCAAATAATTTAAAAAAAACCGTTTATGGTACAGTAGTATTTTTTACTTACGAATTTTTTATTAAAAATAAATAAACGCCATGAATAAAAAAGCAACACCCTGTCTAACCAGCCCGGCGAGTGCACATCATAACTATATCTAACCGCGACAGGTACTGCACGCCACCGGATCACTCTTTATGGCCTATAAACGTGTAATTCACGCCACCTTAATCCGGCCCTGTTCGAATAAATCTGGATTAGCCGAGCCCACAGCGATTGTGCGATATCTCCTGATTATGCCGTTAACAATTGTAATTGAAAAATAAAATGCCCAAGTGCGTGCCTGGATTGCTGTAATGCTAAAATGGTTTGAAAACGTATGGGATGTTCTTGCGAGTAATATTGTACGGTGATTTTTATTTTATGTTCAAGTTTATTCACTTCAAATAGTTCTCGTAATGAGCTGTGTAAGTTTGTAAATTATGCTTAGTAATAAAGTTTTCTTGGTTCTCCAAAAAGCCAATCGGTTCGAAAAATAGAGCTATGAATGACTGTAAAATAAAACATGACAGAGAACAATAAAAAACTTTAAAGAAATGTGTAATACAGATGAGTAAGAAAACAGGTAATAAGGCCCTTAGAATCTGTTTTCTCCAAGAACCATGAAAGAAGTGTCAAGGAAATCTGAAATACAGTTTGTCTGGAACCCCTTTTTTGAAGGGTTTGAAATCATCAAATAAGTTTTCCCACTCTATGTGGAGCGAAAGGGAGTGACAGACTTTTACTGAATAAAACCCACCTTATTTTTAGGTGGAAAATCATCCACCTAAAAATAAGATCATTGACTTCTCCAGCTCTAGGGCGGAACGAGAGGGCGTTTCAGACTTTTACTGACTAAAACCCATGGTCCCCGGGTCCTCTTACGGGTGATCGGCGGCAACGATCTCTCAAGCGGGGCCTTAGTACAGGCCATGGTCTAAAGCGAGGAAGAATAGCAGCGGCCCCGGTACTAAAGGCAACGAAGGAACAGGAGTGGGTTTTAAATCAGTTAAAATCTGACACTATCTCCCGCTCCGCCCAAAGGCGCGGAGATGTCATTGGATGATTTTCCCAACTAGTAGTTAGTAGTAGTTGGGACCATCCCAGGACTAAAATCCACCTTTGTTGCTTCAGTTGCCCTTTTACATTTCAGAGCTACGATAAAAATTTCAAAAAATCTTGCAGCCATATCGTTACTTCCTCCCTTATTTACACGTAATGTTTCAATGTCAATGAAAAACACATTCCAGCCTACGGCATCCGATGTAACCAACAGATATATCAGAAAGCACACGTAGCTGGCGCGCCATATTTCACGCGCGACACGCAACGCAGATATGTGCGGAAGTGCCAAGTCTTGCGTACCAAAGACCTATACTTTCTAGAAGTGCCGTCGCTTAACACGTCATGACACAAAAGTCGAGTGAATTTCGTTCATAACTTAATTGAAATTCACTCGACTTCTGTCTTCCAATGCAAGTCTAACAACCTGGATGAGACAAAATAAAAAAAGTTAAAGTTAATATTATATAATATAATATTCCACAACTATCACACAACGCCGTCTAGTCCCAAGCTAAGCAGAGCTTGTGTTATGGGTACTAGACAACTAATAAACATACTTATATCTTTCTAAATACATACATATTATAGGATAAATTACACCCAGACACAGAACAAATGATTATGCTCATCACACAAACATTTGTCCTGGGTGGGAATCGAACCCACGATCTCCGACATAGCAGTCAGGGTCACTAACCACTAGACCAACAGAAAGTAGGAATGGTTTTGATATAAGTACTTGGAATGCTAAACTTCAAACGCATGCTTGTTAAAATTAGAATGCTTTGTTTGTTTCAACATTAGCATTCCTACTGCAAATTTTTCTATTATATTTGCCTCAGAAACAACTGCCCAATAGCAGCATGCTTCCGTGCTAGTTTTTCTTTTTTTTTAAATAGGGATAACAAACAGCAGTATACAATACAAAAATATTTAGAAATATGCAACATATTACGTTACTCTTAAACACTAAGGTCTGTTCTAGAGGTTTACTAGCTATCAGACTTCTGGAAAATCATTAAAATATTGAAGAAAATCGTGGCTCTACCACATCCAGCGCCCAAAATTCATGTTTATCCACCTTTCTGGGTAGCTGGGCCTTGTCGTAAGGCCATAAATTAGCTAAAACAAGCGGCAGATGCCGTGGGAAGCCCCCCCCCCCCCCTCCCATCCCGCACGCCGCTCCCCGCACCCCGCATCCCGGTAATGGGAGCATTAGTAATACTAATGGTGGTGGACGATGACGCCACATAAATCCATGTCAAGTTTAGGACGCGGCGGCTGCTAGGTTTTAGTCTTGGGCTTGTCTTGTGATGAAGGTCTCGTGGGGATTTTATATGTAACAAGGGTAAACCTGATTATGAAATTAGGAATTATACACAGGATTTAGGCGTAAACATGGTAATACAAGTCATTTTTATCTTTTTATACCAACATGTTATATGCAAACTTCAAGCGAAATTATTTACATTTAGAAATCAAATCATTACGTCATAAAAATGTCATATTCAAAAGAACTCTAGGCAAACGAAATAAAAAATAAATACCCGGAATCAATAAGCATACAATTTACGTGAGAAAACTATCCCCCCTGTAGAACTCCCCTAAAACAAAGTTATCCCACACCATGGGGCACTAAAAATTCCTCCTAATTGAATGAATCAATTCTATCGCCATTAAATCGAGTTACCGAGCATATTGGGTGAGCAAATTTATTTAGCTAATAACCCCCTTGTCTGGTGGAGTGAAACATCCCTTGTCTGGGAGACAGAAAACTCGAAATAAAATTGCGTTAAGTTCGATGACGCAATTTTCTTGTGACGGTATTTGGGTACCAAAGTGTGCATGAAAATGTGATCTAGATATATTTTTTTATTAGAACATAAAGATATTTATAAATTGTTTGCGTACGAAAATTAGTTATATTAGGTAGTGACTGTGTCGCAGCTGATAATAGTTCAATAATATTATAGAACAGCTTTTGCTCGCGGCTTCGTCCGCATACGTAAAATATAGTCTATTTCACTCAGGAATAAAGCAGTTTTCTATCATTGAAATCGCAATCGGACCAGTACTTTCAAAGATTACCTCCTACAAATACAAAAACAAACTACCTTTTTATAATATTAGAGTAGATTTCGTGGTTGCCAAAAACAAGATAAAAAATACATTGGTTAAAATCATAATTTTTTCCGGTTGTGTTTTTGAAGATTCTCATGGTACTGCCATAAAAAAAAAGGTTTGTATTACCCTAACAAAAAAAAAATTTCAAGAAAAAAAGAGTCTTATCCCTCTAAAACCAAATTAAAACCACATAGATTTTTCCTTAAAGAACTTCACCTTCCTTTTTTACCAAAACACAAATCGATATCAATTGTCAACTATCTTACAGGGATCGTAAGAGATAAGCAGCGCGCACCCTGAGGGTACCGGGTACCCGGGTAGTGCGTCCCGCTGCTTTATGTCGCCATTAGCCGGCTCGCATCCGGCTTCGGATTTGTACGTCGTTTGTACGTGTCGGGGAGCCAGCCTACGACGCAAACTCGGCACAGTTATGGCAAATTTATGTCAGGTATTAATTTACTCTAGTTGTCGCCTCCAAACTTGCCGGAGACTTCTCGCCCGCCCCCGATGCTAAGTTTCGAGACGTTCTTTGCCAGGATTAAATATTTATTAGAGTTTCCAGCAAGTTGTCAGTGTTACTTGGCACTGTACTGTGTTGAGATTGGATTGTGCTCATTTATAGGAGGAAAAGTTAAATAGAAGTGGCTGTATTTTATTTTATATTGACATTAAGGCGGCTTTATAAAGAATAAGATTTCTTAAGATTACGAAACTGGAAGGTTTGTCGACAGAAAAATGGTTTCTTATTTTCATTTCTACAGAATGGTCATCGAATACATTCTGAACAATATTATATTAATTCTTGAAATAAAAATCTGCCTTTCTACAGCTACAGATATAGGTACCTATATTTAATTATTTTTTTCACTACTTGTCAACATAACCCAGGTGGCCTAGATGAGATCGCGAAATGTGATAAGGCCACCAATAGTACCTATGTTTTAAAATGGCTTAAATTGTATTATTTATTATCTTGATGTACAATAAATAAGTAACCCCTTGAACTCGTTACATTTAACCCAAAACACAATGATATCACCCACACTAGCTTCACCGGCACGTATCCACGTTCGTACGTATATACATTAGCGCCGCGCGCGGCAGTCGGGTCACGTCGCGCGCGAGTGGCCCGGGCGTCCAATCACTTCACTAAACTAATAGATCGGAAGGAAGCGCCCGCGCATACGGATTGCAGTCTACGCCCTGCATATGGTGAAGGTACCGAGAAAAGTGTGTGTTTGTAAAGGTTCCGTACGAAAATTAAAACCACCTTAAGTCCTCAAGTACCAAATAGTGCTAATACAAGATTTTGTCTGTAAGATTACTTTTCTTTTATTTTGAAAACCCTTTCAGCTTAACGTCGAATTCTTTGAAAAACATCTATAAGTCAAATACTTAGTACGAATGTTTTCTAGAAAGCATGTAGAAAATATGCAAATTATGATACTAATCTCAGTATTAACCTATTTATTTATGTAAACACAAACACTTAAAAGCGAAAAGAACAAATATAGATAGAAGAATACAAAGGTGCTGCTTATTTCGAACAAAATTTCTTTCAGCTGACCTGCGCCACGAGAGTTGAATGAGAAATTATTCGTTTGTGCAAGTATTTATAATACCAACAACAACGCACAATAACCTAAAACGAAATCATTACAACACCAAAAATCAGACATTACCAAAAAAATAAACACGTAACCGCAACTTGTGAACACGAAATAAAAATTTAAAACGAACAAGAATGAAAATACGAGCGCTTCAGCGTCGAAAAGATGACCATCCATCGTGAGCATGGAGTCAATTTATCACTGGGAAAAATGAAAACTGTGCACAGGTCCATTAAAAATAGTCGCACATAGTCGCATGACCCATAAAACGAGGAGCGGTGTGGAGAGGAAATATGAAATGAAAAAGTGCGCCCCGCAGAGTACTCAGAGGTTCCGTGAATGTTTTTTAAGTAATAAGAAAATTTTATGAGGACTTGTTCTAGCGTTTTTTCTGCTTGTTTGGTTTTACTGTGGATTTATAAGTCTAGCAAGCGCGTGTTTCTTTACCTGATGTTGGATTTGCAGAAATGCGTAATTTCCTTCAAGATTCGAATTTTCACCGTTGGTTTTTACGTACAATTCGTAATTATACAAAAACCAAAACAGAACCGAAAATTACCAGATACTTTGCATAATTTTAAGTTCTTTCAACAAATCTTTTATCGTATGATAAGAGATACCTAAGTCTACACTTCTTAATAGAAGTTCTAGGTTAAAATAATGTTCAAATTAAATTCGGTTTCTTTTTTTCTTTCATGAGCTAGAATATACATCAAACTTTTCTTTTGTAGAGCATTCCTGATGATTTCACCATCTTTAACACGAGATTCTCCACTAAAGCGGTAAACATTTGTGTTTAGAAACTTTTAGTAACATAACACGATTTTTTTAGGGTGGGAAATCATTAAATAACTTCTTCTGCTCTGAATGAGGGAAGAAAGAGGGAGTGTCAGCCGTGTTTTTTTAGAGGCACTTTCAGTTCTAGAGCTGCGAGGCTGTTTACGAAAAATCCCGCAGCTCATCCAGTTTCCCGCTTAGAATATAATAACAATTCAAACCGATTCCACACTTTCAAACACCATAACTACTAAAAACTTTTCACCAAACGCTCACGGAACCCAACAAAATTCGCCACCTCGTCAGGCGAGGTAGCGTTGGTCAAAAAAGAAAACCAATTTGCCCGCATGAAAAGGTTCGATCCAATCGCGCCCGGCGTATCCACTCATTTGATATTTTCACTCGGCGATAGAAAACAAATTACAAACTGTCGCTCCCCAGGATTATAAGCATTAGCTATTTATTTCTGTGTCACCTGTCGATCCTTCAATAGCTTTCTTGCATCTGAAGTTTTCCGATTAACTTGGTTTTTATTGATATTCTGCTTATGTTAAATATCGAGTTTGGAATACCAATGGTTTTACAATTTACATTGCTGAAATTGAGTTCTGTTTGAAATGTAAGACTTGAATGGTATTGAACGTTTTGTGTAGCTTTACCGTTTGGTATTTTTTCCTTATGTTATTTGAACTGGAGATGGAAATTATTTTGCATAACTACATCGGTATTTTTATAAACCCACTTCTCATATATAACTGTTTGAAGATGTTTTAAATCTGACGGTTTAAAATTAATTGCTTTCGATGTTAATATAAAAAAATATATCATTTTCACTTAAGCTTTTTTACTTTTAGTTTGTATCACAATAACACTGTTAACACCAGTTGTTGATAGTGTTATATATTATATTTCTTTTGCTGTAAAGCTTATTTCCTAAGCTTTCAACGAACTTTGGCATACAATGTAAGATTTAACTTGTGTTTAGCGCGCTACGAGTATTACTGTCCTCCCCAATAGTAAAAGACAAAATATTTATGTTATTGTTAATAATTGATCTATTTTCTTCTTAATCCAACTATATTCTGAACTTTAAAGCATCTATGTATAGAATTATATGTAGGAGTTTATAAATATGTGTTTATGTATACATGTACGTGTGTGTATGTGTGTGTGAGAGAGAACGAAACCACGATGAAAACTGATGATGTCGATCTGACGGTGACATATTTTTTCAGGTCGGAAATCATCAAACGACTCCTCCCGCTCTGGGTAGAGTGAGATGGGGTGTCAGATTTGTACTGACTAAAACTTCCACCTCATTTTCTTTCAGTTGGCTTGTTCGTTTCACGACCGCGGTCACCGTTTTGATCAATCGCAACTGACGATGCCTTTTACCGAAAAGCATTGTCAGTTGCCAAAGCAATATTAAACCTAAAATATACCTACAATTGCCGGCACGGATCTTGAGCGCTGGCTTCAAGTTGCGTAGAAGTCAAGTATTCAGTCTCTTTAGTGGTGCGAAGTGAGACGGGGGGCGGGGAGTGTCAGTGATTGGCTCGCCGCGCCATCGCGTCATAGACGTCACTCATGATTCGTTCCCTGCCTTGCTGCATGTATCTAACACCGACGACGATTGGCTCGCAAATATATGGAATGCGCAAAGCGATCCCCACTCTGACGCCGAGCGCTCAAGATCCGTGACGGTAATTGTACCAGCGAACATTCAGGAACATAACATATAGCTACATAAGAGCGAACCTTTTTACCAAAACAATCCCTCCACCATACCTACACATCCCTATCCACCTATTTATAATATCAATATCACGTCTGAAACTCCCCTCGGTTGCCATGGCAACGGCGTCACGATCCAACGTAAATGTTACCAGTAAATCAATTAAAAACCTGTTTGGAACAAATAAATTGTTGAGAGGTACTTTATAGGGTCTGAATGCGACATATTTTAGCAACAGCGAAACATAAATCAAATCATTCGAATGTATGTGCGAAGATTTTGATTTGTGATCGGTCAGACAATGAAGGATCATTGAATGTGAACTTGGCCTTATTTTGGGAGAATTATGGGCTTTGGGGTTGTCGATTCCCTTATTTATGTTTGTAGAGTTTAGTTATGAGTGTTTATGATAGGAGTATGTAGTTCATTACGTGTATCGACAGATTGCTATACTTATAAGTTTCTTAACCTTTCGTATGCCGTAATTAGAGACACAATTAAAAAGTTATTGTGTCTCGCGTGGATCCACGTTCCGGACACACAAAGGGTTAAGGGAGATTCCTTAAGAAATACCAAAAAGACACAGTTTTCAAAATTTCTAATAATACACATACCGCAATGAATTACACAAAAAAATAATAATGAAGAACCTAAATAGATGTGACGGAAATCTCTTCTTAATTCCAGTCTGTCCAATAACTAATAAGTATAGGTATGTATATAGAGAACCAAATGTTTCTACTAATATTATTAAAATAAAAGATTTTTATTTTTGTTTATATTCAAAAATTACTGTACCGATTTTATCAATTTTACCAGTAGAATACTACTTTATCACTGAGTGACCGGCTATATATTTCCTTCTTTCACGTGGACGAAACCGCCGGCAGAAGCTAGTAGCTATAAGTGTATGTAGAAAACCAACTGTATCCATATACTAATATTACGAGTACAAAGAGGAAATTTTTGTAGTTCTTTTTTGTCTACAGTACTATTTATTATATAGTTTGTTTTTATTTGTTTATAAGAGGTCATCTCTAAAAGTACTGGTCCGTTCGAAAATTTTTTTCATCCATAGAAAGCTGCTTTATTCCTAAGTGGTATAGGCAATATCTTATTTACGCGGGTGAAGCCGTGGGCAAAAGCTAGTAATAAATAAACTCAAAATAAGCTGAATCGATTTAAAAACTTCTTTCACTACTTTATCATTGAACGAGTGACATAAACTTTATATTTTCTCACACTCACTCACATAGGTGAAGCCGCTGGCTGAACTTAGTTTACATATAAACGATACCGTAGACTGAGAAAAATTACTTGCTTCGAAAGTAAAATACAAATATGATTTAATTTCGTACCCGTAGTATTAATGCGAACACTATGTGAATGACAAAAGATGATTTCTAGAAATTTCATTAAAATTCCGCTTCGTCAAATCCGAAGGCGATCCCTTCAGGGTTGCCACTAAGCAGTTAAATTATTAAAAACTCTGAAAATCCTAAAACACAAAAACAAGCTTTAATACCTATTGTAAAATATAATTACGCCTGTGGTCCTACTTGGGATATAGGTATATTAATGCTTTAAGTACCTCCTACTGGTTTTAATTAAAAACTAGTTGCCCTCCGCGGTTTCATCCACGTCTTTAGTTACTGCTCCATTCTCGTTAGTCCTAATATGATGTTATACAGCATAAAAAAAGCTCTGAAATATTTTTTAATTCGAACCAGGAACTTCTGAGATCAGCATGTCCAAACAAAGAATCTCTTCAGCTTTATAATATAATAACATAATATAAAGTACTAAATCAGCTTTTTAATGCTCCCACTGCTGGGAGTCAGGCCTCCTCTCTAGGAGAGGGAATGGGCCGTAATGATGTCACATGTCTTCGAAATTTTGGTCCTAGGACATGCCGGTTTCCTCACGATGTTTTTCTTTACCGTTTAGAGAGCAGTAGTGATGAAATAAATTGCACAAAGTTTGAACCCGCGACCTACAAACTCGTAAAGTATAGATCAAAAGATTGATAACTTCTAGTAATGTTTGGACTGCTTTATATTCGACTCCACTCCACTAATGAGCTAGAACTTTAGTTTATTGCTCACTTTCGTGTCTAGATGTAATAAGTACCTCAAATTCTATACCTAAATATCAATCAGGAGTATTACGTGTATGGGGAAAGCTTGCTATGTAAAGTCTTATTATTATCTATCATAGACATCACACTAATATTACAGGCGAAAGTTTGTAAGTGCGTGTTTGTGTGTTTGTTGCTTATTCACGCTCGAACTGTAGAACGGATTTTGATAAAATCGGACACTCAGATAGACCATAACCTGCAATAGCACATAGAATATAGAACTTTTTGTCCCGGGAGTATATAACATACAGATTTGTATGTTAATACTATCTTTATTTAAACATTTTTTAAGGCTTTCATAGACCCAACCACAAATCTGGTTTTACAAACTTTTGTTATATTGCTGTAAGTATGTTAGTTTAGAGCAAAACTTACAAATGGATTTTAAAACAGTTATCCTTTACCAATTGAATTTAAATATGGTATACCTATGTAACTTGGATGATATTCCATTGATATAGTACCGTAGAGCTGGTCTGATGATAGAGTTGAATGGTGGCCATAGGAACTACTGAGACCAAGACCAAGCAGGTTATGTAAAAAAAAAAAAATTATAATTATTTTATTCTATGATAAACGTTTCAGACAGTAATCATTTTCTATTTGTGGGATATATCTATATAAATAAAATAATATTCCAAATATGATTATAAATAACACATATTTTTCAGCCCTGAAAGGCCCTTAGGTGTGGGCGAGCGGGCGCGGCGGGCGGATTTGTCGTAGCCCGGAAACGGCGGGGAATTCATTTGGGCGTAATAGGTTTCCTGCACCCACGTCCGGTACCCGTCCGGGCCCCGTCCGACTCCCGTCCGGCGCTCGTCCGGGTTCAGCGCGCCGCGTCCGGCACGCAACGGAAGTAACGCGATATCTTGAAGATATTAGAAATCCTACATGTCGATTTTGTTTTTTCTGTTGGTGTTGAGACAATACTGCCCTATGCTGTGTAGGCATTAAAATAGTAGTAGAATTTGCTGGAATAGATAGGAACAGCAATAATTGTAAAGAACGCTTTTGACCAATCTCACCTGATGGTAAGCGATGATGTGGCCAATGATGGAGCACGCTTACTTAGAAGTAACCTATTCACTCTTGAGTTAAAGAACCTTAAGAAAAGCTTGTAGCTATCGGGACAACCAGACTCCAGCAGATAATTCCACTCCTTATCTGTTCGCATATTGAATGTGTTCCCAAAACGCTTTGTACGTATGGGTGGGATTTCCACCATGCACCGATGGTGCAAAGCCGTACGTCATGTGGTCCAAGTTTTAATTGATTGTCAAACCCATAGGGCTACTCGTGCGCGAAATCACATTATGTGGTACAGCACGCCGTAGAGAGGGACAGAAAAAAAGAACGTATGGAGTCTAGAAAACACGTCCCGGCATGATAAGGTCATAAGCAGTCACGCTAGCTGGAGCGTGTCTCCAATTACTGAATATGATTGGCCTGTTGGTCTAGTAGTTAGTGGCCCTGACTGCTATGCCGTAGGACGTTGGTTCGATTTCCACCTAAACAAATATTTTTTTGATGAGCACGATCATTTTTTCTGTGGCAGAGTGTAACTTTTGCATAACTAGCTTTAGCCCGCAGTTTCACCCGCGTCACACGGCACATCAAATATAGCCTATGTAACTCAACAATCAGCAATTTTTTATCGGTGAAAAAATTTTAGCAATCGGACAAGCATTTTCAGAGATTACCTCTTACAAACAAACAAAAAACAAACTTTACTTCTTTATAACATTAAGTGTGTATTTATCAGTTTTCTAGTACTCATAACACAAGCTCTGCTTAATTAGGCACTAGATAGTGTTGTGTGGGAGGTGGGATTTTGACAAATACTGTGTAATCTTCTTTTTCATAAGCAGTTCTATCTCTTAAAGAAGATATCTAACTGAAAATGAATACCAAAGCTATCTGACCTTTAATTGATTTTTTTTTTACTTTTGATAAGCCCATGCTCTCACCTAATGGGAAGCGACAATGGGGTCGACGATGGAGGATGCTTACCTAGAAGTAACATATTCAATCATGACTTAAAGTAGAATTAAGAAGACATGATTGAATAAACCATATGATGTCAAGTATTACGAATAAGAAGATAATACAAAATCTTTATATGCTGAAATATTTTTTATTCAACTTGATTTTTTGACGATCGACTCGGCAACAGACCCGGGAAAAAAGCTTCACGCTGTATATAGAACGACACAAAAAGCGAGGTATTTTTCCATTCCAATCGTGGAAAATTTCCCGACTAATAAGATCAGATTATAATAAATAACATAGAATAAGCATAATCAGCCTTATAATGTTCCCACTTGTGGGACTCAGGCCTCCTCTCTAGGAGAGAGAATGAGCGTGGTGGATTACCACGCGTGCCCAGTGCGGTTTGTTGGATGTCGCATGTCTTGCCTTCGAATTTTTGATCCTTGGACATGCCGGTTTCCTCATGGTGTTTTCCTTCACCGTATTGAAAGTAGCGGCAGTGAAATAAATGAAGTACACAAAGAAATGCGCCTGACTGGGTTTGAACCCGCGACCTGAGAGAGAATCATTAATCGATGATTTTAAACTTAATTTTCTAGATGTTAGGTTAGTACAGACAATTTTGGCAAGTCCTAAAAAGTAGTTAGCAAAAAGGCTAAGCAGTTTAACAAGGATATCCAGTTGATGATCTCTTACTCAAATTAGTTATTTAAGTACGATGGCGTATTCATGTGGATGAAAACTCCGTTTCGCTTCATCGTTTATACCGCGTACATCGAAGGACTGGAACAATTTGCCTGCGGTATTCCCGTCCGATTATAATTTGGCTGTCTTCGAGGCTAGAGTGAATAGGCTCTTATAAACTAATGCGCCTCACCATCAACGATTGCATCACTGCTTACCATCAGGTGGGATCGCAGTCAAGTACTAGTTTATAGCAATTAAAAAAAATACCTGCGACCTACAACTCGTAAGTCGAGGCTACTTTCACTAGGCCACCATAGCTCCAATAGACAATATTTCACACAAACCCCATCGAGTAACAAGCTTAACTCCAAAACAAACGGGGTTGACATAAAATCCATTTTCGGTAAGTCTTAATTTCCTCCGCGAAGTTTTCAGACGAGAGGCTGTTTCATTAAAACTTGCGTGACGTGTCATTAAGTCCGGGCCGCAGCTGATTATTAATATTCAAATCATAATTCCGACTTAGATGAACGAAAAAGCAAAGACGTGTTAACTTATGAATAATCACAATTTCACTCAAACTTGACTAACTTTCCCATTATTTCGTTGAAATCTTCGTTCGAAGGCTTCATACGCTCTAAAAGCGGATAATACATAATAAACACAGAAACAGAAGCCTTTTCGGTTGTAAGTTTTGTGTGAGGCAACACATCAGTTGAAAGGTGCTTCAAGGTTAATATCGGTGCAACGACCTTTTGTCCACAAGGCAACACGATTAGGTATTTGAGTAAACAGCTACAACTTATGCCTTGATCACACGTACCGAGTAAACGGGCGAGACAGTGCTCTCGGCCGATAACTCGGTACGTGTAAACACAGCGCCGAGTGCTCGGCCGAGCGCTTATCTCTACAATTAGCTTACATCACTGTCTCTTCCGAGCAACATTTTACTGTCACGCCCTTTTACTCGGTACGTGTGATCAAGGTATTAAGGGCCTTTATAGCAAAATTTATTTATTTATTAAACATACACACACTATCTTTACAAGCTAACCCCAATACAATAGTAGTTCCTAAACACACAAAAATAATTGAAAAAAATCATCTTACAGCTAATTTTTACATAGATTTTTTTTTAATTGAATATGTTAGTATGTTTCATCGCTCCATTAGGTGAGATAGTGGGCAAACGCGAACAAAATATTAAACAAAGTAATTTTCATGCCTTGTGTATACTTATGGGTGTCATTATGGTTTCACGGAAAGAAGACAATTTAAATGTTGCGGTGATAATCAACAATAAGTGACACGCACAACCTTCGATTTATGTTAAGGTGATTTATTACAACAACAGAAAGTCCACTTATCTTTATCAAAACCTTGTGGGAAATTTAAAACAATCCACTAATAAATAAACGGATTTTTAATTTACCCCCATTTTAATTCAAGCGCACGTAATTAATTCTCGGGCTACGCATGCATGTACATATGATTAATAAATTAAATTCCTACACATTCAACCGCTACGAACTCAAATAAAACAAAAACTCATAAACCGGTTGGGAATAAAAAAAATAAAAAATGTATATACTAACGCGATTTACGTTCAAGAGAGCGAAAAATAAAATAACACGGGGTAGGCGCGGTTTGCGCCCGGGGCCAGCCTGCTTGTAATTTCTCTAGATATTTCATATTTTAAGCGTAGACGCCCGCTGGCGTTGCTACGACGACGGCGTAGTCTCGTAGCGGGGCTACGTCGTAGCCGCGTGACAAATTCACTGTTTCAGTTTTGTTATTTTCTTATTAATTTTAAAACTGTTATGTAGAAGAATGAAGATATCCGCTTGATAACCAAGGTTACTGACTTAACCCGAAGAATCGCTAAACTTTAGTGGCAGTGTGCAGGACAATGTGTCAGTAATGATTGTCCATGGAGTCGAAAGGTTTTAGAACCGGTATTGGAAGACGCAGTGTCGAAAGGCCTCCCACAAGACCGTTTTAACTAAAATGATAAAGATGATGATGTTACGTAACTTTTCCGTGTCCTTTTGATAGGACTGAATCATATATTTATAGATAAATATCCAGAAAATGATTTAAGTACGTATACAAGTATTAAGTTCCAATGAAAATCTAAATATGTTGTCTAGACGTATTAATATTAGTTCAATAACAGTTACCGTAAGAAGTCTACCAATAATAATGAATCAGCGACACCTACGCACTGTTACCGCCGATTTCCAATTGGATCGAACACAACAACAGTCACCTACACACACACAAACAAACTACAACAAACAGTTCAAGTCTGGAGTTCAAATGGTCAAACAATGGATACATTTACAATATTAGTTTAATAAACCATAATCATTCAAATTAGGTGTAATTGTAAACGTAACCAGTTCACAGAAAACCATGTTGTTCTTACCTTATAATTTGCTACTAGGGTAGGGTATTTTCGAAGCGAAATATGGTGTCGATATGTAGGGCGTACTGCGCTCGCTCGGGGCGTTTCACGACACATGTTAACAAGAGTTCACGTGTAACCGCGAGAATTTCTACACATCACTGGAGAGTTAAGACACAAAGTATTACGATTTCCCCTAACACGACTTTTTGTTAAAGTCAATAGCTTTTTTCGGGTAGCTTCACTCCTGTAACAACTAGCTTCAGCCAGGTTATTTGCCCACACAAAACTAGGAAATAATGTCAAGGGAACATATTCTCAGGATAAAAAATCCTATGTTCTCTTCCAGGACATGGTCTGCCCTTGTGCTAAATTTCATTTAACCGTTCGAACGTGATATACTTTACAATATTTTTGAGGTAACCATCCATATGGGCACTCAATGATAGTGTAGATTAGATCGTTATGGTGACACTTGGGGGAGGCCTTTGTCCAACAGTGGTGGTCTTTCGGCTTTAATGATGATGGTGCTGATGAAGCCATATGACGTAATCCGCGTCATGTCGGTATTCAACGCGTAGGTACCTACCGCACTTGCTCAATACGAGGCGTTTTACGACACACGTTAACTCGAATTCAAGATTACTTGCCGCAAAATTTTTACACGAAGATAAGTGTTACGATTTGCTCTAACATAATATTTTTATTTAGCACATTAGCTTTTTTGGGCAGCTTTGCTTTCGTAACCTAGTACACATGAACCGTGCCTGTGGCACTCAGCAATGTTATAGCCTTCTATCGGTAAAATAATTCAAAAGAGTAGGGAAAGTGGCGTTTTTTGAACTAAAACATTTTTATCAGTACCTGTGTAGAGTGAACCGCACTTGCTCGGGGCGTTTCTCGACACATGTAAACTCACGTTCAAGCTTACCTGCCGCGAGAGTTTCTACACATCACTACAAAGTTTTTCTTTTGGGATTTGGGAGATCATGTCATGACTTCTCCCGCTCTAGGGCGGAACGAAGAGGCGTTTTTTTTTTAATACGGATATGCTCGTGTTTGACCACTATCTCACCTAGTAAGCGATGATGTGGCCGACGATGGAGCACGCTTGTCTAGAAGCAACCTATTCACTCTTGACTTAAAGACCCCTAGGTTATAGCTATCAGGAAGCAGACTCCGGGAGGAAATCCCACTCCTTAGCTGTACACATAATGAATGTGTTTCCAAAACGCTTTGTACCTATGGGTGGGATGTCCACCATGGCGTGTCAGACTTTTACTAAGTAAAACTTCCCTATATCCCTTCAGTTACTCATTATGTTCTAAGACCACGGTGCCTCTACCATGAGTTTAATTTTGGTTCCGTAAGTGACCGCTAGAGGCGTTGTATTTGCCATACAAAATATTTACGTAGTCGGTATCGAGTATCGGCAAATACTATTGCTTTAAACTCATGGTAGATGTACGGGTTTCCTTTTCAGAAATACTCCATGGCATATCACTATAGAGAGAAAAGACTACATATTAAATTAAGAGTTGATTAGACTTAGGTGATATACAAGGAGTTATGCAAAATCATTCGTATTACATTGTAAAAGTTGGTAATCATTTAACTGAAGCGATTAGTTACACATGTAAACCGAATACTACTTGTCTCATAAGTTTTGTAAATCTTTAAGAAACTAGACTTTCTTAATTAATTTAAAGATTTAAACTATCAACTAGTTGGGCAGTTCAGGTGTGTTTGCATGTACTCCGAAACAAATACGCTCTAGCATATGGTAGGTACTAAAGTAGCTATACTCTACTTTATTTATTCCTAGCTTTTGCCGCGTTCATAAAATATGTCACTCAAGAATAAAGCAGCTTTCTATCTGTGAAAAAAATTTTGCAATCGGACCAGTACTTACAAACAGTACAACAAAAAAACAAACTTTGTCTCTTTATAATATTATAGTGTACATTAAGAATCACTATAAGCATTTATCATTTCAGCCGAACGACTTCCACTATTGGACATGGGACTCTCCCAAGCGTCACCATTAGGACCGGTTTTGTGCATCCTAAGTAAATATCATCATGCATCGGATTCCCGCAACCTTCACCAGGTCATCAATCCTCATAAGAGGCCTGCTTCCATCATTGCGTCTTCCAGTACTTGGTGGCCACTCTAGACCCTTTCGGCCTCAACAACCATCTGTTCTACGAGCAATTCGCCCTGTCCACTTTCTTCAGACTATGTCGGTAATCTATTAGTTCTCCTGCAGGTATCTTTATTCCTAATGCGATCACGCAACGAGACTCCGAGCATAGCCTTTTCCATTGCCTTTTGTGTGACTTCACCAATATATCGACTGGCCTGTTTGTCTAATGTTTAGTGACCCTGACTGCTATGCCGAAGGTCATGGGTTTGATTCCCACCCTGGACAAATGTTTGTGTGACGAGCACGATCACTTGTTCTGTGTCTGGGTGTAATTATATAGAATTATATAACTAAGTATATCAGCTGTCTAGTACTCATAACACAGGTTCTGCTTGCTTTTTTATTAATAAACAGAGTGATTCATTAAGATGGTTTCAAAGATGTATACTATCCGTACAAAACTGGGGCGAGCTTATAATTTCAACTTTTGTTTGAAACTTGTTAAAGTCCTCATACTTCACCACCAACATAGATTGGTAAAATTGTTAATAACATCTTGGTACAAGGTTAATTAGCGTGTAATAATACATATGTTACTTGTGTTAACGATACCTTACCGGTAACAATTTAGTAACATCACTCAGAGGATGTAATGTTACTTGTGTGAACCAAGGTAGCTCAATTGATAACATTATCAAATTGTGTTCAGAAACGTCAAACAGCATTGTTGGATGCAAACTTTTAGATTAATTTTTTTTTAGACAATAGATCTAATTATATCAAAATCTTGTATCGTTGTGTTTATTATCGAACTCCTCCGTAACGGCTTGACCGATTTTTATGAAATTTTTAGTGTATATTCTGGGAGGTTTGAAAATAGGTCGTAGGCTGCTTTTTACTCCCTCCCCTACCCGCCCCCCATATTTTTTTCTTCATTTATATATTTTTACAATTTATATGACATAACAATGTAACTACCGGATCAAGTCAAATCAAATCCAAAATCAAAAATAAAAAAAAAAACAAATCAAACAAAAAAAAACCAAAAAAAAAAAAAACATTTCAAATCCTTTCCGACACGTGTAACTTATACTTTTATCGAAGTTTTCGTATTAGTAGTAGATATATTTTTCTTTCTGTAAACCTTCTTTGTCCCACTCCTAAACAAAAACGTTTGGATCCACATCTTTCATCTTTCGCTGGACCGCGCGTCCATCTTTCAGTTCTGCTGAAATTGATCTAATTCGTCCCGCCATCTAAAAACACTAAAAAACTGTAAATTGATTTCAAAAATCAGTGTTTCAGGATTTGTGTCTTCCTTATTTAACACCGATTTGAAAAAAGAAAGATCACATTACTACGGTCCAAAGTAGTTTACAATACTTTTTAAAGACAAATAGCAGAAACCAAAAGACACACACCTTATCACAACTTGACCCATTTTTAACCAACAACCGAGCCAGCAGTCCACACTAAACATAAAACAAAACAAACCGACGTGACACACAAACACATTCGCCATAAAACAAGCAAGTTACATCGGCATTATTCACAACAAAATTCATCGCAGCGAGTTAGAGCCAGATATTAATCTCTCGACGGCATCCGAGCGCTGGATTCGCCATTTTGCGCCTAAATATGATAAACTTTCCCCCGAATTTCTTCACCTCCCCCCCCCTTTCTTGGCAAGAATCCCCCCCGCGAGGCGGAGGCGAGCCCCACCCGAGCCAAGTCTTACGGCCCTGCTTTTAAACTAAGCTCGTTAATTAATTACAGCCAAGTCGACTGCCGAGGGTACTGCCTTATGTAGCGCTATGTGCCAATTTAATATTGCACTGCTACTAGTAACGTTCAAGCATTAAGCATTGTTGTAAAAAAATGTAAGTTGTACCTCTGCTTTTTTGGAGACTTTGACCCAAAAAAGTTTGGCTCAAAATTTTGTTACATATATTTTGGTTCATAATTTAAAACGCTAAAACCAAAATGTTCAACAAACCATATGCTTGTGTCATGTCATGCGTATCATTTAACTACAGTGTACACAGAGCTGATAATAACACCGCCTCTAAAGACAATAGGTACAACAAGCGCGAACAAACGGCTACCCTATTAGTAGTAAATCATAAAATTATTCACAATAATATTAATTACAAAATCACGGGCCGAGTATTACTGAGAACACTTCCTCGGCTCCATAATTAATTGCTACTAAATTCGGCCCGAATTTGAATCCGGTTACCAAGTCCACGAAGAAACTTACGAGGTACATAAGACTTAAGGGCTGGGCCGGCCGGAAGGAGGGTAAAATGGCGGCGGAGGGCGCGACCCTCCCGGGGAGGTGCGTCAAGGGGGGAGGAAGGACGTGAGATTTACTCTAAGTAATTGCAGTAATAAACACGCAAATATATCACGGCGGGTAATGAGAGGAAGCGTCGAAAATTGCCGACGCAAATTGCGTGTGTGAGATAAGCTAATTTTTTCTCTCTCTGTTGAACAAGAGGAAATTTTCGGCCTCTTGTTTTTCGTTTTCGGCTGTTCCGCTTCGTCTGATTCGTCATTTGTATTGTGGACGAATAATGGCGCAGTCAAACATTTATTTGCACCGGAATTTAATTTAAAGCAACGATATTTGAAAGTAAACTTTTTACTACAATTACAAACTAGTGGCAACCCTGGTTTTTTAACTAAGAAACTTTCAACAAGTTGTAACAATAAGAACACAGCTACGTATCTCTAGTTATCAAAATAAGTATTATTGTTTACATTTAACATTACCTAAACAAGTATCGACTGCAGCAACTCGTTTAGACTCACTAATATACTCACTTGACCAGTGCCAATCTAAACTTCTAAAAGTTACACAGTACTCACTAAAGATCCCTATGCCTAGATTAGAAATGTTCAGACGCAGTTGCGTATATTTGGCGCCACTTATTTTTAATTCGTTACCTAGCTGGATGACCAAATTACCTTACAAAAAATTCTGTTTGGTTTTCAAAAAATGGTTGATATCGCATAGTTTTTATACAGTAGGCGAATTTCTGAATAAAAAAGCTTGTCAATCCTACCACTTCAGGAATGCTTTGTAGTGCGTATTAAAGTGTTGTGTTTATTTTTAAGTATTTACCTAATTCTCTGGTTAATATTATCTAGTTTAAATAATTTGGGTAAAGATCTAAGTATTTGTAATTCTGTTTTATTAACCATAGAACTCCAGATAGTTGTGAGTTACTTTATGTTACTAAAACGCTATCGACTAAATATTTGCATGCCATCATTAAATGGCGGAATGTGTCTTTGCACTTGTCTCTTTTATGTAACATCTTTTGTACCTAGCACATTTTACGCAAATAAACGATATTATTATTATTCGTTTATTCATTACAATATACATATAAGTTAAATTTTTAAATATTTAAAAAAAAATATAAAAAAATATTATTATTATAAACTAAAAAGTATCATATGCACAACAAGCATAGCTCTGGGCTCCTCTCTGTGCATGCCGGCTTCCTCACAATTTTTTCATTATTAGCTTCACAAAATTGTTTCTCGGAGAAAAGGAAATAGTTTTTAATTGTTGATAGAATTGCGTTTGACCATCACCTCACTTGATGGTTAGCGATGTAGTCGACGTTAGAGCAAGCTTGCCCAAAAGTAATCTATTCACTCTTAACTTCAAGACCGCTAGGTTGTACCTATCAGGTTAAACAGATTATGGCAGGGAATTCAACTCCTTAGCTGAACGCATAATAAATGTATTTCCAAAACGTTTTGTATTCATCCGTCATGTACTGGTGGCGCATCGTCATTTAAACCAATACACGTCGGCTACTTTTAATCCCAGACAATACTCGGTTCCTAAGGGAAAAGACCACTCGGTGAATCCACCCTAAACCGCCAGTCGACTATAACAACAACTGTTCATTACTCTAATTAGCCATCGCCTTTATAATAAACTAGACACATGTCACATATCAACATGATGCAATTTCAGACCACGTTATCCTAAAAAGTGTATTGGAACAAAATGTTTTGAATTTAGTTTTATCATCCAAACTCCGTTTCTGCAAGTTACATGTTGACAGTTTACTATATATACTCGAAAGTTTGTTTACAAAGTTGGTCTATCGTTGTCGTTTTTATAGCAAACTAGCTTTTGCCCGCGGCTTCGCCCACGTTCACAAAATAGCCTATGTCACTCAGGAATAAAGCAGCTACCAATCGGTGAAAAAATTTTAGCAACCGGACCAGTACTTCCAGAGCTCCTACTTCTCATACAAACAAAAAACAAACCTTACCTCTTTATTATAATAATGTAGATTACAAGGTAAGTTTTCATTGGAAAACGAGCAACAAATAGTTGACTCATCTTGAGCAAGATATAAATATTATTTTTAAAATGATATTAGACCAGTGGTTGACTGCGATCCCACCTGATGGTAAGAAGTGCAATCGTTGATGGTAAGGCGCACTAGTTTATTAAGATGGCGATGTCTGAAACATCTGTTTTCTCAAAGATGACCACCAAGCTTTCTAAAATGGCAGTTCTATCCTGTGTCTGTGTCGTAGCTAAATTATCAGGAATCTATAATTAAATAATCTTACAAAGGTGAAAGTTTGTGAGTGTGTGCGTGTTGCGTATGTATGCACATGTTTGTTACTTCTTCACATTCAGACAGTTGAACAGATAACTTGGTACACAGGTAGACCATATCTTAGAATAGCACGTAGGTACTTTTTATCTCAGGAGTATTTTCGCTAAGGATGATTTTCAACTTTCACGCGGGCAAAGCCGCTGCCAGAAGCTAGTTCAAAATCCAAACCGTTAAGCACAACCTGAAAATCAGCAACTCCCAACCCGTTAGTAGCCGAGCCAATTTCGCGTTCAACGCCAGCGATAATTTTTGGCAACAAAACAACTCGCGACATAAGAAGCTACGGCATTAATTATTCTACGAGACAAGAAAGGGGCGCCCCATTTCCAATATTTATGTGTTGTCGATGACTATGCGAAAATATTGGGCGTCGACGGCTTTTTAAAACGAAGAAAGGGCCAAGAAAGGCCGCCGGGAAACCGGGCGTTCTTAATGCACAAACACCACTCGGCTCACCTGCCTTCCTTGATTTATTAGACGTCTTTGTTCGCCGCTCGTTACAGGCTTGTTGTTGCGTTTTTAATTTATTTCCTTGGCGAAATTTTGCACGTTAATATTTAGTTAGATAATGCCCCTGTAATGGCTAAAAATCGCTGCGTTAACACATTTTATATTCTGCTTACGTTTTCTCGATGTATCAGTCGCGGTAACCAGTTTTTCTCTTGGAATATTCACACTTCAGGAAACAATTGTGCACTAAACAGCCTAGAACAACTAGAAAGCTCCTTCATCACATACTTACTGGTTTCATAACCAACCCTAAAATACGATTGGTAGTCATGTTTTCGACCGTTCCTCAATAAAACCAGCTTCACTGCAACCGCCGTCCAGCCTCTGGTTTGTTCTAAATTGAAATAACGTAGCGAATACATTAACAGGCGTCGGCTTCGGCGGAGCAACAGCCGACGGTGGCAATGGGCCGTGAATGAATGCGAATTGCCGTTGCCGCAAACGGGCTGGCCGATTGTCGACGACACGACTCATTGCCGATTCAACGGCACACTCGATGATTTACTCACAACTGTACGGATTTGAGGCCAGCTGGTGTACTCTACGGCTTTGCTAAACAGATTTTTAGAAGTTTCTTAATGGGAAAAATAAATACTAAAATTTTGGTGTTGATGAAAAGTTGTACGCTGATTTCATGCAAATTCAAAATGAATATTAGAAAAGCTAAGATCTTTTGAATCAATCTGGAAAATTATACATTAATAATATCCATCACCATTTCAAATCACGACAATAAATCTCAATGAAGACCCACAAAGAAACAAAGCTCCGATACAATGTCTCCTGCAATATCAATCCGAAACACAAGAACAAAGGAAAACTCCGTTAGACACCGCCCGCCCAAGACGCGGGTAGGGCGGAAGCAGGATTAGCATATGCGGACGCAGTTAGCATCACAAAGCAGGGTCCGACGCACCCAATATTTATGTGACGTCATCGATTGGGCATATTGCCTGTACAAAGTACTCTCTCTACAATGTCGCTTGTAGCGGTCACAGTCACATTGATTGGCCATGAGTGCGCATAATTTTCTAACATAATTGATAATGAACACTATGGCGACAATTTTGTTGCTCGTCTGTAATGAGCTTAACGGATTGTTTTATGGTTTCGGTTCTATGTAGCTGGAGTCCTAATGAAGAGAAGACCACCACCACACGACCGCTGGATCGTGTGAAATGATGGAGAGAGTATACTAAGGGCCTCTATTGTCTAAACAAAACCATTTGCTTGAACAATAACACCCTTATTTAACGCCAAAAACTTAATAAATAACTTACCAAATACGGATTTTTGTACGGCGTTCATTATAAAAATATTTTTTCATATAAGTGGAAAAATATTTGTAACTGAAAATTGTCCTAAAAATTCTACAGAACCTAACCCTTTACCTCTTGCTCCACATCGCTTATCAAGCCAGCTATCAAGATATAATTCAATAAGCACCTGCTCCACCCATGTCCGCATTAACGCGACATGTGGAATACAGGGGCGGTGACAGCCCATGGGCTGCTCAGCCCACCCTTCCTCATCAGTCATAGCGGCCGTCAGCCGGCTAAGCGACCGCATTCAAATTGCCATCCGATGACGACGTGCTTTCGCGACCCCTGGCTTGTCTGTGGCCGAGGGCAAAGATTAGACAGAGACGGAGCGGGAGATTTCTGCCTATATGAGAGGAGCCTCTGCGATGCAAGGTATAAAAAAGATTATGTAGAATATTCAGGAAATTAGAAGCTGAAAATTTGGCTTATATTAGATACAAATTATTACTTACTATATGATTACTTATTATGTATAATATACTGTTTATATTAGATACACTAGTTTTAATCTTTGACATCACCGACTTTTTTATTTAATGTTTTAAGTGTACACAAGTTCCTTCAAGGGTCTAGACCACGAAGACAAACAAACTATAGATTCCGCCAGAACTGCAAGAAGAAAGCATGGTTCCATAAAAAATGGAAGGAGTGGAGGAAGGTCTTGGCTCAGGAGATTTTACAATGTTCCCATTGAATGTATGAGAACAAGTTAACCTTACTTAATCTACTAAGCGTTTCTCTACTGTGTCAGGGTCGGCTTCTAGCTTTACTGGATACTGATCATCAACATGTTTAAGCAATCAAATTTTCAAAAGACCGATTTGTAAAAGCCTGACAATAGAAAAGTTTTGGCCAGGAGGCCAAGTGCCATAAGACAAAAAAAGCACGTTCAAGATTATCCGAGTTGTAGGCAGAAAACTACACTTTTCAAACTGCACCCTCTGTTTCCTTTCAACTCTTTCTATCGGCCTCGACCAGCATTACATAGCGGGGACATACTTTTTACGTCATTAGACGTCGCCGGATCACCGCGAGTTACTGCGGTGACGCTAAATCGATTATGAACTGTCGCTGCGACGCTCCAGTCACTAGGGTACTTTCTGACTACGTTGGTTTTAATTGTTATTTTAACCCCCTATTTTTGTGATCTTTGAGGGTGATATTTTTTGGCGAAGTTGAATGTTCATTGATCACTTTTTTGAGTTCCACGTGCTTATTATTCAGTACTAGCTGCTTGCAGCGGCTTCGCCCGCGTGATAATAGAAAATTATCCCAAGGGAACATACGCCCAGGATGAAAAGTATTCTATGTGATATTCCGGGACATGGTCTACCCGTCTGCTAAGTTACATTGATAACAAATTAGCTATTCGAACGTGAAGAAGTAACAAACATACCTACACTCACAAACTTTCACCTTTATAATATTAATGTGATCATTCTTTTCTAATTTGTAAGTTTTAGAGTTGGTCGTTTAGTGAGCAGAAACACTCGTTCAAGTTTTCTCTGTTTTGTTTAGATTTTTGTAATATTTATTTGCTTTTTTTGTAATCAAGTTCGACATTGCACGTACCTACCGACACATAGACACTAGGACATTATAAACATAATTTTAATGTGTGCATACACACGACTTTCTTCCTACGAGTATAAATGACATGCAACTAATTACCTCAACTAATAACTTAATAATAGGTATATACAGTTTCATTTAAAAAACCATTGAAAATACGAACGTGATAACTCCATTACGATTAACATTATTCCAATACTTCTTCAGCAACACGCAAAAAAATCTCCTGGAAATAATTAAAAAGTACAAAAAAATATAAACACACGCGAAATGCAAGTGCATTGTGTAAACATGGGCATTCGCGCCCGCCGCGCACGAATATCCTACATCATTGAAAACGAAACGGAAACGCTGCAATAAACATTCATTTCGAAATTAAACACATCTACCTGTGTGTTTACCATCCCGAAATCACTAAAATGAATAAAACAGTGAGGAATTGGACGCCGTAAATTCGCAGTCGAATATCAATTTGGGCGAACGCCGCGGGGAGGGGAGGGCCGATAAATAAAAAAATATATAAAATACACAGTACGCAACGTGAAAGCGGTGAATGGCACTTGTGAAAAATGGACTTGCCGCTCTTCCAGGGAAGCAATCATTCAAACTGGCTGTTGTCTGTTTGCGCCTCTGCTCTTTTTCGCCTAGCCTCGGATATTTTTTTTGCAATTTTTTTTGGCAATGTCATTCGCAGAGTTCAGGTGTGGGGACACGTGGTCCCGACAAAGAAAACAAATATTAATAACTGGCATTTTTTAAAGTCCCCGTTTATTGTTGTCAATATTTCGTAAATGATTGTAGTGTGATGCGGCGTTTTTGCCGCGTTGTATCGCTTCGCCTCGCTTTGTCGGCGCGTGGGTGGAGCTTCCCTAACGCAGCTAAATTTTATACTTTGTTGTGTTTATTTATCGCCTAATGGACAGGTTACGGTAGCGTTACGCTTTGTAAAGAACGTCTATTTAAACTGGAAGGTGCGATTCATTCAAGTTATAAGATCAGTGGAGTATTTTACGCGGATTCTTTTGCAGGTGGAATAGTGAAAACAAATTATCAAGAAGTTACTCTAACACCATTGTACATTAATCCTAATCAACGTCTATACAATACACATAGTGGTCTAGTCACCCAATTTCTAAATCTTTATTTACGAGCTCAAACTATGGACACTTTTTTTTAATTGTTACAAACTCGTGCTTGACTGCGATACCACTATCAGCGCTAAGCAGTGACGCTATCGTTGATGGTGAAGTGCACTAGTTTATTAAGAGTCTATTCACTCTAGCCTTGTAGACACCCAAATTATAATCGGATGACCACAGCAGACAAAAAGTCCAGTCCGGCAAAAACGTCCAGTCCAGATCCGGAATGTATACATTCGCAACCGAATCGTATAAGCAGGTCAAAGTTTCAATTGGTATCCCAGGTAAAAGGCATGATAAGTGCGCCACACACGAACTCCCGTGTAAAGGTACTCACACACGCACCATTACTTTAATCAAAGCTTTGCCAACTTGCTCAGTTAGCCCTCCCTAGGTGAGAGGGGCTCCACCATTTTTCCTAATTAAAATAATGCCTTCTTCTCATTCTTCGTCCCCCAGTCATTAACCCAATGTGCTGTAGATAAACGTTATTTGCCCGGGAGGACGTTTCTTTTACAAATATGCCTGTTTTTGCCCGCTTACCGAAATGAGGGAATTTTCATCGTACGCTTTTTTCGCAACACATTTTTCGGAAATGTTTTTAATTAGCTACACTTTTGGGACTTCTAATTAATTAGATGTGTTATAATGGTTGTTCAATTAGATTAAGTACCTGTCTTATAAGATTGTAACTTCGAGGTGATAATTAGGATCTTATGTGAATATTTATTTTTAGACATATAAGTCTAATTAAGATGCGGTGCACTGCGGGAATGTTCGAAAAACTTCCCATGGCCCTAAGATAATTGGAAAAACTCAGGTGGATTTTCGGCCCTCTCGCTCCACCCAGAGCGGGAGAAGTCATTGAATGATTTCCCACTTATCCACCGTATCCTTTTCAGGCCAATTCTTGTTCAGCTGCCAAAGATCTACACCATCCTGGGCGTAGACTACGATGAGAGAGTGCCGCCATCTATGCTAATCCATCTATGCCATCTAAACGTCAGCTGCGCGAGTTCAATGACCTGTAGGTAGTTTTTACGCAACGCCGACCACTATCTATAGGTCATTGAGCTCGCTCAGCCGACGTTTTCTTAAAGAAATTAATTTCGTACATGCGTAAATTAATATGAGTTTTGAATAAAAGGTACTTTACAAATTATCCTTTCAATCGTGGAAATTACAGACACAATAAAAAGACAATAGGTGCGCGAACGCCGGCGCGGCGGCGTTCGCTTGGGGTTTAATGAATTAATAGTATTTCATGTACCGGATCGACCCTCCACGGGATAAAAACGATTAAAATTTAGCGGTGTATATACTGCCTAAGAATTCTTGAAGATTTTCTGTCTGCGTAAATTATCTGTGAAACCAACTTTACGTTTTATCCCCACACTATTTAATGACTTTCTACCTAAAAAAATAATAATAAATTACAGCAGTTTGCGTTCCTATAGGATTAAAATAACACTTTGTAAAGTCATACCTAAGTGTATCATGTCTTCTCAAATATGAGTGTTAAAACCTCCTTTATGGAAATGAAATCTGACTTCAAAAGAACATATGTACCTAAAGAGCTTACGAAAGTTGCCCTGACAACCTGTTATGTATTCAGAACCGTTTAGGCATGAGCAGAAAGATAGATAGATAGATAAAACTGGCCAAGTGCGAGTTGCACTCGCACACGAAGCAAGGGTTCCGTACCGTCCTTAGGAAAATTCGGCAAAAAAATTGCGTTTGTTGTATGGGAGCCCCATAAATATTTATTTTATTTTGTTTGTAGTATTTTTTGTTATAGCAGCAACAGAAGTACATAATTTGAGAAAATTTCATCTTTTAGCTGTAGTGGTTCTTGAGATACAGCCTGGTGACAGACAGACGGACAGGCGGACGAACAGACAGCGAAGTCTTAGTAATAGGGTACCCTTTGGGTACGGAACCCTAAAAAGTCGATATAGGTACTCGTACAAAGTTTTCCACCTTGAAGTTTTATGGCTATTTTGGATAATGAACAAGCTTTTAATGAAAAATACTTTTTTCATAGCAAGCTTTTATAGCTCGGTATACCTATATATGTAATTAATACTCGTCAAGACGAATTATACGAGCCCAAACTCGATGGGGTTATGTCGTTTAACTACCAAGTTCCTATAGCCACCTTCTGGTTCCATCATCAGATCAACTCTTTGTCATAATAATTTTGCATTGTCATCTGATTTACACATGCGTGCAAAATTTCAGTAACCGGGAAGTGGATTTTTTTTTTTTTTTTTTTATTGTTGATAGGTTCGCGCTTGACCGCTATCTCACCTGATGGAAAGCGACGATGATCAAATTTAATTTACAAGATTTGATGACAGACAACATCGGGACAGGTG
Source organism: Mythimna ferrago (assembly GCA_910589285.2). Taxonomy (NCBI): domain Eukaryota; kingdom Metazoa; phylum Arthropoda; class Insecta; order Lepidoptera; family Noctuidae; genus Mythimna; species Mythimna ferrago. The sequence continues at coordinate 8,795,104 of OU342683.1, read as the reverse complement.
AAACTAAATAAAAGCTTCTAAAAAGAATGTGTTTGAGTAACAAATGTATTAAAGTGTGTAAAAAGAAAGTGTTTGAATATCATAAATGAGATATCGTAATGATCGCTACCGCCCACAGATTCAGATAATTTCGAACAGATCACTGTATTTATAGTTCTCCATTGTTGCAATGTTGTCAAACAAAGACCACTGCGAATGATGACCGTTCCCCAACCCGTTAAATGACGTCATACGAAAGTCATCATCATTATAATTTCAGCCGAAAGACGTCCACTATCAGACATAGGCCTCCCCCAAGAGTCGCCAAAACGACCGGTCCTGTGCGTCGCGCAACCATCGGATTCCCACGATCCTCACCAGGTAATCGGTTCACCTTGTGAGAAGCCTACCAACGCTGCGTCTTCCGGTACGTCGTCATCCCACCCAAACGCACAAAGAGTTTTAGGAACACATTTATTACGCGTACAGCCAAGGAATGGAATTCCCTGCCGGTGTCTGTTTCCTGATAGCTACAACTTAGGGGTCTTTAAGTCAAGAGTGAATAGGTTACTTCTAGGCAAGCGTGCTCCGTCGTCGACCACATCATCGCTTACCATCAGGTGAGATTGTGGTCAAACGCAAGCCTATCAATAATAATAAAAAAGTGATCGCCACTCTAAAGCCTTTCGTCCCCATCGACCATCTGTTCTGTGAGTAATGTGCCTTGCCTGCTGCCACTTGCCTAAGTTTGGAATGTCTTCGGGCTATACAGTATAAATACACAATACAAGTAAACAAGCAAGAAAAATGAAAGGGGGCAAGCAGAGCGATGAGGATGGCTTCACAAAAGTAGGGAAGAAGAAGAGGAAGAAGCCTTCTTGTCAGAACCAGTGCGGTACCGCGCTGGCAGGAACCAACATGCTGCTGCGTCCAGCAGTGCCCACGACGCAGCTGTATGTTTCGAGGCTACATCACTCCACGAAGGTTGAGGAGATCGTGGAGTATGTTCGAGTCAAGACGAACTGGACTTTGAGAATCGAATTTCAAGTCGTTTGTGGTGCGGGTGCCGACTCATCATTTGGACACTTTCCTCAAAGAAGAGTTTTGGCCGAAAGGTGTCGTGTATCGACGATTTCGTGGAAGGATACCGACCTCGCAGCGGAACACGTCGCCGTCACTTCGTGTGCAATAGTTCAATAGTTTAATTAATAGGTAGATTTTATTCATATGTATTAGTTTATTATTTTTAAGATTATTTTATGTATAGTGTTTATAGGCCATAGTAGCCTGAAATAAAGAATTTTATTATTATTTACCATAGCATAAAAAAATATAGGAAAATATTTTCTTTGTAATTACATTCACCCGCTCTTCTTGACGCATTTTCTTCACGCAAAAATACAGGTAAACTACTGTACAACCGAGAGAAAAGCAACAATAAGACATGCGAATGGTACGGGAATGATACTTACACAGAAGTTACGCGGATAAATTAAACCGTAATGCACGGGTATACGTCTTATCAATAATAATAATAATAATAATAATAATATTCCACAACTATCACACAACGCCGTCTAGTCCCAAGCTAAGCAGAGCTTGTGTTATGGGTACTAGACAACTGATAAACATACTTATATATTTCTAAATACATACATATTATAGATAAATTACACCCAGACACAGAACAAATGATCATGCTCATCACATAAACATTTGTCCTGGGTGGGAATCGAACCCACGACCTGCGGTATAGAAGTCAGGGTCACTAACCACTAGACCAACAGGCCAGTCAATCAATGTACCTATCATATCATAGACTTCCATGTTATGGTTCTTTCCGTGCCTGACACATTCCTAACAGGAATATGATACGCTGTACCGGACAAACTTCTAATCATACTCCTTAAGCTTCTCTTCTATTACTTTAAAAACATGTAATAACATACAACATTATCAAACATAGTTATGACTAGTGATGGCCATGCGACATAAGCTCATCCCAGTACCAACAACTGCCTCCAACTCCCAAGTATCAACGCAGACACTGCGAAATATTCCACATTTTTGTAAGCAGTCGACATCTCGACCTCACATTTAACCCGAATTCCTGCAAACTGCATAATTTCGCCACTAATGAGAAGAGCTGGCCCGCGTCTAATTAGCGGAGCCGAGTCGGTAAGACGCCCACTAAATAGAAGCCAGCGTAGGAAGACCAACTGTCTAGGCTTTTTGTGGACCGTTTCCCGGTTTGTGGATCGCCTTAGGGTTTGTGGAAGTACTGTAGCGAGAAGGTAAATTGACACTGGCTGACGCTAAAATTTTTAATAATTTTAGCTTTATTTTTTTATTCTGTTTTCAAATACTTAAAAGTTTGATAAACGGCTGCTCTCAAAACGGTGAAGGAAAACATCGTGAGGAAACCGGCATATCCTAGAACCAAAAATTCGGAGACATGTGACATTCACCAACCCGCACTGGGCTCGCGTGGTGGATTACGGCCCATTCCCTCTCCTAGAGAGGAAGCCTGAGTCCCAGCAGTGTGAATGTTATAAACGCTGATGATGATGATGATGATGATGAAAAGATATGTTAAGCGTGTTACACCAGCATAAATTACACACGGTATAAAAAAAAACGTGTTCCCGTATCTTGACAAAATTTAGAAATAAGTTCTGATTTTTGTTTCTTCATATTTCAGGTTTGTTCATAGTCGTACTTTCACCCCTTGAAAGATCACAAATGAATTGAAAGTGACCACATAAGGCTCGTTGCGAAATAATTTTGTATCTTGACGCAGGCCTAATTTATGGTGTTCCCAAGATAAAGGTAGCATAATAATATTGAGGGTCGTCTGACCAATTCATCTCCTTCTGCGGAGCTCCTCAAGTTGGGAGTATCAGGGCAATGCGAGCAATAAATAGCTCGCTGTTCAGTATGGATTAAACCTAGGTCGATAGAACGTGTTCCACGCGCGCCCCAAGGAGATGTCAGCAAGATTTAAGAAGTTAGTTATGGCCGATTCCTACCAGAGTTGCGGATCGTTTGAAAGAGTTACTTCTAAGGAGCAACTGAAGCAACACTGTTGGTTTTAGTTAGTAAACGTCTGACACTCCCTCTCGCTCCACCTAGAGCGGAAGAGTTATTTTATGATTTCCCACGTAAAGAAAAGGTAAGTAATAACAATTGGTAGATAAAGAAAAACTATTTTCACAGCACGGTATCTGTATTGGAAGAAACCTGCCTCATATCTTTTACTGTCAACAAAAATGAACGAAAAAAACTGTTTAATTCTCATAGTATGGTGTCCCTACGGCGTCGCAAGGAGCGTCGAGGCGGCGGCGGCAGCGGGGACGTGGCACGCGGGGCGGGGACGCGGAGGAGCGGCGCGCTCACCTAATGAAGTGTTTCGCTTTGACACGCGTGTTCGTTAGCAGACCACTTCACGATACCGAGCTGTGTTCAGATGACAGCTTCTTCGAATTTACCACTTAAGTGGCGTGCAATGCCACTGCACTTGGTAACTAGTTTCTGTTTAGTTGACGCGACTTTATTGGGAGACACCTCGCGTTTGTCCATTAAAATGAAAGAGTTGCGTGCTTCTGGAGTACTCCTGAATGTCTTTGGGGGTTTGAGAGATGTGTACGTGATAACTTCCCGGAATTTGCCGCTTAAGAGGCGTGCAGTGTTGCTGTACTTGTTAATGTGTTTTTGAATCTTTGATTTGATTTCCGAAATGAACCTTCGACTTAAATGTTTGTACATTAATGGCCGTACAGCACCTTAAATGTGTTATGTACTATCTGTCACAGGTCGAAGAATTTTGCGAAAAATTCTTATCGGGCAGAGATAAAGTGGACTAATGTCCACTTTATCGACCAATCAAAATCGAAATCAAAATCGTCCTGTCATCGGACCTCTAGTGCGCTACCTGTACATGGTGAATATATCCCACCCATACGTACAAAACGTTTTGGGAACGCATTTATTATAAGTACAGCGTTACGCTGGAAGGTGTCTAAGGAGTGGAAGTCCCTACTGGAGCCTATGTTTCCTGATAGCGACAACCTACCAGGGCTCTTTAGTCAAAAGTGAATAGGTTGCTTCTAGGTAAGCGTGCTCCATCAAGTGAGATAATGGTCAAAAGCTAACCTATCAATAAATAAGAAATAAAATTGAAAAATAACGCGAAATACGAAATGTAAGTGATATTGATACATATGTTCTACAGTTGTCTCGTAGTTCTAAATTATCTCTTGGTTTCTCCATACCTACACAAAAATTTAAGATTTGACAAATCATTATACAGAGAGAGCAGTGGTGACCGAGTTGTAACGGCCCCGACTTACGAGTTGTAGGTCGCAGGTTCAAACCCAACCACGCGCATTACTTTGTGTACCAAAAATTCGAAGACATATGATCAATTCACCAACCCGCACTTGGCCCGCGTCGTGGATTACAACCCATTCCCTCTCCTAGAGAGGAAAGCCCGAGCAACAGCAGTGGGAACTTTAAGAGGCTGATTATATGCTATTACTCGTATGCTATACAGAGCTTAACCCTGCAATGATTTTCCTCCTTTCAAACCTTTGAGTGATAAAAAGTCATCGCATTCTCGAGAGAGAGAGAGAGAGAGAGATAAATTATCCATGTAGTGACATTCAGTTACTAATTTGGAACGGACTATCATTCTATGACATTGACGCTATGACAAAGCAGACTCAGTGCAAAAAAATATAAGACTTTATGGTAACAAACCTGATTTATTACCATGACTTTACTGGATAATACGTAAGAAAAAATAAGGTTTTATTTCATAAAATCAATCCTAAAACTAATAACGCAGGTGGTTAACTGACAGTTCACAGAGGGGTTTTGGTCAGTAAAAGTCTGTCTGACTTCCTCTCGCTCACCAGGGCGGGAGAAGTTATTTGTTTTTTATTATTGATAAGCTCGCGTTTGACCACTATCTCACCTGATGGTAAGCGATGATGTGGCCGATGATGGAGCACGCTTGCCTAGAAGTAACATATTCTTGACTTAAAGATCCCTAGGTTGTAGCTATCAGGAAACACAGACTCCGGCAGAGGATTCCACTCCTTAGCTGTACGCATAATGGATGTGTTCCCAAAATGCTTTGTACGTATGGGTGGTATATCCAATACGATGATTTCCACATTTAAAAAAAATGGTAGCTTGGCAACAAATCCCGGGCACGATAACTTCGCTACAAAGTCTGTCTAACACTAAATTGCGTGCTATGTCCGCAACACAATGCTGGTCGTAATCAGCCGCCGCGAAATATGAACCTGTACGCATCGACAGGGTTGCCAAAACTACAAAAATACCCGTAATCTACAAAACACACCATGTTAAGTCTTTAGGCCTGTTTCGGTACTTCTGGATAGGTTCATATTATATATTCTCTTGAATAAAAACATGGTTCTATTAATTATTTGGTAGAGAATACTTACCAGAAAGAGAGGTGATAACCTGGAAAAGTTGCTTCTGACAGAAAAAGTACATGGGAAAAGACCCAGGGGTAGAAGTCCGATACGTTGGTCAGAACAAATCCTCGTTACACTGGAGACCACAGTCTACGACGCCATATATACCATACATGGTGAAATATAGTCCACAGGTAAGTTATTCGGCGAGGTCATGACTCTCAGCATTGAGGATAAACAAGTGAGTACCTACTCAAACTAGGTTAGAACTCGTACCTGAGGTTCAATTTATATCTTGTATGGTTCAGTCAATTAAATTTAACCAGTGCAATCGTCACCTCATCATCATTATTTCAGCTGAATGTCCAGTGTTGGACATAGGCCGCCTTTCAAGGGTCGCTACATCGACCGGTCCTGTGCATCTTACATCCATTGGATTTCCGCGGTCCCGTCAGATCATCGATCCACCTTATGTGACGCCTACCAACTCTACGCCGCAAAGCAATTGAAAAGTACCCTGGAATTCTCTGTCGGAATCTGTTTCCTGATGGCTACAAGTCCATAGTCGAGTGGTTAGTCATGGTTAGGGGTCTTAGGCGAAGAGTGAATGGATGACTTCTAGGCGAGCGTTCTCCATCGTCTATCACACTCGGTCGGTCGGTCAAACTCATGCCTCTCCATAATAAAAAAGAAAAGCTAACGCAATGCCTCAATTTGACTCAAATCAAAAACCTATTCATGTAAGAATTGTAAAAGACACCTGTTCAAAATAATTTCTTGTGCAGCTTGTAAATGTATGACAAGTAGATGATGCAAATACAATTACAGACACACAACTACTACCCTTTCACACAAGTGTGGGAAAGCCTATTGTAAAACGATGTATTACCAAACATTTTTGAATTATAAGTATTTTAATAATTAGTATCGTAATTATTCAGTCAAAATTCGGACATTGTTAACCAATTTTGCGAACGGCTCTGTTGCTTTTTATTTGTTACTAGCTTTTGCCTACAGCTTCGGCTGCGTGCATAAAATATAGCCTATGTCACTCTGGAATAAAGCAGCTTTCGCAATTTTAGCAATGGGACCAGTACTTTCAGAGATTACCTCCTACAAACAAAAAAAAGACGTGTGGCACTCGGGGACTGCCGCGGTAAAGCTATTGCATAGCATCACTCATTTGTTTTCTTATCGGTCACCACGCTCAAAACAAATGAGTGGGGGGTGTTAGGTTATTTTCGTTACGGAATTTCTGGATTCGGTCTCCACGCTCAAGGCCCGCGATAGAAGCTATGCAATAGCTTAAAATATTAAAAAAAGACGTGTGGCACTCGGGGACTGCCGCGGTAAAGCTATTGCATAGCATTTTTATCAACTTATGCAATTATAATTATTTATTTATTTTATTTATGAAGTATTTTTTTCCTTTGTTTTTTTTTTCTTTGATATTAATTGAAGTTACACTTTCACACATTGAATTGAATTTTGATTGATTGTTCACTCATTTGTTTTCTTATCGGTCACCACGCTCAAAACACAAATGAGTGGGGGGTGTTAGGTTATTTTCGTTACGGAATTTCTGGATTCGGTCTCCACGCTCAAGGCCCGCGATAGAAGCTATGCAATAGCTTAAAAAAAAAACTTTACCTCTTTATAATATTGGTGTAGATTATGTTTTAACACTATATTACTTTGAAATAGTACTTTGTAAGTAGGTTAATAAATATCGTCCTATTATAAGTACATAAGTATGAAACTGACATGCAACTCCGTTCCATTGGAATCAAGTGACAAACTTGAGTGTAGCGTTCAGACCGCAGTTGTTTCTACATACTTTGCCAACTCTAACACACATAGTTGCAAGGGAAAATATCTAGAACGATGATGAGGAAAGTTTGTCACTTGAGAATATAAGGGTCATATAATTCCACTCAAAACACAAATGTGAAAAACTGCCAAGTTATCTTTAATGGTTTTACTTATAAAAAAAGTGAAACCTAACGGTATATCAAGTTCTCTCAAAGTTCCTTAAATCATAGCTTCTGTCATTGACGACGTTCTTTACTAACTATTCATGAAAAAATATTGCGTTCTTTGCTACTCAATAGTACGATGTTACTACTCAATAGTGCGTTTTGCTACTTCATAGTGCAATTTTGCTACTCAACAGAGCAATCTTATTCGTCAATTCCGTATTTGAGCAGTGGTGGCCGAGTGGTAATGGCCCCGACTTACCGAGTTGTAGGTCGCGAGTTCGAACCCAGCCAGGCGCATTACTTTGTGTAATTTATTTCATCACCACTGCTCTCAAAACGGTGAAGGAAAATATCGTGAGGAAACCGGCACGTCCTAGACCCAAAAATTTGAAGACCTATGACATTCACCGGCACTGGGCCGGCACTGAGTCCCAACAGTGGGAACATTAAAAAGGCTGATTATGATGATGATACATAATGTTTAAAAATGGCCACATTAATAAATACTACGTCTTCTATACAAACACTTCATGAGAAGATTTTAGAATGTTTTGTTTATGTATTTATACAATAATCTACCTAGAGTGGTTCACATCACACTATCAGTGCAAAAGTACTATTTTTTATGTAATTGCCTCGTGAATTATAAGTGGTTTAAAATTAAAATTTGGGATTTGGTACCTAATTAGAAAAGAATCTATCTCACTAGACATGCATACCCAAGTTGACCCAGTCGTAAGTGGTTCATGATCGCGTAACATAACCCACAAATAGTGAGACATCTTTTGATTAGCGAATTTGGCTGATATACTGACATGAGTCTATATTCTTAAATTATACATCTGTGCTTTCCATACACATCTCTTTTCAGTATTTACTGGAAAAAAAAAAAAAGAAAGAAAAAGGTGTACTCTTAAAAAAAAACTAATAAATTATGCCGTCTAATAAAATTTCAAAGAACTAGGTCACTTTTTTAATGTGTAATTTGAAATTTTATTGCATAAAAAATTAAAAAAGTCTATTAAAACCCACATCACGTTGAGCGGCAACCCTACGCTCGCCCGTAGGTCGCGTAATCCAACTATTCAATTTTCAGCCGAAAAGGATTGTCCCCGTCTTACGTTTTTTATCTCTCCTGATCCAATACAAGCGGTTATTGCCTCTCTGTTTATACTCAGCTATAATCTTTCTAGGATTTGATTGCAGAAAGATATTTTTTTCCAGTAAGTTTCTTGAGTGAAGTTTTATTAATAATAATAATAATCGAAGCTGTCGTTGCGCGGTTGGATCAAGGGCCTGATAGAGAAGGCAGTACTCCTCGATACGGCTCGCATAGTGAGTAGGTTCCTGTTTCTAGAGCCCTAACCACCAGTAGCTTGGAGTTCCGAAACAACATCTAAGAAGGCTCTCGTTAGGCAGCTGGATCAAGGGCCTAATCCAGAAAGCTGTACACGGCGCGCTTTGTTAGGAGATTCCTCTCTCAGGAGCCCTGACCACCGTTAGCTTGAACCTTGCTGTCGGGACCCGATGTCAAGAATCGGTTAACTACTATTTTTTTATATTTTTTAATGTTTTTTCTTTATTTATTTGTTTTAAGAAATATTTTAAAATATCAAAAATATGTATAGAAGATAAATTAAGGGAATAATAATATTTTATTTATTTCTCTCTAAAAGGTACAAAGGAAAAATAACTAGTAATTACAACATCTATCCTTTGTGAGAGCTGCGGTCTATAAGGGGTTCAATACCGGGTGACAGAACTCCAGACTTACACCTTCAAAATTACAATTATTGTTGCACTTACATACTACAGACTTTAAGGTAGTCCCTTTCTATGAACGCTTATTTGTAAACCTTATCAGACATAATGATCGTAGGAGCTAGGAAAGTACTGTAGAATTGGTCGAAAGAGTTACTGTGACCTTAGGACGCAAAGAGCAACTAAAGGAATATAGGTGAGTCATTAAAAGTCTTACACTTTCTGTCACTCCACCCAGGGGGGAGAAATTGTTTGATGATTTCCCATTTCAAAAAAGGAACTATGAAAGTATCTGAAAGCCTTGAAAAAAGGCAGGGAAGTGTGTGAAACAGTGTTTCACTTCTTATACAGTCTTTATTATGCTAGGATCGGCTTCTAGTAACGACCAATTTGGAACCGTTCACTAGCTTCTGACGTTTTATAAGTGCCCATGTAGGCCTATATGAAATAAAAAACTTTTGAATTTTGAATTTTTTTTTGAGTATTACTATTTGATAGTGAGTATAACCAAAATCCCTTAACTGGATTACTCACGACTAGGTATGTGCCGTTGCCGGCAATATGGGAATATTAACTTCGGCCAATATTCCCACTTTATGGCAATATTGCCGGCGATGGCATATCACTACTCACGACTGTCCGTAAAGGTATGACTTACTTCATAAACAATATTTAAATTAGGTATCACTTACTTCACAAACAAATAAATGTTTAAAACGCTCGCCACGCCATCTCTTACCGAATTACGAATTTTAAAGTGGTTCCATATGATGACAAACAAAGAATTCAGAAATGGCTATCATCGATCATTGATAAACTAGTGCGCTTAACACCAACGATTGCATCACTGGGGTTTGTTGTCAAGCACTAGTTAATTTCATTTAAAAAAAGAAATAATAATTTTAAAAAAAAACCCTTGTACTTAAACTTTCAGCAAGACCTTAAAAACACAACTACACGAATTTTCATCTCATCTCAAACTTATCGTGGTTGCAATTGTGCGATGATTTATACGAAGCTCAAAGTTAGCGGCAGAAAAAAGCAATTATATCCACTGTTTTAGCGAGGTGAGGAAGCATATTAAAAAACTTGAAGGCACTGTCAACCCCCCGAGTGCTACAGACACTGATGGCTATTAATTAGAAGGGTTGGATGAAGATATTTCATTATTTCTTCTCCTCTTTCCACTGTTATCACCTTTTTCAAGTTTGTATTTTTAACGCGAGCTTTGTAAGGGTTAGTTTTTTATTTTTACTTAAGTTTTGAGTTGAGGTTTTTAAACTTCTGCTTTTGAGGTATTTAGTGATACATATCACACTATTCTAGTAATATTGTAAATGCGAAAGTTTGTATGTACTCTTTCACGTCAATACTAAATGGATTTCGATGAAACTTGTTACACGGGTAGACTATGTCCTGGTCCATGACCATGTCATGTCTTGGTGGCCAATAGGACACTTTTTATCCGGTGAGTATGTTGGGACATAGGATAAGTTTTATCCCGTGGGATAATTTTCTAGTATCACTTTTTTTTTTGGTGGGGATAATCATCCTATGACAACCCCCGCTCTTGGGTGGAGCGAGAAATAGTGTCAGACTCTTACTGACTAAAAACCCACCCCGTTCCTTCAAGCCTTCATACCGGGGCTCGAGTTCCCTTTCAGATAACCCTGGCCCCAGTCTACTATCACCTGGGTGAAGCCGTTGACAGCACCTAGTGATATTATACTCGTAGAGTAGACCATGCCCTAGGATAGGGGCCGTTCAAGTATTACGTAAGCAGATTTTTTGCAAATATTAACTCCCCCCTCCCCCTTGTCAGCAAAAATAAGCAAAGCTCTCACCCCCTCCCCCCACGCTTACGTAAACATTATTACAAGTATTTGCCAATGTGTTGGTTTCGTTATTAATTTATGAGCACTAATTGACAAACTTCATTTAAAATTTTGACACATTAACTAAATTCATTAAACCACAAGAAAAACCACCATTACACCTATTATCTTTCTATTGTGTCTCTAATTACCACGATTGAAAGGTTAAATTAACAGTCCTGAGTTCATGATACATGAATCCATGACTCTAATCTTCAATGACATTGGATGTTTGCTGCTCAGTGATGTGTATCTGTTCACTTTCTTGTGATTTTGGAACATCGAGATCGTTCTCTTAAAAAACAAGAAAAATATGTACTGCTGACGTAATCACCATCTAGACCCCCCCATCCACCATGTCATCAAAAATAAACAATGCTAAAACCCTCCACCCCCCTATAGTGCTTACGTAATACTTGAATGGCCCCATACACATAGGATACTTCCAGAGGATGTTCCTTCGAGACAAATTTCTACTTTCACGCAGGCGAACCAGCTGGCAGAAACTAGTAGAAAATATTGTAATTAGATCTTTACAAAATAAACGACTATTGTAAATCAGTAGATACATTTACTGGTTTACTATACTTGATATTTTACTTTACTTTGATCGTTTCTTTGATCAGGTAGACCTGGCGGTTTTCTATCGACTAGGTAGCTTATTTCAGGGAGTGTGTGTTGGAATTACATAATTAAATTCTACTAAGCCCGCTCCATCGTCGGACCACTAGACGTATGGCGATGCGCATCATCGGTATATGGTGGACATCCCACCAATACGTACCTACAAAACTATTTTGGAAACACTTTCATTATACGTACAACTAAGCAGTGAAATTCCCTGCCGGAATCTGGGGTTCCTGAGGATCTTCAAATGTAGAATGTATAGTTTACTTCTAGACAAGCGTGCTCGATTGTTGACCACCTAATCATTTACTATCAGGTTACCTATTTAAATCTACACTAATATTATAAAGAGGTAGTTTGATTTTTTGTTTGTAGGAGGTAATCTCTAGAAGTACTGGTCCAATTTCTAAAAATTTTTCACTGAAGGCAGGCTGCTTTATTTCTGAGTGACATAAGCTATATTTTATGTACACGGACGAAGCCGCGGGCAAAAGCTAGTCCATTAAATAAAAAAGTACAGTTCACTGGTTTCGTATATTTGATAACCATTGAAAGAACCTATTCAGCGCAAAACACTAATAGGCATCAGTCAAACACAGTGCAAAGGTCTAAACTACATCTACACTTCACCCTCCACTTCGCCTTTAAAAAAAGTTTTCAACCACCAGAAGCATATTTTGTCAGCCTACAAATACAAACGCAACACCAAAACAAGAGCACGCATTTATCAAACAATCTCGTAATCAAACACTGCACTTTGTAAACAAGGTGCTAACTCCAGAATTTATGTAAACTGGTCTCTGCTCTCTACACTTATCTGAGATTAAAATCTCGCTCGTGCCAGAGGTAGGCGCACAATCACTCCTCGGGGAACCAGCTTTATTTGCGGCCTTATCATCACTTAACATATCTGCATATTCATTAAGAGATCAATCAAATTATTGTCTTCACAATTTTACGTATGCATACGTGATACGTCTGGGGGATTAACTTTCCTCATTTGGGGCGTAATCGTCGTTTTAAATACGGTTTATCTCGGTTGGGACGTTTTGTGTGTCGGAGTTCTACGCGTGTGGAATACCAAGTCTAATATGCAGGCGATTTAGACAGAATATACTCATTAGCAGCAACAATAAAATTATGAAAGTGTATCAAATACAGTGCTGGTTACGTAATACAACTTGTACAATCTGTACATTAGATAAAACTTTTTAAATTTGAATGAATTTACGTCAAAATGTAACAAAGCCACCCATTGAGACCGAATTGCCAATAAAACAGCTTACATCCTGGCCACCTACACCCTTGACTGCACAAAGGATATTGTTTCACAATCCATTCAGAAAACGTCGATCATTGATTGTTTTAGACAGACGTTTCGTCGCCGGAGACCGAGCGGATCGGGCCGTTTCGAATGGCCAGAAAACTGCATATTTCTGCCTTTGTGCTAAAATCGCGGTACCTCTATCAATCAGTGGACCCCCTGGGCCCGTTTCCGACCAGGTGTTCTTTGGAATTTGCACCGAAAAACTGCGCTTTAAGGATTTTAGCTGAAAAAAATGACGCGTATTGTTCGGTTCTGCGTAGTCGCGCGCTCGCCGGCGTGCAGGTAGAGGGTGCGTGGGGAGGTATGTACCCGATTTACGAGTATGCTTAGCAATTAATATATATTGCAGCATGGCAAACCGATACTCGGATAATAATGGAGTAGAATTGCCGAGATGGCAAGAACTGAATTTGAAATCCCACTTCTTGGACCCTTCTTTTCAAGAAGGTCCTATCTAATTATCGTAGTATAGTCTGTCTAATAAGTCAACCGACTTGGGAATTTTGTATAATATTTAAAAAATACAAATATTCGGTACTTTTTATAAGGTGCTTCTGTTAGTAAACAATGATCTCTATCTCTTAATCAACCTTGATTATTGAACCCGTGTTGACTACATCAGATTTCATTAAATCCTAATAATTACCCAAGTCGTTTAACATATTAGATAGACTCGGTATACCGTGTTGTGATTCCTGACCCGACCACGACATGGAACGGAGATTTTACTATGGCACAAATTGGTTATTTTAATTGTGTTTAATTGTGCCACTGATCCCAGGAATTTGTGCCTTGTACTTTTTGAGTAATAAGAGCACGATTGTGGTCGGGCTGGGAATCACGATTCCTGACCCGACCACAACCAGATCTAATAAAATATCAATAGTGGGAAGTTACTGATTATGCCAAAAATATGTGCCAAATTGTGCCTATGGTACACGAAATTCTTTTACTATTCATATCACAGAATGTATCTTGATTCGGATAAAATTGAATAATCAAGAGATAAAGTGTGTCAATCACACGCTATGCAATTTTACTACGACTTTGAAAGCAGTTTTAATTTGTGAAATTATGCTATACACTTTATTATTTTATTTTACTGGATGTACGCGAATATATTTATAAAAAAAAGTTACAACCACTATATTAGTGTGTTAAGCTTGTATAAATAACCGGTCAATGCGAGTCGGGTTCGAATCCTGAGGGTTTCGTAATCCACACGAGCGATTTCCATGGAAATTGAACAAATAAGCGACATAATTGGTCATATCTTTTAATTGCGTTGACTTGGAAATTCGATTTTTTTTTTTGCCGCAGGGGACCGCATTATTTATTGTTAATTTTAACTTGATATGTCGACGCGAAATTGTCGATTATAATATTTTCTAGATCTATGATTCACTATTTAAGGGCCAAGCGCCCGAAAAGTACCATAAAACAGTGACTTTCTGTAGCCTACTCCTCGATAACGGCCAGGTTAATAGGTTGGATAAAAATATATGTTTATTAAAGATTCATGAACAACATTATCAACATTTGTTTTTTTCGTGCTATTAATACTTTTGTCAAAAAAAATATTTAGCAATTTCGCAACTTCTCGCAACTTTTCCCTACTCCTTCGAAACGGCTTGGACCTTTAGAAACATTTTTACACATAAAAATTGGTGGTTAAATATTCTTCAAAGTGAACATTGCATATGTAAATCAATCAATATCTCGCAGAGAAAAAGGAATTAAAGCGCTTTCCGGCCGCTGCTGGCCGCAAATAAATGCACAGATTTGCGTACTGCCGCCTAGGCGAGTGCGAGAGTTGCGTCCACATAATTTCGGTCAGATGATTCAAGGGACTATACGCCTTAACTATTGTTATTTACGTAACGAGGTACGACTCTTTTTGCTTTTAGTTTTAAAGCTGAAATGTGGGTAGTTGGTATAAATTTTTCGTAAGTGCCTTATTTGAATACTTACCATATAAATCTGTGATGACTTAATGCGTTATGTGTGCCATAGGCACAATTTGGCACATATTTTTGGCATAATCAGTAACTTCCCACTATTGATATTTTATTAGATCTTGTTGTGGTCGGGTCAGGAACCGTGATCCCCAGCCCGACCACAATCGTACTCTTATTACTCAAAAAATACAAGGCACAAATTCCTGGGATCAGTGGCACAATAAAACACAATTAAAATAACCAATTTGTGCCATAGTAAAATCTCCGTTCCATGTCGTGGTCGGGTCAGGAATCACAACACGGTATACCTACCAAAAATTTTCGGCAATACCAAGTCAGTACTGGTTTTCTCGCCATCATGGTTGGCTGAGTTTAGCAGAAGACTATGACCATGACGTAGATTGAAATTCTGTAAAACATACACAGGTACGAGTCTCAGAAAAGATGAAAGATCAGTCAAAAGTCATATTTTCTGTGGTACGAGTAAAACTCTCCCAGGCAATTTTTAAGCATCAAGTAAAACGTGACCATGACACGCCACCATTAATAGTAAAAGTTAATTTGTCTCCCAATTTAAAGTCACACCACATTGACGGACACAAAAGCTAATGAATTACGACTCGTCGTAAAATCAATGATTTACGACAGCCATCGAAAGTTGACAATTGTAAAGCAATTCGGGATAACACTGCACGACTTCTGAATGATACCATGTTTATTTTACACCTCATAAACTGGAAATTTCTTCTTATGACGAAGATGATAAGGTTCTTGGTAATGGTAGATGAAATCTATGTTTGTTATAAATCATTAGAGGTGGTTCAGTTTAAAGACAGGTAAGTAATGTACTGTTTTTGTGAATGTACGTGATCTATGAATGGCTTTTGGGAATTATTGGGATACGGTTACTTTCCTAGTTTTGTGCAAGGAAACGGGATAGTATTGAAGTGAAGATTGTTGGGGACTACTTGATAAGGTTGTTTGAAGGGTTTTGAGGCAGTTTGTAAGACTACGTAAACAATGTGTGACAGAACTCTTGTTTATATTCTGCTGATCATTAAAATACGTAACAGTAGTAGAATGGCCCGGTTAGCTTCTGAAAGGAAGATTCAGCCCCGGTACGAAAGGCAACAGGAGTGGGTTTTTAGTCAGTCTTACACTGTCTCCCGCTCCGCCTAAGGACGTGAAGATGTAATTGGGTGACTTTCCCAATGGTGCAATAATATACATACATAATTATACTCTTAATTAAACACATCTAAAAGATCTACAATAATATTGAATTCCATGAATTGTTACTTAGCCGTCTTTTTCTCCACTAATTTTGCTGTGCCCGATGGGCCCATTTAACACCATCCGCACAAAGCACATAAGGTTTACAATGAAATATTAAGTATACATATTATTGTACACCAAAATTGGAAAACAGCTTTACTTATTCATCGAAGTCAAACTCAGTTTCGCAAAATCCTAAATTTGATATCACATATTAAAATCATTCGTAGAACTTTATTTTTTAGCGCCTATTGTTATCAAGTTCATATTTCATTAACTAGCATCCCAATAGTCAATCGTTATCTTCCAAAAATACCAACAAAGCATCTACATAATCATTGCCATTTCACAGACAGGTGCGTTTGTCCCCAAATCACCATTTACCATAACGTCACCTCGACAATGGAAGCTACTTTAAATCAAAGCCCAGGATACTCCAACAATAGGACTTTCGGACTTCTTTGAAGACGCCTTTATCCCTAGCCACGTGGGACAGGTGAGACGCGCACGCGCGCAGCTGTTCGCACAAAAACTGCGCTTGCGCAAGATTTTAATCGTATTTTTTTGAACGATGACAGTTCTCTAGGCATTTCGCGCCTATCTAACGGCCTCCCGCAGGCAGGCAGCTGTGCCAGTGTTTTTACCAAAATTCATGTTCACACTGCATTAATTTTGGGTAGCTTTGATCATGGATTAGTAGTTGTTAACAGGGGAATTTTGTCGAAGATAGATAAATGGATAGATATAGTTACTAACAGTGCTAAGTATAGTGCCAAGAGTAAAGTAAGGTCAGTCTCAACAGTCTTTATTGGACCCACTGTTTACACCTATTGGAATAATCCTGACTTATAATATCATAAATGTGAAAGTGTGGATGTTTGGATGTTTGTTACTTAATCACGCAAAAACGGCTGAAGGGATTTGGATGAAATTTGGCATGCATATAGCCTTTGACATGGAAAAGAACATAGGCTACCTTTTATCCCGATTCCTTAAGTACCTAATGCCACGCGAGCGATGCCGCGGGCAAAAGCTAGTTGACAATAATGGACATTCTCTGCGGTTTCTTGCAATGGGAAATCAACAATTGACTCCTAGGAGGAGACTGTGGATAGAAAAAAGTTAAAAGTCTAACACGTTTTACAGACCAAACCCTATCTACCAGTGTTTCTTCAATTGTCCTTTGCGGTCCAGGGCTTTGGTAACTCTTTTAAACAATGTAGCAGCCCATTCCCAGAAGCTCGGATCCAATGACTTCTCCCGCTCTGGGTTGGAGCGAGAGAGCGTATCAGACTTTCACTGTCTAAAACCACACCTGTGCCCTTTAGTTACCCCGCGAAAATCATCGGCGCTGCTGGGCAAGCTTGTCATTTTGGTTTGGCCATAATATGAAAATAGCCAATAACATACTTAAAACTTTATCTACCGTAGATATTCACGCCATTAGCTCCAATAAAAAAAAACTTTCCATTCACATCACGATCTCAATAAGAATCGCATTTATAATAACCATGTAAGTAATTTTCAAAAGGGAATGCGTGATACGTTCCACAGATGTAGGCACGAGTGGCGAGAGGTAAGTACGACTATACGAGTTGTCACCCCATTAGAATGGGCACGAGACGAGAATACGCAGGCCGCGATTGCCTCGCATCGGCTCGCACAATGAGGTAAAAAACGCGACTCGACAAAACGATTACCCTCTCGCCCCTCGAGAGGTACCTACAGAGGTGCCATGCTGCCGCGAGTCAAAGATGAGCTCTACTTGATACTTAAAGATACCTGGAAAACTTTGTTCAAGGTATGAATGAAAAACTTTGCTATAGGAAGTCATCTAAATGCGTCCAAATCTTTCATACAAGTCTATTCAATCAAAAGACAATCAATTAATCAAGCCTTGTAATATGTTCTGTATGACTCAGGTCTCCTAGGTCATGTCCAGTGCGATGGATGTCACACATCTTCTCAATATTTCATGAAAATTACTACGGCCAAGTTTGCTTGATAACAGTATTTTCTAATTGATGGTACGGCTGGCGCAGTGGCTGCTACGCTATATGTCGCGGGTTTGATTTGTACGGGGAACAAATATTTGTATGGCTTACTTACAGTTGTAGTTTACATGTTTATGAACCCACCTCCTAGTGTAGGACAAGGTTTTTCTTTAAAAAGAAAAACACTTTTCTGAAGAAAAAGAACACGAAACAGACATATCAACAGTCGATCGTTGTGAACGTAAGGAAAAGCTTCATATATCTAGAGGTTGCATACTTAGCATTAGGCTGAGCTGGATAATCTTCTGCTACAACTACCAAAGCACTGAATAACCTCTGCTTTAAGCTACACCTGAAACCAAGCAACTTTCTAATATCAAAACCCTCCACACTAGCGCAGGTATTTAATAAAACCACCGACAAACGATCAAAACTTCGCACACGGCATCCGGAGCTCCTGTTTGTGAGGTGCGAATAAGTGGTTCCGTGGAAATATTTCAAATCAGCGCGGGCAATGGCGCCGCCATACAGGCAATAACGATTGACGTGACACGCACGCGGCTCGTGTGTAGACTGCCTAATGTGACGGTGAAAGGCCCGCCTTTCACGGTTTCACCCTATTTATTAGGTCTATGTTTTCGAAAAGGTAGGTTTCAAGTATCGCATACGTAATGTATCTCTTACCTATCCGTCTTTGTACTCTCACTGAATTTTCTTTTTGTACAAAAGTAGGTAGAGTGTTTTGAAGCGAATTTTTACGAAGTCCAGTCGTATACGGTTTTTGGTAGTAGCTTTTTATGATTTGTTTTGGCTGGATTGTGGTCAGCATTGTAATAGGAATAATCTACACTTCTACGCTAATATTATAAAGAGGCAAAGTTTGTTTTTTTTTTTTGTTTGTAAGAAGTACTGGTTCGATTGCTAAAATTTTTTCACCGATAGAAAGCTGTTTTATTCCTAAGTGACATAGGCTATATTTTATGTAAGCAGACGAAGCCACGGGCAAATACTAGTGTTATAAAGCAATAAATTTATAATAAAGCAATAATTGTAATAAAGCAATAAAGTATAATAAAGCAATAATTGTAATAAAGCAATAAAGTATAATAAATAAATATTTGAAACTAAACTGGTCATATCGTACAAAATTGAGAAAATTTATCAACTAAATGGAAATCCGTAACAAGGGTCTACTTACTAAATGTCTAGGTACTTGAACCACCTTGAACCACCTTGAACTCTGAGAAATCTTTTAAACTAATGTTGTGAATAACAAACGGGACTCAATAAACAATAACTAAGGTAGGTACCTACTTACCTCAAACTCCGAGGTCAAAGCGGAATGTCACTGACCCTACGAACGGTCACCATCATACGTGCTCATTATCGCTATAAAAACAATGAGCAAACAAAAAACCAATTAGTTACACCACAAATAACATAACGTTTAGAATCTCATTAGTGGAGGACTCCGGTATGCGCGCGGGCAATATTCGACGAATTCGGTCACCGCGAATAACCGAAAACGCCGAATCCCGAATGCCGAAAAGCCGAATGGTCGGACCCCGCTCGGTGACATATTGGAATGCGACTCCATTTATCCCCGCATCCTATTGGAATCCGGAGTGACGCGGCAAATTGGAAATTGCGGTACCATTTTTGGCGTTATTGATAGATAATACTGCTTGTAACACGGAACTGGAAATGCAAATGTATCGGGGAAATGTAATTCGTATTTGCGAATATCCGGCCTAAACCTCAACTATCCTGTAAAAATCGCATAATATTTGCTTTTTTATTTTATTTGTAGAGACAGTACACAGTAGACAGTGCTTTCTGAAGCCAAAGTCCATAACTTCTCAGCTGTCATACGCAAAAAAAGTGCATCTCTTCTCGCCAGATTGCGTGGTAGTAGCAACAGCCTCCTGAAAGTGATTGCTGAAAGACACGGTGAAAGCCCCTTAGTGAGGCATCTTATCTTCTTTTTCTTCTCGAGTCGATGGTTTTCTCTTTCCCCAAAGTTTTTGGGCCCAGTATGTTGCCACGTTTATAGCGGCATCAGTGACGCTTTTTAGGTTCTCCAAAGTACAGGTGTTGGGACACTTTGGGCACTCTAATGAGTGGGCTATTCGTCTGATCAGGAGCACTGCACTGGCACTGGCTATCAGAAGGCATCTTATTAAAAACACATTTTAATTGATATTAATTAGTGCTTGACTGCGATCTCACCTGATGGTAAGGCGATGCAATCTCTGATGGTGAGGCACTAATTTATGAGCCTATTCACTCTTGCCTTGAAGACACTCAAATTATAATCGGACGGGAAGACCGCAGCAGGCAAATTGTTGAAGTCCTTCGACGTACGCGGGTTAAACGATGAAGCAAAACGCACATGATTTTTAATAGTGTATACGTACTAATGTTAGTAGTAATAGTAGTAGTAGTTAATAAGTTAAAAATTTTACTACCATCCTGTATTGTTTTATTTTCGTGTATTTTACTTTTTTGTGTGGGCTATGTTGTCTGAAGTAAAAATATTATTAGTACAAAGTGCATGTTGTGGAGCTGGTGAACCCCTTAACCGGATCGGTCGCGGGCGGGCGCACGCTGTGCACGCATCGCACGTCAAAGCTCGGACTACCCCCGGACTATATTAAATCACATTTTGACAAGCGTACCGTGAAAAATTAATCGAGTGTCGTCGAGTGAGCGGGCGGCAGAAAAAAAAATGAAAATTATGAGTCCCGCTAATATGGTGTGGGTTCCGTAGACACAAAAATTTAAGTACAACTATCTCATATCTACGCAAGGTGAAAAGTAACCCCTGAGTTTGTTTCGGTGTTTCTTCTCAGGGTAGTCAGCTAGGAAACACCGGCCACATCTTGTTTAAAATGACTGAAAACAAAATTGATGTGTAAAAGTGTTTTTTTTTAAAAACTCTTTGCAAAATAAAGATCATTTATCATTTAGTAGCTTTAGAACATATCTTATAAAAACATACATTCAGCCGAACATAGAACCTCCTCCTTTTCGAAGTCGGTTAAAAATTGAGTAATTCCAGACAATGGACCACTTATTGGAATGTCCAGAGTGTCCCTAAATCTGCACTTTGAAGGAACTTAAAAATCCCACTGACGTCGTTATAAAAATGGGCACCTACTGGCCCCAAATACTTTTAGGGAAAAGGAAACCATCATTACGAAAAGAAAAAGAAGAAAAGAAACGAGAATTAAAAACATTGAAATAGCATACGCTTGAAATTCTTAGTAGCCGCTTTTCAATAAGCCGACTTCTTATAAGTCAAAAATAGATTTGGTCAATTCTAATAGACTCGTTTCTTATTCGAAATCATCTATATCTATACATCTATAAATATCAATAAAATTGGAGTGTCTGTTTGTTATATTGAAATAACTGCTTTTTACTACATGCATATGAATAATATATACGGTACATACACCAAAATAACATTTTTTACAATTTTTGTTTGTCTGTCTGTCTGTCTATCTGTTTGTCCGGGCTAATCTCTGAAATGGCCGGACCGATTTTGACGGGACTTTTTTTGGCAGGTAACTGATGTAATAAGGAGTAACATAGGCTTTTATTTTAGAGTAAATCTATTCAAAATCCTGTAGTCCACGCTAACGAAGTCGTGGGCACAGCTAGTCAAATAGATAAACGTTAGTGTAGAAAACAATAACACAACATAGATAGATATATATACTTTTATTGTACACCAATAATAAAATTATGTACAATGGGAACATACCAGTTTATGAGTTACGTCTAAAATGTTTTTTTTTTTTGTGGAAAATTATATAATGGCTTCTCCCGCTCTAGGACTTCTAAAGGGTTAATTTCTGATTTAAAAAATCTTTTACATTATAATCTTAACCTCAATCTATCACAAACAATACGACTCCAACTAGAATTTGAACGGGTTTCTTATACGAAAATTGACCTTCTAATCCAAAGTGATTTTCGCAAGGCTACTAATAAGAACGGAACCCCAAAAATGGAAACATGATGGCATTTCACTCAGTCCCCGGAGCTGGAAAGGTCATTGGGCAGTCGCTCGTGAAATGTCTCGCCCTCCGGACACCGGCGGCGACTGCCGGCGACTGTACCACTGCGCCATTGGGAATACTGACACCGATCGTCTAAACATGTGTATACGAAAACAATTAAAGGATTGGATACTTGTTTGTAACCTGTACAATAAATTTGGTGTGCAAAATGTTCGCGTTGTGAACCATTGAAAGGGAAAATGGACACCAATCGATAGTACTTGGAGATGAAGACAGAAGCGATTGCCGATCTAAAGGTGTCATCTAACATTTGTACACGGTAAAACATAATTGAAGAAGGATAAGGATATTGCAGGTCTACAACTAACTCTTAACGCAATCCATTTTTCGACCTAAACTGAACTGTTAAAATTGTTGCTCCATCCCTCTTTCTCGTTCGCACGTCTTACATTTAAACACGTCATGATAAGTCCTCAGATTTGAATATAAGAAGCATCTGTCACAAACTAACCTCTAACATTTTGTAGATTTCTGTAACTGAGTGCCTAAGCATGCATTCCTCAGCCTATCAGGAAAAACATAGGAAAACAATTGACTAGCGCTATTGATTAAGAAGGTCCAATTTGTAAGAGCTGGTACGTAAACTGAGTATTTTGAATTAAGAACGTGTCAAAATTTTGACAAGTTTTCAGGCTAGAGATTGATTGAGAAAGACTGAGATTGAGAGAGACTTAACTGCAAATTCAAAAATCAGAGGTTGGTTGACCATCATCAATACCTTTAACAGCATTATGAGGCTAATTTAGAGGGTTCCTGAACGAAATTCCATCAAAATCACGAGAAAACATCATCACATCCTATCCAACAATAATAATTACAACAATACTTCACACAACCATTACATCTTGTGATAAACGAGATTCTATAATTAAAGAGAAGGGTGTATCCCCCAGATAGTTGCCATTAATACTGATATAACACGAAATAATGCAATTAATCTCGCACAAACTGTTTTATGAGATCTATCGTGAGAAGTTAGCACTTGTGTTTTGGTTGGGGTAAAAAACAAGGAAAAATGCGGCTGTGGGATGAAAGTGTGGTGAGCGGTACAGACGAGCGATGAGAAGCGACAAAATATCAAACACCAACGACCTGCCTCAGCTTGTCACGGGTGTTAGCAATGTTTCAAATTCTTGGCTTTTCTCTTCTATAATATGCATGTATTATACAGTTAAACCTCCTCATGAATCATTCTGTCTATTAGTGAAAGCCGTTTGAAAATCCATTAAATAGTTTAATGATTAAATCATGTCATTTACTTTGCTAGTATATGAGTACAATAAATAATTAGTTAGCAGTTTTAACATTGGGGAACAGACAGATAGATGCGGTACGCGACTTTAGTTTTATATTATATAAGAAAATATGAAAATGCGGGGAAAATAAAGGAAAAGATAGAAATGCGGGGAATGCTTACAAAAAGTAAATTGTGGGTAATGCCGTTTCATTATACATACTATCTACAATCTACATCGTTATTATAGGAATATAAGTCGTGGAAAGTGCCCCGAGCCCCCAAAGTGTTATCCAAAATGGAATACAACATAGAAAGTTGTCTATTTTGTTACTAAACTTTAGTTATAAAATAACTAGCACTAGGTTATATTTTTACGAATATAACGTTTGTCATTCACTTTATAAAATACTTGCCCTTCGGTACCTATTCTGAATTTGGAAGTGTCTAAATTACATTTGCCACCATCGTAAACTCAGCCACACTTCTGCAGCGCCACAATCGCCCGGTTGCCCGTCTGCCTCGCCCGCAGGATAACCGCGCTCGATCCATCACCCGCCTCAGATTAATGTTATGATGTATGCGATACATTATACATTGAATACACGCTGATACGTAGACAGTCGCGATTCATTCATGCGTAAATCGCACGTGTGCATAATTATCTATTTTTCTTGCATGCGTTAAAAATTGGCGGTGGTTCTGCTAATAAACGAAGGTCAAGTTACTATTGTTAGGTAATAAACTAGTAAGTTGATCTGCTACTCAAAGTAGCCCATTCAGAATATTATTCAGTATATCATAAGATTTTTTAGTAATAAAATTTATAGGTGCCCTTAATTTCTAAATTCATTAGGTACATGTTTACTGTATGGACTTTAAAAGAGACTTTGACCCCTGAGTTTGTTTCGGTGTTTCTTCTCATGGTAGTCAGTTAGGAAACACCGGCCTCATCTTATTTAAATTGACGCGTAAAAGTGTTTTTCAAAAAATATTTGCAAAATAAATAAGAAAAAGAAAATTCATAAATAGAGTAAGCTGGTTAACAATTATCGAATTCACTCTAATTTCTGCAATAGTTTTTCAGTACAGTCCCAGACGATTTCTTAGTTATCATCTCTAGCTCCATGGGACATAAATAAATAATTAAATTACTAAAATAACAAATGTATATAACAGCTTATAATATTATCACCTGCCTCAAAAATCATAAGCTCCCATAATACTTCATAATCACTATACATCGACAACATCACCCGCGGCGCCCCTCCTGACCGCCGCACGGTTCACGCGCAAACGATCTCACAACAATATCCGACACTAATAAAGGCCTCAATCCATTCAGTGCGCAATATTGTCTACTCTAATTGGCATTAAAATTCGTCGAAAGAACTGAGGTAACCCCAAACAAGCGCTTATCACCACATCAGTGCACTAAAACCCTTCGTCTCCACCCCCTCCCTCTCGCCCCACACCCCCTCGGTCTGCGGCTAATGAATATAATAGATGGCCCCCAGGTATGTAAGTTTATCGGTTCAATGAGGACGCTCCAATTGAGGTAAGAAATTGATACGAGTATTTTTGGTAATGGTCGCTTCTATTTTTTACGTTTGTTCTTATAAGATATTTTGTTTCATGTCGTCTATTTTATGTCGACTTGAGTTTATTAAAGAAAGATTATTATATTTTGGTTTCGTATAATCTTCTTGGACTCCTTGGGCTTCATTGACCTGGCGATTTTTTTATAAACAACACTGTTGATTTTGTTTTTAGGGTGGAAATCAATCAAATACCACCAATCAAACACTTTTTTTAAAAGAGTAACCATGGAGTTTCTTGCCGGTTCTTCTCCATAGGAAACGACCAATTTGGAACCGTGCACTAGATTCTGACGTTTTATAAGTGCCCGTGTATGCCTATGTGAAATAAAATATTTTGACTTTAACTTTGAAATATCTCCTTCTACTCTGAGTGTAACGAGAGGGAGTATCTGACTTTTACAGACTAAAACCTCTTTGTAGTCCTTCAGTTACCCTTTGCGTTTCAGGGCTGTGAACATTCCCGCAACCCTGGCGCCACTGGCGGTAAGAAGACAGAGATGGCTTTGAGAAGTTACAGTAATTGAGAATTTCATGGCATAGACTTGTCCCATCCACTTTCGTAATCGAACGAGTTTTACTATGACGTCTCTTCACAGTAATATTATAAATGCAAAAGTTAGTGCTTAAAAAGTGTCAGTATGTTTGTTACATACTTCTTCAGGCTCGTGCGGCTGAATGGATTTAAATAAAACTCGGTACACGGGTAGACTATTTCCTAAAAAATGATATGTAATAATATGTATATAAATTAATGAAAAGTAATATAAATAAAAAGTATCATATCCTAGTGTATAGATACTTTTCATCCCTTGTTCTCTTGGAATAGTTTTCTTCTATCTGGGAGACTAAGCTTCTGGTAGCAACAAGTAAAAAAAAAGATAAATAATCAATAAAGTTGGTAGTGACCCTGAACTTCAGCTTAGTAAGTAGAAGTAAGCTTCAAATGTCATCATCACTTATGAAGACTTTTCTAGCAATTCACGTTTTCAAGTGAACATTACCCTATATCGACTGTAGGTACAGTCAATGCAGGAAGGAGATAGATAACCGGGGTCGTTAGATGGATGGTTATGAATTTTTTTTTTTTACTGAGTTTTTTATTAACTATAAATTTAATTATGTTTCATCCATATCCTTCAATCGGTTTCCATGAAAACTTCAACTCTATTTGAAAACCCTGATTATTTATCATCTTTGTTGACTGTGTGAGTACTTATTATTATCGAACTTTCACCATGATATTACCAGACTCCAAAAACACAAAGGGTGTTCCACTAGTCATAGACACGGCACGTGTTACATTCGGAGTTGTCTAGTTATACATATTGAAGCAAACATTCGCGAAGAGAATTGACGTAATCTTGATAATTGGCGTTTGCGGGCGGCGCGTGGGCAACCACCAGCCTCTTGTCTCACGTGAGGGTAGGGAGACATTAATTAGTGCCATGTAGAAATTAATATGATCTTTAAGATCTGTTGAGCTAATGGGTAAAAGGGAAATTAGGATCTTGTATAGAATATTTAATATGCTGATAGGTAAATTCTATGTGTACTTTTATGTAAGTAAATGATAAAATAAAAACATAAAAAATGCCCTTATTTTATGCCCTACAAAAAATTGCTACAGTTTTCTTAAATTATTTTTAAAATTGACGACAAAATTTAATATTGAAAATTCAACGTAATCAATGTCCACAGCAGAGCACAAAGCCGCCGGGTGAAAGCCCTCAAGGGACGCACATATTATATTATAACCGAGCATAATATCTGCGTCGTCACTCAAGCGCAATAAATACCCAAATAAAGCGCAAATAATACCCAAATCGCTCATCAGCGCAACTCACCCTCCCCCAACTATAATTATCTATAATCAGAATATACCCCATCTATAATCAGAGCGAACGCATTGCAATTATTACTATTACCATGTTTTGCATGCGGGACCGCCGTGATTACCCCTTTGCGACCGACCACTGACGTCTAACTTCGTCCAATCAAATCACATTCGAAATATAAATTTCGAAAAAGAACGTAAACACGTAAACATTTTTCCCGCGATATATCGTGCGACAGGACAGTTTTGGCACGTCGCCATAAATTATTCGCAACAGAGGGCCGGCTGACCCCGACCTCCAGTCGATTAACCATCACTAGGTCTTCCTTCAATTTCATATTTATAAACGGGGATTACGCAAAAATGCCAGTGTAATGGATCACCTACAGGACTTAGCAGGGCGGGCCGTTGTCGGACAGCGGGGGGGTGGAGAAGGCAAATTTGAGAGGGACGGGGGTATGCGGCAAGGGTCTGATCGTCGGACTCATCCATCACGCGGCTCACGCATGTGAATTGGGGCGTTTTATCTGGAGATAGCCGCGGATGGATACCTATTTAAATATTTGGTCGTTTAGCGAGGCGGCCGAGGTATTAGGTGGCTACATGACGCCGTCGCTAATGGTGTCGCGGCGGCGGTGTACACAAACACAATGACGTGCTGTACCTACGCTTAGCGTGAACGCTCGGGGGACTTTAAACTTTGCAACATTTTAATACTTGCAATGTTCATCATTTTTATCATTTCAGCTGATATACGTCCACTGTTGGACATAGGCCTCCCCCAAGCGTCGCCACAACAAACGTTCCGTTGCGTCTCGCATCCATCGGTTTCCCACAACCTTCACCAAGTCATCGGTCCAATCTTGCAATGTTAGTAAATATTATTCTGAGCACGGTGAACTTTCAGCACTCATGGAGACATGGCCAGGTCAGTTTTGCTTTGGGTCATCATCATTGATTCTCCTACCGACTAAAAGGCCACGATTCCTGCTACTGGAAGATACTTGCTACTATCCTACCTGGACTGGACAAAGGTTTGTGCTCATAAATATAGAAGTGTTCTGAAACATCTAATAAATAAAGGTTCAAGATTCATAGCATTTATTTAAAAAAAAAAAACAATTACAGGCACTTTTGAATTGCCAACAAGTCACTCAGTTAGAAAAATAATGCTCATTGCACATTCCAAAGAAGAATGTGCAAGAAATTCCATGAACCCTCTTCTCAGTAATGTTACGTATTACAATTATCTCGGTTACATGTTTCCTGTCGCTATTATTATGTGACGACAATGTAAATAAAATACAAAATTATAATATATAATATAATATTCCACAACTATCACACAGCGCTGTCTAGTCCCAAGCTAATCAGAGCTTGTGTTATGAGCACTAGACAACTGATAAACATACATATATATTTCTAAATACATACATATATTATATAGATAAATTACACCCAGACACAGAACAAATGATTGTGCTCATCACAAAAACATTTGTCCTGGGTGGGAATCGAATCCACGACTTCCGGCATAGCAGTCAGGGTCACTAACCACTAGACCAACAGGCCTGTCAATTGTTTCTTGAAGGTTTCTGAAATACAGTGAGCAATGGGTAGCTCGCCGTCCGGCCGACTGGTAACCATACGGATCGAGCCCAGTGTTAACCACGCGCACCTTAAAGATATGTAAACAAAACCAGGGGGGGGGCACAATAGAACCGAAGCCTACTGGGTGGGCCATGAGTTCGCTTCTGAAAGGAAAACCCGGAGTCCTGAAACGCAAGGCAAAGAACGAACATAGGAGTGGGTTTCAGTCATTAAAAGTCTGACACACCCTCCCGCCCCGCCCAAGAGAGGGAGAAACAATGTTTGCCGAATCAGCTAGCTTATTTATATTTTTTAAACTGTCACATGCACCATCGCACAGTGGCTTTACTTTAGCCTTATAGCATAGCATAAAATAATCAGCCTTTTAACGTTCCCACTGCTAAGACTCAAGCGCCTGGGTGGGTTTGAACCCACGAGCTACTCGTGAGTCGGGTTCATTACCACTGAGTCACTACAGTTTAGCCTTATCTAAGCCTAACCTATTGAACAAAAGACATCTAACCCAGAACAAACATCAAATCCCCGCTACACCGAACGAAAAAGTCGCCCACAACTCAAAGTCGCAGTCAATCGCGTTCATTTAGCTGTCACGTCGTCGTGTCGTATAGCAGTCGTCGGTGACACGTCACGTCGTTTAGACGGCGACAGTGATCGACGTTTCGACGTGACACAGAAATGACGTGAACAACTGAAATGACACGCGACAGTGGTTTAAATTGTAGAAATATATGTACGTAGATACGCAGATTTATCTCTGATAAAAAAATATCTTGGAAAAACTCTTGTCTTCACTCTTTTTTTCCTTTATTTCACACAAAAATATATACTAAATATAAAGGATATATATACGCAAAGGCGAGCTTAACTCTGACTTTGGGTTTTCCTATAGCAAATCTGCGGGTAAGGTAATTAGATATTTTACAAAAGCTTTAGTGTCTGGGAATCCCATAAAATCTTCAAAAAAACAAAAGGAAATGGCACCTGTGAAATTGTGAATGCAATTGAAGAAGAAAAATATGAACTGAGACGAATCCCGAATATGTGAAACACAAGGACTACGGACGAATCTTTGGTATTGCGAATTTTATTTTTAATATTTATTTATTTATTGCGATTCTATACTCGCAATAAAAAATCTATATAATAAAAATCTTTTGATTTTCATAAATTAAGCAGGCTACGAGCATGATCAATTTAATTTAAAGGTAACATATGGCATCTCAGTAAACCGCTCTCCATTTATTTTTAATAATATAAATTATCTTCGAAATTTACAGCATATAAACTACTGAAAATGGATTTCCGAAATAATTACAAAACACGCAATGAGCTAATGGTTAATATTTATTTTGATAGAAAACAACATTCATTGTGACGTCGAATAGAAGTTTTTAAGCTATTGCATAGCTTCTATCGCGGGCCTTGAGCGTGGAGACCGAATCCAGAAATTCCGTAACGAAAATAACCTAACACGGGGGGTGTCACTCATTTGTTTTTTGAGCGTGGTGACCGATA